>JAWDJE010000005.1:195947500-197221250 GCA_035047345.1 Bradypodion ventrale
TTTGCAAAATCATCTGAATATCAGTTGAATACTAGTCAAATCTTGAATAGTGAACAGCGGTGGCTGTTGTGGGTGTGTGGTGCCAGAAGAGAATCATTGCCTCTGTGCTCCTTAGTACCAATCAGATATTCAGTGTTAGAAGCAGGGCAAGTAGAATTGGAGGACTTGTAATGCAGCAAACACTCATTTCAATGCTAGTTGTACAATGACAAAATGACTTGCAATATTGTTCTCTGAGGACAGTTGTGATGCATTACTGACAGAGGAAACTGTAGAGGTTGCCTTTCTATGTAGTTGGTGTAATAAACCTTCAAGTATGATCTTCAAGGCTACACAGGCTAGCTATTTTCCCCACAGGCACAATGGGGAATTGAGTTCCCAATCTCTTACTCTGCAGTCATATTCCTAAACCACTTGTCACTCTGCTCTTTATAAATCAGTGTATACCATGATAAAGACAGCTCCAAATCTTGTGGCAATGAATTCCATATTATCATGATGTGCTGTCTACATTTTTGTTTCCTCTATTCTGACTTTCTGGCTAATTAGTTTAATTAAGCAGCTGCTGAGCTGTACTATTATGAGAGGAGGGAAATTAGTGTCATAGTATGCATAATTGTGTAAACCTACTTCAGATCCTATTTCAGCAGCCTTTCATTGAAGCTAAATAGCCCACAGAATTTTGATCTTTCTCCACAAGAGAATTAGTGTTTATTTCACACAATTTAAATGCCTCCATTAATCCATTTTTCCCAATAGAGAGTGCCAGATTATGTGAAGTGTAAATGGTTGATGGGAAGGGTAAAAAAATGGTTGGCACTAACTGGTTATCATCCAGATGAGGCTCTATTTAACTCAGGGGTTCACAACATTTTCCTGCCATGGGCTGGACCTGCCCCCAACTCACAGCTGCATGGGGCGGAGGCGTGGTTCCTCACATTGCTTCCCTTTTCCATGGTGGTGGCGCTGCATGCAATTGCACCATTTTTCGGTTGCTTTTGTAGCCTCCGCCACTTCCCATGGTGGCGGGAGGGTGTTTGGAGCAATTTTGCTCCATTTTTGGAATTTTTCGCCACTAAAATGTGAAACTTTTGCACTTCCAGTTTCTACAGTAGCATCAGCAGTGGGCTGCAAAAGTGGTGGAAACCGGAAGTGCAAAAGCACCTCATTTTAACTATGAAAATGCAGCAAAAAAATCCAAAAATTGAATGAAAATGCTCCAAATACCCTCCCACTGCCATGGGAAGTGGTGGAGGCTGCCAAAGCAGCAGAAGAAAGGGTGTGATTGAGCATGCCATCCCCATGGAAACTGGCATTCTGGCACTTCCAGTTGCTGTGGTGGTGGCAGCGGCAGGTGCAATTGTGCCTTCTTCTTTTTTTCTTTTTTGGCTTCTTTGGCAGCCTTCACCATTTCCCATGGCAGTGGGAGGGTGTTCAGAGCATATATGCTCCATTTTTGGATATATATTTTTTTGCCACATTTTTGCTGCATTTTCACAGCTAAAAAGTTGTGCTTTTGCACTTCCAGTGGTGGGAGCTTCTGGCAGTGCCTGGGTCCGCACTGTAAACCGGATTAATTGGTGCCATGGGCAAGATTAGGCCCATGGGCTCTAGGTTGTGAATGCCTTCTCTAACTTGTTACTGATAGTAGATGATTTAGGTGGGTGACGGAACAGCAGAGTAATACCAGACAACAGGGTTCGGTGCCTACCACACAGATTATCTTCTACCAAATTAACCACCTACCTTCAGATAATGGTGGAGGACATTGATACATCATCGCTAGTAAATTAAGGCTGGATTTCTGGTTCAGTTGGCTTCTGTACATAGAAGTGCATCATTCTTTTCCTTTTCCTCAGGCAGTGAGAGAGGTGTCTTGAGCCAGAATACACTGGAACAGCAACACAAAGAAAAACCTCTCTGTGCAGTTAGTATGACCCTTCAAGTGTGCTCTTCACTCATCTAAGATAAGTGAAGTTTCTTTTTTATCTCTACTCAGTCTTGTCAACATTTTCTAATTTAGTTTGACATGAGCTGGCACAAATCTCCAAATATGCTTCAGTTCATTATCTGTTACTCCAGGAGGCCTTGTTGGCAACAGCACTTCTACAGAGCACCTGTTGTGAAATCATTCCCCCATTCAGTTTCACTGTTCGGTTGGAGCCTTCTATAATACTATACTGGAATAGAAGACTTTCCATTTTATTTTAAGCTCTATTAAACTAAATAGCAGTTTGGGGGTGAAGAGGTGAAATTCACAAACTGACTATTTTTTTCACATGACAATAAGAGGCCTGTGTACTCTGGAAAACTATTCTGGAAGCTGGTGGGTGAGCAATGTTCTACGTTAGATCCTGTCATCCCAGTTAACTGATAGCTGCTACTGTTTGCACTGAAAAGTTCCGAGGCAGATAGGATTAATGTATTGGCTATGAAGTGAATTACTGTTAAAGGAATTCCCATTTGTTAATGTCAGCTATAAGGATCCGCTTATACCAACTATTAATTATTCAAACCTAGAATTATCATTTGGATTGATCAGTGATAGAGAGAGTAAGAAATAGGAAGAAATATTCTCCCCTTACTCCTCTGGTTAGCTACTAGCAATTTAGCTGCAAGCCTTCATGAAATAGTCCTCCTTGTAAAAACCTTTTTCTGCAGATCAGAATCTATTCTTACATGAAATGTTTTCCTGTTCTAAGCTAAGCTGACAGTGCCTAGATTCAGAAATGAAGTGAGCTTCTAACCTATTGACAGTAGTCAATCTTCTGCCCACAGCTACAAAGCAAATCCCAAATTCTTATACACATAAATGAAAGCAACATACATGTCTTTTGTTGACATTCTGTCACACCTTTAGTCGCAAGGTGATGTTTTTACTTTTAACTATGTTCCCCAGGTTTCTCATAGCTTGTCTCCCAAGAATAAGTCACCTTTTTATTTCATGGTTGCAATCACCATATTCAGTTATCTTTGATCCTAAGAAAGTAAAGTCTGTCACTGCTTCTACTTCTTCCCCATCTATTTTCCAGGGGCTGATAGGGCCTGTTGCCATTATCTTGGTTTTCTTGATGTTGAGTCTGAAGCCAGGTTTTGCACTCTCTTCTTTCAACCTAATCAGGAGTTTCTTTAGGTCTTCCTCACTTTCTGCCATTACGGTAGTATCATCTGTATATCTCAAACTGTTGATGTTTCTCCCAGCAATTTTGATCCTATATTGTGATTCCTCCATCCCTGCATTGCACATTGCAGGCGCACCCCCCAAAGAAAGACTCAGACACCGGTATATGGATAAAGGCATTGGACCACTTTTTTTGAATAATGCCCTAGTCCGAATTTTAACTTTCAATTGGTGTATTCATCCAATTGTAATTCTTAAGGCAAGCAGGCCGCAGTAACACTGGTAAGGTTCCTCCCAAAATTGCCAATGGCAATTGGCTACAATGTATCCATTTGTATCAATTTGTTTGTTGACACAAACAAATTGTTGACCGGAGTCAATAAACTATCTACTGACCCCACCCTATGACGTGTATCCATCAAATCACGGGGTGATGCATGTTGAAAAGCTCCTGCCATCACCCCTTGCCTGGTTCGTCGTTGACCGGTGAAAGCTATTACACCTGTACCTGTCTAAGTGTTGGCCAGTCAATTGCGAACCTGCCGGATACCTATGGGTCATAAATTTTTACCTTACCAGTGCTACCCGCCACACGGGGAGGCTTCTATGAAGACTCACTGCCCCCCCCAGACCGTCAGCTCGGTCAACAGGCCTGCTTGCAAATCTTCCAAAAAGAGGTTCATACCTCTAGCCGACAGGTGGACCCCATCCCCTGCATAAAGGTCATAATTTTGTAAACTAATCGTGGGGTGTTGGATGACCATCCCCAAACCCTTGTCTGCCAAGAACCGGGCAACAGCCCTGTTCACCGAGCGGCGAGCGTGGTCAAGGGCACGGAGGTCAATACCTCCCCTGTATGAATGACGCAGTACGATGTCCGACCATAGCAGCCTTGTGGACGGCCACACATAATGCAAATAAGCTAGGTCACTGCAAATCGTGAATTTTAAGGAGAGGCCAGTGACCTGGGCGAGGTCATTGCCCCCGAGGTGCAGTACAAGAACATCAGGCGGTTCAGCATCCCTGATGGAAAACAGGAATGGCAACAGTTCCCGCCATCTCATTCCACGCTTACCGTACCAACGTATGTGTGCGGTTGCACGCAGTCCAAGCTGGGGTCCCCACTCTGTCGCTGCAGCATACTGCGCTGCCCAGTGCATGTTACTGTGGCCCACCAGCCATACTGCCACCAGTGTGTGGGGACACACAGGGTCTGTAAAAGAAGAAAAGAGAACAATGACTTAACTGGTACTCATGCCTGAAGAGGGCGAACATATAATGCAAAACGCATGGATCCCCATCTTCCCATCCGGCGTATATCAGCCTCAGAGTACCCAATTGCAGCCGCAGTGGAGGCAGCACCTATCCTAAATGAATGGGTGCCGTAACGAGCCCAGGGGAGGCCAACACTGGATAGTGCCATACCGGTCACCTTCCAAAATTGGAATTTAGTAAGGGGAGACCCATCCTGGTGGCAGAAAAACGGGCCAGGGTGCGCGCCATGCACTGCCAAGAACTTCTGTAGGGCACCAACCGGACAGATGTCTACAATGGAACATCGTAGCAGTCTAACTCCACTGCCTACGCCATGCTGATCAACCTTTGAGGACCGTATCCTCAACTGAGCCCACTCGTTGGCCGTAACGAGGCCAACACTGGATAGTGCCATACCGGTCACCTTCCAAAATTGAAATTTAGTAAGGGGAGACCCATCCTGGTGGCAGAAAAACGGGCCAGGGTGCGCGCCACGCACTGCCAAGAACTCCTGTAGGGCACCAACCGGACAGATGTCTACAATGGAACATCGTAGCAGTCTAACTCCACTGCCTACGCCATGCTGATCAACCTTTGAGGACCGTATCCTCAACTGAGCCCACTCATTAGTGACATAGACATCGTCGAGTTCCAGTGCCCTACGAGTCGCATCCACCTTAGACAGAAGTACCAACTCACTGATGCGGAGCGCTCCAAAGAAGGCCACCATGGTAGCCGCGTGAAAAAGAGCCACCTCATACTTATCATAACACAGGTTATGCCAGCCTCGTCCAAGGTGGGTCAGTACCTCTGGTGAAATCGGATGTCGAGTATCCGGGCGGTGGCCACGTTCCCGTGTCCACCCCTCCAAAACATGTCTTATGCGGAAATCATTCAAGGAGTCAGCAAAACCCCTCACTTTGGCCATAAATGCCAGTGCCGACAGCCTGGATGCTATAGTGCAAGGAGCCAAACCCTGACTGTGTAAATAAACCATAAATTGTAAAACTTGTTCCACTGGAATGAGCCACACTTCGGGCAGCTGCAGTTGCAAACAAAAGGATCTAAATTGAACGAAAGCATGTTGATACGCCTTACGCATGCGAGGTGCCAAAGACATGCCGATCGCCCGGTTCACCTCTCCTCGCCAAAGGTCCAAATCTCGGCCGGGAGTGGCGAGGGGAATTCCTCTGCTTCCGGAGCCAAGGCACGGAACCGGGGGATCTGCAGGCGGGATAAAGCATCAGCAATATCATTATTAATGCCTGGTATATGTCTGGCCTTAAAAAGCACATTCAGGCGTAGGCTTAGTAACACAAACTGACGAACCAACGCCATCACCCTGGGTGACTTAGACGTCTGAGCGTTGACAATGTGCACTACCGCCGCATTGTCACACCAAAAATGGACCACTGAGTCGGCCCACTCCTCGCCCCATAGCATCAAAGCTCCCAGGATTGGAAGGAACTCAAGGAATGTAAGATCGCGGAGGCGATCCGTGCCCCGCCATGCTGGAGGCCACTGGCCATAAGCCCACCTCCCCTCAAAATAAATCCCATATCCCAGGGAGCCGGAGGCATCCTACTGTACTTGGAATCTAGGGGAAACCAAAAGGTCGGATCTCCAGAAAGAGACCCCATTAAATTCCCACAGGAATGTAAGCCAAACCAAAAGGCCAGCCCGCATGCCCCTGGTCAGTCGGACCCTGTGGTGGCGCTTTAACAGGCCAGACATGGCGTCACATAAGCGCCGCGCAAATGCTCTGCTGGGCGTCACCACCCGGCAGGCAAAGTTAAGATGGCCATGAAGTACCTGAAGCTCACGAAGTGACACCTTATGTTTGGCCAGAAAGGCCAAAATCATCGCGGAGATCCGGGTTACCTTCTCAATGGGTAACCGGGATGCCTGTGCGACAGTGTCAATTTCAATACCCAGAAATGTGAGCATAGTGGATGGGCCCTCGGTCTTTTCAGGCGCTAAAAGGACACCCAGTTCCCGCATTAGCATCTGAAATGTAGTGAGGAGACATGTGCACGTGTCCGAGCCCCGTTCACCCCCGAACAAAAAGTCATCGAGATAATGGGCTACAGACCGAGACCCAGACCTGCGAACAAAGGCCCACTGAAGGAAAGTGCTAAAACGTTCGAATGCTGAACACGAAATAGAGCAGCCAAAAGGCATGGCCTTGTCTACATAGAACTTCCCTTGGAATCTAAAACCCAATAGCTCAAAGTCCCCCAGGTGCACTGGCAGTAATCGGAATGCCGATTTAATGTCACATTTTGCCAGGAGGGCACCGGGACCACAAGAGCGCACCATCCATAGGGCTTGGTCAAACGACGTATACCTGACCGAACAAAGGTCATCAGGAATAGCATCATTGACAGAGTAACCCGCCGGGTACGATAGATGGTGGATTAAACGAAATTCACCCAGGGTCTTTTTAGGTACTAGCCCCAGAGGGGAGACCTTCAGGTTAGGAAAAGGTGGTTCGGAAAAGGGGCCCGCTACCCACGTAGCCTCTACTTCTTTGGCAATACTCCGGGCAGCTACCTCCTCCTTACCCTTCAGGGAAAGTAAATTTGGGGCATTTTGGGGTCCTCGCACCCCTTTGAACGGGATACGAAAGCCCCACTGGAAACCCTCCAGGAGGTACCTAGCGTCCTCCCTCCTTGGATAAGTTGAGAGCCATCGCTCCAACATATACACATTAACTGGTGAGGGGGCCTTTTGACTGGCTAGCTCCATCAGCAGAAGCTCTGCCCACTCCCTGTCCACCTCTACCTCTGCCCCGTGACCCACCAGCCCGTGGGCACGCGGAGGCGGCGTGGGGGCCAGCGCAAGAGGGACACTCATGTTTATATCGGCACTGTCGCTTATTGCACACGCCGTTAGCCGAGAAGCTCCAACACAGCAAGCGGGCTGGAACCCCCTGCCCCGCCGGCTGGTGGGGAGCCTGTGTTGGAGCAGCTCGCTGCACAGCGTGGCCACAATGGTACCTATCCCCAGGCGCCGGACGCGTGGGGGTCATGTACAAGAGCCACAATTTTTGACAGGGCAAATCCCATCTCATCTCCGGGTGTAGGGGCACCCTCATTCTAAATTCCTCATCGTAAGCCAACCACGATGGGCCAGGGAAATCCACCATCGCCTGTAAATATTGTCCAAGTATTGGACCATAGGAATGGCCAGATCAGGCCGGGCCCTAAGGTATACCGCCATATAAATGAGATATGCCTGCAACCAGTTGGCCCAGGTGTGCGGTGGCTTACGACGACGAGACAGTTCCTTGTCTCTGTCATCCTGTCCCTCTCTCTCTTCCTTAGTGGGCTCACGGTTCAATAGGGAGAATTTATACACGTACTTCCCCCGCCAAATCTTCTCCCTCGTGACCTGGGACAAATGATCACCAAGGGGCAAGGAATAACCAGCCGTCGGCAAAGCCGTCACCGGCACATTATGTATAGAGGGCATACGCAGCAGGACCTGGATAGCCCCTGCGATGCTCGACACTGCCCCGGGGGCGGAAACCCCCGCCCTCAATGAGGTGCCATTTGGAAACCATGGGGCACTGGGATAGACTGGTAACTGATGCCCACTCGCCTCAAATTGACGAGGCCAGGGCCACTGAACCCCACCACTGGAAGTGGGCTGTGATGTAGGTGCACTAATTTGAACCTGATACTCACTAGGTGCACCCCCGTGAGCCGCCCCCACTGGGGGTTCCGGCCCACGGCGGGCGTCGGAGCTCACGACCGGAATCGAGCTCTGGGGCCAAACCTGATTACTCCCAGTCTGCAGATCTGGACGAACAGGGAGCTGCGAGACACCGGCAGGCGCAGGCCGGAGCATCTCAAGCAGCTCAACCCGGCTGGCTGCCTGGCGCAGCGTGGCAGCCGTCGAGGTAGCCGGTGCAAACGAAGGGGCCCCGGCAGAAAGAGAAGTGCCCCCCTCCACAGGAGGTTGTGCAATACCCAAGGATGCTTCCAGCACTGCTAAACGTGCTAGCAAAGCATCCACTGCCACAGAGCCCCCAGCATAAGGCAGGCCGGGTTGGCCAGAAGACCCAATAGGCAGTTGGAATGGTACACCGAAATGAGAGCCAGGGCCAGAATAGGGCCATGCCCAAAACTCCGGCCCATGAGGGGCCGGAGGAGGAACGGGTTGTGTGCCCGCACCAGGCCCTCCCGCGCTGCCCTGACCCATAGCCGGTAACGGCGGGCCGAGGGCTGAAGCCCCTGAGGGGCCGGCCTGTGGCTGGCCAGCCAAGCCCGGCTGCCAAGTGCCAGCCTGAATCGCCCCACCGGTATCGGTGGGCAAGGCTGGCATAGTGCCCTGCCGCGGGGGCACAGCCCTGGTCCTCCGACCCGATGGCTGTCCCCCATCCTGCGCAGGGCCAGGAAAAGTCCTCCCCTTTGGCCGCGGCTTCAACACCGGTGCCTTCCGTTTGGGAAGCATGTCTTCAAAAGAAAGTAGGATCCCTTTCCAGGGATCAAAAACCTAGCGCCAAAGCACGCAGTAGCCAAGCAAAACAAGGCTCTGCGTGCGCTAATCCTCCTTTCCCAGCCGGGAAAGGATCGAGGGCTAAACAGCCGAAGACTACAGAACAAACAGTGACAGAGAAAACTTCTCCTCTCCGTCGCTATTTCTAAAATGGCAGCTCGTCTGCCTCGTGGCCACCCCTTTTATAGAGGGGTGACCACGCCCCCTAACTCACCCGGATGTCTGAGTCCAGGTGGGGGGGGCGCAAAGAGCGCGGCGGCCATTTTGGCGCCACGCTTTCATTATGTGCTCTTGTCCCTTTGTCTACCTATTTCTTCTTTGATATTGTTGTTTCATTGCATATTGCACTGACTTTCTTTGCAGGCGCACCCCCCCAATAACGGACACAGACAACATTGAAAGTGGATAACAGCAAAGGGCCACATTTATTGATTCAATGCCCTAGTCCGAATTATAAATTTGTATTGGTAAAACGACCAATCATAATTCCTAAGGCAAGCAGGCCGAAGTAACACTGGTAAGGTACCACCCCAAAATTGCCAACGGCAATTGGTTACAATGTATCAATTTGTATCAATTTGTTTGTTAACAACAAACAAATTGTTGACCGTAGTCAATAACTAACTCATGACCCCACCCTCTGACGCATATCCGTGAAATCACAGGGGTGATGCATGCTGGTTAGCAATCGTCATCACCCCATCGCCTGGTTCGTTGTTGACCGGACAACGTTTAACTAATTTATTCCTCTCTAGTGTTGTCCAGTCAATTGCGAACCTGCCGGATACTTGTGGGTCATACTGTTTACCTTACCAGTGCTACCCGCCCATGTGACCAAAGTCAACAGTAGGAACGCAGAAAGACCCCTATATCAAACCATAGCAACAGTGTGGGATGGGCAAAAAAGCCAGGACCCGGAGCCAATATGGGTCCCAACCAAAAATTCCCACCCGGCCCCGAAGCGACCATAATATCACACTGTTAACTAGGGAGGGGGTGGAGGGGAAAAAACTTCTCCGCTCCGTCGCTGAGGCAAAATGGCAGCTCGGCTGCCTCGTAGCCACCCCTTTTATAAGGGAGCTGGCCACGCCCCTAACTACCCGGATTCTCTGTCCTGTGGGGGGGGCCCGCAAAGGGCGCGGCGGCCATTTTGGCGCCGCGCTTGCATTGCAGGCGCACCCCCCCAATAACGGACACAGACAACATTGAAAGTGGATAACAGCAAAGGGCCACATTTATTGATTCAATGCCCTAGTCCGAATTATAAATTTGTATTGGTAAAACGACCAATCATAATTCCTAAGGCAAGCAGGCCGAAGTAACACTGGTAAGGTACCACCCCAAAATTGCCAACGGCAATTGGTTACAATGTATCAATTTGTATCAATTTGTTTGTTAACAACAAACAAATTGTTGACCGTAGTCAATAACTAACTCATGACCCCACCCTCTGACGCGTATCCGTGAAATCACAGGGGTGATGCATGCTGGTTAGCAATCGTCATCACCCCATCGCCTGGTTCGTCGTTGACCGGACAACGTTTAACTAATTTATTCCTGTCTAGTGTTGTCCAGTCAATTGCGAACCTGCCGGATACTTGTGGGTCATACTGTTTACCTTACCAGTGCTACCCGCCACACGGAGGGGCTTCACAGAAGACCTGACGCCCCCCCCCCAGACCGTCAGCTCGGTCAACAGGCCTGCTCGCCAGTCACCCAACAGGAGGTCCATACCTCCTCGCGACAGATGGACCCCATCCCCTGCATACAGGTCATAATTTTGTAGACTAATATCGGGGTGATGACTAACCCGTCCCCAAGCCCTGGTGGCAAGAAACCGCGCCACTGCCTTATTGACCGCACGCCTAGCGCGGTCAAGAGCCAGGAGGTTAACGCCCCCTCTGTAAGAATGGCGCGGAACAATGTCCGACCAAACCAGGGTTGTGGCAGGCCAGACATAATGCAAGTAGGCGAGTTCCTCGCAAATCGCATGCTTGAGCGATAAGCCGGTGACCTGGCCCAAATCATTGCCCCCCAGGTGTATGATTAGAATGTCAGGCGGGTCAGCCCCCAGGCCAGAAAAAAGGAAAGGCCGCAGCTCCCGCCATAACATCCCAGGCTTTCCATGCCATGCGAGACTGGCGTGGTCACCCAGTCCCAGTCGGGGTCCCCACTCTGTCGCCGCAGCGTAACGCGCTGCCCTGTGCACATAGCTGTGGCCCACCAGCCATACTGTCACCGGTGTAATACGACACCCAGGGTCTGTAAGAAAATTGAGAAAAAGGGAGGTAAGGTGACTGGATTGGTACTCATGGCGGGAGTGGGCGCACATAAAACTGAAAACATTGTGAGCCCCACCTCCCCATGCTGCGTATGTCAGCCCCAGAGTACCCAAAAGCAGCTGCTGTAGAGGCTGCACCAATACGGAACGAATGTGTGCCATAACGGGCACCTGGTAGGCCCACCCTGGTGAGGGCTCTGCCTGTCACCTTCCAAAACTGAAATTTAGTAAGGGGAGACCCATCTTGGTGACAGAAAAACGGGCCGTGGTGCATGCCACGCAGTGCCAGGAATTCCTGTAGGGCACCAACCGGACAGATGTCTGCCAAAGAACACCGTAGCAGTCTTACTCCACTGCCTACGCCATGCTGATCTGTTTTAGAGGAGCGGATCCTCAACTGGGCCCAGTCTTTGGCAACATAGACATCTTCGAGTTCCAGTGCCCTACCACTTGCATCCGCCTTAGACAGCATCACGAGTTCGCTGACGTGGAGCGCTCCAAAAAATGCCACCGTTGTGGCTGCATGAAAGAGGGCTGCCTCATAATGATCAAAACAGAGGCCTGGCCAGCCCCGGGCCAACTGGGTAAGAACCCATGGGGAAATAGGGTGCCGGTCGTCCGGGCAACGCCCGCGCTCGCGCACCCACCCCTCCAAAACGTGTCTCACACGGAAGTCAGAGGTGGTATCCACATGACCCTCTACTTTGGCCATAAAAGCCAACGCCGAGAGCTTGGATGCTATGGTGCGAGGTGCGAGGCCCTGTGCATGCAGGTGAACCATGAACCGCAGAACATGGTCCACCGGGATAGGCCAGGTCTCTGGCAAGTGAAATTGAGTAGCAAAAACCCTGTACGAATTGAATGCTTGTTGATACGCCTTACGCGTGCGTGGCGCTAGTGACAGGCCAATCGCCCGGTTCACCTCTCCTTGCCAATAGTCCACATCTCGTCCGGGAGTGGCGAGGGAAATTCCTCCGCATCCGGGGCCAAGGCGCGGAACCGGGAGATCTGCAGGCGGGACAAAGCGTCAGCAATATCGTTATTAACCCCTGGGACATGCCTGGCCCTGAACAAGACGTTGAGGCGCAGGCAGCGCAGTACAAAATGGCGCACTAGATCCATAACCCTGGGCGATTTAGAAGTCTGTGCATTGACAATGTGTACAACGGCAGCATTGTCGCACCAGAAATGCACCACTGAATTAGCCCACTGTTCGCCCCATAGCATCAAAGCCCCCAGAATGGGAAAAAATTCCAGGTATGTGAGATCCCGCAGGCGACCTGTGCCTGCCCCTGCCGGTGGCCACCCACCATAGGCCCACTTCCCATTGAAGTACATACCATAACCCAGGGATCCTGAGGCATCAGACTGGATCTGGAAATTGGGGGATGCCAGGAGGTCAGACCTCCAAAATGAGACCCCGTTAAACTCCCTCAGGAATTGCAACCAGACGAACATGTCTGCCCTGATACCCCGGGTAAGCCTGACTCTGTGGTGGGGCCTGGATAACCCTGCCATGGCGTCGCATAAGCGCCGGGCAAAAGCCCTGCCCGGTGCGACCACCCTGCAAGCAAAATTAAGGTGCCCATGTAGCACCTGCAGTTCCCTCAGGGATGCCTTACGCTTGGCCAGCAATTCGGAGATAAGGGTCACTATCCTGGACACCTTATCACCCGGCAACCTAGAAGCCTGCACTACTGTGTCAATCTCAACCCCCAGGAATACTAACTTGGTCGATGGGCCCTCGGTCTTTTCGGGCGCTAAAGGGACACCAAGTTCCTGCATTAGCGTCTGAAATGTATTGAGGAGACGTGCGCACGTGTCCCAGCCCCGTTCACCCCCGAATAGAAAATCATCCAGGTAATGGGCTACAGACCGGGACCCTGACCTGCGGACGAAAGCCCACTCTAGGAAGGTACTAAAACGCTCGAAAGCCGAGCATGATATGGAGCAGCCAAAAGGCATGGCCTTATCAAAATAATATTCCCCTTTAAATTTAAAACCCAGCAATTCAAAGTCGCCCGGGTGCACCGGCAAGAGGCGAAAAGCTGACTTAATGTCGCACTTGGCCAGCAGGGCACCCGGGCCACACGAGCGCACCATGCGCAGCGCATGGTCAAACGATGTATACCTGACCGAACAAAGGTCATCAGGTATAGCATCGTTGACCGATCGGCCTGCTGGGTAGGACAAATGATGAATAAGGCGAAACTCCCCTAGGGACTTTTTGGGAACCAAACCCAATGGCGAGACCTTAAGATTGGGAAACGGGGGTGCGGGGAAAGGTCCAGCGACCCTGCCCGCGTCTAACTCCTTTTTAATGCTGGCCGCAGCCACCTCCTCCCTTCCTCTGAGGGATAAAAGGTTGGGGGCATCCTGAGGGGACCTATCACCCATAAAAGGGATACGAAATCCCTGCTTAAAACCTTGAAGGAGATACTCCCCGTCCTCCCCCTTCGGGTACGATGCGAGCCAGCGCTCCAGCATGTCCACCTTAATTGGGGAGGGGGCCTTTTGGAGAACTAGCTCCATCCGTGGCAGCCTTGCCAGCCCACTGTCCACCCCTCCCTCTGCCTCGCGCCCCCCCAGGCTTGGGACAAGCAGAGGCTGCGTGGGGACCAGAACATGTGGGACACTCATGCTTATACCTGCAGTTCTTTCGATTGCAGGAACCATTTGACGAGAAAGTCCAGCACAGCAGGCGGGCTGGAACCCCCTGCCCCGCCGGTTGGCGGGTAACCTGCGCTGGAGCCGCTCGCTGGACCGCATGTCCACAATGGTATCTTTCCCCCGGGGCAGGGCGTGTGGGTGTCATATACAAGAGCCACAGTCTCTGGCACGGCTCGTCCCATCTCATCTCAGGGTGGAGGGGAATCCTCATACGGAATTCCTCATCATATGCTAGCCATGAGGGGCCCGGAAAATCGACCATCGCCCTATATATGTTGTCCAAATATTGGACCATGGGAATAGCTAAATCCGGCCGCGCCCTCAGATATACCGCCATATATATTAAATAAGCGGGGAGCCAGTTGGCCCAGGTACGCGGCAGCTTACGGCGGCATGCCTGCTCCTTATCCTTCTCATCCTGACCCTCCCTTTCCTCCTTGGTGGGCTCTCTGTTCAGGAGTGAGAAGATATCTACGTACTCCCCTCGCCATATCTTTTCTCTGGTAGCCTGTGCCAAGTGATCACCCAATGGCAAGGAATACCCTGCCGTTGGCAAAGCCGAAAAGGGGACAGCCGGCCTATTAAAAGGGGCCTGAGCTAACCCTGCCACCCCCAGGACATTCCCAGCAGTATAAGGACCGAGGCCCACCCCAGTGGGCATGGTGGCAGTCGTTATCGCCGGGTGGGTCGCCAGCAGCGTGGCCCCCGCACCACCCGCGCGAGGCCAAGGCCACTGAAAGGCCCCCCCTATGTTGGGAATGTGTGTAGATGTACTTGCTTGCACCGTATACTCACATGCTGCACCCCCGCGGGCCGCCCCCACCGGGGGTTCCGGCCCACTGGGGGCGTCGGAGCTCACGACCGATGTAGAGCTCATCACCGGGGCTTGACCCGCACCAGGTTGCTGGCTGGGGAGCTGCGAGGCAGTGGCCGGAGCCGCGCCACCCGCCTGCAGCAGCTCAACCCTCCCCGCCGGCTGTTGTCCTGCTGCCGACAGCGCCTCAAAAGGTACCCCGAAGGGGGTGCCTGCCTGACTGGCCCGGGCCAAAGACGCCTCCAGGGCCGCAATGCGGGCCAGTAAGGTGTCCACGTTGACCATGGGCAAAGGGCCGGCCGGCCCGCCTGATCCTGGCATGGGGACAGGTCCCTGCGCCCCAGGGCCCATATATGGCCATTGGCCAGCGCCAAAGCCCGGTAGGGCTGGTGAAGAAACCTGCCAAGGCAGGGAGCCGGGCCACCCCCCAAGGCTAGAGGGCCCCGGGAGAGGCTGCGGCCCAAAAGAAATAGGCCCGACGGAGTGGGCAGGAGGAGGAGCGGTGTCCACCGCTCGCGGGCCGCGGGCCGGAGCGCCCTCCGCGCCCGCACTCTGATCGGGCCAAGGGGCAATAGACCCCATTCCACCAGCCCCGGCCGGGGGTGGCAAAGGTGGCTGCTGAGGAGGCGGCATCACGGTCCTCCGACCTGGGTTGCGACTCCTAACAGCCCGAGCTGAACTCGAAGCTGCCTTCTTTTTCGAAGGCATCTCTCCTGAAGCAAAAAAGGGAAGCCAGCCAGGCAGAACCGCCACCAAAAGGCTTCCCGGTAAGCTAACGAGCGACGGAGACGCAGGGGAAAAAACTTCTCCGCTCCGTCGCTGAGGCAAAATGGCAGCTCGGCTGCCTCGTGGCCACCCCTTTTATAAGGGAGCTGGCCACGCCCCTAACTACCCGGATTCTCTGTCCTGGGGGGGGGCCCGCAAAGGGCGCGGCGGCCATTTTGGCGCCGCGCTTGCAGTAGAGAGGTACACTATAATCATAATTTATTGGTTTGTGCTTACTGGAAATGTCTATAGTCTACCTTTCTGTAGATAGTGTTCAGAACAAGACCTTATCTTATGTTTCACAATGCTTTTATTAATTTTCTTTTCCAGCTTTCTACATTTGGCAAGATCATTTGATAAGGTCATTCTTAACAGTCATGGAAGAAAATTGAAGAAGGAACTACTCAACACATGAAAAGGAAAGTTCAAGTGAATTCTTCTGTCATGTGATCAAAATCAGATGGACAAAAAAACTGAAGACAGAGAAGGAGAAATGTGATTTGCAAGGTAAAAGAGGCATAGGAGGATGAAAACAAAATCTGAATTCTCTCAAACCCACCTAACTACAGAGTAAGCCCTTTGAACATGCTGATACTTACAAGTATTTTCTAATAAAACAAATCCATGTCATTGCAGATCCATTAGCACCCCTCATAAAAAACCAAAGTTGTGCTTTTGCAAACCCAGCAGGGTGTTGGAGGAGGAAAAGTAGCACTCAGCATCTTTTTACCTCCTTCCCTCTGATCATTTTTATTTTATTTTAAAAGAATTCTTCCCATTAAAACCAAATGGAAGGAATTTATTTATGCTAAGGATAGTAGCATAGATCATCAACACTCTTGGAGGCATGCATAGAGACCTGTTTATCTTGAGCATGAGGAGCACTTTTCTTTCAGTATAGCTTATGGTCACTGGCTGGGGGTCGCAGAAACATAACAGAGAGTGAACTTCAAGAGTAAAATAATAAAACTTTTTTGTTTGTTGTTGTTGTTCAGTCGCACAGTTGAGTCTGACCCTTTGCAACCCCATGGACCATTGTGCACCAGGCACCCCTATCCTCCTCCATCTTCCTCAACCCACCTAGTTCTGTGCCCATTGCATCAACAATACCATCTAGCCATCTCATTCTCTGCCACCTCAGCTTTCAAAAGAAGAGAGTGACAGACACACAGGTTTCAATGAACATAAAGTCAGTTACTCCTTTTTAGTATGGAATGAAATTTTCCAAAGCAACAAGTGAGCAGGCACAGAAATGACTAAATAAAAATATTTGATGTCAAGCAATACTACAAAAAGACATCTCTTTCCTTTCGACCACACCAACGCCGGAGGAGGACAAAGGGCCACTGGGGTCCCGAGGCGGCCGATGATGCTGAGCAGGCTCCGGGCTCCATCAAGGATGTCTCCTCCCCTTCGGCCACACCAATGCCAGAAAAGGATAAAGGGCCACCAGGGTCCTGAGGCGGCCGAAGATGCTGAGCACTGCATCTCCTCCCCTTCAGCCACACCAACGTTGGAGAAGGATAAAAGGCCACTGGGGTCTCGAGCCGGTCAAAGACGCCGTTGAGGTCATTGAGCCCGGACTCCATCGAGGACGTTGAGCCCCAGGCTCCACCGAGGATGTTGAGCCCAGGGCTTTGACCCCCTGGGCCTCACTAATGTCCAGCTGCGGTGCCAAGAGAGGACAATGTGTTTTATTGTTTGAATTTATATTTTGTGATGTTTTGCTATACTTTGTCAGCCGCCCTGAGTCGCTCTGCAAGTAGGGTGGCATACAAGTGGGAACAAATAAATAAATAAAAGGACATTGCTGTGTGCTCAGGAAATACATTACCTATTATAACACATCTGTCTGACCTAATGTCGGCGAATGCATACTTTCATATCTGCTCAAATATGTTCACATCCACTTCCCTTTATTTCACTTCTCTTTACCTTCCCTTCTCTCAATCTGTTCTTGTTCTCGTTCATGTTCTCGTTCTTTTGTTCTTTTTCTTTTTCTTGTTCTTGACCATTCTAAATTCTCTCACTCCACCTGCCACCATACATTCCCAATCAGTCTTTCAATCTTACATAAACCTATCATTTCTGTAATAGGTCTGGAAAAATAATTGCTTTGGCAAATACCAACACTTTGTCCAAGCATATCACAGATTGATTTCCAATTTTCATTTCCACATTCAGATTATGTCCATTTGACCTGCATGTGCAAAATTGTCTCATTGATAGCCCATCAGAAAAAAAGGGGGGAGCCTTAAGAAAGCTATTAGCTGCCAACCAGGATTCATAGAACACCCATGATGGGGAAACACAGGGTTTGCCATCAGCGCGGGGAAGGAATTGGTGGCACCTGTGGACACCATCCCCTCCCCCCTGGTCCTGTCTGGCCAGGGGTCAGAAGAGGGATGCCCGCAAGTATGGGGGAGGGAAGCAGCCATCACCTGAGCCCCTTCCCCAGCCTGGCATTGGCCGCAGGGAAGTGGGAGCTTCTGGGTGGTACCGCTGGAGGGGGGGGCAGTATGGGGCTTGTATTTTTTTGAAATTAATTGTATGGGACTTTTTACTTGCAATGTGTTAATTTTCAATCTGTTTTCTGTAACTGTGTAATTATATCTGTGATACTGTATTTATATATGTTGTAAGCCATTTTGAGTGGCACCTGTGCCAGGAAAGCAGGATAGAAATAAAACTTTTATTATTGTTATTGTTGTTGTTGTTATTTTTATTGTTATTGTTGTTATTAAAGGGCCTGAGGAACTGAAGAGGCTGCTCTTTTGTTGCTTGATGACTTGTTCACTGTTGCTGCTGCCATAGCTACTCTGCTGACTTGCATTATATTCCTTTTTAAAGCCTTTTTAGATGCCCTCCTGTTTAACCTTTATGTTTTATTTATTGGGGGGGGGGGGTTTCCTCTCATTGCCTTTATTTTTCTGTTATCTGAAGTGCTTGCCTTCACCTTTATGGATTGCTGCCTGTAATGCTAACCTAACGCTAACTGGGCACTAGACGGGAGAGAAATCTCTCCAGTGCTTTTGAGTTGGAAGCATTCATTACATTCCTTGACTTTAGGGACACTGTGTATGGTTTTGCCCCCTCCTGTGTGGTGCACTGCTCTTGATCTCATGGTAAAGCTTTCTCTTTCTTATCTGTATTGTTCCCTGTGTCAAGATTTTAGGTTGACAGCTCATGGTTAAGCAGCTGCATTCTTTCTTTTGTTGATGCATATCTCAGATTCCACAGGGATTACGTCAGCATTAGGTGCCTGTCAGCCAGATATGACATCAGAGGAAGCATATTCTTTCTCAACTTTTCTCATCTGGCCCTTGGATTCTCATATTCAGAGGGCAGAGGACAGAGGGAAGAGGTGAATCCCATCATAAAATGGGAGGCCAAGTTTGTTCCCATGATCTCATGCATTCCAAAGGAGAATGCAAGCGCGGCGCCAAAATGGCCGCCGCGCTCTTTGCGCCCCCCCCCACAGGACAGAGAATCCGGGTAGTTAGGGGCGTGGCCAGCTCCCTTATAAAAGGGGTGGCCACGAGGCAGCCGAGCTGCCATTTTACCTCAGCGACGGAGCGGAGAAGTCTTTTCCCCTGTGTCTCCGTCGCTTCTTATCTTACCGGGAAGCCTTTTGGTAGCGGTTCTTCCTTTTCGGCTTCCCTTTGCTTCAGTAGAGATGCCTTCGAAGAAGAAGGCAGCTTCGAGTGCGGCTCGCGCTGTTAGGAGGCGCAACCCAGGTCGGAGGACCGCGGTGCCGCCTCCTCAGCAGCCGCCCTCGCAGGCCCCGGTCGGGGCCGGTGGAATGGGGTCTATTGCCCCCTGGCCCGGAGTGGGCGAACAGAATGCGGGCGCGGAAGGGGTTCCGGCCCGCGGCCCGCGAGCGGTGGACACCGCTCCTGCACCTGCCCACCCTGTTGGGCCTGCTGCTCTTGGGTCGCAGCCTCCCCCTGGGCCCTCTAGCCTTGGGGGGGGTGCGGCCCCCTGCCTTGGCAGGTTTCTCCACCGACCCTGCCGGGCTTCGGTGCTGGCCAATGGCCATATTCGGGTCCTGGGGTACAGGGACCTGTACCCACGCCTGGACCGGGCGGGCCGGCCGGCCCTTGGCCCCAGGTCGACGTGGCAGCATTACTGGCCCGTATTGCGGCCCTGGAAGCGTCGTTGGCTCGGGCCAGTCAGGCGGGAGCCCCCTTTGGGGTCCCTTTTGCGGCGCTGTCGGCAGAAGGACAACAGCCGACAGGGAGGGTTGAGCTGCTGCAGGCGCGTGGCACGGTTTCGGCCACTGCCTCGCAGCTCCCCAGTCAGCAGCCAGGTGCGGGTCAGGCCCCGGTGATGAGCTCTATGTCGGTCGTGAGCTCCAACGCCCCCAGTGGGCCGGAACCCCCGGTGGGGGCGGCCCGCGGGGGTGCAGCCTGTGAGTATACGGTGCAAGCAAGTACACTCACACACATTCCTAATACGGGGGGGCTTTTCAATGGCCTTGGCCTCGCGCGGGTGATGCAGGGGCCACGCTGTCGGCACCCCACCCGGCGACGACGACTGCCACCCCGGGCACTGGGGTGGGTACTTCTTCTTACACTGCGGGGAATGTTCTGGGGGTGGCTGGGCTAGCTCAGGCCCCTTTCCCTATGGCTGCGGTGCCTTTTTCGGCTTTGCCGACGGCGGGGTATTCCTTGCCACTGGGTGATCACTTGGCACAGACTACCAGAGAAAAGATATGGCGGGGGGAGTATGTAGATATCTTCTCACTCCTGAACAGAGAGCCCACCAAGGAAGAAAGGGAGGGACAGGATGAGAAGGACAAGGAGCAGGCACGTCGCCGTAAGCCGCCACGTACCTGGGCCAACTGGCTCCCTGCTTATTTAATATACATGGCGGTGTACTTGAGGGCGCGGCCGGATTTGGCTATTCCCATGGTCCAATATTTGGACAACATATATAGGGCGATGGTGGATTTCCCGGGTCCCTCGTGGTTAGCCTATGACGAGGAATTCCGTATGAGGATTCCCCTTCACCCCGAGATGAGATGGGATGAGCCGTGCCAGAGGCTTTGGCTTTTGTACATGACGCCCACACGCCCCGCCCCGGGAGACAGATATCATTGTGGACATGCGGTTCAGCGAGCAGCTCCAGCGCGGGTTACCCGCCAAGCGGCGGGGCAGGGGGTTCCAGCCCACCTGCTGTGCTGGACTTTCTCGTCCAATGGTTCCTGTAATAGGAAGAATTGCAAGTACAGGCATGAGTGTCCCACATGTGCGGGCCCCCACGCAGCCTCCGCCTGTCCCAGGCCTGGAGGGACAAAGGGCAGAGGGAGGGGCGGACAGTGGGCTGGCAAGACTGCCACGGATGGAGCTGGTTCTCCAAAAGGCCCCCTCCCCAATTAATGTGGACATGCTGGAGCGTTGGCTCGCATCGTACCCGAAGAGGGAGGATGGGGAGTATCTCCTTCAGGGTTTTAAGCAGGGATTCCGTATCCCTTTCATGGGTGATAGGTCCGCTCAGGATGCCCCTAACCTTTTATCCCTCAGAGGGAGGGAGGACGTGGCTGCGGCCAGCATTAAAAAGGAGTTAGATGCGGGCAGGGTCGCTGGACCTTTCCCTGCACCCCCGTTTCCCAATCTTAAGGTGTCGCCACTGGGCTTGGTCCCCAAAAAGTCCCTAGGCGAGTTTCGCCTTATTCATCATTTGTCCTACCCAGCCGGCCGATCGGTCAATGATGCTATCCCTGATGACCTTTGTTCAGTCAGGTATACATCGTTCGACCATGCGCTGCGCATGGTGCGCTCGTGTGGCCCGGGTGCCCTGCTGGCTAAGTGCGACATTAAGTCGGCTTTTCGCCTTTTGCCAGTGCATCCGGGCGACTTTGAGTTGCTGGGTTTCAAATTTAAGGGTGAATATTATTTTGATAAGGCCATGCCTTTTGGCTGTTCCATATCATGCTCGGCCTTCGAGCGTTTTAGTACTTTCCTAGAGTGGGCTTTCGTCCGCAGGTCAGGGTCTCGGTCTGTAGCCCATTACCTGGATGACTTTTTATCCGGGGGTGAACGGGGCTGGGACACGTGCACACGTCTCCTCAACACATTTCAGACGCTAATGGAGGAACTCGGTGTCCCTTTAGCGCCCGAAAAGACCGAGGGCCCATCTACCAAGCTAGTATTCCTGGGGGTGGAGATTGACACAGTAGTGCAGGCTTCTAGGCTACCGGCCGATAAGGTGTCCAGAATAGTGGCCCTTATCTTGGATTTGCTGGCCAAACGCAAGGCATCACTGAGGGAACTGCAGGTGCTACATGGTCACCTCAATTTCGCTTGCAGGGTGGTCGCACCGGGCAGAGCTTTTGCCCGGCGCTTATGCGACGCCATGGCAGGGTTATCCAGGCCCCACCATAGAGTTAGGCTTACCCGGGGTATCAGGGCAGACATGTTTGTCTGGTTGCAATTCCTGAGGGAGTTCAATGGGGTCTCTTTTTGGAGGTCTGACCTCCTGGCATCCCCCAATTTTCAGATCCAGTCTGATGCCTCAGGATCCCTGGGTTATGGGATGTACTTCAATGGGAAGTGGGCCTATGGTGGGTGGCCACCGGCCTGGGCAGGCACGGGTCGCCTGCGGGATCTCACATACCTGGAATTTTTCCCTATTCTGGGGGCTTTGATGCTATGGGGCGAGCAGTGGGCTAATTCGGTTGTGCATTTCTGGTGTGACAATGCTGCTGTTGTACACATTGTCAATGCACAGACTTCCAAATCGCCCAGGGTTATGGAACTAGTGCGCCATTTTGTGTTGCGCTGCCTGCGCCTCAATGTCTTGTTCAGGGCCAGGCATGTTCCAGGGATTAATAATGATATTGCTGACGCTTTGTCCCGCCTGCAGATCTCCCGGTTCCGCGCCTTGGCCCCGGATGCGGAGGAATTTCCCTCGCCACTCCCGGACGAGATGTGGACTATTGGCAAGGAGAGGTGAACCGGGCGATTGGCCTGTCACTAGCGCCACGCACGCGTAAGGCGTATCAACAAGCGTTCAATTCTTACAGAGCATTTTCTGCTCAATTTCACCTGCCAGAGACCTGGCCTATCCCGGTGGACCATGTTCTGCAGTTCATGGTTTACCTGCATGCACAGGGCCTCGCACCTCGCACCATAGCATCCAAGCTCTCGGCGTTGGCTTTTATGGCCAAAGTGGGAGGTCATGAGGACAGCACCTCTGACTTCCGTGTGAGACATGTTTTGGAGGGGTGGGTGCGCGAGCGCAGGCGTTGCCCGGACGACCGGCACCCCATTTCCCCAGGGGTTCTTACCCAGTTGGCCCGGGGCTGGCCAGGCCTCTGTTTTGATCATTATGAGGCAGCCCTTTTCCATGCAGCCACAACGGTGGCATTTTTTGGAGCGCTCCGCATCAGCGAACTTGTGATGCTGTCTAAGGCGGATGCAAGTTGTAGGGCACTGGAACTCGAAGATGTCTATGTTGCCAAAGACTGGGCCCAGTTGAGGATACGCTCCTCTAAAACAGATCAGCATGGCGTAGGCAGTGGTGTAAGACTGCTACGGTGTTCTTTGGCAGACATCTGTCCGGTTGGTGCCCTACAGGAATACCTGGCACTGCGTGGCATGCACCACGGCCCGTTTTTCTGTCACCAAGATGGGTCTCCCCTTACTAAATTTCAGTTTTGGAAGGTGACAGGCAGAGCCCTCGCCAGGGTGGGTCTACCAGGTGCCCGTTATGGCACACATTCATTCCGTATTGGTGCAGCCTCTACAGCAGCTGCTTTTGGGTACTCTGGGGCTGACATACGTAGCATGGGGAGGTGGGGCTCGCAATGTTTTCAGTTTTATGTGCGCCCACTCCTGCCATGAGTACCAATCTAGTCACCTTACCGCCTTTTTTCTCAATTTTCTTACAGACCCTGGGTGTCGTATTACACCGGTGACAGTATGGCTGGTGGGCCACAGCTATGTGCACAGGGCAGCGCGTTACGCTGCGGCGACAGAGTGGGGACCCCGACTGGGACTGGGTGAACACACCAGTCTCACATGGCATGGTAAGCCTGGGATGTTATGGCGGGAGCTGCGGCCTTTCCTTTTTTCTGGCCTGGGTGCTGACCCGCCTGACATTCTCATCATCCACCTGGGGGGCAATGATTTGGGCCAGGTCACAGGCTTATCGCTCAAGCATGCGATTTGCGAGGACCTCGCCTACTTGCATTATGTCTGGCCTGCCACAGCCCTGGTTTGGTCGGACATTGTCCCGCGACATTCTTATAGAGGGGGCGTTAACCTCCTGGCCCTTGACCGCGCTAGGCGCACGGTCAATAGGGCGGTGGCGCGGTTTCTTGCCGACAGGGCTTGGGGACGGGTCAGTCATCACCCCGCTATTAGCCTACAAAATTATGACTTGTACGCAGGGGATGGGGTCCATCTGTCGCGAGGAGGTATGGACCTCCTGTTGGGTGATTGGCGAGCAGGCCTGTTGACCGAGCTGACGGTCTGGGGGGGGGGGCGTCAGGCCTTCTTTGAAGCCCCTCCGTGTGGCGGGTAGCACTGGTAAGGTAAACAGTATGACCCACAGGTATCCGGCAGGTTCGCAATTGACTGGACAACACTAGACAGGAATAAATTAGTTAAACGTTGTCCGGTCAACGATGAACCAGGCGACGGGGTGATGACGATAGCTAACCAGCATGCATCACCCCGTGATTTCACGGATACGCGTCAGAGGGTGGGGTCATGAGTTAGATATTGACTACGGTCAACAATTTGTTTGTTGTCAACAAACAAATCGATACAAATTGATACATTGTAGCCAACTGCCGTTGGCAATTTTGGGTGGTACCTTACCAGTGTTACGTCGGCCTGCTTGCCTTAAGAATTATGATTGGTCGTTTTACCAATACAAATTTATAATTCGGACTAGGGCATTGAATCAATAAATGTGGCCCGATGCTGTTATCCACTTTCAATGTTGTCTGTGTCCGTTATTGGGGGGGTGCGCCTGCAATGCAAGCGCGGCGCCAAAATGGCCGCCGCGCTCTTTGCGGGCCCCCCCCCACAGGACAGAGAATCCGGGTAGTTAGGGGCGTGGCCAGCTCCCTTATAAAAGGGGTGGCCACGAGGCAGCCGAGCTGCCATTTTACCTCAGCGACGGAGCGGAGAAGTCTTTTCCCCTCCACCCCCTCCCTAGTTAACAGTGTGATATTTTGGTCGCTTCGGGGCCGGGTGGGAATTTTTGGCTGGGACCCATATTGGCTTCCGGGTCCTGGCTTTTTTGCCCATCCCACACTGTTGCTATGGTTTGATATAGGGGTTTTGTTATGTTCCTACTGTTGACTTTGGTCACATTGGCGGGTAGCACTGGTAAGGTAAACAGTATGACCCACAGGTATCCGGCAGGTTCGCAATTGACTGGACAACACTAGACAGGAATAAATTAGTTAAACGTTGTCCGGTCAACGATGAACCAGGCGACGGGGTGATGACGATAGCTAACCAGCATGCATCACCCCATGATTTCACGGATACGCGTCAGAGGGTGGGGTCATGAGTTAGATATTGACTACGGTCAACAATTTGTTTGTTGTCAACAAACAAATTGATACAAATTGATACATTGTAGCCAACTGCCGTTGGCAATTTTGGGTGGTACCTTACCAGTGTTACGTCGGCCTGCTTGCCTTAAGAATTATGATTGGTCGTTTTACCAATACAAATTTATAATTCGGACTAGGGCATTGAATCAATAAATGTGGCCCGATGCTGTTATCCACTTTCAATGTTGTCTGTGTCCGTTATTGGGGGGGTGCGCCTGCAAAGGGAACACCTACAGAGTCTGGGAATTTCCCATGATGTAATTAGGGTGAAATCATTGAATTCCTAAGGGTGGCAGAAGTCACTCATTTCTCTTTAAAAGGGGCATCTTTTGAGACCCCAAAACCAGCTCTCTAATGGGGAGCTGCCAGGCTCTTGTTGGCTGAACTATATTCCCTGGAGGGAACAACAACCCTAAGGCAGGTTATAGCCCAGCAGGGCTAGATGGGATTCAATCTTGGAGATATATACCCTACCCAACAAACTGATGGATTTCTGAGACTTCTGTCTCTATGGACTGTTTTCTTTTCACAGGTATTATGCTTTGCTTCTATGAAATTGCAACTTGGAAATAATGTTCTATTTCAGCTTTAACATCTACGGAGTTGGAAGTTACTTCTCAGGCATAGCCAGGCACTTTGCTCTCTGCTTAACATGCTAGCAAATCAACAACCACACTCCCTGTGTTGTACAGGTGACTCGGGTTCTGGAAGGAAAAGTGACGGATAGACTGTTGAGGGAGTTGCAGAGTAATGGAAAATGTAACAGCCTACTGATCATAGCCAGCCTCTCAAACCCATGGCAAGGGTCAAGACTATAACACCCAGAACTGGTCAAGAGGAGGAGGGGGATGTAAATATAATTGTGAATTAGTACCAGCATAGAGGTACCAGCATAGAGGTACACAGAAAAAACCTCCTCAAAGATGGTGATATTTTTTTTTTCAATCACCATCGGGCATACTGTGGTAATGGCAACCTTGAATTGCAGGCTAATATTTCTCACAGGTGAAAGGAACTGCAGAACGAACTCACCAAGGGGTGACTTTATTTTGGCAGTTTCATGTCTGGCCTAGACACAGAAGAAGAAGTACCTGTGCAGATCTACTGATGATAGATTCTAATTTATCATATACTATGGGAGTAAATGATTGTTTGTTGCTTTGTCCTAGTAATTTTTGGAGTAGCTTTAGGGTTTTATAAGGCCAAATTTGGTCTAGAAACAGAAACACGTGGGGAGGGGGGAGAATGAAGCAGAAGAATTGAAAAGAGCCAATCTCCTTCATTTTTAACAGACCAGTACTCAAATTACCCAAAAACAAATGAGACACCACACTGAAAGAATGCAGAATGAATGAAACACAGTGATGGCTACTAAACTTAAAATTGTCCCTGCTTTCACCCATGACATAGTGTCCAGGGTATGTAAATCATAGAGCAATGTTTTGTATCTAGAGAGAAACATGTAACAATGACCCCATGAACTTAAGCTCTTCAATTAGGGGGAAAACCTAATCAGTGATTTATTTATTTATTATTTTTATTATTTATTTATTTTCCACGCTTATATACCGCCCACTCAGGTACAACCCAACTCAGGGCGGTTTACATAGCAGACAGTAAATACATAAAAGACACATGATAAAACAAAGTTAAAAGTTGAAAACCCCAACCCTAAAAGGTGCGCACGAACCGAAGGGACCTTGGGGGAAGGTTATTATAAATAACCCACTTCATTGGAACTTTCCCCAAATGTGCATCTAGGACTCATTCTAATGATACAAAGCACTGAGCCAGAGTCTGAGCACTGAGTCTGAAGGTGCCATGCTTTAATTATAACCTTCAGCCACCCTGTATTTTGTGAATATGCTATGAAACATTCTAGCATGGCCATTTTTAGGTTCTTGTGTCTGTTGCATTTTCGTATTCACTCTAGCAGAAATGCTAGCAGGTACAAGCACCACAGCCTGAGCTGCCTCTGGATGTCATGTTAGCTTGACACCATAGAGACTGTGCTGTCTCTTCTTGTTCCTATTGGGAAAGGGGGGAAGAGACGCTGCCTCAAAGGATTAGCCCAGCTGTCATCTTCTCCATTTGGAATTCAGTTCATATTTCCTGATGATTTATGATACCAATCATGATAATCAATAGGATGGTGAGTTCAAACTGGAAAACAACGTGATGGATTCTTTTCTGTTCAATTCCTCCCAGTCCACTTTGTCATCAAAGTTAACTTATTTCCCATTTCAGCCCAATGACCCTGTCTACATTGAAACCCACAGTTCGCTAGAGAAAGAAAAATCTGTGACATCTGTCACGTAGAAACTTTGAAGACAGGCAGGACTGGTCTAAAATTGGTTTTGTTGTCTGGTTTGTGATCAAGTACGCTTTGTGCACACCAGATAAAAACAACAGAATATTTCAGCTGCTTGTCAAGAGACATCATTTGTAAATATTTCTCTTCCACATGTTTCCCCATTTGATCCAGATTTCAAAGTAGATGCTCATGTATAGGTACATTATGTATAAGTAATTGCCTTGAAACACCAGAAGATCCAAAATGAAATGAAATGCTTGCACAATACACTATTCCAACATTTATGTGGCTTTATCTATCTGCTTTCCACGGGAAATAATTTGCCAACTGAAGTATGTTGTTCAATGCTGAGAAAAGTGGTTGCATTTGTATTGTATAAGTGTATTTAAATAATATGGTGTACTCTCTGTTGTGTATGTAACAGTATTACTTTAAGGATGTATGAATGTAACCTGACAACGATTACAATGTAACCCAGCTGTTTAAGGAACGTGAGTAAGCTGCCCATAGAGGGCAGCTGCGAGCGATCAGCTCACATGGTTCACATTCCCCAAATCACCGGCAGCCGCGGGAACCTTTCCCACGCGAGGATCACCTGGAGAAGATGGGCATGACTCAGAATGACGTCACGCCGGTAGCAGCCAATAAGCTACCATGCAACAATATTCAAATGTATTTACTGCAGTATAAAATGAGCTGTACCTCCGCCATTACCACATGTTCATCCTGACCATCATGAAATAAACCTGTGTTTTAGCCCCCACTGCGGCTCCTTCTTTGTCTTCCGTGCAAGACACCAAATTGGCGACGAAAGTGGGATCCATGGCGTATTCCAAAGTCAAGCCTCATCAATTTGATATCAGCGATCCAGAACAATGGGAGCTGTACGAGTGCCAGTTTCGGCACGCGATGGATGCTGCAGGCATCGACGACGACGCAAAGATGCGCTCGCACTTCCTGGCCCAGGTGGGGCCGGCCACGCTGCGTATCCTGATGAACCTGGTGGCCCCCCGGAAGGTAGACGTGGTGCCCATCGACCGCATCCTGGCGCTACTGAGTGAGCACTTCCAGCCTCCCGTCTCGATTTTCCCGGCCAGGGTCGCATTCTACAGGCGGGACCAGCGTCCGGGGGAGTCCGTGTCCGCCTACGCGGCGGCCCTCAGGCTTGCGGCAGTAAACTGCCAATGGGAGGACCTGGACACGGCCCTCCGAGACCGCATGCTGTGTGGCCTGAGGGACGAGGAGGTCCAGAGGAAGTTGATGACCCGCGACTATCGCCTCACGTTCAACGAGGTACTGCGGGAAGTCCAAGCAGCCGAGGCGGCCAGGAGCGGGGTCAGAGTGTTCAAGTCCCGAGGGGCCGCACCCAAAAGGGCCAAGTCACCCGTGCAAGCGGCCCGGCGGACGTTGGCGAAGACGGCCTGGCGGGCGACCCAGTCGCCCGCAGGCACGCCAGCGACCTCCGAGGAGTCGTCCACGACGGCGGACTCCTGCTCCAGCGAGGACGACGACGTCCAGAGGATAAAGAAACGCGGGGAGAAGCACCAGACCAGCGAGTGACAAGGCCACCGTTGTGACGGCTGTGGGGCATCTCACAACCAGACGAGATGCCCATTCCGGAAGGCCGAGTGCCACAACTGCGGCCGAAAGGGCCACATCGCCAGAGTCTGCAGGCGCGGGCGAACCGAGGACAAGGGCACATCGAGACACCCTCAAGCATACCAACGAAAGGCGGCCGGCATCGGAAAGGTCTCAGCCAACGATGGCACGGAAGGCGTGAACCGCGTGGGCCTGGAGCACCGGCGCTTCTTTGTAGAGGTACTGTTACAGGGGGTTCCAGTGAGGATGGAAGTAGACTCGGGGTCGTCCTACTCCATCCTGTCCCAAAAAGAATTCATGCGCATTCCCCCAAATGTGCGGCCCAAGCTGCGTGCCATGAAGTCACACTTACGGGACGTGCAGGGCTATGGGATCCCAGTGTTGGGGGTGGGGAATTTCACAGTGAAGTTCAAAAACTACACAGAGAAACTGCCCTTAGTGGTTCTCAAGGGGGGAATATGCTGCCTTTTGGGAACTCAGTGGTTTGCTCCCCTGGGAATTGAACTGTCCGGCGTTAACGCCGTAGAGACTGACCCAATGCGGGATGTGTGCGATGCGCACCCGGACATTTTCAAGAAGGGGCTCGGGACGTACAAGGGCCCCCCAGTCTCCTTTGAGTTGGACCCAGAAATCCGGCCCATACGTCTCAAGCCAAGAAGAGTGCCCTTCGCCCTCAAGGACAAGATTGAGGCGGAACTGGACAAATTGGTGGGGCAGGGGATTTTGGTTCCAGTTGATTCAGCGGAGTGGGAGACTCCAATTGTTACAGCCTTAAAATCAAACGGGGAGGTCAGGATTTGCGCTGACTACAAATGTACAATTAACAAGGCCATTCGGCCAAATGCATATCCGGTGCCAGTGGTTAGCCACTTACTGGCCATGTTGCATGGGGGGAGGTTTTTCGCCAAGCTAGACCTGGCGCAGGCGTATCAGCAGCTCACAGTAACCCCAGCTGCTGCCGCTGCGCAAACCATCGTAACGCACAAGGGGGCATTTAAGGTAACGCGCCTACAGTTCGGCGTAAATTCGGCCCCCGGGATCTTCCAGTCCCTTGTGGAACGCCTTTTAAAGGGGCTTCCAGGCGTACTCCCATATTTTGACGATGTTTTGATAACAGCGGGGAGCAAATCAGAACTAGCGAGGACGCTAGACAGGGTCCTTTCAGTATTCGAGAAAGCGGGACTTTGACTGAGAAGGGACAAATGTGTATTCTTTGCGAGGGAGGTTGAGTTTCTCGGGTTCAAGATAACCCCGGAGGGCATCAAGCCCTCCGAGTCCAAGGTTGCGGCTGTGCAAAACGCCCCTCGTCCCACCGCGAAACCGGAGCTGCAGTCGTTTCTAGGGCTCCTAAATTTTTACCACTCCTTCTTGCCAAGGAAGGCATCCGTTGCGGAGCCACTGCATGCGCTACTAAAGAAAGAGGCGGTTTGGAGGTGGGGGGATAGGCAAGAGAAAGCTTTCAAGGAACTCAAAGCGCTTTTATCCTCGGATGCTGTCCTGACCCATTTTGATCCGAGGAGACCAGTAGTTTTAGTCTGTGATGCGTCCCCAGTGGGGGTGGGGGCGGTGCTGTGCCACGTGTTGGAGAGCGGGCGGGAAGCCCCGGTTGCGTACTACTCCAGGTCCCTTTCAAAGGCGGAGCGCAACTACGCGCAAACTGATAGGGAGGCCCTGGCCATAATCGTGGGAACAAAGAAGTTCCACGATTTCCTATACAGTTTACGGTTGTGACTGATCACAAGCCTCTTCTGGGGATCTTCACTACGGGCAAACCCACCCCACAAATTCTATCCCCCAGGATGCTGCGTTGGGCAATTTTCCTTAACGCCTACCAGTATGAACTGGTCTATCACCCAGGGAAGGAGATCTCCCATGCGGACGCGCTGTCCCGGTCTCCCCTCCCTAGCTTAGGGGATCCCGGATGCGAGGTAGAGCAGGACCACCAAGTCCTGCTGATCGAGTCCCTCGACTCACCCCCCCATAGTCCCGGCTGACCTCGCCAAAGCCACGGCGGCCAACAAAATCCTGTCCCAAGTTAGTTCCTGGGTTAGGAAGGGGTGGCCCACAACTCCCCCCGAGGAGCATTTCAAGTCATTTTTCAGGCGCAGAGTAGAGCTTTCCCTTGAAAGGGGCTGCCTGCTCTGGGGCCAGCGGGTAGTCATCCCAGAGAGGTTAAGGGCGAAGGTGCTGAAACTGCTGCATACCAGCCACCCGGGAATAGTGCGCTCCAAGGCTCTGGCCAGGAGCTACTTCTGGTGGCCCCAAATAGACGCGGATATAGAACACTTAGTGGGCACGTGTGAGAGCTGCCAGAGCTCTTGGCCCGAGGAGTCCCGGCTACCCCATAGGGAATGGGACATGGCCCGCGGGCCATGGTCCCGAATACATGTCGACTTCGCTGGCCCTTTCCGCGGGTCCATGTTTCTGCTGATAGTCAACTCCTATTCCAAGTGGCTGGAAGTAATCCCCATGATTAGCACCTCATCTGCTGCAACCATTAAACACTTGCGCAGGGTGTTCAGTTGTTTCGGCCTGCCAGACATCCTTGTTAGCGATAACGCCAGTACCTTCACTTCTGCGGAATTCAAGGCATTTATCGAGAGAAATGCCATCAGGCACATTACCGCTGCCCCGTTTCACCCCGCCACAAACGGTCAGGTAGAGCGCCAAGTGCGCACTACGAAAGACGCACTGCGGCGCATGGGTCCCGGTGAGTTGAACCTCCAACTGTGTCAGTTCCTCATCTGTTATAGGGCAACCCCCCTAGCTTCAGGACTTTCGCCGGCCGAACTCCTCATGAGGAGGCGGCCGGTAACCCTGTTTGATCGGTTGGATCCGACCAGGGTGGAGGATGAAGGGAGAAATATAGTGGTAGAAATATAGTTTTTCGGTAGGGGACCCGGTTCACTGCAGGAACTACGCGGCCTCGGGACCAACGTGGGTCCCAGGGACGATCATTGAACAAACGGGGCCAGTGTCCTATAGGGTCGAGACTAGCACAGGTCTACTCTGGAGAAGGCACGCTGACCAACTCAGAAGGCGAGTCACCAGTGAAGGGGAATCAGCGTTAGGGTCCTCCCCCACCTGCGTAACCCAAGGGGGAGACACGGCGGCGTCCTCGGGTACAAATGCATACCCTGGATTCTCAGCCGAGGAGGAGGATACTTTGAAAGAGTGGAATGAGTTTGACTTTACGTTACCGTACCAAGGGGGTGTCGCGGAGTGGTCCCCCACCCATCCGAGCGAGAAGAGGGGTTTCAGTTCAGCCCCTGGTACCTCCAGTCCCCCAGCCCTTTTGCTTTAGAATACACCATATCTCCAAGCCCCCCGAGACAGGCAGCAGGGGGAAATTCGCTCTCCTCATCCCCTAGAACTCTGGGCCAGGCAGCAGGGGGTGGCGCAAGCACGCCGGTTACCGGCGAAAGGACAAGGGTCTCCTCGTCAGTCCCGAGGTTCATACTGGGGGGGTCCCCAGGTGCCACAAGCAACAGGCAGGGGTTCACATCCCAGCTGTATGTTCCGTTCCCTTCTCCCAATGCAAGGTTGTCGCAGAGTCCCCGCCAAACGACTAACGAGTCCCCCCTTTCCATTGCAGGACGAGACTCTGCGGAACTCGGAGCCCCTAGTTCCCCTGTGCTAAACCAAGCAGCCGCACGCCCCAAGCGCATGTGCGGGAAGCCACAATGGTTGAGGGACTTCGTCCCATCCTAGGGGGGAGGATTGTTGTGTATGTAACAGTATTACTTTAAGGATGTATGAATGTAACCTGACAACGATTACAATGTAACCCAGCTGTTTAAGGAACGCGAGTAAGCTGCCCATAGAGGGCAGCTGCGAGCGATCAGCTCACATGGTTCACATTCCCCAAATCACCGGCAGCCGCGGGAACCTTTCCCGCACGAGGATCACCTGGAGAAGATGGGCGTGACTCAGAATGACGTCACGCCGGTAGCAGCCAATGAGCTACCATGCAACAATATTCAAATGTATTTACTGCAGTATAAAATGAGCTGTACCTCCGCCATTACCACATGTTCATCCTGACCATCATGAAATAAACCTGTGTTTTAGCCCCCACTGCGGCTCCTTCTTTGTCTTCCGTGCAAGACACCAAACTCTCATAGTGAATATTTTTTGTCAAACACATATTTTGACATATTTTCCCTGATTTCTATTTTCCTTTTATTTTTCTTATCTGTTTTTTCACCAGTTGGCTGGATTGCTCAGTGAGCTAGGTTTCTAGCTTCAGAGCCAGAGGTTGGGAGTTCAGTTTGCCATGGAGTATCTCAGAAAGGCCAGTCTGTGTAGCCATGAACAAGTTGCACAGTCCCATGATGCCTGGAAGAAAGGCATAGTAAATCACTTCTGGAAAAGATTTCCATAAATCAGAATTCACTTGATGGCATGCAATTAGAGTTGCCATAATTCTCTCCCACAAAACCAGGACAGAAGTATACTTGACAAAAATGGGCAGGTTATCTACAAAATTGCCTTTTTAAAAACAAACTTAATATAATGACAGCTATAAAACACATTCTAATTAAATATATCAATATATAATTGAATTTATTTACAACAGTTAATTCTTACTATAAGATGATCTGTTGTACTTCTGAGAAGTTGTGTTGCAGTCAACTCTTAACGTCCTCAGTTCCAAGAAACACATTGGTCACACTTATCTGGCAGTGGTGTTAGGTGAGGACGTTAAGATTTGTCTCCAGGTATACTCCAACCCCAGTGTGGCAGGAAATGGCTCGTTTGATGGCGAAAGTTCAAATTTATTTCAATGGTGTGTTATAATTCACAATCAGTAAGTTTTAAAAGTCCGGGACTTTAACATGATTTTTATTGAACTGGCCGGGACAATGTTTCTGACCTTCAATCCAGGACAATCCCGGTTTTCCGGGACATATGGAAACCCTACATGCAATTATATTATCATTTCTTTTTGAACATATTGAATTCACCCAGAACTGGGCCAAGACAATGGGTTACTTCTGACAGTGTAAAAATTACATTCCTCACATTCAATGTATAAAAACCAAGCAGGCAGACATTTGTGCATTTCTGATTGTCTGGGAAGATTCCATACCTGCTAATGGGGAAAAGGAAACAGGAGGATCATGTCACAGACTGAATAGTTTTGAATGAGGGCAGTGACCATTTCAGAGATGGTCACTCTTTAAATTTTCATTTACTTTCCCCTTATTTATTTTCCAGCTACTAGGAGGAAGCTTCTGTTAACTTCCTAAGACAACCATCAAGAAGAAAGTGAGTGAGTGTGATGAATTATTTTGTGTTTAATACCTATCAGTCCACATTGCCACAAGTCCAGAGGAACCCAAAAGATGACATGCCTCCCAAGCCCTAGACAGCAAAGGGGCAGTGCCACGGGTGAAGGAGGGGGACTGGTTGATATGGTACATTTGGAGGAGGATCAGTGGAGGGGATAAGATGGTATGAATTCAGAGGCACAGGGAGGCTCATCAACTATGTGAGATGAGGAAGAGACATGAGTGAGGAGAATAGGATCCCATCTTCTGCACCTCTGCATAGCTACAAGCATTGAAAGAGGACAAGTGAAGCCACTTCCTCCCACCCAGCCTGTTTTGATGGTGTCAGGGATGCCTTCTCCAGCTGTCTCACTACCCAACAGGAACCATGGTACCTACTCCAACCCAGCTAAGTCACTGGAGATGCGAGTAGTAACAGGAGTAGCAAAGAAGACAATGGGCCCAGTTCCTGTTATCTGCCTTTCACAGTCCTCTCTAAAGGGACTGTGTCTGAGCTTGAACCTCCTGCCTGCTTTTTTAAAATATATTCAAATTTATATGCTGCCCAATCAGGTAAACCCGACTCTGGGCGGCTCACAACAAGTTAAAACACACATAAAACAATACAACCAATTAAAACCCAACATCCCCACCCACTACCCCATTCCTCTTAAAAACCCACATTAAAAAACTGCCTTCATTGACAATTAAAAGAAATGGGGACTTAATTTATAAGCCAACAGGCGGGGGCCACTCTTCCATCTGGGCCCCATGCCTGCCCCGCCAACCAGGTTTTTAGGTCTCTTCTGAAAGGTAGCAGCTCCATCTGCTCCTGCAACTCTACAGGCAGGAGGTTCCACAAGGCCGGTGCGGACACGGAAAAGGCCCTCCTTTGTGTACCAGAGAGACGGTCCCTTCTGTCAGATGGAACAATTAGGGAGCCCCTCCGATCCGCTCTGGTTGGATGGGCAGACTCTCTTGGGACGATGCAGTCTCTAAGGTATCCTGGCCCACTACCATGAAGGGCTTTAAAGGTCAAAACCAGCACCTTGAACTGCACCCGGAGGCAAACTGGTAGCCAGTGCAGCTCCCGAAGTAATGGTGAGGCACGAGCATAATGCCCGCGCCCCATCACCACCTGGGCTGCCGCATTCTGGACCAACTGCAGCCTCCGAATGGTTGACAAGGGCAGCCCCATATAGAGCGCATTGCAATAATCTAGCCTGGAGGTGACCAGAGCACGTGTGACCCTGAGCAGGGAGTCCCGGTCCAGGAGCGAATGCAACTGATGGATGACGCGAAGCTGTGAGAAAGCCCTCCTGGCCACAGCCACCACCTGACTTGCTAGTAACAGCCCCGAATCCAGGCTTCTTCAACATAGGCTTCTAAGGGCCACCAGTGGAGTCACCTGGGGCCCTAGCCAGACAGACTGTAACCTGTAAGTCAGTGCTGGAAACAACCCTCTGGAAATTTGGGAGAAGAGACAGCTGAGGCTGGCTCCGTGTCTTTAATAAAGACAGTCCTTGGTGACTGGAGCCTCAGAAGCTGGAGCCTCAGAAGGTATGACTTGGGGACACTCACCACTGGACATCTGAGGGTGTGTGTGTAAAATACAGTGAAGTATTTTAATAGGACAATAATTTCACTGATTCTTGGTTCTTTTTTTAAAAGGGGGCTGCCAAAAGCCAGCTCTTTTCTGCACTGTTTTACCTTTCATCCCTGACCCTACCTTGTCAGTTCTGTGGATCTGAAATTAATGGGCCTACAGCCATAAGATTTTTCTGAAAGATCTTTGCAGCAGGAAAGGTAACGATCATTCATTTCTTGCCCTATTTCTCATTGTGATGTGTGAATGCCGGATTTCACAGGAGGTATATATGGATAACCCATTCTCCCTTGTTAATAAATCTTGAGTTTTTGATGTGCCCTGTGTTCACTTCAGAAGTGTATAAATATCCTTGACTCAGTTTGTTTTTTGCATATTTAATATTCCTAATGAAAGCTAAGCAACATGTGGCTTCAAGACTGTTGTGGCAGTGCATTTTTGCAATTTTCAAGAGTTGGAGAAGAACATCATTCCAGGCTAGCCCTTCAGAGTATTCAGGTACTGCTGCTGTATTCTGGAAGGCTTGGGGCCTACATTATCATGTACCAGATGTTCAAATCTTTTTTTTTTTAAAGAAAAACTTGGTCATAACATTAGAGACATTCTCATGAGAGAACAGGTGCCACAGAATATAGAAACATGATTTTTTAATTAAAAAAACAAGCTGGGACATCAGTTACTGTCAGGGACCCACAGAAGGATTTGGGGAAAGGATCTCCAAAAGAGCATATGGGGAGTTGAACTGTGCACCCTTTATTTGTGCATGAATTGGGTCAAAAGTCTTATGTGCCTGCAAGTTAATTCTGATTTATGGTGACTCTTTCCAAACCTTTCTTGTTATGAAGCACTCAAAAGTATCTTTCCTGCCCCTCATTCTGATAGCAGTTCCAACAGGCACAGTGGTCAATGAAACCTCTGGCCCTAATACTCCAACCCACTGAGCTATCTAGGCAGTTTTGACTTATGATGACTCTTTCCAGGGTTTTCTAGGTAGAAAATACTCAGAAGCAATTTACCATTCCCTTCTCCTGTGGGTACCCTGGGACTGTGCAGCTTTCCCAAGGTTACACAGGCTAGCTTTTCTCACAGGAGGCACAGTGGGTAATTGAACGCACAAACATACTTATACCACTGAGCTATCCAGCCAGCTGCACATCCATAGCTTCCTTGAATATTCCAAATTTTTATTCACTCCCCAAGTGCCTTCAGCTGGGCAGCTTTTACAGATTATTGCCATATATTTTCATAGTTACTAGCCTCCTGGTAGATATAATACTTTTTTTCTTTTACATGTACATGTTTTTTATTCATACATGTTAAAATTTGTAAAGATGAAAGACAAAGTAAATTCAAATGCTTTCTTTTTGTGTAATAAATCTTAGTAGTAGGATCAGAATGGGCAGGATCACTGGCATTGAAAAAGCCTCATGCTTAATTTAAGTCACAGTAAGTGCAGAGTGGTGAGGAATGAAGGTGGAGTAATCATTACACTATTTATGTGGGACTTTGGAGATCCAGGTTCAAGTCTACACTGAGATTAAACATGTGTGACTTTGGCCAACTCCTTCTCTCTCAACCTCACCTATATCACTAGGTTGCTATGAGGACAAAGGGGCATAGAAGGAGAATCCTGCAGCTGTTTATGGGGAAATCATAGTATAAATAGAAGAATGAAACAAAAGGATGAGAGAAAAAAGCACCTGAAGGTATCAATGACTCACTGATGGTGAGAAATAGAAGGATTTATTTCTAGTCAGATGTACAGATTTATGCACTGAAAGGGAAACATAGTTGTCTCTGTGATAGTATGTTGTGGCTGAAGAGTTTGAGTGGAGATAACATGTAACATAACGAACAGCTGCAAACCACAGGAGCCAGAATCCAACTGCATTCATCACCCGAGTACCTTTGTTTTCCACTGATAGATGGCACTCACTCTCCTCTGTGCCCCCTTAAAAGCTTGCTAGGCAGCTTGCTGACCTTGGATACAAAAGTATACCACTGGACTCTGGCAAAGGTCTGTGGTGGCTCAGTGGTTAAGAAGCTCGCCTTGTTAGCTGGAAGGCTGGCAAGTTGGCAGTTCGAAACCAGGGTACTGCATAACGGATTGAGCATCTGTCTCTGTCCCAGCTCTTGGGGACATGAAAGGAGCCTCATTTGGTAATTCCCTGAGTGGAGTTTCTTCCACAAAAATCCTTTCAACCCAGAATAATTTCTGGCATGAAATTATTATCGAAGTTTTTGAAACAGAAATTTAACATTTTGCTATAATAGCAAAGGAAAAAAATCCCACCAAGTTGCCGATAGTTGTTTGTTAGTGGGTAGTTTGCCTCCTGGATTGTGACAAGCCTCAGTCAAGACTCAAGCGGCTATTGTATAGCTTGCTTTTGAATTCACAAAGAGGTAGGCTTCATGCCGTGAAGGAAGGCTGCTTTCTCACAGATTTCTTAGTGCAGTTTCTGTATGGTTGTGTTCTTTCCTTCACAGGGTTTGACAAGTATGAAAAGAAAACTGTATCCAATTTGTTTAGCCCAGCAGCTTCAAATTTGAAGCAAATTTCTCCAGTTGAATGCAATGTAAAAAAAATGTATCCTCCCACTAATTTTTTACAACATAAAGTAAGGGGTTTGGTTTAAATGTCAATTGCTAAAAGGTTGTCATTACAGAGGTTGTTAAGTGTTCAATTAAACAGTATTCTGAGATTTTTTTAAAAAAAACTGATATGGGTCCATATGTATGACAGGTAAAAATACCATATTTATTTCTCTTTGTTATATGCTTTGCAGCCATCTGAGATTCAGTTCCAATGCATGTTAATATAAGAGTAAGTGCTGTTGCATTCAGTGAGATCCTTATTTGAGTAAACAATCACTAGTTCAACATTTGCCCAGTGAAGGTCAGAAAACTGCATGAGGTCATAGTTCTGGCTTCTGTGTCTGGTCATCTCTATCAGCCAACAATACATTAAAATATCACTTGATCCAAAAACAAACAAAGGGAGCCTTGAGCTCCTTATACTATACATATGCAGAACAAGGGCAATACTATTATTAAATCACTAAAGAAAATCAGATATTTCATGAGTTTTTGTGATTCAAGACCATTTCTTCAGGCATTCACCAATTTCTTGTGGATAGGCAAGGGAAATTATCAAAGAAAGTCATAAAAAATCATGGCTTAATGTTGTGGCAGGCAGTGAGTTGAAAAACAGCAGTCTGCATTTTATGTAATCTCTTGTTTCCTGTGTTTGTGGAATGGGAGATCATATCAGATATAGCCATCTGTTTTTTCAAATTCATCTGGGGGGGTGGGGAGCCTGGCACAACATCTTGCCATGAACATTTGGGTCTCTCATTGATAATCTCCCTGCACTACCCACCAGAAATTGATGCATGCCTGAAGAGGTGATCTTGATTCAAGAAAGCACACGTAATCTATACCTATAAAATGTTGCGTTAACCGTTGGAATGTGACAAAGGATGTTGCACCAGGCCCCACTAGCCCCGTCCGAGCCTCCATGCACTCACCCGAACGGGGTTCGCAGGTAACTGCCAGGAGCCCCCCGGACCCAAACAAAAAAAGGGAACTTCAATTCCCAACGTTCCTTGTGCCGTGCCACACCAGAGCCAATCAAGTAACATTCGGAAACACGTCACGGCCAATCAAAAAAAAAGCCGCAGGAAAAAACCACTGCAATAACCAAACACGCGCACGCAAAACTACAAGCCCCAGCATCCTGCGCGCCATTAGCGCACAGAATGCTGAGGCAGCCGGTGCGCAAAAAATAAAATAAAATAAAACCCCACTGCCACTGCCCTTACTTTCCACGGGCCAGGGATTGAGCCTGGCCCGTGAAAAAAAAGACAGCCCCCATGCCCTTTCCTTTCCACGGGCCAGGCTTCGAGACTGGCCCATGAAAAAAAGACACACACCCTTTTCTTTCAACAGGCCAGGGATCAAGCCTGGCCTGCGAAAAAAAAAGAACACCCCCCGCCCTTTTCTTTCCATGGGCCAGGGATCGAACCTGGCTCGTGAAAAAAAAGACACCCCCCCAAAAAAATAAGTACACACAAAAACATTCAAAAACAGTCACAAAAACAGTAAAAAAAAACCACAAAAACATCCAAAAAGTAACCACAAAAACATCACAAAGACCCTCCCCCCCAAAAAAAACCAACACAACCCCCCCCCCCAAAAAAGCAGAGAGCTTACCAGGAGACGTCTTCTCTCCATGACGACCGGAACTCAACTGAGAAAATGAAGAAAATACTTACCGGAAGCGACACCCAGAGGACAGAAGAGAAAAATTGTAGAGAGGAAGAAAAGCTCACCACCCCCACCCAGAGGCCACAAGAGAAAAAACATTCAAAAATATTGAAACTAATAAGATTAATTCCCAAATTAATCAAATAAGTTATCAAAACATTCACAAATATTCACACTAATCTCAAAAAATACCAAAAAAAACCAGAAATCACTTTTCACTCCAAAAAACCAAAAAACCAAAACAAAAAATAAAAATGCGTAAAAATAAAGATTTAAAAAACCAAAATTAAATTTTAAATTAAAAAAATTAATTTACATTAAATAAATTAAAATAAAATAAAATTTGAATAAACATAAAACAAAAACCTTCCAAAACCAATTTAAAGAGCCCGGCACTGAGGAAGCCGGCACGCAAAAAATAAAAATAAAACACACACTGGGAGCACAAGTCCGCCGCAGGCAGACGCAGCGCCTCAAAGCCACAAAATCAAAAAAACCTTTAAACACCATTTAAAACAGCCCGCGACCATTGGTTCAAGAAAAAAAAACCTTTACTATCCAACACAATTTTACAAAGCCCGGCACCACCGGGCAAAATATGCTAGTGTGTCATATATGTTTTTAATGACCCAATGAAGATATCACCTTCCTCCTGCATTCAAAATAAGTTGTGATGTAAAATGAAAATTCCAGTATGGATTACATACCACCAAGAGGTTACTCAGAAGTATAAATCTACACATTAGGCTATTATCTCTGACAGCTTGTGTTCCTATAAAGCCCTGAATTGTCAGAATTATTTATTCATTCAAAATGCCTAACATTGCCCAAATGAGAGCCCTGTGGGAGCATATAGCACCATCATGACAATGGGGTCAACACAGATTGCAGAGTCTGCCTGGGAGCAAGAAGAGATTATAATGGCTTCAGATATCTAGGGCAGGAGGCCTTCTGCCAACACCTGAAAAGCCATCTGCAATTCCCTGCATGCTTATCAGAGCACATGACTCTTAGCACTTGCCCTGCAAAATTAAATTGGCCCATGTTACATTAATATAATGCTAGCACAAGTTTGAAATGGAAGCTAAACATCTTGGTTTTTACTGTCACAATTTTCAGATAGCCCTTTACAGTCTGCAATAGACAGTCAGAGTTTCATTTCATTTGCTTTTTGCTTCTGAAGCCAGTGGTGGAAGCTGCCCATTGGAACAAAAATCATCATAGGCAAAGCCATGTTTATACACCTCATTTCTTGCACAAACCCAAAGAACACCTCAGCAGTGTGCTACAAATACTTAGCATCTTGGTAAGCTAACAAAGGTATGTCACAAAAATATACATGGAGGCACAGAGGCTTCAAGGGACAACTTGGGTTTTATTCTACAAACCTACATTTCTGAGCCTTTTTAAAGAGAATCCCTTTACATAGAAAGAAGGAAGTGAAGTATATGAGATTTATGACCATGCTTACATAGAAGAGTGCTGGATCCAAGCAGGATAATATTCATAGAAACACAGAAAGTAAGCTCTTAGCTGCCAGCCAGCCATATCACAGAAAGTGAAATGTGAGGTACACACAATTTAAGATTATGCTTCCAATGCAGACCAGACAAGGAATCTCCATAGAAAGAAACTTAGAGTTGAAGTGTTTGGGATTACATAGCAGCCAGCAACCTACACCACAGTAAAGAAAAATGTACACAGAGGCCAGAAACAGATGTTAGAGACAGACCGTAATTATAGCTGAAAGCACATTAATGTTGCACAGGGATGATTGAGGCAGCCTTTTTCACATTTGTGAAACCAGATTTAACCGAAGACAAGTCACCAAACAAAGCAAACTCATCTACATAAATCCCAAGGTTGAGCGAACTTTGTTTTGTGACACTTGGTCCCTCAGATAAGTCAAGATTTCCCTCTTCCAATTACAGAATAAGATGCTCACATTATTAAATAATTTCCTTCTTTTTTATAGAATATTAGGGCTCCCTAGCTGTGCCTTCAGCTAGAGGGGCCTGCCTCTCTGGCACACGAAGAAGGGCCTTCTCCGTGTTTGCACCAACCCTCTGGAACCTCCTTCCAACAGAATTGAGACTACAGAAAGAACTGCTGCCCTTCAGGAAAAGTCTGAAAACCTGGCTGGCAGGGCAGGTGTGGAGCCTTAATGGGAATACGGCTCCAGCATGTTGGCTCATCCCCAGTTAGTATTTAGTTAATATTCCTCCCTTTGTGTTGTTGTATCCCCCTCATTCCATTTTATTTCTTTTTATTCTTTTAATTGGGGTGGGGGTAGTAGGGTGGAGAAGTGAGTGGGCGATTTGGGATTTTAAAATCTGTTTTTATACATTTTTAACTGTTGTACGCTGCCCTGAGTTGGGTTCTCCTGATTGGGTGGCATATAAATTTTTAAATTAAATTATATTAATATTTCTAATATCTAGAGTAGGTTTTTTTGCCTAAGATTAATAGAGGATTTCCTAACTGAAGTGGAAGCTAATCAAAACAGCACAACACACATACACAATGGTGTTGTGGAGCTTGTTCCATTGTGACACTTTCAATCCCATCTACCAATTTTACTAGAGAAAATTCTCAAGATAGAAAAAACTGCCTTTTCCCCACCGTTAGAGTTCTACATATTTCAGATGTAGTATTCTAAATTCCTTCAGGGTAAGCCAATTTAACATTTCCCCTTGACAACAGAGACTTGTGATGAATATATGAAACAGTATCAGCACAGACCACATACATGTTGTTGTTGTTCAGTCGCACAGTCGGTTCCGACCCTTTGCGACCCCATGGACCATTGCTCTCCAGGCGCCTCTGTCCTCCACCATCCCCCTCAGCCCTCCCAGCTCTGTGCCCATTGTGTCCACAATGCCATCTAGCCATCTCATCCTTGGCCTCCCCCTTCTTCTTTTGCCTTCCACCTTTCCCAACATCAGTGCCTTCTCAAGTGAATCCTCCCTTCTCATTTGGTGTCCAAAGTATTTTAGCTTCATCTTTACTATTTGACCTTCCAGTGAGCAATCCGGGTTAATTTCTTCTAGGATTGACCTATTTGTTCTCCTCGCTGTCCAGGGCACTCTCAAAACCCTCCTCCAACACCACATTTCAAAGGCATCTATTCTTCTGCGTTCAGCCTTCCTAATTGTCCAGCTCTCACATCCATACATTACTACTGGGGAAACCATTGCTTTGACTATTCTAATTTTTGTTTTCAGTGTGATGTCTCTGCTTTTCACTATGTTCCCCAGGTTTCTCATTGCTTGTCTGCCAAGAATCAGTCTCCTTTTTATTTCATGGCTGCAATCCCCATCTGCAGTGATCTTGGATCCTAAGAAAGTAAAATCTGTCACTGCTTCTACTTCTTCCCCATCTATCTTCCAGGAGCTGATTGGGCCTGTTGCCATTATCTTGGTTTTCTTGATATTTAGTCTCAAACCAGCTTTTGCACTCTCCTCCTTCAGCCCAATCAAGAGATTCTTTAGGTCTTCCTCACTTTCTGCCATTAGGGTGGTATCGTCTGCATATCTCAGATTGTTGATGTTTCTCCCAGCGATTTTAATCCCATATTGTGATTCCTCCATCCCTGCACTGCGCATTATGTGCTCTGTGTATAGGTTGAATAAGCATGGTGACAAAATGCAGCCTTGTCTTACTCCTTTTCCTATTCCAAACCACTCTGTCACTCCATGTTCTGTCCTAACTGTTGCTTCTTGGTTCATGTACAGATTTCTCAGGAGGCATATGAGGTGCTCTTGTATTCCCATCTCTTTAATTACTTGCCACATCTTGTTGTGGTCCACACAGTCAAATGCCTTAGTGTAGTCAATAAAACAAAAGTATACTTGTTTCTGGTATTCCTTTGTTTTCTCCATGATCCAGCGTATGTTGGCGATGTGGTCTCTAGTCCCCCTGCCTCTTCTGAAACCTGCCTGCACCTCTGGTAATTCTCTTTCCACATGCTGCTGAAGTCTATCCTGTATTATCTTGAGCATCACTTTACTGGCGTGTGGGATGAGTGCGATTGTTCGATAATTTGAACATTCTTTGGCATTGCCCTTTTTTGGGATTGGGACGTATACTGATCTTTTCCAATCCTGTGGCCATTGTTTTGTTTTCCAAATCTGCTGGCATATTGAATGCAGTAATTTGACGCCATCGTCTTTTAGCGCTTTGAAAAATTCAACTGGGATACCATCATCTCCACTAGCTTTGTTGTTTGCAGTGCTCTTTAGGGCCTTTATGACTTCGCTCTCCAGGATGTCTGGCTCAAGTTCTACTTCTTCATCATTGTGATTGTCAGGAGTGTTGAGGTCCTTTTTGTAGAGTTCCTCTGTGTACTCTTTCCATCTTTTCTTAATCTCTTCTGCATCAGCTAGCTCCTTTCCTTCTTTGTCCCTTATCATGGTCATTTTTGCTTTAAATGTTCCCTTAATTTCCCCGATTTTTTTGAAAAGATCTCTGGTTCTGCCTCTTTTGTTGTTTTCCTCCATTACATTCCTCCACATACATAGCTTGCTTCAAAATTCTAGACTCATGTCAGACTCATGACAAATCTCTGCTTGCATATACAGAGCAGGGATTTTCTCCAAAAACTGTCCATTTGATATGACATCCAATGTTTGCCCTTTTATTGTAAAAGTGTTGGGACAAGAACCCAAAGTGGGGCCTAGAATAATAACAGCAACAGGAGAGAGAAAGGTAATGCCTCCATTGAACTTGTTAAGAAACTCCCCTGCTCCAGAATAAAATAGAAAAGTTTGCTCTCCCCTAGTAATGTTGATAGGATTTGGTATGTGTGTGTGAAGGCTACCACCCATAGGTGTCAAGTACCCCATTTTCCCCAGGAAAACTCCATATTTTAGCGCTCTTTCCCGCCATCACATATTTTTTAATAATCTCCCGCATTTGTAAAAAAAATCCAGAGGTCATGTAGATCTCCCATATATTATTGTATTATTATATCTTTATTTATGATGTATGTTCCTCATACCAGAGCCAAAGAGGAGTGTTGGGCTCCCCCTGGTGGAGGAGGAAGCATCCACTAGGCACTCCCCTTAGCACGACTGCTTCCCCTCACGGAGAACAAGGCAGCAGGCTAGCCTTACTGTGATAATTCTATTTTAAATTTCTTTCCCCATTCTCTGCTGCGACAGCATTTCATATTTATGGTGATTTTTCATGGAACTGTTTTTTACACTGATATCAGTTAATTGTCTACTGTCGTAGCCTTGTGTGCCTCATTTTCATTTTTTAAAAAAACTCTGTGTTTAAGAGAAAACCACGGAAATATCCTCTTTATATACTTGAAGCTCTCGCTCTCCTGGGAAAATCCCTGGGTTGATAGGAGGAACAAGTCATTACAAAAGTGACAGCTGGATTTGCCAGTTGCTGAGTCACCAGACTCATCTCTGTCTTTTCTGGGTTCACCTTCAATTTGTTGATTTACAATGACTTGATAGGGAACCTGAAACTTGGTGGGGTGATTCCCAAGACTGGAATACATTAATTTAAGGATATAATTTTTTCAAATAGAACAGAAAGAATAGAAAGGGAGCTGGAGTAGCTGTATGTATCAAAACATATCTCTGCATACAGGAGGATAAACTAGGTTGTCCCATTAACAACATCCAGATTAATATAACTGAGATGAAACATGTCAAAGAAACATGCATATTTGGATATATTGTATATATTTTGATATATTGTATGTTGTATATTTTGATACTGTGTTAAATTTTTTCTATGTTGTAAGCCACCCTGAGTGGTGCCTGCACCAGGAGGGCGGGGTATAAATAAAGATCCTATCCTATCCTAAAAAACAAAATCCTTGTTTTTCATTCTTGCCCCATCAAAGAGAAGATGTGGATGAAGCCTTTGAAAAACAAATGTCAAAGAAACATGACATAGAAGTAATGGGAGATTTCTATTATCCTGATATCTTATGGGACACAAATTCTGCTAAATAAGCCCCCTCCAAGAAATTTGTGGCTTGTGTGGCTGATAATTTTGTCCTAGAAAAAGTGGAGGAAGAAACCAGAAGAGTATCTTTCCTTGACTTGACTTTAACCTATAGAGATGACTTGATGGAATAAGTAGTAGCAGCAGGAATTCTGGGGGAAACTGACCTTGTTCTGGTTGAGTTCTCGAATTCAAAGGCATTAAATTTAATGCTTTGGGCTTAAATAAATAAAATAAGTGATCTACAGAAGAGCCTATCATTAACAGCTCTACTCAGGTCTTGCAAACTAAAAGCTGTGATTTCCAGTACTGAGTTAATCCATCTCATGTTATATCTTTTTCTCCACAGCCTTCAATTTCTCCTAACATTATCATCTTTTCCAGTAAGTCTTATCTTCCCACCATAGGTTTTTATATATAAAAATGTAAAAATATGTTTAGAGTAAGTTTCAATTTAGTGTTTCATAGACGCTTTCAATGAGAGAAGAATAAATGAGCGCCTTAAACAAAGTTAGAGGTTAATTTTCAAAATCAGGCTGGAATTCTGCCTAATATGAAAATCTTGCTAAAATCTAGGTTTCAACAGCTTTATAAGCATAGCTCTTTGTTTAAATAGAAATATGCTTTTAGTTTTATGTGTTTTACACAACCCATGCAGAGGGCCACTATTGAGTTAATGTAACTATGCATAATAATTCAATGTGGTTTTGAAAAGGGGGGGACCCTCCCAAATATGAATGTTTTGCACACCATATGTTTAGATTCCCCAACAGGCAAGGCTTTCCATTAAAGGCAGTGAAGCACAGAAAGAAAACCTTGTGGGTGATTTTCAGTTAGCATTTAATATTTAGAAAGATGGTTAATGCACGTAACTCAACCATCTTTATTTCCAAACAGCAGACAGTTTTGCTGTGCAGAAGTCTATTCTTTGGAGAATGTGACACACTTTTTAAGAAGAAATAAATGTTACTTGGTGTGAAAGCCTATCCATTTTCATTTCAGAAAATCATTTCTATACACTGAATTAATGCCTCCCCAAACAGGAGGAAGTACCTTTAATTCTTTACAATCAGCATGCTACACATTACTCACCCTACACTCTTTTAAAAAAGAGTATTTAGGTGACAGAGCCATAACTCTATGAGTGTCATTTTTAATCCATCACCTCAAACAGTGAGAGAGATACTTTCTCAAAATGAACTTCCTTGTTTCTTTTGTGTTTTTTCCTTCTTAGTGTTGGGCAGAAATGTGTTGAAACTATGAAGTATTCCATTCTCACTTTCTCTGATGTGCTATAAAACGATTCAATCTTCATGCCAAACTATACATTGCAAATAACCCATCACTGAAGCAGAAGTTGTGTCAGTGGTCAAGACATGTGGTCCAATACGTAACTCCATTAAACCTGAACAATTAGAATAAGAAAGGAAGATCCTTCTTGTGTTCTAAAGATGAAACACAAAACCAAGCAAGCTAATCTACAAGCTAATCTTGCTCATAACAGGAAATCAGCACTTCAGGAATTCTCTCTTTTAGTGGTGGGCTAGCTATAGCATAGAGCTGGACCCTCAGCTTTGAGGTGTAGATTTCCCCATACCCCATCCATAACAGTAAAATTAATAAAATTTGAGGAACATGATACTTGTACCTGTTCTTCTGAAGTGCATACAGTAAAAAAAAAAAAACACGGCTAAATATATTTTCTAAACATGGAGTGAACAGCCTCCTGGAGTAATTCCATACAAGACCTTCCCTGGAAGACAGCAAAGGTAGCACTACAAGTGAACTTGCTGTCAGCACAGTTGCTGCCCAAAAAAAAACAAATACAAAACCACAAACTGAAACATAGAAAAGCTTATGGAACAAAACCAGAAAATGGATGAAAATCACTAGTAATTCTCAACTAGAGCAGACCTGATGAATCAATGGAACTTTCAAAGTTATTGACTAATGAAATTCCCACTGATTTAACAGGCCTACTCAAGTTGTGACTTACTGCTGAAATTCAGCCAATGTCTGTCAGACTACTAGGTCTGTTCAGCCTTTAAATTCTCATAAATGTGTCACTTGATAGCAAAAATTGGTCTCCTAATTATTTGACTCTGCCAGTTGGTTGATGCCAAACTTCGCAGAAAGTTTGGGGGTGAAATCATATTCGGAAGTATATATATTACATCTGTTTTCACTCGCAACTCGAATCAGTGTGGAACTGAGATAGTGCCAATGAAATTATTAATACTATTTGATGTAACTGGAACGGGTCTTATTTTTCTGAATGATATAATTATCCTCAATACTGGATGTTAGTGTTCTGTTGGTATATAGATTCTGGATGTACCTGATCTGTTAGAATATCTGTTGATTTCTCATTTATATATTCATTTTCACTACTTTTTCAAAGGCCACATTCACATTTTGTGCATATTTCCTTTGCATTTGTACTAGTATACAAACTTGTTTAAAAGTGGTTTTCCCAAAGGGAAAATATCTTGGCAACATATGCATTATTGAATACCACTTTTGATTGAATATCTGCATTGAAGAATTGAGCATGTATACTAAATGTTAAATGCTTTTCAGTTTGCGGATTAATGCAGGGAGTGTGTATTAAGTAAATTCAATTAAAATGCAAAAAAAGAAAATGCTTTCTCATCCAAAATTATGAGACATGGCAGTCTCTCAGATATGAACCTAATAATGTGAGAGGAAAATTCCAGAACTATTGAACTGCACAACTAAAAGAGTAATAGGACTATCCTGAGTAGGGATTGGACAGGGGGCTTTTAGTTTGCTTTCAGTTTGGGGTCTTTTGGGGGTTTCCTCTTTTGTTTGGGGTGATGTTATGGGAATCTGGAGTTTTGGTAAACCACAAAACACATCAATCTTTCAGAGTATAACCATTCTGGATCTCTGGTGCTAAACAAAAAAAAGCTTGCCAAAACAAAGAAAGAGAAGAGGAAAACCAAGTCTTAGAAAACAGACTTGTAAGATACAGTACATGCTGTCCCCAATATTACTCTCTTCTGAAGCTTTGATGGGGCCATTCATAGATTTGCAGTAGGTTATTGTATTTATTTATTTATTCTTTAAACTTTTATGTCGCCCACTCAGGCAAGCCTGACTCAGGGCAGCTAATATCATAATTAAAAATAAAATAAAAACAATCAAAGGTATATACAAATATAAAACAGAATAAAACCAGATTGAAAGCTACCCACATTAAAAACTACCCGCATTAAAAGGGAAGCTTTATTTTATTAGCCAACAGGCAGGGGCACCTTTCCATCTGGACTCCACATCTGCCCCACCAGCCAGATTTTTAGACCTTTTCTGAAAGGCAGCAGCTCCATCTGCACCCGTAGCTCTACTGGCAGGAGGTTCCACAGGGCTGGTGCAGACACAGAAAAGGCCCCCCTTCATGTGCCAGAGAGGTGAGCCCCTCTGGCTGATGGAACAATTAGAGAGCCCTTCCGGTCCACTCTGGTTGGACGGGCCAACATTCTTGGGACAATGCGGTCTCTTAAGTATCCTGGGCCACTACCAGGTAGGGCTTTAAAGGTCAAAACCAGCACCTTGAATTGCACCTGGAGGCAAACTGGTAACCAGTGCAGCTCCCGGAGCAATGGTGAGGCATGAGCATAGCGCCTGCACCCCATCACCACCCGGGCTGCTGCATTCTGGACCAGCTGCAGCCTCCGAATTGTCATCAAGGGCAGCCCCATGTAGAGCGTATTACAGTAGTCTAGCCTGGAGGTGACCAGAGCATGTGTGACCATGAGCAGGGGGGCCAGGAACAAACACAACTGATGGATGATGCAAAGCTGTGCGAAAGCCCTTCTGGCCATGACCACTACCTGCTCTGCAAGCAGCAGTCATTAATCCAGGAGGACCTCTAAGTTGCATACCGGGTCTGTCTGTGGCAAATCAGCCCCATCCAAGACCAAAGTTGGCAGCTCCCTGGATAACGCAGGACCCCCTATCCATAGCCACTCAGTCTTGGAGGGATTCAATTGTAGCCCGTTGTCCCCCTTCCAGACCCCAACAGCTTCCAGACATCTGGATAGGACATTGACCGCATCACTGGGGTCCCCACGGGCTGAGATGTACAGCTGGGTATCATCAGCATATTGATGATACCTCACCCAGTGGGAACGGATAATCATTTATAATAATATAAATCATATATATATATTTTGAAATTTCACAGCATTATTCCCAGTGTTCCAATGACTATAGGGATCACTGAAGTGTGTTTCAGTCATAATCAAATTACTTCTATTTCCAAGTCTCTGCATTTTGTTAATTTTTCCAGGTCTTTATCTTCAACTCTAGCATTCCTCAGAATTGCAATGTTAATAGACATTTTTTGTTCTATTACTGTTATGTCTGTTGCATTATACTGAAGGTTTCAGGCAGTTAGATCTAAAAAACCCACAAGATCTTAACTTGATCATTTTTAGTAAAGGTAAAGGTTGCCCTTGCTTGAAAGCCAGTCATATCCGACTCTAGGGCTCAGAGCTCATCTCTGTTTATAGCCAAAGATCCTGTCTGCGTCGGCAGATGTTTCCATGGACAACACCTTCTCTATTTTATCTTCCCATGAATTCATGGAAGCTAGCAGATTATATAATGTATTATTTAAAAACTCTATTGTGTCTTGCTATGTAGTCTGCACAATCTTTGAACATTCACAAATGAGTGACACAGTTTCATATTTTTCTTGAAAGAGTTGACATTTACTGTTTGTACTAATTCCTTGAATGTTAGCTTTCATAACAATAATTTGGAGTGCTTGTTCTTCTGCAGCAAAAATTGAACCTTTGGTTTCTTTCTTGATGATCCCCAATTTTAACCATGTCCAAGTTAAGTTGTAATCATGTTTTCCATCAATATTTCTGAGGTGTTGTCCATTGAATGGTTTGTTTTTCCCCACCTGTGTTTCTTATCTTCAAATTGTTGTTTCTTATATTCTGTCTTTGTTTCTGTTCTTTTCAAAATGTTTTCCGTTTTCATTGCTACCAGTTGTTGTTGTTGTTGCTGCTACTGCTGTTACATGCCATTAAGTGAACTGTCTACTGATGATGACTCTTTCCAGGATTGTCAAGGTATCCAGAAGTGGTTTGTCTTTTTTTTCCTGGCTGTACTCTTGGGATGCGCAGTTTATGCATGGCTACAGGGGCTGACATAGCAGTTCAAAAGAAAGAAATTGCAAGTGAATAAATAGGTACCATTTCAGTGGGAAGGTAAACATCATTCCATGCACTCCAGTATCTAGACATGCCTGCCACATGAGCACTGAACTCTAGAGTTGGAAACGACTGGCTTTCAAGCAAGGGTGACCTTTACCTTTACAGAGGCTGGCTGTTTTCCCCAGGAGGTACAATGAGGAATCAAACTTCCAACCACTTGCTCAACAACCTTAAGGTGACCAGCTCACTGAGATGCCTAGCTATTAATTGCTTTTTCATAATGAGCATTTTTCAAAAAGTGTTATATAAAAATATCCATATATTAAAAAAACATCCCAGTATTAATTGAATACAGGCATTTTTTATGACATGCTTTTGGGAACTTTCAATACAATGCAACAGCAAGCTTTCCTTATTCTTCACAGCTTTGCATTACTCTGTATGTGCTATCTTAGTCTGCCCAAAGATCCCTAAGGTGAAATGGTTTGTAAAGCCATTGAACATCATATAACAAAGATCATGAATCCCACAGAGAAGCATGCAAATTGCTGGTCTCATTTTCTGTCTTCCTTCTTCTTCCTTCCATCTTTCCTTTCTTTGTTTTCTTGCATTATTCTATAAACACATTTTCATTTAATAATTCAGCTGTTGCTTGGATTTCATCTAATCTCTATACATTTGTTGCTTGCAGCTTTCTGTATACCAAGGATTTGTTTGAATGTCATCCCTTAAATGTTGTTTATCTCTTCAATGGTTTAGAATAGTGCAAACATATCTGAGGGCACAATTACATTTTCTAGAGAATTCTCTACCCCTTCCTCCAATTGCCAATTTTCAAGTCCCAAAGTAATTAAAATTTTACATAAAAGAAGCATATTTGTTTGCAAAATATCAATAAATGTTCTCTGTGTCTCGAAGAAAAATCCTGCATTACAGAAATGTTATAAATAGCCAATTAGAGTGGATAGAGTGATGGACTAGAACTCAGAAGGCTTGGGTTTGAATTCCCACTCAGCCATGAAACACATTGGAGGAGTGGACCTGGTAAAATCCCTCCTTAAACATCTTACCTACTGTGAAAGCCCTATAAGGATTACTAGAAGTTGGATCTAACTTGTCAGCACATAACAGTAGACATTGCAATATTTTCAGTTTACTTGCAGTGGATAACTAAAAATGATTAAGAGGTTGTATCATAGTAGAATATATTTTTACATTTTGAATGATGAGATATGGTGGGGGTTTTAGACTTACATGCAAGATCATGTTACCTGAAAATTGGTAACCTTTTAATTTTTATGGGACCGTTCACAGGCAGGGTTAAATCAGGAACAAACTCACAGACAAATTGTTTTGATACAAATTTAAAGATGTTTACTTATGAATCAAATAAGGAAATAAAGTACCAAATAGAAAATAATGTAACCCCACTTTTGAAAAAAGCACACCCCATTTTTATGTCTTGCCTTTTCTATCTCTTATTAATAAAGTTATCCTGTTTCTTTTCTTTACAATAAAGGTATTTTGTTTATTTCATTTTGCCACCCACGTTTAGGATTGATTAAGCTTATGTGTACACAAGCACCACTCTGGCCATGCATCCATTCACACACGCTTGAAGGTATATACTTGTAGCCCCACTTTTGGGAAACACACATTCCCCAATTTTATTTTATCTCTCTTATTATGCCTCTCTGCTGTGAAGGAAAGCAAGGGATCAGCCCCCCCCCCTTCCCCCCCCCCCCGGAAAGCTGTCAGCCAGCAAGCAGAAAGAAAGACTTTTAAAACCCAAGCTTCAAAAAGCTCCTTTATATTGCTGTTAGAGTTAACTTGTGTTTTTAAGGGCTTTGAAACCTTGCTTGCCTACTGATATAACTAACCTAAATTATTGGATTTCTGATTAATTAATTGACTATGCGGTGTTTATTTAAAAGTCCTAAAACTTACAAAAATATTTTAAATTTGATTTTAACATGCTCTGATTGTATCTCAAATCAGGATCTTTCTTGCACCTCAAGCCTACCTCCTACAAGCATCTAGGAGGACTCAATGCCACAGGAAGCCATCACTTAACCTTTGGCCCCAAGAAAAGACACCTTGATTCCTCTGTTTACCTGTTGTATTGTTTTCTGTTTACTCTTGCACCTGGCATGCTCATTGTTTTTTGACCCCTCCTGTATTCAATTGTAGATAGTGCTTGGGTTGACTCAGGATAGATTAATTACTGGGTGGGAATGGAATGTTTGCCAAGAGCCTCAAGCAATGCTGCCTCCTTAGGGGATTCTGAAGGATGCCCATCTTCGTCATTGGTCCTTTTGCATCCTGGATTCAAATCTGGACTTTTTGATTGGTGCCAACTTTCAATCTGCAGTCTCATTGGATGTCCACCAAAGGACTTCAGTGACTACCTTTTCTGAATCATGAACTTTGCTGTTTCCTCCTTGCCCCGGGACATCTGCCTAATCCTATTTGCCTATTGTTTCCCATTATTGAACTTCTTACTGTAATAAAAGGGCCAGGTGCTGGTATTGATTGAATCATTGTAATTTTTTATTTTGTAATTAATAGACTAGTAGTAGAGAGCTAGGTTTAGTTCCCTTGAGTGGAGGGTATAAATATCCCTTGGTATAAGGTGTCAGCAGCACTCTTTGCACTCATGCACACAAGAACCCAACAAGAGCTACTCACTGGGGAAACTTATTTTAGACAAAAAGGTTGAGACTAGGACTTGGTGCTTGGCCAGTGTTGTTTTTAACTCCTTTTCAATAAACTTGATTTATATTTTTGTCTGAAATAAATGCCTCCTCATCCTTGGGAGAAGGGTTCCGCCAGCAATTGTACCGAAGTTGCAACTGTTCTCAACACGCACTCTCCTGTAATCAATCAGAAAAAGGGGGCATCAGTTTTTGGGTAACAATAAGAAGTCCACTTAGATGGAGTTCACTTTAGAAATACAGAAGGTTGCTTAAAAAATGCTTAAACATATGGAGTTACTCAGGAATAACATCTTACTTATAAATGAAGAACTTACTTAAAGATAAAGAAGTTATGTAGAAATGGAAAAGTTACATAGAGATAAAGAAACTACTCAGGAATAAAGAGCCTTTTAGAGATAGAAATTATTTAAGAATACATGGTAAGGAGAAAACCATGATCAGTAATACAGAGCAGTGATACAGAGAATCATGAACAACCAACACCACAGATAGCATGAAAATATTCTGGGCCATGGTTCCAGAGAACACAAAAGGCCTTCAATGTGGCTGGCTGGAGCATCAGTAGAAGGAGGGAAAGGAGCGCAGGAGAAAGAGAAAGCTATGTAGAAAATCACATAAGGAAATAAGAAGTTAGAAATGAGGAGTTTGCTTAGAAATAGAAATCAGATGAGGAAGAGAAAAGAAAAAGAAGGAAAACAATGAAAGTAAGGCCATTTGCCCCTGAAATGCATCATTTCAGAAAGGCAAAGGCCCCACCCTTTTATCTATTCCTAGGCTGGAGTCCGGTGAGAGAGAGAGAGAGAGAGCACATCTCCAAAAACACCCTTCTTTATAGATGAAAATAATTCAAAATCCAGGCAGTCCCCCATTGCAGGCGCACCCCCCCCAATAACGGACACAGACAACATTGAAAGTGGATAACAGCATAGGGCCACATTTATTGATTCAATGCCCTAGTCCGAATTATAAATTTGTATTGGTAAAACGACCTATCATAATTCCTAAGGCAAGCAGGCCGAAGTAACACTGGTAAGGTACCACCCCAAAATTGCCAACGGCAATTGGTTACAATGTATCAATTTGTATCAATTTGTTTGTTGACAACCAACAAATTGTTGACCGTAGTCAATAACTAACTCATGACCCCACCCTCTGACGCGTATCCGTGAAATCACAGGGGTGATGCATGCTGGTTAGCAATCGTCATCACCCCATCGCCTGATTCGTCGTTGACCGGACAACGTTTAACTAATTTATTCCTGTCTAGTGTTGTCCAGTCAATTGCGAACCTGCCGGATACTTGTGGGTCATACTGTTTACCTTACCAGTGCTACCCGCCAATGTGACCAAAGTCAACATTAGGAACACAGAAAGACCCCTATATCAAACCATAGCAACAGTGTGGGATGGGCAAAAAAGCCAGGACCCGGAAGCCAATATGGGTCCCAGCCAAAAATTCCCACCCGGCCCCGAAGCGACCAAAATATCACACTGTTAACTAGGGAGGGGGTGGAGGGGAAAAGACTTCTCCGCTCCGTCGCTGAGGTAAAATGGCAGCTCGGCTGCCTCGTGGCCACCCCTTTTATAAGGGAGCTGGCCACGCCCCTAACTACCCGGATTCTCTGTCCTGTGGGGGGGGGGCCGCAAAGGGCGCGGCGGCCATTTTGGCGCCGCGCTTGCATTGCAGGCGCACCCCCCCAATAACGGACACAGACAACATTGAAAGTGGATAACAGCATAGGGCCACATTTATTGATTCAATGCCCTAGTCCGAATTATAAATTTGTATTGGTAAAACGACCAATCATAATTCCTAAGGCAAGCAGGCCGAAGTAACACTGGTAAGGTACCACCCCAAAATTGCCAACGGCAATTGGTTACAATGTATCAATTTGTATCAATTTGTTTGTTGACAACCAACAAATTGTTGACCGTAGTCAATAACTAACTCATGACCCCACCCTCTGACGCGTATCCGTGAAATCACAGGGGTGATGCATGCTGGTTAGCAATCGTCATCACCCCATCGCCTGATTCGTCGTTGACCGGACAACGTTTAACTAATTTATTCCTGTCTAGTGTTGTCCAGTCAATTGCGAACCTGCCGGATACTTGTGGGTCATACTGTTTACCTTACCAGTGCTACCCGCCACACGGAGGGGCTTCAAAGAAGACCTGACGCCCCCACCCAGACTGTCAGCTCGGTCAACAGGCCTGCTCGCCAATCACCTAACAGGAGGTCCATACCTCCGCGCGACAGATGGACCCCATCCCCTGCGTACAAGTCATAATTTTGTAGACTGATATCGGGGTGATGACTGACCCGTCCCCAAGCCCTGTCAGCAAGAAACCGCGCCACCGCCCCGTTGACCGTGCGCCTAGCGCGGTCAAGGGCCAGGAGGTGAACGCCCCCTCTATAGAAAGGCGCGGGATAATGTCCACCAAACTAGGGTTGTGGCAGGCCAGACATAATGCAAGTAGGCGAGGTCCTCGCAAATCGCATGCTTGAGCGATAAGCCGGTGACCTGGCACAAATCATTGCCCCCAAGGTAGATGATGAGAATGTCAGGCGGGTCAGCACTCAGGCCAGAAAAGGGAAAGGCCGCAGCCCCCGCCATAACATCCCAGGCTTACCATGCCATGCGAGACTGGCGTGTTCACCCAGTCCCAGTCGGGGTCCACTCTGTCGCCGCAGCGTAACGCGCTGCCCTGTGCACATAGCTGTGGCCCACCAGCCATACTGTCACCGGTGTAATACGACACCCAGGGTCTGCAAGAAAATTGAGAAAAAAGGCGGTAAGGTGACTGGATTGGTACTCATGGCAGGAGTGGGCGCACATAAAACTGAAAACATTGCGAGCCCCACCTCCCCATGCTGCGTATGTCAGCCCCAGAGTACCCAAAAGCAGCTGCTGTAGCGGCTGCACCAATACGGAATGAATGTGTGCCATAACGGGCACCTGGTAGGCCCACCCTGGTGAGGGCTCTGGCTGTCACCTTCCAAAACTGAAATTTAGTAAGGGGAGACCCATCTTGGTGACAGAAAAACGGGCCGTGGTGCCTGCCACGCAGTGCCAGGAATTCCTGTAGGGCACCAACCGGACAGATGTCTGCCAAAGAACACCGTAGCAGTCTTACACCACTGCCTACGCCATGCTGATCTGTCTTAGAGGAACGTATCCTCAACTGGGCCCAGTCTTTGGCAATATAGACATCCTCGAGTTCCAGTGCCCTACACTTGCATCCGCCTTATACAGCATCTCAAGTTCGCTGTCGCGGAGCGCTCCAAAAAGGCCACCGTTGTAGCCGCATGAAGTGGGCTGCCTCATTTCAAAACAGAGGCCAGGCCAGCCCCGGGCCAATTGGGTAAAAACCCTGGGAAAATCTTGCATCCGCCTTACTCAGCATCTCAAGCTCGCCGACGCGGAGGGCTCCAAAAAGGCCACCGTTGTAGCCGCATAAAGTGGGCTGCCTCATTTCTTAAAACTGAGGCCAGGCCAGCCCCGGGCCACTTGGGTAAAAACCCTGGGAAAATCTTGCATCCGCCTTACTCAGCATCTCAAGCTCGCCGACGCGGAGGGCTCCAAAAAGGCCACCGTTGTAGCCGCATGAAGTGGGCTGCCTCATTTCAAAACAGAGGCCAGGCCAGCCCCGGGCCACTTGGGTAAAAACCCTGGGAAACTCTTGCATCCGCCTTACTCAGCATCTCAAGCTCGCCGACGCGGAGGGCTCCAAAAAGGCCACCGTTGTAGCCGCATGAAGTGGGCTGCCTCATCTTATCAAAACAGAGGCCAGGCCAGCCCCGGGCCAACTGGGTCAAAAACCCCCTGGGTAAATGGGGTGGCGGTCGCCCGGGAAACGCCCGGGCACGCGCACCCACCCCTCCCAACATGTCTCACCCGGAAGTCGTTGGTGCTGTCCACACGACCTCCCACCCTGGCCATAAAAGCCAACCCGACAGCTGAGATGCTATGGTGCGTGGTGCAAGGCCCTGGGGATACAGGTAAATCGTGAACCGCAGAACATGGGCTACTGGAAAAGGCCAGGTTCCTGGCAGTCAGAATCGGGTACATAATACTCTAAAGGAACTAAATGCGTGGTGATACGCCTTACTCATGCATGGCGCTAGTGACAGGCCAATCGCCCGGTTCACCTCTCCTTGCCAACGGTCCATCTCACATCCGGGAGTGGCGAGGGAAATTCCTCCGCATCCGGGGGCTGAGGCACGGAACCGGGAGATCTGCAGGCGGGACAAAGCAGCAGCAATATCATTATCAACCCTTGGGACATGCCTGGCCCTGAAGGGAACGTTGAGGCACAGGTTGCATAACACAAACCAACTAACTAGCTCCATAACCCCGGGCGATTTGGAATCCTGTGCAGTGACGATGCGGAACAGCCGCGTTGCCATGCCCAAGTTGCACAACCGAGTTGGCCCACCTCTTGCCCCATAGCATCAAAGCACCCAGGATAGGGAAACATTCCAGATACGTGAGACCATGCAGGCAACCCTTTGCCTGCCCAGGATGGTGGCCACCCACCATAGGCCCACTTCCAATTGAAGTACATCCCAGAAACCCAGGAATCATGAGGCATCGGACCGCATCTGAAAGCAAGGGGGAGCCAGGAAATCAGACCCCAAAATGACACCCCGTTGAACTACCTCTGAATCTATGGCCAGACAAGCACGTATGCCCCGATACCCTGGGTAAATCTGAGCCTGTGATGGGGCCTGGATAATCCCGCCATGGCGTCGCACAAGCGCAGAGCAAATGCCCTGCCCGGTGCGACGCCCTGCCAGCGAAACTGGGGTGACCATGTAGCACCAGAAGTTACCTCAGTGATGCCATGCGCCCGGCCAGCAAGACCGAGACAAGGGCCACTAGCCTTGACACCTTATCCTGCTGCAACCTAGAATCCTGCGCTATCGTGTTACTCTCCACCCCAGGAATACTAGCTGTGGAGATGGGCCCTCGGTCTTTTCGGGCGCTAAAGGGACACCAAGTTCCTCCATTAGCGTCTGAAATGTGATGAGGAGACGTGGGTACGTGTCCCAGCCCCGTTCAGCCCCGAATAAAACCATCCAGGGAATGGGCTACAGACCGGGACCCTGACCTGCGGACAAAAGCGCAATCTAGGAAAATGGTGAAACGCTCGAATACCGAGCCCCAAAGGAATAGCCAAAAGGCATGGCATCATTGAACAATATGCTCCCCAGGACGGGGGTGCGGGACAATGCCAACGACCCTGCCCGCATAGACCCTTTCGTCAAAGCTGGCAGCAGCCACCTCCTCCCTCCCCTTAAGGGATAAAAGATTGGGGGCATCCTGAGGGGACCTATTACCCATGAAAGGGATCCGGAACCCCTGTCTAGAACCCTGAAGGATACCCGCATCCTCACCCTTCAGGCACCATGTGAGCCAACGCTCCAACATGTCCACCTTAAATGGGGAGGGAGCCCTTCGGTGAACTAGATCCATCTGCGGCAGACTTGCCAGCCCCCTGTCTGCCCCACCCTCTGCCCCGCATCCTTCTAGGCCTGGGACAGGCAGAGGCCGCATGGGGCCCAACACAGGTGGGACACTCCTGTCTGTATTTGCAAGTCTTCCCCTTAGAGGAGCCATTGGACAAAAAGTCCAGCACAGCCGGCGGGCTGGAACCCCCCGCCCCGCCCCCTGGCAGGTGACCTGTGCTGGGGCCGCCCGCTGAACCGCATGCCCACAATGGTATATCTCCCCGGGTGCAGGGCGCGTGGGCGTCACGTACAAAAGCCACAGCCTCTGGCCTGGCTCATCCTGCCTAATCTCGGGGTGCGGGGAAATTCGCCTACGGCATCCCTCGTCACAAGCCAACCACGCTGGGCCCGGAAAGTAAATCATCGCCCGGTAGGCGTTGTCCAAATACTGGACCATCGGAATTGCCAAATCCGGCCATGCCCTAAGGTACACCGCCATGCATACGATGCAGGCCGGCAACCATTTGGCCCACATACTTGGTGGCTTGCGACAACGTGCCTGCCACTATCCTTCTCATTCTGCCCCTCCCTCTCTCCTTGGTGGGCACACTGTTTAGGAATGAGAAGATATCCACGTCCTCCCCCCGCCAAATTTACTCTCTGGCGGCCTGTGCCAAGTGGTCACTCATCGGTATGGAATAGGGGCTTGGACCAACCCGGCCACCCAAAACATTCCCCTAAGGGTAGGGAACACCCCCCACCACGGGGCCCTGGGTGTTAGCTATCATCGCCGGGTGAGGCGTCAGCGGGTGCACCGCCGCACCACCCGCGCGAGGCCAAAGCGATTGGAAAGCCCCCCCCCATATTGGGAATGTGTGTGGATGTACTCGCTTACACCGTATACTCACATGCTGCACCCCCGCGGGCCGCCCCCACCGGGGGTTCCGGCCCACTGGGGGCGTCGGAGCTCACGACCGACGTAGAGCTCATCCCCGGAGAACCTGCACCTGGCCGCTGGCTGGGGAGCTGCGAGGCAGTGGCCGAAACCGCGCCACGCGCCTGCAGCAGCTCAACCCTCCCCGTCGGCTGTTGTCCTCCTGAAGACAGCGCCTCAAAAGGAACCCCAAAGGAGGGGGGGCCCCCGCCTGACTTCCACGTTAACCTGGGGCGAAGGGCCGGCTGGCCCGCCTGGTCCTTACGTGGGTACAGGCCCCTGTACCCAGGACCCAAAAGCAGGTGGAGGAGCGGTGTCCACCGCTCGCGGGCCGCGGGCCGGAACCCCTTCCGCGCCCGCACTCTGGTTGCCCACTCCGGGCGAAGGGGCAATAGACCCCATTCCGCCGGCCCCGGCAGGGGCGAGCAAAGGCGGCAGCTGAGGAGGCAGCACCGCGGTCCTCCGACCTGGGTTGCGCCTCCTAACCGCGCGAGCTGCACTCGGAGCTGCCTTCTTCTTCGAAGGCATTTCCACCGAAGCAAAGGGAAGCCGGCAAGGCAGAATCGCTCCCCAAAAGGCTTCCCGGTAGGCTCAAGAGCGACGGAGACACAGGGGAAAAGACTTCTCCGCTCCGTCGCTGAGGTAAAATGGCAGCTCGGCTGCCTCGTGGCCACCCCTTTTATAAGGGAGCTGGCCACGCCCCTAACTACCCGGATTCTCTGTCCTGTGGGGGGGGCCCGCAAAGGGCGCGGCGGCCATTTTGGCGCCGCGCTTGCATTGGCTCAACAGGAGCACATGGTAGATTAATGATGGACATGTCCCCTCCTCCATGAAGAAAGTGATCCCCAAAATATCACGTAGCAAAAGGCTAAACCCCCAAATTGCATAGCCATAAATCTTAACACCAAAACTTTCAAATGAGTTCTTCCCAGGCAACCCATTTCCTGAGGAAGGCCTTTGATCTGTGAGGGAAGGCATTGCCACCTCCCTGTTAAATCCACCTTTTGAAGGAAGGTCAGCTTATTACAGGTAAAATGTTCTTATTACAGGTAGTATGTTACAGTGTAAAAACAAGGATACACAGGTTGAATGATGCTTGGGAAGACAAAACATCAAGGCGTCATGTTACAGATAGTAAAAGTCCAAGGTAATCAGAATTTTATTGATAGGCTTGAAGTTGAGAAATATATTTTGGAACGTCTTTCCTTCAAGGAAGGTTGGCCTCCTGACTTTTGGTATGCAAAGGCATTTTTCCTCCTTGCCAGCTTTCCACAACAATGAGGGTGCTTTCCTGGATGTGAGAAACTGGTTGACTTCTTCCTTGAGGGCACAGGGTGTGGTAATTGATTTATCATCAGAGCTATGCTTTATCAGAGCAGGATTTAATTTATCAGCACTTGTTCCTTGAAATGATAAGATATAACATCAGTATTAATAATCAGACACACAGAAACCTTTTTTCATGAAAGTTACCTATTTTAAAAGAAATCACTCTTCAATTTTTACCAATATGAGCTTCAATTTAACACAATAGCTTAATAGTCGGCCAATATAGATAGAGAGTAACATCTCAAAAGGCAGCTTCCATGAACCCAGACATCCTGTCTATTGCCCCATTAACTTTCAGCTCCACCTGAGTCAAGGAAAATTAGAAAATATAAGTAACTTTATTTAAGAATAAAGAAAATTAGACTAAAGGTGACATCATAATATTTCAAGATATTTTGTACATTAAAAATATTGGTTACAATCACATTTCCTAAACATTTTTTGATATTAAAATTCAATGGGACTGCAGTGGGTCAAGTAGCTAAGATGCTGAATGGAAGGTGGGAGGTCAGCAGTTCGATTCCAGAGTACTGCGGGACAGAATGAGCTTCTGTCTTTGTCCCAGCTCCTGCCAACCTAGCAGTTCTAAAGCAAGAAATTGCAAGTAGATAAATAAAGACCACTTTGGTGGGTGGTAAACAGTGTTCTGTGCACTCCGGTGTCTAGTTGTGCCTGTCACATGACCACGGAAACGTCTGCAGAAGCAGACAGCACTTGCTCTTCAGCTTTGAAACAGAGATGAGCACTGAACCCTATAGTGGATACAACTGGCTTTCAAGCAAGGGATACCTTTACCTTTACCTAATTTGTGTAGCCAATAGTCATAGCAAGAGTTTTCTCCACAGTATGGGACACATGCAAAGTTTCTTGTATCCAACAGGCTCATCTGCTTACACCTAAGAGAGGAGCTGTAGCCATAGCTGTAGTTGTAGCTGTAGCATGTTCTGCTCCAGAAATGTTAATAATGGCACTTCCAGGAAGTTTGCTTCAGCATTGTTGACCAGTCAAAAAAGCTGAATGTATTCTATTTTCTCTGAATTTTTATGTGAAAGAAAGAATAAATTTGTCAGTAGGTTGGGCCCAGAGGTACTCTCAGCCACAGACCTCTCCCAGAATCAGTAATTATGGGGAAGATCTCCATTGTCATTCAGGAAATGAAGAGCAACTTTGACATTCCCCAACCTTTTCAGACTGTCCAAAATTCTTCTGTGATACATTAATAGTCATTTGGAATCTGATGGTAGCACTCAGTCTTGTACCAACAAAAATTCCCAAAGGGCATAGCAATGGAGACGCTGTTTCTGTTTCAGAACAACAGCTAAATGGGACACAGGTCCAAAATGAGGATATATTTGGATTGGGAGAGTTTCATTTGCATTCCTAAGAGGTAGCGGTTAAGGAAGGAGTGTTCTGTTCTTAAAAATATGATATATAAGTTCTTTAAATCAAACAGGATTTTTCACCATGTCTGTACATGGCATTTAACTGTAGTAATCCTTAACCATTAAGTAGATGTTGCAATCAGTTTATTTCCTCATATTCCTTGGCTTTTTGAATTCATCTCCTAGTAGTTTTTTAAAACATACTTCGGACAATTGTGAGGTGTCGAACTCATACACAGGCTATGATTCATAGAACCTCTTTTACAAGCAAACCAGGTTTCTCCAGTTGAAATACTTATTTTATTTATTTCACATTCTCTATAGTGCAATGGCTAAGCTGAAGTACTACATCCCAAACTCTGCTCATGTTCTGAGTTTGATCTTGAAGGGATCAAGGTTGACTTAGGCATTCATCCTTACACGATTGGTAAAATGAGTACCTGCTTGTTGGAGAAAAAATGCTAATTAATTTGTGAACCATCCAGGGACTGTACTAAGTGCTATAATATATCAATATGTGTATTGCTATTATCATCTATGATTTCAAGTCTGTTTTTGTCATAAGGTTAGAAGCTACTGTTTTATTTTATTTATTACATTTCTATACCACCCATTTGGGAAATTTCCCACTCTGTTAGTTAGAGTTTGTTTTTAAAAAATGTAATTTACATCACAAAATAAGATATGGAAATACTTACATGAGAGTTTATCTTCTGTGTTGTCTCTTAATTAATACCAGGTTTAATTAGAAATGCTAAGAAATTTCTTAAATTTAAGGAGAGCCAGAAGTACCATTATTAACAATGATGATAATAATATCATGTTGTCAAGTCAATTCTGACTTACAGCAAATTTTTCTAGGTTTTCTAAATATAAAGTATTCAGAAGTGGTTTATCATTCCCTTTGTCTGGGGATGCCCTGAGACTGTGCATCTTGCCCAAGGTCTACCGGATAAAAATGCAGTGCAAATCTTGCACTGAAAAACCTAAGAACAAAAACAAGCAAACAAAACATGTCTACACAAAAGAGTAATTCCCAACAAATGATGTAATTAAAACGATGCAAATATTCTCACCTGAAATGGTGTTTTAAAATAATGTTATACCTTCAGTCTCTGTCAGGCAAGATGTCAAAGCACAAATACTATGACCAAGGAGTACAAAGCAATGGGAAAGTGTTATAATTATTATAATTTACATGTCTCAAAATGACACTGTATCATTGAAAGAGCTTCATGTTAATGTGAATGCTGAAAAGATGGCTATATTTGCAGTTAGAACTGGGAAGTGGAGATTTCTAAAAAAAAGGAAAACAAATATTATATTAAGGCTTTTCAGTTGAAGGGGCCCCTACTCTATTTTTTTTTTAAAAAATAGTTCCATTAATTATAGAGCAGAATTATAGACCGAAGAGTATGCTTTTTAAAAATGCTCTGTGATTTGATGGCTATTTTGCTTGTCATAACCCATTCATTTAACTTCACTGTCATTAATCCAGGACCCAATGTCAATACATAATTTATTCCTCACAGATGGCCAAAAGGAAGACAAAATTTTTGGCAAAGTGCATTGAGAAAGAGAAACACATCAGAACAAATTATTCCTAAATGATAAGTTATTGAGTGAATAAGTAAACGTGACTTCACCATCTTGCTTCAGTTTCAGAAACCATTGTCACATAATAATGTGTGTGTGTGTGTGTGTGTGTGTGTGTGTGTGTGTGTGTGTGTGTGTGTGTGTGTGTGTGTGTGTGTGTGTGTGAAAGAGAGGTGTTTGTTCGTTTGTCCTGTATGCCTTACCACACCCCTGGACTGACCCTCCTGAAATTTGGCACATGCCTACATTGGGTGTGGGGGCTGAAACCCATTGGGGTCTGGAACACCACGGAGGGCCCTGCACCTGACAACTCCCAGCAACCACTTGACAGGGGGCCAGGTGGAGTGCCTGCCCAAGCCAGCACACACAACCAGCACAGATAGGGTGGGTGACAGTTGGGGAGTGCGGCGGGGTATCCATCCCAGGGTGCCACCGCAGGCCGGGGGGAGAAAATGGCTGCCCGCCATCAGGGGCACACGCACTGCCCCAGCCAGACCCCCCATCCCAGGGCCAACACACCCAAGAGGTAACAACGGAGAGCCTCCATGGCCTGCCCCACCAACCCCGCAAATGCCACGGTGCCGAGTGCCGCCAACACAAATGGCTAGTAGTCTAACTAAAGTAGCTGTCCAATAAATATGTGGGACTACACTTCCCAGGATGGTCATGCTGGTTGGGGATGCTGGGCTTGATGACCTAAACACATCTATTGTCCAACACAACTCCTTCACCACTGGCTCTGTCATTTAGGATTAATGGGTGCTGAAGTTCAGTAATAGCCTTGACTAAAGAATGGTACATTCTTTCTTTCTGAATGATCAGCCGCTTCCACCAAGTGGATGCACATGGAATGGTGAGGGAGGAAAGGGACACAGGCCTAGTCAGCCAGATCAGCTCAATCAACCTTGGTGCTTGGAGAAGTGGCAGGTGTCACATTCAGATCACTTTTACTTTCATCTTGATGGGAATGACATGGGGAGGGATCAGTCACAGGAAACCAGCTTTCAACACACAGACAACCCCCCTCCTCATATATCCAGGTAAGAATGAGAGTATCCATAAGACTGAGATGGAGCCAAGAAGCCACATTAGCTTGATTGATTGATTGTATATAATGCGGAAGTGTTTTAATGTGGAGGTATTGTGTTGTAAGTCACCCAGAGTGGGAAAATAATATGTTACGGTTAAAACTAGTTTTCAGTTAACACCAGTTTTCCCTAGTTAAAAGCAGTTTTAACCTAATGTATTTGTTAGAACTAGAAACTAGTTTTAATTGACATTCATATGTATTTGGAAGTAAATTCCAGTTCTGGCAAAGGAGTTTGGTTAAATCTTTTTTTAACTAGGGGAAACTAGTTTTAACTGAAAACTAGTTTTACCTGTAACATATATACCTGAAACAGAAAACCTATTGGCAACGGACTGCAGTGGCTCAAAGGACTGCAGTGGCTCAAGTTGCTAAGACGCTGACTGGGAAGCAGAAGGTCAGCAGTTCGATTCCCGAGTACTGCAGGACGGAAATGAGCTGCCGTCTTTGTCCCAGCTCCTGCCAACCTAGCAGTTCGAAAGCAAGAAATTGCAAGTAGATAAATAGGGACCACTTTGGTGGGAAGGTAACAGCGTTCTGTGCGCTCCGGTGTCTAGTCATGCCTGCCACATGACCACAGAAACGTCTGCAGAAGCAGACAACGCTGGCTCTTCGGCTTAGAAACAGAGATGAGCACTGCACCCTAGAGTCGGATACGACTGGCTTTCGAGCAAGGGAAACCTTTACCTTTACCTAACGGAAAGAAATAAAATAATATACAAAAACTAATCAAGGCCAGGCTTAGGGTTTGAAATGGAGATCATTAGGAAGCACCAAGGATCTATAGACAAAGCTAAGAAGAATCTTGCTGAGAACTTTTGAGAGTTGGTGCCAATCGGAGCTGATAATAGTCCTAAACAATCTTTAAAATAAAATGGAAAATAATAGCTGATCTTATTTCTCTGTGTGTTTAAAAAGGGTATTTTAGGCCTTAAAAATGACACTGGGGGACTTCTGAAGCTTCTAAAATAAGACATGGCAATGTTAATACTGTATATTCACTTTTCACATAACCTGCTACAGCTTGCTGTGGTGGTATAGGAAAGGCAAACCTAGAAAAGATGACCACTCTTAGTCTGATTATTGGTGCTATTGTTCATTTTAGCTTTACTATTGTAGAAAAAATGGGAATGTGATCACAGATATTTTTTTAGCTGTTTGTAATCCTCATAATGCCACCTCTTTATTGTGGTTGTTTTTTACTTGCTGTAACCTAAAAACTATTTTCATCTCCTTTACATCAGGTGCAGGTTTCCCCACATCTGTAGTGACACATGAATCACAAAGAACAATGCAGTTCATTTAGGGAGATATTCTGAATACAATTATTTCATTTATTCTCTGATTCTTAAGTGCCAGGAAAGCAAAGCTGTAAGAGTGTTTCAGATGGCTCGGCCCAATAACTCCAGAGACAGTATATTATAATTAAAGTCTTTTATTCTCACTGCCCGCATGGCGGTCAGTGGCTGTATCAGGGGTCAAAGATGGAAGGGAAGGGTATGAGGTTGAGGTGGTCCTTTAATAGGGTCGGATGAGGTCAGAGGCATAAGGTTCAAGGGAATAGGGTTACAGCGGCAAGGCATTGTGGTACATGTAGTTCAGGTCAGTTTGATATTACATCTGACAAAAGCAGCTAATTTCTTTGATCTGCCCTCTTTCAGCACCAATGTACTTAAAAAACTGTGCAAAGAGAAGGCATGGAGTGGCGGTGAATTTTAAAGATGGGGAAATGAAAAGCAGTTTGTCCTACTTACTTACTTACTTAGGAAGAGAACATGAGTGTGCTTTAAAAAGCAGTGAGTGGAGGCACTCAGGCTAGTGTTCTGGAATACTGAATCATAATGGTGGAAAAGAAATGTAAAAACATGTGTTAGAAGATTGTGCAAAGCAGGTTGAGAGATGTGGGAGTATGATAGGTAGAAATATGTGATAACACAAGTCATGATCCTGAAATCTGATAATCTTGGCAGTACTGACAGTAATATTGATAGCTGCATTCAAAGAGTTTCAGAAATCATAATCAAACTGATTCAGTGAAATGAGTAGGGAAATAAAATCTGCAAGTGGAAAAGGAAAGAGGTTGGGATTAAAATTTATTTCTTGGGAAAATGTAGAACCGCTGAATACTGAAAACAAAGCAAATATTTCTAATGAATAATAAGAACAAAATGAAAAAAGATTCAGATTTCATATTCATGTCATTAATATGCTTATTAACGTCCATTCGAGGAACCATAACGCCAGTTAATCTCATATAAATTCTAATCATTTCAACGGGGATGCTGTGTATCATTCTTGACTTAAATCATCACCCGAAGCACGACAGTGGTGCAGGATAGAGCCCGAGCGCACTACTTTTAGCAACCTGCACACTGAGACAGAATGCAAACCAGTGCGAGAAAAAGAGGAAGGGAGCCTGGTCCACCCCCCACTCCCCTTCTCCTCTCTGCCCCTCCTCTTACATGCATCCTTTGCTCTCCACCCCCATTCCACCCCTGCAGCCTCCGCTCACACGCCTGCATCTCGGTGCCCCTGGGAAACTCTCCCTCTGAGCCATGTGCCGCTTCCACCCCACTTCCCACCCCCAAAGAAAAAGAGGAGAAGAGGCAGCCAGTAACCGTCCTTCCTTCTGAGAACCAGGGATTTGACTGGGGTGGGGTTTGATGGCAGTGGGATCTAAAGGAAGAGAAGAGGGAGGAAAGGAGGAGAGAGGAAGACCAAAGGTGAAGAAGAAGAGGGGGGAAGGAAGAGGAGATCTCCCTCCTGAGTGGGCAAGCTGCCATGGCTCCGGCTTTGTTCCATGGTGGGGCAGTTGATCAGGATGGTGCAGGTGCTGCCTTCTCCCCTGTCCCCAATGGCACAGGTCCCAACGTCCCCTGGGAACTACTGCCTTGGCCGCCCCCTTGCTTGGTCCGCCCAGTGCGCAGCACTCAGGAACAGAGGGGAGAGCTGAACTGAGGGCACGGGCATGTGCACATGTGGGGGGGGAGGCAGGAGGATCCAGAGGAGCTGTCTTGCCATTGCCATTGGCTGCAAGAGGAGGAGCACCAGGCTATTTTTTCTTCTTCAAACCAAGGGGTGCTCCTTCTCTTACAGCCAATGGTAATAGCAAGGTGGCTTATCTGGCTGCTCCTGCCAGGTGTGTTCGCACCCCTGTGGTCAATCCCAGGGCACCACTGGTGCTGGGGGGCTAGGGCACACCAGGATGAGTCCCAGTAGTCCAATGAGCCAGCACAGGTCTGTTCACAACCTTTGGATTTTAATTCCCAGAAGCCTAAGTCAATTCCCCAAAGCACTGATCACCCAATGTACTAACTTGAGCTTCTGGGAACTGAAATCACCCTGTGGAACAGGTATACTGGGAACCACAGCTCTAGAGATACCCCAAGACTGTGTAGCTTGCCCAAAGCTACACAGGCCAGTTCTTCTCATGTGGCAGTGGGAAATCAAAGGTTAAAAGAACCTTTCCTTGTGAGTAGAGAAGAAAATACATTCAATGGAGGAATCCCTGCACACATGTTTATAGACATGTTTGCTTCAAATCCAACATTTGAAACTGTACAAAAGGTTTTCCCTTCCTATATTGTAAAAACCTATGGGTAACATTCATTGTCCCAGCAAACAACTCCCCCAGAACCATGAGGAATCTATTGACCTGTACTGTTCTCCAAGGACCAGTTCCCAGTAGGTTCAGAGAAGGAAATGAGACACAAACATAATCCTCAATAGAATATGGTTTGATCATTTTAACAAGATTGCTACCTCTCAATCCCAAATCACCATATTCTTGCCCAACATGAAAGACCAATTCAGGCGTATATCTGTTCTATGGCTTAAGACAGTGACACAACGACATGTCCCCCATGTTTATCATAGAGACCATAAATCCCTGAGATATTCCCAGAAATTGCAGCCTCAGCACAGAAGGTGAAATCATCCAGGAAGAACATCCTGGTCAACCTCCACACCAAGCATGGGAATGTGGTGAACCTGTCTGTTGGTTTATACATATCTAAGATGGCTAAGATATGTAACAATAAATAAACAACAATCCAAAAGAGAAACGTCAACAAGGGATTTTAAAATTACTTTTCATACCCTTATTTTGGCAGCTGCTTTGTGGTATAAAGTACAGAACAAGGGCACCACATTAGATTTATGAGTATGCAGTGTCAAAATGGTTAATGTAATTCACCAGTTCAATAAGCTTGATTACATTTTAGTAGGACAAAAGATCACAGAAAGCCTATTTATATTCATTGGTGAAAGCTGGAAAACATCTACCTAATGTTTCCCCATCTTTAGGCTCATTAGATTTGTTAGATGCCATAACATCCAGATGTTTTCGGATAGCTCACTTGACATTTTATCCATATGTAGCTTAAATATTAATGGATTACAGGTAAAGAAATGTAGTTGCTGCTGTCTTTTATGGAGACTTTTCAGCACTGCCAATATTCTCCTAATCCAAGTGTCTCACCATTTAGCTGCATGGAAAAAATGACAAAAAGCATTACCATTTCTTCTGAGCACAAACCTGTTAGTTGTAAGCAATCGTCTGCTTATTGCTGTGCAAAGTCTTAAAGTATTAAGCAAGGATCACACCACACAGAAATGATACTGCCTTGTGTTTTCCAAACTATTTTTACATCACTTCAGGGAAAAACAATTCCTGCAACCAGGAAATGTTCAGTGTACAGCCATGTAGTCAGCCTTGTTTGCAGGGCCATAGCCAAGGGGGTGTGTGTGTGCGAAAACCCTCCTGAGCTAACAGCCCACCCACTCCCAACCCACCCCGCAGTGCCAATGTTATATATGTGAGTATGACATTATTGCCTCTCCTGGAAATTTTTTGCCCCTCCTGAATTTTTTTTTGCCCCCCACCCTCCAAATCTAGAACCCTGTCTATGGCCCTGCTTGTTTGTCAGGTATATTTTATTTGTTTCTTGGACTGAAAGACAGGATTTAAAAAATCAATCTATCTAAAGAGATCCCCACAGTAGCCTATACAAATAAATGCAAGATAATTATGTTTGATGCTATTTTTGCCTCCCACAGCACACAACCATTGCTTAGTATCTACCTTTCCCCTAGTACTGCAGGTTTTTCACTGTCCAGGGGAAGAGGAGGCTAAGCCAGGCAGATCTAAGTAATAATATGTGTTTGCCATCAAGTCAATTCTGACTTACAGCAATTTTACCCAGGACTTACTGGGTAGAGAGTACTCAGTCCATTCTTCCATGGGTGCCTTGGGGTTGTACAGCTTGCTCAAGGCTACACTTATTTCTGCTGTCATAATGTAATCACACCTCCCTGAGGTTAAACATATGGCCATTTCTAATTTGTCCAAGGGATCCATACTTAGCTATATGCAAAACAAAAGCTCGAAGCAGCTGTTTTTGGGGCCCCATAGTTAAAATCTTTTTCAAAAGTGACTCCAGGTTAACGTGAACCATAATGATTTCTGACTGGATAGTTCAAAGGTTTTGGTATCTGGCTGCAGGTACTTTACTGTGCCTCCTGGCAGGGGAGCCAGTTTGTATAGCCACAGTCAACCTGCACAGTTCCAAGGTGCCATGAGAAGAAGGGAACCATTTCTAAGTACTGTACTCTTTTGATGTTCTGGTAGAAATACAAAGCAGCCAGCATAACAGGGCCAAATAACTTTATTAGGCAGTCAGAACATGGAGAACTGTGGTGCAGCACTGCTCAATATATACACTCAGAAATGGATACATTTGGGTGGGAAGCGACAGGAAGGGGAGTGGGGTAACTTGGAGGTTATTGGACCGGAGTGAAGACTGTACAGGCTACATAGTTTAGGCGGGAACACAGTCCCACAATATTTCAAGACCAAGAAGAAGGAGACAAAATGGAGGATCGTACTGATCCCAATTATTTCACAAACATTACAACATAAAATGTATTCAAACACAACATTTCTCTACCTAGAAAATCCTGGAAAGGGTCACCATTAGTTGAAATCAACTTGACAACATGAGATTATTATTGTTAATGTAGTTGATATTAATGGGCTTATATGACAACATATAATAAGCTGGGGCTTAGCTTTCCCAGAAATGTTGCATCTAGAGAAGTAACATTTTTACACTGAAATGTTAGGATTAAGGAAAGAATCCAAAAATAGTTGACAAAAAGGAGAGTATTTTTAAGGTTTACCATTAAAATCATAAGCATGAAGACTGCAAAGTCATTTACCTGAATATCCAACTAGGTGAAGCTAACTGTAAAGCTCAAAACAAAATTGATTCAAATAGATTTTGGCTGGAGAAAGTGTTCCCAGGTTTTCCACATGTCAAGCCAAACATTTAATGGCATGAAGGGAGGCTGCCAAACAATCCCAAATGACTGGCAGGACTACTGCTATAATTTAACATTTATTTAGCAGCAATAATGAGTTATAGGCATCAAGAAATAACTATACCTATTCAAACCAAAATATAATTGGATGGTCTAACATTGTCAGAGTTGCATTCTTTTTTATATATCAAAAATATCAAAAGGGGTTTTCATTTTGGCAGTTTCGCATCTGACCTCGACATGGAAGAAGAATCCACACTATAATGCCGATGGCATTATATTGGGAGAAGTAGCTAATATGTCAAAAGGTAGAATCTCAATTCAGGACTAATAAAATGAGCAACTGGACTAAATAGTTTTATCAAGGAAAAATGTAAAGTTATATCTTAATGCAGGAGAAAACAGGAAAACAAATATAGGATGGAATGACAGCAGGTTTAACTGTAGTACTTGTACATCATCTTGGGATCTTAGTATAACATAGTCTAAACATGATCAACAGTTTGATGCACCAGCCATAAAAAAGGGGAGGAAACTAATGTAATTTTAGGCTGCATCAACCTGTCAGTGCTGACCTGCACAGCAAGAGTTGCATTAATATTTATTTATTGTTTTATTTATGGGGGAATTCACATCTAATATGACACAGTTCATTGATGCATACAGCTCATCCTCAGAGTTTTTACCTGAGGCTAAAAATGCAATTAAATTTTTAAAAGCATCTTTGCTTCAGATCCTATATTACTTAGGACTGTCCTGTGCTAGACCTACCTATTACCAGAAGGACAATGAGAAAGAATAGTGGGGTAGTTCAGAGTAGTACCCACCAAGAATACTAGCCAAAGACAAAGAGGATTTAAAGGAAGAAGTGAGGAGTTGTGCATTCAAAATCTGTTGGAACTAAAGTGCCTGATAATCCCAAGAAGAAGGTATATACAGTTTTATTTTCTGGAAGAGCTGTTGGGTATTATTGGGCAACCACCCAAGAATACTCAATAAGGACATACTCCTGATGTCCTGAACAACATATCTTATCATGCTGTCTGTGGCTGATAGGAGCCAGACTATGACAACATGTGGAAGGCAACCTGTTCCCCAAACCTGCTGTATAAACTACTCTAACTCAATTAGATCTAGTTTTTCCCCTCCTAATGAAATAAATACTCATATCTCAGAGACACACCACATAACTTTTGAAAATGGTAAGAGAGCTTAGCTTAATTTATTGAGATTCACACAGCTTTAATTAGTAAATTTGCATATGTTTCCTGCCTCAGTTTGCTTTCTCAGCGCTAGGAGTCGAGGGAGTAAGTTTTACTGTGCTGATGAATACTGTTTCTCTCCAGCACTTGAGATTTACAAGAGTGCATCAATCAGACGAAGAACACCAGAGGGTTCAGAGTATTTCAGATGTCTGCAGTCATGAATGTTCACAGTTAATGTCACTCAACTGCCTATTTTAAATGACAAGATAAATCCAGAGATGGTCCAAAAATAACTGTCATAATACTTGCCTACAGCCGTAAAGTGAGGAAAGGGTGGTGGAGCAGGAGAACAGTGAGGACAAGGAAGAAGACTTCCTTTATGGATTTTAGAATTATGTATTGTGTTTGTCATCCATATATACATCTCCGTCAAACCCATGGATGTTTTTAGGCATGTCCCTAGTTTATCTGTTGAGTAACAATAAATACTCTTGCACAATTTCCTGTCTCAACTCCAGCATTGTGAAATTATCTTGAATCCTGTGGAGTTGTCATTTCACCTCATTTTTTGTACATAATCCTTTTGGAGAGAGGTGGGTTTGTTCATCCATCTATCCAGGCACCTGAGTACATAATTTAATAATATTAAAGGCAAGTGCACAGATCCTAATCAGAGGCCATAATTTAAAATTAACATTCTACTGAACAGTGAATTCTTTATTGTAAGGCAAGCAAAGGTTCATGTAGCTAGTGAATTTTAGGGGATGTACCTCAGATCTATAGAGCTTGGGAGTAGATGAGACAAGAAAACAGAAAAACAGAAAGGAGAAAATAATAAATGATATATTACTGCAACATTTGCACCATAGCTAATAGGTATTTTTATGCCTAGCTGAAATCACTTACCTTCAAACCCAAGCAAACACATTTTAAGCCCACTCTTAATGAAAATAAACTGCCTAACCTAGATCAAAATTACAAGGTGAAAATGCTTAGATTAGCATTCCTCAAGGGAATGGAAAAAGTATTAAGTTCCATAAGGCTTGCTAAACAAAATGAGGGAGCCACTAGTGTAGAAAAAGCTATTTTTAAATATGTGGGCTATCTTCAAAATGCAATCAGCAATAGGCTTTATTTTTATCCACCTTTTTTCTCTCTTGACCCATTTAGGATAAAGGTTTGTATTATTATTATTATTATTATTATTATTATTATTATTATTATTATTATTATTATTATTATTATTATTATTACTACTACTACTACTACTACTACTACTACTACTACTACTACTACTACTACTATCAAATCATACACAGAAAAAGCCTCCTTGAAGATTGTGATATTTTTGAACCAAGCAAAGGTCAAGCAAAGCAAAGCAACCACACTTATGTACCATGCCATAGCGCTTAGTGTACTCTCTGGGTGGTTCACAAGTTAATTAGCATCTCCCCCCCCCCCCCCAACATGATAGTTACTCATTTTACCGACCTTGGAAAGATGGAAGGCTGAATCAACCTTGTGACCTGGTCAGGATAGAATTCACACTTAGGTTGTCCGTAGGTTTGTGCTCTATCTGACATTATTTCATCCACCTAGTTTCACTCTCTGCAACCTCAGTATTTTCTATTTTTCTATATTTGGCATATGAATCAGAAGAATATCATTCTGAAGAGGAGCAAAAGACACCACAAAGTATAGCTTTATATGTATTGATTTTTTAAAAAATTCCCTGTTCCTACACAGAGGGTGTAGCTTCATGATAGGCATGTGGCCAGCAGCATGTGTGCCCACAGAGAGGACTCTGAGTGCCCTCTCTGGTATGTGTGCCATAGGTTTGCCACAACTGCTCTAGCCACTACACTTCTGTTGATTCAGCAAAGTATTCCATTCACTTTATTTTTTTATTATTATTTTTTGGCGGCGGCAGCTGCTACACCAAACTCTGTTGACTAGTGTTTATGATTATGCTTGTGGTCTACTAAGACCCCTGATCCTTTTCGCTTGTGTTACTGTCTTGCCAGGTTCCATCCATCCTATAAACCCATGCCTGATTTTTCCTGTCTAAATTTAGGACTTAACATTTCTTCCCATTGAGATTAATTTTATTTGTTTTGGTCTGTCTTTCTAATCTATTAAAGTTATCTTGAATCCTGCTTCTATCGTTTAAATAATTAGCTATCTCTCCTAGTTCGATGTTTTGATAAGCATTCTCTCCACAGACTCATCTGAGAAATTTATAAAAATTTTGAACAATGCTGGTCCCACGGCAGAACTCTGTGTCACCCTGGTTGCCTCTTTTCTCCAGGATGAGGAGGGACCATTAGTGAGCACTCTTCTGTTATGGCCCATAAGGCAGTAACATTAAAAAATACCACAATCCTTGAGGTGGCTCTTTCTGTGTACCCCAGGCAGTGGTGGGATTCAAGCATTTTTACTACCTACTCTGTGGGCATGGTGTGGTAGGCGTGGCCAGGGGGAAAGCCCTGCATTGCACCCGAATTAGGACTACTTTATTTCAAAACTTGGATGGGTGGGGCCAGCCAGAATTTCTGCTACTGGTTCTGGTGAACTAGGGCAAACCTGCTGCATTCCACCACTGACCCCAGGGTCCTGCTAATAGAAGACCATGTGCCTAATCCTAATCCCCTACAGCTGGCATACCTTTGAGTTCAGATGACATTCTGAGTGCCCAGAGGAATGTAACCCAACCTGTTCAAACTTTTTTTAAAAAAAGAATTGTTTCTCACCAACATAAACTGAATGAGAATAAACAACAGTATTTACTCTCACTTATGTTTAAGCTATATTTTGAGATACTTTTCCAGAAAATATCCCATTGGATAGCTGCAATCATGTTTTCTGCATACTCACTATTTTACCATATTGGAAGGACTTGATGTTGATAATAGGAACCACAGCTTCTGACCCCACTCTGTATAGTGAAGAATCCTTTAGACTTCAGAAAACTTTTTCAATGTACATTTTTTCCAAGAGAAATAACATCTGACTATAAAGTTCATCGATACAGTACTCTACTTCATTTTGATACTGTCTTATAGAAGAAAGAAAAAAGTTTCATGGAACTGAACATGGAGACACTGGGCCAAGAAAACCAAAAAGAGATATCCTCACTTTTAAATGCATTGACCTGAATGTTTTGACAGTTGAAGTCTCAACTGGAGATTTACATCTGTGCTTTCACCATCAAGCACACTACATTTCAGAAAGGTTACCATATGTTCTGAGACAGCTGCTCCTCCTTAGTGGAAATGAGTAGATTTGGCTATGTAAATATGAAGCAACCATAAATCAAAGATGTCTGGGAAAATAGGATGGGCTACAAGAGAAGAATGGGCAAAAAAACAAGGAGAACAATGAAGATTTAGATGAACTTTGAGTTAAATATACTGTCAGAGCTTGCCTGTGCAAAATAATTCTGTCACACCAAAGCCTCAGACGAAATTTTGTGACTAATTTGCCTGAAATCCTATTAAGCAATTACACAAACAGTTTAATTTTGGACAGCTAATTGCTATATGTTAAGAAATTTCTTACCTGTAGTATTAAGAGTCACATGACTTGGGATACAGCATATACTGCCTGCAGTGATTTCTCAAATTACAACTATTTGTCTTTGTTTGGATTTCAGACCATGGTATCTTCCCGGACAGGTTGCTGGGGCTAGGGCTCAGTAGCCTCTCTTCACTAGCTCAGTCCTTTCTCAGTTATCAGGTCTAGAGGGTCCAGACTGAGGATTCTGTATCAATCTCCTGGGTATTGACTTTACATGCTTTTCCATATCTATATGCAGTCATTGGGGAAGATCATATGGAGATTTGGGGGGCATTGTCATAAATATGCTGCTGACACCCAGCTTTATCTCACCTTTACATCTTCAGCAGTCCTGGGGCACTGAATGGCTGCAAAAATGGACTGAACGAGAGCAAACAAGTTGGACTTAAATCCCGACAAGACAGAGATTTTGTTGTTGGGAGGGATAACTGACTGGTTAGAAGGTATCTGGCCTGGCCTGGATGGGGTTACACTTCCCCTGAAGGGCCAGGTCTGTGACCCAAGTGTGATCCTAGACCCAGCTCTCTCTATGGAGAAGCTAGATCTGCCTTTTCCCATCTGGACAGAACACTCAGTTACACCCTACCTGGACAGAAAAATCCCTAAAATAATTTCATGCATTGGTAATTTCAAGGATTAATTACTGACCGCTGGTGGCACAGTGGTCAAAACTGCGGTACTGCAGCCAAAACATTGTTAATTTGATCCTTATGGGAAAGAAAGAAAGAAAGGTGGTAGGTGTGTTTGTATGTAATCTCATAAACCCAAGAATACAACTGAAGTGTGTGCAGTGCAAAGATTTTGTGTTCTCACTATAAACCCCATAGCAAAATGAGATTTTGTGAAAACATAAACACAACAATAAAGTTTTAAAACATAAATATTTAATATGCTAGTGAAATTAGGATATGCATTTTCTCACAGATGCTCAATGATCATTCTGACTGTTCTGCTCCCCCCTCCCCCATCCTCTGAATGCAACAAAACAAGAGTCCCTGTTGAATGGCCCTCTTTTGCTCCATTGACAGTCCTTGTTTCTACGGTCAGAGATATGAAATCCTGGTCCCCCGAGCTACAAGCTCCTCCGAATATGAATCTTGACAGATATTCAGGAGAGCAACTTGATAATTCTCTTGTTGAAGCCAACATGGCATACCTTGCATAGAACTTTAAAAAAATAAAAACCTTCCAGCTTTTCTGGGCTTTATTAAACTTCAAAATTCTGATGAAAAAGGAATTGTTAAGCCAACATGAGTGCTGCACTAGGGTTACTCTGATGTTTGCGAGGGAGCAGAGGGAGAGATAGATGACAACATGGAGACACTGTTCTATAATATAAATCAGACTGACAGAAGTATTGAGGGTTGGGAATTCCATTATTCTCTGTGCTTCCTGGGAGAAAAGCCAGCCTGTGTTGCTTTGAAAATTTACCCAGTCCTAAAGGGGCTTTACTGTATGGGACCAAAGACAACAGAACAGCCGAAGGGTTGGCTTAACACAGGTTTATTGCATGATGTTCCGGTGGAGCATGAGGTAATGGTGGTGATACATCTCAATATATACAGTAGCACTAAACATTTGAATCTTGTAGCACGGTAGCTCATTGGCTGCTACCGGCGTGGCCTCGCCCAGGCACGCCTCTCTTCTGTAGATCTTCTCCTGCTGCTGAATGCAGATCTTTCTCCTGCTGCTGAATGCGGGGAAGGTTTTCCCGCGGCTGTCCGTGATTGAGCAATGTGAACCATGTGAGACTGAACGCTCGCAGCTGCCCTCTATGGGCTGCTTGCTCGCGTTCCTTTACAGCTGAGATACATTGTATTTGGAGTGGTTACATTCTTGCCTTTACAGTACAGTGAACATGCAAACATACATACATAACATCCCTCCCCCCTAGGATGGGACGAAGTCCCGCAACCATTGTGGCTTGCCGCAAGTGCGCTTGGGGCGTGCTTGCGCCTGACCTAGTACTGGAGAGCCTGTGATCCCTGACTCCGTGGGTACTTGTCCTGCAACGGGAAACGGGGATTCGTTAGTGGCTCTGTGGGGCGTCCGTGCCTGCCTTGCGCCGGGGGATGGGAATGGAATGAACAGCTGGGAAATGAACCCATGCCTGTTGCTCTCGGACCCCGGGGACCCTCCTATTGTGAACCGCGGAACCGATGAGGTTGCCCTTGTGGTTCTGCTACCTTCTGTTCCCCGCTCGGGGGACCTTGAGACTGTGGTGGGCGGACTCGCCGTTGCCTCCTGTCTTGGGGGTGTCGGTCTCCGGGAAATTGGCGCTATGTTGCATTCTAACTCACAGGGGCTACTGGGACTGGAAGTACCAGGGGCTGAACTGAAACCCCTCTTTTCGCTAGGACGGGTGGGGGACCGCTCCGCTAACTCCCCCTGGTAATGTAAATCAACGTCTAAACTTCTAGGGGCATCTGTGTTTTGGGGAAACTTCCGAGGGGTATGTGTGAGGTCGGGGCTCTTCCTTTCTGCCGCGAACTCCCGCAAAAGATCTCTGAGGATCGATTCCCTTTCCTCCCCCCTTGGTGGGGACCCATGTCCCCCTTTTCCTCCCCCTTGGGCTAAGCGGGTGGGGGAGTACCCTAACGCTGATTCGTGGCTATTTTCGTCTCCGTCCTGCTCTCCGGGGACCCTGCGCCTGAGTTGGTCCGCGTGTTGCCTCCACAGGAGGCCTGTACTGGTCTCCACGCGGTATGAGACGGGGCCGGTTTGTTCTATTACAGTGCCCGGCACCCAGGTTGGCCCCGCGTTGGCGTAGTTCCTGCAATGCACCGGGGCGCCTACGCTGAAACTCTTTGCGGGTTCCACCCCTATGTTCCGCCCTTTGTCCTCTACTCTCGTGGGGTCTAGCTTGGAGATTACCGTGGCCAGCTTCCTGCGCATTAACAGCTCCGCGGGGGAGTACCCTGACGCCAATGGGGTGACCCTGTACCTTAGCAGGAATTGGCACAATTGCAGGTCGAGGTCTCCGGGGCCCATGCGCCGCAGCGCGTCCTTTGTGGTGCGCACGAGGCGCTCTACTTGGCCGTTGGTGGCCGGGTGAAACGGGGCGGAGGTGACGTGCCGAATGGCGTTGAGATCCATGAATGTCCTGAACTCGGCGGACGTGAAACAGCTAGCGTTATCACTGACGAGGGTGTCGGGTAAACCGAACGTGGAAAAGACCCTCCGTAACTGTTTAATTGTTGTGGCCGAGGAGGTGCTCGAGACTGGAATGACCTCCAACCACTTGGAGAACGCGTCCACCACAAGGAGGAAAAGTGTTCCCTTGAACGGGCCAGCAAAGTCTACGTGTACCCGGGACCAGGGCCCCCTTGCTGCGTCCCACTCCCTATGTGGCAAGAGAGCCTCTTCTGGCCTGGAGCTCTGGCATGCTTCGCAAGTGCCGACCATGTGCTCGATGTCGGCGTCTAGCTGGGGCCACCAAAAGTAACTGCGGGCTAGTGCCTTAGAGCGGACGATCCCCGGGTGGCTGACGTGCAGCAGCTTAAGCACCCTCGGCCGGAGGGACGTGGGGATCACTACCCGCTGTCCCCACAAAAGGCAACCCCTCTCTAGGGACAACTCTAATTTCTTTTTGAAAAATGTGTCGAATTCCGCTGCTGGGGAAGACACGGGCCACCCTTTCTGTACCCAGGAGCAAACTGTAGCTAGCGTTTTGTCCTTGCCGGTCGCTTTGGCGATGTCGGCCGGTACTACTGGAGGGGAGTCTAGGACCTCTATCATTAAGACCTGGTGGTCCCTTTCGTCCTCGCCCACGTGGCAGCAATCCCGGGGAATGGGGGACCTCGACAGGGCATCCGCATGGCTGATCTCCTTCCCGGGCCGGTGCACCAACACGTGCTGATACGCGTTGAGAAAAATGGCCCACCTGAGCATTCTCGGGGACAGGATTTGGGGTGTGGGCTTATCTGCGGTGAAAATGCCTAGCAGGGGCTTATGGTCAGTCACTATTTATTTATTTATTTATTTATTTATTCAATTTATATCCCGCCCACTCAACACAAGGCCGACTCTGGGCGGCTAACAACATAAAAAGTAACCCCAGGGCAACCCAAGGAGTTTACAGACAATATTAATAATCCTAAAAACAGTTAAAACAGTAAAAAAGTTAAGACTACCCACCCCCTAAAAAGCAGGGGCTGCAGGATCGAAAAGGCACCATGGGGAAGAGTTCCTCTACACCAACCACCCCATGGTGGTTACCCTTCCACCTGCACCCCACACTTGACCTGCCAGCCAGGTTTTAAGATCCCTTCTGAAAGGCAGCAACTCCGTCCGAAGACGTAATTCTGTTGGCAGGAGGTTCCAGAGGGCCGGTGCAGACACGGAGAAGGCTCTCCTCCTTGTGCCAGAGAGGCGAGCCCCTCTGGCTGATAGAACAATTAGAGAGCCCCTCCGGTCCGCTCTGGTTGGACGGACAGATGTCCTCAGGGCGATGCGGTCTCTTAGGTAACCTGGCCCACTACCATATAGGGCTTTAAAGGTCAAAACCAGCACCTTGAATTGCACCCGGAGACATACTGGCAACCAGTGCAGCTCCCGGAGCAGTGGCGAAGCATGAGCATAACGCCCACACCCCATCACCACCCGGGCAGCCGCATTTTGGACCAGCTGTAGCCTCCGAATGGTCGTCAAGGGCAGCCCCATGTAGAGCGCATTGCAATAGTCTAGTCTGGAGGTAACCAGAGCATGGGTGACCATGAGCAAGGAGTCCCGGTCCAGGAGTGGGCGCAACTGGCGAATCACCCGAAGTTGGGCGAAAGCCCTCCTGGTCACAGCCGCCACCTGTTCTTCTAGCAGTAGCCGTGAATCCAGGAGGACCCCCAAGTTGCGCACCGGGTCTGTCTGGGGCAAAATAGCCCCATCCAGAACCAACGATGGTAACTCCCGGATTAACGCAGGACCCCCTATCCATAGCCACTCAGTCTTGCTGGGATTCAGTTGTAGCCCGTTAGCCCCCATCCAGACCCCCACAGCTTCCAGGCATCTGGAAAGGACTTTGACGGCATCACTGGGGTCCCCATGGGCCGAGATGTACAACTGAGTGTCATCCGCGTACTGATGGTACCGCACCCCATGGGAACGAATGATCTCACCCAGCGGTTTCATGTAGATGTTAAATAGGAGAGGAGAGAGCACCGAGCCCTGAGGAACCCCCCATTTGAGGGGCCTAGGACTGGACCTCTCACTCTCCAACCACACCGACTGGGACCGACCCCTCAGAAATGAGGAAAACCAGGACCACACAGTACCCTGGATTCCCAAACCTCGGAGCCGTTCCAGAAGGATACCGTGGTCAACGGTATCGAAAGCCGCTGAGAGGTCAAGAAGAGCAAGGACGGATGGATGACCACCGTCCCGCTCCCGCCAGAGATCATCCATCAGTGCGACCAATGCCGTCTCGGTACCATATCCAGGCCTGAATCCTGACTGAAAAGGGTCCAGATAATCCGCTTCATCCAGTACCCCCTGCAGCCGACACGCCACTGCCTTCTCCAACACCTTCCCTAAAAAGGGGAGGTTTGAGACAGGCCTATAGTTAGTTAGGACAGCTGGGTCGAGGGAAGATTTCTTCAGGAGGGGGCGCACCAAAGCATGTTTTAAAGGTGCAGGAAACACCCCCTCCCGCAATGATGCATTGATCACAGCCCCAACCCAGCCACTTGTCACTGCCTTGGAGGTTTTCACCAACCAGGTGGGACAGGGGTCCAAAGGGCAGGTAGTGGCGCGCACAGCTGCAAGGAGCCTGTCCACTTCATCAGGGGCAACTGGATCAAACTGGTCCCAGATGGCATGGCAAGACTGTGCTCCGGCTCCCTCCGGGCTCTCCCCATCCACGCCAGGATTAAATCCAGAGCGAATCCGATCGATTTTCTCCACTAGATGGTCAGCAAAGTCCTCAGCCGACCCCTGCCAACCGGGCACCGAGGTCCCCCTACCAAGGAGAGACCTGGTAACCCGGAACAGGGTGGCTGGGCGATTATCAGCGGAGGCAATAAGGGTGGTGAAGTATTGTCGCCTCACCACCTCCATCGCCACTAGATAGGCCCTAATAGCGGCCCTAGCTAGTGTCCAATCGGAGTCTCTCTGGGTCTTCACCCAGCGGCGCTCTTGGCGTCTCTTTGCCCATTTGAGCTCCCGCAGTTCATCTGTGAACCATGGAGATGACCTAGCTCGATGAGCTCTGAGAGGCCGTAGTGGTGCGATTTCATCCAAGGCCGCTGTAGTCATCCTGTTCCACAGGTCGACCAGCGCCTCGGGAGAATCGTGTTGCCGATCCAGAGGGAAATCCCCCAGTTCCCTCTGGAATCCATCAGGATCCATCAGTTGCCTGGGGCGGGCCATTCTAATAGGCCCTGCCACCCTACGGTGCAGCGTCGCACCCAGGAAGTCTAGAGCCACCAAATAGTGATCTGACCATGGCACAGGTGTTATGTCTAATTTCCGTAGTCTCAGATCACTCTGCCAGCGCTCCGACAAAAAGATTAAATCTGGTGTGTGGCCACTGCCCCTGGTCGGGCCCTGAATTACCTGAATCAGGTCCATATCTGCCATGGAAGCCATGAACTCCTGAGCCACCTCGGAGCCAGTCCCCAGCGAAGGCAAATTGAAGTCCCCCAGAACCATCAGTCTAGGGAACTCCAATGCCAACGCTGAGATGGCCTGGAGGAGCTCAGGCAGGGAGTCCCTTACCCTGCAAGGGGGCAGGTACAGGAGTAAGACTCCCAACTGACCCTTAGAGCCCAGACGCAGAAGCAGGGCCTCACAACCCAGAATTTGTGGAGCAGTAGCCCTGGTGACTCCCAGTGACTCCCTGGCTATGATGGCAACGCCACCGCCCTTACCCTTATCCCTAGGCTGGTGCCAAATACTGAACCCAGCTGGACACATTTCTGACAGAGGAACCCCATCCTCTGGTCTCAGCCAGGTCTCAGTAATACATGCCAAGTCGGCCCGCTCCCCCATAATGGAATCTTGTATCAGGGGGGCCTTATTACATACCGACCTGGCATTCATCAGCAGCAGCCTAAGGACAGGGTCACCCTGGGTCAGCTGCTCAGGACCTAGAGGTGTAACCGTGGGGCTGGAACGAGGGACAGATACTAAGCATCTGCCCCGCGTTCCCCGGGTGCGGCCCGCCCCTCGGTACCCGATATATCGCCCCATGCCCATCACAACATCTATATTGGTCTCCGGAGCCTCCCTGCTTGCCCTGGACAGAATGCTGCCTCTCCTTCCTGGCTGGCCTGGCAATCTCTCCCTCCCTCCCTTCCACCCCAATATAAAACTGCCCCATTCACTCCCCCCACCACCCTCCGCACGGCTCCGGTGGTGATGGAAGTGGTGGGGCATTCTTCCACAACTGTGTTGAACCCTCAACTGCCGGGCGGGGCCCGAAACGCCGGCCGATGGCGAGTCCAGCGAGCCTCTTCGCCCCCGCCGGGGCCGAGCACAGCGGTGGTGATGTTTCGTCCGGCAGGCCCCCTCGCCTTTTGAGTCCTGGCGAGGGGCGGGGGGCGGGGCCCGAAACGCCGGCCGATGGTGAGGCCAGCGAGCCTCTTCACACCCGCCGGGGCCGAACACAGCGGCGGTCCTTGGCGTTGGCCCCGCTTTTGAGGCTGCCTGCCGAAACTCCCTGCAGCTGTACCTGTTCATCTCCCGCCGGTCTGGCCGGGAGGGAAAGAGAGCGCCCGGTGTCCTTGGCTTTGGCAGCGTCGGCCCCACTTTTGAGGCTGCCTGCCGAAACTCCCTCCAGCTGTGCCTGTTCATCTCCCGCCGGTCTGGCCGGGAGGGAAAGAGAGCGCCCGGTGTCCTTGGCTTCGGCAGCGTCGGCCCCACTTTTGAGGCTGCCTGCCGAAACTCCCTCCAGCTGTGCCTGTTCATCTCCCGCCGGTCTGGCCGGGAGGGAAAGAGAGCGCCCGGTGTCCTTGGCTTCGGCAGCGTCGGCCCCACTTTTGAGGCTGCCTGCCGAAACTCCCTCCAGCTGTGCCTGTTCATCTCCCGCCGGTCTGGCCGGGAGGGAAAGAGAGCGCCCGGTGTCCTTGGCTTTGGCAGCGTCGGCCCCACTTTTGAGGCTGCCTGCCGAAACTCCCTCCAGCTGTGCCTGTTCATCTCCCGTTGGTCTGCCCGGGAGGGAAAGAGAGCGCCCGGTGTATGGCCGCCCCTTCACTATGGTGAAGGGGCGGCCATACACAAAATTTCTTGGTCCCCGCAATTATCGCTAGTGCTTCCCTGTCTGTCTGGGCGTAGTTTCTCCCCGCTTGGGACAAGGACCTAGAGTAGAACGCTATCGGGGCCTCCCTCCCGTTCTCCAGCACGTGGCATAACACCGCCCCCACCCCCACCGGGGATGCATCGCATATCAGGACCACTGGGCGTTTGGGATTGAAGTGGGTCAGTACAGCATCTGATGCCAGGAGTCGCTTCAGGTCATTGAAAGCCTTCTCCTGGTCGTCGCCCCACTTCCATGCCTCGTCCTTTTTTAACAGTTTGTGTAGCGGTTCAGCCACGGCTGCCTTCCGCGGAAGGAAGGAGTGGTAGAAGTTGAGCAGTCCAAGGAACGACTGCAGCTCGGGCTTGGAGGTGGGGCGAGGGGCCTTCTTGATGGCGGCCACCTTGGATTGGGATGGCCTTATTCCCTCGGGAGTAACACGGAACCCTAGGAACTCAACCTCAGTTGCGAAGAAAACGCATTTGTCTTTTCGCAACCGCAACCCCGCCTTTTCGAATATTGTCAGGACCTTTCCCAACCTTTTCGCCAATTCGGCCCGGCTCCCCCCTGTAATCAATACGTCATCAAAGTAGGGTAACACCCCCTCCAACCCCTTCAGGAGGCGTTCCACGAGTGACTGGAAGATCCCGGGCGCTGAATTCACGCCGAATTGGAGGCGCGATACCTGGAACGCCCCTTTGTGGGTGACTATGGTCTGCGCAGCAGCTGCGGCGGGGGTTACCGGGAGTTGCTGGTAGGCTTGGGCCAGGTCGAGTTTAGCGAAACACCTCCCCCCGTGTAACCTGGCCAACAAGTGGCTGACTACCGGCACCGGATACGCATTAGGGCGGATCGCCTTATTGATGGTGCACTTGTAATCAGCGCATATGCGGACCTCCCCGTTGGCCTTGAGCGCTGTTACAATTGGAGTTTCCCACTCCGCAGAATCAACAGGGACCAGAATCCCCTGGCCCACCAATTTGTCCAACTCCGCCTCTATTTTGTCCTTTAGTGCGAAAGGCACTCTGCGCGGTTTAAGTCTGATTGGACGTACTCCAGGGTCCAGGTCGAAAGTGACTGGGGGGCCCTTGAATTTTCCGAGTCCCTTTTTGAAACCCTCGGGGTGTGCGTCGCACACGCTCTGTATTGGATCAGTCCCGGCGGTGTGTGCTCCCACGGCGTGCACCCCCCTAATGAACAACCCCAGGGGCTGGAACCATTGAGTCCCGAGGAGGCTGCATTTACCTCCCTTGAGGACGACTAGGGGAAGCGTTGCGGTGTGCTTTTTAAACTGGACCTGGAACTTCCCAACCCCCAACACTGGGATGCGGTTCCCTTGCACGTCCTTCAGGGTGGCCCTCAACGCTTTGAGCTTGGGCCGCACGTGGGGGGCGATTTTCAGGAACTCTCCCTGGGAAATGATAGAGTATGAAGAACCCGAGTCCACCTCCATCCTAACAGGGGCCCCTTGTATTACTACCTCAACGAAGTAACGGGGGTGCTCCGTGGATACGCTGAAAACCGGAGCGTCGTCCTCGCTGTCGTCGGAGACGCGCCCTACTCCGTCCCGCGTCCTCGTGGTCCGGGTGCTGTCCTTGGGCCTCGTGGTGCGGTCCTGCCTCGCCGAGCGGTCTGGGGAACTCCTCGTGGTGCGGTCCTGCCTCGCCGAGCGGTCTGGGGAACTCCTCTTGGCCTCGCGGCGTTTCCGGCAGACCTTGGCGATGTGCCCGTGCCGGCCGCAGTTGTGGCACTCGGCCTTGCGGAACGGGCATTTGGCGCGGGCGTGGGCGGCGCCGCAGCCGTCGCAGTGCCGGCCTTCCCTCTGGACCCTCCGGACGTCCTCGTTGTCGCCGCTCTCCGCGGACGAGTTCGAAACTCGCCGGGCCGCGCGCACCGAGCTCTCTGCCTTGGCGGGTTTCGGGCGCCAGTCCTGGAGCTCTTGCACCCCGGCCGTCGTGGCTTCCGCGGCCTGTGCCGTGTCGAGGACTTGCTGCCACGTGGGAGGCGGCTCCTGTTTCATCAGCGCTCGCTGAGTCTCAGTGTCCCTCAGGCCGCAGAGCAGGCAGTCTCGGAGGGTGACTTCTGGGGTCTCCCACTTGCATGGGCCAGCGGCCAGCCGCAGGGCCACGGCGAACTCAGCGACCGATTCCCCGGGCGCCTGGACTCGCCTCCAGAACGCGCTCTGAGCGGGGAACATCGCTATTGCGGGCCGGAGGTGGGTGCGCAACGCCGCCAGGAGCTCTTTGGCTTTGAAGTCGCTCACCCTCCTCGGCGCGATCAGGTCCACCAAGGTCCTCTTGGTCTCGTGTCCGAGCATGCGGACGAAGATGGCCCTCTTCTTGTCCTCATCTGAGACTTCGAGCTCCACCAGCGCTCCATTGAAGTCTATCTCAAACAGCTCCAAGTCTCCCGGCTTCCTGATCTCGTAGCCGGCGCATGTCTTGGTCCCGTGGGCAGCCATAATCCCACCTTCGTCGCCAGTTTACTGTATGGGACCAAAGACAACAGAACAGCCGAAGGGTTGGCTTAACACAGGTTTATTGCATGATGTTCCGGTGGAGCATGAGGTAATGGTGGTGATACATCTCAATATATACAGTAGCACTAAACATTTGAATCTTGTAGCACGGTAGCTCATTGGCTGCTACCGGCGTGGCCTCGCCCAGGCACGCCTCTCTTCTGTAGATCTTCTCCTGCTGCTGAATGCAGATCTTTCTCCTGCTGCTGAATGCGGGGAAGGTTTTCCCGCGGCTGTCCGTGATTGAGCAATGTGAACCATGTAAGACTGAACGCTCGCAGCTGCCCTCTATGGGCTGCTTGCTCGCGTTCCTTTACAGCTGAGATACATTGTATTTGGAGTGGTTACATTCTTGCCTTTACAGTACAGTGAACATGCAAACATACATACATAACAGGGGCTGAAAAATTGTACCAGAATAAGGGACTACTAATGTACATCTGAGTACTTTATACCAGGGAAACCATGGGAAAGGGTCACTGTAAGAGGGAATCAATTTGACAGCAAATGATTATTATATTAAATTTGCATTGTTGACGCAATGGGCACAAAGCTGGGAGCGCTGAGGAGGATGGTGGAGGATAGGGGTGCCTGGCGTACGGTAGTCAATGGGGTCGCAAATGGTCAGAATCGACTGTGAGACTGAACAACAACTAACACCAGGAGAAAGAAAGTCATTGCTATTGCACTTCTGTTCCATCTGACTTCAGTGAATATATACTTTCTTATCCACTTTAACGGCCAAATATGGTTATTTCACTTGCTCTGTCTTTCATCCCCCCCCCCCAAACACCCTCTTTTCCTTCTCTTCTCATCCTTCTTACTTGTGAAATAGCATTCATGAAGTAGTGCATGAACATGTTTTACACAATAAATATTGTCCGCATTTATTCAATATCCTATTTCCACTATGAGTTGGTCTAGAATCAGTCCACAATTGGATTAATACAATTAACAACCTCATTCATAATCTCCTACAACATGCCATAACCCACGAGTGTTTAGTCACTAGATAACTATTTCCATGCATTTCCTTCTATCAGGCAACAAGCAAAACCCATTACAGCCATGCCCAAATAATGCATGTAAATGGCCTTTCTGCCTCAAACTGCATGCAAATAAATACTATGTTTCAATGAAGCCTATTCACTTTTATTCACATCCAGACTAATAAAATTAATGACCTCTTCCATATGTTTGAAGAATTATTATTATTATTATTATTATTATTATTATTATTATTATTATTATTATTATTATTATTATTATTATTATTATCATCATCATCATCATCATCATCATCATCATCATCATCATCATCATCATCATCCCCAACCCATCTAGGAGAACATTTGGGACTAAATTGCATAATCAACTATGGATTTAAACAATAAGAATTAGAAATGTCTAATGTAGGGAAGAATTTTGCCTAGTGCCAAAACCAAAATGACACAATACCACCACCACCCCACACACACACACAAAGATATTAATTCAGTGCTCGTATTAATTTTGTTAATAACTTATAGTCTTCTTAACTACTGTTTTACACAATGCAGATGTGGAACAATATGATATTTATTATTTGAACGAATGCTCTTCTGTGTTTCTTTCACAGTGATTGATGGCTGGAAAATGGGAACATTTGAAGTTTCCTGAAACTAATAGAACACTAGAGAGAGTAGGGAAAATTACTGTGTATGTCTGCAGTGGGGCCTTTCAAATGTTTTGGTCCACCTCTCTTGAGTCCCACACAACCATGAAAGGGGATTATGTTGGTTCAAAGCATATAGAAAGTGAAAGTCCTCACTCTAACTTCTACAGCTCGGTACCCTATTGAAGCCCTATTTATAAAGAATTAGATAAAGGTCATCTATGGCTCTAGAAATAGCTATTGTATAGAATACCAGTCATTGGGGGGTAGAATTTCTGTTCTTGCAGGCCAAGTGATAAAGGCAAGAGATAACATCACCCCAGGGCTTATGAGGGGTAAAGAAACTATCCAAATTTATTAACTAAAAATGCTTCTTCATTTCAACCTTGGATGAATGATAAATAGGGAGCTGCACTGTTCACAAAAATGCTTTCCCAGTTTGACCCAGTACTGTCAGCATGCAGACATCACAGTAAATGACCTACTGTAATTCAATTCATAAATGTTCCATCAAAACTGATAAATGTAAAGAAAACCCCTGGATCTCTGAAATCAATGTGACTGTTCACTAACAAGTATCTTGGTCATAAAGGTTGATATGAGTTCTTATTCTCCATAAGCTCCTCTGAAATATACCAAGTTTTAGGGTTCCTTGTTTCTAACAAATTGTCCAAAAATAGTCAGGCCTGTCTGTTGTATCAGATACCCATTCATTCCAAAAGATAGGAATGCTGAATAGGAACTAATCCATATGACCACTACTATGGCTTCTGACTACTAAACTACATGTGATACCACCATCTGGATTGCTCCAAAACCATGATTTCTTCCATAATTTTGAGTATCATTTAGGCATCAGTAGCTTCTATCAAAATTTAGAAATAAAACTAAAAAGACAAAAAACCCTCAAATCCAAAATGGGATCCATTCCAGATATGACCCACCCCTACAAACAAGGCCATGAACAATTATCAAAACAACTCCATAGAAATTGCATTACAGTCCCAAGAAGAAGGAAATGGTAAGCTACTTCTGTATGTTCTTCACCTAGAAAGCGCTGGAAGAGGTTGCCATAAGTCAGAATTGCTGCTACTATGATTTTGAAAGGTATACATGGTCCACCAGATGTTCAAATTGGAGTTTTGGAATCCCACTGTTTGGTTCTAGCCCTGGACCTAAGATAATGATGATCGTTGGATACAAATCTACCATTTGATTCACAGTTGAGGACTGGAATAATATTAATAGTTATAGTTCAAGCCCTAACCAAGAACCTAAGAACTATTAAGGTAACATCTGAGTATATATGCAGTTCCTAGTAGAGCTGGGTTTTTTTTGGTGTTTTTTGTTTTGTTTTTGGAGAGTTAGGTTGTTCAAATCCAATAAATCCAAAATATCCAGATATCTAGGGAGACCTTTTGGTATTGCTCCTAGAGCTCTGATCACCATAGGTACAACAACAGATTTCTTCCTGCATAAATGCTCAACTTGAATTTGCAAACCACAATACTTTGTGATTTTCTCCAGTTCTGTATCCTCAATTTGTGCATCTCCTTTTATAGCAGAGTCGATAAACCAAGCTTATTTTCCACAGTAGTAGTAGTAGTAGTAGTAGTAGTAGTAGTAGTAGTAGTAGTAGTTATTGTTGTTGTTATTTTTTAAATCTACCATTAGATTCACAGTCAAAAACTGGTATAAAATTTACAGTTCAAGACCTTTCTGAAAGGCTGCTTTCACTGTGTATATCTTGAGCCTAGCTGTAGGCATTGACTGCATACTTATTAGAATATTTAACTCTAACTGACTAGCAGCTGTGCCACTCATGCTCTAGAACTGTTGTTTAGCAAGAGCATGTTCAGTGTGTTTCGCCAGAGAATTAGGAGAACTTTGCCTTCAAAAAAGAGGTTATTTTATACAAATATAAAACCGTGTTATCCCCCAGCATCTGATATTAATTGAAATTTTACACTCCTGTATATATTGAGCTTGTATTTTTAAATTAGAATCACAAGCACTGCAGCTTTACACATTAAAATCAATTTTGTTATCAGGCATTTGAAATGTTCCTTTGGGCAAAGCTTAGATTCCTAATATTTTGGGAGGATTATGTGAAATGCACAGGCCAATTAACATATGGAGATGCAAAAGAGAAGCTGTTTGGCTGCTGTTGTCTTCATTTAGTTTTGCTTGTGCCTCTGACAGCTGAAGACTCACCACATTAGATCTTGGAAAGAGGAGTTCCTGACCTTCACCAAATGTAGAGATAACTGTCGAGATAACGGATGGATTTTCATAGAGATTGTTCATCATATTTAATACAGTGTGTGTGGGGTGTCATAGTTTCAAATGCAGGGACCTAACTAGAACATAAACTCAGCACAAAAAAAGAGCATGAAATTAAAGGTTTCAGGGCAAAGTCTGTCATCAATTTTCAAAAACTTTTGATCATGGAAGGCTATGAAGAATTCAGGCTCTCTTTTGTTTCTGCCTTCTCAAGGTATCTTGTTGGCAGGAAAAAGCTTCCATAGCAAGCCTGCTAACTTCATTATCAGGTGTTTGTGTAAGGTGTTCATTTATAAATTGTACAAAATATTACACAATCTGCTAGCAGAATCTACTATGAGCAACTGAGGCCTCTCTCCCCCTTCTTTAGCCCTTTCATTACAGCTTAAAGGTTTTCAGTCAGATGATTAGGAGATGATTTTACCCCAAGAAGAAAAGAAATGTAAAACATGGCAATTTATACACAAAGATGCAGAATCAGAAATTGTTCTTATAAAAAGAATAACATTGCATTGAACTCAGATTTTTTTATTTTTTTATTTTGGAGGGAGGGGTGGGCTGTGACAAGAAGATCTGTGTGACTGATGTGCAGCAATGCTGGCCCTTCTGTCATAGCGTATGAGGCATTCTCCTCAGGTGATGGAGCACCACCCCAAAAAAGCCCTTGCTCCCCTCTTCTTCATGGAAGCAGCAGTGGTAGCAAAGGCAGCAATGATGACACTCCATCCAATACATACATAAACACAAGAATGGGAAGAAGCAACAATTGAAGGTGGCGACAACAAGGAGGAAGAAAAGGTGCTGCTACTTGTAGGAAGAGCCCTGGTAATACTGCCCTGCTCTTATTTCAGACTGGGTCTATGAGTTACTTCTGTGCTGCCCAGCCCTCAAAGTTGAATCACTGTGAGCAAGTTGGATCCCTGCACAGGTGATCTTCTGCTCACCTGCAGTCCATTGGCTCTGACTGTTGAGAAAAAGGCATTTTTGAAATATATAAATTATAGATGAAACAGGTGGTGTGAGAGAAGGGATGTTGCAACATCTTCTTCCTCTTTGTTATCATTGCCACCAGCTACCTCTTCTTATTTTTCTGATTAGCATTATGTCATGGCTGCTCTTGCTGCCACTATTTCGTTGTTTCTGTTGTGGTAAGAACAGAAGCTGAAGAGACAATGCCTTAAGGGCTCTTTTTTGAGTAGTCTGTCTCTCACTGGCTTCTTCTTCCAGTGAAGGCAGAAACAACAACTATTACAACTACAAGTGCTGCTGCTTCTGCTGCTAAATATTTATGCAGGTACAGTTGCAAATGACAACTTTCCAACGGAGTGAACTTACTGCATCTGCTGTCCAGATTCTGCTTTTGTCTATGCCATGTCAAGGTCATGGATGAAATATAGAGGAAGTGTAGCAATCATTTTGAGTAGTTCTCAGTAATTTACCTGTCTGAACAAGTGAAAAATTCCGCTTTTAGATTCATATATATATATATATATATATATATATATATATATATATATATATATATATATATATATATATATATATATATATATATATATATATATATATATATATATATATATATGACAATGCATAATTTGAAGATATCAGCCGTGTGAGTACCAAAATGAAGAAACTTTTCATATATACATATGTTCTCATACAGTGGGATGGGAGGTCACAGCTATATACAATTATGCACTCAGAGAAAGAGAAGAAATACTGTACATAATGCAAGCGCGGCGCCAAAATGGCCGCCGCGCCCTTTGCGGGCCCCCCCCCCCACAGGACAGAGAATCCGGGTAGTTAGGGGCGTGGCCACCGCCTTGATAAAAGGGGTGGCCACGAGGCAGCCGTGCTGCCATTTTGCCTCAGCGACGGAGCGGAGAAGTTTTTCCCCCTGCGTCTCCGTCGCTCGTTGGTGCTACCGGGAAGCCTTTTAGTTCCGTTTACTAGCTAGCTTCCCTTTCTGCTGCGGTGAGATGCCTTCCAAAAAGAAGGCTGCTGCGAATGCAGCTCGGGTGGTTCGGAGGCGTAATCCGGGTCGGAGGACCGCGGTGCCGCCTCCCCAGCAGCCACCTTTGCCATCCCCGGCCGGGGCTGGTGGCATGGGGGCTATCGCCCCTTGGCCCGATCAAAGTGCGGGCGCGGAGGGAGTTCCGGCCCGCGGCCCGCGAGCGGTGGGCACCGCTCATCCTCCTGCTCAATCGGTTGGGCCTATTCCTGTTGGGCTGCAGCCTCTCCCGGGGCCCTCTAGCCTTGGGGGGTGGCCCGGCTCCCTGCCTTGGCAGGTTAATCCACCAGCCCTCCCGGGCTTCGGCGTAGTCAATGGCAATATACGGCCCCTGGGGTGCAGGGACCTGTCCCCATGCAAGGATCAGGTGGGCCGGCCGGCTCTTTACCCATGGTTAATGTGGACTCCTTACTGGCACGTATTGCGGCCCTCGAGGCGTCTTTGGCCCGGGCCAGTCAGGCAGGTGCCCCTTTTGGGGTACCTTTGGAGGCGCTAACGGCAGCAGGACAACAGCCGGCGGGGAGGGTTGAGCTGCTGCAGGCGGGTGGCGCGGCTACGGCCACTGCCTCGCAGCTCCCCAGCCAGCAACCTGGTGCGGGTCAAGCCCCGGTGATGAGCTCTACATCGGTCGTGAGCTCCGACGCCCCCAGTGGGCCAGAACCCCCAGTGGGGGCGGCCCACGGGGGTGCAGCATGTGAGTATACGGTGCAAACGAGTACATCTACACATATTCCCAATATAGGGGGGGCCTTTCAGTGGCCTTGGCCTCGCTCGGGTGGTGCGGGGACTACCCCTCTGGTGCCCCACCCGGCGACAACGACTGCCACCATGCCCACGGGGGTGGGCCTAGGCTCTTACACTGCTGGCAATGTCTTGGGGGTGGCAGGGTTAGCTCCGGCTCCCTTTACCAGGCCTGTTGTCCCCTTTTCGGCTTTGCCGACGGCAGGGTATTCCTTGCCACTGGGCGATCACTTGGCACAGGCTACCAGAGAAAAGATTTGGAGGGGGGAGTATGTAGATATCTTCTCACTCCTGAACAGAGAGCCCACCAAGGAAGAAAGGGAGGGTCAGGATGAGAAGGACAAGGAGCAGGCACGCCGCCGTAAGCCGCCGCGTACCTGGGCTAACTGGCTCCCCGCTTATTTGATATATATGGCGGTATATTTGAGGGCGCGGCCGGATCTAGCTATTCCCATGGTCCAATATTTGGACAACATATATAGGGCGATGGTAGATTTCCCGGGCCCCTCATGGCTAGCATATGATGAGGAATTCCGTATGAGGATTCCCCTCCATCCCGAGATGAGATGGGATGAGCCCTGCCAGAGACTGTGGCTCTTGTATATGACACCCACACGCCCTGCCCCGGGGGATAGATACCATTGTGGACATGCGGTCCAGCGAGCAGCTCCAGCGCAGGTTACCCGCCAACCGGCGGGGCAGGGGGTTCCAGCCCGCCTGCTGTGCTGGACTTTCTCGTCAAATGGTTCCTGCAATCGAAAGAACTGCAGGTATAAGCATGAGTGTCCCACGTGTTCTGGTCCCCACGCAGCCTCGGCTTGTCCCAAGCCTGGGGGGGCGCGAGGCAGAGGGAGGGGTGGACAGTGGGCTGGCAAGGCTGCCACGGAGGGAACTAGTTCTCCAAAAGGCACCCTCTCCAATTAAGGTGGACATGCTGGAGCGCTGGCTCGCATCGTACCCAAAGGGGGAGGACAGAGAGTATCTCATTCACGGTTTTAAGCAGGGATTTCGTATCCCTTTTATGGGTGTTAGATCACCTCAGGACGCTCCCAACCTGTTATCCCTCAGAGGAAGGGAGGAGGTGGCTGCGGCCAGCATTAAAAAGGAATTAGACGCGGGCAGGGTCGCTGGACCTTTTCCTGCACCCCCTTTTCCCAACCTTAAGGTTTCACCATTGGGTTTGGTTCCCAAAAAGTCCCTAGGTGAGTTTCGCCTTATTCATCATTTGTCCTACCCAGCCGGCAGATCGGTCAACGATGCTATACCTGATGACCTTTGTTCGGTCAGGTATACATCGTTCGACCATGCGCTGCGCATGGTGCGCTCGTGTGGCCCGGGTGCCTTGCTGGCCAAGTGCGACATTAAGTCAGCTTTTCGCCTCTTGCCAGTGCACCCGGGTGACTTTGAATTGCTGGGTTTTAAATTTAAAGGGGAATATTATTTTGATAAGGCCATGCCTTTTGGCTGCTCCATTTCATGCTCGGCCTTCGAGCGTTTTAGTACTTTCCTAGAGTGGGCTTTTGTCCGCAGGTCAGGGTCCCGGTCTGTAGCCCATTACCTGGATGACTTTTTATTCGGGGGTGAACGGGGCTGGGACACGTGTGCACGTCTCCTCAATACATTTCAGACGCTAATGCAGGAACTTGGTGTCCCTTTAGCGCCCGAAAAGACCGAGGGCCCATCGACCAAGTTAGTGTTCCTGGGGGTTGAGATTGACACAGTAGAGCAGGCTTCTAGGTTGCCGGGCGATAAGGTGTCCAGGATAGTGACCCTTATCTCGGAATTGCTGGCCAAGCGTAAGGCATCCCTGAGGGAACTCCAGGTGCTACATGGGCACCTTAATTTTGCCTGCAGGGTGGTCGCACCGGGCAGGGCTTTTGCCCGGCGCTTATGCGACGCCATGGCAGGGTTATCCAGGCCCCACCACAGAGTTAGGCTCACCCGGGGTATCAGGGCAGACATGTTCGTCTGGTTGCAATTCCTGAGGGAGTTTAACGGGGTCTCATTTTGGAGGTCGGACCTCCTGGCTTCCCCCAATTTCCAGATCCAGTCTGATGCCTCAGGATCCCTGGGTTATGGGATGTACTTCAATGGGAAGTGGGCCTATGGTGGGTGGCCACCGGCATGGGCAGGCACAGGTCGCCTGCGGGATCTCACATACCTGGAATTTTTTCCCATTCTGGGGGCTTTGATGCTATGGGGCGAACAGTGGGCTAATTCGGTAGTGCATTTTTGGTGCGACAATGCTGCTGTGGTACACATTGTCAATGCACAGACTTCTAAATCGCCCAGGGTTATGGATCTAGTGCGCCATTTTGTGCTGCGCTGCCTGCGCCTCAATGTCTTGTTCAGGGCCAGGCATGTCCCAGGGGTTAATAATGATATTGCTGATGCTTTGTCCCGCCTGCAGATCTCCCGGTTCCGCGCCTTGGCCCCGGATGCGGAGGAATTTCCCTCGCCACTCCCGGACGAGATGTGGACTATTGGCAAGGAGAGGTGAACCGGGCGATTGGCCTTTCACTAGCGCCACGCACGCGTAAGGCGTATCAACAAGCACTCAGTTCATATAGGGTTTTTGCCACTCAATTTCACTTGCCAGAGACCTGGCCTATTCCGGTGGACCATGTACTGCGGTTCATGGTCCACCTCCATGCACAGGGCCTTGCACCTCGCACCATAGCATCCAAGCTCTCGGCGTTGGCTTTTATGGCCAAAGTAGGGGGTCATGTGGATACCACCTCTGACTTCCGCGTGAGACACGTTTTGGAGGGGTGGGTGCGCGAGCGCGGGCGTTGCCCGGACGACCGGCACCCTATTTCCCCAGGGGTTCTTACCCAGTTGGCCCGGGGCTGGCCAGGCCTCTGTTTTGATCATTATGAGGCAGCCCTTTTTCATGCAGCCACAACGGTGGCATTTTTTGGAGCGCTCCGCGTCAGCGAACTCGTGATGCTGTCTAAGGCGGATGCAAGTGGTAGGGCACTGGAACTCGGAGATGTCTACGTTGCCAAAGACTGGGCCCAGTTGAGGATTCGCTCCTCAAAAACAGATCAGCACGGCGTAGGCAGTGGAGTAAGACTGCTACGGTGTTCTTTGGCAGACATCTGTCCGGTTGGTGCCCTACAGGAGTACCTGGCACTGCGTGGCTGGCACCACGGCCCGTTTTTCTGTCACCAAGATGGGTCTCCCCTTACTAAATTTCAGTTTTGGAAGGTGACAGCCATAGCCCTCACCAGGGTGGGTTTTTCAGGTGCCCGTTATGGCACACATTCGTTCCGTATTGGTGCAGCCTCTACAGCAGCTGCTTTTGGGTACTCGGGGGCTGACATACGCAGCATGGGGAGGTGGGGCTCACAGTGTTTTCAGTTTTGTGTGCGCCCACTCCCGCCATGAGTACCAATTCAGTCACCTTACCTTCCTTTTTTCTCAATTTTATTGCAGACCCTGGGTGTCGTATTACACCGGTGACAGTATGGCTGGTGGGCCACAGCTATGTGCACAGGGCAGCGCGTTACGCTGCGGCGACAGAGTGGGGACCCCGACTGGGACTGGGTGACCACGCCAGTCTCACATGGCATGGTAAGCCTGGGATGTTATGGCAGGAGCTGAGGCCTTTCCTTTTTTCTGGCCTGGGGGCTGACCCGCCTGACATTCTAATTATCCACCTGGGGGGCAATGATTTGGGCCAGGTCACCGGCTTATCGCTCAAGCATGCGATTTGCGAGGAACTCGCCTACTTGCACTATGTCTGGCCTGCCACAACCCTGGTTTGGTCGGACATTGTTCCGCGCCACTCTTACAGAGGGGGCGTTAACCTCCTTGCGCTTGACCGCGCGAGGCGCGCGGTCAACAAGGCGGTGGCGCGGTTTCTTACCACCAGGGCTTGGGGACGGGTTAGTCATCACCCCGATATTAGTCTGCAAAATTATGACCTCTATGCAGGGGATGGGGTCCATCTGTCGCGAGGAGGTATGGACCTCCTGTTGGGTGACTGGCGAGCAGGCCTGTTGACCGAGCTGACGGTCTGGGGGGGGGCGTCAGGTCTTCTGTGAAGCCCCTCCGTGTGGCGGGTAGCACTGGTAAGGTAAACAGTATGACCCACAAGTATCCGGCAGGTTCGCAATTGACTGGACAACACTAGACAGGAATAAATTAGTTAAACGTTGTCCGGTCAACGACGAACCAGGCGATGGGGTGATGGTGATTGCTAACCAGCATGCATCACCCCTGTGATTTCACGGATACGCGTCAGAGGGTGGGGTCATGAGTTAGTTATTGACTACGGTCAACAATTTGTTTGTTGTTGACAGACAAATTGATACAAATTGATACATTGTAACCAATTGCCGTTGGCAATTTTGGGGTGGTACCTTACCAGTGTTACTTCGGCCTGCTTGCCTTAGGAATTATGATTGGTCGTTTTACCAATACAAATTTATAATTCGGACTAGGGCATTGAATCAATAAATGTGGCCCTTTGCTGTTATCCACTTTCAATGTTGTCTGTGTCCGTTATTGGGGGGGTGCGCCTGCAATGCAAGCGCGGCGCCAAAATGGCCGCCGCGCCCTTTGCGGGCCCCCCCCCACAGGACAGAGAATCCGGGTAGTTAGGGGCGTGGCCACCGCCTTGATAAAAGGGGTGGCCACGAGGCAGCCGTGCTGCCATTTTGCCTCAGCGACGGAGCGGAGAAGTTTTTCCCCTCCACCCCCTCCCTAGTTAACAGTGTGATTATGGTCGCTTCGGGGCCGGGTGGGAATTTTTGGTTGGGACCCATATTGGCTTCGGGTCCTGGCTTTTTTGCCCATCCCACACTGTGGCTATGGTTTGATATAGGGGTCTTTCTCCATTACTACTGTTGACTTTGGTCACATGGGCGGGTAGCACTGGTAAGGTAAACAGTATGACCCACAAGTATCCGGCAGGTTCGCAATTGACTGGACAACACTAGACAGGAATAAATTAGTTAAACGTTGTCCGGTCAACGACGAACCAGGCGATGGGGTGATGGTGATTGCTAACCAGCATGCATCACCCCTGTGATTTCACGGATACGCGTCAGAGGGTGGGGTCATGAGTTAGTTATTGACTACGGTCAACAATTTGTTTGTTGTTGACAGACAAATTGATACAAATTGATACATTGTAACCAATTGCCGTTGGCAATTTTGGGGTGGTACCTTACCAGTGTTACTTCGGCCTGCTTGCCTTAGGAATTATGATTGGTCGTTTTACCAATACAAATTTATAATTCGGACTAGGGCATTGAATCAATAAATGTGGCCCTTTGCTGTTATCCACTTTCAATGTTGTCTGTGTCCGTTATTGGGGGGGTGCGCCTGCAAATCCATTGCTACTTGCATTTCATTTTGTCAGGTTTTTCTTACAAAGTCCTTTCTGCAACTGATGCATACTAGTCTTTTATTGCATGAAAAGCAGCAACTCAGACAACATCCAACAATTTCTGAACTTCTGCAAGAGCCAATTCAGACTGAAGGTGAGGTGGATTGCCTGAGTGCATGGCCATGAGCATGGATCACACAATATTGCATTACTATGGCCTTTCTGTCTCAAACTGTGTTTTTTTTAAAAATCCAAACCAACTCAATAATCAAAGGACATGCTTCCTAATTTGGAAACCATCCTTTCCTTGGAATAAGCCAAGGCAACTCAAAGCAAATGCTTCACTGACAATATTCTGCTCGCTACAAAATGAACTTGGAAAAGAATTTTGAAAACACCCAGCAAGCCAAAGTGTCAGTCAAGAGAAACACCTGCATTAATGCCAATGTACTTCATCCAAACTAGGTAACAACATATTACATTCACGTTTTGTGACTCAATGAAACTGTGGCTATGGTGTGGGGCTGCTTAAATTTGTGTTCAACTGACCATGGCCTTGAGGGGATTTTCTGATATATGGAGGCCACTGGAGCACAGAATCTCTATTTAACACACACCTTTTCTGCCTTGCCAAACAGTCTACAAAAGAAGGAGAGGGCAAGAACCAGTTACATCATCGAAGACACTTTTCTGTACTACAAACACTACATGAAGGATTTTTCCTCCTTGAAAGATTCTGCCTATCATTGTCTTTATAATACCATTCAATTTACAATTAATAGATTAGCAATTATGCCTACATAATCACTTAAAGTAATGATTTTGAAAATGTTCAAAGTATAGTAAGATGGCAGTACCTGTGCAGCTATTTTGGCCCTTAAATTTTATATTGTTTCTTGTTTTCTTTTCTTTCTTTTTTCCTGTGTCTCTGCAGGGGAAAATGACAGCAGCACAGGAGAGCTTAGAAGAAAGAGAGATGTGCCCCACTGTGTCCTTGAAGGGACTTTTATTCCTGATTAGGCCTTCTCCTTTGATGTCATCCAGGTTGGCCATCATCCTCACATCTTGTAGCAGTGGATTCCATAGTTAAATATTGCGAGCTATGAAGGAATATTTCCTTTTACCCATTCACAATTGCTCATTATTCAGCTTCATTAGATAACCTTGCCTTCAAGTATCATGGGGATAGGGGACACCTTTGGCTACTTTCTCTAGACTACTGGTTCCCAAAATGTTCATGGACTGCAATGCCCTGAAGCCTATGCTAGATGGGGCTTCTGGAACTTGTAATCCAAGGACATCTGGGACCCTAAATTTTGAAACCATTGTGCTCAGCCATGTATAACTTTACATACATTTCTTATCATGTTCACATTCATGTATCTATTTTTCCTAACTGAAAAAGCCCATACTTTTGTAACGTTTCCTTGTGAAAGAGTTGATTGGCCCATTTTTCAGGTATGCAATAGCATTGGTTAAGGGCAGTGACCATGGTTGTATAGAGCAGTAATGGCTAACTTGGCACTCCAGCTGTTCTGGAACTTCAATTCCCAGAAGCCCTGATCAGCAGGAGTGCTGACTTGGGGTTCTGGTAATTGAAGTCCAAGAACACCTGGAGTGCCAATGTTAGCCACCAAAGGTACTGTATAGAATATTCCACATACAGCTGCCCCATATATTGTGATGAATTACAAAGTTGGTTTTATTTCCTTTGTGGCACATGATCCTGGAGACATAATTTGACTTTTCCACAACAGATTATAACTGGGTTGATAATTTCCTCAAACTGTCCACCACAACCCAAAGATTTATCAGCAGCATTTCACTTTTCACCAGCACAAACTCTTAGCAGTATATATGAAAACTTACAATTTTTATTAATTTATTTTTGTTCCTGTGTCTATCACCTTACCTGAATTTCAGGTGATATCAGCAACACTTGCATTATCTTGCTGCTCTTCTTTATTTTCCTATCATAAGTGATATATTTTGTCAACAACTGTAGCTATTTTAACTTAGTACTAGTCCCAGATAAGATCCTTGCAGGATCCTACTGATTATATTACTCCAAGTTGCAGGTAATATCATAATGGTAGCACATTACTTCCATGCTTTGCTCTTCTTCCTAAGATTGATGGCATTTAAATATGTTTCTTGTTAATCAGAAGGACGTCACCATAACAATGTTTAACTACTTTGGCTTGATTTTTTTTCCTTTATTCATTTAGCCACTAGGCCACCATGATGCCAAAGAGGAATAAGCTGTGTGGCTTCAAACAGAGATGTCTAGTCACCACACAAAAACTGCTCTATGAAGTACAGAATGAGAATATAAATTCAATATTATGCAGTGATGGTACTTCAGTTCTTTATTACAAAACCATGGCAGCATAGAGAATATATTAGCTACACCTCTGTAGTGTTTGCCTCATTTTTGTGCATTGTTGAGAAGTTCAGAAGGGCATATTATGGCTGTGGAAGCAACACAACTCATTAAAGATCAAAGGATTGAGGTTATTAAGCCAATTTGCTGATACAAAAAAAAACTGCCTGGGAGTTTTGCATTCCAGGCTGAAATGTTGGCTCGACATCATTCAGACTCAAAAGATTAGACTTAGTTGTTGTCTATAAATAGTTTAGGCAGACAGTTTCAATAGCACAGTTCTGCTGTGTGCCTCTACTTATCATAGTCCTGTACAACCAAGTACTGCTTAACAAGAATCACCTATCATGCTTTTCTATAAAGAAAAAGATTTCAGTGAATGAACATAGAGTAGTGCAGTTTCATCCTGAATACAAACAGCATATAGATTTAGAAACCTTTTGTAAAGTAAATAAAGCACAGAGAACATCCTTAGACTTGCCAGTGAAAAATGCATGGAATTGGTAGATAAATGAATGGTGCCCTTCACTGCCAGACATTCAAGATTTACAAATGACAGGGGACATACAAAGCAAATTGGGTTGTTATAACTATGTTATTTAAATTGTCTATGAATATTTGGACAAACAAAAGCTCAGGTCCTAATTCACACAGAAACCCAGCAATATTTGCATTTAACTAACGTCATCCTCGTTGAAAGAATAGCAAATACTTCACTATCGGGCATTTGCTTGGCCAGATGTTAGAAGTAAGCAACAATTGTGTTTCACATTTGTGCATGAGTTATTACTAGTTGTTTGCTAGACATGAAGAGCAACCAGATTAACTTTCATCAATCCAAAAGAAGGACATCCCAATAGCACCTTTCACTCAATGATATTCTCTGACTAGGCATGAAATAAGATTTCAGACAGGGAATTGATAGCTAGATTTTTTTAAAAAACCACAGGGCTAATCCATCATCTTTATTCATTATCCATTTGACAGTTTAGTGTGTGTTGGCCAACATGTTTCCTACACATATACCAAGGAGTGGCTAGAGGTCTCTAGAGTTGTTCATCATGTGATTTGTTACCAGTATCATCAAGATTTTATTCACTTGGTTTACTTTCATAAAAATGGCAGCAACAAATAAATCAGTAATTTGTATTTATTTTGAGATTTATGTCTTGATGATCCTAATTTTAGTTTTCAGGACCACAGAATATTTGTTGATTTAGGCCTATACACTCAGTAGGGGATGCCTCTGAGTAGGTATGTTAGTTGACAATACTGTATACTTCAACTGGGAATAACGTGAATGCAGTAGAATTTACCATATATATGAGTGAATTTATTCTTAGGATTGCAAGGTTAACTACTCAAATGCATTCAAGAGCTAGAAGCACCAAAGCTCAGAAGAGTCCGCTAGCATGTTCTCAAAATTTCATGACTGTAAAAGGAATGAAATTTTGACAACATGCTAGCTGACCCTTACAAGCTTTGGTGCTTCTAGCTCTTGAATGTATTTGAGTAGTTAACCTTGCAATCCTATCAATATATTCACTCTGGCTGCTGGCAGGATGTTAGGTATGGTATGATTTACATTGGTCTTACCTTCTAATACTAAGTTCTCTGTACATCTATCAAAAATTGTGTTAGCAGTTTCTATTTATTACTCAGCAAGAGAACATCATAATGTATGGACTGTCTTTGGGTAGTGATGGGTCAGATTTCCAGATCATTAAAAACTCCCAGTATTCTGCATACTCTAAGTTAAAAATGCTTGAAGATAATTTACCTGGTCTGTATTGCTTTGGTCCCCAATTTGGAATCCAAGGGTACTGTGAGCCAGTGGCATGCAGACATGTGGATTTATGGCCTAAGGGCTGAACTACTGACCTAGGGAACAGACTGCACTTTGAATAGCATTGAGGAAATATTTGCTTTGTTTCATATAGATATGAAACATCGACTGTTTCATGTTGGCAACAACAAAGAAGAGGATTCAGCCAGCCTAGACCTCAGCCTTGCAGAGTGAGCAAAAAGACAGATATTGTACATAATTGTTCGGGAAACAAGGCTTTGGTCAACCTGGAAGACAATGGGCAAGTATGGACAGACTTTAAGGCTGGGTACTTCCTGCAGTGTCATGCCCAAAGTGTATCCCATTAAGATGCTACAATTATGTCATTTGCCTTGGGACAAAAGGGTGATTTACTTTCTGGGAATAAAGAAAAGTGGTACTAAACACTTTTTCTCCCAGTTTGCTATCTCCCAATACAAAACAGAATTTAGGATGAAGAGGTTGGAGTGGGTGAAGCTAACATAGTCCCACTTCTTCCATGTTTATAGCATACATTTTTAACCTCTGAATAGGACTTGGACTTAGAACTGATCACAATCATCTAGCTAGGAACTAGTTCAGTTCTCTTATCCCCTTTCCTCTTTATCCTTGCATTTCTTGTCAAAAGCCTCTTAAATCTGAACATTTCATTGACAGTACAAGAGTCAATCACATATTGTTAGGTCAGAGCTGGGCTGATTTTGCACTTCCTTGAGTACAGATATCCTTACTAATTAAAGAAGTCTCAAGTGATTCAAAATGGAAATTATTGTGATTCTCAATTAAAGCAGAAGCAAATCAAATAACTCTTCACTCACTGAGGGATGAAATGGGTCCTGGGAACATTAAAATTTCAGAATTGCAATACTCTGTCACTCATGAAAAAAATAATTCTTCAATTAGTTGTATTTCATTGTGGCTTTCATCTGAAACAAGAACAGAATGCAGTTTGATAATAACTAATATCAATCAGGAATAATTACCAAGAAGTAGGAGTACATTAGCATTACCTCCTGTCAGCAATGAAGTAGGAAATTGCCACATAGGGAAGAGAGAGCAAAAAAAATACATGAAGTGTGTACGTGAGAACTTTGGTGAACTAAAAAAGAAAAAGAAAGAGGATAAGATTTCTGGGAAAGTCTGGTTGCTTTTGTTTTTTGTTATGATGAAAGACATGAAAGAATTAATATATCCTTCAGGAAGAGATGGCATTTCTATCTGACAATTCTCGCATAGCAGAACACTACTTAGTTTAATTCCTTCCCACTGTTTATAGATGGTGGGTTGGGGAACTGTAGTAAAAGGGCTTAAACTTACACAAAACATACTTCATTCATATTTATAGGATGTTGGTTACATCAGCTCTTTGTCAGAGAACCTGCAAGGCTCTATGATTATTGTTTGAGGAATCATTGATTGTATTGCTTTTTAACTACTCTGATTAGATGTACACAGTATTCTCCCATATGTCTTCACCGGTATATTCTATTCAGATTGCAAATGGCTTGGTATACTAAAGCAAAAGGGAATGGGGAAAATATCCAATATGGGAATCCATCAGCCAAAGGGAAACCCATCTGAGGTTGACCAATATTACTGTTTTATCTGTGTTATTTTTAAAAAGGACTTTCTGCTGATATGAGTATAATTATCTTCAATTATCTGCAGGTAAACTGTTTTTTCAGGGATCTACTGCTGCAGCATATATATATATATATATATATATATATATATATATATATATATATATAGATATAGATAGATAGATAGATAGATAGATAGATAGATAGATATAGATATAGATATAGATATAGATATATAGATATATAGATATATAGATATATATATAGATATAGATATATAGATATATATAGATATATAGATATATAGATATAGATGGATCTGATTCTCTGCATGTAATAACAGCCCTGCACAGAGGAATTAAACAGTAGAATAGTTGTTTGCAGATAAATGGGGAGAAATATTTAACCCACTAAACATGTCTGTGTGTATACATGCAGACACAATGGACTGGTGCACTTGGACTTTTAAAAAAAAATGTACTGAATGAGTTTTAAGAGGTATTTTTTTCTTTTACTTCCAGTAAGAATTCCAGTTTATTATAGGCTGTAAAAATGTCTGATGTCCAAAATATCATTTGCATGTGGAACAGCAAATAGACTTTTGAACACCCAGAGCCAGAGAACACAACATGGAACAAAAATAAGATCAGATCAGATCATACCAAATCTGCATGCCCTGTTGATGCCAAAAGTGGCTTGGCACAATTGTTGCCCCAATACATTCCTCTGGCTCATAGAAAAAAGTACTCAGAGGTAAAAATCAATAGATGTATTGGACTTTTGCCACAGCTGTTGCTTATCTGGGGCTGGTAGGACTTAGAGGTACATAGCAACATAAGGAACCTGTCAGACCACAGGTGATTTGTGACCTGTCTCACTTCCAACTTCTCCAGAGAAAGAGAAGGGGTAATTAATCAGCTGCTGGTTGCTTTAGCTCACTGTGGCTGTACATTTTTTTCTCATCAGAATGAGATGGGTTACAACCATCTAAGGCACACTGTTTTTAAACTGCTAGCATCATGTTATGCTGGGTTTGGCTTTAACATCCATCTGTTTACTCTGAGCAACTGAAGTATATTTACTTTCCTCTTCCAATCTGCTTTGATAATATATGGCCTAGTAGCTAGCCTTTGCTTTGAAAGAATGAACAGAGGGGATCATAAAATAGAGATCTAAATTATTTGCATATTTTCTTCTGGTTTTTGGCCCCAGCCTTGCCAAACTGTGTTTTTATGTTTCACTAAATAAATTCTGTTTGTCCTAGAGATTGTTAGTTTTCCCAAGCTCTTTTATTGGATAGGAATTTTTGTATTTTTAAAGCATACACAAGTTGCTATTCTTAATCATCCCAGAGTGTACAAGACATGTAATAATGGACTCAAATTACAGGAAGCAAGATACAGTATCAGGAAATATTTCTTAACTGTTACCACAGTTTGGCAATGGGACCAATTATCTTGAGAGGCGGTGAGTGCTTCAATGCTGGAGGCATTCAAGAGACAATTGGACCACCATCTGTGAGATTTGCTTTGATTTTGATTCCAGTATTGAGCAGGGGGTTAGACTCAGTGGCTTCATAGGCCTCTTCCAACTCAATTATTCTATGATTCTAGGAGGATGCACTAATGAGGACTTAAGTTTGGCCAATGACAAAGCCAAGAAAGTGGCTTCATTTTGGCTGTCCAGGGTTTGATCGGGACATGAAAGAAGAATTCTATGAGGATACCAGATTAAATTAGGAACACGTAACAAAGAGAAAAGGTTTAAAAGAGAAGGGAAACAGTTCAAAGAGAAACAAGGAAAAGTACAGTTAGATGGAATATCCAAGAAGATGTCAGGAATGTAGTATTTATAGTTTTAACTTTAGGTAAGATCAAACATTTTAACAAGAAGTGTGAGCAAGTTATAATCATTCTTTGCCACAATGGTGACATCTTCAACCAGTCAAAGTGTCATGGTCCTTAGTCATTATATTGTAATTGGATTCTGTTTCCATGTATTTATAGCTGAATGCTTTGCTGTGACTGTACAGATGAATTATTCATAGTACCTTGAACATATTGTACTTTGATTCATCAGACTTTGCAACAACAACAAAAAGGTGAGAGTTGAATCCACCCAGATGTTACCAGCTCTCACTCACTAGGTGATGTTCACTGAGTCTTTCTCTTTCAGTTTTTCTCTTTTTCAAATAATTTGAGCAATGGCATTCATCAGGGGATGGCATTCATCTCTTCTTTAATATTTGTAAACATGTTCATTTCACCTCATCTCAATACAGTAAAACCCTTCTTACAAAAAAAAAAGTCCATTCTGTAGGCTTTTGCTTAAATCGGTTTTTTATGTAACTCGAAGCAAACCCATAGGGAAAATGTGTTTTTTTTTCTGTAACTCGAAGCAAACTCATAGGAAAAATGAAATTTTATGTAAATTGAAGCAAACCCTTAGGGAAATTAATTTTTATGTAACTCAAAGCAAACCCATATGGAAATTAATTTTTACATAACTTGAAGCAAACCCATAGGAAAAAGAATCTTTATGTAACTCAAAGCAAACCCATAAGGAAATGAATTTTTACATACTGTAACTCGAAGCAAACCCATAGGGAAAAGAATTTTTATGTAACTCGAAGCAAACCCATAGGAAATCATGTAACTCAGGACATGGTTTTAGCACAAAATCATTACGTAAGTTGAATTTTATGTAACTCGAGGCATATGTAAGTCAGGGTTTTACTCTATAGGTAAAGGTAAAGGTCACCCTTGCTCAAAAGCCAGTCGTACCTGACTCTAGGGTTCAGTGCTCATCTCTGTTTATAGCCAAAGAGCAAGTGCTGTCTGTGTCTGCAGATGTTTCCATGGACACATGGCAGGCATGCCTCACCACTGGACTGCAAGGAACACTGTTTACCTTCCCACCAAAGTGGTACTTACTTGCAATTTCTTGCTTTTGAACTGCTAGGTTGGCAGAAGCTAGGACAGGAACAGTAGCTCACTCTGTTGTACAGTACTCGGAAATCGAACTCTGACTTTCCAGTCATCAAGTTCAGCATCTTAACCACTTGAGCCACTGTAGACTTCATCTCAATATACACTGTTAAAGCTAACCAGTATGATCCTGACCATTGTCTACATGGGAAGCTACTGGAATGCTTCAAACTGAATAATAGTCATACAAGTGGTACCTCGCTTAAAGAGCATAATGTGTTCCACAGGACTGCTCTTTAAGTGAGTTGCTCTTTAAGCAAAACACTTGGAAAAAGTGCCGCAACTGCCATTGTAAGTAACCAATCGTGACTTCTGGTGGCGGGGTGTGTGTGCTAACACCAATTTAGTTGCTAAGTGAATTTTTTGTTGTTTTTTGTTGTTAAGTAAGGGCAACCATTCAGAGAAAATTCTGGTCTTTAGGCGAGTTAGTCTCTAAGCAAGGCACTCTTTATGCGAGGTTTTACTGTATGAATTACTGTATATCTGTAATAATTCTGTTTATACATGTGTGCCTGATTATCTTTTTTTATCACATCTCCAAGATCATGAAACCAAACCACCTGAAAATAGTCATGTATTATATTGTATTACATTGACTGCAATACAACTTTGGCACCTTACAGAAAAGGACACACTTCTGCAGCAATACTTAATGGCGTATTTAACAAAGACATTGATTAAACCTTTGGACACAACATTCCTCCCTCCCCCCCCAGTAAAAAAAATACTCTCCCCCAATTGTTGGTGGTGGACACAGGTCCATTCAAGGCGCCTGTCAAATCTGGGTCTTAGGAATCAGGGTTCGGGACATCCAGGGTCTATGGGTATACCGGTGGACTTACTGGATGACCTAGGCAGGCTAGGTTTTTTTGTGGGGCTCGTAAAGAGCAAAAAACATGACTGGAAGTTGAGGTGCACCTCTCGGGCACAAATCTGCTGTAGAGTCTGCCCCAAACAAGTTTGGCACTTGTGGCGTGGGAGGCACCATGAAGTCTAAATCCTCAGCTCCATTTGCTGACGGATGTGGCTCTTGAGACACAGTTGTGGTGTCTGACTCTAGGCCATCACCTGGGACATGCTTTGGTCCCACTAAACGAGGGGCCATCTCTACCGCAGACTTGGCGGTGCCTAACCCTGGGGATAAGAATCACTCCCCATGTGGACACTCAATTTCAACTGAGTCAACTGCAGCATTTACCCTCGGAATGCGTGGATGCGCTCGATCCATACATTTCTCTTCCATGAAATCAAAAACCCCTTACACTTGTGGTACACTGGCCCTATGTTCTCTATAACCTTTCCCTTTACCCCCGGGGGCTGTGGTGTGTCATTATGGTTGAAAGCCGTAAACAACCTCCTGTTCATTAAGAGGTTCACTGGCGAAAACCCTGAGGCCAATGGGGTAACCCTGTGAGTAAACAGAAACTGACACAACTGCAAGTCAAAATCCCTGAACCCATACATTTAAGTGTGTTCCTGACAGTTCTAAATTGTTTTTCTACTTTCCAAACTGTGGCGGGGTGTAAGGAAGCAGTAGTTGTGTGCCTAACACCATTACGCTTGAGGAACCCTTGAAAGTCCCCCGACCTGAAAATTGGATCGTTGTGAGAAACGACAACTTTGGGTAACCCATAAGTACAGAACACATCCCTCAGCTTCTGTTGTGTATGCATGCAGTTCAGCTGCTTGCCATTAGCGCAGCTGATAGAGCTCACGTGGCCCCAATTTTCCCAATGAGTAACTAGCATGGGAAACCTTCCCGCCACAGCTGAACTATGTCAGGTATGCAGTACATCAGAAAGATGTCACTGATACTGCAACCAATAGGCGCCTTCGGGAGAGATTCAAATGTATTATGTACCATATATAAGGTGACAAGGCTCCATCATTGCCCCATGTACAGATTGACCATGTTACAATAAAGTATTGTTTAGCCCATCTGCTGGCTCATGTGCTATCAATCTGCCTACATCAAAGCTTCTGAACTATGACACTGGCTGAAGGCATCAATACTGGGATCACCTCTAACCATTGTGAATAAGAATCAACAACCAGCAGAAATGTGGCACCCCGGAAAGAGCTGGCAACGTCAATATGGACTCACAACCAGGGATCCTGAACAGTATCAAACTCTCTGAAGGGGTGGTAGTTTACCTCTGGCCTGGAGGACTGGCATACACTGCGTTGCCTTGATGTCTGAATTGACCCAGAGGCCCAAACCACTGCATACCCAACAGATTGTGCTTACCCGCTTTGACCACAACCAGTGGAAGTTTGACAGACTGCCTTTGAACTTCACAGCAAAAGTACCGATGCCAAGCACAGGGATGTGGCGGCCCTGTACATCCAGCAAGGTGACCTGCAGTGCCCACAACTTGGGCCGGTGAGCCGGAGGTAGGCGATAAAACTCTCTCTGAGTGATAATTGAGTGTGGTGTGCCCAAGTCGACCTGCATGCGGAACGGCTGGCTGTGGAGGTAGACATTGAACTTTCCTGTGACCCCTGGCAAACTGGAACTGACATCAACCATGGAAATGGCATGTTCCTTCTTGTAATGATCCTGTTCCCCAGAAATCCCCTCAGAATGCTGGAGGCACACTCTGGAAATGTGTCCCTCCTTTCCACATCTGTGGCAGTTGGCAACTCCGAACTGGCACTTCTCCCGATGGTGGATGCCCCCGCAACCCTTACATGAAGCTTGGACCTTTCCTGACTTCTTTGTGAGATGCTTGTGGTGGACCTTTCGGATGTCGTCCTCCGACTCTGTGTCATCTGAAGATGAAGATGATGAAGAATGCAAACTTCTCAACTTTTGAACTGTTGCCTGTTTCTGGACCTGGGCAATTGCCTTCCCGTGCAGGGACATGACCCAAAGGCCTTCTGCTTGAATGTGTTCACACCAGAATCAGTGGCTTCCGACGCTAGAGCCTCCTTGAGGACTTGAGCAAATGTTAGAGTGTCCCTCTTCAGCAACTGTTTTTGGGTGGCTTCATCTCGCAAACCTGCCAAAAGTCTATCATGGAGGGCCACCTCTATATTCTCCCTTATGCAAGGGACTGCCGCCAACCGAAGCACTGCCACATAATCTGTGACCGATTTGTCCAGTTGCTGGTCCCTTTGGTGAAATGCTAGGCATGCAGGAAATATGGACACAGTGAGGCTGAAATGTGCCTGAAGAGCATCCAGGATATCAGTCAGCGATGCGACTTCAATATCCCTTAGGAGAAGCAGGTTGGCCGCCAACTCAAGAGTGTCCATACCAGAGTTGGCCAGGAAGCAAGCCTTACTCTTGTCATCCTCTTCGATCTCTTGAGTCAGCAGATAATTTTTGAACTGAATTTCGTATAGCCGCCACTTGTCTGGTTCTGTAATGCAGAACAGATTGAAGGCAGGAGAGCGAGATCCCATCCTCATTGCCAATGTTGAGTCTGACAATAACTTGTAATGTGACAGCAAAGCTCAGGGGTAAACCAACAACGGTTGAGGTGGCTACTACACACATAACAGCAGTTACAGAGATACATTTGCCCGGGCTTTGAGAATGCTGGAAACCTGTGTTAAACCAATCAGATTACATTGACTGCAATATAACTTTGGCGCCTTACAGAAAAGGGCATGCTTCTGCAGCAATACTTAATGGCGTCTTTAACAAAGACATTGATTAAACCTTTGGACACAACAGGACCCCTGCTTTCATTGTTGTCAACATTCAGGCTGGCCTTTGGTATGTAAAGCTTGGCATCCTTTCTTCTGCTGGCAATTCTATTTCCTGGTATTTTGAATCTTGGATACAGAAGCACAATATTCTACAATCATAAATTGAAGGTTTTTAAAAAAAAATGAATTCTATACTATATTTTAAGTGTGAAGATGATCTGGATGTTATATCTATCACCGCATTGATCACTAGGGTTGATTTGGCTATATGGATGTCACCTCCCTCCCTCACCACTCCATGTATGTCGCTCTCGAAGCTGTATACTTGGTGGAAGAGGACAACCATCCCAGACAGGAGGAGTGTACTGTTCTTCTATATTTCCATGATACGATAATTCCTTAGTTACGTACGAGCCTATGTACATCCCCCAATTGTTTCCTGTCCAGCTATAGATGTGTCTGCACTTTAGCAAGACTAAAGAATCAGGCATAAGGAATATTATCAGGATATTACATTTACTATTCACACATCCCCAGAGGCTAAATCAGTTAAAAGTTCTAACAAGCGACTGTTTGACATTTGCCCTGACATTTGCAAAGACAATATGCACCTGAGGAGCAATTAATAACATTTCAAGTTAACTGAAAACATATTTCTTACCCTGTGAAATAATATTCTGTGAGATTAACAAATTTTCACAGGAAATTAGGAAATGCATGTTGCATGAGCTCACAGTGGATTTTCATCAAACATTTTCTGAAGGTTAAAATCTGGTGACTAAATGCATTCCATCATTGCAAAACCAGAATATATTGTTATCTCCATTCACCTGCCATCTCACTTGATAGTGTCCTTAATAGAATACATATATTAAACTGCAGTTTCCAATATGTACATAGAAAAGTATACATAATTTTAAACATGCTAACCATAGAGCTCTACATTATTTGACTAATATTCCTATGTGATTTTTCTTGTTTTATTTATTCAACATTCCCATTAAAAATGAAAATTTTGAAGTTGTAGCCATGTTAGTCTGTGCAAGCATATCAGGCAGTAAATATGTTTTTAAAAGACAAAAACTGTTGCACCTTAAAGACTAACTACTACATTTCAATGTTAGCTTTTGTGGATCAAGTCAACTTCTTCAGACATAAGAGTGAGACTTCATGGCATTAATTTGTACACGTATAATTTATACATGGTCCCATCAACACATGTTGTCAGTAGCCTCAGTCCACTTCACAGAACAAAGGAAGTACTTGCAAAGTAGGCCATTCACACCATTGTCAATGTTACACAATATGGTTGACAAATTCTAAATACTAAGTCTGAAAGATAAACTCATTATCAATTGTATAATGCCACAATTATTATTTTGCATCTATCTACTAACAATTTACCACTTCACAATTTACCACTTTGTTTTCCCCCCTCCTTCAGCCAGTCGGGCCAGAGGGCGGCGGGCACCTTCAAAAGCCTGCACCGCTGCGGCTCTGGGACTCCCATTTTCCCCCCTCCTTCAGCCAGTCGGGCCAAAGGGGGAGTGATTCCACCTGTGGGAGGGCGGCGGGCGCCTTCAAAAGCCTGCACCGCTGCAGCTCCAGGACTCCCATTTCCCCCCCTCCTTCAGCCAGTCGGGCCAGAGGGGGAGTGATTCCACCTGTGGGAGGGCGGCGGGTGCCTTCAAAAGCCTGCGCCGCCATTGCCGTTCTTTCTCTTGGTGTACTTGGCCAGGGGGGGGAGTGGGTATAGATGAGTGTGGTGATATTTTTTTATTTTCTTTTTTTGATATTTATACTGTGATGTTGTAGTAATGATTTGCTGATATGTTCTGTTGTGAGGCTATGCAACCTGTTATTAGCGCTGTATTTTGTTATTATTGATCATATTAATTGTTCTGTAATTGTATTTTACTGTATTAACTATATTGTACACTGTATTTTTGTGATATTTTTATTCTGTAACTTGTAAATTGTACTTTGTAAACCGCATTGAGTCTCCCTTGGGTAGACAATTGCGGTATATAAATTAAAATTAAAATTAAAATTAAAATTCACAAAAATAAATCTGATTATCAATCAGGGATCTTCTTTCATTACCAGGTATAAAAAGCCACATTGATTTCCAACTGTACTGTATTTGTCAAACTAACCAATCATTGTAAACTTCTAGACTGTCACCTGGTCACGGGGCCATGTATTAATTAATGCCATTAATTCTCTGATGTCTGAAGAAGTGGACTTGATCCATGAAAGCTAACATTAAAATATATCAGTAAGTCTTTAAGGTGCCACAACACTTTTGTCTTTTTATTTTGTTTGCTATCTGATAAAAAAACGGGATGCTTCCATACTATTTGCAGTGCTTATAAATCAATCTAGAGAAATGATGTTTCTCCCTTTGGATAATTTGTTATAGTAAAGAATAGCTGGTTTGAAAAATATAATCATATTGATCTTGCACATGACACATTACCTACCTTTGAGAGGTAGAAACAAAAAGTGACTGGCAGCATTTCAATGTGAATTTTTTTTCCAATTTCCCAGTTTGTCTGAGTTTAATAGTAACTCAAAATCCTATCCTGATTTTCCTGCAGTCTAACAAACTGTTTTCAAAATGGCTTGGTTTTAATTTCCCATTTTGGCTATTTGAAGGACTGGCTAGCCGTTCCGTAACTGCTGGGCTTCATATCGATCACCACACCATAACGAGGAGTGCAGAATCAATTGGCTGTGTGAATTATCTCAGTAGGGCACATGAGCGCTGAGAGTTGATTCATTAGAATTTCCAATTAAAAGCATTGGGGACTCCTGCTTTCATTGTTGTAAAAAAAAATCAAGACTACTTATATCTATGGACAGAGTGGCCAAATAAATCTCTCTATCCCTTCTGTTTGTGCCTAACACATTCAGTAAAATCTACAGTCGCTTACTTCTTGTCCTGGATGAAATAACATGTAAGCCTTTGATACATGATTCAATAAAAGAAATTCTTGCTTTCTGCTCTTTTCTGCTTCTCTTTTATTTTTATGGCAAAGCAATAATGGTATATTAAATTTCCCCACATTACACCTTGATTTGTTACAGTGTGCTCTATTGTTGCTCAGGAAATAAACCTGAAACACTTCAGAAAAGATTAGGTCAGGAAACATAACAGAATGCACATTGTTGGCAATATTTTTGAAATTGCTCCATGACCGCCAGAAATGTTTTTCTCCATGTCCCAGATTGAGGGAATGATTTTAGGAACACAGAACATGTTTCAGAGCGCCGTTTGGGCTATTGGTGAAGACATTCTTGAAGACAAAAAAACCTGCTTGCGCTATATATATATATATTTGCAGGCGCACCCCCCAATAAAGGACTCAGACACTGATGAAAGTGGATAACGGCATTGGGCCACATTTATTGATTCATGCCCTAGTCCGAATTATAAATTTCTATTGGTAATTGACCAATCATAATTCATAAGGCAAGCAGGCCGAAGTAACACTGGTAAGGTACCACCCAAAATTGCCAACGGCAATTGTTACAATGTATCTATTTGTATCAATTTGTTTTTTGACAACAAACAAATTGTTGACCGTAGTCAATATCTAACTAATGACCCCACCCTCTGACACGTATCCGTAAAATCACAGGGTGATGCATGCTGTCTAGCTGTAGCCATCACCCCATCGCCTAGTTCGTTGTTGACCGGACAACGTTTAACCAACTTATGCCTGTCTAGTATTGTCCAGTCAATTGCGAACCTGCCGGATACCTGTGGGTCATAAATGTTTACCTTAACAGTGCTACCCGCCACATGGAGGGGCTTCAAAGAAGGCTCGACGCCCCCCCCAGACCGTCAGCTCGGTCAACCAGGCCTGCTCGCCAGTCCACTAACCAGAGGTCCATACCTCCCTGCGACAGATGGGCCCCATCCCCTGAGTAAAGCTCGCAATTTTGCAGACTGATGGCGGGGAGGCTAATGACGCATCCCCCACCCTTGTCGAAAAGGAGCGTCGGCTCAGTCAAGAGCCCCGAGGCCGAACGCTCCCCTGTAAGCGTACCGCGGTATCGTGTCCAACCAATTGAGGGTTGTCGCAGGCCACACATAATGTGAGTAGGGCAGGTCACTGCGAATCGCAAGGTTCCGCGATAGGCCAGTGACATGTCCCAAGCCATCGCCCCCAAGGTACATAACCAGGACATAGGCGAGTCAGCATCCCTGATGTAGAAAAGGAATGGCAACAGTTCCCGCCATAACATGCCGCGCTTACCATGCCACCTGAGACGTGCGGATGCACCCAGTCCCAGTCGGGGTCCCCACTCTGTCGCCGCAGCGTAACGCGCTGCCCTGTGCAGTGTAACGTGCTGCCCTGTGCAGCATAATGCACTGCCCTGTGCAGCGTAACACGCTGCCCTGTGCACGTGGCCATGGCCCACCAGCCATACTGTCACCGGTGTAATACGACACCCAGGGTCTGTCAAGGAAAAAAGGGGGGGAGAAACAGTGCAGTGACTAAACTGGTACTCACGGTTGAAGAGGGCGAACACAAAACTGAAAACATTGTGATCCCCACCCTCCCATGCGGCGTTTGTCAGCCCCGGAGTACCCAAAAACAGCTGCAGTAGAAGCCACCCCTATCCTGAACGAATGGGTGCCGCAACGAGCCCCAGAGAGGCCAACACTGTCTAGTGCCTTCCCGGCACCCTTCAAAATTGAAATTTAGTAAGGGGAGACCCATCTTGGTGACAGAAAAACGGGCCATGGTGGATGCCACGCAGTGCAAGAAACTCCTGTAGGGCACCAACCGGACAGATGTCTGCCAAAGAACATCATAGCAGTCTTACACCACTGCTTACGCCATGCTGATCTGCCTTAGAGGAGCGTATCCTCAACTGAGCCCAGTCTTTGGCAACATAGACATCCTCGAGTTCCAGTGCCCTACGACTTGCTTCCGCCTTAGACAGCATCACAAGCTCGCTGATGCGGAGCGCTCCAAAAAGGCCACCATCATAGCCGCATGAATTGGGCTGCCTCGTACTTATCAAAAATAGAGGCCATGCCAGCCCCGGGCCAGTTGGGTAAGAACCCCTGGGGAAATCGGGTGGCGGTCGTCCGGGCAACGCCCACGCTCCCGCACCCACCCCTCCAAAACATGTCTCACATGGAAGTCAGCGGTACTATCCACATGACCACCCACCTTGGCCATAAAAGCCAACACTGACAGCCTAGATGCTATGGTGCGAGGTGCAAGGCCCTGGGCAAGCAGGTAAACCATGAACCGAAGTACATGGGTCACTGGGATTGGCCAGGTCCCTGGCAGCCGGAATTGGGTACAGAAATCTCCGAAAGAATTGAATGCGTGGTGATACATCTTACGCGTGCGTGGCGCTAGTGACAAGCCAATCGCCCGGTTCACCTCTCCTTGCCAATGGTCCATATCTCATCCGGGAGTGGCGAGGGAAATTCCTCCGCATCCGGGGCCAAGGCACGGAACCGGGAGATCTGCAGGCGGGACAAAGCGTCAGCGATATCATTATTGACCCCCGGGACATGCCTGGCCCTGAAGAGGACATTGAGGCGCAGGCTGCGCAACACAAACTGGCGCCCTAGGGCCATGACCCTGGGCGATTTGGAAGTCTGTGAGTTGACAATGTGTACAACGGCCACATTGTAACACCAGAAATGGACAACCGAGTTGGCCGACTCCTCGCCCCATAACATCAAAGCCCCCAGGATAGGGAAAAATTCCAGGTATGTGAGATCATGCAGGTGACCCGTGCCTGCCCAGGCTGGTGGCCACCCACCATAGGCCCACTTCCATTGAAGTATATCCCATAACCCAGGGATCCCGAAGCATCGGACTGTATCTGAAAGCGAGGGGAAGCCAGGAGGTCAGACCTCCAAAATGATACTCCATTGCACTCCCTCAGGAACTGGAGCCAGATAAGCACATCTGCCCTGATACCCCGGGTGAGTCTAACCCTATGGTGGGGCCTAAATAAGCCTGTCACGGCGTCGCACAAGCGCCGAGCAGATGCCCTGCCCGGTGCGACGACCCTGCAAGCGAAATTGAGGTGACCATGTAGCACCTGCAGTCCCCTCAGTGATGCCTTGCGTTTAGCAAGCAAGTCCGAGATAAGGGCCACTATCCTCGACACCTTATCCCCCGGTAACCTAGAAGACTGCGCTACCGTGGCAATCTCCACCCCCAGGAATACTAGCTTAGTAGATGGGCCCTCGGTCTTTTCGGGCGCTAAAGGGACACCGAGTTCCTCCATTAGTGTCTGAAATGTGTTGAGGAGACGTGTGCACGTGTCCCAGCCCCGTTCACCCCCGAATAAAATTCATCCAGGTAATGGGCTACAGACCGGGACCCTGACCAGCGGACGAAAGCCCACTGTAGGAATGTACTGAAACGCTCGAAGGCCGAGCATGATATGGAACAGCCAAAAGGCATGGCCTTATCAAAGTAATATTCACCCCGGAACTTAAAAACCCAGCAACTCAAAGTCGCCCGGGTGCACCGGCAGGAGGCGAAACGCCGACTTGATGTCGCACTGAGCCAACAGCGCCCCCGGGCCACATGAGCACACCATGCGCAGCACTCGGTCAAAAGATGCATACCCGACTGAGAAAAGGTCATCAGGGATAGCATCACCGACCGATCGGCCGGCTGGGTGGGACAAGTGATGAATCAGGCGAAACCCGCCCAGTGACTTTTTGGGCACTAAGCCCAAGGGTAATACCTTAAGATTAGGGAACGGGGGTGTCGGGAAAGGGCCAGCGACCCTGCCCGCATCGACCTCCTTAGTAATGCTGGCAGCAGCTACCTCCTCCCTCCCCCTAAGGGACAAAAGGTTGAGGGCATCCTGGGGGGACCTATCACCCACGAAAGGAATACTGAACCCCCATCTAAAACCCTGAAGCAGGTAAACCGCATCCTCCTCCCTCGGGTACAATGCGAGCCAACACTCCAACATGTCCACATTAATTGGGGAGGGGGCCTTTCGGTGAACCAGCTCCCTCTGCGGCAGTTTTGCCAGTCCCGTGTCCACCCCTTCCTCTGCCCCGCATCCCTCCAGGCCTGGGACAGGCGGAGGCCACATGGGGGCCAGCACAGGAGGGACACTCATGCCTGTACTTGCAATTCTTCCTGTTGCAGGAACCATTGGACGAGAAAGTCCAGCACAGCAGGCGGGCTGGAACCCCCTGCCCCGCCACCTGGCGGGGTGCCTGTGCTGGGGCCGCTCGCTGGACCGCACGTCCACAATGGTATCATTCCCCGGGCGCAGGGCGCGTGGGAGTCATGTACAGAAGCCACAGCCTCTGGCAGGGCTCATCCCACCTCATCTCGGGGTGCAGGGGAATCCGCATACGGAATTCCTCGTCATTAGCCAACCACGACGGGCCCGGGAAGTCAACCATCGCCCGGTAATGTTGTCCAAATACTGGACCATCGGAATCGCCAAATCCGGCCGAGCCCTGAGGCAGACCGCCATGTATACGAGGTAGGCCGGCAACCAGTTGGCCCACGTACGTGGTGGCATGCGACGACGTGCCTGCTCCTTATCCTTCTCATCTTGCCCCTCCCTCTCCTCCTTGGTGGGCTCTCTGTTAAGGAGGGAGAAGATGTCCACATACTCCCCCCGCCAGATCTTCTCTTTGGGGGTCTGGGCCAAATGGTCCCCCAGTGGCAAGGAATACCCTGCTGTCGGCAAAGCCGACACAGGTATGGTGGAAACTGCGAGCATCTGTAAAGGAGCCTGGACTAACCCGGTCACCCCTAGCAGATTCCCGACTGGGTAAGAAGCACCCCCCCCACCACGGGGCCCTGGGTGATAGTTGAAGTCACCGAGTGGAGCGTCGGCGACTGTACCGCCGCACCACCCGTGCGAGGCCAAGGCCATTGAAAAGCCCCCCCAAACGTGGCCATGTGTGTAGGTGCACTAGTTTGGACCGCATACTCACATGCTGCACCCCCATGGGCAAGCCCCCACCGGGGGTTCCGACCCACTGGGGGCGTCGGAGCTCACGACCACCATAGAGCTCGTCGAGGGGGCTTGATCAGCACCGGCCTGTGGCTTGGGGAGCTGCAAGGCAGTGGCCAAAGCCGGGCCACGCGCCTCAGGCAGCTCGACCCATCCCGTCGCCTGCCGCAGCCCAGCAGACGATGCATCGACCTGCACCCCAAAAGGGGCCCCAGGGTGACTAACCCGGGCCAGGGATGCCCCAAGGGCCGCAACGTGGGCCAGAGGGCCTCCACGCTGACATAGCCACCTAAACCAAGGGGGGCCCCTACTGGGCCCGTACGCGGACCCCCAGCCTCCGGCCAAAGGGGAATTAACCCCATCCCACCGGTCCCGGTGGGCATAGGAGGCTGCTGGGGAGGCGCAGCCGCGGTCCTCCGACCCGGAGTGCGCCTCCGTGCAGAACGAGCCGCGTTCGGAGTCGCCTTCTTCTTTGAGGGCATTGCAGCTAGCCGATGGGAAGCCGAAAAGGGAGAAAATCAGCAGCCAAGAGGCTCCCCAGTGAGGGTAAAAGCGACGGAGGTAAGAGGGAAAAACTTCTCCGCTCCGTCGCTTCGCAAAATGGCAGCTCGGCTGCCTCATGGCCGCCCCTTATATAAGGGTGCTGGCCACGCCCCTTAACTACCCTGATGCCTTCGTCCGATGGGGGGGCCCGCAAAGGGCGCGGCGGCCATTTTGGCGCCGCGCTCGCAATATATATATATATATATATATATATATATATATATATATATATATATATATATATATATATATATATATATATATATATATATATATATATATATATATATATATATATATATATATATATTTCTAGGATATGCAATTAATTGCTGTAACTGAACCAAAGTAGAACTTGTTGCTTTAAATTCCCCACCCGATTTCAGTTTCCCAATATTGTTAAGCTAAGCTACTTTATGATGATGGGAAATTAAAAACTACTTCTGCTCCTCCAGGGAGGGGCAGAAGGAGTAAGGGGTGGGGGGATTTAGCCTAGTAAGTTATCTGTGTCTTACATAAAAAATGAAGATGATGATGACGATGATGATGATGAAGAAGAAAATTGAATGTTTTTTTCCAGAAGAAAAAGACAGGAGAGTACAAGGGGTGTGATTTTGTTTACCTGCTGAACTCTTTTAGGATTTGTTTTTGGGTTTGTCAAGGGGGATCAGGAGAAGATATTTCTCCCCAGTGTTCTATTCACAGGGATGATCTGCTTGAGTCTCTCAAAGCTGGGTTTGATCTGAGATAGGAGCCATAGTCACCTTGCTTTTGTCCTCCAACTATACGCAAGAAACATAATCACAGAACTAGATTACAATCAGAATCAGAAGGAATCATGTATGGATCTAATACCATTGCTCCAACTCACACTCACACTGCATACACATAAGAGCCCTGGTGGGACAGTGGTTAAACTGTTGTACTGCAGCCAAAACTGCTGACATGATACTGATGGGTATTAAGATTGACTTAGCCTTCCATCCTTTCAAGGTAAAATGACTACCCAGTAAGTTAGGGGAAAATGATAATTACCTTGTGAACTATCCAGAGAGAGCACTAAGTGCTATGGATCAGTATATAAGTGTAATTACTTTGCTATTGCTATATTGTGAAGATGATTTCTATATTTAGGACACAAAAGAGCCAGATTTGAAGAAGAATATACATTTTAAACCAGGTTATTAAACTCAGATTACAAGGGGGGGATCAGGAACAAGTGCAATGGATAAAACCAATAACTACCCTAAGCTAATATTTATACACATGAGAAATTTACAATAACAACAATAAGGTTCCTGAACTCAGATAGAATAATGATATGAATGGCAACCGATGTAAGGCCCAAACAGGTTCTATATTTGCCCACCTAAGTACTTTAAACCTTGGTGACAGAGATGGTCCTCCTCAGCTGCACATCTCCCAGAGAAGAGACAATTGGAGCTAATTAGCAATTAGGCTCCAGTTGGAATGACCCTAGCTTGTGAATCAAAAGACAACAGGTGTTAATTTCATGGGAGCAGCTTCTCTGATATAGCAACACACTTGGTTAGGTTTTGACATCTTTTCACAGAGATTATACTTCTTTGACTGCATCACTTATACCCACTAATTGAAAAATAAATGTCATTGAAATTGCTCTGTTATCTAGTTTTCTGTTTTCTATAGTGCATGTTAGGCTAATAGGAAGTAAAAGTGTCCAATCTAATCCTAGATATTGTATGGAAAGTGAAAATTTTTGTATTCTTTTCATTTCCAGTTATTTTAGACTAGAGATTGTTTATATTTTTTGAGTACTGTTATTTTGTTTTACACAAAAGAGAAAACTCTCTGTCGTTTCCTTGCTTCATCCACCCACCCATGCTCTAGTCCAAGGGTGGCCAAACTACAGCCCACGGTCCAGACCTGGCCCATGGCACCATTTCATGAGGCCTGCTGCCACTCTCACCACTACCAGAAGTGGAAGTAGACACATTTATGACAGCTGTAAAATGCACTCGTGCATGCATAAATACACCCATGCCTTGTCGTAAATACTGCCATAAATGCACCAACGGCTGTCGTAAATGTGTTTACAACAGCCACAGACGTGTTTTATGGTAGTGTTTATGGCAAGAAGAACCACGTGACTGGCCTGCTCAGCTGTCTAGGGGGCATGGTCCAGCACACGGCATGAAAAGCTTAGGAAGGAACCCCTGCTCTAGTCGCTTAACTGCCCTAGGACAGGAAGACTTTGAAAAAGAAATAGAACAAAACAGAATGGAAAGAGAAGAAAAGAGGGAAACAAGCAGACCCATTCCTCAGATGTGGGGAGGAAAGAATTCAAATTGCTGCCAAGCTGCAAACAAGGCTTTTCAAGTGTGAATCTCCTCTCATCTCCATGCTAGCTCCTGTGTGGTTAGCTGAAACCTGACCTCCCACGTGTGACCTCACAATGAATCAATGTTACCACTTTTTAGTTCACTGTAATATAGGTTATAGAATTGCAGAATGCACCTTCCCAACCCCTGCTTTAACCAGCCATGTGGGGAGGGGGCCTTTTTATTCCCCTCAGCCACATGAAGAGGCAGGGTCAAGTGTGATGTTTTGCATTACTGATTGACAGCTAGAGGGTGGGCAGCATGGGTATCTAATGTACAGCCTGCCCTCATGTTGGCCTATTTGCATTATAGTATTGCAGGAATATCACCACCACATTATTTCTACCTCTCTGTGTTCTTTTGATAATCATCATTTCTCTGAATTTCAGGCCTTGACTTCTTCAAGCACTACTAAAAGAAGAAAAGACAAACACTATCCCAGAGCTGATAAACCTCATCAGCATCAGTAACAGTTATTGCCTGAATTAGAGCACTATGAACTGTCTTTCCCCGATCTCTCATCTGACTGATTTTAACTTACTGTTAGCTTGCTGTTACATGCTGCACCAAACTAGAAGAGCCAAAAGATCGAGCTATTTATTTAACAGCAATGAGAGAAATGATCAATGAGCGTACGACAGTGGCTTAGTGGTAAAGAAGCTGAACCTGACAACTGAAAATTAGTCATAAACCTGAAGTTTTGCCATATATTCTGTCATTGCACAAAAGCAATTTTATATTCAAAATTTATTTTTGCATTATTATTTTTAAATTTATCTCAGTTTTTGTACAGACTCAGAATGAATGCGTAAAGGTCAAGTTCACCCTTGTTTGAAAGCCAATCGTATCCGACTCTAGGGTTTATGTAGGAATGCATCTGGTTTCTGTCTTGCCTGTCCTCTGACACATTTTGTAAACAAAAGCCTCTTTGCTTGCTATTCTCCTTATCTCTCTTTCTTTGGGTTCTGACACTTCTGATTGGCTGTAAGGACTCAGCTTTGTCTCTGCAAAGTTTCGTTTCTGCTATACAATGCTTGCTAGTTTCGTTTCTCGCTTTCTCTGCCTAAATAAAGAAAAGGCTTCAGTATCGTTTGACCAGCTGAAGAGAGCAGGCGTGTTTTTGTGTGTCTCTGTTTTCTCCCTACTCAAAGCCTAATGAAGCAGGACTTCATGGGACTGATTGCTATCTTAAAGATCTGAGGATATAAACTGCTGCTAATGAGGCTGACTGAATAAAGAAGATATCTTTACATGAAGCAGAATTCCAACAACTGGTGCCCCGTGTGAGGCCAATTGAATGAAATTCAAAGGAATGCTTTGAACTCTGCTTCAACAATTAACACCTAATTAACACCTCATCGACCGGGAAGGTCTCACTCACTCACGACCAGAGGAAAGGTCTAATCGAGCGCTCGAGAATTACAACAGGGTGAGTGGAAAATGGGGTGTGTTCTTTCTTCGCAAATGCATGAACTTTGTAAAGATATCTCAGATCTTTTGCATGACAATGGGCGAAAAGTTGATGATAAAGAGATACAGCAGCTGGCTAAAGCTATAGCAAAATTCTGTCCTTGGTTTAAATATGAAGGTCTGGACTTAAAAGAGTGGAAACAGATCGGGAATGAATTGCAGAAGCATAAAGGGATTTCTAGATCAATATTATTTACTTGGGAGGAAGTGAGAGGCTGCCTTCAAAGGCTTACTCCAAAAAATATTTTATTGTCTCAAAGACTTGATGGCCCCCTCACACAGCTTTTGCCTTCAGAAAAAGGGGGGGCCATGGCAACTGCCCCTCCATCATATGAGAAACAGCCTCCTGATGGGGGTGGAGGTGGAAATGGAGATGGGATATTAGATCCTGCCTTGCAAAAATCAAGCACTTTTAGCCCTACAAAGACACATTTTTCTGATGCTTTAACGGCAGCTGTGCTGGACATGCAATCTCCTGAAATATACCCAGTGATAAGGGGGGCTCCGGCTGTGGGCAACGCACTGGCTGTCCCAGATAGGTATGAAACCCTCCATTACAAATATCTGAAGGAACTAAGAGTCAGCATACGTGACTATGGATTTAATGCACCTTTTACTAAAGCTTTGTTGGAAGCCATTGCATCTCAAAAATTGCTACCAGTGGATTGGAAACAGATGATCAAAGCGCTTTTGCCCCCAGCAGAAGCCATGCTCTGCTTGCAAGAGTGGAGGGATGTGGCTTGGGAGGTTCATCATACACGCCCTGCACTCACAATGGATATGTTATGTGGGGAGGGAAATTTTGCCAACCCCACACAGCAATTGGCCCTCAATGATGCCCAGCTGGGAGAGATTGCTCAGATAGTCATGCGGGCCTGGAGTAAGATTCCTTCCAAAGGGGATAGCTCCGTTGCTGGATTTGCAGCAATTAGGCAGGGCCCTAAAGAGAATTACACTGAGTTCATTAACAGACTCATGACTGCTCTCAGCCGCCAGGTGGAAAATGTGCCGGCACGGGAAATGCTCATGAAACAACTGGCTTTTGAAAATGCTAATGAGGATTGTAAAGGGGCTCTGACAGCTGTGTATGCTAGGCCAGGAACATCTATAGCAGACATGATGAAAGTTTGTCAAAATGTGGGGACTCACAGTTACAAGGCTCAACTTCTGGCAGCTGCAGTTCAATTGCCCACAACTCAGGCTCAAAACAAACGTTGTTTTGGCTGTGGGAAGGAAGGGCATTTTAAAGCACAATGTCGCTTCTCTCAAAAGCAGGCAGCACGCCCTTCAAGGAAGTGTCCCATTTGCCAGAAAGGGTACCATTGGGCCAATCAGTGCCGCTCAAATCCTAATGCCAACTCCTCAGCTGCTCAGCACAAAGACTCTGACTTTTCTCCACAGCAGCAGGGAAATGGGAGTGCGGGCCAAGCTCGGGCCCAGGCAAAATAATAGGGCTACCAGAGGTCAGTGAAGAAGCAATAGAGGAGGTTTTGCAAGAGATGGCAGAAGATATGGAACTTGCCCAAGAAATGATTTCACGATATAGAAAAAACCATCCTCTAAAAGAAGGACTTTTATTGAGGTTATCTAAGGACTGTACTTTTAATATGCCAGGGTGCGTGGAGGCTCTTCCCACAATGGTTGATGATGTTAATTTCCAGGGCATGATGGGCATCGTTCTTCCTTGTCCAGACGCCTTACCCGCTTCTGTACACATTGCAGCAGGGTCAGTTACATTGGGTCACCAAGAAATTGTCATCCCTGCTTCAGCCACGCAACATCTCACCCTGCCTAAGGGACAACCTGTAGGACGCCTTCATCTGCTCCCACTAGGAACCACTGCAACTCCATCCTAGGAGGGGACTGCAACAGCGGCTATGGCGGTGATACAAATCACCGAGGATAGACCGACCCGCTCGCTGCTTATGGGTGGACGTTCAGTGTCTGGATTGGTCGATACAGGAGCCGATATTTCAGTGGTGGCAAAAAAAGATTGGCCGACTGGATGGGCCGTCCGCCCCTGTAGGGAAGTTTATGGGGTGGGCGGGTACGAGCCAGCACAGCAAAGTGTTCATCCAATCGTCTTTGAGACCTCAGGGGGAACAAAAGTTTCTCTTCACCCACTGATTATGGATATTCCTATTACTCTGTGGGGCCGGGATCTCCTGGCTAAAACAGGGTGTACCTTGCAGACAAATTTTTGATACGGGCCTCCCCTGCAGCGCCGTTGCATGCACTTCCACTACAATGGAAAAACACCCCACCAGTGTGGACGGATCAATGGCCGCTCTCAAGAGAAAAGCTCCAAGCGGCGGAGGCCCTTGTACAGGAGCAATTAAATCTGGGACATATTCAAACAACCACTAGTCCTTGGAACTCTCCGATTTTTGTGGTGAAAAAGAAGTCTGGAAAATGGCGATTGTTACATGATTTGAGGAAAGTTAATGAGCACATCTTGCCAATGGGACCTCTACAATCTGGACTTCCTAATCCGAACATGATTCCGGAAGATCATCAACTCATGGTTATAGATTTGAAGGACTGTTTTTATACAATCTTGCTAGCGCCACAAGACAGAGAAAAATTTGCATTTACATTGCCAGTATACAATAATGAACATCCTACTCAACGGTTTGAATGGTGTGTCTTGCCTATGGGTATGGCCAACTCGCCGACTCTATGCCAACATTTTGTGAACAAGGCTTTGGAACCTTTCAGGCAATGCCATCCAGAGGTTAAAGTCTATCATTACACAGATGACATTTTATTGCATGGTCCACAAGTCACAGAGAAACACCTGCAGGACCTAGCAGACATTTTGCAACAAGCGGGCTTGATCATAGCTCCTGAAAAAGTGCAGCAGATGTATCCATTCCAATATCTGGGACATAGGCTCTCAGCTACAGCTTCAACTCCGCTATTGCCAACAATAGCTATTCCGGAGCAGTTCACTCTTGTACAATTGCAACAATTGCTAGGGAACATAAATTGGGCTCGTCCTTTCTTGGCCCTGAGCACGGAGGAACTATCACCACTCTTTGCTGCTCTTTCTGGACACACTTCTCCAGCGGACATCATTCCCTGCACAACGGAGATGCGTACAGCTCTTCAACGCCTCAACGAAAAGCTGCATACCATCGCTGTGGATCGGGTGCCCTCAGGCACCATTGCGCTGGCATGCGCTCTTCTTCCTACACCGAGGCTGCCCACTGCTGTTTTGTTCGCGCCTGTCAACGCTCAGAAGGTGGCCATCGTGGAATGGCTACACTTGGCGCACACTCCCTCGAAAAACTGTTATCGCCTACCTGATGCGATTGCTGATCTTTTCCTCAAATGCCGTACTAGGGCAAAGCATTTGACTGGCTATGACGTTGACTTTGTTTGTTTTCCTTTTTCACAGGATCAGCTAACCGCCTTGCTACAGCATTCTGAGGCATTTCAGGTGACCATGGCGGACTTTGTGGGACAAGTTAAATTTAACCCCCCCAAGGATAAGCGGTTTCCCTTGCTGAATCTCACTTCTTACTCCCTGTCATCCCCGCTTTGCATGCAACCTATCTTGCATGCCATTACTCTTTTCTCAGATGGCTCCCCCTCCCATGGAGTCCTTACATGGCAGAGTCCTACTGGGGAATGGGAGGTTGTTTTTACAGGACCTCAAGCATCGGCCCAGCGGTCGGAACTGGCAGCGGTCATACTTGCTTTCTCTACGTTTTCTGATGTGCCTTTTAACCTGATTGTGGATACTCAATATGTTTACCGCCTTGTCTTTACTTTAGCTCAAGCTTATTTGTCTCCATCAATGGATAGGGATCTTTTTGCTTTATTCCAACAGCTTCAAGGTTTTCTTACTAACCGTACGGTCCCATTCTTCATTGCCCACATACGCTCTCACACAAGGATTCCAGGTTATTTGACGGAGGGCAATGCACGAGCAGATTCTGCTCTCCGAGACTCTGCTGAGGTTTTTTCTCTCTTTGACAACCCCATTGACAGTCATGCAATGTTTCATCAATCTGCTAAGGTTTTGCATAAACGGTTTTCCATTCCTATGTCACAGGCTAGAGACATTGTGTCATCCTGTGCTTCCTGTACGAAGTCTCCTATATTCCTGCCATTTGATGCTGTTAATCCTCGAGGAACAGAAGCTAATCAGCTATGGCAGATGGATGTCACGCAAGTACCTGCTTTGGCTCCGCTTTCTAAGTTACATGTGACTGTTGATACCTTCTCTGGATTTATATGGGCTACACCCTTACGGGGTGAAACATCCAGACATGTTATACAACATTGCATTCGTTCGTTTGCGGCAATGGGTAAACCTAAAAGCCTTAAGACAGACAATGGGTCATCATATGTTTCTTCTGCCTTTCAGGACTTTTGCCGTCAGTGGGACATTAAGCTAACCCATGGAATACCCTATAACTCGACTGGACAGGCGATTGTTGAAAGAGCCCACCTGACATTCAAAAATTTGTTACACAAGCAAGTGGGAGATAGAGGGGTTCCTGTGGCTGAAATACCTACAGCTGTTGCTAAAGTACTGTATACTCTTAATTTTCTTCTTGCTCCCCATAACAGGTCACACTCTCCAGTCGAATTGCATTTCAGGACCGAGGAGTGTCTTCCTAAGCCATTGGTCGTTTATCGGCAGCAACCCGATCCTGAGTGGAAGGGTCCTGTACCTCTAATCACCTGGGGACGAGGATACGCAGCGGTTTCTACAACCTCAGGACCTGTGTGGATTCCTGCTCGAGCGATCCGCCCATGGAGAGAGAAGAAGGTTACTCAGCTCCAGGATGGTGGTTCACCAGTAAACTAACTTTGCTGACATTTGTTCTTTTCTTTCTTACTGTGCTTCCAGCTGTAAGAACAATGCCTCATGGGGGCAACCCCAACTTTTGGATTCGTCATGCTAACTATATGTTTGAGGTTCATGGTAAGAATGCAACGTTATACTATGAGCATCCACTGGCAGTGTCTCAAATGGCTTTTCTTCCGGCATTGTTCAACACACCTGAGTTGGTTATTGGACATTTGCAACATCTTGATAGGTCTACACTCTTCTCTAATCCTCCAGAACAATTTAACAACACCCGTTGGCGAAGCATGACATTCAAGAAATACACTAAAGGACTTTGTTTTTGCTGTCATAGTTCTGGAGTCTGGAATAGTAAATGGAAGCACTGGACTCAAGCGAAAAGGGTTTTGCAGAATGTAGGCAATTATACGGGTTGTGATGATTATTTTTGGTTATGGGGTAGTTATAACAGTTCTTATAAGCTTAATTATACCTTGTTTAACACTACTATTGAAGATATATATGATGTTTTTCCTATGTTTACTCCTGATTATTCTGCTATAGATAATGGTTCAATCTGCAATGGATGGCAAATCAAGGATCCTAACATGTGGTTCTTTTTTAATGGAGTTGCCACGAATTTCCATCCAGGTCAATATCAATGTGCAGCATTGGGTTATTTTACCTTACCCGTACAAGTGCAAATGCCGCCTCAGGCACATGCACGGCGCCGGAGAGCTGCTGCCGGCCCGATGGGTTCTGGCTGCAATGATGAAGTGATAATCGATGTTCAGCTTTCTGATGGTAGCTCCTGGGGGAGAGCTATAGGGAGTGCTATCACTGGAGCACTCACCTTGGGATCATACCCAGGTGTCATTTCCCAGGAGAATAGAAGGTCCATTTTGGGACTCACCTGTAGGCTGGAGAAATCAATCAATGCCACAGGGAGGGTCATACGGGATCTTCAAATGGAAATCACTGAACTTCATCAAGACCAAATGCAGGACAGACTGGCCATAGATTACCTGTTAGCAAAATCCGGAGGATTTTGTAAACTGGTCGGGAACCAGGGATGTCGGGTAAAATTTCAGGATCTGAATAATACTATTGAGAAAGAACTTCAGAATTTACAGGAGAGCATTACTAACAATGGGTTTATTATTATTATCTGCTTTATACCTTTGTATTTTTGCATTACTTGTATTCCTAATCTTATTTCTGTGTGTAACACATGTCCATTGCGTAGAAGGGAGACATCGAGTTTTGCACGATGGCAATTGTATTCAATGAGGTATCACCCTCCGGAACAAAGTACCATGAGTCAGGAGGGGTACGATGTCCAGGAGGACAGTGATGATGTATATGGAGGAGTAGTTATGGAGTATGATGACATGCAGGGGTATGATTAGCCGTCCCTCTCTCAAATTTAAATGAAAAAGGAGGACATGTAGGAATGCATCTGGTTTCTGTCTTGCCTGTCCTCTGACACATTTTGTAAACAAAAGCCTCTTTGCTTGCTATTCTCCTTATCTCTCTTTCTTTGGGTTCTGACACTTCTGATTGGCTGTAAGGACTCAGCTTTGTCTCTGCAAAGTTTCGTTTCTGCTATACAATGCTTGCTAGTTTCGTTTCTCGCTCTCTCTGCCTAAATAAAGAAAAGGCTTCAGTATCGTTTGACCAGCTGAAGAGAGCAGGCGTGTTTTTGTGTGTCTCTGTTTTCTCCCTACTCAAAGCCTAATGAAGCAGGACTTCATGGGACTGATTGCTATCTTAAAGATCTGAGGATATAAACTGCTGCTAATGAGGCTGACTGAATAAAGAAGATATCTTTACATGAAGCAGAATTCCAACAGGTTTATTTATTTATTTAAAACATTTCTATCCCGCTTCCCGCACTTGAGAGTGACCTAAAGCGGCTCAACAACATAATGAAAATAACAATAAAACAATTGAACTAACACCCAATTAAAAACCCATTTTAAAACCATCTAAAATATCCCTTCCCTCCCAACACAGTTAAAAAGCAGACAGGACAAAGACCAATACGGGCTAAATGAGCCAGCGGGACTGGGAAGTTGATGCATCCATGCTTCATGCCCGCTGGCATAGCCATGTTTTCAGTTGTTTTCTAAAGGGGAGCAGCTCCATCTGGAGGTGTAGTTCGAGTGGCAAGAGGTTCCAAAGGGCCAGGGCTGACACAGAGAAGGCCCTCCTCCTGGTCCCTGCAAGATGGACTTCTTTCACTGAAGGGACCATAACCGAGCCCCTCCAGTCTGCCCTAGTATTATGGGTTTGACACATTGGGGTGGTGCGGTCTCTTAGGTAACCTGAACCACTGCCATGAAGGGCTTTAAAGGTCAAAACCAGCACCTTGAATTGCACCCAGAAGCACACTGGCAACCAGTGCATCTCCCGGAGCAGTGGTGAGGCACAAACATAACGCCCCCATCCGCATTCTGGACCAACTGAAGCCTCCAAATGGTCATCAAGGGTAGGGTTCAGTGCTCCTCTCTGTTTCATAGTCGAAGAGCCAGCACTGTGTTTTGCAGATGGTCATGTAGCAGGCATGAATAGACACACAGAATGCTGTTTACCTTCCCACCAAAGTTATTTGGCACATTTCCGATAGTGTACTTATCATCAGCTACCAAGCTATTCCTCAATAAGAATCTTCAAAATGGGGATGAAGATTCTTCTTTGCCATTGCTTTCACAGATTTCTAGATTAATAATATTTGTGACCTTTTGCCCAGTGGTAAGTTATTACAGGGTACGTGGTAGCTTAGAGGTTAAGAGGCTGAACATAATGATTGGAAGGTCAACAGCTTCCAACACACAACTAAATCCTGATACAAGTATTCCTCTTGCTGAAGCTTGGTCCTTTCTAATCATTCCTCTTATTGTTGAGCATTTTTGAATTTTGATTAATTCCCTTTGATTAACAGAGCATAAAAACATGCAAGAATACCTACAAGTCACCAGGAATCCACTTCTCATTACGTCTAGCATTCAACATAAAAGAATCACTCTAAAAAGAAATCTTGATTGGAAAGAATAACATCTTTACTCACATTTAACTTGTAATTGCATCAGAAGGATGAAGAAGAGAAATAGGTGGTCTTTATCCATCTTGAGAGACAGGGAGATGCATGTACACATATAGTATGTACAGAAGAAGAAAAAGAGAGAGAAGAATTAATAAAGAAAGTCAAGCCACAGGCAGAACAGAGAGGGGAAGAGAAGGGTAAAAGCATAAGGGCTTATCTCAAATCCTAGAAGTGGGAAAATGAACTTTATTAATTAGTCAGTATTGAAAAATAGATAGTCCAGAAACATCCCTTCCCATTATACCCACTGCTGGTAGCATGCAAGACTGTTGAAGCTACAACACCTACCCATAACTGATTCATAACTTGATCTAAGACCATTACTTTCATTCTTTCTTCCACATACCTACTACCTTTTGTCTTCTATTTGAATATAAACTTAGAATTGTGAGAATCTCTTAGTCTCAATTTCCTTGCATTGCTCTGAATATGATTGAAATTGATAACATTTTTGCACATTTCACCTTATTTAACAGTTTTACCTAGTATATGCATTTCTCTATGAGGTTTTCCCTAACATCACATATTCCAAATTTATTAAAGTGTTCTTACATTTTCCCCCAATTTTCTTCATTTTGCCCAATTATATTCTAAAATGCATGCATTGTTTTGAGTCAATTTTATTTCCCTATAGAATCCCGTAAACCTCTGAAAAGTGGGAATTTTTGAGTTGAGACAAATTTCCTCTCACAATCAATCTCAAGGGATGCAAAAGAACTACTTTTACTAGGACTGTTGGAAATCAACAAAAAAATCTTTTCCACCCCTATGTAAAGGGTAGACCAGTTCAGACTTCATCTAACAGGGTGTTCCAAATATACTTAGAACCGAGGGGACTTCCTAGTCTCACCCTCCTCTGTCATCCTGAACTTCATGTTTTTACTGATGAGTCGGAAGAGGAGACATTCCTGCTATTGTGTAGGGCCCAAATAGAAGCATGAACCCTGCAAAATCTGGCTTCTTGCTTATGTGGAGAGCCTACAAACAAACAGAAACACCTCTTTAGACCTGACACGAAAAGCATGAAGAAAGCAATGATGATGGGGGAGGAAACTAGATGCTCCCCTCTAAACATGCTCAGAAATTAATAATGTCTAACTGGGGCTCAGATTTCATATATTCCCTGGGGCTTTCTCTCATTGAAGATCAATATTCTGTTTGTAAACTAAACATATCTGTCAAGGCGATTCACATTCAATTGGAATCTAATAAGCACCTTAATTAAGGTAAGTTAAATCATTTTAATGTACCAGCTTAGGTAAGTGAAGATGTGTTCTATATGTAATTCTTTATTTTGATCCTGATGATGCATAATTTATCGACCTATGTTACCTTCTGTTGTCTTTTAAATAATGTCTGAAGTATAGTTAGGGATGTCTTAATTAACTTTAAAACAATTTGTAATCTTCTTTTTCACCCTTTAATAACAGATGGTAGTGGAGGCACTTTTTATCAAAAGTAAAGGTACGATCACTGTCCAAGAATAATATGTTTATAATTGAAAAATGTTGTACATACAAAGAATTGCTGCCTGAGGTGAGGGCAAAATGATATCCTCTCCCATTCCAAACTGGACTAACAGTTGAAATGATGAGACAGGATCCAGTACCACACTTGAAGGTAGGCTGGACACCTGAGTAGCATCATAATGGCTCCAGCATTTTACAGATGTTTCCTAGCATCTGCTGCCCATGCCAACAACTCTTCCTAATGGTAGGACTGGCTTGTTGATTGAATAATCCACATACAGATTTATTTTGGTCTGGATACAAGTGTGCAATATCAGAAGGTCCAGCTTTTCATCCAAATGATTTGCTAGTATTCATATGAAGCTCAAAATGCTGACCCAAAGTAACTATGTCTTTCAAACAACTCATTTTAATTCTTAGCAACACCAACACCCATCGAGCTGTAAATAAATAATGCAGTGTGCATGGGTTGGTCTGTGTGTCCACCTGTCTCTCTGTACATGCATGTGTGTAAAAAGTGGGGTAGGAGGACTGGCTCCATCCTTACCTATTTTTGCCTCTGTAGTCATTCCACAACTTAAAAAAGAATGAGATACTGGGGGGGGGGGAGGATGCCTGATGAACAGTAGTGACTCCTGTATACATTATGCTTTTAAGAGTACAGTAGAACCTCGGATAAAGTCCAAACTCCGTTCCACAAGTTTAGACTTTATCCGATTTTGGACTTTATCCTAATCAAATGGGCGATGCATTGGATAACATCCAAAAATAGACTTTATTTGAGGTTCCTATACCAAATACCTCAGATAATGTCCATTTTTAGGGGTTCTGGACTTTATGCGATGCATCACGTGTGCATGAAAACTGCGACTTTATCCGAATCGGACTTTATCAGAATTGGACTTTATCCGAGGTACCACTGTATGTAAAAAAGTTGAAGTTGGGCTCATTGTTTTGAAGGGAAAGGGCACCTTATTGACCTACATAGCCCTGACCAATATGCAACCTAAATCTTAGCAGGTCACGTCTCTGATAGAGAAGCATGTGCTTGCTAAAATCAAATTGCTACTGTCACTGACAAGGTAATTACTATTCCCAAAGGTGGATTCCACTTTACAAGATCCCCCTTCCTGTAGTATTAGGGGAAACCAACTGAGCCATGCCTTGGGTGTCTGTTTAAGACTTATACCTTTCTAAGCTTACTGTACTGCCCATAGACTGCACTCATACAGACCAAACTGAAGACACCTATAGCCAACAGAAAAGGGACAACAGAAGATACTGATTTGCATACAATCGCTTTCACTCATTTATGTGTACCAGATTCAAAATTAGAAATGATTTTATTTTAGTTCAGTTTAGTTTAAAGAGAGGTACATCACAGTTGAGTGGGAAAGAGAATGAACAGGTGGTGTTCATGTCTGTTGAGTCTATTGTCCCAGAGCTAAACCACAGATGGTTCAATTTCAGGCTCCTAGGTTTTACTCCCTCTGGACTGTTGTGTATTTGGACTTGGACAACACGCCCCTTCAAATGGAGAAGACTTTCAAATGGAGGGTTGCCTTCTGGCACCGCTACAAAGCCATGCTAGCTGCTAATAACTGAAAATAACTGTCATTTTAAATGTTCCAGTTAATGCTTATTTAATGTTTATATTTTAAGGTTTGTATTGCTTCTAATTCACAGAGGTGTGAGACAAGGTTGTGTGTTGTCCCCAACACAGTTTAATAAATATTCGAAGAGTATTTTTTCAGAAGCACTATCAGATTTAAACATTGGCATTAAAATTAATGGTGAATACCTGAATCACATCTGATATGCTGATGACACAGTATTGTTGGCCACAAACCTTGCAGATCTTCAGTTGATGCTGGATTGAGTTAGAGCTTCAAGCTCACAATATGGTTGGAATCTCAATACCAAGAAGACTAATTATCTTGTTATAAACCAAACACCAATTCATGGCAAGCTAATGACAGGAACAGAAGAAATCGAAAGTGTGGATAAAATTGTCTATTTGGGGAGAATGTTAAATGAAATTCGGGATCTCCATGGGGCTGCCCTTGATGACCATTCGGAGGCTGCAGTTGGTCCAGAATGCGGCTGCCCAGGTGGTGCTGGGGTGTGGGCATTATGCTCGGGCCTTGCCACTGCTTCGGGAGTTGCACTTGTTGCCAATTTGCCTCTGGGTGCAATTCAAGGTGTTGATCATTACCTTTAAAGCCCTACATGGTAGTGGGCCAGGATACCTAAGAGACCACATCGTCCCGAGATTGTCTGCCCAACCAACCAGGGTGGACCGGAGAGGCTCTCTAATTGTGCCATCAGCTAGAGGAGCCCACCTCTCTAGCAAAAAAAAAAAAGGAGGGCCTTCTCTGTGTCCGTCCCGGCTCTTTGGAATCTCCTGCCAGTGGAACTGAGGCAACAGACGGAACTGCTGCCCTTCAGGAAAGAACTGAAAGCCTGGCTGGTGGGGCAGGTGTGGGGGGTTGGTGGAGAAATAACCCATGGCTGCTGGTTGGTTAAGTAAGAGCCATCCTCCCTTCTTTAACATGTATGGGTGGGTTTTTAATGGGGTTTTAAGGGAATTACTGTTTTAAATGGGGTCTATTTATTAAGGGGAGTCGTATTGTAAGCCGCCCAGAGTCCTCGTGATTGGGGCAGTCTTAGAAATTGAAACAAATAAATAAATTCCAAGGTAAAGATTAAAATAGAAATAGAAAAAGCAAGATCCACCTTAATAAAAATCCAATATTTGTTATGTAGTAGAAATCTAACTCTTGCTACAAAGATCCGAATGGTGATATGTTACATATTCCCTGTGTTGCTATGTGGAGTGACTAAAGAATCTGAAAAGAAAATTGAAGCTTTTGAAATGTGGATCTACAGAGGGCTGCTAAGGATATAATGGGTTGACTAATGTAGGAGTGTTGTGCCAAATGGATAAAGAACAAAAACTAAGACCATTAAGCAAAGAAAGCTCCAATACCTTGGCCATATCATGAGAATCAACATAAAGAATACAATTCTCCAACACACTCTGCAAGGAAAGATCCCTGGGAAGAGAGGCCTTTGACGTAGATGGACTTCATGGCTGAAGAACCAGAGAGACTGGTGTGGAATGACCTCGGAAGAACTGTTCCGAGGAGTTAAGAACAGGAAGACTATCACCATGATGATAGCCAATATCAGGAACAGATACGGCGCCTGAAGAAGAAGAAGATTGCTTCTATTCTTGAAAAATAGTTTTATATACTGTTTCAAACATGGAAAGCAGAAAAATGCTTAAATAAATAAATAACAGATGGAATATAACTATCCATCAGCTGAGATCTAGAGTCTCTTATATTGATTTTCTTTCTCAACACTGTTTGAAGAATCGTTTTCTTCTACTATCAAATGAAAAACAGTATCTTCTAAATCCCTGTACAGTACTTGGATTAGGTTATATTAACATTAGATCATCATGCTGCACTGCTCTCTTTCCCAAGAATAGCCTCTGTGATGTTCATATTCATCATAGAGGCAGATTCATTTAATATTTGACAAGACAAGTATGTTAGCTTCCCAAAAGTGTTTTCATAAGCAAGGACCTTTCTGCTCTTAAGGATTTAATTAACTCATCTTTAAGCACTGTGTCTTCTGAAAAAGTCAGAAACAAAGGGATCCAGAAAGAACTCTACCAGTTCCTTCCCCAAAAGTTTACTACAGATCATTAAAAAAACTTGGGCATGGACAAGTATGTCTTCTCTTATTATGACTGTTTGCAAAAACAGTGCATTGCAGGCTGACAGTGAAAGATACAGCATGAAAACTAAGAAACACCACTGTGTCTCACTGAGTTCTCAGTACATAGGGGACATGAAAAAGGCAAACCAACCTTATGGAGCCCTAACACAGGCTAAGAAATCAAAATGAGAAATTTTACCTCATCAGGAAAAATGGAAATGCAAATTAGGTTCAAGCTATCTGAAAGACCATATCTTCCTTTATGAGCCTTTCTGGATTTTAAGATGTCCCTCAGAAGCCCTTCTCACAGCCCTATCACACTCACAGGCACATTCTCAGGGCCGTAGCAAGGGTGGCTGGGGTAGGCATTGCCCACCCTGAGTTAGTAGCTTGCCCACCCTGAAACTCCCGGTTGCTTATATATATATATGTCATATCTATATGGCATTGTTGCTCATCCTGAAAAAATATTCGCCCACCCACATCTAGAATACTGGCTATGGCCCTGCACACCCTGTGAGAAAATGAGAGGAGATGATTTTGGCAGTCAACCACCAGTGTGGAACTCCTTTCTAATCCTACCTTCACACATATGTTGGTGAGGTCCAATACCAGAGCAACTACCTGGGAATGAAATCTTGTAGAAACATCATATCTGTATGCAAAGCTAGCTGCATATTAGGGATAATTAAGGAAAAGATCAGTAATAAGCCTGTTAGCACTGTGATACCTTCATAAAATTGCAATCCACATTCAGAACAATAACATCTATATCTATAAAAATGGTGGGTTAACCATTGGAATGTGACAAAGGATGTTGCACCAGGCCCCACTAGCCCGTAATGGGCCTCCGTTCACTCGCCCAAACCCGGTTCGCAGGTAACTGCCGGGTTTAAATTTTCGGCCGGGGGCCAGGAGCCCCCTGGACGCAAACAAAAAAGGGAACTTCAATTCCCAACGTTCCTTGCGCCGCGCCGCACCAGAGCCAATCAGTCTGAGCGGCGCGGCAAAAGAAACGTTCGGAAACGCGCCGCGGCCAATAAAAAAAAAGCCACAGGAAAAAAACCGCTGCAGTAACACGTGCAGGCAAAACTACAAGCCCCAGTGTCCTGCGTGCCATTAGTGCACAGAACGCTGAGGCAGCCGGCACGCGAAAAATAAAATTAAAAAAGCCCGCCGCCGCTGCCCTTACTTTCAACGGGCCAGGGATCGAACCTGGCCCATGAAGAAAAAGAGACGCACCCCCCCCCCCAATGCCCTTTCCTTTGCACGGGCCAGGCTTCAAGCCTGGCCCACGAAAAAAAGAACACACACACACCGCCCTTTTCTTTCCACAGGCCAGGGATCGAGCCTGGCCTGTGAAAAAAAAGACCCCTCCAAAAAAAAGTACACACCAAAACAGTCAAAAACAGTCAAAATGAAACACAAAAACATCCAAAAAAATTCCACAAAGACCCCCCCAAAAAAACAATAGCCAGGGAGCTTACCAAGAGATGTCTTCACTCCATGACGACCAGAACTCAACTGAGAAAATGAAGAGAATATTTACCAGAAGCGACACCCAAAGGACAAAAGAGAGAAATTGTAGAGAGGAAGAAAAGCTCACCACTCCCACCCAGAGGCCACAAGAGAAAAAACATTCAAAAATATTAAAACTATTGAGATTAATTCCCAAATTAATCCAAAAAGTTATTAAAACATTCAAAAATATTCACACTAATCTCAAAAAATACCAAAAAAAAAAGAAATCACTTTTCACTCAGAAAAAAAACAAAACAAAAAATAAATAATGCGTACAAATAAAGATTTAAAAAACCAAAATTAAATTAAAAATTAAAAAATTTAATTTACATTAAATTAATTAAATTAAATTAAAATTTGCATAAACATAAAACAAAAACCTTCCAAAACCAATTTAAAGAGCCCGGCCCTGAGGAAGCCGGCACGTAAAAAATAAAAATAAAACACACATTGGGAGCGCAAGTATGCCGCAGGCGGACGCAGCACCTCAAAGCCACAAAATCACAAAACCTTTCAACACCATTTAAAACAGCCCAGCACCATTGGTTCAAGAAAAAAAAGAAACCCTTTACTATCCAACACAATTTTACAAAGCCCGGCACCGCTGGGCAAAATATGCTAGTATACATATATTTTAGTAAGGTTGCAAGGTACAACCCATATTTAGAATATTCCATGCAGTCATGCAGTGCCTGTTTAAACTTTGGAATTTTCTACCACAGCATGCAGTCATGGCCACCAATATAGATGAGTTTAGAAGGGGACTGGACAACATAATGGACAGTAATTATATCATGACTACTAGTTGTAATGACCATGCCCTACAAGTGCCTTCCATAAGCCATCGAGGACTTTCTGCCTCTCCCCATAGCCAGCAACACTAGCCCAGAGATGAGAGGCAGGTGTGTCGCCGTCCCGCCCCTCTAAGCCCACCCAGACTGGAGGGCTCAAAAGGACACTGACCCTGACGTTGCCGCTGCAGCCGCTGAGGTATTTCCGCCTCTCCCCAGAGCCAGCAACACCGACCCGGGGAGGTGGTTATTGTGTGGCTTTTCATTGCTTAGTATTGTTTTTCTGTATTAATCTGTAATTGGTTTATTGTTTGAATTTATATTATACTGACATTGTTATCTTGTATTTGTAATATGTATGTATTTATTTGCCGCTTTGCGTCACACTGGTGCGAGTAAGGTGGGGTACAAATAAATCTATAATAATAATAATATGTTGGGCCATTGTGAGAAACAGGATGTTGAACAAGATAAGCCTTAGGGCAATTCAGCTGGACTCCTATGTTTCTACTTTCTCAAAAAGTAGATTTAATTTAATTTAATTTATACACCACCCTATCCAATGGAGTCTGGGTGGTGTACACAAGTTAAAACCAATATAAAACAATTTAAAAACCCTTAAAACATAGCAATATCCCCCCCCCCCCGCTGTGCCATTTTCTATCTAAAAATAAATATAAAATCTACAAAACCTTAACATTAAAAAATTTATTACAGGAGGGGGGAGCCTCAGATGAGCCAGAAAGGGTAACTTGTTGACAATTCCAGCCCCCAAACCCATTTTGCCAACCACATCTTCAATTCTTCCCTAAATGGTAGCAACTTGGCATGGAGGCATAGTTCTACCGGGAGGAGGTTCCATAGTGTGGGGGATACGACCGAGAAGGCCTGAGGTATCCTGGTCCACTACCATGAATGGCTTTAAAGGTGACAACCAGCACCTTGAATTGCACCTGGAGACATATAGGCAGCCAGTGCATCTCCTGCAGCAGTGGCAAAACGTGGGCGAAATGACTACACCCCACCACTGCATGGGCTGCCGCATTCTGGACCAACTGCAGTCTCTGGATGGTCATAAATGGCAACCCCATGTACAGCGCATTACAATAGTCCAAATGGGGGTGACCAAGGCATGAGTGACCATGAGCAGTGCCTCACAGTCCAGGAGTGGGCACAATTGATTAATAACATGCACTTGCCCAAAGGCCCTCCTGGCCACAGCCATAACCTGCTCCTGGAGCAGAAGCCACGAGTCCAAGAGGACCCCCAGGTTGTTCACTGGGTTGGATTGGGGCAATGTGCCCCATCCCAAACCAGCGGTGATAACTCCTTATGAGGACCAGGTCCCCTCACTCACAGCCACTCATTCTTACTGGGATTCAGCTATAGTCATTGTCCCCCATCCAGACCCTAACCACCTCAGGACCTTGACTGCATCACTGGGATCACTGGGCAGAGATATATAACTGAGTTTCATCAGCATATTGATGATACCTCACCCTGTGGGAACGGATGATGTCACCCAGCGGTTTCATGTAGATGTTAAAGAGTAAGAGTGAGAGGACCAAGGCCTATGGTACCCCACACGTGAGATTCCTCAGACTCGACCCCATGCACCCCCACACACACACCAACTGGGTCTGGCCACTCAGGAAGGAGGAGAGGTTCAAGACAGGGCAGAAATTAGATGGTATATTCGGATCGAGTAATGGTTTTTTTAGGAGGGGGCATACCAGTGCATGTTTGAGTTGTGGTAGGAACACCCCCTCCCTCAATGAAGCATTAACCACCGCTCAAATCCAATCGCCCGTCACAGCCCTCCTCGCTTTCATGAGCCAGGCCATGAAATGATAATTGAATGATTATTGAATGATAATTGAACCATTCTAGCCATAAGCTAGAATTGATTTCATAGCACATTATTATTATTATTATTATTATTATTAGTAGTAGTAGTAGTAGTAGTAGTAGTAGTAGTTGTATAGCCCTTCAACCTATAGATTTCAAATACAGGACATCATACTAACCTCATAGATTGATATAATCTGGCTTAGTGGTTAAGGTGCTGAGTTAGAGACTGGAAGGTCAGGTTTCAATAACCGAGAGCTGCAATTAGGGCCATGAAAGGAGCCTCATTCAGGTATTCCCTAAAAATCGTTTCAACCCAGAGTAATCTCTGACACGAAATTATTATTATCAAATACAATGTAGTGATGGCCTTCTCAGTGTCATCCTTCTATCAGACAATAAACAAATACAGTTAGGATTTTGGCAAGGTTGGAGGCTGTTATGTGGGTGGACACTATATTTTTCTTAGCAATTCTTTATATATTATATTTCTAATTATTTAATTTGTGCTTTGAATTTAATTTCATTTAGTGATTTACTATTTGATCTTCTTTTGGTTTTCCACCATACTCTCTTGCTATTTAATATTGTTGTCATTCCCATCAATGGGCAAAAAGTGGTACAAAAATCCACTAAATACATTAATTAATTTGCAAAGAGTGTTTCTCTTCCTCTCATTTTTCATACTGTCACAATTCAAACTTTGTTTTGCACAAATTTTCCAAGAAGAAACATAGTAGATTTATTTTTAAAACCAGATAATACCTTGAGCCCACTCTACTTAGTGAACCTGGCACTGAATTTCAGCTCCACATAAGGCACCTTTATGATTACCAGCTGCTCATCTATTTCAAAACAGATCTCAAATAAGCCAATTAATTAATTGATTGATTGATTGATTGAACATATTAACCATATTTATACCCCCACCCCCTCACTGAGGCGACTCCGGGCGGCCAATTAAGCAGTATATTGTATAAGAAAATGTAGGCACATATGCACCCTGTCAAGACTGATTTCAAACATGGTGCACTGACCAGACATATGGCAAATGCAGAAGTCTAGATTTTCATGGAATATTACCATTCCTGTGACACATGATCCTTTCACTTCATGTGAGTGTATTTCTACTGCTTCACCAGTCTGCATCTTCCTAACAACTGTCTTGCTTGCTCATTCATCTACCTGTCTTTTGGCCAACAGGAATTTGACCAAATGGTTAGCTAAATCAGGTCAGGCTAATTTTGTTTTGCACAGCTCAGTCATTCTTCCTCATTTTGAGAAGTCTTAATACAGTGAATACTTTAGCAGAACTGCATTGCAACATAAAGACAAATTGGGCAAATGGCATTATTTTATTTATTGGCCAATTATCTGCACTATACTTAATTTGCTAATATAAATTGCCACAATCACAAAAACTCCAAAATATATGTCAATTGACAAGGAGAAAGTGAATGGCCAGGCAGCTCCCAATAGAGAATTGTGGTGCTATATTATGTGGTAAATGTGCATTCTAGTGAAATGTTACTAGAAACTGACACAGGTGTTTCAACCTCAAGCTGTACATACTGGTCAGAGTTTACTGACCTCTATTAAATGTTTTGAGGGATATATTTCCTCTTTATAAATGTTGGCAGCGCTTTTATAGCTTGCCATGCTAGCAAACTTTCACTTAAACTGAATTCGATCAATATAATTTTTACTCCTGCTGCCATGGCAAGTGAACCAAGCCCTAAATCAGTGTTTGAAGTATTAAAGATGTTCCCTGTATTTTTGATTAGTGAGATATAATAAGCTATATCTTCAGAAGAAGATATAGTTTATTATTTCAACACTGTGTAAACTAGGGATTCTCAACCTGCGGCCCAGGATCCAGATGCGGCCCACAGCACCATTTCATGTAGCTTCCCACTGCCTCCACCACATCAGGAAGTGCCATGTGGTGGAGGTAGAGCAAAATGGCCATCCAGCCCCCAAAGCTGTCTGAGGGTGTGTGACCTGGCCCCTGGCTTTAAAAGGTTGAGAACACCTGGTGTAAATAAACAGATAATTAAATCAAACAAGTGGCTGCATCAAACGTAGTAGAAATGGGTCTAAAACCAACTAGCAAATGTCCAGTCACATGATAGGACTTTCTTTCCTTTACTTGTTTTCTGCTTAGCTCCATGCACACCACCTGAAAATCTACTCCAAGTTGTTTCTGAGGTCTCTATAAAATGTATTGAAGACACATAGAAGAAGTGATTGAGCATCAAAGAGATTCCATTAGAAGAATGACAGAATGATTGAGTTGGACTCATCTCAAAGTCTTGACTTGGGCCACAATCCCAAAATGACATACAGCGGAACCTCATACAACAATCACCCCGTATAGCAATGAAATCGCATAACAATTAGGTTTTGGGGGGAAGTGGTGTCCCACCACTTAGCAAAAAAAATGGTTGTACGATGCATCCCATAGGGAAAATCGCTATACAATGCATGTATCATATAGCAATTGTTTCGTACAACAATAAGCCCCATGGAATGGATTAAAATCATTGTATGAGGTACCACTGTACTTTGGAATAAGGCCGCATATGCACAGGATTGTGCATGTAGCTTGCAAAATTGATGACAGTGAAAGGGGGTAATGTAAAAACTTCTCCTTAGTGCTTAGTTTTACCTTTGTAGAAAAAAACACAAATTCATTTACATTAGAAAAAGAGACTAAGACAGAATGAGGTCTGGGAGCCCACATGATGTTTCATGAGACTCAAGAGACTCCAGTTCCACAGGGGTTCATGTCCTCCCTCTACAGTTGTATACCTTTCAGATGGGTGAATATAAATCTCATCACCACCATTTTGCTAGAAGATATTTCAAAAATAATACTCTGTAAGTAAATGTGGACTGCTGACTTCAGGAGTTTGCAGCTGAGCACCTCAGAGTGTAAACAGATTTATTCTGAAGTGCTGTACTGAATTAATTGCCTACACACTGATCTCACTCTGAAATCCCCAATTTACAGTTTCTGAGAAAGTGCTAATTCCCTAATCTAACTAATAAGAATGTATCACTACAAATACATTATATTACAAAATGAAGCACATGATGTTTTGAGCTAGAATTAGAATACCTCATCATCTTCATTTATCCATGATTTTAAGGTTATAGTTTCATAAGTGATTCCCCCTGACAAATAATTTAGATCTTATATTTGCAATCAGAGAAACCTGGCTCGTTGACAATGGAGTGGGTGAGGAGCTTTGTATACAGGTTAGCTGCTACATAGGTGCCAAGATAATGAATAATAAAATACAGGTAAGGTCATTATGTTAATTGAATCAACTTTTGTCTCTGAAAATTTGTTCTGTTAAAAATTCTGAAACTCTCATCTGCCTCTGAAAAATTGAATCTTAATATTACTGATGTTTGTTTTGTGCCATAAAGTTATTTCTGACTTGTGCAAACACCGTGAATTAATGGCCGCCAGGAAGTTCTGTCATAAACAACAATTTCTTCATTCTTTCAAGCAAAAGGCTGTGGTTCCTTTTTTGATTCAATCACCATCTCATGTTGAGTCTTCCACCTTCCCAACTGGTTTTATACTTACTGTGGTGATTATCATTGCAAATCGTTTATCAGATGGCTACTAGAAATATTACAGATATAATGACTATAGAATAAAAGGCCAGTGTGTGTGTGTGTGTGTGTGTGTGTGTGTGTGTGTAATATATATAATGTGTGTGTGTGTGTGTGTGTATATAATGGCATTTGTTGAAAAGGAAGTGTTTAAGCTACTTTCCTATACATAGATACCTAACAAGTCCCACTGAACATAATGAGATTTACTCTTCAGTACATAGGCATACAGTTGTTCTGCAGGCTAAGCAATAATCTTTAATATCTTTAATTTTGCTATACTCCCACAATGGCTCTTTGAAGTAGGTCAATCTTACTCCCACTTTAGAGTGCAAAGAATTATTGTCTTAAATCTTTGCCTCAAAGGATAAAGTATACAGAATTTGGGGGAAGATTCGGTATATTGAAATGTCATGAGCCCCCTTCCACCAAATTTGCTAAGAACCTTTGTTCTCCTGAAAGCCACCAAGGGCTAGTGGGCCAGATCTGGGCCCCGATGGCAATTCATCCAGCCCACGAAGCCCTCATTGCTACCAAAAGCAGAAGTAAAATGCGCCTATATGGGCGTATTTTACTTCCGCTTTCGGGAGCAACGAGGGCTTTCGGGTTTTTTTAAGTTTTTATTCAAAATTAATATACAACAATAAATACACACAAAGAAAACACATGGAAAAACTAATAATAATAAAAAGACATAACAAACCTCAACAACATTAGAAAGTACAAAAATATTGACAGATATACCTGTAAATCTTTAAAACTAGCTATACAATTGAAATATATTAGATCATCTTTAATACTTTTATAGTTGTGTAATATTCATATATAATACTTTTTAATTGTTGCAATCTTATCCATCTATAACCAATCACTCAATAACTCTACCGATATTATAATTATTACATTTTGTAGCAACAAATAATACCCAGGTGATATTTACATTTGTCAAGGAAGCTGAAAATATTTGTAATTATACATTTGATTTCCAGAAAGTTAATTGGTCGGTTGCTGGCGTACATTCATTTCCTTTCTCTGTTGCATATTCTATAAAGGCTTTCCAAATTGCAAAAAAAAAAATATTCTCTTTAACAATACCTCTTTTTAAATTAATTTCCCAAGTTAATTTATCATTTAGGGCCATTGCCCACATCTCTTTATACCATTCCTTAATTACAGGAGCATTTTCGCCTTTCCATTTCCGAGCTATACACTGCCTTGCATTAGATATCATGATTGAAACAAGTTATTTCCTATATATATCAAAATTTAAATCTTCTACGTCAGTTAACAATGCTATGCGCACCTTTAAATTGAATTTAACATCAATCATACCCTTTATTTCATTTTCAACTGCTGACAGAATGGTTTTAACTCATTACAGTCCCACCACATATGTGAGTAGGTGGGCCAGATGAATTGACATTGGGGGCTGGATCCAGCCCACAGGCCAAAGTGACCAACCCCCTGAAGCATGTGACCAGCCCAAGGTCCAAAAAGTTTGGGCACCCCTGGTCTTGCCTCTCTGAATCCAAGGGAAGTCCATTTTCACCCTTTTCCTCTTGGAGCACTCTGACCCAAAGCACCTTGATCTATTCCATCCATCATAGCAGGTGACTGATAAGCCTGAATTTTTGAAGAGCCAAATCCTATGTCAGCATAGAAGTGTGAAATATTTATATGATCTGAAGAGAAACCAGAGTATGAAAGTATAAAACATGGCAGCTAAAGGAGGCTGACTTCCTGTTGAAGGACTGTAGTTGCTTTTCATCAGGCAACAAAGAAGCATTTTCCCCCTGCTCTAGCAAGTATTGACCTTCCTGTTTTGGTTTCCTCTGAACCTTATCTCTTTATCCTAGGCAGATTCAGCCACTGTGACCTTCCAGAATTGACACATGCCTTCCAACTGCAAGAGTACCAAAGATTTATAACATGGGAATAATGCACATAGATGGATCCAACCTTGGTCTGCCATGAGTTTATTGTTGAAAAACCTTACCTGCATATGCTAGAGGATTGAAACTTAGGCCTGCTGCTACTGAACAGTAATTGCTAAAGTTATAGCTTCTTCAGCAAGGCTGGCATAGGTGGACCTCAAATGGTCCTGCCCACAATGTTATGCTCTGAGGACCCCTTAAAGCAGTGCAATGATGGACTGGGAGACTCTGGTAAGCCAAGTGCCACTAATCTCTCTCTTCCGTGGCATTGCCGCAGCAGGAACACAGGAGGTGGAACTCTCCACAGAGGCAGAAATAAGCAACAGGGCTTTCTGGGAAACTATCTGGTTGCATTTTCCCCCCAGTAAAGAATAACCGATAGGTAAAGGTAAATGCTCCCTTGTTCAAAAGCCAGTTGTATCCAACTCTAGGGCATACCTGTCAAGTTTTGGATTTGGAAATAAGGGAAATTTCCTGGCAAATATGGGATACTTGTCAGCTATGCTTATCCTGTGCTGCCCTCCAATGGTAGCAATAGGGCATTGCAGTCTAATTAATAAGGGATGACGGCAGGAAAGAGGGTAAAATAAGGGGTTTTCCTGGCCAATAAGGAATACTTGACAGCTATGCTCTAGGGTGCGGTGTTCATCTCTGTTTACAGCCAAAGAGCCAGCACTGTTTGCATCTACAGACATTTCCATGGAAATGTGGTAGGCATGACTAGCACATGGAACAATGTTACCTTCCCATCAAAGCAGTACCAGTTTATCTACTTGCAGTTTCTTACTGGGTGCAGCATTCAGATCTCAAACTGCTGACCTGTTGACCTTCCAGTCATCAAGTTCGTCATCTTAACCACTAAGCCACCCACAGTCCCTAAAAGAATGACCTAAAGGATTGTCCAAAAAGAGGAGCTGGGGGTCATTCTAGCAGAAGGTGGGAGATAGATAGATAGATAGATAGATAGATAGATAGATAGATAGATAGATAGATAGTTGTTATTAGTTTTCATAACAAAAATATAATAAACATTACAAGAAGAAAAAAGATACATAAAACATAAAACAAATTAAATACATTGAATTACATATACTCTGTTGTAATAGCATTGTAAACAATACCAAATCTTGAACCTAATTTATATCGTGCCTTCTTTAAAACTATACCTTACAACCTACATCTTTTCATAAACATCTATACTGTTCATCACTTATCATCAATTATATTCCCATTATTTCATTACATTTAGCTATGTTTTTAACATTTCAAAAACATATAAGGTTCAATCTAATATACTACAAAATAATCATTATGTCACCCAGTGATATGTACAAGGCCTGAGGATCAAATTTATAATTTAATCTTCCCAGAAACTCATATGTTGAGGTGCTGGTTTATCTCCTTTATCCCCTATTAGTACATGTTCCACAAATGGTCTCCATGTTTCCCAAAACTTGTTCTCCTTCAGTATACATTTGCAGGCGCACCCCCCAATAAAGGACTCAGACACAAATGAAAGTGGATAACGGCATTGGACCACATTTATTGATTCATGCCCTAGTCCGAATTATAAATTTCTATTGGTAATTGACCAGTCATAATTCTTAAGGCAAGCAGGCCGAAGTAACACTGGTAAGGTACCACCCAAAATTGCCAACGGCAATTGTTACAATGTATCTATTTGTATCAATTTGTTTGTTGACAACAAACAAATTGTTGACCGTAGTCAATATCTAACTAATGACCCCACCCTCTGATGTGAATCCGTAAAATCAGGGGGTGATGCATGCTGTCTAGCTGTAGCCATCACCCCATCGCCTGGTTCGTCGTTGACCGGACAACGTTTAAACAACTTATGCCTATCTAATGCCTATCACCCGGAGAGGCTTCAATAAAGGCTCGACGCCCCCCCAAGACCGTCAGCTCGGTCGACAGGCCTGCTCGCCAATCACCCAACAGGAGGTCCATACCTCCTCGCGACAGATGGACCCCATCCCCTGCATAAAGCCCATAATTTTGCAAACTAATGGCGGGATGACGACTGACCCGCCCCCAGCCCTTGGTCGAAAGGAATCGGGCCACAGCCCTGTTCACCATGCGCCTAGCGCGGTCCAGGGCCTGAAGGTCAAAGCCTCCCCTATAAGCGTGCCGTGGGACCATATCTGACCAAACGAGGGTTGTGGCGGGCCATACGTAATGTAAGTAGGCGAGGTCACCGCAAATCGCATGCTTCAGCGATAAGCCAGTGACCTGTCCCAAATCATTACCCCCAAGGTGTATGATCAGAATGTCGGGCGGGTCAGCATTCCTCCCCGAAAAGAGGAATGGCAAGAGCTCCCGCCACAACATACCGGGCTTACCGTACCATGTGAGACTTGCGTATGCACCCAGTCCCAGTCGGGGTCCCCACTCTGTCGCCGCAGCGTAACGCGCTGCCCTGTGCACGTAGCTATGGCCCACCAGCCATACTGTCACCGGTGTGATACGACACCCAGGGTCTGTCAAGGAAAAACAGGGAAGGAAGAGATATGCGGTGACTAAACCGGTACTCACAGCGGGAGCGGGCGAACATAAAACTGGAAACACTGCGAGCCCCACCTCCCCATGCTGCGTATGTCAGCCCCGGAGTACCCATAAGCAGCCTCAGTAGAGGCCGCCCCAATTCTAAATGAATGGGTGCCGTAACGGGCCCCAGGGAGGCCCACACTAGCCAGTGCCTTCCCAGTCACCTTCCAAAACTGAAATTTAGTGAGGGGAGACCCATCTTGGTGACAGAAAAACGGGCCATGGTGCGTGCCACGCAGTGCAAGGAACTCCTGTAGGGCACCAACCGGACAGATGTCTGCCAAGGAACATCGTAGCAGTCTTACTCCACTGCCTACGCCGTGCTGATCTGTTTTAGAGGAGCATATCCTCAACTGAGCCCAATCATTGCAAACATAGACATCTTCGAGTTCCAGTGCCCTACGACTTGCATCCGCCTTAGACAGCATCACAAGCTCGCTGATGCGGAGCGCTCCAAAAAAGGCCACCGTTGTAGCCGCATGAAACAGGGCTGCCTCATACCTATCGAAACATAGGTCATGCCAGCCCCGTGCCAGTTGGGTAAGGACCCCAGGGGAAATTGGGTGGCGGTCGTCCAGGCTACGACCACATTCCCGCACCCACCCCTCCAAAACGTGTCTCACACGGAAATCAGCGGTACTATCCGCATGACCTCCCACCTTGGCCATAAAAGCCAGCGCTGACAACCTGGATGCTATGGTGTGGGGTGCAAGGCCCTGGGCATGCAGGTAAACCATGTAACGAAGGACGTGGGCCACTGGGATCGGCCAGGTATCTGGCAGTCGAGATTGGGTACAAAATGTCCGAAAGGAAACTAACGCATGGTGATACGCCTTACGCGTGCGTGGCGCCAGCGACATGCCGATCGCCCGGTTCACCTCTCCTTGCCAAAGGTCCATATCTCCTCCGGGAGTGGCGAGGGAAATTCCTCCGCATCCGGGGCCAAGGCGCGGAACCGGGAGATCTGCAGGCGGGACAAAGCGTCAGCAATATCGTTATTGACCCCCGGGACATGCCTGGCCCTGAACAATACATTGAGGCGCAGGCTGCGCAATACAAACTGGCGCACTAGGTCCATGACCCTGGGAGATTTAGAAGTCTGTGAGTTGACAATGTGGACAACGGCCGCATTGTCACACCAGAAATGCACCACAGAGTTGGCCCACTCCTCACCCCATAGCATCAAAGCCCCCAGTATGGGAAAAAATTCCAAATATGTGAGATCCCTCAGGCGACCCGTGCCTGACCAGGCTGGTGGCCATCCACCATAGGCCCACTTCCCGTTGAAGTACATCCCATAACCCAGGGATCCCGAGGCATCAGACTGTATCTGAAAGCGAGGTGAAGCCAGGAGGTCAGACCTCCAAAATGAGACCCCATTGAACTCCCACAGGAACTGGAGCCATATGTGCATATCTGCCCTGATGCCCCGTGTCAGTCTCACCCTGTGATGGGGCCTGGATAAGCCTGACATGGCGTCGCACAAGCGCCGAGCAAATGCCCTGCCAGGTGCGACCACCCTGCAAGCGAAGTTAAGGTGACCATGTAGCACCTGCAATTCCCGAAGGGATGCCTTGCGCTTAGCCAGCAATCCCGAAATGAGGGCCGCTATCCTGGCCACCTTTTCCCCTGGCAACCTAGACGCCTGCGCTACTGTGTCAATCTCCACCCCCAGGAATACTAGCTTAGTAGATGGGCCTTCGGTCTTTTCGGGCGCCAAAGGGACACCGAGTTCCTCCATTAGCATCTGAAATGTGTTGAGGAGACGTGTGCACGTGTCCCAGCCTCGTTCACCCCCGAACAAAAAGTCATCCAGGTAATGGGCTACAGACCGAGACCCTGACCTACGGACAAATGCCCACTGCAGGAATGTACTAAAACGCTCGAAGGCCGAGCAGGATATGGAACAGCCGAAAGGCATGGCCTTGTCAAAATAATATTCACCCCTGAATTTGAAACCCAGCAACTCAAAGTCACCCGGGTGCACCGGCAGGAGACGAAAAGCCGACTTAATGTCGCACTTAGCTAACAGTGCACCCGGGCCACATGAGCGCACCATGCGCAATGCCCGGTCAAAGGATGTATACCTGACCGAGCAAAGGTCATCAGGGATAGCATCATTGACCGAGCGACCGGCTGGGTAGGACAAGTGATGAATCAGGCGGAACTCGCCCGGGGACTTCTTGGGCACTAGTCCCAGTGGGGATACTTTAAGGTTGGGGAACGGGAGTGCGGGAAAAAGGCCAGCGACCCTGCCCGCATCATCCTCCTTATTAATGCTGGCAGCAGCCACCTCCTCCCTTCCTCTAAGTGACAAAAGGTTGGGTGCGTCTTGAGGTGACCTATCCCCCGTGAAAGGAATACGAAACCCCAGTTGAAAACCATGAAGCAGGTACACTGCGTCTGCCCTCCTCGGGTACACTGCGAGCCAACGCTCCAGCATGTCCACATTAATTGGGGAGGGGGCCTTTCGGTGGACCCGCTCCCTCAGCGGCAGTCCTACCTGCCCCTTGTCCACCCCTACCCCTGCCCCTGAATCCTCCCGGCCTGGGACAGGCGGAGGCAGCATGGGGGCCAGAACAAGAGGGACACTCATGCCTGTACTTGCAATTCTTTCTGTTGCAAGAACCATTGGACGAGAAGGTCCAGCACAGCAGGCGGGCTGGAACCCCCTGCCCCGCCACTTGGCGGGGAACCTGTACCGGGGCCGCTCGTTGGACCGCATGTCCACAATGATATCTCTCCCCGGGCACCGGGCGCGTGGGGGTCATATACAGAAGCCACAGCTTCTGGCAGGGCTCGTCCCACCTCATCTCCGGGTGCAGTGGAATCCTCATGCGGAATTCCTCGTCGTAAGCCAGCCACGACGGACCCGGGAAGTCGACCATAGCCCGGTAAATATTGTCCAAATACTGGACCATAGGGATGGCCAGATCCGGCCTGGCCCTGAGGTAAACAGCCATGTAAATTAGGTACGCTGGCAACCAATTTGCCCATGTACGTGGCGGCTTACGACGACGTGCCTGCTCCTTATCCTTCTCATCCTGCCCTTCCCTCTCTTCCTTGGTGGGCTCCCTGTTAAGAAGGGAGAAGATGTCCACATACTCGCCCCTCCAGATCTTTTCCTTGGTGGACTGGGCCAGATGGTCCCCTAGGGGCAAGGAATACCCCGCTGTCGGCAATGCCAACACCGGCACAGAGGGAAGTGCGGGCAAAGCAAAGGGGGCCTGTACCAACCCGGACACCCCCAACACATTCCCTACCGCATAGGGGGCACCACCCCAAGCCGGGCCCTGGGTCAGGGATGAAGTCGCTGGGTGGGCTGGAGGCGGCTGCACCGCCGCACCACCCGTGCGAGGCCATGGCCACTGAAAAGCCCCCCCCCCCCAGGGAAGTCAGTTGTGTGGGTGCACTAGCTTGAACTGCATACTCACCCGATGCACCCCCACAGGCCGCCCCCACTGGGGGTTCCGGCCCGCTGGGGGCGTCGGAGCTCACGACCGAAGCTGAGCTCGTCAACGGGGCCAGATCAGCACAAGTCTGCTGCGCCTGCTGAGTGGGGAGCTGCGAGGCAGTGGCCGCCACCGGCCCGCGCGCCTCAGGCAGCTCGACCCGACCCGTCGCCTGCCGCTGCCCGGCAGCCAAAGGATCAACCTGGAACCCGAAAGACGCCCCCGCTTGGTTGGCCCTTGCCAGTGATGCCTCGAGGGCCGCTACGCGGGCCAGAAGGGCCTCCACGTTAACATAGCCCCCAGCCCCGACAGGGGGCAAAGGGCCAGCCGGCCCACAAGTAACGGGCACCTGTCCAGGTCCCTGTGCCCCAGGGGCCGGATACGGCCAAGAGCCCATGCTCGGCCCTTGAGGGGCTGTGGGCATGCCCTGCCAAGGCAGGGAACCCAACCACCCCCCTGGCTCGATCCCCCCCATGGGGAACTGTGCACCCAGGGAAGAAGGCCCCACCGCACGGACCATGCCAGGGGCAGTGGCCATCGTTTGCGGGCCAAGGGCCGAGGCCCCAGCCGGGGCAGCCTGCGCACGCCGCGCATCGGGCCAAGGGGCCACCGATCCCATCCCACCGGTCCCGGTGGGCTCTGCCAAAGGTGGCTGCTGGGCGGGCGCAGTCGCGGTCCTCCGACCCGGCTGACGCCTCCGCGCAGATCGAGCCACGTTTGCAGCTGCCTTCTTCTTAGAGGGCATAGCTGGTCTAGCTGGGAAGCCAAAGAAAGGAAAGACTGCACCGAAAAAGGCTTCTCCTGAAAGGACACAAGCGACGGAGGTAAGAGGGAAAAACTTCTCCGCTCCGTCGCTTCGCAAAATGGCAGCTCGGCTGCCTCATGGCCAGCCCTTTTATTAGGGTGCTGGCCACGCCCCTAACTACCCGGATGCCTTTGTCCGGTGGGGGGGCCGCAAAGAGCGCGGCGGCTGTTTTGGCGCCACGCTTGCATTCTTCACATTCAATTCACATGTCAATTTATCATTCAAGGCAATTTCCCACATTTCCTTATACCATTCATCTATTTTCAAAACCAAATCATTTTTCCAATTTCTTGCTATACATAATCTTGCAGCTGTTAACATTATGGATAATAATTCTTTTTTATTCATATTCACATTTATATTATCCACTTCTGTCAAGTCGGCACTTGACTCCAACTTAAAATCAGTTTTAAAAATCTCTGATATCTCTTTCTCAATTAATTTCCAAAAAGCATTTATCACTTTACAACTCCGCCACATATGTTCATATGTTCCAAGATTGCTTTTACATCTCCAACAATTTCTCATTTTGGTATTATCCATTCGATGTAACTTAATCAGAATCAAGTAAGACGGTGGGATTTGGCCCCACACATATGCCACCAATGGAGGTGGACACATCACTGTGTCTCATAGAAAGACTGGTCCTTTATTCCAGGGCACCAGCTTGCACCACAGCAGCTTTGAAGCACACAATTTTGACAAACTAGAGCTGTGGAGAGAAACATGCACCATCCTCAAAGGCTGTTTCTAAAACAAAAACAGAGCATCCAGACGTTTTGCATACATGTAGAATTAATACTAAAAGCATTGTCTCTTCTTCAGACTCAACATTTGCATGCACATGGAAACAATGAAGGAGTTAGGGTTTATCTCTCTTCAAAAACCAAGGCTATAGAGGACAAAAGGCTAATACACACTCCCTGGATTTCCAGGATTCTTTGGGCAACACACTCCAAGTGGAATCCCTGTCTTCACTCCTCTCATCACTGCACACACTCTTTCTTCTGGTCCCATTAGGTAATAACCAGTGGTGGGCATCAGCAGGTTCGCACCAGTTCATCAGAACCGGTAGCAGAAATTCTGGCTGGCCCCGCCCATCCAAGTTTTCAAATAAAGTAGTCTCAATTCAGGTGCAATTCAGGGCTTTCCCCTGGCCACGCCCACCATACCATGGCCACAGTGTGGTAGTAAATTTTTTTGGAGCCCACCACTGGTAATAATGCCCAGGAACAAAATGTGGGTTGCAACTCGCTTTTGTGAGCATTTCTCAAACATCCATAAAGGAAAGGTGAGTAGCCATCTGCATCAAGGAACAGCCAGCACTTGTAGCCATGCCCATACCTGTCAAGTATCCCGTATTGGCTGGAAAATTCCATATTTCACCCCTCTTTCCAAGTCCTTTCCGCAGCCATCCCGTATTTGAATGGCCAGAAAAGGGGTTACTGTGCATGCATGCCCGTCAGAGGAAGTAGTGTGCATTTATGAAGGGGTTACTGCAGTAATGCACATGCACAAAAGGGTCACTGCGCATGAGCAGTAACCTCTTTGCACATGTGCACCACTGCAGTAACCCCTCCACACATGCACGCCCGTCAGACGCAGCGGTGCTTTCCATTTTTTCACCACTGCAACTTGACAGGTATGGCCATGCCCCACCTTGGCAGGTAGCTAATGCTGCTGATCCTGGCATCTCAAGTGGCAGACAGAAAAGAAAAAAAGAATGGCTGACTAGACAGGGAATCCTTATGGAACTCAATGGTGTCTTATTTTGCTGTGGCAATAATATTCAAAGCTCCATGATGATGATGATAAGGAGGAGGAGGATAAACAAACCTCCAGAGATGCACAAGTTCATATGGGGGGCATCAGATACCCCATCACATGGTCCTGTGATCATGCTGTACTTATTGTTTAATTGCTACCACCTTTTTGCAGAGGGTTATCACAGTTTGAATGGCCAGAAAAGGGGTTACTGTGCATGCACACACGTCAGAGGAAGTGGTGTGCATTTACGAAGGGGTTACTGCAGTAATGCACATGCACAAAAGGGTCACTGCGCATGCCTGGAGGCCTTTGGGGTCTGGATGGGGGCCAATGGGCTTCGGCTGAATCCCAGCAAGACAGAGTGGCTGTGGATAAGGGCCCCCGTGTTATCCAGGGAGCTACCATCTTTGGTACTGGATGGGGCTGTTTTGCCCCAGACAGACCCAGTGCGCAACTTGGGGGTCCTTCTAGACTTGCAGCTGCTGCTAGAAGAACAGGTAGCGGCTGTGGCCAGGAGGGCTTTTGCCCAACTTCGGGTGATTCGCCAGTTGCACATGCTCCTGGACCGGGGCTCCTTGCTTATGGTCACCCATGCTCTGGTCACTTCCTGACTAGATTATTGTAATGCACTCTACATGGGGCTGCCCTTGACGACCATTCGGAGGCTGCAGTTGGTCCAGAATGCAGCAGCCCAGGTGGTGATGGGATGTGGATGATATGCCCACGCCTCACCGCTACTTCAGGAGCTGCACTGGTTACCAGTTTGTCTCTGGGTACAATTCAAGGTGCTGGTTTTGACCTTTAAAGCCCTATATGGCAGTGGGCCAGGATACCTTAGAGACCGCATCGCTCCAAGAGTGTCTGCCCGTCCAACCAGAGTGGACTGGAGAGGCTCTCTAATAATGCCATCAGCTAGGAGTGCACATCTATCCAGCACCCGAAGGAGGGCCTTCTCCGTGTCTGCACCAACCCTCTGGAACCTCCTGCCAACAGAACTAAGACTTCAAAGAGATTTGCTGCCCTTCAGGAGAGAATTGAAGACCTGGCTGGCAGGGCAGGTGTGGGGCCCTAATGGGAACACGGTCCCCGCTTGCTGGCTTATGTAAACAATTAAGAACTCTCTCTTCTTCTTTTTATAGTGGGTGGGATGGGTGGGTGGGATATGGGTCTTTTAAAGTGGGTGGGATATGGGTCTTATAAAGTGTTTTTATGTGTTTTTAGAACTTGTTGTAATGCCGCCCTGAGTCGGGTTCTGCCTGAGTGGGCGGCATATATAAATATGACTATTAAATTAAATTAAAATTTAAGTTTGAAATCTGCTGCCTGCTTATATTTCAGGCTGAATTCTTTACCAAATAAATTAGTTTTTCATATAGTATCATAGGCAAGGAGAAGAAGAAACCTACAGTCTGTAGATACCTGTGATTCAGACCATGAGAAAATTACAGCTATTTATACCTTTGTAGCTTCTCAAATTCTCTTTGAACACCATTCCTCGGAGCACATTCTACTTAGGGTTTAAAATAGTAAAAACTAGCCATTTCTCAAGATCAATATTATTTTGCATATGAAAAAGACAAAGGCAAACACTTAACAATTACAGGCATATATACCTTTCTCCTAATTTTCAGGTTTAATGACTTTCTTTTCTTCTGCCACTGGCTCTTCTTTCAGCATCTGTTTGTGAAATTACAGACCCAGTCATCTGGATCAAAACAGACCCGGTTCTTGAACTACCCATACTGTGGCACCTCCTCCTTTTGTAATTTGTGTTCCAGTTCCCAAAGTTTCTGAAATCATCCTCCATTTCCTTCTGGCCTCTAGGGAATTTCCTATGGCATTTTGTACTGTTTATAGTTGTCCCAACACTTCCATGAGAGGGTTCTACCACCTACCCAAACCAGTTTCATTGAAAGCCTTCACATGGTCTAAACATCTGGGCAAACTTTATGGAGACTTTTGTAATGGAGCCTCTATGAAGGAGCTGAACAAATAGCAACTCATTAGGCGCAATGCAATGTGGATGTCAGCCAGATGGCTGATTCTAATTTTGCAGACTGTCACTTGGATGGCCAGAGTTGTAGAAATTGCTATACTATACTACTGAAAGTTGACTAACCTTTCAAGGCCTGATCCTAATCCCTTTGATGTCATCTGGCATTTTGGCACCAGCTTTTATTGCCTTTTGGAGCACAGTCATTTGAAAGGGCTCTATGAAGTATAAATTGTCTGTGTGCATTTTAGCTGATTTCCTTCCCTTTCATAAATAGCAGGGCTTATGAGAGATGACAGCCGGCTCTTTTAAAACATCATGACATATGCTGAGATTGGAGGGGTTACATTTCAGTTACTGGCTTATATTGAGAATAATTTTTTCCCTGATATTGCTAGAGTCTTGCGAGTAAATTCTGTATTCTTTTTCTTTTGAAAAATATCTAAAATTGCTCTAAGGAAATATATATATTGCATTTTATCATTAGGGGGAGCATATGTACCAAAGACAAATTCCTGGTGTGTTATAGCACACTTGGCCAATAAAGGATTCTATTCTATTCTACAAAGTTAGGCTAAAACCTACAGAGTGCGAAAGGCGATTTTATAAAACTAGAGTACCTTCTCTTGGAGAGAGAAAACAGCTGCCTCAACAAATGAAAGCCATCCTTTGCTTGTTTTGCTTCCTTCATTTTTGCAATTGTAGGCTCTCTGAGAAGAACATGCTTGTTTGTGAAGCACCACTATCTGTTCTTTTCCTTTGTAGACTAAGCAATGACATGGTTATCTGGTACCTACTATGGCTTTTGATCTTACTCTTTGATTGTACAATTTCCCAAGGCTAACATGAAATGGACAACCCAAACTGGAGCAGACAAAAGAAGTGGATGGAGAGTACCTGGCAAGAGCCTTCTAATCTCTTACACAGAGATGGGGTATAATCTCTCTCGTCTCATCCTTAGGTAATGGAGTCCTCACCCTGGTGTTAATGGATGTCTCTGATGGCAATCAAAGGCTTGCTGCCATGTTCAGTTTCAAAGCTCTCTAGTCTAAAACCTGGAGAAAGCATTGGGTAAACAAGGCTCCAAGACCTTAGCACCGTTCTGATTAATATATTAAAATGTTGCCAGTTCAATTTACAGCATTTACAGTTTCCAGCAGCGCAGAGGAGATGCTGAATGTTGCTGCTCATGCGTGCACCTACAGATCTACAGGCACGCAGTGCAAGAACATTTCTCTATTTTACACTAAAATTCTTGCAAAAATAATTTGCTGCTGCCACCTTGTGGTGTTGCTGATTTGTGGTTTTGAAAAACCAACACAAGTTGAGATGGAGTAGCAGCTTTTGATCTTCATAGCTTGTGCGTGTGATAGAGTTGGCCTGTGCTGAATAGGGCGGGGTATAAATCGAATAAACATAGAGAGGATAGTGATTCCTGTTCAAGCTTTGTTTTTATACGTATTCAACATATATGATGTGACTAATTTTTTTTGTAAGTTTATCATTGGGGTTGCTGTTTCAGGGCAGGCTGGAACTAAGGGAACTTATTGAGCATTCAGTTCCTGCCCACAACACAGGGAGCAAAAAGGAAGCACCACTTATATAGAAAAGAGCCAACTTGTTGTTTTGCAAGACTCTTAATTACATTAAGGAGAGGATGTAATCGGCTATTGTGAGCTGTGGGTGGGGGTGACACATGGCCCTCCCAGATGTTACTGTACTGCAATGTCCATCAACCTTACCCACCACATCCAGTGGTTATGAATGATGGGAACTGCTACAATATATGATGATGGTCACACATCCTCCAATCCTGCTTCTGCGGAGGAATGGGGTGACCTAGATGTTGTTGGAGTGTTGCTCCCATCATTCATCATCATTATTTCTGCAAGCTAGGACTGGTGGGAGCTACAGTCTTACAACCTCAGGAGCTAACACATACTCCCAAACCATGGAGTAAAGATCGCCCTTGCTCAAAAGTCAGTCATATCCAACTCTAGGGTTTGGTGCTCATCTCCACTTTCAACAAAAGAGCCAGTGCTGTCTGCGTCTGCAGATGTTTCTGTAAGCATGTGGCAGGTATGACTAAACACCAGAGTGCATGGGATGCTGTTGCCTTCCCACCCAAGTGGTCCCTATTTATCTACATGCAATTTCTTGTTTTTGAACTGCTAGGTTGGCAAGAACTCAGACAGAGATGGGAGCTCACTCCATCATGCAGTACTCAGGTCTCGAACTGCTGACCTGCCAACCTTCCAGTCATCAAGTTCAGTGTCTTAACCACTAAACCACCACAGTCCCAACCATATAGTAGGCCTTCCAAATAGCTGGGAAAGGACTGATGGGCCAGGTTTCATAGCACCATAATGCCTTTGGTCCTGCTCCTGAGAGTATTTTTAAAAGTATGTGAACTGGTGGCATATCAATCAATTGGATGGTACCAGCATCCATTACTACTATCTCTTCCCCTTTAAGGAACAAGGACTCCCCTCAGCTTCCATCACCTTTGCAAGTGGCTGGAGGATGCAACGAGACTTTGGCACCAAGAGAAATAATTTCCCTGGGGAGAAGGGACAATGGATCTAGTCAGAGAGGTGGCTCTTTGTTCTATCACCTTTACCTGCTTCTGCAGGATGACAAATCGACAGTCATTGCCATTTCCTTTTCTCTCAGGCCTGATGTTGTGGCTTTATTCACCCCAGGTAAAGACCGTTTTTGATTGCCACAGGCAGTTTAAAAACTTTTTCTGGTGCCCTGTTTTATTTTGATGCTGATTTCACTTTATTTGCTGCCAGAGTTAGCGTATGATATCCTTTTCACATTTTTACTGTTTTGTATTCGCATTTTGCCCAGGAACCACTGGCTTACTGGCTGGTTTATAAGTACAGTAAAACCCTTTAGTGTTCTGGAAATAATAGGCAGCAGCCAGCAATACAGGCCAAACACACAACTTTATCTATACCTATAAAATGGTGCGTTAACCGTTGGAATGTGACAAAGGATGTTGCACCAGGCCCCACTAGCCCGTAATGGGCCTCCGTTCACTCGCCCGAACCCGGTTCGCAGGTAACTGTCGGGTTGAAATTTTCGGCCGGGGGGCAGGAGCCCCCTGGATGCAAACAAAAAAGGGGACTTCAATTCCCAACGTTCCTTGCGCCGTGCCACACCAGAGCCAATCAGGCTGAGCGGCGCAGCAAAAGGAACGTTCGGAAACGCGCCGCGGCCAATCAAAAAAAAGCCGCAGGAAAAAAACCGCTGCAGTAACCAAACACGGCAGGCAAAACTACAAGCCCCAGCATCCTGCACGCCATTAGCACTCTACATGGGGCTGCGCTCTACATGGGGCTACCCTTGATGACCATTCGGAGGCTGCAGCTGGTCCAGAATGCGGCGGCCCGGGTGGTGACGTTATGCCCATGCCTCACCACTGCTGCGGGAGCTGCACTGGTTACCCGTTTGCCTCCAGGTGCAATTCAAGGTGCTGGTTTTGACCTTTAAAGCCCTATGTGGTAGTGGACCAGGTTACCTTAGAGACCGCATCGCCCTAAGGACGTCTGTCCGTCCAACCAGAGCGGACCGGAGGGGCTCTCTAATAGTGCCATCGGCCAGGTGGCTCGCCTCTCTGGCACAAGGAGGAGAGCCTTCTCTGTGTCCGCACCTGCCCTTTGGAACCTCCTGCCTGTGGAACTGCGTCTCCAGACGGAGTGGTTGCCCTTTAGAAAAGAACTAAAAACCTGGCTGGCAGGCCAAGTTTGGGGTGCAGGTGGAGGGGTGGTTAATATAGGGGATGATGCCTGCTCCATGGTTTCTTCAGTTCCTGCACCCCTCTCTTTTTAGGGGTGGGTTCTTATTGCTGGTTTTTATCTGTTTTATTTGTTTTTATCTGTTTTTACCCACTGTTGTGAACTGCCCGGAGTCGGCTTTGGCTGAGTGGGCGGTATAAAAATTTAACAATAAATAAATAAATAAAATTATTCACACTAATCTCAAATAATACCAAAAAAATCCAGAAATCACTTTTCACTCAAAAAAATGCGTACAAATAAAGATTTAAAAAACCAAAATTAAATTAAAAATTAAAAAATTAATTTACATTAAATAAATAAAATTAAAATAAAATTTGCATAAACATTAAACAAAAACCTTCCAAAAACAATTTAAAGAGCCCAGCACTGAGGAAGCCGGCGCGTAAAAAATAAAAATAAAACACACACTGGGAGCGCAAGTCCGCCACAGGCGGACGCAGCGCCTCAAAGCCACAAAATCACAATACCTTACAACATCATTTAAAACAGCCCAGCACCATTGGTTCAAGGAAAAAAATGAAACCCTTTACTATCCAACACAATTTTAAAAAGCCCGGCACCGCCGGGCAAAATATGCTAGTTTGGAATAAGAATAGGTGACCAGAGCTAACCACATTCTTTAACTATCTCTGATCAGAACTGACAGTTGAGAAAAACCGTTAGAACCGTTGACAGCTCTGTTCTCGTTCACAACCTTCCCGAAGTCTCGCGTGACTTCGGACCATAGTAAAGCAAATACATATTAAACTCTTTCACAACAAGACAAAATGGCAAACACATTTCCTTAAATACACAACAAGCCCCGACTTACATATGCCTCGAGTTACATTAAATTCGACTTACCTAATGATTTTGTCCTAAAACCACATCCCGATTTAGACGATTTCCTATGGGTTTGCTTCAAGTTACATAAAGATTCTCTTTCCTATGAGTTTGCCTCGAGTTACATAAAAATTAATTTCCCTATGGGTTTGCTTCGATTTACATAAAAAATTCATTTTTCCTATGGGTTTTCTTCCAGTTAGTTTAAAAAATAATTTTTCCTATGGGTTTGCTTTGAGTTACATAAAAAACAATTTAAGCAAAAGCCTACGGAACAGACTATGTTCGTAAGTAGGGGGTTTACTGTACTTTAATTGATCATTAAAGTAAAACAATATTTGAGCATGCTTCGATGTTTCCTTCCAGTTCCTTACATTTACACTGGCAAAACAATGTACTCTGACACAGTAATTGGCTACAATGGGAACAAGCGTAGAGTGAGGTGTGTGTCTAAGGAATTGTAGGATTGGGCTGCAAGAATAATTTAGTCCATGATTTTGCAGAAATCATAAAGCACTTCAGATTCACTGAAACTCTCCATATTTCAGACAAATCTTGATTCCTTTAGCCTCTAGCATATTTTGCTCGACTTTTGTCATTAGAACTAACAAGTACATCTTGCACAACTCTTGTAAAAATTAATCACATTGTATCGTGTAACACATACCTGTCAAGCTTGCGATTTAAAAATAAGGGACATTTTGGCCACACCCCTCTGTGGGTGTGGCCAACTCTGTCGGCATGGCCAAATCTGGCCATGTGACTTGCTGGGCTCTAGTCATGCCTGCCACATGACCATGAAAACATCTGCAAACCCAGACAGCACTGGCTCTTTGACTGTAAATGGAGATGAGCACTGCACCCTAAGGTCAGATATGGCTGGCTTTCAAGCAAGGGCATCCTTTACATTTATGTAATGTTAGATCCAATGCTGCCTGTCATACCTGACTCTAGAGTTCAATGCTCATTTCTGTTTATAGCCAAAGAGCCAGCACTGCCTGTTTGTAGATGTTTCTGTGGACATGTGGCAGGCATGACTAGACACCAGAATGTTGTTACCTTTCCCACCAAAGTGGTCTCTATTTATCTACTTGTAATTTCTTGCTTTTGAACTGCTAGGTTGCCAGGAGCTGGGACAGAGATGGGAGCTCAAACCATCATGTCGGCCTTCCAGCTAACAAGACGAGCTTCTTACCCACTGAGCTGCTGTGGCTCAAGTGGCTAATGTGCTGACTGGAAGGTGGCTGGTCAGCAGCTCAATACCCAAGTACTGCAGGATGGAGTGAGCTTCTGCCTCTGTCCCAGCTCCTGCCAACCTAGCAGTTCAAAAGCAAGAAAATTTAGGGAATCAAATAGGGTATCTGGATTGGTCCAAGCCCCTTCCCCTCATCTTCCTGTTTGTTTAAGCTTGAGTGCACCAACCTAGTGGGGCCTCCATCCTACCACACAGAAGTGGCTCATCTTCTTCTTCCTCTTTCCTTCCATCTAGGGTCTTATTTTTTCACCCTCAGGCGTCTCTTTCCCTAGGGTCTACCTTATGTTTATCAGACCACCACCTCATGATGTCATTATTTGTACTTTCACCGTTATTTTTGCAGTTCTGAAGACATGTTTTTTCAATTCAATTCAATTCAATTTTTAATTTATATCCCGCCCTTCTCAGCTTGTGCCGACTCAGGGTGGCTAATATGTTACCTGTATTATATTGAAATTTGTCTGTTTGAGTGATGATTAATCTATACAAAATGCTTTCAAACTATGTCTCCCATTCCACTTTATATAATTGCAAATAGATAAATAGGGAACACTTTGGTGGGAAGGTAAACAGCATTCTGTGTGCTCCTGTAGTCATGCCTGCCACATGACCATGGAAACGTCTGCAGATGCAGACAGCACTGGCACTTCAGCTTTGAAACAAAGATGAGCACTGAACCCTAGAGTCAGATACGACTGGCTTTCAAGCAAGGTAAAGGTATCCCTTGTTTAAAAGCCAGTCATATCTGACTCTAGGGTTCAGTGGTTATCTCTGTTTAACCTGGGCCAGACCCTGGCCCCTCATCCACAACACACACACAAACACACACACCATCGCTCTCCACACCCACACACACATACAAAGGCGAGTCTCTCTCTCTCACACACACACACACACACACACACACACACACACAGAGAGAGAGAGTAAAGTAAACAAAACAAAACAAAAAGACATAGACTTACCCAGAAGGGGCAAGTGCAGGGGGATCCATGCTGGCCCTCCCTGGCCCAGGGCCAGCCACATTGGGCACCTCTTTTCTTCCTTTCCTTTCCCCCCTCCACCCTCCCCTCACATGGGTGGCCCATGGAGGGGCCAAAGGAAGTTGGAACAGAAGCAGAGAGATGAGACCTTCTCTCTCCCCTTCCACAAGTGAAAAGCCACAGCGGCCTCTGGTGGCAAGAAAAAAACTGCAGCTTTGGGTTTTTTTAATAAAAAAACATGATATTATGGGGAAATTAATAAAACGGGAAGGGGGCGGCAAGAGGGTTAAAAATATGGCGTTTCCCCGGCCAATAAGGGATACTTGACAGGTCTGATGTAACATCCCATTACATTCATTTTCAAGTTACATTCATGATGGCTGGGGGATTCAAGGAGTTAGAGTCTCCCAAAAGCAATGTTTTCCACTCTCAGCTGCAAGTGCTGGACAGACTAGCATTAACATAGACCAGGTATTACTAGAAGACATGAAAATGATTTCTGAAGTTAAGAAATTTGATCACATTACTCCAACCATGATCCAGCTACATTGCTTCCACTTTGTGCATTATAAAAGGCACAGGGTGTTAATTTTAACTGATAAAGCCCTACGTGATTTTGCAATCTTATTTGCCTGCAGATCATTTCTCCCAAAAATCTACTTGCCCGCATCACCCAGCCATCCCAGAATTTGCAGCCCCTGATGCTACCAAACTAGCACGGCAAAGAAGGTTTTAAATAGAAAGAAAGCATTCACGATGATAGCACCTAAACTAAAAGTGGAGACTTCTGCCTGTGGAACGGTGTCATGTTCCCTCTTTGAATATATTTAAGAAACAACTTTAAACTGAATTTTATATAGAAATATTCAAAGATGTCCTCCCTGTGGACAATTGATCCAGAAAATTATCATTGCCGGATCCTGTACAGTGGAACCTCAGTTAACGTAATTAATGCATTCTCCGGGATGTTTCTTACAGTGAAAATTACTTTAACCAAATTTCCCATAGGAATGATTGAAAACAAATTAATCCATTCTGAAGAAAAATCTGCAAACCAAGCCACTATTTTCTATGGATTTCCTTTTGTTATGCAATTTTTATGTTAACCGAGCCATTTGTTAACCGAGGTTTTACTGTAGTCTGGTAGTGATGAGTTTTTAGATTTATTTGTATTTGTTGTATGGAGCTGTCATGTGGGGAGGAGGAGTGTTTATGTCTTTTTAATGTTATTTCGTTTATTTTATTGCTGAAAGCCACCCAGAATGGGAATCTCTTTCCCAGGTAAGTGGTCTATAAATGTACCAAATAAATCCAAACCTATAAATCCAAGGGTTAACATTAGAACTTGCTATACGTTTCTGCACCCATCCATCCTATCCCGTACCAAGCCTCCTGCACTCGCCCAAACCCGGCCCGCAGGTTACTGCAGGGTTGCCGAAGGCATCAGTGAGGCAACAGCCCCATGAACGTGAAAAAAGGAAAAGAACTTCAATTACCAATGTCCTCTGTGCCACGCCACGCCTCAGCCAATCAGGTCTGGAACTCAACTGAAGGAACAAGCCTGGACAAAAAGGATTTTGCCCAACCTACAGCCAGCGAGGAGAAGGCTGGAGTTGCTGTGAGTACTTTTACTGTGCCTCAGGAATTAAAGTAGTGCTCACGAGGACTTACAGACTGTTTATCTGCCAGAGAAGAATCTGTTGTTTATGTTATCTTTATGAACTATTCTGCTGAGTAAAAGCTGTTTCTGTTGCACTGATACTCTGCATCTCTGCTTGTTATTGTCTGGGGGAGAGAGATAAAACCACACAGGTACCGCCGCTGCTGCCAAAAGCTAACTGCTTAACTCTGCATGATTCGAACCCAGACCACAATACCTAACAGGAGTGCAAGTCCGCCGCAGGCAGACGCAGCACCTCACAGCCTCACAAAACAAACACCCACAAAAAAACACAGTGAGACACCCACCGGCCTTCTTTCCCAGAGCAATGGGGAGAAGAGGGACTCCCTCTCCTCCACGCTACCCTGCTGAAGACACAGCGAGACCATCGCCGGCCTCAAGGTACCTTGAGCCGGGGTGGAAAAAAACAACAGCAGGCAGCAGTTCGTCAGGGGAAGCACCCTCCCTGGCGAATGACTGGCTGCTGCGTTTGTACTTCCAACACCACTGTTTCAAGAACTAACACGAAATAGTGGTGGAGGTAATACAAAAGCAGCAGCCAGCAATCCGCAAGGAAGAGCACCACCTCTTACGGATTGCTGCCTGCCGATCTCCAGTTAAGTAAGCCAGGAGAAAAAGGAGACAGAGAGGAGAGAACCGTGAGGCAGAGAGCTCTTCTCTGCCTCCTTCTCCCCCGACCTACCTAACGAACCTTACCAGGGGAAGAGCAGGCTGACTGCCGGCTCCTCCTTTTCCCCATTACTGCATCGAAACCAAAATTCAAAGCAGCAATGGGGAAAAGAGGAACGGACAGGCAGACCATTCTTCTACACACCAACAACAAACACCAACATTAATAAAAATTAATAAAAAACAAATAAATAAATAATTTAAAACCCATTAATAAACAAAAAAGTAAACCACAAAATCCACAAACAAAAACATCCACAATACCAGAAAAGCAAAGAAAAAACACCTAACTACAACACGAAAATACCTAACTCTAACAACACAACTACCACAAATTACACAAATAAACACCAACGAAATCACAAAAACCAGAAATAAACAAACCAATTACACACATCTAAAGCCAAACAAAGCCACAAAAGAACAAACAGAAACACCTCCCAGCCCAACACCACAAAATCAAAACAAAGAAAAATCCCAGAATAAATAAAACCAGAGAACTCACCAGCACGTCCTCCCTCCACGAGACTGGAACAGAAATGAAGAAACAAAGACTACTTACCGGAAAATGCCCCACCTAGAGGCCAGGAGAGAAAAAACAACTGAAACAAAAAGAAAAACAACACTATTACTAACAGCCCCATCTGCAGGCCTGAATATTAAAAACAAGTCAAAAACAAAACAGCCCCACCTAGAGGCCACAAGAGTAAAAACAAGTCAAAAAAATAATAAATCAAAAGTTTACATAAATAACAAACATATGTTAAATAAATAAAATAAAAAGATTTATACCATCCTCTATTGATTTTTAACTAAAAAAAAAACCAAAACATCTAAACACCCAAAACATCTAAACACAGTTTATAACAGCCCGGCAACACCGGGCAACCTATGCTAGTAAATACATAAAATGGCCAGAATTCTCTCAGTGTTAGAAATGGGTGAAGCTGTTTGGCTTTTCATTTCAAAAATGCAAGCAGGACCTCTTTTCAGAGACACTGGAGTGGAAAGACCCTTGTGTCCCCAACTTGCTAAAGCAAGACCTGGTTGACAACAGTGCAAAAGGGTGGGAAACGTCCCTCCTTCCAGATGTGGAAAGATTTGACCTGTAATTATGGAGTGAAAGTTTGCTGGGGTCGGGGGGGATTTGTGACTGTCCCAAGAGGTTTGTGCTGTCCTTATAATGCCTTGGGCCATCTGTACATGTGAGAAGTGGAAAAGAGCAATAAAATGCTAAATTTATGAATGCACATCTGTTGCAGGTACTGAGCAAATTCAAAACTGTCTGAAACGAGAAAGCACCATGACACTCACCAACATTTATTCATTTTGTTAAATGGAAAAGTATTGGACTGTGAAGCAACACCGAAGACAATTTCAGTGGCTGTCAGCGTACATTAAAGAGGCCCTTACAAATTTGACAAAAATAAATATACTCCTTTAGGTCTTCCATAATTCACAAGTCAGTCACTGGGATGTTGAATGACAGTTTCTTCTGCTTGTTCTAAATAGAAAATGGGATGTTAGAAGAGAGAGCCATATATTTTTCCTCGATGTCCTTTTGGAGAAGCTGTGATGGTCACTAACCTTAGATAGCTGTAAAGGGTGATAATCAAGCTATTGTTTCAGTGGATACAATTCATGATGCTTACTCTAGGACAGGGATTGTGAAACTTGTCTCTCCAGGTGTTTTTGAACTTCAGTTACCAGAAGCCCAAATCACCACATCTGCTGATCAGGGCTTCGGGGAATTGAAGCCCAAGAACATCTGGACAGCCAAGTTTGAGGATCCATGCTGTATGAGAAGAGCCACTATTCATCAAAATACCACTTGGAGGGATGTAAGACTGGAATACCACAAGAAGTAATGTGCTAAATTAGAGTAAATGCCTATTGAGTTCAGCATTCTTTTCTCACAGTAGCTAACCATTTGCATATGGAGTGCCCACAAATAGGATATGAGTGTAATAGCACTCTCTTGTTCATGTTCCCCATTCACTGACATAGTTGACTAACTGAACCATTACATATGACTAGTAACCAGTAGTAGTCCCATCTATCATGAATTCATCTAATCCCTTTTTAAAGTCTTTCAGGATGGTGCTGCCACTACACTTCATGGCAGTGAATTCCCCTTGTCTATGAACTCCAACTCAACTCCAGGAGGTAGGACAGACCCCCCAAAAAACCCTGCCCGTGCGAAGCCGGGCACCCCTGCTAGTATTGTCCAAAGGGGAAACTAATGCAATGGCTTATAGTTAACTGTAAAAGTAGCCAGCCAGCCGCCCCAACGCGAGCCCTTCCGAGCCGGTCCCCACCATTTCCAGCAGGGCAGGTGAGGGAGGAGGAAGACCAGCCGGGCGGGGAGAGGCCAGCCAGTTGCCCCAACGCGAGCCCTTCCGAGCCGGTCCCCACCATTTCCAGCAGGGCAGGTGAGGGAGGAGGAAGACCAGCCGGGCGGGGAGAGGCCAGCCAGTCGCCCCAACGCGAGCCCTTCCGAGCCGGTCCCCACCATTTCCAGCAGGGCAGGTGAGGGAGGAGGAAGACCAGCCGGGCGGGGAGAGGCCAGCCAGTCGCCCCGACGAGAGCCTTTTCCAAGCCCTGAAAACAACCAAGCGCCGAAGGAGAGGTCCAATTGGCAGAAGGGAAGAAGGCAAAGGAGTTAAACCGGGGGGTGAGACTCAGAGCCCCATACAAAGGATAAGTAGTTAAATATGCAGAAATGTTGATGACTTAATATAGTAACTCACATAAAGACTTTAAAATGACTTAATATAGCAACTGACATAGAGACTGTGCTTTAAAGTGTGATAATATGCATGATAATATGTTGTCTTAAATGTTTTTAAACTTTTAAAAAACTGTGATAAAATGTATGAGGAGAGAAAAATGGCGCAGACACCGGCAACCACGCCATAAATCTTGCCAAGAGAACCCTATTGACCAAAACAAAAGGCAAAACAAAAGGGCAGGCTAGGTGATACAGGATGCTTAACACCACAGAGGGGAGAAAGGGGAGGGACAGGAAAGGGGGAGGGGAAATGCAATGTTGTAAGGAGCAATACTGCATAGGGACATGGAATGTGAGATCAATGAACCAAGGTAAACTGGAAGTGGTAAAAAATGAGATGGAAAGAATAAGCATTGACATCTTGGGCATCAGTGAGCTCAAATGGACAGGGATGGGTGAATTCAGCTCTGGAAACCATCATATCTACTATTGTGGACAAGAAAACCTTAGAAGGCATGGAGTTGCCATAATTGTCAATAAGAGAGTAAGAAAAGCAGTAATGGGATATAACCTCAAAAATGACAGAATGATGTCAGTCAGAATTCAAGGCAAACCTTTCAATATCACCGTAATCCAAGTCTATGCACCAACCACTAGTGCAGATGAAGCCACAGTGGACCAGTTCTATGAGGACCTAGAACACCTCATAGAACAGAAACCAAGAAATGATGTCCAAATTATATTAGGAGACTGGAATGCCAAAGTAGGAAATCAAAAAGTGGAGGGAATAACAGGCAAGTTTGGTCTTGGAGTACAGAACGAAGCAGGGCAAAGATTGATAGAGTTCTGCCAAGAGAACGCACTGGTCATAGCAAACACTCTCTTCCAGCAACACAAGAGGCGACTTTACACATGGACATCACCAGATGGCCAACACCGAAACCAAATTGACTACATACTCTGCAGCCAAAGATGGAGAACCTCCATACAATCAGCAAAAACAAGACCTGGAGCAGACTGTGGCTCAGATCACAACCTACTGATCGCAAAATTCAGGTTAAGACTAAAGAAAATAGGGAAAACAAGAAGACCAGACAGATATCACCTAGACAGCATCCCTAAAGAATACACGGTGGAGGTGATGAACAGATATAATGGCCTGGACGCAATAGACAGAGTGCCAGAAGAATTATGGACAGAGATAAAGGACATCATGCAGGAAGCGGCAAAGAAAACCATACCAAAAGAAAAGAAGCGTAAGAAAGCAAAATGGTTGTCTGATGAGGCTCTTAAAATAGCAGAGGAAAGAAGGAAGGCAAAAGTCAAAAGAGAAAGGAAAAAATACAACCTTCTGAACACAGAATTTCAAAGAAAAGCAAGGAGAGATAAGGAAAACTACCTAAAAGAACAGTGCAAAGAAATGGAGGAAAACAACAAAAGAGGCAGGACTAGAGATCTCTTCAGAAAAATCGGGGAAATAAAGGGAACATTTAAAGCAAAAATGACCATGATAAGGGACAAAGACGGAAAAGAGCTAGCTGATGCAGAAGAGATTAAGAAAAGATGGAAAGAGTACACAGAGGAACTCTACAAAAAGGACCTCAACACTCCTGATAACCACAATGATGAAAAAACTGAACTCGAGCCAGACATCCTGGAGAGCGAAGTTATAAAGGCCCTAAAGAGCACTGCAAACAACAAAGCTAGTGGATATGATGGTATCCCAGTCGAATTTTTCAAAGCGCTAAAAGATGATGGCGTCAAATTACTACACTCAATATGCCAGCAAATCTGGAAAACAAAACAGTGGCCACAGGATTGGAAAAGATCAGTATACGTCCCAATCCCAAAAAAGGGCAACGCCAAAGAATGCTCAAATTACCGAACAATTGCACTCATCCCACACGCCAGCAAGGTGATGCTCAAGATAATACAGGACAGACTTCAGCAGCATGTGGAGAGAGAACTACCAGAGGTGCAGGCCGGTTTCAGAAGAGGCAGGGGGACTAGAGACCACATTGCCAACATACGTTGGATCATGGAGAAAACAAAGGAATACCAGAAACAAGTTTACTTTTGTTTCATTGATTACACTAAGGCATTTGACTGTGTGGACCACAACAAGATGTGGCAAGTAATTAAAGAGATGGGAATACCAGAGCACATCATATGCCTCCTGAGAAATCTGTACATGAACCAAGAAGCAACAGTTAGGACAGAACATGGAATGACAGAGTGGTTTGGAATAGGAAAAGGAGTAAGACAAGGCTGCATTTTATCACCCTGCTTATTCAATCTATACACAGAGCACATAATGCGAAATGCAGGGATGGAGGAATCACAATATGGGATTAAAATTGCTGGGAGAAACATAAACAATCTGAGATATGCAGACGATACCACCCTAATGGCAGAAAGTGAGGAAGACCTAAAGAACCTCTTGATTGGGCTGAAGGAGGAGAGTGCAAAAGCTGGTTTGAGACTCAATATCAAGAAAACCAAGGTAATGGCAACAGGCCCAATCAGTTCCTGGAAAATAGATGGGGAAGAAGTAGAAGCAGTGACAGATTTTACTTTCCTGGGATCAAAGATCACGGCAGATGGGGATTGCAGCCATGAAATAAAAAGGCGACTGATTCTTGGGAGACAAGCCATGAGAAACCTGGGGAACATAGTGAAAAGCAGAGACATCACATTGCAAACAAAAATTAGAATAGTCAAAGCAATGGTATTCCCAGTGGTAATGTACGGATGTGAGAGCTGGACAATTAGGAAAGCTGAACGCAGAAGAATAGATGCCTTTGAAATGTGGTGTTGGAGGAGAGTTTTGAGAGTACCCTGGACAGCGAGGAGAACAAATAGGTCAATCTTAGAAGAAATCAACACTGACTGCTCATTGGAAGGTCAAATAGTAAAGACGAAGCTAAAGTATTTTGGACATCAAATGAGAAGGGAGGATTCACTTGAGAAGGCCCTGATGTTGGGAAAGGTGGAGGGCAAAAGAAGAAGGGGGAGGCCAAAGATGAGATGGCTAGATGGTATTGTAGACACAACGGGCACAGAACTGGGAGTGCTGAGGGGGATGGTGGAGGACAGAGGTGCCTGGAGAACAATGGTCCATAGGGTCGCAAAGGGTCGGAACCGACTGTGCGACTGAACAACAACAACAATGAACTGTTTGGGGGAAATATCATTTTTATCAGTTCTCTACTTCCTACCACTCAGCTTTAATTAGTGTCCTCAGGTCCTACATGAGGGCTTCTAGGGTATCTGGTTGGCCAACATGGCAAGCTAGTAGTTGGATTAGACAGACTCTTGATTGATCCAGTTAGGCTCTTTCCGTGAGCAGAAGTCAAAATGCACCAAAAGGCCTGAGAAATGTAGAGATAATAAGTGCCCTAAATTACAGTACTTCTCCAAAGATTGCTGAGATAATGTATGTGAGGTGCTTTGAACACTTGAAATGTGCTATATAAATGCTGAGTATTATTATTATTCTCTCTCCCGCAGTCACACAAATCATGCCATGAATATTCACAGAAAAGCAAAAAGCCAAGAATAATGTTGCTGTTCTTTCAAGCTTTTGAAAAGTTTGTGCTTTTGGAGATCTGCAGTTTTTCTCAACATTAATATGGAAAGTCACTGCATTTTGAGTTGCCTATTCTTAATCAGGACAAGGAGATATATCATGCCCAAAATAAATTTCATATATCCTTCCAGCTTCAGTTGATGTAAAGAGATTATCCTATGGCTACAATATCTCTCCCTGGCAGTTCAACATCTTGAACATATGACAGATGGAAGAACAAATGTAAAGAAGTTACCTCCCAAATAAATTCACTAGGCAGGATGGCTGACAGTCTTCTGAACATGTATATTAAGAAATATTTCCTTTATGTAGGGATGGTAATTGCTCTATTTTATTTTTTAAACCCTGATATTTTACAGAAAACTCATCTATTAAAAAGCTGTCTGTAGTATTTATGGTGACAAAGTCTTAATTGGTGGTTTAAAAGAATTTGAATATCTTACTTATTAAGCAAAGTTCACATTGCTTGGCTTTCAAGTGTACTCTTTTTTTTTGAAAGAGGAAAGAATTTCCACTTAGTTTTACTGGTATATTTGCCATAATGTAATAGTTTCTCTGAAAAATTAAAGTAGAACTGATAAAAAAAAGGCAAAGAAAGAAAACACACACAAAGAGAAATGTGTCACTGTACCCTACATGTTACATTTTTATAAATATGAGGAATGCAGCTTACAATTATGTACCGTATCCCAGGTTCACATTTGGCTGCAAATCAATGTGATGTGTGACTTGTGCTACTTTGATACTTAAGCTGGCTGTGTTATTTTATTACAGTTTGTGAGTAATGGATGCATTTACGCAGTTACCAGTACATTTCCTTCCTCCGCCTCTTTTGTCAGCACCAGAGAAACATAATACAAAGGGTTTTTGAGTGTCAAATAAGGTTGGTGTGATTATCTTTCAAAAGTTGAACTGATATTTTAAATCTTGATGTTTGCCAGAGAAAAACAAAATAACAAGTGATTCTTTTCATATTAGGCTAGAGTTTGAAAATTTTATCTATCTTCATCTGTCAAACACATGCAAGCTCCACTTCATTATTAGGAAATCTCCTCCCTTACCACAATTCCGTCCTTCTTTCCTTTCTTTTATTTTTCCTTGTGATTAGCAATCTTAATATGTTGGGCAAATTTCTGTTGTTTATTGTACAAAGTCACAACTAGAATAGGCCTATTCGATCAATTGAACATATGGAGGTAGGCGTTGCCTCAGGAAATCCCCAATGATTTAATGGACCTACACTAGGTGTGATTTACTTCAGTAGTAAAGGTAAAGGTTTCCCTTGCTCAAAAGCCAGTCATATCCAACTCTAGGGTTCAGTGCTCATCTCTGTTTCAAAGCCGAAGAGCCAGTGCTGTCTGCTTCTGCAAACATTTCCGTGGTCATGTAGCAGACATGACTAGACACCGGAGCACAAAGAATGCTGTTACCTTCCCAATGAAGTGGTCCCTATTTATCTACTTTGAATTTCTTGCTTTCATACTGCTAGGTTGGCAGGAGCTGGGACAAAGGCGGGAGCTCATTCTATCCTGCAGTACTCGGGAATCGAACTGCTGACCTTCCGCCTCCCAGTCAGCATCTTAGCCACTTGAGCCACTGGAGTTTACTTCAGTAAACAACAGGATTTCAGCCATGGTTAAATAGCCTTTATTGCTTCGGAGTTGATAATGCAACCTCATTCTGTAATTCACACTGGTGGAAACATTCTTTGATAGTTCTACTCTAAGAATAATCTGCTTTTCTCATAAATACCTTTCAGTGGCATTAACAGAGTACCCATATCTTTAGGTGATTTTTTAGTGAGAGTTGTAAAAATACTTTTCAGTTTAAAAAATATTGCCATAACTTTATTAGCTTATTTAGTTATATTGTCATGTCCTAAGTATTATGATAGATAAACTGGCCAATCTGAATTTAGTAGCATATATTTCCAGGTACAGGCAACTTGCATTGGCTTCATTAGTGATATCTTCAAATTATGAAGTAATGCAATCCTGTGGCCTCTTATTGGCTAGGATGGCCCACATAGGAATTCCTAGGAGGAGGAGGAAGGAGTACCAAACGCAGAAGAAAATAAGGAAAAGAATGGCAGGAACCATGACCAGTGAGGGAAACCTGCTGATCTGATAGTACGAGCTGAGTCCAGGAGCATGCCCAGATTTCTTAACTAGTCCCTAGGGGACAGGACAGAATTATCAAACCTAGGGAGGTTTCCACCCAACTAATTGTGAGACATCTTGGCCAACAAGAACTCTATATTGTTGGGATTCAGCTTTAGCATTTTCTCTCTCATTTACTGGCCAGTTGCTTCCAAGTATTGCTCCAGAATTTCTACCTGCTTCCACTGCTGATGTAGAGAAAGGGAGATAGAGTTATGTATCATCAGCAAACTGGTGACAGCAAACCCCCAATCTCCAGATGATCTCCACCAGTGACCTCATATAGATGTTAAACAACTTGGGGAAGCTGGCCAAGCCCTGTGGAACCCTGTATCACTGGACTCAATGATATGACACCCTCTCCCCCAGCTGCACACTCTGGACATGCTCACTGAGAAACAACCAGAAACAGTTCAAAGCTGATCCTCTGATCCCAAGTCCCAACAACTTGTCCATTGTGGTTTTAGAAATGGGATTAATGAATCCTGTCACAAGTCCATAAGGCTGTCTAGGACAGCCTTATCTTTTCTGCCTAGACAGAAAACATTTCAGGGCTCACCTGAGATATGTAGCAGGTTTTTCACCAAAGCTGGGTTCTCGCTTGCAACAAAAACATTACATGTGAAGTGACAATTGGTGTTAATGCATTTATTTCACATGTGGTTATAGTGGAAGGCCAAGGTAAGATGTAGACTGGTAAAATGCCAAGTTATCTAGTTGTATGCAGCAAAGCCTCCTACTATTCTAGCAGCACAATCTTACATAGACCTTCTGAGATGAAAGCCTCAGTGAATAGAATGCAAGTTATTGTTAGTATGTTTCTACAGGACCACAGTTTAAGAGTTCCCAACCCACGGCCTGTGGTTCCCATCAGCCATAAAGCACACCCGTGCATGGGTATACATGCCTGCAGCTGTCGTAAATACAGAAGTGGGCACATTTACGGCAGTCATAAATCCACCTGCTTCTGCTTCCAGGGGCATGGTCAGGCCCACTCCTCTGTCTGGGGGGCATGGTCAGGCCCACAGCAAAAAAAGGTTGGCCACTCCTGGTGTAGTTCAATACTCATTGCTCATATACATTCATCTACTGAGGAATAATGCACATTGAGTTTAATGGGACTTACTTTGTTATCCTATGCACACTTACTAGAGAGAAGAATAAAATGTATTTCCAAATAACAGCTGGAACTCACAGTTTTGAAGAGAAACATTCATTTCACATATGAAAAACACAATTTGCCTAGAAAATCCACACATTTGCAAGGCTTAGTGCCGGTAAACTAAAATGCATGTAAGCAATGCTTACATTTTTAAAATAGGAAGAACCAAAAAGTGAATACAGTGGGGTGAAAATGGACACTTGCTTGTCAAAGAGGAAAAAGCACAAAAAGTGTGTATCATTTTCAGTTTAGGAAGAGGAAACAAAGGATTGCAACCTGATACAAACAAAAGATGTGATAAGAATACCATTGGGATTAGGAGAAATAAAACAGAATCAAGACTGGGAGTTCCTTACATTTCTATACTTGATTGAAGCTGCATAACACAAGACTGCATAATACCCTTTAGATTTGTTCCATATTTGTGTTCACTATATGAAAGCAAAACACATTGGCAAATATATTTGGCAAGAATTTTAAGTGTTCTCTTTTTCAATATATATATTTTAGATTGAGGAAAAAGCTCTTTTGAAAAACATCTGTGTGCAGGATAGGGATACATTTTGTATTTCAATAACATGTATCTTCAGAAAGAAAGAAAAATACACTCCTGCCAGGTTGTATTCAAGTAATATCCTGTACTCCTGTCATTATTAACGATTCCTGCAACGGTCGTTCAATGAAAGGATATCCATCAAAGTATTTAGTTCATAACTCTCATCAGCCTCAAATACCGCATCCATTCACTAGGGGAAAATTGCCCTGTTCCTACTATAACACAAGAGCAAATTACAAGGATCATTCTTTTTTTAATTAGTAGCTGTAAATCACTCTAGCTTTTCTTTCCTCTTCCAGGCTTACTTTTTCAGAGGAATGAAGAAAGAACCATCTATTTCTTACTGAGTAAATGTTAGCCATGTCATAGTGGGTAATTTGGCAGTGGTGATTTCCCCCCCCCCTTCCCCTCACTTTTCCCAAGATGGCATTTTATCGATTGCTGTCTGCCTATCCTGCATCTTCAGATACAAAAAGGTAGTAGAAGGGACTGGAATGATACATAGGATGGGTACTCTGTGGCATTGATTAAGGAGCTCTTCCAAGTCAGTGACTTTCCACCTAGACAGTTAATCTCCATAGTGGATTGTGAAGGGGTATTTGTCTTTCCTCTGGGTTGTCTCTTAAGCATTGCCACCATTATCTCTCTGGTGTGCCAACCTGGATTCCAGTCAATCTAACAGTAAATCTTGACAGCACAGAAATGACAGCTGGACTATAAGTATTTCAGGAGTACTTTCCATTACAGCATTGCTACACAGAGGAAAAAGTCAGTTCAATGCCAGGCATGGAACTAATAACAGCACAAACATAAGCAATTAATTTATACTAGCAGTAATTACTTCCTGACAACAGTTGGCTTCAAATCAAGAGGCAACAAGATAGGCAGTGATAATGTCAAGACCAGGATATATGGCAATCCATCCCTACTATAGCTGCCGCTGGTGTTTCCCTACAAGGTCTTAGAGAGACATGAGGACTACTAATGGAGAACCAAGCAATTTAGCTGATTTGCTATTTTTGTCTCTATCCACAACATCCTCAGTTCAGCTATTTAAGGACTTGCAACTAGAGATTTGCTCAACATATGAAGTGTGGTATGAAACTAAAAACCTATTTAGTTAGCCAGAATCCTGTTGTGGTGTTTGTGTAAAATTTGCATAGCTTGCCACACCTAATTGTGACTATTATTAATAATCCAGATACTTAAAACCCAACTTAAACTGCCAGTCACAAAGGGAAAGCCTGTCTGAAGAGACCAACCTGGTCCCCAGGGGACGGGAGAAGCAACAGAGAAGGCTTTCTCCCACATCACCACCAAACATACTTGGAACTGAGATGATCTTAACACCCAGGGAAGGCCCATAAAGGGAAATACAATCTTTGAGATACTTGGAACCAAGCGGTTTAAGGTTTTATAGCAGGAGTTCTGTTATGTTCAGCCCTTATAAGCACTAGTCCAGACAACGATGAACAAAACAGCAACAAGTCTTTATTCAACAGTCTTTTAGAGATGAGCTTACAAGGTGCTCCAGACACAGAGATGGCTCTACAATCCCAGTGGAATCAGTCCCTTTGGACCTTTGCCATGTAGGAGGCAAAGGCTAGCTACCGTAGAAGTGTAGCATAATGGAGGAGACCAAGGCTTAGCACATTGCTGGCTACCTGTACGGAGTGGAAAGTGTAGATCCGGTCTGGCCCCAACCTTGTTTACTCGTGGGGCTTATATAGTGTCTCCCCGGCAGTGGCTCCTTGATACAAAGTAGCAACCCACTGGACAAACATAACTAACCAATCATAATGGGGTATATATGTTATTAACCAATGGGAAACAGGATCCAAAACTGTAACCAATCACAGAGCTTGGATTAGCATAATCAACGCGCCCTGGAATGGAGGATTTCACACCACTTTAAGCTCCTAATTTGGATAGTGGGGAACCGCCATTTTCCTCTTGCAAGGCACTGCCCGCGCTACTTGCAAATATGCCTTAATACACAACAATTTCTCAACCTTTTAAACCTGAGAGCCGGCTCATGCTCCCTCAGACAGCTTCGGGGGGCGAACAGCCATTTTGCCCTTCCTCCATTGTTAAGGAATTTGGCAGAGTGATCTTCATTCTGAAGGTTGCAGCAAAAGTCTGAGCACACACAAGAGAACACAAATGACTTTGGTGCAGAGGTTCTCTTTACTGAAGGTGCAAAATAAAGTTCACAGTTTCAAAGATATTTACAGTAAAGACATATTGAAAGCGTGGCGCCAAAATGGCCGCCGTGCTGATCCGTAGAAAGGGATCGTGCTTTTTATTATGCCTCCCAAGAAGAAGGCTATGGCGACTCAGGCTCGCCCGAAAGGGAGACAGCAGTCGGGTCGGAGGACCGTGACTGCACCCCCGCAACAGGCCCCATTATCGGAGGCACCCACCGGGACCGGTGGGATGGGGCAGCTTAGGCCATGGCCTGCAGCTCTCCAGCCTCAGACTGGCCCTACAGGGGCTTTGGCCCCCGGCCCGCAATTGCCGGCCATGGGCCTTGAGCATGGGGGAGGGCCTGGTGCGGTTGCACAACAGGGCTTACCCCCGGCCCCTCATGGGCCGGAGTTTTGGGCATGGCCCTATTCGGGACCTGGCTCTCAAGACCATTGCCCAGTGGGCCGTCCGGCCCGCCTGGCCCACTTTATGCAGGGGGATCTGCGACAGTGGATGCATTACTGGCCCGCGTAGCTGCGCTAGAGGCATCCCTAGGGATCACCAATAACCTCATTTGGGGGGCTTCACTGCCATCTGCGACCCCCTTTTGCCAGCCTGCTACCACAACAGCCGCCACTCTCCAGCAGGCGGCCAGTCGGGTTGAGTTGCTCGAGGCGCGCAGGCCCATGCCCGCCGCGGTCTCGCAGCTCCCCGTACATCATGAACTGCAGACAGGTAGTGGTCGGATGTGTCCTCAGAGCTCGATTTCGGTCGCGAGCTCCGACGCCCGCCGTGGGCCGGAACCCCCAGTGGGGGCGGCTCACGGGGGTGCACCCAGTGAGTATCAGGTTCAAGCTAATGTCCCCACATCACACTCCACTTCTGGGGATAGGTTTCAGTGGCCATGGCCTCGTAATGTCGGGGCGGGTGGGCACCAGTTCCCAGCTTACCCAGGTGCAGCTTGGTCCCATACTGGCATAACATTGGGCGGGGGGGTTCCGCCCCGGGGCTACACCAGGTGTCGCAGGGACAGTCCAGGCTCCTCTCCTGATACCCCGTGTTAATACCGTGCCGGTGTCGGCATTGCTGACGGCCGGGTATTCCTTGCCCCTCGGGGATCATTTGGCCCAGGCCACAAGGGAAAAGATTTGGCGGGGGGAATATGTCGATATTTTCTCCCTATTGAACCGGGAACCCACCAAGGAGGAAAAAGAGGGGCAGGATGAGAAGGACAAAGAGCTGTCTCGCCGTCGCAAGCCACCACGCACCTGGGCTAATTGGTTACCCGCATATCTCATTTATATGGCGGTGTACCTCAGGGCTCGGCCTGACCTGGCCATTCCTATGGTCCAATATTTGGACAATATTTACAGGGCAATGGTGGATTTTCCTGGCCCATCGTGGTTGACTTATGATGAGGAATTTAGAATGAGAGTGCCCTTACACCCGGAGATGAGGTGGGATGAGCCATGTCAGAAACTGTGGCTTTTATACATGACCCCCATGCGCCCGGCGCCTGGGGAGAGGTACCATTGTGGCCATGCAGTCCAGCGAGCTGCTCCACCACAGGCTCCCCGCCAGCTGGCGGGGCAGGGGGTTTCAGCCCGCTTGCTGTGTTGGAGTTTCTCGGCCAATGATGTATGCAATAGAAAACAGTGCCGATACAAACATGAGTGTTCCTCTTGCGCTGGCCCCCACGCCGCCGCTGCGTGTCCGCGAGCCGGTGGGTCACGGGGCAGAGGTAGAGGTGGACAAGGAACGGGCAGACCTGCCGCTGATGGAGCTGGTCACTCAAAAGGCCCCCTCCCCAGTTAACGTAGCTATGTTGGAGCGGTGGCTCTCAACTTACCCGAGGAGAGAGGATGCTAGGTATCTCCTCGAGGGTTTCCAGCTGGGCTTTCACATCCCATTCAAAGGGGAGCGGTGCCCCCAAGATGCCCCTAATTTACTTTCCCTGAAGGGTAGGGAGGAGGTGGCTGCCCTAAGTATCGCTAAGGAGGTTAATGCAGGTAGGGTTGCTGGCCCTTTCCCATGCCACCCTTTCCCAATCTGAAGGTTTCCCCTTTAGGGTTGGTGCCCAAAAAGACCCCTGGGGAGTTTTGTTTAATTCACCATCTGTCATACCCGGCGGGCCATTCGGTCAATGATGCTATTCCTGATGAACTTTGTTCTGTAAGGTATACGTCATTTGACCAGGCCCTGCGCATGGTGCGCTCTTGTGGCCCGGGTGCACTTCTGGCAAAATGTGACATTAAGTCGGCATTCCGTTTGTTGCCAGTGCACCCGGGTGACTTTGAATTATTGGGTTTTAAATTCCAAGGGAAATTTTATGTTGATAAAGCCATGCCTTTTGGCTGCTCTATTTCCTGTTCAGCATTTGAACGTTTTAGCACTTTCCTTCAGTGGGCCTTTGTTCGAAGGTCTGGGTCCCAGTCTGTAGCCCATTACCTCGATAATTTTTTGTTCGGGGGTGAACGGGGCTGGGACACGTGTACGCGTCTCCTCAACACATTTCAGACGCTAATGCAGGAACTCGGTGTCCCTTTAGCACCCGAAAAGACCGAGGGCCCATCAACTAAGCTCACATTTCTGGGTATCGAAATTGACACGGTCTCGCAGGCATCCAGGTTACCCATGGATAAGGTCACCCGGATCACTGCATTGATTTTGGCCTTACTGGCCAAACGCAAGGTGTCACTTCGTGAGCTCCAGGTTCTCCATGGTCACCTTAACTTCGCCTCCAGGGTGGTCACACCTGGCAGAGCTTTTGCTCAACGCTTATGCAATGCCATGACTGGCCTATCCAGGCGCTATCATAGGGTCCGACTGAACAAGGGCATGAGGGCTGACATGTTGGTTTGGCTTAAGTTCCTGAGGGACTTCAACGGGGTGTCATTTTGGAGATCTGACCTTTTGGTTTCCCCTAGGTTCCAGGTTCAGTTGGATGCCTCGGGGTCCCTGGGATATGGGATTTACTTTGAGGAGAGGTGGGCCTACGGCCGATGGCCTCCAGCATGGCGGGGCACGGATCGTCTACGCGATCTTACATTCCTTGAGTTCTTCCTGATACTGGGAGCTTTGATGCTATGGGGTGAGGAGTGGGCCAATTCAGTGGTTCATTTCTGGTGTGACAATGCTGCGGTAGTGCACATTGTCAATTCCCAGACATCTAAATCGCCCAAGGTCATGGAGTTAGTTCGCCAGTTTGTGTTGCGCAGCCTACGCCTCAATGTGCTCTTCAGGGCCAGACATGTACCAGGTATTAATAACGATATTGCTGATGCTTTATCCCGCCTGCAGATCCCCCGGTTCCGCGCCTTGGCTCCGGACGCAGAGGAATTCCCCTTGCCGCTCCCGGACGAGATTTGGACGTTTGGCAAGGAGAGGTGAACCGGGCGATCGGCATGTCACTGGCGCCCCGCACACGTAAGGCGTATCACCATGCATTCAGTCAATTTAAAATATTTTGTGCGCAACTCCGGTTGCCCGAAGTCTGGCCCATTCCAGTTGAACACGTTCTTCAATTTATGGTTTACCTACACAGTCTGGGCCTAGCTCCCCACACCATAGCATCCAGGCTGTCAGTACTGGCATTCATGGCCAAGGTGAGGGGTTTTGCTGACAACATGACTGATTTTCGTATACGACATGTTTTGGAGGGGTGGACACGGTAACGTGGACGCCGCCCGGACACTCGCCACCCTATTTCTCCAGGGGTTCTTACCCACCTTGCACGAGGCTGGCATGACCTGTGTTTTGACAGGTATGAGGCAGCTCTGTTTCATGCGGCTACCACGGTGGCCTTTTTTTGGAGCGCTCCGCATCAGTGAGTTGGTGCTACTGTCTAAGGCGGATGCGGCTCGTAGGGCACTGGAACTCAAAGATGTCTATGTCTCCAATGAGTGGGCTCAGTTGAGGATACGGTCCTCTAAAGTTGATCAGCACGGTGTAGGCAGTGGTGTTAGACTGCTACAATGTTCCATTGCAGACATCTATCCGGTTGGTGCCCTACAAGAGTTCCTTGCAGTGCGTGGCACGCACCCTGGCCCGTTTTTCTGCCACCAAGATGGGTCTCCCCTTATTAAATTTCAATTTTGGAAGGTGACCGGTAAGGCACTGTCCAGTGTTGGCCTCTCCGGGGCTCGTTACGGCACCCATTCTTTTAGAATAGGAGCTGCTTCTACCGCGGCTGCATTTGGGTACTCTGAGGCTGATATACGCTGTATGGGGAGGTGGGGATCGAAGTGTTTTGAATTATATGTTCGCCCTCTTCAAGTATGAGTACCAGATAAGTCACTGTCCTGTCTTTTTTATCTTACAGACCCTGTGTGTCCCCGCACACCGGTGGCAGTATGGCTGGTGGGCCATAGCTATGTGCACTGGGCAGCGCAGTATGCTGCGGCGACAGAGTGGGGACCCCAGCTTGGACTACGTGCCTCCGCATGTATCAGGTGGTATGGTAAGCGCGGAATGTTATGGCGGGAACTGTTGCCATTCCTTTTCTCCATCAGGGATGCTGAACCGCCTGATGTCCTGGTGCTGCACCTCGGGGGCAATGACTTGGGCCAGGTCACTGGCCTTTCCTTAAAACATACGATCTGCAGCGACCTAGCTTATTTGCATTATGTGTGGCCTGCCACAACACTGCTATGGTCGGACATCATACCACGTCACGCTTACAGGGGGGGTATCAACCTCCAGGCCCTTGACCGCGCTCGTCGCTCGGTGAACAGGGCAGTGGCCCGGTTCTTTGCTGACAAGGGTTTGGGGCGGGTCATCCGACACCCCACCATTAGTCTCCAAAATTACGATCTTTACACAGGGGATGGGGTCCATCTGTCGCCCAGAGGTATGAACCTCTTTTTGGAAGATTTGCAAGCAGGCCTGTTGACCGAGCTGATGGTCTTGGAGGGGAGGGCAGTGAGTCTTTATTAAGCCTCCCCGTGTGGCGGGTAGCACTGGTAAGGTAAATATTTATGACCCACAGGTATCCGGCAGGTTCGCAATTGACTGGCCAACACTAGATAGGTACAAGTTTGTTAACGTTGACCAGGCAATGGGGTGATGGCACGAGCTCTTCAGCATGCATCACCCCGTGATTTGACGGATACACGTCAGAGGGTGGGGTCAGTAGATAGTTTATTGACTACGGTCAACAATTTGTTTGTTGTAAACAAACAAATTGATACAAATGGATATATTGTAGCCAATTGCCATTGGCAATTTTGGGAGGAACCTTACCAGTGTTACTGCGGCCTGCTTGCCTTAAGAATTATAATTGGCTGAGTACCAATTGAAATTTATAATTCGGACTAGGGCATGAATCAATAAATGTGGCCCAATGCCGTTATCCATATACACCGGTGTCTGAGTCTTTTTTGGGGGGTGCGCCTGCAATGGATAACCTCTATTCTGTAGTCAATATGAATCAACTATTTTCAGGTCAAGTACAGTTTACATGCAACACAGTTCTTTGAGCAAGTAATCAAAAGATAGCAGTCTTGCAAACTTGCCAAGACAACTTGGAAACAATAGTTCTTTTCAGTATAGTTTACGGAGTCCAGTATGCAGTTTTCTTTGGACTCGTTAGCATTCATTTGGCTACCAGAGTTCTGGTGCCAAAAACCAGTAAGTAGAAAAACAGCAGTTGGGTGTGCAAAAAATCCAACATTGTACTGTGCTCCTCTTTTGCAGACATCAAGAACAAAAGTTCCCCAAACAGGATGTTTCAGCCAGCAACTTTCACAGTAGAAGTGGTGTTGGTTTTAACCACATTCTACAAGGCTAATTAGCTAATACAGTAGGGCTGCTATAAAACACATACAGAGTTCTTAAAGGAAAAGTTAGCAGGGTATAATATGCTACCCAACAGCCTCTGCTAAAACTTAGGACCTAACATCCACCACATGGCACTTCCTGGTGTGGTAGAACCAGTGGGGGGAGGGGCACATGAATTGATGCTGCGGGCCGCAGATTGAGAATCCCTGTTTTATAGATTATAATTTTGTAGGTAAAAGAAACTAAATAGGTCAATAAAGAAAGATGCCCAGGAGTGAATCAGCTGCTGTAACAGAGGGCTCATGTGATCCCTGCAACTGGCCCAACTCAACAATCTGGCTGCTGGAGTTTCTGAGCACTTTCTGAAGACAGAACCACAAAGAGAGCACTCCTGGCCACTGCCAAAACCTGAGCATTCAGGTACAAAGTTGCAGCAAGAACCACATCCAAGCTGCCCAGCTGTGTTTTAGAAGGATTACAGCCCCATCCATCAGTCTGTTAATGACACCAAGCACTAGTAATACTAGTTATCTGGAACATTGTTGTCCTGAAGTAAATTATTATAGGTTACTAGGTTATTTGTAAGTCATTACTTCCAATTTTTGCTACACAAAACCTTAATTGTAATAACATTCTTGGGATGAAACAAGAAGGGAAAATCTATCATGCCTATTGAGAATAACCAAGTGTGCACTCTTAGGGATTGTCTGTGTATTCACATTATCATTCTATTTTTTATTAAAGAATGCAGTCTTTTATGGCATCTTTGCTACTGGCTGTCCCACAAGTTCTAAAGATGGCCTTTTTCAATATTTAATTTAATTAATTTAATTTTAATTTAATAGTCACATTTATACGCTGCCCACTCAGGTAAAAACCGACTCAGGGAGGCATTATAACAATTTTAAAAACATATAAAAGCACATAAAACCCCTAGTTATCCCACCCCACCCCCACCCCCACTGTAAAAAAGAGACAGAGAGGGCTCCTGATTGTTATCTTGCTGTGAGCCAGCAGGCAGGGACCGTATTCCCATTAGGGCCCCACACCTGCCCTGCCAGCCAGGTATTCAAACCTTTCCTGAAGGGCAGCAATTCTGTTTGTAGTCTTAGATCTGTTGACAGGAGGTTCCAGAGGGCTGGTGCGGACACGGAGAAGGCCCTCTTTCAAGTACTAGATAGATGTGCCCCTCTAGTTGATGGCACAACTAGAGAGCCCCTCCGGTCCACTCTAGTTGGATGGGCAGACACTCTTGGGGTGATGCAGTCTCTAAACCCCAACTTAGACAGCCGATCTGAAAGAACTGGCTAGTAGGGCAGTAGCTTAATTAGCTGCTTTAATAGGTTGAATTTGTGTGTGGCAGTGTTGTGGTTTCTATTAAAAGTCTAAATGTTTCAAGCTTTTCATCACTGGTGTGCTTTCATAACAGCATTGCTCCCTTCAGATACCAGTTAAAAACAGAAAATGATATATTTAAATTTAAATTAAGATTGAGAGGGCTGTCTCCCTTCATTTCTTAAGAATTACTGCATAAGGCTTTTACTCTGGCTTTAATCATGTGTTTGATTTGCCTACCAGCTCCTGAAAGTATGAACTGATATGTCAGGAATTAAAGGGGGCACTAATTGAGTTCATAAATGTTAGACATAATTAGGAAGCATTAAATTCACCTTTTAACAAACTGCAGCTCCTCTCCTGCTATTTGAATTTGTTAGGTTTGAGGGCTTTGACACATTTGATGAACCAGAGGTCTTTGGCTTGATTGCATTTCCTGTTGGTATTAATGGCATCAGCCCAAGCAGAGTATAATCTGAAATTTTCACTTCCAAGAAATGTTATCAGCAGTTTTGAAAGCAAGAAAAAAATGGGTCCAGATGTCAGAACAGTGATCCATCATTCTGCATGTACAAGCAGAAAAACATGACATTTATTTCATAAAAGATCATAAATTACAACAAGTCTTCAAACTTGACAAGATGTCCTTGAAGAGAAGGTTTTTACATCATGAACCTAAGATTTTTTTGTAGGCACATCATCCGGCCTCATATTTCCATGTCTCCTGGGCAAAAACATAAAACTATGTAAATATCATGTGGACAACATTATTTCAATTTTCATACAGTTTGAGTAATAATATTAAATAAAGGGTCTGCTCCACATGATGGAAGTGGACCTTATGTGTATGTCTTGTATCCCATTTCTCCTGCCAGTGTACCCGCACAGAAGACATTTGTTGTAATTTTGTCAACCCTTGGAATTTATCACAGCTGTTAGATGTATCTTGTTACTTATAGGTACATAAATCCTAATTTATCTGGTCTGCACAAATGAGTACAAGGAAATGCAACCCACTTCTCCGCAATGGCAAATAAATTCCTGGTAGTCCTGATAAAGTTCACACATTTGCAAGTACACTGTTTTGCACAAAAACAGCATTTTTGCACAAAATTTGCCTATTTCACATGAATCACACAAATTGCATGAACTATCTAAAACGATGAAGACTTTTTGTTACTTAAGAATTTGAAGAACTAGATGGATTGTTGGTATCATTCTCAACAATCAGCCAATCTTATACTTATATGGTCTTTACTGCAGTCCATTTCTGATCTTAGTTTTGGAAAAAGAACACAGTTTCTTCACCTTGTGTTTGTACTGTAGTTTTATAACCTATTTGATTTCTGCATTGGTCATCCAGTGATGTCCAATATGTACATTTTTCTGTTAGGTATCCTAAAGCATTTGCAACACAAATTGTTTGTTTCACAAAATTCTACGAGTCACTCTTCTGGTTCATTTTTAACCCTTAACCCAAATTCTCCAATAAACTGTGCTGTTTTTTACTTTTATAGTTTGCTCACCCTTCACTATCAGCCCATGCTGTTTAAGTGTCTAATTTGTTTCCTCCTGGACAATTGCATAAAATATTTCAGGTTCCTAATCTCACTATTAGAGCCATACTATTTCTTCTAAATTGGATGTTTGATGTTTCCAGAGTAAAACATGTTGTAATTACAGTGATACCTCATACAATGTCCAAATTTGGTTCCACAAGTTTGGACTTTATACGGATTTGGACTTTGTTTGAGGCATGCAAAATCCTAGCCATGATGCCTCATACAATGTCCAAATCCTTGCCGTGATGCCTCGTACAACGTTGTTTCCATAGAGATACATTGTACTGTAACAGCACAGACTTCAGGGCAAAGTCAAAGAAACAAACAGGAAACTGACAGAACTTAAAAAAATCATTGTCTAAATACATTACAAAAACATGTCAAACAACCCTGATTGTCCAAGAACCTGAAGAATGCTGCAAAAATCCCAAGAAAGCTTCTAAAAGTTCTGACGAAAAAATTCAAAAAAATCCAAAATCGGGCTCAAAACCACTCCTAAACACTTCATCTCGTGCAAAATTCACAAGAGCAATGCACACGTGTCCTGCCTTTTATACTGCCCAGGTACAATGCAACCAGGGAAAAACCCCAATGCCTCATACAAAGTCGCAACGACTTTGTATGAGGCAACTTTTTTCAAGGAATTAGGCGGTGTTGTATGAATTCGATGTTGTATGAAGCGGACTTTGTATGAGGTATTACTGTATGTGATTTAAATTGTCCTATGTGAATCCCATTTAGTTTTTTCTCACCCAGTAGTACTATGCAAACACATGCTATTTCTTGTTTTGCAATTTCAAGCTTTCTTTGATTCACATGTTTTACATGCCATGTTACAGTTTTATGAACTGTGCAACATTGGACTCTATTTGCCATTGTACACATCAGCAGCTAGCTAGCTGCTTCTTCAGATTTAATTCAGCTGCTTTATTATCCAACTGCACTACTTGTACTTATTCTTTGGTGTCCCAAGTTGTTGATTGAATATCTTACAACAAAGAAGTCTCATCTCTTGGCATTATCTTTTGTTTCATTTTTTGATTACCTCATCATAGAGTTTTTGAACTATAAATATTCAGAAATAGTTTCCTGTTGCCTTCTTCTGAGCAGCACTAACAAGAATTAACATAAGTATTGCTATCAACACCTACAAAATAGCCTCCACTAAGGTCAACTTCCATTATTATTGCTGCCCAGAAGAATGTATCTTAGTCTGGTGTCTCAGTTTTGGCCGTTCTCTCATTTATTTATTTATTTATTAGATTTACACCCCACTCTACTCAAGCACAAGGCTGACTCAGAGCGGCTACAACAATCAATACACATACAATTACAGCAGGTCATGAGTGACCTGCTAAGAATCTAGAATCTTGACTGAGTCTAGCCTCCTGCCATTACAGCTCTCAGCTTCCCTGATACATACAATCCCCTACTGCCATGTTACTGTGTGAATACAGAAAGGGGCAAGTATGAAAAGTCAGACACTTCAGAGGTGTTGCTAAGAGAACTGTATGGCATCAGGTCTGCCTTGTAGCTTTCCCGGCAGAAACAGAGGTATCAACCTGGTCTCAGAGTTGATACCTGGAAAGTCTGCAAGCTTTGTTGCTGCTCTTTGAAATAAACTATCAATAGCTGGAATAATCATGTGGAAAATCTTGCTACACCAAGCCTTTCAAGAGAGTTACTCCTCAAAAGGTAGTAACTAGATATATCATACAATTGTATGTAACTTTCTCTTGACTGTATTGTTTAAACCAAGAGTTCTCAACCGTTTAAAACCGGGGGCCAGGTCACTCTGCCTCAGATAGCTTTGGGGGCCAGACAGCCATTTTATCCTTCCTCCATCACATGGCACTTCCTGGTGTGGTGTAGGTGGTGGGAGCCCACATGAAATGGTGCAGAGGGCCACATTTGGCCCACAGGCCGCAGGTTGAGAATCCCTGCTTTAAACAAAAGTAGACTCAGAGGAATGTGGAATCTCCTTAACCGTATCCAGACTTTTTACAGGAAAAGAGTCAGTTATTTTTCCAACCATAGTAGAAAATACATGGCTACTGGAAAGGTGGATAATACTGTAGATTTTTTTTTTAAAAAAATCACTCAACTGATTCCATAGAGTATGCCATTCTGAGCAAAACACGGAAAAGTTATTTTTGGGGACTGCATCTATAATTCCTAAACCATCTTTGTAATCACAATCTGGCCAAAGAATCTTTGAGGTGTTATTCATTTTTCCAGGTTCCATTTACTTCATTGTGGATATGTTTGTGTGATAATTGGACCAACACAGCTGAAGAAGAAGCTCACTAAATATTGAGAAAATAATATAGAATACATAACCTGAAAGATATAGGAATCTGGTTTTTTAATCAGGCCAGGCTCAATTCATGCAATATTTTATCCTTATATAAATAGTTGCATATATAATTTACATATATAAACCAATACTATGTGGGAAGGTAAACAGTGTTCTGTGCACTCTGGTGTCTAGTCATGCCTGCCACATGACCATGGAAATGTCTGCTGAAGCAGACAGCGCTGGCTCTTCGGCTTTGAAACAGAGATGAGCACTGAAACCTAGAGTCAGATATGACTGGCTTTCAAGCAAAGGAAACCTTACTATTTAATACCAATATATTCAGAAATATTTATGACATTATAGATAATGAAAGCGCGGTGCCAAAATGGCCGCCGCGCTCTTTGCGGGCCCACCCCACCCCAGACAAAGACATCCGGGTAGTTAGGGGGCATGGCCAACCCCTTTATAAAAGTGGTGGCCACGAGGCAGCTTTGCTGCCATTTTATTACAGCGACGGAGCGGAGAAGTTCGCTCCGACGCTGTTCGTACTTCTAGCCTCCTGATCGGAGGATATCTTTATCAACGGGACTGCGGTGGCTCAGTGGTTAAGGAGCCTATCTCATTAGCTGGCTAGTAGGCAGTTCGGAACTGCCAATTCAGCGCTTGGGTAGCTATGGCACCCAAGCAGAAGGCCGCTGCGGCATCGAGGCCGCATCCGAGGGGGAGGGCTCGGCCCACTCCCTCCGCCTTTTCTGTGGGGCCGCCACTGGGCCAGAGGGCTCAGGTGCACGCTCCACACGGAGGTGGCAGCATCACCATGCCCACAGCCACCAATGCGGGTGACCAGGCCCCTGCCTACCTGCCCAGTCGTAGGACTCGGGCGGGGGCAGCGGGGGCCTGCTCCCCTGGGGTTACCGCCCCTACTGATTCTTTGCCCAGCATGGGTCCCAGAGGCCCATGCGGGCGTGGCGCGGGACTGCACCCTGTTGTTCCACCAGCCCCTCATTGACCGGATTATTGGGCATGGCCCTATTCGGGACAGGGATCACACCAGGGTTTTCCTCCTTCGATTTTCCATGGGTTGCCCAGTGGGCCATCCAGCCCACCCAGCCCACCTTATTCTGGTGGGTCTGCCACCGTGGATGCTCTCCTGGCCTGTATATCGGCACTCGAGGCATCCATGGGGATGGCACCACCTGCTATGGAGGGCGGCCTTGGCAGCTCCTCGGCTGTGGCTCAGCATGCCACCAACGGGGTCGAGCTGCTGGAGGCCATCATGCCAGCGCAGGCTTGTGCCTCACAGCTCCCCATTTGGCCATCTCAGCAGGGCATCACATTGGGGACTGGCCCTGCTTGGCGTGGACGCGTGGAAGCCCAGAGCTTGATGACCATCGCAAGCTCCGCCACCCACCACGGGCCGGAACCCCCAGTGGGGGCGGCCCATGGGGGTGCACCGAGTGAGTATCCAGGTCAAGTTAACACACCTCTGCCACTGTCTAACAACACTGTGGGAGTTCAATGGCCATGGCTGCAACAGGCCTACGTGGGGGGGGGGGCAGTTCACTCAGTACGGCCCTGTGACCTCCTGAGCACCTAATTACCCCCAGGTTCTTCCAGGGGCGACCCCCCCCCCGACCGTTACGGCCAACTTCGCGGGAGTGCGACAGGGCACATCTTTTGTTCCTCCACTGCGCTCTGTACCAACTGCGGCCCTGCCGACGGCCGATTACTCCCTACCCTTAGGTGATCATCTATCCCAGGCTACTAGGGAAAAGATTTGGTGGGGGTTATATGTTGATATATTCACCCTCCTTAACCGGGAACCGACTAAGGAGGAGAGGGAGGGGCAGGATGACAGGGACAAGGAACTGTCCCGTCATCGCAAGCCGCCTCGCACTTGGGCAAATTGGTTACCGGCCTATTTGATATACATGGCGATATATCTTAGGGCCCATCCTGATTTGGCCATCCCAATGGTCCAGTACTTGGACAATATTTACCGGGCCATTGTGGATTTTCCTGGCCCGTCATGGTTGGCCTATGACGAAGAATTTAGGATGAGGGCGGCCCTTCACCTGGAGATGCGGTGGGACAAGCACTGCCAGCAGTTGTGGCTGCTGTATATGACCCCTTTGCCGCCGGCGCCAGGTGACCGGTACCACTGTGGCCATGCCGTACAGCGGGCGGATACGACACAGACTCCCTGCCAGCTGGCGGGGCAGGGGGTTCCAGCCCGCCTGCTGTGTTGGAGTTTCTCCACAAATGGAGTGTGCAACAAGTGCCAGTGTAGGTTCAAGCACGAGTGCCCTTCTTGTTCCGGCCCTCACGCTGCCTCCGCGTGCCCGCGGGCCGGTGGGTCACGGGGCAGGGGAAGGGGATTTCAAGTGACGGCCAGAGCCCCCTCTGATGCCACTACCCATACAAAAGGCCCCCTCCCCAATTAATTTCCCGGTGCTTGAACGCTGGACGGGATGATGCAATTTACCTACGTGAAGGTTTTAAGTTTGGCTTCCGCATTCAGTTCAGGGGTGTTCGTGGGCCTCAGGACGCCCCGAACCTACTGTCGCTCAGGGGTAATGAGGACATTGCTATGGAAAAGATAGCCAAAGAGGTTAGGGAGCAGAGGGTGGCGAGGCTGTTCATCAACCCCCCCGTACCCTAACTTGAAGGTATCCCCTCTGGATTTAGTTCCTAAGAAGTCCCCAGGTGAATTTCGTCTGATTCACCACCTTTCTTACCCTGCGGGTTCCTTGGTCAATGACGCTATACCGGACAACCTTTGCTCTGTCCGGTATAATCCTTTGACCAGGCCTTACAGATGGTATGCTCATGTGGTCCCGGGGCGCTCATGGCAAAGTGTGATATCAAATCGGCATTCCGATTGTTGCCTGTGCACCCGGACGACTTTGAGCTGTTAGGTTTTTGTTTCCAGGGCAAGTTTTATGTGGACAAGGCCATGCCTTTTGGCTGTTCCATTTCGTGCTCCGCCTTCGAATGATTCAGCACCTTCCTCCATTGGGCTTTCGTTCGTAGGTCAGGGTCCCAGTCTGTTGCACACTACCTTGACGATTTTTTGTTCAGGGGTGGACATGGCTCGGGCATGTGTGGACGCCTCGGGCATGTGTGGACGCCTGCTGCCCACGTTTCAGGCCCTCATGGGGGATCTGGGTGTACCCTTGGCACCTGAAAAGACAGAGGGCCCAGCTACCACCCTTACATTCTTGGGTATTGATATCAACACTGTCGCCCAGACATCCAGGTTACCTAGGGAAAAGGTGAATTGGATCTCTGATGCGATTATGGCAATGCTTGCCAAGCGTAAGGTGTCTCTCCAGGAGTTGCAGGTGCTCCACGGTCATCTCAACTTCACCTGCAGGGTGGTGACACCAGGTAGAGCCTTCGCCAGGCGTCTTTGTGATGCCATGGTGGGCTTGTCAAAAAGACACCACAGGGTTCAGCTCACCTTCCTACAAGAATTTAATGGTGTCTCCTTTTGGAGGTCTGAACTTATGGTCAGCCCTCAGTTCCAAGTACAGTCGGATGCCTCCGGCTCCCTCGGGTATGGGATTTATTTTGAGGGACGATGGGCATATGGTCAATGGCCTCAAGAATGGCAGGGCACGGATCGCTTACGCGATCTTACGTTCCTGGAGTTTTTCCCGATTTTGGGAGCCCTTATGCTTTGGAGGGACATGTGGGCTAATTCGGTGGTTCATTTTTGGTGTGACAATGCGGCTGTGGTGCACATTGTCAACGCTCAAACATCTAAGTCCCCCAGAGTCATGGCTTTAGTTCGCCAATTTGTTCTTAAGTCCTTGCGCCTTAATGTGCTATTCAGGGCCAGACATGTGCCGGGTATTAACAATGATATTGCTGACGCTTTATCCCGCCTGCAGATCTCCCGGTTCCGCGCCTTGGCTCCAGACGCGGAGGAACTTCCCTCTCCACTCCCGGTCGAGATGTGGACCTTTGGCAAGGAGAGGTGAACCGGGTGATCAGCATGTCTTTGGCACCTCGCACGCATAAGGCGTATCAGCATACACTCCTTCAATTTAGGACCTTTTGCAGGGAAAGGCAGTTGCCTGAAAGGTGGCCGATACCGGTCGACCAGGTTTTGCAGTTCATGGTATACATGCATGGTCAGGGATTGGCCCCACGCACCATCGCTGCTAGGCTTTCAGCCTTGGCATTCATGGCTAAGGCACGGGGTTTTCCAGACTGCACAGGTGATTTCCGTATACGTCATGTTTTGGAAGGGTGGACACGTGAACGCGGCAGCCGCCCAGACACACGTCACCCTGTTTCAACTTGTATTCTGTCCCACCTTGCTCAAGGCTAGTATAGACTGTGTTATGATAGGTACGAGGAGTCTCTTTTTCATGCAGCTACCACCGTAGCTTTCTTTGGAGCACTGAGCATCAGTGAGCTGGTCCTATTGTCAAAGGGGGACGTGTCTCGTAGGGCACTGGAACTGGACAATGTGTTAATCAACCAGGAGTGGGCTCAGTTGAGGATTCGTTCCTCAAAGGCCGATCAGCATGGAGAAGGCAGTGGTGTTAGACTGCTAAGATGCACGTTTGCTGACATCTGTCCAGTTGGTGCCCTACATGCATTTCTGGCAGTGCGTGGCACGTGCCCTGGCCTGTTGTTCTGCCACCAGGATGGGTCTCCCCTTACTAAATTTCAATTTTGGAGGGTGACTGGGACCGCGCTTCACAGTGTGGGAGCCCCCGGGGCTCGTTACAGCACCCATTCATTTAGGATAGGCGCTGCGTCTACCGCGGCTGCGTTTGGGTACTCGGAGACTGATATACGTCGGATGGGCAGGTGGGGATCCACGCGTTTTTCTTTATATGTACGTCCCTTCACTGCATGAGTACCTAGTTATGTCCTTAATTCTTTCTTCTTCTGCTACAGACCCTGTGTGTTCACGCACACCGGTGGCAGTGTGGCGGTGGGCCACAGTTATGTGCACTGGGCAGCACAGTATGCTGCATCGTCGGAGTGGGGACCCCGTCTCGGGCTGCATGCATCCACACGTATGTGGTGGTATGGTGTGCGCGGCATTAGGTGGCGGGAACTGTTGCCATTCCTGATGTCCATCAGGGATGCTGGGCCGCCAGATGTTTTGATTCTGCACATCGGTGGCAATGATCTCGCACAGATCACTGGCCTTTCTTTAAAGATGTCGGTGTGCAGTGACCTGGCATTTCTACATCATTTATGGCCGTGCACACGGTTGCTATGGTCTGACATTGTGCCAAGGCACTGTTATAGAGGAGGCATTGATCTCCATGGTTTGGACCGTGCCCGGCGGTCAGTGAGCAGGGTTCCTTGTTGAGAATGGCTTAGGGACAGCCATTCGACACCCGGGGATAGGGTTACAGGATTTTAGCCTGTATTCAAGAGATGGGGTCCACCTGTCGGCCAGAGGTATGTACCTCTTTTTGGAGGATTTGCAAGCGGGCCTGGCGACCGAGCTGTCGGTCTGGGGGGGTGAGTCATCATGGATGCCTCCCCGTGTGACGGGTAGCACTGGTAAGGTAAAAATTTATGACCCATAGGTATCCGGCAGGTTCGCAATTGAGTGGCCAACACGTAGAGAGGTACAGGGGAAACAGGATTGGCTGGTCAAGGACAAACTATGAATGGGGTGATGCTAGGAGCTTCACAGCCTGCATCACCTTGATATTTAGACGGATGCACATCAGAGGGTGGGGTCAATAGATAGTATAATGACTTTGGTCAACAATTTGTTTGTCATAACAAACAAATTGATACAATTTGATACATAATAGCCAATTGCCATTGGCATTGAGGGTGGAACCTTACGAGTGCTACTGCGGCCTGCTTGCCTTAAAGAATTACAATTGGATGATACACCAATTGAAAGTGATAATTCGGACTACGGCATCATTCAATAAAAGTGGCCCAATGCCTTTAATCCAATACCGGTGTCTGAGTCTTTATTTGGTGGGTGCGCCTGCAATGAAAGTGCAGTGCCAAAATGGCCGCTGCGCTCTTTGCGGGGGGGCCCACCCTGGACGAAGACATCCAGGTACTTAGGGGGCGTGGCCAACCCCTTTAAAAAAGGGGTGGCCACGAGGCAGCTTCGCTGCCATTTTATTACAGCGACGGAGCGGAGAAGTTTTTCCCTCCACCCCCTCCCAGTGAACAGTGTGATTTTCTGGTCGCTTCAGGGCCGGGTGGGAATTTTTGGCTGGAACCTGGAATTGGCACTTGGGTTCTTCGCTTTTTTGCCCATCCCACACTGTCGCTAGTGTTTGAGATATGGGGTAAGTTGACTCTGGTCACTTTTGGCGGGTAGCACTGGGTAAGGTAAAAATTTATGACCCATAGGTATCCGGCATGTTTGCAATTGACTGGCCAACACGTAGATAGGTACAGGGGAAACAGGATTGGCCAGTCAAGGGATGCTAGGAGCTTCACAGCCTGCATTACCTTGATATTTAGACGGATACACGTCAGAGGGTGGGGTCAATAGATAGTATATTAACTTCGGTCAACAATTTGTTTGTCATAACAAACAAATTGATACAAATTGATACAATTTGATACATTATAGCCAATTGCCATTGGCATTTTGGGTGGAACTTTACCAGTGCTACTGCGGCCTGCTTGCCTTAAAGAATTACAATTGGATGATACACCAATTGAAAGTTATAATTCGGACTAGGGCATTATTCAATAAAAGTGGCCCAATGCCTTTAATCCAATACTGGTGTCTGAGTCTTTATTTGGTGGGTGCGCCTGCAAAGTATTTAGTGTAGATTAGAAAAATTAACTTAACACAATCTATATTGACTGTGTGATTATTTTATGTTGACATAGATTCAGTTTCTTTATAAAATGTTTCAATTTCTGTCTGACTATATAGTGCAGGGGTTCCCAACCTTTTCAAGCCAGGGGCCGGGTCACACTCTCTCAGTCAGCTTCGAGGGCTGGACAGCCATTTTGCTTTGCCTGCATAATGGGGGTGGCCATTTTGTCCCAACAGCTTCAAAGGGGTAACCAATTTGTTTCTTGAATACCCTTGGAGGATGTGGGGGCCATATGAAATCGCACCGTGGGCCAGATCCAGCCCACGGGCCTTCAGTTGGTGACCCCTGATATAGTTTATACCAGATACCTCTTATGGAAGGGTAATGTAGATACTATACACTGATATTATGCATTGCTTGTTTTGTAATGTATGAAAACATAAAATATAAGCTATTTTAAATGCATTTATTTATAAACATTTGTTTTGAAACATGGAAACCCACATCCTGAAAAACCAAAAAACTATGAATGCTCATGTTGGATATATTCTATTGTTCCATACTTTCTTGCTACAAGCTTTCTTTTTAATTCTTGAAAAGTAAATTTTGTAAAGGAGAATGGGTAGAAAAACTACAAGGTAAGTCTTCAGATGGCTGGCCGTATGACAACCTTATTAAAAGCAAAGGTTTTATTCAAATTTTAATTATCATATCATTCCCAAGCTTGGAAGTTATGATGTAAAGCCCTGCAATTCCACAATACGGTACCTTCCCTACATAAAAGAAAAGCCCTTAATTGGAATTATGTATTATACAATCTATAAAAATGGTATAACCTAAAAAAAAGGTTTGCTTAGCAATTGCCATGCAGATGATAATAATTCCAGGCAGGAAGGAAATAGGAAGTCAGTAAACATTAAATCAATAGAAAGACAGCTGCTAGATTATTTCAAGTGAAAACATTTACTTCTGGCTAACATTTGTACTACCTTATGCATACTAATGGTAACCACTTGTGATCATTCATATTATTGGGTCTTTACAAAAATTAAATGATATTCTGTAAGTAGAGATTTATTCTAAAGAACTGTGATAAGCTAAGTTTCACACCTGACTAAAACTGTTCAAGTGTAAAAACAGTGCATCACTGTACCTTAGAATAAGGCAATCTCTGCTTTCTGAATTTCATTTAAATTCTGTACAGAACAAGAATATTAATTTTTTTAATTGTGCCATAAGCACACAAAGGTGCTTTCTGGGTTGAAATGATTTTTGCAGGGGACACCCAAATTAGGCTCCTTTCATGTCCCCCAAGATCCTCCCCCCACCCCACCCCCCATTTATCTACTTGCAATTTCTTTCTTTCAAACTGCTAGGTTGGCATGAGCTGGCAGTACTCGGGTCTTGAACTGCTGAGTTGCCAACTTTCCAGCTAACAACTGAGCCACCACAGTCCTAAGGATATTAATGATCCCAAGTGGTTGCCATTGGTATGCATAAGATAATACAAGGATACGACTGGCTTTCAAGCAAGGAAGACCTTTACATAAAGCTATTCATTTTAGCTTATGAGTATATAAGGCAGAGGACAGTGACATGGGTGACCCTGTTCAGCAGGTCATCTCACCTTATCTCTGGGCCTATGGGATTTGGGATCATGAGTTCTGCCATGGATCTGGGAGAGATAGAACCTGTTAAACAAACCCCAGGTAAACTCAGAGGAAGAACCTGGGTGGCCGGAGAAAGACATTCCCATTGAGTCTCTGGAGGTGGAGACATATGCAGGCAGTCCCAACTCCATGAATCAAAGGAAAAGAGGGCCCCGGGTCTAAGTCTATATAAGGAGATCCCTGGAAGGGATGGAACAGCCAGGACTTGAGTCAAAGGAAGAGATCATAGAGCCATAATGGTGAACCTTGGCACTCCAGATGTTCTTGGACTTCAATTCTCAGAAGCCCAAGCCCCCCATGAATCCACATGAATGGGTTTTCTGTGATTCATCCGGCCCATGCCACCCTCATCGCTCTCAGAAGCAGAAGTAAAATGCACCCATACGGGCATGTTTTATTTCTGCTTCCGGGAACGATGAGGGCAGTGTGGGCAAGATGAATAGCAGTAAACCCCTTCATGTGGATTCACAGGGGGGTTGGGCTTCTGAGAATTGAAGTCCAAGAACATCTGGAGTGCCAAGGTTCACCATCATGGCCATAGAGTGTGGTAAACAGACAGAAGACCTACTTCTTGACATAGTAATCAAGACTGACTAAGTGTGGAGATGTGGGATCTCGCATTGAATGAAAAATTAACATGGGCATTGAACTTCAAAAAAGGGATAATTAAAGAGAATAGATTTTGGAATAGATGGTGATATTTTGTGGATTACACTTTGACAGGAGATGGCAGGAATAAACCGACACCAGACCAAATGAAGTTTTGGGTACAGTAGAAATTAATGGGAAATACCACATCCTCCAGAGCAATGTAAATACACAGGGTGAGTGATGTATATAATGTATCATGGAATATAATTGGCAATGGTAAAAATAGAAATATTATAATTTTAAATAATTGCGATTTGAATAGAAATCAGATAAAGTAGGAAGAGAATGGATATTTATGGTAAAAAGTAAAATTGTGATATAGATTATTGTGATAATAAACTATTAAAGGGATAATTAAGTTGGATGTTAAAGGTTTTTCAGCTATATATACATCTATAATTTTTATTGTTTGCTAGAGTTGTAATTTTTTTCTTTTCTTTTTTGCAATAATGTTAAATGTATTATTCTTATGTCTTTCTTTTTTCTTTGTTTTATCTTTTCTTGAAAGTTAATAAAAATTCATTAAAAAAAAGACTGACTAAGTGTGTTGATATATATACAGTATTTCCAGTCCCTGGGTGTTTTGGTTTCTTGTACATCCGCCTTCTAGTCCTTGTTATACACACAAAGACCTCTGGATCAGGGCCCTTGTCCAGCTGTGGTCCCATAGAATGATATAGACTCCCATCTTATCCTTTGCCTGCCTTCTCATCCCTCACACTGGTGACAGGAGCAAAGGCAGATGAGATATGGAGTTCAAGAAGCTAACCCCAAGGAGGTGGCTCAACAGAAGCACTGGTGGAGGCAGTGGCAAAGAGCACAACAAGCTCAGTAGCGAGAAGACTTATCCCAACTTGAGAAATCAATCCCACTACCCTCAGGGAAGCATATTGTCTGCTTTTGTCCCAGTTCAGTTCAATGGGGGCATTCCCATTGAAAAGAACTGGATTATACCCATCCCCAATGTATTCAGTTGGGATGGAGAAGTACTTAGGCTCATTGAACTTTACACATTCCTCATTTGGGGTTTTCATTATGTCAGAATGAAGTCAGGCAAGGAGAGCACATGGTTTAATTAATATGCTTTACATTTTTACTTCTTGGAAAACCAGAGAGAGTATTAAACTGATAGCAGGTCTGGTCTTAAACCTATGAGACATTTATTAGCAACAATTAAGTTCAGATAATAGCAAGCTGCCCTACTAAGTGAAAAGAAATAGTTTGGTTTGAATTGCAGCCGCTGTTGAAACCAGCAAATGTCTTAAAATGACATTTATGTTTCAGACTGGTTGTGTAGGAGTACAAGGTTAATAAAAGTGCTACAAGATTACATTTATAAGAATTCTTTCTGGTGGTAGAAGTAATGTTCAGCTACCTGGTGCTGTTAATATTCTTTGCAAACAGCCAGTAGACTATAAGGTCTGACATGTTATTTATTTGATAGAGTGTTTTATTTCAAAGCTCCATTTTAAAATTTTATTTTCTACATGCTTCTCAGAGTAAGTTCAACAAGCCATCCTCCTTGTTAGGCAGAACTTAACTATTCGCCCCTTTCCAAAATGTTTGGATATTTTGCATAGCCCAGTAATATTACCATTTTCAACATTAGAAATCCCGGTGGAGATGTTGGCTAGGGAATTGTTTGAGTTCTAGTTTAAAGAAGCAACTCTATCAGGCTTTCATATTATAATTGGCTCCGGTCATGAATTTGATAGGTCAGGGCAAGGCTCACTCAGCATGACTTTGAATCATGCTCATGCTCATACAAATATCATGCTCATACTCTACTTTTAAGGCTAATTCTTTCCTTCATCAGTATCTCACATTTTAAGAGTTTTTTGCCTTCATTCTATCTGTAAAATCTCTCCTACCCAGGCTAGGACAGCTTTTGAACATACATTTTTCATAACACCAATTAATAGCTAACAATAGAGCACAGCCTTAAAGACCCCTGGACTGCAGGGTACCTTTGTTAGGTTGCCATATTTATTTATTTATTTGATCAAATTTGTATTGCCACCCACTCCATGGCCACAAAATGATATTTAGTTCTCTGAATCACTGCTGAATTGTTGTGTTACAATAGATGAAGCTATGTTTCCTACAGAGTATGAGTATGTTACATAGGTAAATATGAAAGAGCAGAAATCAGGAGACAGCAATCAAGAAAAACAAAAGTCTCCTGCTTCCCCATGTACCTCCAATAGAATTTCAAATAGTTAAATGGTTAGAAAATCAAGCATATTGTTTTGAAATTGGAGGTTGCGACACCATGGACAAGAATGCTAAATTACAACAATTTTGGAAGGTTTAAAATATAATAGACCTTCCTCAGAAATGGATTGGAGCTCTGTGAAGGTACTATTTAGGACCAGAGTCCCAAGCATTCCATGTAGGTTTCGTCCTATTGCCGTTGTGCCCGACAAAGAAGGAAATGTAATGTGCTCTTTTGTCGTAAAAGGGTAATAAAATGCCTCATCAAGTGGCATTCATCTCTAAAGTGTAGCTTTGCTGAACCTAATTGACTTCCTTGACAGAAGGCCAACTACTGGAGCAGAAGTCAGCCCATTGCACATAAGCCCTCTCTACCCTCCACCTGCTGGACTCCAGCCCCACTTGCTATGTCTTTACAGACCCATGTCATGATGCAATATTTGAGAAGGGCCTGCTCACAATAAGATATAATTGTGTTTACAACAGCAGCGGACATGTTTTACAGCAGCATTTATGGTGGGGGGAAGCTCCAGTCCAGCCAGCTCAGCTGTTTGAGGGGGTGTGGTCTGGCCCATGGCTTTAAAAAGTTGAGAACCCCGTGCTCAGAGTATTCTCTGGGAAGTTCACAAGTTAATTAGCATTTTGCCCCCAACATGCTGGTTACTCATTTCACTGACCTCAGAAGGATGGCAGGCTGAGTCAACCTTGATCCCTGTCAGGATCAAACTCTCAATATTTTGGTTGCAGTATAGCAATTTAACCACTGCACCACCAGGTTTAATAACTCATGACATTATAAACAATACAATTATACTAAATGTGCTCCAACTACTACCAGGACCATTTGGAGATACAGTATAGCCAATTTTCCCTCATTTGTGGAGCCCTATTCCATTTCCCTTTATACCTTTCATTATCTTAATCTTTTTATCTTAATTGCCATTATGTTATTTTCTGTATACCTTTATAGTGCTGTTTCTTCAAATCTCATAAGATCCTTTCAGTTACATTAATTTTTACTCAATTTGTAGTCAATTACTGTAACTGGTAAGATTAAATGAAGCTAATCTTGGGGTTCCCACAAATTTACTCTGATTCTATACTTTGCTATGTTAAATTCATAGACTGAGATATCATATCAAGTGAATGTCTCATTTGGTTAGCTATATAGTACAATCATATATTAAGACGACTTAACCCTCCTATTTCTTGAGATTTATGGGATCGCTTCTTATTAATCCTTGCTTTTTTATCTCCATTACAAAATTTATTAATCATAATTTGCCAGTCTTTCATCTCTTCCTCAGTTAGCTTTATCGACAACACTATAAATTTAACAAATAAAATAATTTAAGATAAAGAATCTTCCTTTTTCATACCCCTATTCTACCAAACCCAGAAAGTCTGATTTTTATTTTCTGTATGCCTTTGCCTTTGCACTTGAGGGTTTCCTTGGATCTCCCATTGCTTTGTGCTATACCTTGGTTGCAACTTTAAAAAAGGAACCTCTCGGATAACAGTATTGTTTATTGGTAATTTTGTTAGCAATCTTTTATGATAATTCACTTTTTTAAATATACACTTTGGGCAAAAGTTATTGAATAATCAAATTTACAGGGGTATGAAAGGAAACCTAAGAATAAATTATAAAATACCATCTCTTCTCTGCAGCCTAACAAGAACTATTTCTGGATGCAAAGTAGATGACAAGGAACCTTTCATAATCTCTGACCCCACAAGTAGAACACAGCCCACACATTGCAATTTGCCAGATGCTTGATACAATTCCTATTTCCGCACCCCCCCTCTCTCTCACACACACACACACACACACATACACATGTGCATGCACTCATGCACACACACAGAGAGAGAGAGACACACACACACAACCAAAAAATCAGATTTATGACCCACCTTCTAGTGAGCCATAGAATAGAAGGCTAATTCTGTCTTGCAACAAGCTACATTTTTTACTTTCGTGTCCCTCAATTTTTTAAAAAAAGAACAAGTAATGGAGAAATAATGCCACAGCTTATTCTGATAAACTTAAAAAAACAAAGCTGGCTTTACCTCTAGGCCAAATGAAGCAACAACCTCAAAGGGCGGATATTGTAAAAGGGCAGCAAAATATTTTTTGTTTGATGCCTTATGATTTCATTTTTATTGTCAGGTAAGGAGAGAGGTTCTTATATAGTTTTGTACTTTGGTATCAAATTAATCGACCAACTTTGGGGTTGGTTGAAGTAAGGAAATGTGCCGGCCATTTGCTGCTGTATTTCAGATAACAGAATGTCAGGGCTTGCCTGATAAAGAAAGTTTTTCATGCCTGGTTCACTCTGGGAGGAAAACAAATATTTTCTATTGTGTCTTTAAAAGGGGTGGCCACGAGGCAGCCTGGCTGCCATTTCAGAAGCGATGGAGCGGAGAAGTTTGCTCCATCGCTTCCCTGCTTGCCTCTGGAAGAGGCTCGATTTTCCCCTTTCCTTAAGGATGTCCATGGAGAGAGACATCTATGGGTCTCTCTCCTTTGATTCCTTCCTCCCAGCACCGGACTGCAGTGGCTCAGGTGGCTAAGAGGCTGTAAAGATTTATGACACATAGGTATCCGGCAGGTTCGCAATTGACTGGCCAACACGTAGATAGGTACAGGGGAAACAGGTTTGGCCGGTCAAGGGCGAACTATGAAAGAGGTGATGCAAGCTCCTGACATGAAAGGGGTGATGTCAGGAGCTTCACAGCCTGCATCACCTTGATATTTGAACGGATACACGTCATAGGGTGGGGTCAGTAGATAGTATATTGACTCCGGTCAACAATTTGTTTGTGTCAACAAACAAATTGATACAAATTGATACAAATTGATACATGTAGCCAATTTCCATTGGCATTGAGGGTGGAACCTTACCAGTGCTACTGCGGCCTGCTTGCCTTAAAGAATTACAATTGGATGATACACCAATTGAAAGTGATAATTCGGACTAGGGCATTATTCAATAAAAGTGGCCCGATGCCTTTAATCCAATACCGGTGTCTGAGTCTTTCTTTGGGTGGGTGCACCTGCAATGTGCAGAAAGCTACCAGACAATGTAGCACCAAGGATAATTCCTAGTGAGTCCCTTATCCACAGATGGCTAAAGCTAAACTAAGATTTTGTAGGCTGCTGTCTCTAAAATATGATGTTATGAAGTGTGAATATATGAGTGTGAAATATGAGTGTGAATATGACATGAAGATATGGGACATCAGGAATCACCTAGAATACCCAGTGAACAGAGGACATTAGGTCTATTTGTCTCTGTCGTGCGTCTCTGTCAACCTTCAGACAGCAGCTGTCTAGCAGAACAATTGCTTACCCTTGAACACCCCCAGTGATCACATGATTTCTAAATGACTGAGAGTGAAATAATAAGCTCCTTGCCTGTTTTGGTAGTCAGTCTGAATGCCTCCGAGTCCACCTGAATGCCTTTGACTCTAAATAACTATTCCAGGATCCACGGCACAGAAATCGACTGACTAAAATCTGAATGTCTTTCTGTCCCTCATCAAAGTTCTTCTATCTATGACTTTCCATCTTTTTCTACTATTACCATTCTCTCCTGGTGACAAAATCCATGCACCCCATAGTTACTAATGACATTCTGTATTCCAGTATCATCCACTGCAAAAATAAGAACTTGGAGGAAAATGCTGTATGTTATTATGGTAGCATTCGTTCGGAATAGACTGGAGACCAAATGACACATTGCAGACAACCCATCATTACATCAGTGTTCTGGACATGTTTATTCAGGCATTCATCCATGTCTGAGAAATCAGACCTGCAGACAGACCTGCTTTAGCTGAAGAACCATCACAAAACAAAGCAAACTGCTTCACAGGATAACAGAAATGAGAAAAACTCCTGTGAAATTGTCCTGTAGGGAAGGATTTTCCTCATCCAATGGCAACCTGAAGGTGCATACAGGTGTTTCTTCAGACCTATACTTGACTTACTTCATTGAGATTTATTTCCAGTAAAGGTATTTTAGGTTGCAGTTTAAGTATTTGTATGACCAGATAGTCAGTGAAAAGAAGAGAAAACTTTCAATTTGTCATCTAAAGAAGGTAGCGGTGGCACCAACCCGTATCTGAGTATACATTTCCCTGGTAGCAGGAAACTGCCATTGGCATGAATTTATGGATCCCAGCTTGCTGTGAAGTGACCTACACACTATTATCTCAGAGCCATATCCTCCAGCAGATGTGAAATGAGACATGCAGGAATTAACGCCAGGACTGCAATGGACTGTTGCAGCCTAGAGGATGTTATCAAGGTGTGCCTTCACAGCGAGTCCATCTGGCATGGCCTCTTCTGACTCCATGACCGTTGGGAATCAGAATAGTGAAGTGGTTCCTCCTCTGCTCATTTTGCTATTGTGCCCAATATGATGGTTTCCAGTGTTGTTTCTTCCACTGAGGGACCATCAGTCCACCTAAAGGGGCTCATCTGCCGATAGCCATTGGCCACTTTAGGGAGTCAGGTTATTTACCACTGCCCAACACTCAGCATTGAGTCACTGGCTGTACAGTCTACTCCATTACTGTAGTGGGATGTCCAGCCAGACTAATTTTTTAAAATATCTAAAGACTTTACTTTAACAGTACTTCTTTCTAAAAAAAAACAACAATCTCCCTAAGAATCCCAAGCTCATGTACATTTCTATGACCTGATTGTGAGTAAATGTTATTTTATCCTTTATCTAACTCTTCAACTCTGTTTTTCCTCCTCCCTCCTTCTCCATCTCTCTGTATATAAACAAATAAAGTGTTTTTTTAATTCTTGGGAGACAAGCTATGAGAAACCTAGGAAACATAGTTAAAAGCAGAGACATCACCTTGCAAACAAAAATATGCATAGTCAAAGCAATGGTATTCCTGGTGGTAATGTATAGTGGTGAGAGCTGGACCATTAGGAAAGCTGAGTGCAGAAGTATAGATGCCTTTGAAATGTGGTATTATAGAAGAGTTTTGAGAGTCCCCTGGACAGTGAGGAGAACAAATAGGTCAATCTTAGAAGAAATCAACCATGACTGCTCCTTAGAAGGTGAAATAGTAAAGATGAAGCTAAAGTAGTTTGGACATCAAATGAGAAGAGAGGATTCACTTGAGAAAGCCTTGATGGTGGGAAAGGTGGAGGGCAAAAGAAGAAGGGGGCAGCTGAAAATGAGATGGCTGGATGGTATTGTAGATGCATGCAATGGGCACAGAGCTGGGCGGGTTGAGGAGGATGGTGGAGGACAGAGGTGCCTGGAGGACAATGGTCCATGGGGTCGCAAAGGGTCGGAATCAACTGTGCGACTGAACAACAACAACAACTAAAAGGGTTTTTTTTAATGGAGCAGAGAACATTTTTTCACCTGGGAATCAAATTTCAGTATAGGAAAGGCTCTAGCAACCATAATTCCACTTGGAAAAGCCAAGTGGGCAAGGAGATAGGACCAAAGAAAAAAGCGAGCAGTCTCCTTGCTAATTTTGACACTTCTCCACCAAGAAGAAAGTGTACAGCCAGCAAAGTCCACAATTCAGTTCAAAAAACTGCGCTGAACTTGGTTCTTTGCAAGCTTAAAGATCAAGTGTATTTAATACCCCTTTCTTTGAACCTTTATATGTAAAACATCAGATATTTCCTATGTCTCCTTATAAAATATAAAAGGAGCATACTTCATTACCGGTAATTCAAACTGGCCTTCTGAATGGTGCCATTTTAAATAGTATAAATATGTAATGAAGGTAGCACTGCACTTTCTAGAATAGGTGCTTTGCACACAGATTGTCCCAGGTTCAAGTGCAGGTGTCGCTATCCGGGAGGCGCCCAAAGACTGAACTTGGGAGCTGCTGAGGAATCAGATACAGTAGTAGGTATCATAAAAAAACCGTGGGATGTGTGGCACAGGGGTTTCGGGTCTGTGACAACAACTCCCATAGTTGCTTCGGGAATACTGAGAGTTGTCTCAAAGCACAAATCTGTACTCCTGTATAGGGGAGATGGCTACTAGATTAGAGAGTACCTATGACAGGGTAGGAAATATTTAAAGGCTGAGCAGTGGTATTCTGAATTATGGCAGCTCAAGTCCAGCCACCGCCCTGAGTCCTCACAAATGTCTTATTTGATACAGCTTTGGAAACATTTCTGTGAAGCGTTTTTCCTCCAGATGGTTTATGAGTTGCACTTCAGACCGCCTGCTGATCAGAATAACATTTTAAAGCTAAAATATATGTTTTTAAATGTTAAAAGCTATAAGGAAACTTTATGCTGTTAATACTCTTGTGATATGTATGGAGCATTCACCACACTTTATATTTATTTAATCAGACGCAATCCTGGGTGGTTATAAATCTCCCAACATGCAACTTTAATGCAAATCTTATAGCGCTTTTCAGAAATGCATCCCAAGGAGCCCCAGGTAGTCAGCTTGCAGTCTTTTCTTGGAAAGCAGATTAGTCCTATTTACAACAGGCCATGATGTAGATGTTTCCAATCTACAGGAAGCAAATGATCTTGCTCTGTCATTAATGTCTCGTAATCTGCAGCAGTCACAGTATCTATCAGCCAGACAGGCAAAGAGGCATCATCCACAAGAGATGTTGAGGCAATTTAATTATATTAGCCAGGGAGAAATTCCAGAGGAAAAAGAAGTAAAAGTTTATAGCAAAGAATATTTTAAAGCCTCGTGATATCTGGGCTCACAAAACCTTGAATAGGCTGGGATCCTCTTCATCATAGATTATTGAGTTGTTGTTTTTTTAATAATGTTTATTAATTTTAGAATAAACAACAGATAATAATCCAAAGAAAAACATTAAACAATACTAATACAAAAGAAAGAAAGAAAAATAATAATACTAATAATAACAACAATAACAATACTAACATATATTCATTATGTTCTCATTTTCCTAACTTATTACTATAATTTAAACTTCATAAAATGTTACACATATCAAAATCTCATTTATATATATATATATGTAAACTACACTCATTGTTGTTCTATGAAGTTAATATTATTTTAACACTATTTCCATACTATTTTGAACACAAACTTAATAAAAAGCAAAAACCCCAGAGATATTTACAATGCCTTGGTGATTGAGGTCCTTCTCAGCCGTCTCATATTATATCCAAAATCTCAGTTGCTCTGGTGTTGGTCTGCCACCTTTACCTTCAACCAATGTATGATTCAAAAAGGGTCTCCATATATTCCCAAAATTCTCCTGACTAATTAAGGTGGTACCTGACTCCAGTTTGGCTTAATCAGATGGATAATACTAAAATGAAAATGTGTTGGAGATGTAAGGCGGTACTGGGGACATATGAGCATATGTGGTGGAGTTGCAATGTGCTTAAAGATTTCTGGGTAAAAATAGAAGGAGAAATATCAGAAATAATGGGAGTGAGCTTTAAACTGGAGTCAGGTGCCACCTTTATTGACTGAGGTGGATAATATGAATATGGATAAGAAAAAAAAAGAATTATTATCTATAATATTGACAACAGTGAGACCATGTATAGCAAGGAATTGGAAGAATGATTCTGTATTGAAAATAGAAGATTGGTACAAAGAAATGTGGCAAATTGCATTAAATGATAAGTCAACATGGGAATCTATACCTATAAAATGGTGCGTTAACCGTTGGAATGTGACAAAGGATGTTGCACCAGGCCCCACTAGCCCCGTCCGAGCCTCCGTTCACTCGCCCAAATGGGGTTCGCAGGTAACTGTCAGGTTGAAATGTTCGACCCGGGGGCAGGAGCCCCCCAGTCGCAAACAAAAAAAGGGAACTTCAATTCCCGAAGTTCCTTTCACCGCGCCGCGCCAGAGCCAATCAGGCTGAACGGTGCGGCAAAAGGAATGTTCGGAAACGCGCCGTGGCCAATAAAAAAAACGCAAAAGAAAAACTGCCGCGGAAACCAAACACACGCAGCAAAAACTATAAGCCCCAGCGTCCTGCGCGCCATTAGTGCGCAGGACGCTGAGGAAGCCGGCGTGCGGAAAATAAAAGCAAAAAAATATTAGCCCGCCGCCGCTGCAATTCATCCCCATGGGCAAGCCAGCACGGCCCATGGGGGGGAAAAATACCCCCCCCCGCCACCGCTGCCCTTCCGTTCGAAGGGCCAGCCGGCGCGCGAAAAAAAAAGTTAAAAAAAACACCCAGCAACTGCCCTTCTTCACCATAGGCCAGCAAGTATGGCCCGTGGAGGAAAAAAATACAACCCCAGCCGCCGCTGCCCTTCCGTTCGGAGGGCCAGCCTGCGCGCCAAAAATAAAAGCAACCCACCCACCCACCCCAAGCATGGCCCGTGGGAATGAAAGGCACCCTCCTCGCAACAATGCTCCCTTCCCAAGGGCCATCCAGCATGGCCCATGGGAAGAAAAGGCACCCCCGCCGCAAGTGCCCTTCCTACCCACGGGCCACCCAGCATGGCCCGTGAGAACAAAAGGCACCCCCCCCAAAAAAAAGGACGCACCAAAAACAAACCAAAAACACTCAAAAAGACACACAAAGAAACCCCCAACCAAAACCCAAAAATATTCAAAAAACACACACACACAAACCCCCACCCAAAATCCTAAACAAAAAAATAAGGCCCCCAACCCCCCCAAAAAAACTTTAAAAAACACACACAAAAAACCCCACCCAAAACCCTAAACAAAAACAGAACACCCCCCAACCAAAAAAAAACCCTTAAAAAAATGGAGAGAACTTACCAAAAGACGTCTTGCCCCGATGAAAACCGGAAATGAAATGAGGAGAAGAAGAGACTCACCGGAATAAGCAATTCCCAAAAATTGCTCAACACCACCACCCAGTGGCCAAAGGAGAAAAAACATCCAAAATATTCTCAAATATTCAATAAATCCCCAAAAATAGGGTAATCAATTCAAAAAACATTCAAAAATATCCAAAAAAATCAAAAATAATTCACAGATAAAATAAAAAAATTTCAATAAAAAATAAAAAAACACTGTAAAATACATTCAATTTTAAAAAACATAAATTTACACATTTTTAAAATTATTATCCAAAATAAAACAATTTACAAAAATTCACAAAGTAACACATTCTTTTTTAAAATACAATAATTTTTTTAAAAAACTTAACCTCTTTTAAAAATCCAAAAAACAACAACATAACAACACAGTTTAAAAAATAAACATTTTCACAAACACAAATAATACACTAACCTCATTTCCAAAAACAAAAAACAAAAACCATAAAAAACCACTTCAAACAGCCCGGCACTGAGGAAGCCAGCACACAAAAAAAGCCAAAAAAGCCCCCACTGGGAGCGCAAGTCCGCCGCAGGCGTACGCAGCGCCTCAAAGCCAAAAAAAGCCCTCACTGGGAGCGCAAGTCCGCTGCAGGCGGACGCAGTGCCTCAAAGCCAAAACAACAAAAAACCTTACACCACCATTTAAAAAAGCACATCACCATTGGTTCAAGAAAAAAAATGGAACCCTTTACTATCCAACACAATTTTAAAAAACCCGGCACCGCCGGGCAAAATATGCTAGTTAAATTATAAAAAAGATTATATAGTTTTGTCTGGATGAAAAGCCTGGCCAGTTTCTGATAAGCACAGTTTGTATGTAATGACTTTGTAGTATCCAAGCTGTTGTGTTCTACCTAAAGAGTGGCAGGATTTGGTAGCTGACTCAAACTTCATATTAAGTGATTTCAGGACCTTGGTTGGTTCATCCTCTTGCCTTGTTCTTACTATTATATTTTGACTCACTCCATCTGGCAGCTGAGAAGCCAACAGTTAAGTCTTCATTTCACAAAGCCCAGAAATCATGGAAGGATGGTGGGCACCCCTCTTTGTTGGTATGGTTAACTAGGTATATAGGGAGTTATATTCACAAAATACACAAATGCAAACATTTCAGACCTGGAATGTCATATTTTGAGATTTGCCTATTCATAAGTGCATGGTACAGACTGTTCTGACTCACTCCATCTGGCACAAAATACAATTGTGTGTATTGATAGTAAACTGCAGGAAATGGGTGGTTAAGAACCAGGACTGAACATGGAGACCAAAACTGATTTTAATTTAGTGTTTTGATGAACTTGTCCTTAAACTCATTGTGGGTGTTTTCCCCAAGGGAAAAGGAAGGAAAGAAACATTAAATTCTCTCTTTTTTCCAACTTCACATGCTAATCGTAGTTGGTAGGACTGGGTGGGACTTTTCTGAACTAGGGTTACTATCTATCCAGCACTAATCAATCTTGTCTTGTCAAAACAAATGGAGAGAGTGATAAATCATGGCATGAATTTTAGGACACATCTGGTAAGCCCAGCATGGCCTATTTGGCAGTCATCTGGTTTTGCCTTCATCAGCTGATAGGTTTCTCCTTGAAACAGCCACTGAGAAGATTTGGAGAAGCAGATGGTGTAATCAGCAAAGCTTCAATGTTCCAGTCATTTTAATAACCATTTTGAGTCTTACAACTGCTTTCTTGCAATACAAAGTGCAAAGAAGGTTAAAGCTCAGGATTTGTAGAGCACTTTGCAAACAAAGTGTGCATTAATGTGTCCATTTCCAATACCTAGTGATTGCTGGCCTACAGCTCCAATAATTCCTGATCAATGCTGGCTAGGGATTATACAAATTGTGGCCCAACAGCACCTGGGGAAACTAAGGCTGGGAACCATTGCATTAACTTATATGTTTATTTCCATCTCAAGTATTAGCATTCAACTTAGAGGCACATCACTCACTTTAATTACACACTGGTGAATCATTGCTCAAAATAAGTCAGCTGATTCAGGCCTTTTTATTCCAATCTATGGCTATGACAACATTTCACAAAGCACAGAAATCATAGAAGTTGCAGAAGTCTAAATTGCCATGAAAATTCAGCTCACTAAACCCTAAATGACTATCCACATGTGACAATTTGGAAGGCCAAATGAAGCTAATTACAGTCCTCCACCAGCCTCTAGCAAATGAAGACTTAACTGTTGGCTTCTCGGCTGCCAGATGGAGTGAGTCAGAACAGTCTGTACCATGCACTTATGAATAGGCAAATCTCAAAATATGACATTCCAGGTCTGAAATGTTTGCATTTATGAAGCATGCAGTGCCCATATCACGTACCGTACATTATGCTGATTATTCTCCTCACTAACTCCGTTCAAACCCCAAAAACCACTTTCATTCTCATTAGCTGCAATTAAAAAAGCAGTCTGATTTAAATGATCTAATGACCATGTACATAACAAAACACTTCCAGTTTTGCTGAGTGTTTAGGGGAGGTCTTCGCATGGCACTTTCTTTTGCATTTCTTATAACCAATGGCAAATAAATTATAGTTTCCTAGATTGCCACTGCATAGAGAAATGGAAAAAGATGGAATGACAAAGCAATCTAAAAGAAAAAATATATCAAAGCTTCCAAAATTATGGAAGTCAATGAAATGGTGATGACATAAACATGAAGAGTTGTTGTCTTGCAAGGAAAATATTTTCCCTGACAATCTTGACTGAAATGTGTTCTTACTATTATATTTTGACTCTTTATGTTTTGTTGTTGTTGTTTTCTTACATTTGTGCTGCTCGCTTGAGAATTCAAGTTGCATGCTCTACTGGTACAACAGGTCACAAGCTAAGAAAACCAGTACTCAAAAAAGGAATAAAATCACTGTAAAATAGAAAAAGAAGAAATGAAATATATTAATAGTCCAGATGCACTACCCAAAGAGACAACTCTGAGTTACAGCTAGATAAACCAGATTGATTGCTACCTTCCTTCTCAGAAGTTCTATTTTCATTCATACTAGGGATTTTATAAATAATGTTCTTGAGAAAATATCATATTGAAGGAAGCATTTATACTGGTTTAGTTTAAGGAAACATGTCCATTTCTACAAGTGTGGGTGGACTTTAGTTTTGATGGCTCTTTTGGACCAAAAAAAATTGTCAGCACCAACTAGAGTAGATTTCTTGATTTAATAAGAATATATATATGATGAATTAACAAGTCCCATTCACTCAGTGGGGCAATTCTAGTTGGTATTAACCCCTGGAATTAGTATATTTACTTACTAGATGCAGTGATGGCCAATCTTGGCACTCCAAGTGTTCTTGGACTTCAATTACCAAAAGCCCAAGTCAGCACTCCTGCTGGTCAGGGCTTCTGGGAATTGTAGTCCAAGAACACCTAGAGTGCGAAGGTTGGTCATCACTGTACTAGAGTCTAAAGATCTATCAATCAGAGCCAAATGCAAAAGGTGGATGATGCTTCCATACATTTTGAGTCAAAGATAAGGGTTTTTGGAACCCTTGTTGATCTACTGCAAATCACCCCATGAATTATTACTATTTATCATTGCTAGAAATTTGTGAGGCAGCTCAGGCTGTCAGAGAACCACTGGCCCAAGGCCACAGAAGGAGTTTCATAACTGCACAGGGATTATAACTTGGGCCTCTTCAACCTAAGTACAGCACTCCAACCATTACACAATGCTGGCTCTCATTTAACAGGTTTAGAGAGCCCTTTGTATGTATCTCACGCAGATGGAGAAGTCTTTGTATGGATTCTAGAATACCCTTACATGTTTGTTGATTGCTGTGGATTGAACAAAAGAAGCCATACGTTTTCTCTCCACTCGGTGAAATTATGAGAGGTTTTGTGCTTTTTGTGTGTGTGTTTCAATACTATTTTGCATTGTGCACAATAAAGCCTTTGTATTTTGCATAAAATACAAGTGTTCTGTGCAAAAGTAACACCCCACAGGGGTATTTTGCTAATATTGTTACTGATCTTTTCGTTCTTGTGCAGAAATGGAAAATGTCACAGCAGTTGATTTTTTTTAAATGATACATCTAGAGATACTGAGACATGCCTCCCTCTTGGGGCGGGGCCAATGAACAGAAACATTAAATTATTTGTTACTACTGTCAATACACACCAGCCGTCCTTCCATGAATATATGTGTTGCCTTAAGTTAATGTCTGAAATGGCTCAGATACTAGGGACTGATACATTTTACTGCCTGGGGTGGAAAGCAAATGATGTGTTACCATCTAAATCAAAACACATAGCACCCAAAATTAATCAAATTGTTTTGGCATGGAAGACACTCAAGCATTTTTCTCCACCCCTGGCTGTCTAAGTTCAATAATGACAAATGGCTTTTTAAAAATTGTTCTTCCAAGACTTCAAAAATCTGTTGCTTGGGGCTGCCTCTATCAGGTGTTCAGATACAGAGAATTTGAAAGCCTTTTGGCTTTCATTGTAGACAAATATAGAATAGATGTACATAGTCTCAAACTATGAATTTAGTACTAGCCCAATCCCCATTCTAACCAAGATCTTGGTGATTCAAGGTATTATTGCTGGTGAAAACATAGCTAATCATGTTCAATGTTTTTATTCTCATTGCCTTCAACGGGGCATCATAAAGTTTTATGATTTCACTAAGCTGTAGATTCGGCCACAAAATGCACAAAGATGTTACAGACATGACACTTACAGTATATTCTCCTGAGACTTTTCCTCCTGTTCCGTTTGTTCGAAAGATAAACCTAATCCACTTGTTATTTGTTTCTTTCTGCCACCTGGTGGCAAAGAGTTGAAAATGCAACACAGCTGTACAATTCATCATGATTCTCTGATACATCAGATTCCCTTGGAGAACTCTGGATTCTTTAGAAAGATTCTAATTAGAATGCATGCTCTAAGAAAATTGGAAGACAAGAAATGTAGCATTACATTCACAAATATCCCTATGTCTGAACTGAACAGGAATAATGAAATATTGTCCAATACACTTACACCTAGACCTAGGATATGGCAGAATAATGAAAGAAGTTCACACAAAGAGCCAGCACTGTCTGTGTTTGCAAACATTTCCATGGTCATGTGGCAGGCATGACTAGATGTCAAAACATTAAGAACACTGTTACCTTTCTCGCTGAATGGTATCTATTTATCTACTTGCAATTGTTTTTGGGCTCCTAAGTTAGGGTTGCCATAATTCTCTCCCATCAAACCGGGACAGCCACATGATGTTATTTCATTCTTCAGACTGTGCATGCATTGGACGGGGCTGTCAGGGAGACTGCGTCTCTAAGGCTACATGGAATCCATGTCCAGGGCGGACAGTCTTCATCAGTTTAAAATAAACTATCATCAAGAGGTTTTTCCCTGTGTGATTCTTCTTCCAAGAAACTATTCTTGATGGTTCTATTTTTATTTTATTTTTTTGAATAAAATTTCTTGGGCCACTCTTGAAACCACCCTTCCTCCCCCTGATGCACACACCATTGAAATGGACTCACCCTCAAACCCCACATGAGGATCCCTTGGAGGAAAGTTCTAAAGAGGGGCCCAGAATGGCAATGCAGTCCATGGCACCTCCAAACTATTTTTCCTTTTTAAAAAAATTACTGAAAAGCCTCTTATGTCTCAAACTGGATTTTTTATGAGGATGCAGTTGGATGTGGGAGCTAGGGAGGCCCAAATTATGGATAATTTGACTCTATGCTCACTAGAAAGCACAGGGGGGTCCTTTTTTGAGCAATTAAAACGAGTTTAGAAAATATTATCTTCAATACAGAGGTCTGTGGTACTAGGGAGACACACCTAGATTCTTGGAGGCTGCACCATGGCCATCCCTAATGTAGAAGACTAAATGTCCCTTGCTCAAAAGCCAATCGTATCTGGCTCTAGGGGTCAGTGCTCAACTCCATTTACAGCCAAAGAGCCCGTGTTGTCTTGTCTGCAGACATTTCCATGGTTGTGTGGCAGGCATGACCAGATACTGGAGTGCATGGAATGCCATTACCTTTCCTGCCAAATTGGTACCTATTTATTTACTTGCAATTTCTTTCTTCCAAACTGCTAGGTTGGCATGAGCTGGGACAGACAACAGGAGCTTACTCTGTTTCACAGCACTCAGGTTTCAAACTGCTGACCTGCCAACCTTCTGGTCATCAAGTTCAGCATCTTAACCACTAAGCCATCACAGTTCCCTAAAGTAGAGGACAAGCTACCTCAATTAATGTTTTTCTGCTACATGGATTTCTTCTGCTAGAAGTTCTCAGCCAGTCCTCCTCACTGTAAGTCATTGTAAGAGCAGGCATAAGAGGCCTTCAAGCCCAGCACCAGAGTATAAGGTATAAGAGACCTTTAAGGATGTCCAGAGCTATAGTACCCCCAACAAATGGTTATGTAGTCTCTGCTTGAAGACCTGTAGTGAGAACCTACCACAGGTTAGTTTTCTACTAAACTAATTCAAAGATCAATAACCTTCTAAGTTTATACTGAAATCTAAATGTCTTTGACAACCAGTATGGTATAGCAAAAAGAGTGATGGACTAAAACTCAGGAGACCAGCATTTAAATCCCAGCTTAGCCATGGAAACATGATAAGGTGGATAGAACAGGTTAAACCACTTTAAATACTTCACATACCCTGATAACCCTATTAGAATTATCATATATTGGATGCAACTTGATGTCACATGATAACAACAATAGATGCCTTTACCTGACAACCAATACATGTAGATCTAGTCCTATATTTTAGTCAGAAGATAGTAGGTATTTGCTTTCTTCGTTGGGATGCTATTTGGCTCTTTGAAAAGTACTAGGATGGACACTTCAACCATGTCTTCCCCAGTAACTTTTTATTAATCAAAATACCACCAGAAGCCAGTATTCTTCTGAATTGTAGTCAGAGCATATGATTCTAATAAGGAATTCATTATACTTTCAGTACTGTGTTGCAGCTGGACACGTTATAGTTCTCCAGAACATCTTGAACTGCTACTCCTATGATGCCTTAATCTCCAGACTTGTGAGAGCTGCACCTCAATAACTGATCACAGCTGTTCTTTATTAATAATAAAAAGAGCCATCCTGGATCAGACCTAAGACTTAATCCAGAGTTCTGTTCCCACAGTGGCCAACCAGGTACTTATGGCTTAACCTTAAACCCTAAGCCACTGTATAAATGCAATACTCCCCGCATGTTAAAGCTGTCATAAATCTATCATAGCTTGCAGCATTGATCCTTCATTAATTTGCCTTCAATAGAGGTTGCATCTGTCATTGAAATTTTGTTTCAGACAACCTTATCTATGATTGTTTGTGCTTTTCCTGAGTTAACATCTAATATATTATATATTAACATTCATATGAGTTTGTAAGAAAGTTACTCCACTCAACGTGGTCCTTCCCCACCCCCAAATTGGTACAAAGTTCAAAATACAAAACAATCTAATTTTTTGCAGCACAAAAAAACTAAATATCTCAATCTTATTTCAATTACAGTACATTCTCCTTCAAACTAGAAATTCCTTATAAGAACTCCAAGTACCTAAGTCCTCATTAAACTTAATTATTTTCCATTAAACTTAGTTTTATTACTCTTAATGAAAGTTGGGAACACCCATCTGTTAAGAGATGGAATTAAAAATGAGTTTCATTATGTGCATTGTCTCACTATGGTAGAAATTTATATTATAGCTGAATTCAATTAATTCAATTCTGCTGCCTTAGCATCTAATATTAAGCAGACTCTTGCTGCAAATGCCCTACCACCTTAATTTTAAGCATAGCGATATTACAAAAAATCACATACTGTTATGGATTTGTAACTTCTAAAAGGACTGATAAGCTGCACAAAAGTATTTTTTTAGTCTTGCCTACCCATATCTGCTTTTAACAAAGTAATCAAGAATGAATTCACCAACTGCAGACAATTAACTTTTTTGTGCTTAATTTGTACTGCTGAATTGCAAACAGATGGAATCTGCTCAGAAATGTGGTCATATTTTAGCATTGTAGATCAAAAGTAATCTTGTAAACTAACAAAGGGCAGCTGCCTAGAATCATCTGAGTGTATACTGCATATACTTGTATACTTCATTTCAAAAGAAGTTAACAGGGCAGCCCATAATCCAGAAACCACTCAAAAGCTAATGAAAAATGACCAAATCAAATTATATTTGGAATTGCAGATGCCACAATGAAAGAACAAACCATGATGGATAAAAGTGGAAAATCAAAACTCTGCTAGTGATCTGCAGCCAAACAATTTGGCGGCTGCTTGTCTTTGACCAATTTGTAAAGTCTGGAGTGTCCATTTCCCCAATCTTCTTCCATCTGTTTTTCAGTCCCACAAGTTGCTAAGAATCATACCCACCAAGCACCGCTCCAGAAAATACGAGAACTGCTCCAGCCCGGGTGTGTATGCGCAGCAAAAACTCCTTTGCACATGTACAGAACCCCTTTTTGCATGTGCTGAACATGTTTGCGCATGCGCAGATGGTTCTGTGCATGAACGCATGCACAGTAACACCTTTCCCCGCCAGGAAAGGAGAGGAACGCATGGCAAAATACGGGATTTCCCGGCCAATCCAGAATACTTGACAGGTATGCTAAGAATGCCGGGATGGAATTCCTAAATTCCTGGCCTCAGGATGGAACCACAGGAAATAGACTCTGGTTTTCTTCAATGCTGTTGGCACTCCCTTCACTCAACAATCCTTGTGTTCCAAGATGAGGTGAAGAAGCTCTTACCACATTTAGATTGCTTAGAACTTGCGTCTGTAATGCATATCTGAATTAGTTGAGTTGAAATTGGCTGACTCATGAATCAAATCTAGTAAATTCATAATTCTACTATATATATAAAACAAGCCCTGCCTTCTTCCCCAAAGAATGTTAATTTTATTAAAATTCAAACTGAAATTGCAACTTGGGTAGTTTGGTTCACACACACATTTTGCACACTTTTTCATCCAAAGTCTACCACCTTTTCACATTGTCAGAGGCTAATTACTGCAAACAAAGCAAATGTGATATCAAACAATCCGAGAAATACAGGTCATGATGGGGAAAGAGCACCCAACTGCAAACATCATGTTTCTTGGGTGAATTGCAATGATGGGAATGTAGACAAAGGTGAAGGTAATTCAAAACAATTGTTATAATTACAAAGAATTCTCTTTTTAACTTCAAAAGTCAAATTTGTGACTTACTTCATAAATCACAAATTATGACAGTTCATTCATCACTAGTCCTAAACTTTCTACGTTTGAGGAGTACACCTCTCAGAGGTGATTAGGCGTATTAAGGTTCTTCCAGATGAAGCTGCTATATTGTACTGCAGCTTTCCATCCCACAAATTCCAATTTTTGCTGCAAACTGGGGTCCTTGACCATTGGTACTTGTAAGACAAGGGAAACAGGGAAGGGGTTCTTTTCACTTCTGATCCCCACTCCAACCCCTGCCACCCCTTTTCTGACTTGTCTTCTTCTCATTCTGCTGTATCCGAATTGGAATATTGGTGATCCTCATGGTGATCAGCCATGAAGACTGTCCTGAGAATATAAAGCAATGGCCTTCTGGCACACAAAGTCTTCATCAGACCCAAGCCAGTATTGATGAAACTGCTACCCTCCTTCAAGATAGATTCAAGTGGGATTTAATCCATTTGGGGACCATCCCCCTCCCAGAGGACTTTGGCACCCAAGGCCATTAGTCCTGAGGGTGGTCAGGTTAGTTAACCACTGCCTGACATTTGGCATTGGGTCACTGGCAGTATGGTCTACTCTATTACCATAGCAGGATGACCTGGCCAGATGACATGTACTTGTAAACTTCTTTTTAAAAGAAGTTAACAGGGTGGCCCATAATCCAGAAAACAACACAAAAACTAATGAAAATGACAAAATCAAATATATATTTGGAACCACAGATGCCACAATGTAAGAACAAACCATGATGTATAAATCTGGAAAATAACAATGCTGCTAATTTGTTTAATACCAGATATAAAACATGTACCCAATGAAGTTTTCTACAAGCATGGCACATACTAGAAATTCCCCTGAGATCCAGATATCATTCTCTTGTCCTTTGAGTTCCTTCTTTTAATTCCTTTCTTGGAATTTTATATCTCCCCACAAATCCTTAGGCGTTTCCCCCTTAAAAACCATTTGTTTGCCCAAGGAATGAAGTCTCACCCTACACCTCTGCCAATTGTAGTCTGAAGCTTCTTTTAGCACTTCCTATCTGTGCATAAAGCAGGCTTGATGAGCTACAAAGTACTTGTGTACTTTAACATTGGCTTTTTAATGACAAAGCTGAGTTCTGGGAGATGAGAAGGAAAAAAGTGAAAAAATATTGGTTGTTGCTAGAACTTATTTGCATTTTGTCTTCAAAAGGAACTTCAAGAATAATCAGACAACTCCAGCATATGGAATTTTAGATTGTTTATGTGCAGATTTTCTGTTCTTCTACTGCATATGTAGCTCTGTGGGAAGTCCTTGAAGGAAGTAATCCAACTGTATAACTTTTTGTTATTAAAATTATTATCCTTAGGGTTGAAATTCTCTTGTTGTTGCTGCTTTGTTGGACAGGATGTATTGTTGATATTATTTGGGGGTTTTCTAATTAGATCCTAAAGTTTTTAAAAATAAAGATCCTAGCACTTCCCTGCCTTTTTCCAAAAGAGGGAAAAATATGGCAGTTCTACAAGCCAGAAAGTGTGTCTGGCCAGGTTATCCTGCTATGGTAATTGAGTAGATCATACTGCCAGTGACTCAACGCTGAGTGTCAGGCTGACAACCCTAAGGACTAATGGCCTTGGGTGCCAAAGTCAACTGGGAAGGGGATGGTCCCCAAATAGATTAAATCCCACTTGAATCCATCTTGACAGAGGGCAGCAGCTTCATCAATACTGGCTTGGGTCTGATTAAATCCCACTTGAATCCATCTTGATGGAGGGCAGCAGCATTATCAATACTGGCCTGGGTCTGATGAGAACTTTGTGTGCACAAAGGGTTCAGGACCAGAAAGTGACTCGAGGAGCTGGATCAGTGGTATTGGTGTCATGCTGCAATGCAGAAGGCAGATGAAGGGTCACTGCATTATATTCTCAGGACAGTCTTCATGGTTGATTGCCATGAGGATCGTCTATATTTGGATTTGGATACAGCAGCAGCAGAAGAAGAAGAATTAAACAAACCTTTACCCTCTCCGGCATCTACTCTATTCCCGCTGGAGGATAGGCTGTTGTCAGTCTTTTAGGGCTGTTTCAGAAGCTAACATGCTTGCCAATTTAACACAAGCAAAGCATGGAGAATTCAGCAATTTTGTTCCAGGTAATATAGGGCCATTATAAAGTTCCTGGGGAGGGAATAACAGCTAAGATTTCAGGTCTTAATATAAAAATGACAGTTTCACTAGGAAAAAAACAAAAGATGCATCATTATGAACTTTTCTGTATGGAGTGGGGAGGCTTGTTTACTACAAAGTACACATGAGCAGAAGGAAAATCACCTTTGGGCCACCACTAACAGCAACAACCTCTCCACCATATTTCACACTGATTGCCAAAGGAGTCATAGAGTTGGCCACATAATGAGGGAGGAAGGATCTTACATAATTTTCCTTTTGCTCCCATTTCGACCAACAGGATATTAGTCATTGAAGTCAGGCATAAATCTGCTTTGGAAAGTTCTCACTAAAGGAAAGGGAAGAGGAATGAGGTGGAAAATAATAGGAAATAGAAAAATAAAGAGATAATGGGGATAAAGGCATTACATATCCCTAGTGAGCTTATTGAAAACAGAGAAAAGGAATGAAGAACCTGCTTCAGTAAGTTAATTCAAAAATGCAAGATTAGGTATTCATGGGTCATGCAAGGGCAGACAAAAATATGAATACTCAAGAGATCAATCAACCTAAACATGAATATAGAGTGGAGGGATACAAAGTTGAGTGTCCAACTGGGAGTTTCAGGAATCAGTCAGTCAAAAGTTGTTGAAATCCTGTTACTTAGTGTAGGATGTCGCAACTAGAATAAGCCCACTTTAATCAATGAAACATACAGTATTGAGGAGGTGATTCACCAAATCTCTACTTACTTATTGGCCTATTCTAGTGACAGTGGAGTAGCTCTATTCTGTAGCTACTCCATACTAGCTACAAGATTTCAGCCAGTGTCTCCATTCCTTTAAAAAGTAATACATGTAACAAAGCAATCAGCACAATAATTGGGGGTAGGGTGGGGGGCTGAAGGTCTTTAATGGACAGGAGTTTACTGAAGGAATACAAAAAATTGAAAATGGTAAGATAAGTTTCTTTAAAAAAAGGACTGCAAATATCTGATTACTAAATGAGCTCTTGGCAGAACAGTAAGTTTAGTAAATAGGGCCCTTGGTCTTATGACCTAATGCCTGAAATCCTATTGTGCTTGATATAGAATAAAGTTATTCCTGCAAAAGTTTAAACAGAGATATACCCAAGTAGACTGCATGTCTGATTGTGCAACAAATTGTACAATGAACCTCATAATTAACTATGAAATTAGCTATACAATCAAGCATGCACTGACTACTCAACTGACTATGCAACGTCTCCTGCTGAAATAATACCTAGATACATTTTTGTCTTTGTGAAAATTTTGCAACAACTTTTGCAATTTCAAATTATGCAGATATTGTGACTCAATAGGATTTTGATGAATTCGTGTTTGATAGGTGGATTTGCTTTAATGCTCTTTCTTGAATTATTAGTTTTCTTGAAAATTGATAAAATTGAGATAAAATGTTTCTAAAAGAAAGAAAGTAGGTATGTATGCAAGCTACTGTTAAATGAGATTGCCACAAAATGGGCTGCTTGAAGGGATCAATATAAAGTACTGACCATTCTTGGCTGTTCTTAGCCATAAGCAGCTGCTTAATGTGGGAGGTTGAGCTTTCCCCATCTCTCCTTTGTGATTCATGATCAGTCAGCTGCACTGCAGAGCTGTTCATTTTGATTTAACAAGGACTACAAATCTTACATTCTGATGACATAATCTTTTAGTTGCAGACAAAATGAAAATTCCAAGTCATTACAGTTAAACAACAGACCATAATTTCATCATTCCCACTTCCACATATTTTATGGTGGCAGCACTTTTCAGTGCCTTAGGGAAGTTTTTACTTCCTTCCAATGACAGGCTTTTGACTTCTTTGTTAAAAGTAATAAAATGAGCTATTGACATTTGTTGCAATGCTGTTCTTTGCTGAGTCTTTGACATCATGACCTGCCTGACATAACTCAACAGTAGGAGATACCTTTGTTAAACACTAAAAGAATTTAAAAAATGTCTAGCTTTCACTCAACATGGATCTTCATCAGGTGAGGTACCACTTTTCTGTAGATGGTACAGTAAAAGTTCAACATTTCAAAAAATCATGGCAAAATGTTTACACCAGTTTTAAAATGAGGGCTCCAAAAGTTAAGAATTGAACAGGGTGCATGAGTGACATTACCAGAACATTGGACACTCAACTGAACTATGATTCAGTTCATTTTTGTACATTCAGGTATGTATCCCTAGAATATTCTATACATAGGTTGAGAACAATCATGCCTAGTTGTTGATCAAAATGACATAGTTGGCACCATCATTACCATGTATCATCAGACTGCTGGTCCATCTATGATTTTCCCTGCTATGGCTGGCAGTATTACTCTAGAACAGGGTTTCATAACCTACAGCCCATGGGCCAGATTCAGCCCATGGTGCCAAATAATCTGATCCCCAACCTCGCTTCGGCTGCCCCTAACCCCAGTGGAATCAGCCATGGACTCATTTATGACAGCTGTGGATGCATTTTATAGCAGCATTTACAGCAGGGGGAACCACCAGTCCAGCCTGCTCAATTGTGCGAGGGGACATGGTCCGGCCCACTGCTGAAAAACATTGAGAACTCTTGCTCTAGAATTTTAAAAAGGCAACTTTTCTATTCTTACCTAAGGACAGTAGGAATTTAACAAGGGACATTCTACTTGTAAAATGTGTTTTTCAAAGAGCTGCTATCTTTATATCTATGTGGGCTTGTGGTGACCACAACTTTTTTCTTTATGGATATTGAGGATTATGTGAAATAGATCAACAAACAAATCCACTCTTCAGTTCCCGGGTGGTAAATACGGTCTACCTATTTAAAATGATCTGGTTGTTATTTGGCATTCAACCCTTGATAAAAGCCTTCCTGTAGGGCCCTTAAAGGCACTGAATAATGAATTTGATTTGCAGGACAGCAACCCATTCAGATCTTTCATAAGAGAGAAATATATATGTATATAAAGTCGTTTGATTACTCTCTCTCTCTCTCTCTCTGACTGAAGTATATCCAGATACTTGGAATAATGTGGTCATGAATTTCTGTGTGTAATCACTAAATTAGTGAAATTGGGTGTTTTTTTAAAAAAAAATCTTTTCAGAGTTCTTTGTAGCTATACATGAAAATAATATGTCTCATAACAACATAAATGTGATATAAACCTTTGAACTGATATATTCGGATTAATGATAAATATATTTATGAGTTCAAAACTTTTACATTAAATGTATAATCATTAATGTATTTTTACAGAGCAGCTTTAGCCATTTGCTTAAAACTTCTTTAAGGAGATTTCAGTGCGCTGAAAAAAAAACACGAGCAAAAATCAAACACACAGTACCAGTATGTATGTGGACTCTGACTTGATCATGATCATTCCTAATATTGACTGATGGACAGGCAGAATGGAATCATTGTGCATACTATATGTGATGATAATGAAGACAATGTAAGAGGCATGACATGGTCATTGTGCAGTCAATGTTTGCTGTTTTCTGTGAAAGGTGCATGAGTGACATCACCAGAAACATTCAACTGAACAATACAATGGGCATCCTACAGTCTACAGCAATGCATTGGCTCCCAATAATCAACCACATCACCCCCTCCATAGCTTAGAAAACAAGATTAGATTAGCTGGTGCACCAATATAGGAAAAAAGTCAAAATTCTTAATTTACCTGTATATGAAGATGCTACCAGTGCATCTTTCCACAGATTGAAATCTCAACAACCCACAATCAGAATGGCTGAAGAGCTTTGTGCTAATAATTTTGACATGCAGCAAAAATGGATGGAGGTATGGCAACATCCATGCCATCTGATATTCATATGAATACGCTGACCAACCAGGAACCCAATGGTGTTGATCTACCACAGCATATCTGGAAGACCACTAACAGGATAAGAATTGGCCATGGCAAGTGGGCAGATCTATTATACAAATGGGGTAAACTGCCTACAGCCCAATGTGACTGTGAGAATCCACACCAAACTGTTTCTCATGTAGTCCACGAATGTGTAAACAGAGCATTTACGGGCGATATTACACATTTTCTTACTTTATCTCCTTCCACAATTGACTGGATCAAGAATCTGGACATAACACTATGATATGTGTATACATGTATATTTTTGCATATTTTATCTTTTTTGCCTTTACTTGGCCCATATTTATTTGTTTGTTTGTTTGATTTCTTCACCACCCACTCAGCCGAGGCCGACTCAGGGCGGTTCACAATCATATATAAAATGGCATAATTAAAAATTGCATTAAAACCACCCACCTCCTTTAAAAAGGTGCAGGAGCTGAAGATACCAAAGGGGGAGGTTTTCCACTACTAAACCAACCACCCAACGGAAGTCACCCTTCCACCTGCACCTCATGCTTGGCCAGCCAGCCAGGTTTTGAGTTCTTTTCTGAAGGGCAGCAATTCCGTCTGGAGACATAGCTCTGTTGGCAGGAGGTTCCAGAGGGCTGGTGTGGACACGGAGAAGGCCGTATGTGTAGTAAATGTTATAGTGTTATCTGCCATGTGTTTATAAAGCCAAGATAGATAGATAGATAGATAGATAGATAGATAGATAGAAATACAACAGAATATCCCACATGCCTAACAATTGCATACATTCATGATATATATGAGACACATGGTACTGTATGCAGTGGTGGGCTCCAAAAAAAAATTACTACCACACTGTGGGTATGGTATGGTGGGCGTGGCCAGGGGGAAAGCCCTGCATTGCACCCAAATTAGGACTACTTTATTTTAAAACTTAGATGGGCGGGACCAGCCAGAATTTCTGCTACCGGTTCTGGCGAACTGATGTAAACCTGATGATGCCCACCACTGACTGCATGTGATATGCACAAGGGAAGATCCAGGATGCCTCACACAGCAATAAGTCCTGCTCTTTCTGCTAGGGTGTTGGAACACTTTATATGTTCACCACAGAAGTCTTTTGGGGAAAGATTGATTTTAATTCCAGCCGGCACTCCACTGCACTTCTACCAAGACGTGAGAGCTTGCTGCAATGAGAACTTACCAGGATAATGGATAGGATGAAAAGGTGCATTTGAAGTTCCCCCACATTCTCCTGACTTACTATGCCTTGACTTCTACCTAGGGAGGACCTTAAAGGATGTGGTGTAATGTAGAAAACCAGGTACACTGGTGGTATTTTGGGAAGGAATTTAAATGGTATGCACAGCGGTACAATTTGACACTTTGGTCAGTGTTGCTCAAGCTGTAGTTCGCCATAATCAGAAATGTCTGGATGCCGATGGTAACCACTTTAGTACCTCTTATAATTGCAGAAGTCAACCGTATATTCATCTTTTGTTTTCAGTATATATTGAGCATTGCAATTTGAATACAGTTTTTTCCTTTCTAAAAATTTGTATACATTTTGACACTGTCTGCATAAACGAGCATTTGGACTCCATTCCCAGCATAATTAAGATTACAGGATTGGTCTGCCAATGTTCTGTTGAGCTTCATGATAGCATTAATTATGTACTCACTTCCACCCTGTTAACAATCACTAATTATAAGCACTTGACTTCAGCTGGACTGTGCTTCAATATCACAATGACTCATGGGCTGTGTGAAAAGGTAATTAAATTACAGTACCTAGAAAAATCAACTTTACAGGATAGAAACTAACTGCTTCAAGACACACAGAACACAACATTATGGATTCTTTGGATAAGCTATGCTGCCATCTGGTGGTAACTACCTATTTCAAACAACATGTGAAAAGAGAAACACCAAATTTTTACCATACATGATTCTGGGGATCGCTCCACCATAGAAACAAACTGCATAATTATGGTAGGAGGGCAAAAGTCAAGGGATCTTACGTGGCAGTGTCTGTTATTTTTGGGAGGAAGCTATTGCTACCTGCACAACTGGAATTAGAACAAACTGTGTTCAAACATCTAAAATATGTGTCCATGCAGGGAGCTGTTGGGCCCTGTGTATAAACAGCATCCTTCAACCTTTCTTTATTGAAACAAAGATGTGAAGACAAGTGTAAGCACTCTGGAGCAGCAGCAAATATATAAGTGAAAGTATTCATGGTGCTCCCACAGATGGGAACAGTACGCAGTCAGCATTGTTAATTGTGAGGAGGGCAGTAAATCCATTAACAATCTGCAAGACAAGCACAGTTCCCCTTCAGATTTTCCAGCACAGCAATTGAAATTCAAACAATAAGGAGCAAATGCCACTAAAGCATAAACCAATATGTTTCTAGCTTATATCAGATACAGTTATATTGAATCAAAAATCTGTTCTGCTCATTTTCCATATTAGACAGGTATTATTATTTTTTACAATGAATACTCAGAAGGTCACACATATTTTTGCACACACTTTCCTCAAATACAGTGATACCTCATACAACGTCCAAATTTGGTTCTACAAGTTTGGACTTTATACGGATTTGGACTTTGTATAAGGCATGCAAAATCCTAGCTGCAATGCCTCATACAACATCCAAATCCTTGCCGCGATGCCTCGTACAATGTCATTTCCATAGTGATACATTGTACTGTAACAGCACAGACTTCAGGGCAAAGTCAAGGAAACAGACAGGAAACTGACAGAACTTTAAGAAATCATTGTCTAAAGGCTAAATACATTACAAAAACATGTGAAACAACCCTGATTGTGCAAGAACCTGAAGAATGCTGCAAAAATCCCAGGAATGCTTCTAAAAATTCTGACGAAAAAAATCGAAAAAATCCAAAATCATGTTCAAAACCATTCCTAAACACTCTTTGTCTTGTGCAAAACCCACATGAGCAATGCACGCATGTGTCCTGCCTTTTATACTGCCCAGGCACAATGCAACCTGGGAGAAACCCCAATGCCTCATACAAAGTCACAGCGACTTTGTATGAGGCAACTTTTTTCAAGAAATTAGGCGATGTTGTATGAATTCGATGTTGTACGAAGTGGACTTTGTATGAGGTATTACTGTATATACATTTTTGTATGCAATTTCTGGCCAAAAGTTCCATTGTGAAACTTGGAAGAGTGGATAATCCAATGGATAAATGTGTTGTGATCAAACAAAATTCCCCTGTGTCCTTAAATCCCAAACTGTGTAAAGTAGGCATAGCATGTTTCAAGCATGTTCTGAGGTAAAATGAGAATTAGACAAACTTTGAATATCAAGATATCCTAAACATAGTATATTCTGTACTGAGAGAGAATTTACTTTAGGACAAAGGATTTTGACAAAGAGGATGTTTCCTATAGTATTCATTTTTGCAAATATCAAAGCAAGCAAGATTGCCTGAGAAGAATGAATAGGTTAAACTACTGTATCTGCACCAAACCAAATAGTTCCTGCAGTATCCGAGTTAGGGTTGGTTGGTTGGTTGGTTGGCTGACTGATTAACTACCACGCTGAGAATTCACAGAACATGCTGGCTGATGAACTCTGCTTAGTGTCTGCTCGGCTAGCCCTCACCTGAAAAGTGAAAAACGGACAATGAAGAAAGCTGACAGGGGGAAATAAAGATTCATTTGAAATATTATGCTGGAGCATAGATTTATTGATACCACTGAATACCTAAAAATCAAACAGATCAATTCATCTCTAGACAATCTCAAACCTGAGCTCTAATTAGAAGTAACATGACTAAACTGCTGCTTTATCATGAAAAGTAACTGGAGAAGACAGTAATTCTAAAAAAAGAGAAAATCAGTAAGAAAAAAAGAAGATATAACATGAGATGGATTGACATAGCAAAAGAAACCAAGATCTCAACAGAGCTGTTGTGGCTGCAGTGGCTCAGTGGTTAAAAAACTTGCCTTGTTAGCTGGAAGTCCAGCAAGTCAGCATTTTTGGGACCCAGGTACTGCATGATGGCTTGAGCACCTGTCTCTGTCCCAGCTCCTGCCAACCTAGCAGTTCAAAAGCAAGAAATTGCAAGTAGGGACCACTTCGGTGGGAAAATATATTGGGGACATAAAGGGAGCCTCATTTGGGTGTTCCCTGAGTGGAATTTCTCCAGTGAAAATCCTTTCAACCCAGAATAATTTCTGACATAAATTTATTATTATAACAGAGCTTGTTAATAATCTGAGATTTTAGAGGCCATTAGCTAATGCGGTAAACAAAAAGTACATGATGGCACATAACAAGAATTAACATAAATTAAAGTTAACATTCAACATTACATCAGTACTGGTTAACCACCAAATAAATGCTTGACATTTTCCATCAGGTCCATAGCTACGAGGCCTGGGGGGCTAAAAAAAACCAAACCTGAGCTAACAGCCTGCCACCCCAAACAAGGTGTAACATGCGCTCACCCAGCTCTGGCCTCCTGTCCAAGGGAGGAAAGACTGCAAAGTCTCCCTTTCAGCCTCTTGCGGCTTCCTTTTCCTCCACCTTTCTCCACTTGCCTTCAGTGGTGTGTTGTGTGTGTGGGTGTGTGTGCGTGTGCATGCATGTGTGGGTGTGGGTGTGTGTGTGCATGCATGCACGCACACGCTATTGTTGCCCCTCCTGAAAAAATATTTACCACACACACACACACATCTAGAATCCTGGCTACAGCCCTGTTTTCCATGAAGGCTTTGCAACTATTTTAGTGTTCTCCCATTGTTAGTTTGTGAGTGGCCAAATTGTACTTTATATCCGCTAGAATCATTTCTTGTTGAACAGCAATAACAAAAGTTACAGGCTCTGTGTCATTTGTTTATTGCTGAATCAACTCCAGTTAACAATGACATACCTTCCCTTGACCTGAGATATCAATCAAGGATGCAAAAACTTTCAGCTAGATAACTTTTGTTATCTTATTTCTGTAGCTCCCAGTTCCTTTGAAGTACTGTACTGTACTTCTATCTGCCCCAGTCTTCTGACAGATAAAGTACCTGAGTAAAGGATAACCTTGGAGATGTAAAAGTGAAAGAGTAGGCATTTATCAAAATGAGGTTTGATACTTTTCAATACTAAAACAGAAAGAAAGACAGGGGATAAATAAAAATATGAGTGGTTTGTTCTTTAACTTCAGTGGAGGTCATCCTTTGATTGTTCCTTACCCCAGTCATGATTCAGGCTATTAGTTAGACTTCAATTCCTCAGATACGTACTCTTCTTTGCCTGGTCATTTTTGTAGAAGAAAAGTGGCAAGAGCTGCTAACCAGAATATAGGTTCTACTGATACTTTAAGTAACACAGTACATGAACACAGAAGTCATACATTTGAGACCTGCATCTCTCTAACAATATTTAGTTAAAGATGCATGTCAATATGTGAAATGTTCTCTTCTTGTGGCTCCTATGAACCAGCTGTCTAAAGGACTCCCTTCAGATCCTAAGATTCTCAAGAGAGGAATTTCCTTCTGTCTCACCACTATCACAGGCACTCTTCTGGTAATGACAAGACAGGAAGCTTTCTTAATGGTTGTTCCCAAGCTGTAGAATGTCCTCTCTGCAAAGGGCTTGTGTTTCCAACTCAGACTGGCCAGGCCTTTGGGTTATTTTAGGATCTCAGAGACAATAAGCACTCAGTGGGTGAAGAAACAAGGTTTTACTAGAAAATTTTCTAAACAAACAAAGCATATCAGAGACAGAATAGAAACAAGAAACACCCCATTCTGCAGTTCCTGTCTCTGACACTATGTCAAAACCTAAATACTGCACTGTAATGGTAAATTGCAGCACCAAAAGTGATGCATGGTCATTTCTGGTTTCTAAAAAGGACTTTTAAAAGAGGCTGGGGAAAATTGTTTTGTTTTTTGTTTTTGCAAATAGCAAATCACACCCCATGAGATTTCTGGAGCAAAACATTTTTTTCAGGATGCTGTACCATGAAACATCACAATACATGCTGGTGGGAATTTTGGGAATTGCAGTCCAAACAAGTGACATTTCCAAGCTCTGCTTTCAATAGCATGGGTAATCATTCAAAGTGTGCCAGCTCATTCAATAGGTATACACAGACAACCCCTGTGTTGCATGTGTACACAAGGTCAGGCTAGCATATGAATTGTGTTTGTGACCCTGATAAGAAATTATGCCATGCTTAGAGGAAGCATTCTTAAATCTATTCAGCATCACTCTCCATAAACATAGGTAAAGGTCTCCCTTGTTCGAAAGCCAGTGGTATCTGACTCTAGGGTTCAGTACTTACTTCTGTTTATAGCCAAAGAGCAGCACTGTCTGCAGATGCTTCCATGGTCATGTGGCAGGCATGACTAGACACCAAAGTGCACAGAATGCTATTTACCTTCCCACCAAAGTAGTCCCTATTTATCTACTTGCAATTTCTTGCTTTCGAACTGCTAGGTTGGCAGGAGCTGGGAGCTCACTCTATCCTGCAATATTCGGGTATCAAACTGCTGACCTACCATCTTCCAGTCAGGGTCTTAGCCTCTTGAGCCATTGTATAAACATACACTTTATTTATTTCCATAATCACATATACAAGATGGTTAAATCAACTCCTTTTGACAACAAATACATGGTGTGAATACACTTTTGACTTCTATTATACTCCAAGGCCTCCTGAATGGCTTTGAGGAGACATTTATCTATTTCTGTGCCAGCCTTTTAATAAAGTTATTTTCATCCTCTTAACAGACTATTCCATGGAGCTTTTGCTTCTCAGGTTCTTCTTATGAGTTTCAATATTTTTTTTCTAATTGTATTTCTGTTTCAGTTAACCAAGGTGCTTGCTTTCTCCTTGTTAATCAATTATGGTTCTTTTCATATGTTCCTCTCCCACACTTCATCTAAACTGAATTTCTATTAAGACTGATTCAATTGGTAGCTCTTATCTTGCTGAATATCTAAATCCCAGCAAGGAGCCTATTATATTTCTGCAACACTACAAAGTCAAAAGCTTAGAGAACAGCCATATACTTAGGAGGTTCGAATTGACTTTCACTATCTGGTTATGAAATCTTGGCACCAAGACTCATTGAAAATGGTGAATATATTCAGGATGAAAGAGGAAAAACACATACACATGCAAAGTATAGTCTCAGGAATTATTAGGAAAGGACCTAAAAATAAAATTTCTGAGGTTATAATGCCTTGACTAAAAGAAGAAGAACTGAGCTGACTATATTATCTCATATAAGCTTGCCAAACTTTGAGATTTTTTGGAGAGGCCTTCTCTTGGTCTCGTCATCCATCACAAGGGTTTTATCAACTGCCATTCTTAGGATCTTGGCCTTGCTATCAAGGGAGCAGAAATAATTGTCCCATCTATGTCCTGCTGGAAGATTTTATTTCCCATTCAGGTTGTCTTTGGTCAACTGACTAGTCCTGTGAAAGAGGATTACTATCAGTTGTATATTTTATTTTTCTTTACTGATGTGTTTTTTAAAAAATATATATATTAAATTATGTTTTCAGTTTCACTGGCCAGAATCCTTTTGTTGGTATACTGATATAAATATAATTGCATAAACCTTTGAAAAATCTTCAGTTTTCTGTATAATATTTAAATGTTATACTAATACACTTATTTAAATGTATATGTTTCTCTCATATTACAGTATAAAAGATTTAAATCAAGCCATGTCTTTCACTCAGTTAAACATCGGATATCTATGAAAGCTTTATAGACTCTTATTTACAAGGGATCAATTCCCTTTTGGTTTTTGCTCAGGCATCAAACATCCAGTTTCTTCAATCATTATGACCCGTCTAGCTACACAAAGAGTACCTGCCAACTATTTTTTCATTATTCATAAGTGCTGTGCCATGTTCAATATCAATTAGTGTCACTTACCTGTAGTCCAGGATCCAGAGGTTCACCAAGAGTATACATGAACATCTTTGAGAAAGGAGATGCAGACCTTTTCAGGGTTGAATGGCATGATTTGCAATTTGGGGTTAGAACTCATTAGAAACAGTGCTAGTCTGAGTTTTAAAAAGACCATCTTCCTTCATACATTTTGTACACATCTCATGCACTCTAACCAGCACCTGAGATCCTATTCTAAGTTTTTTCACTGATTGAGGTGAGCAGAGCAAGAGCTATTGCCAGTGATGCACTGCAAAAAAAAATTTACTACCTACTCTGTGGGTGTGGCTAACTGTGGGTGTGGGTGTGGGTGTGGGTGTGGGTGTGATCAACTGTGTGGGGATGTGGCCTCATTCCCCTCTCCCCCCCAAAAAAAAGAAAAGAAAAAAGAAACCCAGGGACTTCTCTATGCATTGCCTGCAAGCGGAGGGGTTGGGCTCACTCACTCACTCCACAGCTACAGCCCGCCTTTGGCTCCCTGCTTCTCAGCGCTGCCGAGGGCTGCTCAAAGCCGAGAGGAGGAAGGAAGGAGAGCAACAGCGGGGAAGACCCATCTCTCCTCTCCTTCCTTCCTCCTTTTAGCTTTGAGCAGTCCTCGGCAGCGCTGAGAAGCAGGGAGCCAAAGGTGGGCTGTCGCTGTGGAGTGAGTGAGTGTGTCTGACCCCTCCACTTGCAGGCAATGCTCCTCTCTTGCTGCCTTGGAGATGCAGTCCATGGTGGTGGGAGACGTGCAAATGGAGGTGCCTGGCTGGGCTGCACAGAGGGCCCCCCATGTGCTGGCTAGTTGGGGGGTCATGCCCCCCCAGTGCTCCCCTTACCTGTGGGGCATCCTCCTCCATGCAGCCCAGCTAGGGGCTTCCCCGAGTCTGCCTCCCCCTCCATCCCCCCCAAACAGAGAGAAAGAGGAGACTCACTAGAAGGTGCAGTTCAGGCAGGCCACAAAGAGGAGCTGAAGCCGCCAGCAGCCTCTGTATGTCCTGTGCCAGGAGGAGCAGGGCCGCCATCAGGGGGTACCAAGGGGACTTCTGTACAGGGCCCAGGAGCTGAGAAGGGGCCAGCTGGGGGCCCAGCCCTGCCACCGCTGACCAAGCCGAGCATCCCTGATCAAGTGATGGGAGGGCAGCCATTTCAGTCCCGGGCCAAGGAGGAATAGAGGCAATCACTGTCTTGCCACACAAATGCTTTTCTCCAGCCCAGCCTTTAAGCCAGTGTCCAGAGGGGAGAAGGAGGTAATTAGCATTTCGCCCCCTAAATGGTTCTGGGTATTCGTTCGACCGACCTCAGAAGGAAGGAAGGCTCAGTCAACCTGGGTTCTGTCAGGATCAAATTCACAGCCTTTGGGATGCAGTGCAGCAGTTTAACCGCTGAGCGCAGAGCGGGGAGAGGAGCATCTGAGGCGCCCACTCAGAAAACCACTTTCTCTCGCTTTTCTTTTCAGTCCTTTCTGCAGCCTGGCTGAAAGGGAGGCATTTGCTGGGTGTTTGTTTCCCCTACACACACACACACACACACACACACACACACACACACACACACACACACACATATCTTTTTCTTGGCTATGGTTGGAAGAATGGCTGGGTTTACATCTCTCACACACTCACTCATTCATTCTCATGCGCACATACCTTCCTGGTGACTTGGCTCAGCCCAAAGCGTAGGGAGAACGTGGGTTTGCGGGGGCAAAGGAAAAGGAAGAGGAGGAGAGGGAGCAGGGCAGGTGAAGAGGAAGGTGATGCACCTCTTCCTTGAGAAAGACCAGTCACTTTTGTAGGTTGGAGGAAAAGGAGGCATGGTTGAAGGCTTTGAGCTGCCTTCTGTGAGACAGAGTGTGTGGTGGAAACAGAGGATTTAGGGGCAGCAGCATTCCCTGTTTAGGTAATACATGGCATGAGGAAGGAAAGGACCTCAAGATAAGGAAAAAGATGCATTAAATGATAAGAGGGGAAAACGTAATTACAAAATAGTTCCTTGGGAAAGGAAACTCAATTGTTTAGCTTCCGTCTCTGACCCAGCTCCTGCCAATCTAGCAGTTCGAAAGCAAGAAATTGTAAGTAGATAAATAAGGACCACTTTAGTGGGAAGGTAAACAGCATTCCATACACTTTGGTGTCTAGTCATGTGGGAGGGGGCAATAGGATTGCTCAGTATGGGACCCAGAAAGTTCTGATGGCAGCCCTGGGAAGGAGGAGGAGAAAGCACATGCCCACCTGCTACTGCTGCCGCTTGCCCGGAGCAGCATGGGTGGGGGGGCAACTCACCATGCTGGGCACGCTTCCTACGTATTTCCTGCACACCTTTGGCAATGCCTCCACATGCCTCGCCCATAGAATAGCTGAGCAGGTCTGGATTTGATGAGTTTAAATATGTTCAGGAATTTACAGTATGGCTTAACTCTATTAATGAAAATCTAAAATTCACCCACTCAGCTAGCAAGGAGTCGATTCCCTTTTTGGACATCGTTGCATTTATCTCAGATAACAGGAAATTAGGAATGAAGCTCTTTAAGAAAAAAACTGATCTCAATGCATACTTACCATATAGTTCTTTCCACCCTCCACACATGAAAAATAGTATCCCCTATGGAATTTTGTCTTGAGCTAAACGTAATTCTTCAAATGAGACTGATTTTCAGACAGCTGCCAATATGATTAAAAATTTATGAAAGAGGTGATACCCAGAGAATGTTTTGGATGCAGCTTTAAAAAAAGTCAGGAGTGTACCAAGACCATCGCTTTTCCAAAGACACTATAAAGAGAGGAATGAGGCAGTTCAATGGGCTCTAGAGCACTCGCCCTTGGCAAGAGACATACTTAAGATAATCAGGAAATATTGGTTTTTATTAGATGGAATACCAGGCTGCAGGGACAATCCGGTAGTTGGGTTCCGCAGAACTAGGACTATTGGGAATTTGGTCACACACACTGATATACAGCCAAAGGAGCAATTAAAAAGTTTGATTAGAGGACATTTTCGATGTGGGCATTGCGGAATGTGTGAGTATGCGTGGGAAACTTGATCAATTCATTTTCCCGATTTAGACTTCCATCATGAGCTTATTCAAATTGTGGGTCAAGCTCCTGCGTGTACTTATGGATATGCCCATGTGGGCTTAAATATGTGGGACAGACCTTGAGGACATTGAGGGTTCATTTATCAGAACATAGGTCTAGGATTAGGGGCCAGGTGACCCAAGCCCCTCTCACCTCACATTACTTAGAGAAAGGACATGTAGAATCCCACTTTAAATTCGTAGTTCTCGAGGTAGTCCAACCAAGAGGAAATATGACTATGAGTGTGGAGAAAGTATTGCTTCAGAGGAAAACATATTTTATCCATCATTTAAAGTCTTTGTGGCCAAATGGTCTCAATCAAGATATTGATTATACATATTTTCTATGAATCATTTTTCTACCGGACTTGCAGGTGTTTTGGAGCAGGATGGTTGGGTCGTTTCCAGAATGAAGGGAAATTGTTAGCGAATACCTTTAAAACATGACCGGTTGTGGTAGCTCATTAACATCCAAGAGCACTTACAGAGTATGCAGAAGAGGCTCGTGGGATGCAGATAAGTAAGGTGTTTTAGAAATAATGGTATTAGACCTATATCTATTCATGATTCTCTGCATAATTTCCCCAGCACCATTTCCTTTAAAAATGCCACCTTCTACTTAAATTCTTACCCTACACTGCCAATTTTAGACCGTTAAAATTTGTCAGTAAGAGCGGAATTACAGTCACCTATTGGCAATGGTAGAAGGAGAATCAAAGGTGCAGAACCACAGGTCAGTCGTGGTATAATTAATTACAATCATGAAACTAACAGCTTAGGCTGGTGATCATTTAATAATACTTGCAAAAGACAGGGCAGAAATTAAAACTGTCCCATAGAGGTAATAGTAAGGGTCATCTTATCTTTCTTTATCAAAGGAATCATGGGGGAAAGTGGGTTTAGAAAGAAAATTGACTAAACTGAATCTGAAACATTATAATTTTAGTGAAATGTTGTTTTTTTAAGTTTGGAAAGCTACAGGATATATAATATAATAATTTCATGTCAGAAATTATACTGGGTTGAAAGAATTTTTATTGAAGAAACTCCACTCAGGGGATGCTGAAATGTGGCTCCTTTCATGTCCCCAAGATCTTTTCACATCAAAGTATCTACTTGCCATTTCTTGCTTTCAAACTGCTAGGTTGGCAGGAACTGGTACAGAGACAGGCGCTCAAACCATTATGCAGTACCTGGGTCTCGAACTGCCAACGTGTTGTGTATTCAAGTAAATTGAAAGTTGCTCCAGCAACGCTTTGCAAGACAAAATGGTGATTTCCCGCCATCAGAATTAAGAACAAGATTTGGCACGTATTCTCCCTTTCTGGGTGCGTTCCTTATGTTAATTAGAGTCCTATGATTGGGTGCAACTTTGGATCCTGTTCCTGATTGGTTAAAACTGTAGTATCACATTATGATTGGTTAATCAAGGTTATCTGGCAGGTTGCTACATTGTATCATTGAGTAACTGCCACAGTGACATTATATATGCGCCACGGGTAACAAGGCTGTGGCCGGGCCGGATCTACACTTCCCTATTCACTGCAGGTTAGACCTAGACAGGCTAGCCTTGGGTCCTCTCCATATACGCTCGCATGCAGGTGTAGCTCAGTTAAGCCACAATGGCAGATTTCGGAGAGACCAATTACATGGGATTTGTATAGCCATCTGTTGTCCAGATATCGTTGTAATAGTGGCCTGCAAGACTTTACAATAAACCGCTGTTCGTTGTTCTGTTCATTGTTTGCTGGACTATTCTTTACAAAGGTCTGGACACGACACAACATGCCAGCCTTCTATATGATATCTATATCTATATGATATCTCTTAGATTTAAAACAGAGATCTATATGATATCTCTTAGTTTTAAAACAGAGATGGAGAATTGTAATTTCATTTTAAATCAGTAAGTTCATTGCCAACTGTAGCTCCTTGGGCCTTGACATCCACAGGGATCATAACTTAGATCTCAGGAATATAAGTTTCAGCAACATCTCTACTGTTTAATAATTGTGTGTCAAGTTGATTCCAATTTATGTTAATCCTTTCCAGAGTTTTTGAAGTAGAGAGTACTCAAAAGAGACTCACCTTTCCCTTCTTCTGGGAATGCTGTGGAACTTTGAGCTTGCCCAAGGCTATGGTGTCTGGCAATTTTCCTGGAAACACAAAGGAGAATTGAAATCCTGTCCTCTGGCTCCCAAACTCTTCATCATTTATATTCATCAAAATTAATAATTATTTATTAATATTGCTTCTGTTATTCACAACATTCAGCAAGAGAATTCTGTAGCAACAAACCCCACTTCACTATCAAGCAATAATAATAAATAACACAGGATTGTGTCATCAGTTATGTTTACATGGTAATGGACCAGCTCTTTTATTACTCATTCAAGTAAAAGAAAATACTGCTACATGATTGGGGGGTGGGGGGTAACTAGGATAACAATGCAGTTAGGTTTTCCTAGAAGTCATGAGTGGGCCAGGGTGAAGACTGAGTTTTGTTGTGACTGTAGGAAAGATGAATATTTTTAAAAGATACCCCATATTATCACAGGATTTCAGATAGGATCCATTATATATATAACAAGATTGTAAGCCAGGGCCGTAGCCAGGGGGCCCCAGGGGAGGCAAAAACCCTCCTGAGCTAACAGCCCACCCACCCCCACCCCATGATGCCAATATTATATATGTGACTGTGACATTGTTGCCCCCCCCCTGAATTTTTTTTTGCCCCTCCTGAATTTGTTCACCCTAGAATCCTGGCTACAGACCTGTTGTAAGCCCACTCTTGCTTCACAGTCAGTTATGACTGGAGAGCAAGCCAGGTGGAAAGGGGGTGGTTGTGTTTCTTTTGCTTATGACAGTCTGCTGCATTTTTTAAATTCTGCCTCCACAGATCAAGCTAGCTGGCATAGGAAATGACATAAAAGTGTCTGCCATATTTCTTCCATACCTTCAACTGGGATGTCCACATCTACAAAGTTTGTCTCTACAAAATTCTCCTCTTTCCTACCTTAGTAACTGGTTTACTCTGGCTGCATCAATTCTTTTTAATAATGGAATTCATCCCTTGTGTGTTGGGAGGTGGGATTCCAAATATAACCATATTGCTTAAACAGTTATTGCTTTTTCAGTCAAGTATAAGGAGAAAGTTAATGAACTCAAGCTAAACAATAAGGACTGTACATCTACTTAGGATAAAACCCTAATTTTAAATCAAAGCATGCCACTGGATGGTTATTCAGGCTTATTCTAAAGCAGTGGTTAGCAACATGAGGCACATGGCCTACAGGAAGACTTCAATTCCCAGAAGCCTAAGTCAGTACATTGTGCTTTGAGGAGTTGACTTAGGCTTCTGGGAATTGAAGTCCAAAAACCAAAAGTTGGGAAACACTGTTCTAAGGGCAAGTAGGTTTTTCTTAAAGTGGTCCAATGCAAAGCAAGTTGGTCTATGACTTTGGATCTTCAGACATTTGTAGGATTGTGGGGCATAGTTTTGATTTTTGATTTTGTTTTTTTACACCACAATTGTACTCTCAAGAATTTAAATGGACTACTTTCGGTCAAATGTAATAAGCCATAATTAACTGAGTTATTTTGAGCAGATAGTTATGTCAGTTGTTACTGCTACAAAAACAAACACATAAATCAAATAAATCATGACTCATCTGTTGACAAGACCAACATATTGACAAGAAAATGGTGTATTTAAAACACAACCAGCTGATCTGAGACCTGAAGAAACACAGACAATTTTTAATTATTGCAGTGTTTACAAAAAGGGAGCTTTGTCTGGTATGGCAAAGTTTTATTCTAGCACACGGGTTGCCAACCTTTTTCAGTCAGGGGCTGGGTCATACTCCCTCAGACAGTTGAGAGGGCCAGACTGGTGCTCCCCCTGCCATTTATGGCTGTTGTAAACATGTTTGCGCCAGCCGCAGACCCATTTATGACTGTCATAAATGCATTTGCGACAGCCACAAACTCATTTATGGCTGTTGTAAACGCATTTGCAACAGACATTGACTCATTTACAGCTGTTGTAAATGCGTTAACAACAGCCGTAAATGAGCCCACGGTCAATGGCGGTGGTGGTAGTGGTGGCTGGAGTGAGGATGGGGGTAGATTATTTGGCACCATGGGCTGGATCCAGCCCACAGGATGTAGGTTGCCTACTCCTGTTCTAGCAGAAGAAAAAGTCCAATAGACAACAGTCTTATTTTTCCACATTAAGCCCTTCAGTTTGTGACAGATCATTTCTAGTCCAAACAAACTGTTGTAATTCCCTCCCCTTTAGACCAGGGGTGGAGGTTGTCTGGCCCACAGGCCATATAAGGTCTGCAAAACCATTTGGTCTTCCCCTGCCAAGGCAACCATAGGCAGAACTTGAGATGCAATAAATCTAGGAACTTTTTTCATAGCAACATAAATTTATATAAAGTAAATCATTATAACGTAAATTTTGAGGGAAATTACGGGATATACAGGACACCCACAATGATTCCTCACAACATTGATGACCTTGCCTCCAATGATTGACAATGATGTTGTTGACTTCTTTCTCAACACAGATAATAACTCCAATCAAGCCTTTAACCACACGTTCACAAGCAACAATCCTCGCAAAAACTGAATGTCCTTATTATAGCTATTTTGCTCCCTGCTTGCCTAAGCAAAGTGATTACTAGGCTGGTGTGTCACTGACTGTATCTCCCTCCCTGTATCTAACTTCCTTTTTTCCCTAATAGTCTTGTTAAACAACATTTTCTAGCTTTGAGCTTTCACATGTGGGCATATAAACTACAAACAAAGCCTCATACATTGCTTTTAAAGGAAAAATAATTTCATGCCACTAGCAGCACAAAAATAAATGCAAACTCCAATTTGCGGTCATGGTGAAAGACTCCATTTTGAAGCACAGAAGAACAAGTGTTTGTTATAGCATTAAGTGTTAAATGATACGTGGAAGAAAGTTAAAAAACAAATGCAATGTGGTAGTGATTTCTTTAAACTATTATTATTTTACTAATGAACCATTTTGGGAGGTGAGTATTCTTTTATTATTTAGACAATTATTTGGGCCTTTGAAATGGAAAATTGGAAATTCCACAAGGGGGAAATAGATACTTGCTAATGATCAAGCCAGTGTATTTTCTTGAGATGCGGGGGGGGGGGGGTTTACAAATATCAGACATCACTATGGAGCATCACAAACTGTTGCAGAATACTATGATGGATGCAGCATTTTTCTTCATTCTTGATGTTGTCAAAACATTGTCAATGCTTTAATTTATTACTAGGCATTAACATTTCAGTTTTATATCATTAATCAGGAAAACAAAAATTGCTTAGCAACATGAAAGCATCTTTCCACGGGATATCTTGCTTAGTTTCCAGAAAAAGGTGCATTAGAGGAGGATCATTTCTCTTACAGCTCATCCAGAGCTGATGTTTCAAATTAATTTTAAACACTGGTAGCTTTCCTGCATTCCTTTCTTCACACTTTCTAGGGCAGGGGTAGGCAACCTGTGGCCAGCAGGCCGGATCTGACTCCTGGCACCAAATCAACCTGCCCACACCATCACTCCGGACACCGCCACCGGAATCAGCCATGGATGCGTTTATGGCAACCGTAAATGGCAGGAGGCCCAGAAGTCTGGCCCCCTCAACTCTCTGACTCTGAGGGAGCGTAACCCAACCCTGACTTAGAAAGGTTGGCAACCCCTGTTCTAGGATGATACTGTACCTGTCTTAGTTTGCTTCAGCAAAATCAAAATCTGACGAAGTGGACTGCAGTTCATGTAAACCAATGCCAAATAAAATGTCTTTAAGGTGCTACAACTCATTGCTGTAGTTCTCATAGCTTACAATTATCTATGTGATAGCCAGGAAAAACAAAAATAGAAAATTTTTAAGACAATAATTACATAATAAAACAAAGAATTAAAAATAATTTTGAGGCAGCAAATGTTATACAATTGGAGACTCAATATCCAAAGTGTATTCCTCCTAGATGCCACTGTTTCTGGCAGAGGTGATGATTCCAGAAAAAGTGGAAGAATCCAATAAAATATTAAAGAGGTTTTTCTAGCACAGAACAAGGAAATCACAGATGCAGATGTTAAACAAACAAAGTTCATGTGCTGAGAGACTCAGACACACCAGGCATCTCCGGAATGCAGCGAACTGAGACCATATGGAGAAATGGCCTGTTGTCTTCAGAAACCTTGACTGTTAAAGCCAATGATCTTATCCAGAGCCCCATGATTCTCTCATATCCCAGCTTATACTTTCCAAGGAGTCTTGTAAGCAGTTTTTTTTAAAAAAAACTGGCTCTTTAACAGTCACCTCTCTTGTGGGAAAGTTGGAAGATCCTCCACTTTCATTTATCTGGGGCATTGGCTTCTCTTGGACCCTGGTATCCAACATATCTTGAAATATTTGAAATGGTAGCCATGTTAGTCTGTGTTTCAAGAATATCAGAGACTAAACAAAACAAAAAGACAAAAAACATTGTGTCACTTTAAAAACTAACTGCTGTATTTTAATGTTAGCTTTTTGGGGATCAAGTTCACTGCATCAGACATAAGAGTGAGACTTCATGGCATCATTCATGTGTCTGACAAAGTGGACTTAATCCACAAAAGCTAAAAAAATCTTGGGAGGACCTGCCTGAAAATGAGGTCCTTTTTGGCCCTAGTGGACAAAAGGTGTAACTAGAGATAATCTGAGGCTGTTCATTGGTGCCATTACAGTAATTTGAAAATATATCTCAGTGGATAAACAGTGAATAAGATCTATAAAATGAAGGCACAGTATAGAGAAATCACAGAAACATCTATGAATGTGATCACTCAATAAATAGATACAAGTCTATCATTACATTAAAATCTTTATACTAGTTGGTTATTGTGACTAGACAAGCTAGAATTACATAGGTTTCATTTCTGGATGCAGAAGCTATCTGAATAGGAGGCAGGGTTTTCATAACAAAAGGAATCCACTACTTCTCAATCCCAGGTCCTTCTGCAAATGTGAAATGATATCTCCTGCTGACTCTGCCAGCCATGGATTATGAACCTGCAAATGTTTGGCATGCTAATAGTGATTTAAAATACTCAGTGTTTCTCCTCATCCTTTGTCCCCACCCACCCAACAAATTAAAGTAAATAAATAAATAACAGATTGGTAGTAAACATGAATGTTCTTCTGACAGGGAGCAAGCTCTTTGTTCTGTCATGATGGGACTTGAGTTATTTGAAGAATAATATATTGATGAATATGAACAGCTGAGAATTGCTGAGTTAAATAGCCCATAGAGAATATGAGAAGGCTTGGTCTACATAAAATGCTGCTGGCACTTAAGAATCATGTAAACAACCATTATAATGAAGTCAATACCATTGAAGTGGGTAAAAAATAACAGTATTTCAAACATGAAAACCAGTGCTACTGGTAATAGAAGGAGCACACAGCCATGCATGAATTGCAACACTGTTGCATAAAAATATGTGATTTTTCTCTTGAAATTCTAAGCATCAGAAGAGACAACCTTATATACTGTATTTCTGGCGTATAAGACTACTTTTTAACCCCGAAAAATCTGTGCCAAAGTCAGGGGTCGTCTTATAGGACAGGTACTTAACTGCAGCTTGTTTTCCCTTGCTTCATATGTCCGGCGCATATGGTGGGGGGTGCCACAGCCGAGTCCCTGCTCTGCGGGGAGTATGAAGCAAGGGGAAGCAAGCTGCACACATCTTCCTGTACCTCGAGGAGGAGAACGTGAGTGTGGATTGGCTCTCCACCAGAACCTGCCCATTCGACTCGGAGGGCTGTGCGTCTTCGGGTTGAGTGTGGGTTAATTTTTATTTGATGTGCATTGGAAGAGAGGTAGTCTTATACGGCAAGTATATTCCAAACTATATTTTAACTGGAAAAGTTGGGGGTCGTCTTATACGCCCAGTCGTCTTATACGCCCAGTCGTCTTATACGCCCAGTCGTCTTATACGCCCAGTCGTCTTATACGCCGGAAAATATGGTAACTGCTTCCTATGAAGGAGACTGAAATATTTAAATTACACACATCATTTATTTATTTTTTCTTATTCCACCCTAGTTTGCATCATTGGCTTCCCATGCCTAATGGATGCTGGTCTCTGCCCGTAATAAACGAATTCACAGATCACAATTCCTATTTCTAATGTAAAACAAGAACTAAATTTCTAATAATAATTTAAAAAACAAAAATAATACTTAGCATATTGTATGAAGAATTCATGCATAATGCAGGGCTGGATGATTCACAAACTGAAATTAAGATTGCCAGGAAAATATCAACAACTTCAGATATGCAGATGACACCACCCTAATGGCACAAATTGAAGAAGATCTAAAGAGCCTTTTGATGAGGATAAAAGAAGAGAGGTTGGCTTGAAACTCAATAGTAAATCATGATCATGACATCCGGCCCCATCACTCCATGGCAAATAGAAGGGGAAGAAGTGACAGGCTTTACTTTCTCAGCATCTAAGATAATTGCAGATGGTGACTGCAGCCATGAAATAAAAGATGCTTACTCCTTGGGAGTCAAGCAATGGCAAACCTAGGCAGCCTAATAAAAAGTAGAGACATCACCCTGGCAACAAAAATCTGCATTGTTAAAGCAAATTGTCTTCCCAGTAGTGATGTATGGCTGTAAGATCTGAACCACAAGAAAGGCTGAGTGCAGAAGAATAGACGCCTTTGAACTGTGGTGCTGGAAAATACTTTTGAGAGTCCCCAGACTGCCAGGAGATCAAATCAGTCAATCCTAAAGGAAATCAATCCTGGTTGTTCCTTGGAAGGACAAATACTGAAGCTGAAGCTCAAATAATTTGTCCATTAAATGAGAAGAGAGGACTCACTGGAGAAGGCCTTGATGCTAGGAAAGATTGAAGGCAAAAAGAGAAGGGGATAGCAGAGGATGAGATGGTTAGATGGTATTGTTGATGTGCTGTGCATGGATCTGAGTAGACTCCATAGGATAATGGATGACAGAGAAGCCTGCCATGATGTGATCAAGATTGGACTTGACTGTGCAACAGAACAACAACAACAAATGAAGGATACTGAAGAGGTTTTAAGTGGGATAATTTCTCTTTTCCTAATTACATAAGACTACATAAGCAGTAATATTTCTCAGCCCATGGGATCATTAATGTGTTTAATGACAGAAAAGGGCAAATTAAAAACATTAGACAGAGTATGCTTGGAGATAAATTGCTTTAATCTACTTTAGGTCAATAAAGTAAGGGAACTGTTTTATACAAAACCAAATTTAAATATTCTCAGGAGGACCTTTTAAAAAATCAAAATAGGACTTTGAAGGGTGCATGATATTTCCCCACCTCCAATTTTTGTTGCTGCTGTTGCGGTTTGCCTCCGAAGTTCAAATTGTGTGCCTGGGTAACTGGTTTGATGTCACATTGTTGTTGTTTGTTGTTGTTGTTTAAACCTCTGGAAGTTGTTGTTCTTCACCATGCAAATCCAGCCAATAAGGAACTATTGTCAACAGGACACTATCCTTGTACAATAACTGATTGTACCTGGCACTCTGGCAATGCCAGTAAAAGCATATAGAACTCATTCAGAATGAGAAAAGTATTTGGTACATCTGAATTTAAATCTCAGCAGGTATCTCGTTGAGGAGCCAGAGGTTGGGAGTTCAGTTCTTCAACAATTCATCCCAAAAAAGCCAACCTCTGTTGCCTTTGGCATATTAACCAGTAACTTTTACTTAAGGATTATATTACTTAGACATTTTTAGTGATGAATTCTTACAAGGGAATGAAGGAAATACAGTCAATCTTGTGGCAGCTCGGAAAAAAATTCACACTAGTAACAGAATACTTGAAATCATCAGTCACATAGAAAGTATAAGTATAAAAATATAATGTAGGTTAGAGATAGAGGTTATAAGAAGGAGGTTTGCAAGGATCTACTGAAATAACTGCAGTGGCTTAGTGGTTAAGATGCTGAACTTGATGACTGGAAGGTCAGCAGGTCAGCAGTTCGAAACCCAAGTGATGCATGGCAGAATGAGCTCCTGTCTCTGACCCAGGTCCTGCCAACCTGGCAGTTCAGAAGCCAGAAATTGCAAGTGGATAAATAGGTACCACTTTGATGGGAAGTGTAACAGTGTTCCATATGCTCCGGTGTCTAGTCATTCCTGCCACATGTCCATGGAAACGTCTACAGATAGCACTGGCTCTTTGGCTATAAATGGAGATAAGCACCAAATGCTAGAGTCAGATACAAATGGCTTTCGAGCAAGAGAGACATTTACTTTTACTGAAATGAACCAGATTAATTCTGCCTGGACATCAGAAGGATGTTTTATCTGATGTTTTTACTTGATTGTCAACCGCTTTGGGTCACCCGTGAGTGAGGAAAGCGGTATACAAATGCTGTAAATAAATAAAATAAATAAGACAAAATTGTTCAGATACAAAAAAGGGTGTGGAAAGCATATTCTTTGCAGGCACACCCACCCAAATAAAGACACAGACACCGGTATTGGATTAAAGGCATCGGGCCACTTTTATTGAATAATGCCCTAGTCCGAATTATCACTTCAATTGGTGTATCATCCAATTGTAATTCTTTAAGACAAGCAGGCCGCAGTAACACTGGTAAGGTTCCACCCAAAATGCCAATGGAAATTGGCTACATGTATCTATTTGTATCAATTTGTTTGTTGACACAAACAAATTGTTGACCGGAGTCAATATACTATCTACTGACGCCACCCTATGACGTGTATCCGTTCAAATATCAAGGTGATGCAGGCTGTGAAGCTCCTGCCATCACCCCTTTCATGGTTCACCCTTGACCGGCCAATCCTATTTCCCCTGTACCTATCAATTGTGAACCTGCCGGATACCACTGGGTCATAAATCTTTACCTTACCAGTGCTACCCGCCAAAAGTGACCAAAGTCAACTTACCCCATATCTCAAACACTAGCAACAGTGTGGGATGGGCGAAAAAGCCAAGAACCAAGGGGCCAATGTAGGTTCAAACAAAAATTCCCACCCAGCTCTGAAGCGACCAGAAAATCACACTGTCCACTAGGGAGGGGGTGGAGGGAAAAACTTCTCCGCTCCGTCGCTTCTAAAATGGCAGCACAGCTGCCTCATGGCCACCCCTTTTAAAGAGAGGTGGCCACGCCCCCTAACTAACCCGGATGTCTGCGTCCGGGTGGGGGGCCCACGAAGAGCACGGCGGCCATTTTGGCCCCGCGCTTGCATTGCAGGCGCACCCACCCAAATAAAGACTCAGACACCAATATTGGATTAAAGGCATCGGGCCACTTTTATTGAATAATGCCCTAGTCCGAATTATCACTTCAATTGGTGTATCATCCAATTGTAATTCTTTAAGGCAAGCAGGCCGCAGTAACACTGGTAAGGTTCCACCCAAAATGCCAATGGAAATTGGCTACATGTATCTATTTGTATCAATTTGTTTGTTGACACAAACAAATTGTTGACCGGAGTCAATATACTATCTATTGACCCCACCCTATGACGTGTATCCATTCAATATCAAGGTGATGCAGGCTGTGAACCTCCTGACATCACCCCTTGCATGGTTCGCCCTTGACCGGCCAATCCTATTTCCCCTGTACCTATCTACGTGTTGGCCAGTCAATTGCGAACCTGCCGGATACCTCTGGGTCATAAATCTTTACCTTACCAGTGCTACCCTCCACACGGGGAGGCATCCATGATGACTCACCGCCCCTGCCCCCGACCGTCAGCTCAGTCGCCAGGCCTGCTTGCACATCCTCCAGGAAGAGGTTCATACCTCTAGCCGACAGATTGTCCCCATCTCCTGCATATAGATCGAAATCCTGCAAGCCTATCCTCGTATGTCGAATGGCTGTCCCTAAGCCATTATCAACAAGGAACCAGGCATCAGCCCTGTTCACTGACCGCCGGGCGCGGTCCAAACCACGGAGATCCATGCCTCCTCTATAGCATTGTCTCGGCACGATGTCAGACCATAGCAGCCATGTGCGCGGCCATAAATGATGTAAGAATGCCAGGTCGCTGCACACCGACATTTTTAAGGAAAAGCCAGTGATCTGTGTGAGATCATTGCCGCCGAGGTGCAGAATCAGGACATCAGGCTGTCCAGCATTCCTGATGGACATCAGGAATGGCAACAGTTCCCGCCATCTCATGCTGCGCATACCATACCATACCATCACATACGTGCGGATGCACGCAGCCCGAGATGGGGTCCCCACTCTGTCGCTGCAGCATACTGCGCTGCCCAGTGCACGTAACTGTGGCCCACCAGCCATACTGCCACCGGTGTGCGAGGACACACAGGGTCTGTAAAAGAAGGAGAAGGAATTAAGAACATAACTAGTACTCATACAGTGAGGGGATGTACATATAAGGAAAAACGCGTGGACCCCCACCTGCCCATCCAACACATATCCGCCTCAGAGTACCCAAACGCAGCCGCAGTTGAAGTGGCGCCTATCCTGAAAGAATGGGTGCCGTAACGAGCCCCAGGGAGGCCGACACTGTGAAGTGCCATACAGGTCACCTTCCAGAACTGAAATTTGGTAAGGGGAGACCCATCCTGGTGGCAGAAAAACGGGCCAGGGTGCGTGCCACGCACTGCCAAAAATGCATGTAGGGCACCAACTGGACAGATGATATCAATTGTACAACGTAGCAGTCTGACACCACTGCCTACTCCGTGCTGATCGGCCTTTGAGGAGCGAATCCTCAACTGAGCCCACTCCTGGTTGAGACAGACATCTTTGATTTCAGTGCCCTACGAGACATGTCCCCTTTTGACAATGGGACCAGCTTGCTGATACGGAGAGCTCCAAAGAAAGCTACAGTAGTAGCTGCATGAAAAAGAGCCTCCTCATAACTATCGTAACACAATCTATGCCAACCCCGTGCAAGGTGGGTCAGAACACCTAGTGAAATGGGGTGACGTGTGTCCAGGCATCGGCCACGCTCACGTGTCCACCCTTCTAATATGTGGCGTATGCGGAAGTCATTCACGCAGTCAGTAAAGCCCCGTGCCTTGGCCATAAATGCCAATGGGGAAAACCTAGTGGTGATAGTGTGTGGGGCTAACCCCTGATCGTGAAGGTGGACCATATACTGTAAAATCTGGTCGACTGGTATCGGCCACACTTCGGGCAACTGCCTTTGCCCGCAAAAGGTTCTGAATTGGAGGAATGCATGTAGATATGCCTTACGCGTGCGAGGTGCCAAAGACATGCCAGTTCACCTCTCCTTGTCAAATGTCCAAATCTCGGCCGGGAGTGGAGAGGGAAGTTCCTCTGCATCTGGAGCCAAGGCATGGAACCGGGAGATCTGCAGGCGGGATAAAGCATCAGCAATATCATTATTAATGCCTGGCACATGTCTGGCCCTGAATAGCACATTAAGGTACAGGGACCTCAACACAAATTGGCGAACTAATGCCATAACTCTGGGGGATTTGGATATCTGGGCATTGACAATGTGCACCACTGCAGCATTGTCACACCAAAAATGAACTACCGAATTAGCCCACCTATCCCCCCAGAGCATTAGGGCCCCCAAGATGGGAAAAAACTCTAGGAAAGTAAGACCGCGTAAGTGATCCGTGCCTTGCCATGTCTGAGGCCATTGACCATAGGCCCACCGTCCCTCAAACTAAATCCCGTAACCCAGGGAGCCGGAGGCATCCGATTGCACTTGGAACTGAGGGCTGACCATAAGCTCTGATCTCCAGAAAGAGACGCCATTAAAGTCCTGTAGGAATGTGAGCCAAACCGTAAGGTCTGTCCGTAAACCTCTGGTCAGCCGTACCCTGTGGTGACATTTTAAAAGGCCCGCCATGGCATCACAAAGATGCCTGGCAAAGGCTCTGCCTGGTGTTACTACCCTACAGGTGAAGTTGAGGTGGCCATGCAGCACCTGCAACTCTCGGAGTGACACCTTACGCTTGGCAAACACTGCCAAAATCGCAGCCGAGATCCGAGTCACCTTTTCCATGGGCAACCTGGATGTCTGAGCGACGGTGTCGATTTCAATACCTAAAAAGGTGAGAGTGGTGGCTGGTCCCTCAGTCTTTTCAGGTGCTAGGGGGACGCCGAGTTCCCGCATAAGGACCTGAAATGTGGCGAGGAGACGGGCACACGTGCCCATGCCATGTCCACCCCCGAACAAAAAGTCGTCGAGGTAGTGGGCTACAGACCGGGACCCTGACCTACAAACAAAAGCCCAGTGGAGGAAGGTGCTAAATCGTTCAAGGGCCAAACATGAAATAGAACAGCCAAAAGGCATGGCCTTGTCCACATAAAAATTGCCCCGAAAACAAAAACCTAACAGCTCAAAGTCATCCGGGTGCACTGGCAACAATCGGAATGCCGATTTGATATCACACTTTGCCAGTAGCGCCCCGGGACCGCATGAGCGTACCATCTGTAAGGCCTGGTCAAAGGACGTATACCTGACAGAGCAAAGGTCATCAGGTATAGCGTCATTGACCGAAGAGCCCGCCGGGTAAGGAAGGTGGTGAATTAGGTGAAATTCACCCTGGGACTTCTTAGGGACTAAACCTAGAGGGGATACCTTCAAGTTAGGACATGGCGGGTCGAGAAATGGCTCCTGCCACCCTCTGTGCCTTGAGCTTCTTGGCTATCTGCTCCACAGCAATATCCTCATTACTCCTAAGAGAGAGTAAGTTCAGGGCGTCCTGAGACCTGCGAACACCTTTAAAGGGTATACGGAAGCCAAACTGAAAGCCCTCAAGTAGATATCTTGCATCATCCTGTCTAGGATAAGCGTGCAGCCATCGTTCCAGCACTAGTATATTAATTGGGGAGGGGGCCTTTTGAATGGGTAGCACCATCAGAGGGAGCTCTGACCGCCCCCTGCACACCCCTTCCTCTGCCTCGTGACGCACCAGCCCATGGGCACGCGGAAGCGGCATGAGGACCGGAACAAGAAGGGCACTCGTGCTTGAACCGACACTTGTTGCACACTCCGTTGGCAGAGAAACTCCAACACAGTAGGTGGGCTGGAACCCCCTGCCCCGCCGGCTGGCGGGGAGTCTGTGAAGTAGCAGCCCGCTGCACGGCATGACCACAGTGGTACCGGTCACCAGGCGCTGGCCGCGTGGGGGTCATATACAGCAGCCACAACTGCTGGCAGGGCTCGTCCCACCTCATCTCAGGGTGAAGGGCCACTCTCATCCTAAACTCCTCATCATAGGCCAACCATGACGGGCTAGGGAAATCAACCACAGCCCGGTAAATATTGTCCAGATACTGGACCATTGGAATGGCCAAATCAGGACGGGCCCTCAGGTATACCGCCATATAAATCAGATAGGCCGGCAACCAATTGGCCCAAGTGCGAGGTGGCTTATGACGATGGGACAACTCTTTGTCCCTGTCATCCTGCCCCTCCCTCCCCTCCTTAGTGGGTTCACGGTTTAGAAGGGAGAAAATGTCCACATATTCCCCCTGCCAAATCTTCTCCCTTGTAGCCTGGGATATGTGGTCATCCAGGGGTAAGGAGTAACTGGCCGTTGGTAGGGCCGCCATCGGCACGGATTGAATTGGGGGTGCGCACAGTGGACCCTGTAGAACCCCTGAAACATTAGGCATACCCAAAGGGGCGGTCACCCCTGCCATAACCGGGGAGTAATTGGGTAACCAAGAATTAACAGGACAGTATGGATTAAACTGTCCTCCCACAGTAACTTGTCGTGGCCATGACCACTGAACCCCCCCCCCCCCAGCAGTATTAGGTAGTTTCACTGGTGTGCTAACTTGACCAGTATACTCACTCGGTGCACCCCCATGGGCCGCCCCCACTGGGGGTTCCGGCCCACAGTGGGCGTCGGAGCTCACAATGGGTATCGAGCTCTGCGTGCCCCTGCGCCCCTGCCGAGCAGGACCGGTATCCGGCGGAAAGCCCTGTTGCAATGGCCTGATGGGGAGCTGCGAGGCACCAGCTTGGGCTGGCATGATGGCCTTGAGCAGCTCAACCCTAGTAGCGGCCCGCTGGACAGCCGTGGCCGACGTGTGGGCCGGATCTGCAGGGTTTGCAAGCCCACCATCCAAAGGTGGCGAAGCAATGCCCATCGATGCCTCTAGCACTGAAATGCGTGCGAGGAGAGCATTGACAGTCTCAGACCCACCTGGGTAAGGTGGGCCAGATGGGCCAGATGGCCCACCGGGCAATTGCTGGGGGATAAGCCCAAATGCCAATCCCTGGCCCACATAGGGCCATGCCCAGTAATCCGGCCCATGAGGGGCCGGAGGAATGGTGGGGCAGGAACCCGCACCGAGCCCAAGTGGGCCACCATGCCCTGAGCTGGGTGAAGGCGCAGCAGGGGTAGAAACCCCAAAGGGGCAGACCTGTGCCAACCCCGCCCGAGTCTCCAGACTGGGTGGGTAGGCAGAAGCCTGCTCACCTGCATTGGTGGCAGTGGGTACCAAATCCCTACCACCCGCTTGTGGGGGTGCCGCCCGAGCCCTCTGGCCCGGCGGCAGCCCCCGAGAGGTTGAGGGGGTGGGCAGAGCCTTGCGCTTGGGTGCCTTGTGCTTGGGTGCCATGCGCTTGGGTGCCATGGCCACCCAAGCATTCGCTTTTTGGGGGGAGGAAAATTCCTCCAAGTAAAAGCAGGGCGAAGCCGGGAAGGAAGCGACGGAGAAAACTTCTCCGCTCCGTCGCTTCTAAAATGGCAGCGTGGCTGCCTTGTGGCCACCCCTTTTAAAGAGAGGTGGCCAAGCCCCCCTAACTAACCCAGATGTCTGCGTCCGGGTGGGGGTGGGGGCTGCAAAGAGCGCGGTGGCCATTTTGGCGCCGCGCTTGCATTCTACTTAATTTGAAGTCACATTTGAATAATCTTATCCCAAGAGATGGAACACATTTCCAATAGTGGTGATTCATTGAAAACCTCTTTATTTGAATTTTCTATAGCAAATACCACTCAAGAAAATTACTTCAGTTTGAACAGACTTCCCAGTTATAATTTCACAATGTTTCTTCTACTCGACTTTTAAGATTAATTCACCTTTTTCCCCTCAAAAAATATTTAATGGCTGTAATAATTAGAATTCTGTCAGTCATGTTATGTGCTTCAATTTGATGGCCTACTTGAATTCCAGGTTTATATTTTTCTTTTTCTTCTCGGTAGAAACTTCTTTTAATTCATATAATGATAATAAAGCAGCAGTCAGAGTCAAGAACCGGGTGAAAGGGCCAATTGCCTGTAATACTGAGTTATAGTTTAGTTGTGCTATGAAGATGAAGTTTAATGCATGGAACAAAGTACTCTATCAGGTTCCCATACTCTCTCCCCTCTCATCTTCTCTAGTACTAGAAGAAAATATGATTAGGATTTAGCTTAATATGCACCATAGTTTCCTGTTCATAGACATAATGACAGTATCAATATGTCAGGGTGGCCAACTTTTGTGAGTCAGGAACACTTTGGCCCTCAGGAACCACTTGTTCGTAAATTGGAACACAGTGGTACAGAAGCAGTGGCAATTTGTGGATTGAAACTTTTAAAACACAAGATGATCATTTGAGTGCACTTCCCCCTTTGTAAGGAATCACATCCAAAGTTCTTTCTAAGATAATTAGAAAGCTTGTGTTTAATCCCTGGGATATGAAAGGTGATAGAAGTCCTAGTTCTAGCTAACTAACTTGGAGATGTTAGAAGTACAGATGATCCTTTTGTCTCTAGATCCATAACGGCGAACCTTGGCATTCCAGCTGTTCTTGGACTTCAATTCCCAGAAGCCCAAGTCTCTGTGAATCCACACAAATTGGTTAACTGCATGTACGTGTAGAATCACAGAGACTTGGGCTTCTGGGAATTGAAGTCCAAGAACAGCTGAAGTGTCAAGGTTTGCCATCACTGCTCTAGACATTATTATTATTATTATTATTATTATTATTATTATTATTATTATTATTATTATTATTATTATTATTATTATTATTATTATTATTATTATTATTATTATTATTATTATTATTAAAGTCCTGTAAAAATATCACCTAAGAGAAGATAAGACGTGGTTCCTGAAGAGTTTCCTGCTGTTAGCTCTTTTTATAATGAAACCATTCTAAAATGTTGAATTTGGGGGATAAATTACCTTTCTTGGCACAAACATAAGAAATGAGGTACCTATTTATTATGCCTTCAGAGCATGAAACACTTCCTTTCCAGTGATTTCCATCCTTCGTTCTGTTGGGATTCTATTTCAGGAAAGGAAAACACTAGGCTGTTTGCCTGCTTCATTCAAATGATGTACGGAATTTGATTGCAATCTGTATCAAAGCTGTCAAAGAAACAACATCTGTCTCAGAGGAAAACATGACAAAATGAAGAATGCAGATTTCTGTACATCTTTAACCACTAATTTTGGTGGGAAGAGAAGGGCTGTTCCTCTTTTTACCTTTTGCAAGTGTTGCCTGGGAAGGAGCACTTGGTCACATTACTCTTTTTGAACTACAGCTCTGTTGTGTCCAAAGCTTAATTCATTTTCAAAAGTAAAACCGCACCGAAAATAAAGCACAGAAGCGCGTCATTGTAAAAGGCACAAAATTCAAATACATGTCAGCGTGGTAAATGGTGAACTTTGTCCTCCGGGAGCCCGCCTAAATGTATCGAGTTCTGTAACAGTCAAATCACTGTATATATAGAGGCCACCCCTGTACATAGTCCCCAGTCCGAAGTATGAGCTGAATAAAGAATCACTGAGTTTAACCTGATCCTGCTGGTTAGAGTACTTCTTGTTCCGGACTCAACAAGCTCCCAGAATCCCACAACATTATAGCTGATGGAAATTATAGTCCTCCAAAATAATATTTCCAAGCTCAAATATGAAGTTAGTTCCTAGCATGATCTCTTATGCATCATACCCAGAGCTAAACAAATCTACCATGTTCTTTGGCGAGTAAGTTCTACTTCTTATATTTCTTCTATTTATTTTAAATTGAATAAATAGATGTTACAATATATCACTTTTCATTTTTCACTAGCATAGGTTGCCTGGCGTTGCTGGGCTGTTATAAATTGTGTTTTGCTTTGGGGGGGGGGTTTGAGTTAAAAATCAACAGAGGATGCTATAAAAATTTTATTTTATTTATTTAACATATGTTTGTTATTTGTGTAAACTTTTGATTTATTGTTATATTTACTTGTTTTTACTCTTGTGGCCTCTAGGTGGGGCTGTTGTGTTTTTGACTTATTTTTCATATTCCAGCCTGCAGGTGGGGCTGTTGGTTTTGGTTGCGTTTCATGTGTTTTTTTCTCTCCCGGCCTCTAGGTGGGGCTACTTCCGGTAAGTTGTCTTTCTTTCTTCATTTCTGTCCTGGAGTCATGGAGGGAGGACATGCTGGTGAGTTCTCTGGGAGTTTTTTTTTATCTGGGGTTTTTTTTTGTTTTTTTGTTTTTTGGTGTTGGACTGGTAGGTGTTTCTGTTTCTTCTTTTGTGGGTTTTTTGGGGGGTTTTATATTATTTAATTGTTTCGTTTATTTCTGGTTGGTTTTTATGTTTCTGACTTCTTTTGTGTTTATTTGTTTAATTTGTGGTATTTTTGTTGTTTGAGTTAGGTATTTTTGTGTTGTAGTTAGGTGTTTTATCTGTGCTTTCATGGTATTTTGGGTGTTTTTTATTGTGGATTTTGTTTGTTTATTGTTTTGTTGGTTAATGTGTTTATTTATTTATTTGTGTTTTATTATTTTTGGTGTTTGGCGTTTTGGGTAAATGTTTGTTTTTGTTGCTGGTGTGTACTTTTGCATGAAGAATGGGCTGCCTGTCAGTTCCTCTTTTCCCCATTGCTGCTTCAAATTTTGGTTTCAATGCAGCAATGGGGAAAAAGAGGGGCCGGCATTTTCTCCTGGCTTACCTAACCAGAGATCGGCAGCGATCCATAAGGGGTGGTGCTCTTCCTTGCAGATTGCTGGTTGCTGCTTTTGTATTACCTCCATCGAAAGTACAAAGGCAGCAGCCAGTCATCCGCCAGGGAGGGTGTTCCCCTGATGAACTGCTGCCTGCTGGTAGTATTTTTTTCCACCCCGGCTCAAGGTACCTTGAGGCTGGTGGTGGTCTTGCCATGTCTTTGGCAGGGTAGCATGGAGGAGAGGGGGTCCCTCTTCTCCCCGTTGCTCTGGGAAAGAAGGCCAGTGGGTGTATCGGCATGGTTTTTTGTGGGTGTTTGTTTTGCGAGGCTGTGAGGCGCTGCATCCACCTGCTGCGGAATTGCGCTCCTGTTGCGGGACGCCTGCATTTTTTAATTTTATTTTTCATGCACCAGTTTTCTCAGCGTTCTGTGTGCTCATGGCACGTAGGATACTGGGACTTTGAGTTTTGCATTTTTTGTTTGCGTTCATGCGGCGGTTTTTTTTCTGCTGCTCAATTTTAATTGGACACACTACATTTCCCAACGTTTTTTTTTGCTCGCGCCTCTCAGCCTGATTGGCTGATGACGTTGGGAAGTGAAGTTCTTTTCCTTTTTATGTGTTCGTGGGGCTCTTGTCCCACTGGCACCTTCGGCAACCCTGCAGTAATTTGTGGGCCGGGTTCGGGCGAGTGCAGGAGGCTCAGTACAGGATAGGATGGACGGGTACAGAAATGTATAGCAAGTTCCAACGGTTAACCCTTGGATTTATAGGTATAGATTAAGTGACTGAACTATTCTAGCTTTCTGTATTTTACATGTTTAAGATTCCTTGGTCTTTATTCACAGAAAATATATTCTTTTTCAACAGCTGTCATCTTGGGGAGAGGGGACTGCTTTGAATGACTTTATATAGTTTAGTGTTTGGGAATCAAGACAATGGAAACGGCTGTATGCTAGCCTAGCACATCTTTATTGCATGGAGTACAGTATGAACATGTGGTAATGGCGGACAAACAGCTCCTTTTATGCGGTGGCTATACAATTGAATATGGCTCTTCGACAGGGCATTGGCTACTGTCCAAGTGACGTCATCCTTGGTCACGCCTTTCTTGTCCAGGTGAGGTGAGCGCGGGAATCTTTCCCGCGCAGCTGAAGGCATTTGAGGAATGTGTACCATGTGAGCTGGGCGCTCACTACTGCCCCCGGTGGCCACTAGCTTGCGTCCTCATACAGAAGGTTACAGTGTTACTATTACAGATTGTTACATCCACTCATTCGTGTGGTTACAAATATATTCAATACACAACATCCCTCCCCCCTAAGATGGGACAAAGTCCCTCAACCAAACTGGTTTTCCGCATGTGCGTTTTGGGCATGTGGCCATTATGCTTGAATCGGCCGTGCCCCCTCGTCTGTGTCCTCCTGGCTCTTGTCCTGCAATTGGAGAGGATGACTCGTTAGTGACTCGCTGCGGACTTGCAGCTTTGGTTTGGGTAGGAGAAGGGGGAGGATGGTTTTCTGATGTGGATGTGGGCAAACCGGGGGCATTAGGGACTAAAGAAAGACCCCGCTCTTCACTTGGACGGGTAGGGGAACACTCCGAAACACACACACACACACCCCGGTTTGGTAACTCAAAATCTAACTCCGGGGCAACAGGGGCAAACTCATTCCTCTCTTTGAAAGGGCTGGGGGAAACTGGCGTCTCTAAAGGATACGGGTTTGAGCTTGTGCCTCCCCCCCTTGTTTGGCACTGTTGCCCTTCTTTTTCTCCCCCTTGGGATAAGCGGGTGGGGGAGAACCCTAACGTTGAGTTTTGCTGCTGGGAACCTCTGTCCGGCCCCCCAATCACTCAATGCCTTAGTTGGTCAGTGTGCCTTCTCCAGAGGAGACCCGTGTTGGTCTCAACACAGTAGGACACTGGTCCCGTTTGATTAATGACTACTCCCGGCACCCAGGCTGGCCTTGTAGCTGCGTAGTTCCTACAATGTACAGGCTCACCTATCTGGAAGCTTTTTGTGGGGCTGTGCTCAATGTTTCTTCCCCTATCCTCCACCCTGGTGGGATCCAACCTGGTTAACAATGAATGCAATTTCCTTTTCATTAGGAGTTCAGCGGGGGAGAATCCCGACGCCAATGGCATCACCCGGTATGCCAACAAAAACTGGCAGAGCTGCCGGTCCAGATCCCCTGGTCCCATGCGCCACAGCCCCTCTTTCATTGTGCGCACCAGGCGTTCCGCCTGGCCGTTAGTAGCAGGGTGAAAGGGGGCTGAGGTAATGTGCCGAATGGCGTTGGACTCCAAGAACGCCTGGAACTCGGCCGACGTGAAGGTACTCGCATTGTCACTCACAATGACGTCAGGTATCCCGAAGGTACTTATCAGCCTGCGCAGTTGTTTTATGGTTGCAGCTGATGAGGTGCTGCGCATTGGAATCACTTCTAACCACTTGGAGTATGCATCCACCACCAGTAGGAAAAAGGAGCCCCTGAATGGACCTGCGAAGTCTATGTGGAGTCGGGACCACGGCCCCCTAGCTGTGTCCCATTCTCTGTGTGGAAGGCGGGACTCCTCAGGGCGGGAGCTCTGGCAACTTTCGCAGGTGTTCACCATGTGTTCAATGTCTGCATCTAGCTGTGGCCACCAGAAATAGCTTCGGGCCAGCGCCTTAGAGCGCACGATCCCTGGGTGGCTGACATGTAAAAGCCGTAGCACCCTTGCTCTTAATGCTTCTGGGACCACCACCCTCTCCCCCCACAGGAGGCACCTCCTTTCTGTGGACAACTCAACCCTCTTCCTGAAAAACACGACAAACTCATCTGCGGGGGGAGCCGTGGGCCACCCCTTCTGTACCCAGGATCTAACAAGGGCTAAAGTTTTATCCTTTGCCGTGGCTGCAGCGATTTCAACGGGAAGTATGGGGGGTGCATCTAGAGCTTCTATGAGGAGGACTTGGCTGTCTTGCTCTATCTCACACTTTGGATCTCCCAGCTGGGGAAGAGGAGAGCTTGAGAGTGCGTCCACGTGGCTTATGTCTTTCCCGGGGCAGTACTCTAATGAACCCTTGTATGCATTGAGGAAAATGGCCCACCAAAGCATTCTTGGGGAAAGGATCTGTGGAGTGGGCTTGTCTGAGGTGAAAATACCCAATAGTGACTTGTGGTCGGTCACAATGGTGAATGGACGACCATACAAGAAATCGTGGAATTTCTTTGTGCCCGCTACAATAGCAAGGGCCTCCCTATCTGTTTGGGCGTAATTTCGTTCTGCCTTGGACAATGATCTCGAATAGAAGGCAACTGAGGCTTCTTGCCCGCCCTCTAACATGTGGCAAAGGACCGCCCCCACTGGTGAAGCGTCGCAGACCAAGACTACCGGCTTCTTTGGGTCGAAATGGGTTAAAATAGCCTCTGAGGAGAGGAGCTGCTTGAGTTCCCTGAAAGCCCACTCCTGATTCTCCCACCACCACCAAACCGCATCCTTCTTCAGCAGCCTATGCAGGGGCTCTGCAATTGACGCTTTCCTGGGTATGAAAGAATGGTAAAAATTCAGCAGCCCCAGGAAGAATTGTAGCTCCGGTTTCGCGGTGGGGCGAGGGGTGTTTTGGATGGCTGAGACTTTGGACTCTGCGGGTTTCACCCCCTCAGGGGTTATCCGGAACCCCAGAAACTCGACCTCTCTGGCCAGAAACATGCATTTGTCCCTCTGCAGCCTCAACCCTGCGGATTCGAAGAGTGTAAGGACCTTATCTAGTCTCTGGGCCAGTTCTGATTCGCTCCCCCCAGATATCAATATGTCGTCGAAGTTTGGCAAGACCCCCGGTAACTTTTTCAACAAACGTTCCACAAGGGACTGAAATATTCCCGGCGCCGAGTTCACCCCAAACTGTAGGTGTGTTACCTTGAATTCCCCCTTGTGAGTTACAATGGTTTGCACAGCAGCTATAGCTGGGGTTACTGATAGCTGCTGGTACGCCTGCGCCAGATCTAATTTGGTGAAAAACTTTCCCCCATGTAAAGTAGCTAGCAGATGGCTAACTACCGGCACCGGATAGGCATTAGGGCAGATTGCCTTGTTAATTGTACACTTGTAGTCAGCGCAGATCCGCACCTCCCCATTTGCTTTCAACGCTGTAACAATAGGAGTCTCCCACTCTGCAGAGTCGACAGGCACTAAAATCCCCTGACCCACCAGTTTGTCCAGTTCCACCTCAATTTTGTCCTTCAAGGCAAACGGAACCCGTCGTGGCTTGAGCCTAATTGGGCGGACCTCCGGGTCTAGGTCGAAAGAAACTGGGAGCCCCTTGTACTTCCCGAGCCCCTTCTTGAATACCTCGGGGTGTGCATCGCACACTGCCTGAATCTCATCCCCCCCGATGGCATGGACGCCGCCTATGAAAATGTCCAGGGGTTTGAACCATTGTGTACCCAGGAGGTTACACCCCCCTCCCTTAGAACTACTAGAGGGAGTTTCCTCCTGAGTCCCTTATACTGTATTTCAAAATCCCCGACCCCCAACACTGGGATCCCATTTCCCTGCACGTCTCTTAAGTTCGACCTCATCTCTTTGAGTTTGGGTCGCTCCTTGGGGGAAATGCGCAAAAACTCCTTATGGGAAATGAGGGAGTATACGGACCCCGAGTTTATTTCCATCTTAACGGGAACCCCTTGCAACAGTACCTCAACATAAAAATGTGGTTGCCCTAAAGGCATGCTGTGGCAAGTCGTCTTCCGCATGTACTCTTCGGTACATGTGGTCCCCCTCTGGGTCATCGCCGCCATCGTAGGCTCTGCCGACGCCATCCCGTCTCCTCGTGTGGCGCTTGCTATCGTCCCACCATTGCTTGAAGACCCTGGCGATGTGGCCCTTCCGTCCACAGTTGTGGCACTCAGCCTTCCTGAATGGGCACTTGCTACGCTCGTGGGACGCTCCGCAGCCATCACAGCGCCGGCCCCCTTTCACCTTCTTCTCGCTTAGCCCCTTTCTAACTTTCCGGACTCCCTCATCTTCACTGGAGCCTGGGGTGGCGGAGGCCTCTGAGGATGTGGGCGAGCGCGGGGTAGGGGGCGCCCTCCAAGTCGCCTGGACTGCGGATGCAGCTGCCTCTACTTGTGGTGGCTTTGCTTTGAGAAGCTTGTACCCGGCCCTTGTGGACTCAGCAGCGAGGGCCTCTTGTAGTACCTCTTTGAAGGTGAGGTCGTGGCCTCGGGTCATGAGCTTCCTTTGGGTTTCCCCATCTCTCATCCCGCAGAGCAGCCTGTCGCTCAGGGCTACGTCTAGAATTTCCCGCCATTCGCATGGGGTTGCCGCCAAATGGAGGGCCGCCGCATACTCGGATACGGACTCACCCGGCTTTTGGTCCCTCCTCGCGAACGCAGCCCTGGCAGAGAAGAACGATACCTTGGGCTTGAAGTGGTTTCTCAGGGTCGCCAGCAGTTCGGTTACAGAAACCTGTTCCACTTCTCGTGGTGCCACCAGATCCATCAGCGCTTGCACTGCGTGGTAAGCGAGCATCGTGATGAGAAGACCTCTCTTCTTTCCCGCGTCGGTAATGCCAGCAAACGCTACCGTACTCTTGAAGTGCATCTCGAACCAGTCCCATCGCTCGGGCTGGGTCATGTCGAACACCGGTTGCTGTGAATGTGTCTTGTCCCCGTGGGAATCCATGATCCCACCTTCGTCGCCAATTTAGTGTTTGGGAATCAAGACAATGGAAACGGCCGTATGCTAGCCTAGCACATCTTTATTGCATGGAGTACAGTACGATCATGTGGTAATGGCGGACAAACAGCTCCTTTTATGCGGTGGCTATACAATTGAATATGGCTTTTTGACAGGGCATTGGCTACTGTCCAAGTGACGTCATCCTTGGTCATGCCTTTCTTGTCCAGGTGTGGTGAGCGCTCACTACTGCCCCCGGTGGCCACTAGCTTGCGTCCTCATACAGAAGGTTACAGTGTTACTATTACAGATTGTTACATCCACTCATTCGTGTGGTTACAAATATATTCAATACACAACATATAGATAAATGAATATTGAGCCAGATCCATAAATCTTTTTTAAAAATGAATGCTTGGTTTTAACTTGGGGCAGGGACTTGTTAGTCTATTTGTTGTTAGTCTATTGTTAGTCTGTATGTTGCTTGTTGCTATACATGATACACTTGAGAGACATTTATACCCCTTCTTTATCTATATAGATCTGTCTTATATCCCAACAATGCTCCTCCATCATCTTCATCATAGATCATTACCATATCATATAATTAATATGCAAGCATAAACTGGAAAACTTTGACATTTGTCTGGAGTTGTAAGCCAAAGGGTAACTGCTCCACACTCTAGGATTGACTGCCTTTGTGTAGCATTTCATTCAAATAGCCTTGATCATGTGCTTATTTTATCATATACAGTAATACCTCAGATAACGTTTGCATCAGATAACGCTAAAATTGCATAACGTTAAGCAATCGGGGGGGGATTGCATCGCATAGCATTAAAATCCTATGGGATGCATCGGATAATGTTCGATAAAGCCTGTGCCCATTGCAATGTATCTCTATGGAGTATTAACATTATCCGATGCAGCCTATAGGATTTTAACATTATCTGATGCATGCGTCGGATGACATTAAAAATCGGATAACACTAAGATTGGTGAAACCAAGTTTTAGCATTGTCTGAGGTTGTACTGTATCTGCATGGTTGTAGAAATGATTCTGCTGAAAAAATTTAATGTAAAATTTACTTCCACAAAAGGTGTGAGGACTAGAAAATATAAAGTTAATTTTTATCTGGCAGTGTGCCTACTGGAATGGAGGTGTTAAGGTATTTTGTCTTGGTTTTTATGTCTTCCAAAAGAGAGAAATATGGCATAGGAGGATTGAGTATGCAAGTTCATGTAGTCTGAATTCCTGGCTGGTATCTTTCTGTTTTCTTTCAGTAAACAAGAAACAAATGTAAATGATATTTTTGGATGAGATGAAAAACGCTAATTAAAAGGGAATGAGAAGGAGTGAGAACAAACTAATCAACTTCCCACAGAGGAAAGTGGCAGGGGGTTCTCATATTGAAGGTTTAAAAAGATAAATTGGGGAAATGGGCAAAACAAAGCTGTGTAACAGAACAGAAAATACGTACATCACGAGCCCAGGAAATATGGGGCAGAGGTGGAAGTACTCAGAGTGAAATGACTGCTGTTTTTTCCCCAGACTGTGTGCTGAGTTGCAGTTCTACATCCACGGCTAATACAGCACGTATTCCCAATGTGTTAGGGACTGCAGCGGTATTGTGACTAAGATGCTGAACTTGACTACTGGAAGGTTGGCAGGCCATCAGTTCAAGACACAAGTGCCATATAACAGAGTGAGCTCCTGTCTCTGTCCCAGCTCCTGCCAACTTTGCAGTTTGAAAGCAATAAACTGCAACCATCCTTTGGCAACCATTTGTGGAATATGCATTGAAGAACGAAGAAAGGAGTAGTTTTGTACCTGATCAAATAAGTTTTTGGAACCAATAAAATAAATGTGATACCCTGCAAACTCCTGATGATGTAAATACACTGGGTGATTATTGTAAACTTGTATGTGATTTTTTAGATGATAGTGTTGTATAATATATATTGACTTTGTAAAAAGATATAGTAGCAATAAATATGTTATGTTGAACAATATGGTAGAGACAAGAATGGCTAAAATCTATAGTATAGAGGAAAAGTATGCAAGACTGAATAAGAAATTATTTGAACGATAATTTGTAACGTTTAAGAGTATTTTTAAGCTTAAAATAGAATGAATTTATATGATGCTATTTTTGTTCTTTTTTCTTTCTTTTTCTTTCTTTTTTCTCCCCTTTCCTTTTTTCAATGTATTTTCTTATTATTATTAATGTATTGGTAGTGTACTGTAAAATCTTTTCTTTTGCTTATTATTTTCTTTGTATTGTTGTAATATGTTGTTTTTTTTAAAAAAATTAATAAAAATTATTATTTAAAAAAGAAAACAATAAACTGCAAGTAGATAAATGGTGGGAAGGCAAACAGCATTCCGTGCACTCCAGTGTCTAGTCATACCTGCCGCATGACCACAGAAATGTCTGCAGACACAGACAGTGCTGGCTCTTTGGCTATAAAAAGATTTGAGCATCACACCCTAGTGCATACCTGTCAAGCGCGGCTCCAGAAAATACGGGACCTGCGCAGCAGGGTTCTGCAAAAGGGTTCTGCAAAAGGGTTCTGCGAATGCACAGAAGGGTTCTGCACAGAAGGGCATGGGCAGTACTACTTTTCCGCATCGGTCAAATTATGGGATGGCGGTGGAAAAGTGGAGGAAGTGGCACAGAAATACGGGAAATCCCGGCCCATCCAGGATACTTGACAGGTATGCCTGTGGTATCCGCGAGCATAATTGGCATAACTGTCCCTGACAGAGGCTACGTCACGTGAGCACACTCCGGGCCTCTGGGCTCTGTGGAGACAGAAATTGGGGAGCGGATTAATAGTCATAAGATTGATTCACCCATATCTGACCTGACAGGCAGTCCAAACAGGAGGAAATTGAATGTCTAACTAAGCAGTTAGGAAATAGGTAATTCCGCACCTGCAGATTACCCCAAGCCCTAGCGCAAATAGGGGCCATGTTTACTCTTCTGTAAACTAGGAACAATGGACTTCCCCTGCCAGTGTTTGCCTTAGTTAATTAACTTCCCCGAGAGAGATTCCCAATTAACCCGGGTAAACATGTGATGTGATTTTCTGTCAGATGACAATTCTATCACACGCTGCCTTGAATTCCTATATATGATGATGATTTTCCCTCAATAAACCACTGGTCTTCGCTCCATCTTGCCTCGTGTCGTTACTTGACCAGCCTCCTCCGAGACCCAACGGCCGCTCCACGGCCCCGATCCAACATCTGGTGACCCCGAGATGTGATCCTACTCATGAGTAAGTGATCTACGCAGTCCGGTTCTACGCTAGAACCGTGTCCGATCACCCCGGAGGACAGCGCGGCAGCCCGGTCGGAAAGCCAGCTGATTGGGAAGACAGCTACGCGGCGAGGCATCTCAGAGAGGCATCCTACAGCTTGCTCTGGCTATCGCGGTGGTTGCAGCACAGAAAAACGCGTTCCGCTCAGGGTCGGCTGTGAACCCCTGACAGTGCAGAGGCCACCGAGGGCCCGTGGCAGCAGTCCACGCTCCGAGCTCTACCCAGAGATTCATCACGCAAAACCTATTGCCTGAACTTCAGACGCGTCGACTCATCCCGAGAAGGAGACTTCAAAGGACCGGCAGGTAATATGGGGACTTGTCCTCAGCGGCAACGTCCGTCCGCTAGTCAAAGAATTCATGTAGAGGAATTCAAGACCCTGGCCAGGGTATATCAGATAAGCTTTCACAGTGGAGAACTAGCGCGGCTTTTGGTGTTCTTGAGGGAACACTGCTTGCTTTACCCAGAAGTAGGTACGTTATCCCTTCAGCTCTGGGATCAGATAGGAGTCTGCATTCAGCAACCCCCGAGAGCTCCAGATGGCGTAATTCGCACATGGAGCAAATGTAGGAAACTCTTAGCAGAGGTAGACCCAGTCTGGGTAGAGGCCAAAGAACCCCCAGCGCCATCAGAGCCATCGGCGCCCACGGTGCTCTATCCGTCATTTCAGTTTAAGCAGGGTAGTGTAGGGAGCTTTCCCTCGGTGACAGCTGCAGACATCACCGGTGGAATGCATGGAATGAGGAGCGCTGGCGCTTCTCTGATAGCTACGGGTTCCCGAACTACCAAGAGTGCCCTTCAGCGCACAGTTGAGGAAGAGATCAGGAAGGGGGAATTGCCAGCAGAAGAACTGGCTGAGCTTAGTCAAATTTGTCCAATTCGCTTGGAGGTAGATGCCCTCATGGGGCAGCAGCAGATAGTGCATTCACCAGTTCCGTACAAGCTCCTCATGGCTATACAGAAGGCCATTTCAGAGACAGGACTTCAGAGTCGCTTCACTAGGGGCACGCTTCAGCAAGTGTGCGAGAACACGATGTTCATTCCGCATGACTGGAAAGCCGTCATGCGAATGATCCTCAACCCCAGCCAGCATTTGTTATGGGACAGCAAGTATCGCCTCGAGGCTCGGGCAAGGGCTGCCAGGATGGGCGGGGCAATAATTCCTGACCAACTATATGGTTCAGGTGCCTTCGAATCCATCGATGCGCAGACCGCCTTGCCGCTCGCCACCCTTCAGTTGTCAGCTGAGACGGCCTTGAGGGCTTTTCTCAAAGTCCCAGCAACTGGCAAAGCGGCCAAAAATTACACCGCAGTCAAACAGGGAGCCCAGGAGTCCTACATGGACTTTATCAATCGATTAGAAGAAGCGATCAGTAGACAGATTGATAATGAGCAAGCCCAACAAGAGCTCATGATGAAATTGGCCAAGGACAATGCCAATCTCGACTGCTGTAAAATCTTGCAGTCACTGGGCAATCATCCCGACCTGACTCTCACGGACATGATTAGGGCTTGCGCCGATGTTGGCACGGACTCCTACAAAATGGGTCTGCTGGCAGCGGCAGTGCAAGGGGGTAGGAAACCCAAGAACAAGAACCAAGGAGCATGTCACAATTGTGGCAAGGTCGGCCACTTCGCTAGGGAGTGCCGATCCAAGGGCGGCGGACAACATTCCGGCCTTTCTAAGGCTCCAACCACCCCGTGTCCGAAGTGTAACAAAGGCTTCCATTGGTCCAAATTCTGTCCAAATTCGGGAAACCGGAACGCAGGCACGTCTCTGGCCCCGGTCCAAACAGAGGCTTCCCTCGCTCTGGGAGAGCCAGAGCTGGATTAAATTCCAATCACATTCCCGACATTGCGAAGGCACAGGCCAGCCCCAAAGGTAGTACAGGGCTAGAATTGACTTGCCAGGCAGACGTCACATGCGACTTGCCAGGCACATTCTATCTGGTGGATTCCCAGTACATGGGACCCCTGCCCAAGGGCTTCATAGGCTTAGTTTTGCCTCGTAGTGTCGCAGGAGCACGAGGAATTCTTGTAATTCCGGGAGTCATTGACTCCAATTTTTCGGGTGTTCTCCAAGTTCAACTCTGGACGCACCTACCCCAGACCATTCACAAGGGAGACACGCTAGCGCAACTGATTATGGTTCCTTGTAACTCGCCAGCGGATAGCCAGGGAAGGCTCAGGGACAGGTCAGAGTCCGGGTCGGAAGACCGCTCGAGCGCAAGTGAGGCAGTGCAAGGATACCAGGTCTTAGCGACAGTGGAAACCAACATAGAATGGAAACGGCGGCCAGTTATAGAGGTATTTTTGAATAAAAAATCATTCACTGGGCTGTTAGATACCGGAGCTGATGTGAGCGTAATCAGCCAAAGTCAGTGGCCGCGGGAGTGGGCCATTGAGCCGGTCTCCGATGTGTAGGTGGCATCCAAGAAGCATTTAGGAGCCGGGAGTGGGTGGAAGTCACGATCCCTGGGGCTGACGGCACAGCGGTCATTTGACCGCACATTCTGGACGTGCACGTCAACCTCTGGGGGTGAGACATTTTGCAACAATACCGTGCCACTCTTACCTTCGGGTAATGGCTCTGCCACTTAAATGGCTTACCAACACGCCAGTCTGGGTGGAGCAATGGCCGGTAGTGGGGGAGAAATTAGTTGCCCTGAAGCAACTGATTAAGGAACAGCTAGACGCAGGACATATAGAGCAGTCCACCAGTCCTTGGAATTCGCCCATTTTTGTCATAAAGAAAAAGTCGGGGAAGTGGCGACTCCTCCACGATCTCAGAGAGATCAATAAATGTATCCAGCCAATGTATCAACGCGGCATTCCGAATCCAAATATGATCCCCGAGGGTTGGGAGATCCTGGTCGTAGACCTTAAGGATTGTTTCTATACTATTCCCCTAGATCCTAGGGACAGGGAAAGGTTCACCTTTACAGTGCCAGTTGTGAACCACAGTGAGCCCACGCAGCGTTACGCGTGGAAATATTTGCCATAGGGGATGCTCAATTCGCCCACCCTGTGCCAAATTTATGTTCACAACGCACTGGCAAAGTTTCGAAATCTTCACCTCACAGCTTTAGTGTGTCATTTCATGGATGACATCTTGGTTACAGCGCCGCAACTTGGCAGCGAAATGTTTAAAGACCTCCAGGCCACCCTGGGGGAAAAGTGTTACTCATTGCCCCAGAGAAAGTACAGAGAACCGAGCCGTTTTCATAAATGGGTCATCGGCTTCTCCGTTCTTTCGCAGCACCAGTTTTGCCCCAGATCAACTTAAAAGACTCAGTCACCCTGGTAGCAGGTTTTAGGAAACATTAATTGGGCCAGACCGTATTTCAGATTGGATACGGATCTCTTAAAGCCGCTCTTCTCGCTGCTAACGTTAGGTAAGCAGCCGGCAGACCGGATACAAATTCCTCGAGAGGCACGCTTGACTCTCGGAAAGGTTAACCAAATTCTCAGCCAGAGATGGGTGGACAGGATTACTCAGGGGCCATATGCTCCGATCCTGAATTTATACATCGTTCGGGCCGGATCCATGTTCACCGGAGCCCTAGGAGTGGACTCCAAGCGAGGAGCGAGTATTGTGGAATGGGTGTACTTACTGAACACCTCTTCCCGAAACATCGTTCTCCCCCAAGAGTTGGTCTCCGCGGTGGTCTACCACGGAAGGCTGAGAGCAAGGGACATCTCAGGGCACGATCTAGCAAAAATCGTGATCCCATTCACAAAAGAGCAGGTTCAGCAGCTGATGCAGCTCGGTGACTCGCTTCCAATTGCCTTGGAAGGATTCACCGGATGCTTGGCATACCACTTGCCAAAAGACCCCAGACTCGTCTCGCTTCAAACGCAGACAGTCAGCTTGTATGAATTAATATCGCTGGTTCCACTTCAGGGGGCCAGAACAGTTTTCACGGATGGGGGTCGCACGTATGGTGTTTTAACTTGGCAGGAGGGCCAGGCTTGGCGCACGCTTCTAACTCTTCCACAGAAGTCCACGCAGCGGGCAGAGTTGGCAGCAGTGCACCTCGCTTTGCGCACCTTTGCCAAAGAACGCCTCAACATTATAACTGACAGCCAGTATGTTAGGAATTTGCTTCACAGTCTACCGGGAACATACATCACTCCCGCGATAGACAAAAATTTGCTGAGTTTGTTCCTCACAGCTCAATTTCACTTGCGGAACCGCACAGAAGCGCTCTATATCGCCCACATCCGAAGTCACCAGGACCTACCTGGTCCGATTTCCGCGGGCAATAGCAGAGCGGATGCGGCCACAAAGGAAATTCAGCAACGGTCAGTTTTGGGAGTATTCACAACTCCGATCCAGAGCCGTGCATTATTTCATCAGAATGCCAAGGCGCTCGCTAGACAGTTTAACCTGCCACTCTCTCAAGCCCAAGGCATAGTTCACTCTTGTCAGCATTGCTCAGGGGCACCGGGGGGGCCCTCGTGGGGGGTCAACCCACGAGGGACAGAGGCTAATCAGGTGTGGCAAATGGACGTCACACATGTCCCGCAATTTGACAGATGGCAGTACATGCATGTTTGCATTGATACCTTTTCACAATTCGTCTGGGCAACGGCACAAAAGGGAGAGACAGCTTCCCATGTGGAGCAGCATCTCCTTTCCTGCTTTGCAGCGATGGGCAACCCACGGCACGTTAAAACCGATAACGCCCCGACCTACAGCTCCAGGCAGCTGGCCGACTTCATGGCCACCTGGGATATCAAACATACCTTTGGCGTTCCGTACAATCCGCAGGGGCAAGCGATTGTGGAACGAGTCAATCGGACACTCAAGTCCTACATTGACAAACAAACAGAAAGGGGGGAGCCACCAGCCCTCCCCAAATCTCAGGGTCAGGCACAGCATTGTCTGAACAATGTGTTGGTCACGTACAATCACCTTAATGTTTTTTCACATTGCACGCCGCAGGAGAAGCACTTCCGCCGCTCGGAAGCCCTCCTGCGGCCGATGGTGCATTACCGAGTGCCACCGGATCCTTCTTGGAGGGGCCCGGCGCCACTCGTAACCTGGGGAAGAGGGTATGCTGCAATTATGTCTCCTACAGGTGTCATCTCATCTGGGTTCCAGCCCGGTGCATCAAGCCCCACTTGGAGCCGCATGGCGAGGACTCAGGCCGTCCCGAATCCGATCCCGGAGATGAAGAATCTCACCCTGACCACGGGAACCAGGCAGAGGCATCGGCGACTGTGGGTGACAGCGCCGAGGATCACCTGGGGGATGGTCAAGACCCTTTGCGATGAGGCAGTGGACGCCGTCCGACGTGAGGACAAGGACCCGATACCGGAAAACATCTTGCCAGCAGCTTTTTCCCTGATCACCGCTAATTCCATGGCGGTCACCATCATCCTGACCCATTCCCTACTTGTGGGGGGAGGCGTTCAGGCAGCTTCGCTGAAAGCCAACGACCTGATGCCAGGTGGAGACCTCTCTGCCCGGATGCATTACAACCTATGGGAGAGGTTGGCGACTCTCGTCAACCAGTCTGATTTTTGCCTAAGGCAGAATACTGCTTCTGCCTCAATCTTGAGCACCTGTCTCATCCCGGTGTGCCATTCTCCGGAGGCGCACACCAGGAACGGCGACTGGCTGGTGAAGCAGATTTTCGGTCCGTTTTACCCAACGGGTTTCTCAACGTACGCTCGCTGGGGAACTCAGTTAACTAAGACTTTGCTGGCTGATGCAGCCACTCTCTACACTCCTCAAGTGGCGGTCAGCTCGAACTCTACTTGTGCCCGAATGACCGGCTGCTCCGCGGCCGGCAGGACTCAGCGCCGTTGCCTCGACACCAGCCGCAGCAATTGGACTTGTGATAACCCAGAGACAATTGGCTCAATGTATGCTCATGTTACCTTGCCTTCAGGTTGGTTCTTTACATGCAATCAGTACACTTGGAATTACATTCCCGCTAATGTATCAGATTCCACATGTTGTATCAGTCGCTTAACATTGTTGCTCCCCACTAGGGATATGGTTGTCCCAAGCACGAATGTTCCTTCACCCATACGGCGTGCTCGTGCCACCCAGTTAGACAGCTCATGTGATAGCAACATTAGGGTTTTGAGTAAGGCTGAGTACGTCTCATTGGCAGTCAGCATACTTGGCGTGCCAGGCTTAGCCATTGGCAACGCTCGGAGAATTGGTCAATTGGCTTGCGCTCTGGCAAAAGCCATCAACCACACCTCCTCTGCGATAGCGCTGCTCAACCAGGAGCAGGCGGAGCTTCGCCATGTCATACTAGACAATCGAGCAGCTATCGATTACCTTCTGTTGTTACATCATTTGGGTTGCGAGTCTGTCCACGGCATGTGTTGCTTTAATCTTACAGACAACACGCGTAAGGTGCAGAGCCAGCTCACGGACCTCCACACCCTGGTCAAAAACATCAAGGAGGATGCTTCATGGGGGTGGTGGGATTCGTTGTGGTCGCGGTTCCCATGGGGTTGGCTTCAGACAACACTCAAGGTGATTGTGGGGGTGGTAATACTGGGCACAACAGTGTGTTGTTTCGTGCAATGTATTCCCTCGCTGATATCGAGATGTCCCCCGTGGAAGGAACCCCGAAGCGTCATCCCCCCACACCAGCTGATGCCACTCCTACGCAGGGCCGTCTGTCAGGTCCATTCTAACAAGTAAAGGGGGAGTGTGGTATCCGCGAGCATAATTGGCATAACTGTCCCTGACAGAGGCTACGTCACGTGAGCACACTCCGGGCCTCTGGGCTCTGCGGAGACAGAAATTGGGGAGCGGATTAATAGTCATAAGATTGATTCACCCATATCTGACCTGACAGGCAGTCCAAACAGGAGGAAATTGAATGTCTAACTAAGCAGTTAGGAAATAGGTAATTCCGCACCTGCAGATTACCCCAAGCCCTAGCGCAAATAGGGGCCATGTTTACTCTTCTGTAAGCTAGGAACAATGGACTTCCCCTGCCAGTGTTTGCCTTAGTTAATTAACTTCCCCGAGAGAGATTCCCAATTAACCCGGGTAAACATGTGATGTGATTTTCTGTCAGATGACGATTCTATCACACGCTGCCTTGAGTTCCTATATATGATGATGATTTTCCCTCAATAAACCACTGGTCTTCGCTCCATCTTGCCTCATGTCGTTACTTGACCAGCCTCCTCCGAGACCCAACGGCCGCTCCACGGCCCCGATCCAACATATGCCCTAGCGATGGATATGACTGGCTTTCGAGCAAGGGTGACCTTTACTTTTTCCCCATGTATCAGTGGGGGATTTGATGAGGAACTTTCAACTGAAAATTGGCCTAATCTAATTGTATATTGTGCTCATGTAAGTTGCCACTAGAGTAAGCTGATTTGAATCAATAAAACTAACAGGAGATGGGAAGAGTGTACTCTTCAGATGTTGCTGGACACAACAGTCCCATGGCAAAAAAAAGGGCCTACTCTACTTGTGACCTACTTTAGCATAGTATGTTACAAGTAGAGGAGATCCATTTGAAATTACAGAGGAACTGACTTACCAAACCCTCATTTATTTCCTAAGCCTATTCTAGTGCAATTTACAATGCTAAACAATAAGATTTCAGCTTAAATGTGTGCAGGATACTGTGTAAATGGATAGTGATACACAGGTTTGAATATGACATAGCTTGTGACCATTCCTGGTTTACAAAGATAAAACGAATTAATACAATGCAAGCGCGGCGCCAAAATGGCCGCCGCGCCCTTTGCGGGCCCCCCCCCACAGGACAGAGAATCCGGGTAGTTAGGGGCGTGGCCAGCTCCCTTATAAAAGGGGTGGCCACGAGGCAGCCGAGCTGCCATTTTACCTCAGCGACGGAGCGGAGAAGTTTTTTCCCTGTGTCTCCGTCGCTCGTTAGCTTACCGGGAAGCTTTTTGATAACGATTCTGCCTTGCCGGCTTCCCTTTTTTGCTTCGGTGGAGATGCCTTCGAAGAAGAAGGCAGCTTCGAGTTCAGCTCGCGCTGTTAGGAGGCGCAACCCAGGTCGGAGGACCGTGGTGCCGCCTCCTCAGCAGCCACCTTTGCCACCCCCGACCGGGGCCGGCGGAATGGGGTCTATTGCCCCTTGGCCTGCTACGGGCGAGCAGAGTGCGAGCGCGGATGGTGCTCCAGCCCGCGGCCCACGAACGGTGGACACCGCTCCTCCTCCTGCTCACTCCGTTGGGCCTGTTCCTTTTGGGCCGCAGCCTCTCCCCGGGCCCTCTAGCCTTGGGGGGTGGGGCGGCCCCCTGCCTTGGCAGGTTTCTCCACCAGCTCTGCCGGGCTTTGGTGCTGGCCAATGGCCATATGCTGGCCCCGGGGTGCAGGGACCTGTACCCGTGCCTGGCTCAGGCGGGCCGGCCGGCCCTTTGCCCATGGTCAACGTGGACACCTTACTGGCCCGCATTGCGGCCCTGGAGGCGTCTTTGGCCCGGGCCAGTCAGGCTGGAGCCCCCTTTGGGGTTCCTTTTGAGGTGCTGTCGGCAGCAGGACAACAGCCGGCGGGGAGGGTAGAGCTGCTGCAGGCGGGTGGCGCGGCTTCGGCCACTGCCTCGCAGCTCCCCAGCCAGCAACCTGGTGCGGGTCAAGCCCCGGTGATGAGCTCTAGGTCGGTCGTGAGCTCCGACGCCCCCAGTGGGCCGGAACCCCCGGTGGGGGCGGCCCGCGGGGGTGCAGCATGTGAGTATACGGTGCAAGCAAGTACATCCACACACATTCCCAATATAGGGGGGGCCTTTCAATGGCCTTGGCCTCGCGCGGGTGGTGCGGGGGCCACGCTGTCTACGGCCCACCCGGCGACAACAACTGCCACCTTGGGCAATGGGGTGGGCATTGGTCCTTACACTGCGGGGAATGTTCTGGGGGTGGCTGGGTTAGCTCAGGCCCCTCTTACTAGGCCGGCTGTCCCCTTTTCGGCTTTGCCGACGGCAGGGTATTCCTTGCCATTGGGTGATCACTTGGCACAGGCTACTAGGGAAAAGATATGGCGTGGGGAGTACGTAGATATCTTCTCACTCCTGAACAGAGAGCCCACCAAGGAGGAAAGGGAGGGTCAGGATGAGAAGGATAAGGAGCAGGCACGCCGCCGTAAGCCGCCGCGTACCTGGGCTAACTGGCTTCCCGCCTATTTAATATACATGGCGGTATATTTAAGAGCGCGGCCGGATTTAGCTATCCCCATGGTCCAATATTTGGACAACATATATAGGGCAATGGTTGATTTCCCGGGCCCCTCATGGCTAGCATATGATGAGGAATTCCGTATGAGGATTCCTCTCCACCCCGAGATGAGATGGGATGAGCCGTGCCAGAGACTGTGGCTCTTGTACATGACGCCCACACGCCCTGCCCCGGGGGATAGATACCATTGTGGACACGCGGTCCAGCGAGTGGCTCCAGCGCAGGTTACCCGCCAACCGGCGGGGCAGGGGGTTCCAGCCCGCCTGCTGTGCTGGACTTTCTCGTCAAATGGTTCCTGCAATCGAAAGAATTGCAGGTATAAGCATGAGTGTCCCACATGTTCTGGCCCCCATGCAGCCTCTGCTTGTCCCAGGCCTGGGGGGGCACGAGGCAGAGGGAGGGGTGGACAGTGGGCTGGCAAAGCTGCCGCGGATGGAGCTAGTCCTCCGAAAGGCCCCCTCCCCAATTAACGTGGACATGCTGGAGCGCTGGCTCGCATCGTACCCGAAGGGGGAGGACGGGGAGTATCTACTTCAAGGTTTTAAGCAGGGATTTCGTATCCCTTTTATGGGTGATAGGTCCCCTCAGGATGCTCACAACCTTTTATCCCTCAGAGGAAGGGAGGAGGTGGCTTCGGCCAGCATTAAAAAGGAGTTAGACGCGGGCAGGGTCACTGGACCCTTCCCCGCACCCCCGTTTCCCAATTTTAAGGTTTCACCACTGGGTTTGGTGCCCAAAAAGTCCCCAGGTGAGTTTCGTCTTATTCATCATTTGTCCTACCCAGCCGGCCGATCGGTCAATGATGCTATCCCTGATGACCTTTGTTCAGTCAGGTATACATCGTTTGACCAGGCGCTGCGCATGGTGCGCGCGTGTGGCCCGGGTGCCCTGCTGGCCAAGTGTGACATTAAGTCGGCTTTTCGCCTTTTGCCGGTGCACCCGGGCGACTTTGAATTGCTGGGTTTTAAATTTAAGGGGGAATATTATTTCGATAAGGCCATGCCTTTTGGCTGCTCCATATCATGCTCGGCTTTCGAGCGTTTTAGTACCTTCCTAGAATGGGCCTTCGTCCGCAGGTCAGGGTCCCGGTCTGTAGCCCATTACCTGGATGACTTTTTATTCGGGGGTGAACGGGGCTGGGACACGTGTGCACGTCTCCTTAACACATTTCAGACGCTAATGCAGGAACTTGGTGTCCCTTTAGCGCCCGAAAAGACCGAGGGCCCATCGACCAAGCTAGTATTCCTGGGGGTTGAGATTGACACAGTAGTGCAAGCTTCTAGGTTGCCGGGTGATAAGGTGTCCAGGATAGTGGCCCTTATCTCGGAATTGCTGGCCAAGCGTAAGGCATCCCTGAGGGAACTGCAGGTGCTCCATGGGCACCTTAATTTTGCCTGCAGGGTGGTCGCTCCGGGCAGGGCTTTTGCCCGGCGCTTATGTGACGCCATGGCAGGGTTATCCAGGCCCCACCATAGAGTCAGGCTTACCCGGGGTATCAGGGCAGACATGTTCGTCTGGTTGCAATTCCTGAGGGAGTTTAATGGGGTCTCATTTTGGAGGTCTGACCTCCTGGCATCCCCCAATTTCCAGATCCAGTCTGATGCCTCAGGATCCCTGGGTTATGGGATGTACTTCAATGGGAAGTGGGCCTATGGTGGGTGGCCACCGGCATGGGCAGGCACAGGTCGCCTGCGGGATCTCACATACCTGGAATTTTTTCCCATCCTGGTGGCTTTGATGCTATGGGGCGAACAGTGGGCAAATTCGGTGGTGCATTTCTGGTGTGACAATGCTGCCGTGGTACACATTGTCAATGCACAGACTTCCAAATCGCCCAGGGTTATGGATCTAGTGCGCCATTTTGTGCTGCGCTGCCTGCGCCTCAACGTCTTGTTCAGGGCCAGGCATGTCCCAGGGGTTAATAATGATATTGCTGACGCTTTGTCCCGCCTGCAGATCTCCCGATTCCGCGCCTTGGCCCCGGATGCGGAGGAATTTCCCTCGCCACTCCCGGACGAGATGTGGACTATTGGCAAGGAGAGGTGAACCGGGCGATTGGCCTGTCACTAGCGCCACGCACGCGTAAGGCGTATCAACAAGCATTCTATTCATATAGGGCATTTGCTGCTCAATTTCACTTGCCAGAGACCTGGCCGATTCCGGTGGACCATGTTCTGCGGTTCATGGTTCACCTGCATGCACAGGGCCTCGCACCTCGCACCATAGCATCCAAGCTTTCGGCGTTGGCTTTTATGGCCAAAGTGGGGGGTCATGTGGATACCACCTCTGACTTCCGTGTGAGACATGTTTTGGAGGGGTGGGTGCGCGAGCGCGGGCGTTGCCCGGACGACCGGCACCCTATTTCCCCAGGGGTTCTTACCCAGTTGGCCCGGGGCTGGCCTGGCCTCTGTTTTGATCATTATGAGGCAGCCCTTTTTCATGCAGCCACAACGGTGGCATTTTTTGGAGCGCTCCGCGTCAGCGAACTCGTGATGCTGTCTAAGGCGGATGCAAGTGGTAGGGCACTGGAACTCGAAGATGTCTATGTTGCCAAAGACTGGGCCCAGTTGAGGATACGCTCCTCTAAGACAGATCAGCATGGCGTAGGCAGTGGAGTAAGACTGCTACGGTGTTCTTTGGCAGACATCTGTCCGGTTGGTGCCCTACAGGAATTCCTGGCACTGCGTGGCATGCACCACGGCCCGTTTTTCTGTCACCAAGATGGGTCTCCCCTTACTAAATTTCAGTTTTGGAAGGTGACAGCCATAGCCCTCACCAGGGTGGGCCTACCAGGTGCCCGTTATGGCACACATTCATTCCGTATTGGTGCAGCCTCTACAGCAGCTGCTTTTGGGTACTCTGGGGCTGACATACGCAGCATGGGGAGGTGGGGCTCGCAATGTTTTCAGTTTTATGTGCGCCCACTCCCGCCATGAGTACCAATCCAGTCACCTTGCCGCCTTTTTCTCAATTTTCTTACAGACCCTGGGTGTCGTATTACACCGGTGACAGTATGGCTGGTGGGCCACAGCTATGTGCACAGGGCAGCGCGTTACGCTGCGGCGACAGAGTGGGGACCCCGACTGGGACTGGGTGACCACGCCAGTCTCGCATGGCATGGTAAGCCTGGGATGTTATGGCGGGAGCTGCGGCCTTTCCTTTTTTCTGGCCTGGGTGCTGACCCGCCTGACATTCTAATCATCCACCTGGGGGGCAATGATTTGGGCCAGGTCACCGGCTTATCGCTTAAACATGCGATTTGCGAGGAACTCGCCTACTTGCATTATGTCTGGCCTGCCACAACCCTGGTTTGGTCGGACATTGTTCCGCGCCATTCTTACAGAGGGGGCGTTAACCTCCTGGCTCTTGACCGCGCTAGGCGCGCGGTCAATAAGGCAGTGGCGCGGTTTCTTGCCACCAGGGCTTGGGGGCGGGTTAGTCATCACCCCGATATTAGCCTACAAAATTATGACCTGTATGCAGGGGATGGGGTCCACCTGTCGCGAGGAGGTATGGACCTCCTGTTGGGTGACTGGCGAGCAGGCCTGTTGACCGAGCTGACGGTCTGGGGGGGGGCGTCAGGTCTTCTTTGAAGCCCCTCCGTGTGGCGGGTAGCACTGGTAAGGTAAACAGTATGACCCACAAGTATCCGGCAGGTTCGCAATTGACTGGACAACACTAGACAGGAATAAATTAGTTAAACGTTGTCCGGTCAACGACGAACCAGGCGATGGGGTGATGATGATTGCTAACCAGCATGCATCACCCCTGTGATTTCACGGATACGCGTCAGAGGGTGGGGTCATAAGTTAGTTATTGACTACTGTCAACAATTTGTTTGTTGTCAACAAACAAATTGATACAAATTGATACATTGTAACCAATTGCCGTTGGCAATTTTGGGGTGGTACCTTACCAGTGTTACTTCGGCCTGCTTGCCTTAGGAATTATGATTGGTCGTTTTACCAATACAAATTTATAATTCGGACTAGGGCATTGAATCAATAAATGTGGCCCTATGCTGTTATCCACTTTCAATGTTGTCTGTGTCCGTTATTGGGGGGGTGCGCCTGCAATGCAAGCGCGGCGCCAAAATGGCCGCCGCGCCCTTTGCGGGGCCCCCCCACAGGACAGAGAATCCGGGTAGTTAGGGGCGTGGCCAGCTCCCTTATAAAAGGGGTGGCCACGAGGCAGCCGAGCTGCCATTTTACCTCAGCGACGGAGCGGAGAAGTTTTTTCCCCTCCACCCCCTCCCTAGTTAACAGTGTGATATTATGGTCGCTTCGGGGCCGGGTGGGAATTTTTGGTTGGGACCCATATTGGCTCCGGGTCCTGGCTTTTTTGCCCATCCCACACTGTTGCTATGGTTTCATATAGGGGGCTTTCTGTGTTCCTACTGTTGACTTTGGTCACATTGGCGGGTAGCACTGGTAAGGTAAACAGTATGACCCACAAGTATCCGGCAGGTTCGCAATTGACTGGACAACACTAGACAGGAATAAATTAGTTAAACGTTGTCCGGTCAACGACGAACCAGGCGATGGGGTGATGATGATTGCTAACCAGCATGCATCACCCCTGTGATTTCACGGATACGCGTCAGAGGGTGGGGTCATAAGTTAGTTATTGACTACGGTCAACAATTTGTTTGTTGTCAACAAACAAATTGATACAAATTGATACATTGTAACCAATTGCCGTTGGCAATTTTGGGGTGGTACCTTACCAGTGTTACTTCGGCCTGCTTGCCTTAGGAATTATGATTGGTCGTTTTACCAATACAAATTTATAATTCGGACTAGGGCATTGAATCAATAAATGTGGCCCTATGCTGTTATCCACTTTCAATGTTGTCTGTGTCCGTTATTGGGGGGGTGCGCCTGCAAAGAAATTATTGGAAGTTGTACCTAGACTCCAATGTGTCTACTTTTACTCCACTTCCTTATACCCTTGCTGCAGAATCAGCCTTCTGGAACTTTTAAAATGGTATAAGGAAACAGTTGCATGGCACATGATTAATTATACTCCTAAATAGCATGTACAGTATATATACAAATTAGCCCAGGCCAAGAAAATAAAACAGAAAGGAACAATCACATTTTTTGGCCATTTCCATTTTAAAAGAGATTGAACTATTTGCTACCCTAAATAAATCTAAAGTTGTCAGTCCTGCCTTTTTTATATAAGCCAAATATAAGTGACCAGAAATTTAAATTCTTGGATCCATTGTGAGTTTTGGGGAGAAATACCATAATGCATTTCTTACATAACATATTTGAATAAGAAAATCTAATGATACTATTTTAATCATCAGAGATTTTGGGAAGCAGTTTTCATTCAAAATAACCAGCATTACATTGGCCACATATTAATATATTTATTGCACCATTTCAGTTAATACCAGGATTCTGTAGCAAGTATGGGAGGCCCGAGTGCAGGATGCAAGACCCCGAGGCAGGCCCCATGTCAAGTGGATTAACAACATCAAGGAGGCCCTCCAGGTTCGCGGTAGTGACCTGAGATGAGCCATGGAGCTGTCTAAGGAGAGATCCCAATGGAGATCCTTTGTGGAATCCTCTATACCTTAAGGTAGAAGAGGAGGTGATTAAGTAAATAAGTAAGTTCAGTTAATAAAGGAAACAAATCAAATGTACTTGGAATAACGCCTGTCCTTGACTATACTGTTTCTTGCCAAACATTTCCAACATTTTAAAAATATTTACCATAATTCTGAAGTGTTGCATATGTATGATGCCATTGTTTGCTGCAATCTTCTTTCCACTACACGGGTGACAAAAGATCATGAAGTACAACAAGAGGTTCCAGAAATAATGTCTTCCTGTTTTAATGAGGCAAATAAATAGAAACTGAGTCATAAGTCAGAAGAAACTTGACAGCACATAATAAAACAGATGTTAAGTATTAAGCAGATCAGAGCAGACAGAGCACAGACTGGGATTTTAAAAAACAACAGCTAGTTCACTATATCCAGTGCCTTGTTGAGGCTAGAGCAAGATGTAGTAAAGTTTGCCTATTATAGACATTAAAATTATAGTCTCCAAAGCTTGAGGATCATTAGTCTGCTTCTATTTGGCATTAGTTAGGCCACATCTCGAATACTTTGTCCACGATGACCTACTTCGTGAAGCCGATAGAGAAGCCTCATACATCTAGTACTCCTAAACCTCTCAGCGGCCTTTGATACCATCAACCACGGTATTTTCCTGGGTCCACTTTCTGAGTTGGGGGTTTAGGGCACTGTTCTACAGTGGTTCTGCTCCTTTCTGGGATGTTGTCCCCAGAGAGTTCAGCTTGGGGAGTCTATGTCAGCTTCCTGGACCCTGCAATGGGGTATTCCCTAGGGGTCCATTATCTCCCCATTGCTGTTCAATATCTATGTTAAGCCACTGGGTGGGCTCATTCAGGGATTTAAAGTGCGGTGTCACCAATATGTGGATGACACCCAACTCTATCTCTCATTCACATCCTCTGCAGTGGGGGCAACCCAGTGCCTAGATGTCTGCATGGCTGCTGTCATGGGATGGACCAGAGCTAACAAGCTGAAGCTGAACCCAGACAAGTCGAAAATGCTGTTTGTGAGGGGCATATCTGCCAATTTGGGAGACTGGCTCCCAATGATGGGGGGATTACTCTCTTTCCTAAGGACCAGGTGTGCAAATTAGGGGTCATATTAGACCACCATCTGACCTTTGAGTCACAGGTTGCTGCAGTATGTAAAGCCACCTTTTTCCAGCTACACCAAATTGCCCAGCTGTGCCCCTTTTTGGACAGACAGTCCCTCACAGCTGTAGTCATCTCACTGGTAGTCTCCTGTATTGACTACTGTAATGCTTTCTACATGGGGCTTCCCCTATACCTGCTGCAGAGTTCTAAAGGTGCCCCCACTGCGGGGACTTTACCAGCTACCTCAACTAGCCCCAGGGTTTCACTGGCTGACCAGATGCCAGTGCGCCACAAAAGATGTTGTGGTCCTCCTAAATGGTTGTGGGAATTTGTTTGATCCTGGGGGGAGGGGTGTTGTGTATTCAAGGAAATGTATTTGCCATTTTGTCTTGTTGTGAAAGAGTTTAATATGTATTTGCTTTACTATGGTCAGAAGTCTCGTGAGACTTCGGGAGGGTTCTGAACGAGAACAGATCTGTCAATGGTTCTAACGGTTTTTCCAGCTGTCAGTTCTGATCAGAGATAGTTAAGGAATGTGAGGGAGTATGGTTAGCTCTGACCACCTATCCTTATTCCAAATAAAGTTGTGTGTTTGGCCCGTATTGCTGGCTGCTGACTATTATTTCCAGAACACTAAACAATGTTTGTTTCAATATGTAAAGGAAAATATTTCTCATATTTATTTCTATTCATATTCAGTTGCAGTATTCAATGTCTGCTTGGCTCATTTATCCATCAAAATCAGTGTATAGTACATGGACTTTTATGGAACAGTACAAGATGAAAAGTCAGATCCTCAGAATTTTCCATCTAAATTTTGATAAGTGGGGTCTAGCAGATAAAAAGAGAGAGGAAAAATAATTAAACGAAGGAGTCGTTATAAGAAAAATGGATAACAGCATATGTTGCCAAAGTACTATACCTGTATTACATAAATGCCAAGCAAAATCTGAATATAATAAAAGCAAGCAGTCTGCTCCCATCATATGTTGCCATGGAAACATGGTCATTCAATAGCTCTGTGCAATGCTCACATTTTAAACACCCTTCTCCTCTTTCTGATTATATGAGACTATTTGTATACTAAAGGTAAAGACATATATGTATAATACCATATCTGAATATTTACTTAAAATAAAAAATAAAAAATATGCTTATCATAATCCATGGTTAATCACAGAGATGATGATGATGCATAAACATCATACTTCATTTATTTTACTTCATTTATTTATTTGGCTCTCTACTTTTTGGCCTAAAGGCTCCCACTTGAAAATATCAGAGACAAAATAGTCGCTAACTTCAGTTTGGCCATTCAAATGATGATACACAAAAGTGAATGGAATTGAGAAAGAGGAAAACAAATACCGTATTTATTCGAGTATAACGCGCAAAATTTTATACCCAAAAAAGAAATCAAAGTTTGGGTGCGCGTTATACACGAGGACTGGGTGCGCCTCTTTTAAACGAGCCTCAAGGGTAGGCACGGAGCACGCCACGGCCCTCCTCCCAGGCGGCGGCAGGCGCCCAGGTCCTGCTGCCGCCGCCGCTCACCTGCACGCACCCGCCGGGACGAGAAGGGAACCCTCCGGGGGAGGCGCTAACGCCAGCCACCCGCGCTACCCGGGCCGCGCGACTCAAGAAGCTGGCGCCGGGTAGGCACGGAGCACGCCGCGGCCCTACCCTCCCAGGCAGCGGCAGGCACCCAGGTCCCGCTGCCGCCTCCGCTCACCTGCACGCACCCGCCGGGACGAGAAGGGAACCCTCCGGGGGAGGCGCTAACGCCAGCCACCCGCGCTACCCGGGCCGCGCGACTCAAGAAGCCGGCGCCGGGTAGGCACGGAGCACGCCGCGGCCCTACCCTCCCAGGCGGCGGCAGGCACCCAGGTCCCGCTGCCGCCGCCGCTCACCTGCACGCACCCGCCGGGACGAGAAGGGAACCCTCCGGGGGAGGCGCTAACACCAGCCACCCGCGCTACCCGGGCCGCGCAACTCAAGAAGCCGGCGCCGGGTAGGCACGGAGCACGCCGCGGCCCTACCCTCCCAGGCGGCGGCAGGCGCCCAGGTCCCGCTGCCGCCGCCGCTCACCTGCACGCACCCGCCGGGACGAGAAGGGAACCCTCCGGGGGAGGCGCTAACGCCAGCCACCCGCGCTACCCAGGCCGCGCGACTCAAGAAGCCGGCGCCGGGTAGGCACGGAGCATGCCGCGGCCCTACCCTCCCAGGCGGCGGCAGGCGCCCAGGTCCCGCTGCCGCCGCCGCTCACCTGCACGCATAAAAAAATTTTATACCGAGGTTTCATGGAAAATTAGGGGTGCGCGTTATACACGAGTGCGCGTTATACTCGAATAAATACGGTAACTCAAGCACTACATTTGTTGTTACAAAAGTCATAAGGTAAGAATTTCAGTTCAGACAGTTGTAAATTCAGCAGAATGTAAGCACAATGGAAAGCTACTGAGGGCCACAGCAGTAGCAGCTAATCCTCAGAAGAAGGTAGACTATCAGCTAGAACAGGAGTTCTCAACCTTTATAAGCCGGGACCCAGGTCATGCTCCCTGAGACAGCTTCGGGGGCTGGATGGCCATTTTGCCCTTCCTCCATCACAAGGCACTTTGGGGTGTGGTGGAGGTGGTGGGGAGCCACATGAAATGGTGCCACGGTCCACATCTGGCCCACAGGCCACAGGTTGAGAATCCCTGAGCTAGAAATATACCCAGAGATGACAATGGAAAGTGTCTGGGCAGTAAGTATTACAATGTTGTGTGGACTGCTGTTTTAATTAGCACAACCAGCATAACCAATACTAAGTAATTTTGAAATCTGGAATCCAATAACATCATAGGAAGCCAATACTGCTGTACATATTTCCTATAAATATTAGATTTAGATAAATCTAATAAAGGCAATTCTAACCATTCAGAACAGCACAAATGAAACAATTATAACTTTGAAAACAGGTTTATTAGATTATATAATCTAATGCTGTTCTGAGCAAATATTTTTAAAGATTTTTTTTTTAAGTATAGAAGTGATTTGCCCCAGTTCAGACACAAGTGAGTTGTTTTTTTCCAGCAAATATGAAAACGTTTCACAGTATTTCAAAACTAACATTTTTATCTTAAAAATCAATTAATTACCATAGCCATTTTTATTTTCAGCAGATCCTTACAGTACTTACAGAAAAGCTGATAATTTAAAATGTTTTGCATTTAAAAAACAAACACATAAGGTCCTTTAGAATTAGAAATGTAGAAATGTAGCAGGTACATGTACAATTTCTCATGCATGAGATCAAGTCTGGTTTTTCACCATTTAAGGCAGGGGCGCCCAAACTACAGCCCGCAAGCCCAATTAGGCCCATGCATATCATTAATTTGGCCTGCGGCAAGTACCCAGGCTCACTGCAGACCACCCCTCCACCCGGCCCCACTGCCTGATATCAGTGGCGGCGGCAGCGGTTGCGCTTTGTCCCGGCTGCTCCGAGCAGCCTCTGACTTGGTCACATCCCCTCTGCAACCTTTGCCAAAGTCTCCTTTTGAGACCCCGGCAAGGGGGTGGGTGGGGGCCAGGACACCAGTGGAGTGGGCGGTCCCAACCCCTCCATCTCAGCTGCAGGTGGGTCCAAGGAGACAGTGAAGTCCTCCTGCGGGTGCTCTTTTTGAGACCCCGGCAAGGGGGGTGGGTGGGGGCCAGGATGCCAGTGGAGTGGGCGGTCCCAGGCCCTCTGTCTCAGCTGCAGGTGATTCCCAGGAGACAGCCCCTAAAAATCCTTTCAACCTAGAGTAATCTCTGACATGAAAACACAACATACCTTAAATCAGTGGTGCCCAAACTTTTTTCACGGGCCGGTACCAGCCCAACACACAGCTGTGGGGGCCGGAGGAGGGCTGCTTCCGCAGCTGACAGTTTTGATTTCAGCAGTGGTGGCAGCAATCATGCTTTGTCCCGGCTGCTCCAAGCAGCCTCTGGCACAGTCCCATCCCCTCTGCAGCCTTTGCCAAAGCCAATCGCTGTGTTGGGGAAATTTTCAGAGCCTCCTCTGTTTCAAAATCTGTAGCGCTGGAAGGGAAAACCTGGTATGCTGTGGTGACATCATCCTGGGCATGCTAAGGGGCTCTCCTAGTGCCACGGATTTTGAAACAGAGGAGGCATAATTCCAAAAATGTGAGGGCATCTTTTGGGGGAAAGGCAATATGTTCATAGAGCTTTCAGTCCAATATAGCTTTTCATCCTCAGGTTGCCTAGAAATCAGAAGATAACTTTCTAGTCTTCATCCTGCAGAGCAGACATGGAAACATTAGTTTACATGATAGACTAAATATTATGTATGTTTCTCTGTTATATGTGTTGTACTTATTCAAGCCTTTGCCTCACCATTTCATTAAGTCCAAAACAGCCCTTCAAAATATTTTGGCACAGAAGGATTACAGTCACATCTTGTTTCTGTCCTCCCTGAGCAACCATAATACAGATCATCTGCTCATCTTCTGGGATCCTCTAGCATTGGATAAGATGTTTACTGATAAAAACCAGGGTAGGTTTCTGGGATTTTCCCTTGCTTAAAGTCTGTTTGTGAATGGTAATGTATTCTGTAGACCATCTGCCATTGGTGTTGTCCTCTTTAAGGTTGTCCCTTTTCTATTTAAAGCTTACCATCATTTTTCCTGTTGACAATACTTGCATAAGGTGCAGCAATATTGGGCTATTTCCTGGTATTCTGAATTGTGGTTTCACAATAATCCACATTCATAAATTGGATGTTTTTGAATAATTTAATTCCTACTTTCTGCTTGCAGAAGTTTTTTTAAAACCAATTACTGATCCATAGATAGATTTTCCATGTTTCAATCTATCCAGTACTTAGATGGAAGATAAGGAACTGTTTGTAAGCTGTTCAGAATTTACACAAAAATGTACAGAAGCAAAAAAAATCATACACACACACCCTGAGAAACAGGTTAAAATCATCCCACTAGTAGCAATCTTCAGAAAATAAAGACTTCCTGTCATCTTGTGATCCCAAATGACTTCCCATGATGAAAAAAATCACAAGGGGTTCTTGAGACTTTTAAGAGAAATTGGAAAAAATTTCCACCACTGGATTTCAGCCATCATTTAACACAGACATAAATATATCATATACAGAGTTAAATATTGCCTTTCATTTAGGTTTTAAAAAATGTTTCATCCAGCACATTTTATATTCCTCCCTAAAGCTTTCCAAGCTAACAATATCAAATAACATTTCTAATATCCCATGCTCAATAAAATGTCTTATAAATAGCCAAGTTTGTAAGCACTAATATAAAATATGTCTCTGTGGTGACATTTTTAATTGTACCTCGTTAATCTTGCACTGATAGAGTCCAACAGTAATTAATCAATGTTTTAAAATAAAAACTTTTATCATGCCAATAAACAGTGAGAACAAAACAGTTTGTAGAGATGTCTAAGTAAATGTTCACTTTAGTTAAGAGAATAAGAAAAAAAATCAGCTGTTCCTCATGCAAAAATCATATTTTTGGATTAGAAACAGGAGAGAGGGGTAGATTTTCAACAACAAAAAAGTGTGCGGAAGGGATTCAATTTGCTTATATGTTGATGCTCCAGTCAAGAGCATGCCCTCCCATGATCATGAGTTTAGAAGAAATAGTGTCTGGTTTGAAACTTAGCTTGAAAAAGTTCCTTTATTTGATAACAAGTCTCCGAATTTCATGGACAGGGTGACTACACTGGCTTGAGAAATCTGGGAGTTGTAGTCATAGGAAATATTTTTTCTAAACTTTTGTTTGCAATATTACTTAAGAAGAATGTGTTCTAAGACGTCAAGTTTAGGATCAAATCTATCAAGTGAATATTTTTACAAAGATAAAATACTGTCCTCTTTCACAGTATAAGTTAATGACTACACTGGGAAGCCAAATCAGTGCAATTTGGCTTTACTACAGTTTGATTTGCTACCTAAATTACATTTTGAATAATAGACTGTGCTCACAGATGGACTGCAGATTGGTTCCTCAGTTCAGTCACATCCAAGCCCACATCCCCTCCTTCGTTCCTTCCTTCCTTTGGTTTTTCTTTATGGTGTATTGTAAAGCAGCTTGGGCTTGAAATACACAGATTCCATGGCATCATGGAACAAAATAAAATTTTAAAAATCATGTGAGAAAAGATACACACATCTGTTTTTCTCCTGTGGATGATCATTCTCTGAATTTTGTTATTTTTTTATTTTAGTCCCCTTCAGTCTTATACTGGATCACCTCTGCAGATAATACAAAAACTTAAAGGGAACAGAAAAGAAGAAAGCAAGATGAAATGAAAGATGATGCCACAGTACCTGTGTATTTGAAACCCAATCTGCTTCACAACATAAGGAAAGCCAGAGACAGGAACAGAGGGGGAGAGAACTAGCACTTACAAACATGCCCCAAGAAGGACGCACAACTGACCACATGAGAAAAAAAAATCCAATCAAAATGTTCAAGAATGAAAAGAAATGGAAAAGCTGAGTAGAAAAGAAGGTTAATTCAGCTTTTGTGTGATGCAATCAGTAAAATACACTTTGAATACACGCATTATAGAAGTGCAGCAAATCCCGCAGCATTTGACAGTGTATTTCAAGCACTAAGTGGAGATCTAGAGCAGGGATGCCCAAACTACAGCCCATGGGCAGGATCTGGCCCACAGTGCCTAATAATCCAGCCTGCAGCACCTGCGCCACTCCCAAAGCAGAAGTAAAACATGCTTGTGCAAAACGCTGCTGTAAAGCACCCAAGGTCGTTACAAACACGTTTTGTGCAGACGCGGATACATTTTACTTCAGCTTCCAATGGGAGGAAACACATGACTGGCCTGCTCAACCACATGACTGGCCCGTGGCCTGTAATGTTTGGGCACCCCTGATTTTATAATAATAATAATAATAATAATAATAATAATAATAATAATAATAATAATAATAATAATAATAATAATAATAATAATAATAATAATAATAATAATAATAATAATAATAATAATAATAATTTCAACTTGTTTTCTGCCCACTCAAGGCAAGCCCAACTCAGGACGGCTTACATAACTAAAACCCCATACAATAAAAGCAGTTTAAAACCCCCACCAAGATTAAAAAATCCTGCCCACCCCGAGAAGCAGAAGCAAAAGGGGGCACATCTCACGGTAAGAGCCATGAGATCTAGAGCATCTCACCCAAGTGCGGTAAAACAATCAAGATGGATTAGGTTTGTGTTAAAACTTTGGGAAAGTGCAGTTCCCAATTTGCAGTGCTGGATATTTTCTACCATTGAAACCCTGCAATAGGTGCTGTTAAGTTTTCAGGAACATACTTATGTCTCATTTTTTAAAAAAATCTCATAGTGAGATCAGAAAAGCCAAGTGAGTTACAGCTTGCAAGGATGTGATCTACAAAAATAGATTGTCCTGAGGGAAAAATAAAGCTAGGAATGAATAAAGTCAAGGTCAACTTGAGAGTTAGCAAGTTAGGTGTTTGCTAAATCTTTTTGCTTTTTTAAAAATTCATTGAAGACTAGTGCTATGCATGCTAGGATAAGAGTCAGTCATATAGTAAAGTTGGGGCTATCAATGAGGTACCTAAAATCATCTTCCCTTCCTTCACCTTCACCTTTCCTTTTTTTATAAAAAAAAATAATATTGTAAAAAAAACACATGTCAACAAAAGAAAAATACTTACACATAATATATGACTACAATACAGTGTAGACCTAACCCTAACCTGGGGACACCATTCCTGACCTCATGTGAGCTGGCTAGAAGAGAAGGAAGAAATAGAAACTGGAATGAGGTAGCAGATGTGTGCTGCAACCTGGACAATTAAGAAAGGACTCAGGAAAGGAGATTTTGTGTGCGTGTTTAGGGTTTTTTTTTGTTTTATTTTATTTTTTATAAAGCTTTTCCTGTAAAGCACACACAGAACTGATACACTGGATGGAATATAAAGAGAAATGTTTATACTGAAGAAAGGGGGACTAAAGCTAAGATGATGAGATGCGCTTCTACTGGAGGCTGAAGAAAGCAGAAAAGAAAGAAAGGTTGTAGAAAAAAAGATGCGTCTTTAGCAACACAGAGATGGAAATATACATATACACTAAAACCATTTCCTTAGCTTACATAACTCAGACCAACAGCAGATCAGGCAAGTCACAGAACCTCCTTTGAACAGAGAACCGTTCAGCACATTCCCAGGCACATGGCCACTCTACATTTAAGTCTTTGAAATAATGATGTTTTTAAAAAATGAAAGAACTCTCTAAGATCTTTTTCTTGCTTCCAGCACCAAGTGAGTTTTGGGGAGAGAAAAAGAAGTAGCAACAGTAATGCAGGAGACCTGGTGGCAAGGAGCAGATTCAGGCCATTATGAGTCAGGCCGAGTGCGCCCAAGGAATTTCGATGAGTTTTGGAAGTTTAAACTTAATAACCTTGTCTCACAGACCTTCCTGAGCTTCATCTACATCACTGTTTTATAGTTTCTCCCTTTCGATAAAAATGAAAAATTAATGTCCTCTGATTGTTTTTAATGTCCACAATGTGCTCCTTTCCTGGATAGAAACTAGGCTAATTTTGTCAAGACCAGAGCCTTCAGCAGGGTTACATTTTCTCACATTTATCACCACTGTAGTTGATAATTTATGTTTCTTCTGCACGGCATATCTAGATAAAATAAGATAAAGGATTCTGCGGCTCTAATTTATCATGGCTGCCTTCCATGTCTCTCTGGATTTCTGGAACAGCAGGAAAAGGCATAGTATGATTTTATGGAAAATATCAGAGCAAATATTTTCCAGGATGATGATGTGATTAAAATGTCACTTTTACCAGTATTATGCTTCAAGCATATAATGCCCTGTAACATTGTGATGAATTGAAACCAAATGTCAGATAAAAGGGGAAAATGCAAAGAATAATTAAAAATGCATTATTAAACACCAGAGAGGTGAATTGTGTTCAAATATATGTTGAAAAACTGACCAAACTGAGGATATTACATATTCTGCAGAAGAGCCATAGCCGGGGGGGCAGGGCGGGGGTGAAAACCCTCCTGAGTTAACAGCCCGCCCCCCGCCCCCAACCACCCCATGGTGCCAATGTTATATATGTGAGTGTGACATTGTTGCCCCTCCTTAATTTTTTTTTTGGCCCTACTGAAAAAAAATTCAACTCCACCCCCTCCCCCCAAAAAAAACCCCTAGATTCATGGCTATGGCCCTGTTCTGGAGCAAGTCTGGGGTGACTATAGGATGATGGAAAGAGACTCTGTTTGCACTCAGGATGGAGAAATATATATCTGCGGATTCCCCATGCCCAGTTGGCATGGAACGGCCCTCGCAGAGGCCACTTCAGTCGAGAACGCTCCTGGCCCATGGGCTCTGCGGGCACAGAAATTAAGGGGGGTGGATTAATAATAAGGGTTGATTCACCCACATCTGACCTGACCAGCGATCCTGCTGAGAGAAGCAGATCACTAACCTCCGTTACCTATTAGCAATTACTGACTCACAGAAGAGCCTAATCTTTGGTGCAAATAGAAGCCATATTTACTCTGGCGTAAGCCTCAGACAATGGTTTTTCTCTGTCAGTGTTTGCCTTAGTTAATTAACTTCCCCAAGAGAGGTTCTCAATTAACCCGGGTAAATGGGTGATGTGATTTTCTGTCAGATGACCATTCTACCATGCGCAGCCTTGAACATAATATATACTGATGATTTTCCCTCAATAAATCACTGGTCTTCGCTCCATCTTGCCTCATGTCGTTCCTTTGACCAGTCTCCTCTGGGACCCCAAGGGCCGCTTCACGGCCCCAATCCTACATCTGGTGACCCACGACGTGATCCTACTCGTGAGTAAGCGATCACACGGTCCGGTTCTGCGCTCGAACCGCGTCCAACCATCCCGGAGGAAAGCGCGGCAGCCCGGTCGGTAAGCCAGCCGATCGGGAAGACGGCCCAAGCGGCGAGGCATTACAGAAGAGGCATCCTACAGCTTGTTCCCGACTTTCGCGGCGGCTTGCAGGCACGGAAAAACGCGTTCCGCTCAGGGTCAGCTGTGAACCCCTGACAGCGCAGAGGCCACCGAGCTCTACCCAGAGAATCGTCGCTAAAACCTATTACCTGGCCCAAAAGACGCGTCGACTCGTCCCGAGGAGGAATTTTCGGAGAACCCCTGCAGGTAATATGGGGACCTGTCCTCAGCGACAGCGTCCGTCCGCTAGCCAAAGAACTCATGAGGAAGAGTTCAAAATCCTGGCCAGGATATTTCAGTTACGTTTTCACAGCGGAGAGCTACCGAGACTTTTGGTGTACCTAAGGGAACACTGCCTGCTTTACCCAGAAGTAGGTACGTTACCCCTTCAGCTCTGGGATCAGATAGGAGTCTGCATTCAGCAACCCCCAAAAGCTCCAGAGGGCATAATTCGCACATGGAGCAAATGTAGGAAACTCTCAGTAGAGGATGACCCAGTCCGGATAGAGACCCAGAAACCCCCAGCGCAGTCAGAACCATCAGCCCCAAGGAGTCTCTATCCGTCATTTCAGCTTAAACAGGGCAGGGTAGGGAACATTCCCTCAGTGACAGCTGCAGACGTCACTGAAGGAATTCATGGCATGAGAGGCCCTGGCACTTCTCCGACAGTTAAAAGTCCCCTGCCAATTAAGAACTCCATTCAGCGCATGGGTGAGGAAGATCCATTCACGGGGAAATTGCCAGTGGCACAATTAGCTAGTGCCCAACTGCTGTGCTCAGCCTATCTGAAGGCAGACACACGTTCAGGCAGGGCTGCTCAGCGCCCACTGCTCACGGAAATCTGCACGGCCCCTGGCCACGCAGGGCTCCAGAGCAGACCCATTACCACACTCAGGCGCAGAGCAGTGCCAAAACCCCAAGGCGTCTGCTTCCAGTGTGGAAAAATGAGACACCTTAGAAGAGAATGCCAATCTAGACCAGGTAGATCTTCAAAAGGTTGTCTTAATGCCAAATGGCCACGCTGGCATGCATCTGGCCCAGGCTAGAAAGGAGGCAGCCATTGCCCTGGTTATGCCAGAAGAACCATCCCAGCAACAGTACCCCGAGTTCCCCCAGGGCACAGGCAGAACCTACTTGTCTCACCTTGGGAGTAGCCCAGAGAAACTTGCCCCTAAGTAGAAGCACCCAGATGGTTGTAAATAGCCAGCTGTGTATAAGTCATCTCCTCATGTGTAGGATAGAACGCTGCAGATCAGGGGAGGAATGTGCGAATGCGTAAATAAATGTGTGTATGCGTGGTGCACCACTGAATGTATGACTGCAAGAACTGTGTATGATTGCAAAAGCCTTGTCTCTATGACCACAGTATGACTGAAAAAGTGTTCCTTGTGTGTAACTGCGTGGTAATGTCACTGTGAAATATGTGTTAAACAGCTTGCACTCTGCTCATGGACAGGAACTATTTAAAGTTTGAGAAAGCATGATGAACAAAACCCTTTGCCTTGCCTGCTTAGCAGCTTAAGGGTGGCGAAAGCAGGAGGGGGGGAATCCTAACCTACAATAGGGCAGGGTGACCCCCCTTCTTCCCTTGAGACTTTTTTCTTTGTCAAAGGATTAAGCCACTCCTGGAAACCGGTTTTGCAATCCGTGCCACTCAGGAAAACAGATTTTTCTTTTCAGAAGCGCGATCTGAAAACAAAAATCACTTCTATGAGTTTTCCTCACTAGATCATAAGCTATGGGGCCCCTCCCTACGTCTGTGTTCCTCAAACCCCCATCTCTGTGTTTTAAGGTTTTTTGAATGTCTCTTAGCGTCTTGAAGTCACGTATCTCACTGGGAGTGAGAGAATTGCATTGTCTTCATGTGTGTACTGTGTTATCATCTTGTAACCTCGGTTCTCAACCTTTTAAAGTCAGGGGCCAAGTTCCGGGGCCTCAGGCAGCTCTGGGGGTCCGGACAGTCATCCTGCCCTTCCTTCGCCACACAGCCCTTCTTGGCTTGGTGGGGGTAGTGGCAGAGCAACGTGGGCCGCTTCTGGCCCACTTGCCCACATCTGGCCGCAGGTTGAGAATCGTTCTAACTCTCCTTCATTCTCTTAGGAAAGATACTGTTCTGGTATTTTGACTTTAATCTGTGCAAAGTAACTCACTCATTGTACCCCTTTCACAGGAAAAAGCACGCAAACATTCTTGCGCTCTGTATATTCAGAAAATGCTTACCGTTTTACAGGAACAAAACTCCTATCCAGGCCTTAATAGTAACCAATTTATTTATTTCTACAGCCTTAAATTGCTTCCTTTCACAGGCTCCAGAGTTAATTACTGATAGGGATTTCTTAACAGGAGGACCTGGTTGTCTTAGTTACCTGACCTAATCTGATTTCGTTATGATAAGAGTTGTTGCATTCTCATTGTGCTAACTTCTGACTTGTCTTTCCTACTTTCCTCCTTTTGCCAGTGGAACTCCCTGCTGGAAATGTTTAACTTGTGTGTCTTTTCATTTTTGTGTATTATTTCCTTACAGCTGGTACGTCATAGTTGGCTTGTTTTAATAAGTCTTAGGTCATTTTAAGTATGGCACCTGGCCCACAGCACCCTCTCTAGTGAGCAGACACATTTTGCAAACTCCAGAGCACAGAGGAAGGATTAGTCCCTAAGCTCCTGAGCATGTGCAGAGTGCCACCCATTAGCCAGGACTGCCTAGGACCATTTTAAGAGTGCAGTCAGGTCACACCTTCAATCAGATACAGGCATTTTTAGGCCACCCCTTCCCTTTTGGCTGCTAGTCTAAGCACAGGCAAAAGGCTAAGCCACCATCTGGCACTCTTCTAAACGTGTGCACGCACGCCATGGGTGGATGTGCGCAGGGGGGCCTTCTTGAAGATATTTACCCAAGGGAAGCCTGGCGCTTCATGCGCCAAGGTTTGCCATAAGACCCCAGACTCGTCTCGCTTCAAACGCAGACAGTCACCTTGTGTGAATTAATGTCACTGGTTCCTCTTCGGGGGGCTAGGACAGTTTTCACTTATGGGGGTCGCACATATTAGGTTCTTACTTGGCAAGAGGACCAAGCTTGGCGCACGCTCCTGACTCTTCCGCAAGCGGGCAGAGTTGGCAGCCGTGAACCTCGCTTTGCGCACCTTTGCCAAAGAACGCTTCAACATAATTGCTGGCAGCCAGTTTCCTAGGAATTTGCTTCACAGTCTACCGGGAGCATACATCACTCCCGCGATAGACAAGAATTTGCTGAGTTTGTTCCTCGCAGCTCAATTTCATTTGCGCAACCGCACGGAAGCGCTCTATATTGCCCACATCCGAAGTCGCCAAGACCTACCGGGTCCGATTTCTACGGGCAATAGCAGAGCGGATGCGGCTGCAAAGGAAATTCAGCAACGTTCAGTGTTAGGTGTTTTCACTACTCCAATTCAGAGTCATGCATTCTTTCACCAAAATGCCAAAGCGCTCGCCAGACAGTTCAAACTGCCACTTTCTCAAGCCCAAGGCATAGTTTGCTCTTGCCAGCATTGCGCAGGGGCACCGGGGGGGCCCTCGTGGGGGGTCAACCCACGAGGGACAGAGGCCATCCAGGTGTGGCAAATGGACGTCACACATCCCCACATTTTGGCAAATGGCAGTACATGCACGTTTGCATTAATACCTTCCCACAGTTTGTTTGGGTAACAGCACAGAATGGAGAAACGGCTCCCCGTGTGGAGCAGCATCTCCTTTCCCACGGCCAAGGGCGAACCTCGGCACATGAAGTCCGATGACGCCCCAGCTTATAGCTCCAGGCAGCTGGCCACCTTCAGGGCCACCTGGGATATTAAGCTCACTTTTGGCGTTCCTTACAATCCGCAGGGGCAAGCGATTGTGGAACGGGTCTATCGGACGCTTAAGTCCTACATTGACAAACAAACAGAAAGGGGGGGAACAACATCCCATAGTTGCACAGTAATTGCTATCCTATAAGTGCAAAAACCAACTAACTCTTTCAGAATTTTTATCTCCCAAACAAGTCTCTTCCACATGCAGGTCCCAGAGGCCAGAATCAGGCCCGGATGCCAAGTTCGGCTATTGCAAAGTCACTGCCAGCCACTGTCCTGGATGTCATCAGCTGTCCGTCTTCCTTTATGACTTACATCTCCAAAGACATTTCTATGAACATTTTGCATACTCAGTGCTGCTTCTGAGGACCATGCTTTTCCACAAAACAAGACTTTTCCAAGCTCAAGTTACACATGAAACCCCACCAAGAAGGGAAGCCTCATCCTCAAGAAGCTGCTGAATGTCTTTTATTATTTATTCATGCCTTGTACAATGCTCCAGTTGGGATTTGCAAGGGACACTTGAATTTCTGTATATTGTTAATAACGGCCAGCTTCCACCTAAGGAAGCCAGACCGGCCCATGTTTGCACCGGCCCATTGCTTGGAAAGATTGAGCACCCGGTAGCCGGCTATCTCCAGCCATTGTAAGTTTCACACCTCTCCATAGGTGCTAGAAAGACATTTGCACAACGCCAGAAGTTGCAGAGATAGCTTAGAATCACCCCAGGTCACAGTATCAATGAAACATCTCATTATCTTGCCTTGCTACAGAAAGCAGTCTGGATTCAGACCCACAGCTCTGAAAAACCAGGCTGTAGTCAGTATATTCAGTGTGTCAGGCTTAGCCATAGGCAACGCTCGGAGAATGAATTGGTCAATTGGCTTGCACTTTTGCAAGAGCCATTAACCACACCTCCTCGGCAATAGCGCTGCTCAACCAGGAGCAGACAGAGCTTCGCCATGCCATACTGGATAATCAAGGAGCCATCGATTACCCCCTGTGCTTTGGGTTGCGAATCTGTCCACAGCATGTGTTGCTTTAATCTCACAGACAACACACGCAAGGTACAAAGCCAGCTCATGGACCTCCACACCCTAGTTAAGAACATCAAGGAGGATTCTTCATGGGGTTGGTGGGATTCGCTGTGGTTGTGGTTCCCATGGGGTTGGCTTCAGACGACACTCAAAGTGATTGTGGGGGTGGGAATACTGGGCACAACAGTGTGTTGTTTCGTGCAATGTATTCCCTCACTGCTATCGAGATGTCCCCCATGGAGGGAACCCCGAAGCGTCATTCCCGCTCATCAGTTGATGCCCCTCTTGCGCAGGGTCGCCTGTCAGGTTTCTAAACAATAGAGAAAAGGGAGATCGGATTCCCCATGCCCAGTTGGCATGGAACGGCCCTCGCAGAGGCCACTTCAGTCGAGAACGCTCCTGGCCCGTGGGCTCTGCGGGCACAGAAATTAAGGGGGGTGGATTAATAATAAGGGTTGATTCACCCACATCTGACCTGACCAGCGATCCTGCTGAGAGAAGCAGATCACTAACCTCCGTTACCTATTAGGCAATTACTGACTCACAGAAGAGCCTAATCTTTGGTGCAAATAGAAGCCATATTTACTCTGGCGTAAGCCTCAGACAATGGTTTTCCTCTGTCAGTGTTTGCCTTAGTTAATTAACTTTCCCAAGAGAGGTTCTCAATTAACCCGGGTAAATGGGTGATGTGATTTTCTGTCAGATGACCATTCTACCATGCGCAGCCTTGAACATAATATATACTGATGATTTTCCCTCAATAAATCACTGGTCTTCGCTCCATCTTGCCTCGTGTCGTTCCTTTGACCAGTCTCCTCCGGGACCCCAAGGGCCGCTTCACGGCCCCAATCCTACAATATCTATGGCTCCCCCCCCCTAAAAAAAATCCATTGAGTTAAACATTTTTAAAAGAACCTTAGTGATTTGAAGTGAGGAAAGGGGAAGCCAAATGTCTTCACAATATAGGTAGACTGAGCTGTCGGTGCTAATGGAGAAGGCAAAATGACTACTGAACCCCAAGTAAAGCTCCAGATCTTCCCTGGACATTCCAACTAGTGAACACTAGCGAGTGTTGAGGTAATCAGGCACCATCCACACAGCCAGCCATCTCATGAATCTGAAGGGCAAAGTGAGGGAGTGGATTACTACTTGCATTGTAGAATATCCTCCCTTTTTCTCAGCTTTCTTTCCTGTTATTGTTGTTGTTACATGTTGTCAAGTCACCACTGACTTATGAAGGCTGCACGAATGAGAGATCTCCAAGATGTCTTGTCCTCAACAATTCTGCTAAGCTTTTGTTAATGCAAGCTTATGGTTTCCTCTAGGAGAGTGGTGGCAAACCTATGGCACGCATGCCAGAGGAGACACTCAGAGCCCTCTCTATGGGCATGGGCACCAGCACCCCAGCACAGAGTTCATCCTGCCCCTCTGCCCAGCAGTCCAATGGGAGCACTTCCTCCCTCCCCAACACAGAGTTCATGCCACCCCTCTGCCCAGCAGTCCAATGGAAGCGCTTCCTCCATTCCCCCAGCACATAGTGGTTTTTGGGTTGCAGTTCGGGCACTCAGTCTCTAAAAAGTTAACCATCACTGCTCTAGGAAATCAGTCCATCTTATATTTGGTCTTCCACCAATGCAACATGACTGTACTTTTCAGAGAATCTTACCATCTCATAATGCGCCTAAAGTAGGATAGCCTCAGTTTCAGCATTTTTGCCTCCAGCAATCATTCGGGCTTGATTTGCTCTAGCTCCCACCTGTTTGTCTTTCTGGCAATACAGCACTTCTAAAAAGCTCTCATCCAGCACCATTTTCCAAACAAATAAAAAAAATTTGTCAGATGTCTTTACTACTCAGCTTTTGCACCCATACATTGTGATCAGGAATACAAGAATATGGATGGTCTTGGTCTTGGTCTTGGTCTTGAGTGACACATCTTACACTTGATCATGAACCCTCATGTTATAGTGGTTAAACTGTAGTATTGCAGCCAAAACTGTTCACATTGTGAATTCAATCCTGACAGACCCAAGGTTGATTCAGCCTTCCATTCTTCCAAGGTCTGTAAAATGAGTACTAGCATGTTGAGGGCAAAAATGCTAATTACATTGCCAGCTGCATAGAGAGTGCTCTAAGTGCTATGGGGTGGTATGTAAGTGTAATTGCTATTGCTGCTGGCCTTCCAAGTCTCAGTCTTCTCATTTCTTGGTTGCAGTCTCCATTTGGATTGATGACTGAACCAAGGTTTATAGTATTTAAGTGGTTAAGATTCTGACTGGGAGGCAGAAGGTCAGCAGTTCAAAACCCGAGTATTGCATGACGGAATGAGTGCCCGGCTCTGTCTCTGCTCCTGACAACCTAGCAGTTTGAAAGCAAGAAATTGCAAATAGATAAACAGGTACCACTTTGGTGAGAAGTTAAACAGTGTTCTGTGCACTTCAGTATCTAGGCATGCCTGCCACATGCCCATGGAAACATCTGGAAATGAAGACAGCATTGTTTTTTTGGCTATAAACAGAGATGAGCACTGAACCCTAGAGTTGGATACAACTGGCTTTTGAGAAAGGGTGACCTTTAACACAGTTTTGCTTTGACTTTCTTCTTTCACGTTCATTAAAAACTGTTTAAAATCATTGCTGCTTACTGCCGGTAAGATATCTTAAATTATTAATGGGTCTTCCACCACATTTCTCTTCTCCATCATCTGAATCTAGTTTGGATTTCCATATAATATGTTCAGCATACTGACAGATAAGATAGAGGATTAAGTGACCCTTGTCTGACACCTTTGCTTACAGGAAGCCATTCTGCCTCTCTATATACTGCCCTAAAAATAGCTTTTTGTCCACAATACAGTTAGGCATCAGAACAACCAATAGATGAGGTACACCCATTACTTTTAGAACAACTTATAGCTTCTCATGATCCACACAATCAAACGCTTTGTTGTAGTCTATGAAGCAGAGGCTGATCTTCCTCTGAATTTCTTTGGTGTGCTCCAGTAGTCATCAGATATTTACAACATGATCTTGAGTATGTCTCCCATTTTTAGAATCAAGCCAGAATGTCAGGCATTTTTCACTCCAAAAGCCTTTATTGCAATAGCTTGAGCATCACTTTGCTTGTGCATGGTTTCGTTGTTCTCTTTGTCTCTATGTGATAGTCACTGAAAAATTGCATTCAGGATTCTAACCTTATTTCTTTAACTTTTTGCTTTTGCTTCTAATATCACTCATTAATATTACACTGTAAGCATTGTAGTATTATGGAGAGAGTGACAGGTTAAGACTCAGGCAACCTTGGTTCAAATCCTCACTTGACCATGGAAACTCTCAAGGTGTGTGTGACACTGATAATGCCTATCCTCTACATCAGGGATTCCCAACCTAAGGCTTGAGGGCTGGATCTGGCCCATGGTGCCATTTCATGTGACCCCTCAACCCTCCAAGGGCATTCAAGAAAAAAATGTCCACCCTTTGAAGCTGTTGGGACAAAATGACCACCCCATCATGCAGACAGGGGAAAATGGCCATTTGGCCCTCACAGCTGACTGAAAGAGTGTGACCTGGCCCTCAGCTTGAAAAGGTTGGGAACCCCTGCTCTACATCTATGTGACAGACTCTTTACTTTCTGTGGCATTTGCAACCTTCCCTTCCACAAAGTGGTCTAGGATATTTGCCACTCATTAAGCATAGACCTATGCATGTCTACTCAGAGGTGAGTCCCACTGTAGTGAATGAAATATACTCCCAGGTTAAATATAGACAGGATTGTATCCTTAATATTATATTTGAATTTTGAGAACTTCTTGAAACTACATAGGAAGAAAAGATTGATCACATCAGCTAAGAAAGATACAGGAGGATAAAGTTTTAATTTAATTATTGTGATTCTTTCTACTGGAGCATCTTTGTCTCAGATGACAGTTTTCTTACTAAAGGTATGTGCATAATTCATTCCTGGATCAAACTTGTCTTATTAAACTATTTTTCTCACATCAAGCATAAACTTTATGCATGAAAGATTATATTGTTCCACTGAAGAATGATTCAATATAGCTAGGAGTTATTCATATTTAATTCAACCCCAGGCACTAACTGGAAATTTAGGGAGAGTGATTACAGTTTGATCACTACCCGAAGGGACAAGATTTAAGACTGGGATTTTATTTCTCAAGCTTAATTTAATTAATATTAATTTCACTTAATAATTTTGTAAACAAAGCTCATTTGTCATTCACCAAAACATTGACTTCATCTCTAACTGTCTGTCTTAAAAGGATACAATCAGAGTATCTTGTGTTGCTGTTAAGAATTATTGTCAGCCTCAGGCATCTTGTATCTTGACATAGTTGGGTCTGTAATAAGGGCTGTGTACTGTATTCCATTGAATCAGAAAATACTAACCAAATCAAGGATGGGTTTATGTTTCCATTGAAACAACAGGATCGAGCAAAGGTCTCAGGGGCACTATCAGGGCAGAGCAGCACTGTCCATGGAACTTTCATGTGAAAACTGGCATCCATGTGGATACAATTAAAAGCAGGGATAGGGAAACTAGAACACTTGATCTACACCAAGGAAGAAGCTGCGCTGGTGCCAAAGGAGGAGACTGGTAGTTTCAGCCATCAATGGAACACAAGACTTCTTCAGGCTCCTACTATTAAAGCACTTGGGTGAGGTGATCAGGCTTTGTATATCACATTGCAGCTGCTCTTTGTGAAGTTTTGCTTAGCTGCAATTTGAAACAAGGTCCATGTTGGCTTTGCATTATTGTTTTCCTTTTGTTTCTTCTAATTATTACTTACACTACTAGGATTCTACATGTCTCTGTGCACATGGCTACAGACATAGATGATTGCTTACATGCTTCTGTGGGTTTTTAGTGCTTAGGTCAAAACTTCCTTTACTATGTTTCTCTTCTCTCTCCCTCATTGTCATATAAGAATATTTCTAGGAAGACATGGAGTGAATCAGGTCATCATTTGAATGCTCTGAGTTAGAACGAAGCAGGAAATCAGAGCCCAACAATAGTTTAAACCAGGGGTTCTCAACCTTTTAATGTTGCAGGCCAGACCATGCCCCCTCAGAGAGCTGAGCAGGCTGGACTGGAAGTCCCACCCACCCCCACTATAAACACTGCTGTAAACACGTCCGCTTCTGGTGGCGGCGGCAACATGGGCCACATAAAATGGTGCTGTGGGCTGTGTTCAGGCCATAGGTTGAGAACCCCTGGTTTAAACTAATATGCATGTGCATTTTTAATGGATAAATTGAATATAAAAATAATACTAGCACTGTTTTGCACCTGTCCCCACTCTTCCATATCCAATAGTAGTTTGTGAGATACCTGCATGAATTTAATCTGTGCTTTGCAAAAAGCTGGAAAGCTGTTGCATCAATTGGGCAATGTTTTGCATCAGGACATAAATTGTACCTGTACTTTACAGGATAGGAAGCTGAAGATTAGACCTAATCAGAGATTTATAGAATCAAACTGTGCTTTGGAAAGTTGAGTGTTTTGCTGCACTGGGGTTTACTCCTGAGTTAACTTACATGAATTATGTTCTGGATTTTGAAAACATCCAAATTGTTTAGGCTAGCATCTCGCCCCACTTTGCTGTGGCACCACATTAAAAGTTAAAGATTGTCAATTGTGTTTTATTTGGCATAGGTTTTCAAGGGTGCAGCTTTTTTTCTTTTTTCTTTTTAAAATATTTTTCTTAATTTTCAAAAAAAAGATTAAAAATACAGAAAAAAAGAAAATACAAACGAAATACATACATAACAATTCAATACAAAAGCATAATTACATTACTACATAAAAACTTTAGTAAATGTTATTTTCTAATAAGCATTTTTAAATTAATTTTTCATATTTATGTACCATCCAAATTCAGACTTATTGATCTTTCAAGTCACTGTCAGGGTAGCATACTTAAGGTACCTTCCTTAAGCATATCGAGTCCCCAACCACTGAGGCAATCGGGCCATCCTAAACCAGGCTGTTGGGAGTGGGGCATGCTGAGAGCCCCAGTGGCAGCCTTCTGTCCTTGGCATGCTCTGCAGGGTCTGCCCAATGGGCAGAGCAGGAGTGTGGATGGGCAGGTAGGCGGGCCCCTCTTACACACTGCTTAAATATGGTGGGGCTCCACTCCCACCTGTGTGCAGTGTGATGCCTCACTGCCTGAGGCAGGTGGTGTGGCTGGTGGGCAGCTGGACCCTTCTTCCTTGTTTTTTGGGCTGCAACAGGTCTCCTCCCCCTGCCTGTGCACAGTGTGCACTTTGTCACATTTTGTTGTGTGCTTGCGCCATCCAGTCCTGTCGCTCCCACTTGCTGGTCTGTGGAAATGTTGTTTGGCATGAAGCCGGTCCATGATGTGGGAAAGGTTGGGGAACCCTGCAGTACAGCTTTCTCTGAGGAGAAGATACTTGTGAGGGAACACAGGTGCAAAAAACACTCTTGAAGTTTGGAGTGCCACATCAGAGAGCCTTCTGTTGCTACAGGTCCTGAACTGCAGAAGAAGATAGATTATGTCTGCAGAGCATTCAGAGGACTTAAATGTGGGATAAAATGAACATAGATTGACTCTTTTGTCAGTGGATAAGGATGAATGTAATACCCTTCTTTCAGGGGAGCTGTTTCATGTGGTTAATATTGTACTGTCCAGTTTTTCCCATTCACAAAAAAGAGGTAATCAATGAGGCAGCTGCTCTAATTTTACACTTTGAGGTTGAAAGAAAGTATAAATACTGTAAATACAAAATGCACAGCTTTGCTATCCACAGGCTGAACAAGCCCTAACAACACATCCTGCTAGTCTAGATCTATCTCCAGAGGGTCACATTCTCTAGATAGCAATAAAAGCACCAGATGTCTTTACAAATTGATAGCTTGACTGTGAAAATGACCAGTGTGTCATTCAACATACACCTTCTCTTTTGTAATATAAATTATACTTGCTCATTGCAACCTGTAGAGTAAACTTGAAGGTTTTCTCAGGTTAAACTCTTATTATAGGTGGTTATTAAACAGCTGGCAACACTGCCACATGGGCAAAACATGCCCAAGAGCAAGAGTCAATGAAGGGTGTTTTTTTAGTGTGTAATTTAGTTTTTATTTTTATTTTTTATAGTCACATTTGTATCGCTGCCCTGTCACCAAAGCGACTCTGGGTGGCTCACAAGTAAAGACATAAAAAATTAAAACATTCATAATAAAATCATTTTATTGGGCAGATTCAATTGGACAGATACAAAAAAAATGTACCATTGGAATCATGTGGATGTGTAGTTGGTGATAATAAATTAGATATGTTGTGTCTGTTTAAAATGGAATTGCACTCCCTTTGAGGGATCAGGTTAACATCTTGGGTGTTCTGGATCCTGAACTTAATAAGTAATCTAGATTGCAGCCATCTGCATTTTTCCACCTCCGTTAGATCACCAAACTGCACCCCTTTAAATCCACATCTGCCAGGGATATCCCAAGGATTTCCTTCCTGCTAGGTATCTTCTTTCTTCCCCCAGGGTTTCCAATGCTACTCACAGACGTAGAGGCTTGGTCTGGGACACATTATCCTAAGAGTGGGACTTCTTCTCCATTTCTCCAACCAGCAGTTCAGTCTCCACGGCTTCCAAAACCTCATCTGGCCATGATGATAGGTCAGTCTGCTCTTCAGAGACCCTGGGTGGGATGTGACGACCCACTGATTTCTCCACATCTGCTCGTGAGTATGTCCTAGTTTCTTATCCTGAAAATCAGAATTAAGTTCAATGCAACTACTTCTTGGTACCTTGTACAAAGGGATCAGGGTGAATTGACCCAGAATCTAATTAACTAGAATAACAAAAGGCCAGAGCTGGGCAGGGGAGGGATGTATTTTTGCAGGAAGGAAAATATACCTAGTAGTTACCAACTTTCCTGCTTGGAAAGCCATATGCATTCAAATGCCTGGCTTACAAAATGAAAAGAGCTATCATAAGTAGTAAAATATATGAGCTAACAATTTTGCCCTTTGCCCTTTGGCTTAAAGCTCATAAAAAGACCTAAAGTTCTCATTGAAATTCTCCTAAAACAAGAATTAATCTGAGACACAGGTATGACAGCTTTTAGCAGGTACATCTGCATATACCTGTAATTGCAGAAACCTAAAAAAATGTTTAGGCAAAATGGCTCTAGTATTTCTAAGCAATACGGTGATTCCTTAGACAACAAACAGATGTGACCACTTGTCTAACAGTCTGAGCCCCAGCAGGGAATATTAATAGCTTTGAAATGTTTTAATTTTTTGTGGAAAGACAGGTCTGTATTTAAATGATTTAAAATAATGGCTGTCTAGAAAGTTTAAAAGCATAGTAATTGGCCTTCTGCTTCTTTTTAGACGATCATTCTAAACAGGCAGGTATAGGAATTCCTACAGTAAATTTCCTGTTTTGCTTGTTTTGGTTTTTAAATAACATCCCAGAGATTGACTGTTGGAATATCATTCATCCATAACCTCTTTCCCCTCTATCTCAAATTCAGGGTATGCACAAGCATGACATTTTTGCACTCTCAACTTAGAATACTTTTTCATACTACTAAGTATTTCTATGGTCAGCTCTTGTGATGACAGTGGCCTATAAGAACTGAGCAACTATGAAGAACTCTTTTTATCCAGGAGACAAATTCTAACTTAGAAGAATAAAATTGGCTTCTTTTCTGCAGCAGTAGAGCAAGGGTGAAGGTCAGAGGCAAGTACATGACCACAGCAAAGGGGTGACAACATATTCAAATTCAAGAGTTTCTATCACCTTCCCTTTTCTGCTTCTCTAGATCAGAGGTGCCCAAATTTTTGGGGCCTGACCATGTCCCCAAAACAGCTGAGCAGGCCAGACCATTTTACTTCCTAGTTTGGAGCAGATGCTTCTGTGCATGCGCAAAAGTAGCCATTTTACTTCACAGAAGTGTCCATGCCAAACCAGGAAGTAAAATGGCCGCTTTTTTGCTCCTGCACAGAAGCACCTGTATTTACTTCCTGGTTTGGTGAGGGCATCGTGGGCCTGATGGAATGCCTTTGGGGGCCATAGTTTGGGCATGCCTGATCTAGATAATCGATGGAAGCAGTGGTGGGCATCAGCAGGTTCGCACCAGTTCGCCAGAACCGGTAGCAGAAATTCTAGCTGGCCCCGCCAATCCAAGTTTTGAAATAAAGTAGTCCTAATTTGGGTGCATCACAGGGATTTCCCCTGGCCACGCCCACCATACCACACCCACAGTTTGGTAGTAAAAAATTCTGGAGCCCACCACTGGATGGAAGCCTCAACTCGCCAACAGATGGAGGGATTCTGTGATAGGTACCTGTAGCTCTATCCCTTTCTGTGGATCTGGGGCCATACCCATCAAGCATGGCTCTGGAAAATACAGGAACTGCTCCAGCCCAGCCGTGCATGCGCAGCAACAACTCCTTTGCACATGTGCATCGCTGCCTCTGATGGGTGCACATGCACAGTAAGCCTTTTCTCCACTGTTCGAAATACGGGATGGTGGCGAGAAAGAGGAGGAACGAGCACTGAAATACGGGAAATCCCAGCCAATACGGGATACTTGACAGGTATGCCTGGGGCATATGGGAAATGAAAGAAAAATCCAGAAGCCTTGTGACTTGTTTTGTCTTCCCTTAACTGGGAAATTCTCTGGTATGTGAGTCAAACAACTAGCATTAGCAGGCTAAATTATTTCTAAGAAGGAACCAAATTTTATTATGTCTAAAAAAAAAGAAAAGGTTGTAACATATCTGAGTCAGCAGTAGCATCGCCACCAATATCCCAACTACCTTTCCTCAGAACAGTTAACTATTTCCTGTCTTTTTAGGAATATATTTTGTAACATTATGACTATTTGCATGTTACTGCTTCATTACGCAGTCAAACCACTGTCAAAGCAGCTTGTATAAGAGAAATTGTTGTCTTAACAGCAAGTTTCCACTCAGCAACAAAGTCACAATTCAGTCCCTGGACTCTTGCCTGATTGCGCAATCAGACTCACACTGGAGAAGGCAACCAGTACTTAATTAATGAGCAGCAATTTGCTACCAAGACCTGCATGGTTTAAAGGTAAAAGTCGACCTTGCTCGAAAGCCAGTCATAATCAACTCTAGGGCACAGTGCTCATCTCCGTTTACAGTCAAAGAGCCAGCGCTGTTTGCATCTTCAGATCATTTCATGGACATGTGGCAGGGACATACCTGTCAACCACAGCTCCGGAAAAGACGGGACCTGCGCAGAACGGTTCTGCACAGGTCACCTTCTATGCGACCTGCGCAGAATGGTTCGGCGCAGATCGCCTTCTACACATGCATATAAGGCTTTTACGCTTGTGTAGAACCCTTCTACGCTTGTGTAGAACCCTTCTACGCATGCGTAGAAGGCTTCTACGATCCCCTTCTGCGCAGATCGCCTTCTACGCATGCATAGAAAGCTTTTTTGCTTGCGTAAACCCTTCTATGCTTGTGTAGAACCCTTCTACATGCATGCGTAGAAGGCGATCTGCGCAGAAGGGATGTGCAGTACCTCTTTTTTCCCCGCTGCCAATTCCAGGGTTTTGGCAGCTGCAGGCGGGAAATGGCGCAAATCGGCGCCGAAAATCGGGAAATCCCAGCCAATCCAGGAAAGCTGACAGGGATGGGCAGGGATGGGCAGGGATGACTAGACACCAGAGTGCATGGAATGCTGTTACCTTTCCACCAAAATGATACCTATTTATCTATTTGCAATTTCTTGCTTTTGAACTGCTAAGTTGGCAGGAGCTGGGACAGAGACAGAAGCTCACTCTGTCATGCAGTACTCAGGTCTCAAACTACTGACCTGCCAACCTTCCAGTCATTAAGTTCAGCATCTTAACCACTAAGCCACCACAGTCGCATGATTTTCTTTACAGAATTTACACAACTATAAATCGGCAGCAGGTCTTGGCCATGAATGTGTGCCCTTTCCAAAATTCAAATGTACTAAGTTCTGCTGAATAATCAGGTTAGTCTCCCCTGAATGAATTCCTTTGTCTATCTCCTTAATGTAAGCACTCAAAGGGTGTGTCTCTACATAGATGGTGGAAGATTGAAAATCTGCCTCAGGGTATAGCTAGAGATACTAAGACAAAACTTTCTTCTTCCCTAAAAATATCAGGAAAGAAACTAGGCTGTCCCAGTCCTGGACAGCATGCCTCAACTCTGGCATGAAAAAAGTAAAAGCCCCCCAGAGAAAAAGGCATGGTGGCAGCAAAAAGTGTTTGATGGGTTCAATTCAGCCTTTGTGTCATGCAATCAATAAAAAAAAATTGAAAAAAAACAGAGCAATTCACACCATTTTTATGATGTAGTTGGGTGCTTAATTTACTTTTTTGTCATATAAACAGTTTTTTTTTAAAAAAAATTACATTAGCTAAATACAATTTTGGCATTATCATCAACTGGCCAATTGTTATGGCTTATGCCTTGGATATGTTTTATAGTCAGTCTATCTATTTTGTGATCTACATTGAGCACAACTGAGTATGGAAATGCAGCATACAAATAAACTATTTTATGCTTCTGTTTAGAATTTTGATCAACTGGGTTGTTCTGCTGCTGCATAGCCACTATCCGATGAGCACATCTGCTTTGTTGCTTCGATTTCAACGGGTCTTCATGCTATTAGATTCTACTGCAGGACATGTTGGTTAGAACAATGTGTATTTTTGGCCTCTTGGTGCTTTTGTTTTAGTTATCAGCCAGTATGAAATGCTGTATCATTGCTAGAGAGAAAGCAGGGATTTTGTGTGTGCATGTATGTGTGCGAGTGCGTGTGCGAGTGCATGTGCGTGTGTGAGGGAGAGAGAGAGAGGGAGTCCATATTTAATACTTCTTTAAAAGCAACTGAATATGAATTCACTTTGAAAACAAGCTGGTGGTGATTCCATTGGCATAGAAAAATAAAAATAATAGGATTGATCCTAATTGTCTCAGACTCCTTCAGTGCAGGACCACATCAGAGAAGAGCAGGAATGGGTTGTTGGACTTCATCTCCCACCAACTCTTGCTAGCATTGCAATTGTGTGGGTAATAAAAGTTGTAGTTAAACAGCAGCAGAGAAGCAATTCATTACCACTGAGACAGAGGAATCAGGACCACATGAAGCTATTCAACTTTAACACATACATATCTTCTCCCAAGCTGTAGAATGCCCTTCTAACTAATGCAAAACTTGCCTTCATTCAGGTAACAATTAAGAGAATGCCAAGGAGGAAATTTTTAGTGAGAGTAGTACTTTTTGTAGCCATATTTTTATGCTGCTTAGAACTCAATTGTATTTTAATTTGTTTTACTGTGTTTTAATTTTATGATGTGCTGTGTTTTAAATTCAGTCTGTTTTCAATTACTTTGTGAGTTGTCTTAAGTCCTAACTTTGGGAACAAAATAGGAGCAGCGGCGGCAGCTGCTACTTGTGACCGAGTATACATCTTTTCCAGAAAATCATTTTCACAGTTGATGGGTGTGTGAAAGTAGAGTTACAAACAGGAAAAATGCCATTGGTGTGAATTTGTTTAAGGTGGACCCCAGCTTGCCATGAAGTGACTCACACACTATGATCACAGAGCCATCTCCTGCAGCATGTATGAAATGATACATGCAGGATTTAACACCGGGACTGCAATGGACTGCCACAGCCTTGAGGATATTGACAAGGTGAGCCTTCACAGCCAGTCCATCTGGCATTACCTCTCCCATCCCCATGTCTATTGGGAATCAAAATTCCTCCTCCACTCATTTTGCCATTGGGCCCAATATGTTGGTTTCTACTGGCATTTCCTCCCCACCTAAAGGGGCTTATCCACCTGTATCCATTGGCCCCTTTAGGGAGTCAGATTATTTACTGCCACCCAACACTCAGCTTTGAGTCACTGGCTGTATGGTCTACTCCATTACCATAGTGGGATGTCTGGCCAGACATGCGCAAAGTAGGATATAAATGAAGTAAAGGCATGAATAAAGGTAAAAATATACTGGAGCCCCATTCAGGATTTTATAATGTTCCATGGAATACAAGCAGAAAGGAAAATTGCCTAATGGGTGTTTCCCTCTTATTTTTCCTTTAGAAAGGAAGTGTGACAATATGAGCAACATTTCATGTATGTATAGCATAAGAGCTCCATGTAACTTCTTAAATTACTTCTTGTCCTTTAAGATTGTTTTCTGAGATTTTGCTTCGTTATTCAATATCAGATTTTACTATGGTTTCACTAAGCAGCACACACCCTCAGCCTGTTTTCTTGGACAGAGTCCAAAATTTAAATTAAGAATTCCTGTCAGATTCTGGAGATTGATACATAGTTTACACTGGTTTGTGAATTCCAGAATGGAAGGCTGGAAAGCCTCATTCACCGAATAAAGCGTTTAAAGCAAAGCCAAACAATTTCTCAAGTGTTATCAAATAATGAAACTGCCAGAAATGAAGGATGCTTCATGATTGTAAACCAAAATATAATTAAAGAATGAAAGCGCGGCACCAAAATGGCCGCCGCGCTCTTTGCGGGCCCCCCCACCCGGACTCAGACATCCGGGTGAGTTAGGGGGCGTGGCCACCCCTCTATAAAAGGGGTGGCCATGAGGCAGCCGAGCTGCCATTTTAGAAATAGCGACGGAGAGGAGAAGTTTTCTCCGTCGCTCTTCGTTTCTTGCCTCCCAAGAGGAAGGCCACGGCGACCCCCTCGGCTCTGCAGCCTCAGGATGGCCCTGCAGGGGCTTCGGCCCCCGGCCCGCAATTGCCGGCCATGGGTCCAGACAACGGGGGAGGGCCTGGTGCGGTCACCCAGCAGGGCTTGCCTCCGGCCCCTCATGGGCCGGAGTTTTGGGCATGGCCCTATTCAGGACCTGGTTCCCAAATGGGGGTCCCCAGTCTATCAACCAGTGGGCCGTGTGGCCCACCTTGCCATGGCTGCGCCCCTGCACTGGAGCAGGACAACACCTTTACCCACCGTTACCGGTGGGATGGGGCAGATTGGGATATGGCCCTCGGCTCTCAGCCTCAGGCCAGCCCTTCAAGGGATTCGGCCCTCGGCCCGCAGTTGCCAGCCATGGGCCAGAACGATTGGGGGGAGGGCCTGGTGCTGGCACACAGCACGTTTTACCCCTCAGGGGCCGGAGTTTTGAGCATGGCCCTATTCTGGCCCAGGATCTCAAATTGGTGCCTCTGGCCCAATCCCTAGCCGGCCATCCAGCCCACCTGGCCCACCTTATACTAGGGTTTTCCGTGGCAGGGGATGCCTGGTTAGCATGTTTAGCTGTGCTGGAGGCATCCTGGGCAATCCAGTGGGAGGGGGCCTTTCCCTATCTACCGGGGCCCTTCGTGTCTGCCGGCTACTTCGACTGCTGCCACTCTGCAACAGGCGGCCAGCCTGGTCGAGCTGCTTGAGACACTCCGGCCTGTGCCTGCCGCTCCGTCTCGCAGCTCCCTGTTTGTCCAGAACTGCAACTGGGGTGTGGTCGGATGTGGCACCAGAGCTCGATTTCGGTCGCGAGCTCCGACGCCCGCCGTGGGCCGGAACCCCCAGTGGGGGCGGCTCACGGGGGTGCAACTAGTGAGTATTAGGTTCAAGTTGAATGCACCCACATCACAGTCCACTTCCAGCGGTGGGGTTCAGTGGTCATGGCTTCGCCAATTTGAGGCTAGTGGGCATCACTTGCCAGCCTATCCCAGTGCCCCTTGGTTGCATTCTGGCACGACTTTTGGGGTGGGGGTTTCCGCCCTCGGGGCAGTACATGGCATCGCAGGGGCTGTCCAGGTCCCGCTGCGTATGCCCCGTGTACATCATGTACCGGTGACGGCCTTGCCGATGTCTGGTTATTCATTGCACCCTGGTGATCATTTGTTCCAGGTCACGAGGGAAAAGATTTGGTGGGGGGAGTACGTGGATATATTCTCCCTATGAACCGAGATCCCAATAAGGATAGGCGGTGCGGACAGGAGGACAGAGACACGTGCGGTCCCGCCGTAGTAAGCCACCACGCACTGGGGTGTCTGCCCCCGGGACAGTGCTGAGCATCGCAGGGGCTGTCCGGGTCCTGCTGCGCATGCCCTTTATGCAGAATGTCCCGTCAAGGGCTTTGCCGATGGCCGGCTATTACTTGCCCCTGGGTGATTATTGGCCACAGGCCATGAGGGGTAAGGGCTGGAGGGGGACATGTGGATATTCTCCCTATTGAACTGCGAGCCCACTAGGAGGAGAGAGGGGGACAGGGCGACTGAGACAAAGAGATGTCCCATCGTCGTGAGCCACCGCGCACCTTGGGCCAACTGGTTGGCGGCATACCTTGTACGTATGGTGGTATGCCACAGGGCTTGACCTGCTTGGGCCATCCTGGTGCTTCCATCCATCGCTAATATTCAGGGCGATGGTTGATTAGATGGGCCCATGGCAGTTGGCTTACGGTGAGGAATGTGGAGGAGGGTGGCTCTATACCCTGAGGGGAGGTGGGATGAGCCCTGTCAGCAAGTGTGCTCGTGTACATCACTCCCACGTGACTGGTGCCTGGTGATAGGTACCATGGTGGTCATGCTGAGCAGCGGGCTGCTCAGACACAGGCTCCACGCTAACTGGTCGGGCAGGGGATTCCAGCCCGCCTGCTGTGTTCGGCCTGCTCAGCTGACGATGCGTGTACTAAGCACCACGGTCGTTACCGACTTCGTGTCCCCTTTTGCGCTGGCCCTCACGCCGCCTCTGCGTGCCCGCGGGTTGGTGGGTTACGGGGCAGAGGTAGGGGTGCACAGGGGCGATCAGAGCTCCGTCTGAAGCAACTAACCTTGTCATAAGCCCCCCCCCCCGCCCCAATTGTTATAGTCAGCCTGGAGAGATGGCACTCAGTTCATCCAAGAAGGGATTGGGCGGGATACCTGCTGGAGGGTTTTCTATGGGGGCTTTTGTATCCATTCGGGGGTGTTGGGGGTCCCAGGATGCTACTAATCTGGTTCCCTTGCAGGGTAATAAAGAGGGGGCTCCACTGTCCACAGCTAAGGGAGTTGGGGCTATGAGAGTAGCGGGGGCCCTTCTTGGAACCACCTTTCCTAAGTCGAATGTCTCCCCCATAAGATCATACTGAGCTAGAACTAGGGTGAATGTCATTTAATCCTCCATTCAGCTTACCCTGTGGGTTCTCCATTCAGGGATGCCATTCCTGATGACTTGTTCAGTCAGGTACTCGTAGTTGGTTCGGCTACTATGGGTGGCACGCTCACGCAGTTCTGGTGCTGTTTTGGCACAGTGTGATCTGCACTCGGCTTTCAGATTATTGCCAGTGCACCCAATGATTTAGACCTATTGGGTTTTTTAGGTTCCGAGGGGAATTTTACTTAGATAAGGCCAACCCCCTTCTGACTGAGTTAATTCATGTTCAGCACTCGACCGATTGGGGACTTCACTCAGTGGCCATTTGCTCACAGGTCGGGGTCTCGGTCTCTAGCCCATTACCTCGACGACTTTTGGTTCGGGGGTGAACGGGGCTTGGACACGTGCACACGTCTCCTCATTACAATTCAGACACTCAGGTGGGAACTGGGTGTCCCCTTGGCGCCTGAATAGACCGAGGTCCCATCTACTAAGCTCACATTTCGGAATCGACTCTGTCGCGCGGGCATCCGGGTTAACCATGAATACGGTGGCTTGGATCTCCGCGGCGATTTTGGCATTGATTGCCAAACATAAAGTGTGCCCTCGTGAGCTGCAGTTAATTCATGGCCACCTTAATTTTGTCCGGTCTGGCTCAAATTACTCCTGGGTTTAATGGGGTCTCTTCCTGGAGATCAGACCTGATGGTCTGCCCTAGATTTCAAGTACGGTCGGATACCTCCGGCTCCCAGACTTATGGGGGTTTACTCTGAGGGTGGGTGCACGGATCGCCTCCGCGATCTTACCTTCCTTGCGTTTTTTCCCATTTTGGAGAGCACTGATGCTATGGTGCAATGAGTGGGCCTACTCAGTGGTCCAATTTCGGTGTGACAATGCGGCAGTGGTGCACATTGTCAACACCCAGACATGCAAATCCCCCAGGGTCATGGCATTAGTTTGTCTATTCTTTTGAGGAGCCTACGCCTAAATGTGCCGTTCTAGGCCAGATATGTTCTGGGTATTTATAATGACATTACTGCTGCTTTCCACCACCTGCAGATCACCCGGTTCCGTGCCTTACTCCGGAAGCAGAGTGATTCCACTCGCCACTTTTGGCGATGGCTGGACGTTTGGCGAGGAGAAGGGAACTGGACATGTCATTGGCACCTCGCATGCGTAAGGCATATCACTATGCGTTCATGCGTCGTGTTTGGGAGGGGTGGACACGGGAACGTGTCCACCGCCCGTACACGCGTCACCCCTGTTGCCAGAGTTTCTGACCCACCTTGCACAAGGCTGGCATTACTTATGTACAGATAGGTGTGAGGTGGCTCTTGGCCACGCAGCTACCACGGTAGCCTTTTTGGAGCGCTCCGCATCAGTGAGAGGGTGCCAGAGTTGGTGCCACCGGTGTAAGGCGGATGTGTCTCGTAGGGCACTGGAACTCGAAGATGTCTCTGTCACACATGAGTGGGCTCGAGTGGGGATGCGGTCCTCACGGGTTATTCAGCACGGTGTAGGCAGTGGTGTATACTGCTACGAAGTTTTTGATACATCTGTCCGGTTGGTGCCCTACATGAATTTTCGACAGTGCCTGCTGCGTGCCCCAGCCTGTTTTCTGCCACCGGGATGGGTCTACCCTTACCATAGTAAAGTCCCTGAGGGTGACCGATGCCGGGTTTCGCGGTGTGGGGCCCGTTTTGGCACCATTTACTTAAGATAGGTGTCGCGTTGATTGCGGCTACGTTTGGGGTACTCGGAGGTGGATATGCGTCTACGCGCAATTTCAGATATGTACGTCCCCTCACTGCACGAGTACCTAGTTATGTCCTTCACCTTTTTTCTCCTCTTTTACAGATCCTAGGGGTCTCAACACACCGGTGGCAGGGGGCTGGTGGGCCGCAGCTATGTACACTGGGCAGCAGTATATGCTGCAGTGACAGGGAGTGGACCCCGGCTGGGCTGTGTGCATCCGCACGTATGCTATAGTATGGTATGCGCGGCACATGGGGGCGGGAACTGTGGCCATTCCTGCTGTCTGACAGGGGTGCTGGACCGCCCAATGTTTTACAGGCACCTTGGCGGCAGCGATCTTATACGGATCACTGCTGTTACTAAACCGTCGAGGGGCTGTGACCTGGCATTTTATATCACGTATGGCTTACATACGGTCGCTATGATCTAACATCGTGCCGAGACACCAATTTAGGGGAGATGCAGATCTCCCTAGTTCAGACTGTTCCGGCAGTCAGTGGACGGGGCTGTGGCTCCGTCCCGTTCTGAGCATGGCTGTGAGACGGCCATTGGAGACCGGATGATAGGCTTACACAAAAATTTTGCTGGTAGGCAGGAGAAGGGGTCCACCTGTCGGCTAGAGGTATGTACCTCGTTCTGGGTGTGATGCAAGCAGACCTGGCGACCGAGCTGACGGTCTTGGGGGGGGGGGGTGAGTCATCATGGATGCCTCCCCGTGTGGCGGGTAGCACTGGTAAGGTAAATATTTATGACCCACAGGTATCCGGCAGGTTCGCAATTGACTGGCCAACACTTAGACAGGTACAGGTGTAATAACGTTGACCGGTCAACGACGAACCAGGCAAAGGGGTGATGGCAGGAGCTCTTCAGCATGCATCACCCCGTGATTTGACGGATACACGTCAGAGGGTGGGGTCAGTAGATAGTTATTGACTACGGTCAACAATTTGTTTGTCTCAACAAACAAATTGATACAAATGGATACATTGTAGCCAATTGCCATTGGCAATTTTGGGAGGAACCTTACCAGTGTTACTGCGGCCTGCTTGCCTTAAGAATTATAATTGGCTGAGTACCAATTGAAAGTTATAATTCGGACTAGGGCATTATTCAATAAATGTGGCCCAATGCCTTTATCCATATACCGGTGTCTGAGTCTTTCTTTGGGGGGTGCGCCTGCAAATCTCATTAGCATGTATGTTAACTCAATCACAATAAAGGAAGTCACTGTAAAACCAATCCCGTAAGCAGATATACATCTTACATCTGGCCTTTACAAAGAATTTAAAGTATAATGCCTATTTTGGAAGACAAATTGTTTTTGTCACTTGCAAAAGATAGCATATTCTCCCTTGTGTCTGTTTGTTTTATCTTCCTTTGTTTGGCTGTAAGGTTTGTTTCAGATTATTTACAAAAATAGCCTTTTGCTTGGCATGTATTATACTGTATCATATTTGCTTATAAAGAGATCTGCTGCTCTGATGAATACCTATACTATCTAAACATAGCTGCTAAAGGATCCCAATCAATATTTTAGTCAATAGCACTGCTCAGTATTAACGCTTCTTACATACACCATTTCAACATTTCTCTAAGATTTATTCGACACAGCAGAAACTATATAAAGTGATTTGAAGCTGAATCACCCAATTAAAATCATTTAATTCCTGCATGCCATGATATACATTTTGACACACATTATTTATTCGAACACATTTTCCACATCCGAGCAGAATTTTGGCACCATGCCTTGGATGGATGAAACAGAAGAAGAGTGTTTGGGTAGCTGGCTGGCTTTGGCAGGTTAATCAGTCAGGTCCCCAGGTATAAGTAGTGAATAAATCATGACCAAGAATGTCTTTCTTTCTTTCTTTCTTTCTTTCTTTGGAAGAACTAGACATTCTTCTGAGATTTTTCAAGTTTTATGGTGACCCTTCTACAGATAATGGTTTGCCATCAGTGTTGAAGTTTCTTTGTTAGTTCACGTCTATCAACACAGTTGAGCATACATACTTTGTATCAGTGATGCACTCCAAAAAAAGTTTACTCCCACCTCTGTGGATGGGGCCAAATCTGTGGGCATGGCCAGCGCAATGGGGTATGGAGGTGGGCGTGACCAGCCAGGTGGGCGTGGCCTGGGGAAATTTCTGCTACCGGTTCTCCCGAACAGGACAGACCCTGCTTCAGTGCATCACTGCTTTGTATATTGTTGGCTTTATCTTGTACCAAGAGATGTATGATGCAGAATATTGAGTTATAACTCATTTATGATATTTTCACAGAATGTGCTGCACAAAGAAATCTTGTGCTTCTAACTTCTCTAAATATAAATGTGTTGTGATTTATATTTTTTTAAGGAAAAGAGAAAGTTATTATGGCTGCAGAAGCCACAATCAAAGGGGGGCAAAACCCATTTAGAAGGTCAGTTTTGTGCTCATAAAATATGAAAATAAAAGGCTGAAATTTCTAAAGAGTAATGACCAGCTAGAAATATTGCTGTTGATACCCCATAACTACATAGAAGCAAGGCCAACAGTAAGAATTCAAAGCAGGGATGTTCAACCAAACAAGCAATCTGATTAATCATTTTTTCCATCTGAAGTGGCCACTTCCAAGTTACTTTGACCACTGTTGGTGATGGGGGTGGAACTGAGAGTGTAGTCACAATGTGAGTTGCACACAAGAACATAGAAAAAATGCTGCCTAAGAACTGGTCCTCCTCGTAATTTGCCTCTCTGCCAACAGCTGTACACCAAGATCATTTCTGGGTAATTCATTCCTTCCTACAGTGAAATATAGCGCTGTCAATTATCATTGATACAGAAGATATTTATAGACTTGGTTGTTTTGTGTGGCAGGTTACTCAATGAAATTTACCACAGAAAACCATTTCTATCACAAGGAGCCATCATAATGCATGTGACAATATTGCTAGTCTCTCCAAATTGTTGCAAGAAAATGTCATAAATACAAAATAGATTCTGAATCTTTCCCATCACTCATTGCTGCTGCTGTTAGAATATTTTCTTTGTCTAATATTATGTATCTACCTGCCTGAAGTTAATCTCTTCACTTCTGAAAGGAATGTACAATATAATCATTTATTTCATGGGTTAGGTAAAGTCTGAGAGTAGGGTACTTGGCAAATGCTAGCTTTGGTGATGCTTGGGGGAGTCAATTCTCTTATCCTACTTCTAGAATCAACAACAAATTTGCAGCTATACTTTTCAAACTGTGGACATACTTAAATACAGCTCACCTTCTTTTATTCATAGAACTTTCCATTTATATAACATTATATGAAAAGGACATTATGCGAGAAGGACAATGTAGCTGGGATTATTCCCAAACTATCCCATTGTGGAAAGGGTCTGAATCAAGTCTTTTATTTAATTCATAGAAACAGATCATCAATGTAATATGACAACAAATTACTGACTGGTTTTTACTATTTGAGATTGGTTGCTTCCAGAACCACCAACACGCAGTGTGAATCACACAGAAGAGCAGTAGCTAATCTCATAGTATTATTAATTCTATGATTCAGGCCAAACATGTCAATAGGAAATGTAAGAAGGGATCATGGGCAAAAAGCAGCTCTGTTGAAAACAAAAGAGCCAGTGTAACTGCTGTTTGCTATTTTTTTTTAAAGACTAGTTATTCAACTGCTACAAAGAATGAGCACAATTTCCCCTGGGCCATCACAGCTTCTATATTGATTGAAAGTTATAAACAGCTGCACTAGCTTTTGTAGTAAATGTGCTGGTGCTGAAGAAAAACCACTTCAAACAAGAGTGAGTATTTGGTCTCTGACAACAATATTGCCATAGGCCAGTGATGATGAACCTTGGCACTCCATGTATTCTGGAACTTCAAATCCCAGAAGTTCTAATTAGCAGAAGTGCTTACTTGGGCTACTGATAATTGCAGTCCAAGAACATCTGGAGTGCCAAGGTTCACCATCACTGCCATAGGCCATTCTTCTTCTTCCATGTTTAAGCCAGGTGTGAAACTGCCAAAACGAAGCCACCTCTTGTCGAGTTCATTCTGCAGTCCAACCTAGTGTGAGAAAGATTAGTGGGCAACAGAAGGTTTCTATTACCAGGGTACACCTGATTGTGGGTCAAAAAAATACCACAAGCTTCTTGGAGACTCTTTCTGTGTACCCTGCCATAGGCCAAAATCCAAAGGGATGCATTCAATGATGGAATGGCTTCCAACCAAGAAGCTAGGAAGGGAGTATAGCCCTTCTCCTCTGCAGTGGCTTTGCATCCAGAAAAACCATCACTAGAGGGCAAACCATCCAGAATTGGTTTTCAGGAAGGCTCCAAGGCAGACAGAAGAAATGTGGAGGGAAATGTAGGAGAAGGTTGCTAGCAAGCATTCATTCATTTGAAATTGGATGAAAGTCATAGTAACAGACCAAAAACAACCAAATTATTTTCCTCTCTGTGAAGTGTCATAATCCCATCCCACCCCCATAAAATTTGAAATGATCACTCTGCTTGTAATTTTATATTTGCAATATTATGCATTATCATGGAATATGATGGTTTCAATATATTTTGTGTGCTGCATTTTAATGCACACATGCCCCAAACTAGATGTCTCATGAGGTTGGGTTAATGTTTCCTGGCTGAAATTTCATTAAAATACAAATTAACTGTTCCTGGATGCTTAATCAGATGCAAGACCTCAAATCATACATTAGCTTGTTCCTGCTTTTTGAAAAATCAAGTTTTTAAAATTTAACTAGGCTAATTTATTTAATAGCCTCTAGAGAAATTACCCAGGTTTTTAGCTCTTGACAACTGACAGAAGTAGTATTACTGGAAAGAGGAATTCCCACCCACCCCCATCCTTCTTTAAAAATAGTGATTGTGTGGGATGCCGAAATTCTTTAAATGTTGTATTCCTTCATTTTAGCCAGTGAAACTCCACAGACTATTGCCAGATTGCTTCCGTTAGTCAACAAAATAAGCTGCCTTCACATATGTCATTTCTAGGTAGTAGTTATTTCAGAAGGGGGCTATTTTTAACAACTGAAAATAGAGAAGAAAAATGACTTGCTTAGCAAACTTCACAAGGTGGCAGCACGTTAGCACAATCTTTGAAACCTTATAATCTTTCCTTCAGTATTTCAGGATAGTAACAAGAGAAGTCCATATTTTTCATTCACAAGATGAAGATTCTGTAGCTACTGAAATCATTCATGATAGGAGAGCTTTTCCATCACACACACACACACACACACACACACACACACACACACACAACCCAAAAGGATACACATTCCCCCTATATTCTTGTGAATCATTCTTCTGAAATGACAAAAGACAGGGAAGAGATTTGAGCAAAGCAAGGATTCTTGAGCCACAGTCTCTCAGTTTCACAGCGGCATTTTAGGAGCGGGACTCCAAAAATTAATGTTCCAGGGTCTGGCTTTAAGAAAGAAAATTGGAGGAACAAGAAATGAGGATAGATGCTGTTGAAGATATGATGAGAAAGCAGAACATTCTGATCCGTCAGGTACCGGAACGCACTCCGGATATGTTAAGAGAGAGGGTGGTTCAGTGGTTAAATGGTTTAAAAATGGGGAAGGAATTTGTTCAGGAGGATTTAGGAAGTGTATTCCGGGTGGGTCCAAGAAGAGGGAGAGTGGTTCAAAGAAATGTGTTGGTTAAATTTGCAAATTGGGCAGATAAATTAAAAGTAATGGCTCATCTGAAAAGTGTTGGTTCAGACGCGTTGAAATTTGATGGCTCAGATGTAGAAGTCTACAATGATATTTCACTAAAAGAAAGAACATGGAGATATAAGATGAGGCCTGTTACTAAATTATTGAGGGGTAAAAATATAAGGTATAATTGGAGATTTCCACAACAATTGCGCTTTTTCTATGATAAAAGAATGCAAGTTATTGATGAAGGTACTAATCCATTGGAATACCTGGGTTTGTTGGGGTTGGTACAAGTAGATTCGGAAGAATGGAAAAATCTTAAGAAGGAAATGATGGATTCTGGAGCTTTGGGGAGGGAATATGGGAGGGAGGAGCCCGGTGGGGCAACAGGTGGAACACCACAACGAGGGGAGGAGGAGGAGGAGCTGTCCTTGATTATGGTGGAGGAGGAGATAGGTAAGGAAGGATGAACATTAGATAGTAGTAATCTTAATTATCTAATAGAGGTAGAATGGGTAAATAGCGCATAGCGCCGGCAGTAGGGCGCATCTTGCAGGTCCCCCCTCTCCCCTCTTTGGTTGACAGAGGCGACTTTTCGTTGGAAGGTGGGGAGAGTGAAAATGTGTGTTTTATGTAGTGGGTATGGTGAAGGGTTTTTGGTGGCACGCCCGATGGAGAGTTTAAAGTTGGGAGAAGAATTTGGTTATGGATAGTATTAAAATAATATCGTGGAATGTGAAAGGTACAGGTTCTGTTCTTAAGAGACGGAGGTTGGAATCGGCGTTGAAAAAAGATAGACCAGATATTTTATTTTTACAGGAAACACATCAGAAATCAAAAGATACGAATAAACTTTATCTGGGTTGGATGCAACACTATGAGATGGCGTTTGGAACATCTAAAGCAAGAGGGGTGGCAATTATGATTTCTAGAAAGTTAGGATTTGAAATTACAAAAAAGATTGCTGATCAAGAGGGTAGGTATTTGTTGTTAAGAGGAAAAATGGAGGATGAGGAAATATTGTTGGTAAATATTTATGCTCCGAATGACCACCAAGTAGTGTTTCTTGAAAAAATCCGGAAAATAGTGGAGTTGGAAAATGTTGCAAAAATTATTGTGGCTGGTGATTTTAATTTGATCAGGTCAGGAATAGATTGCACAAATATAGCTAGAAGTGGAATGGGTGTGAAAGGGAAGGCGATGGACAAATGGATGAAAGTTATGGGTTTGAAGGATTCGTGGAGAGAGTTTAAAGGCTTGGAAAGGGCATATTCCTTTTTTTCGCATGTACATGGGACCTACTCGAGAATAGATTATGTTTTTCTGTCGGAAAACTTAATTGGGGATATAGAAAGTACGGAAATTGGGATTATTAAGGAATCGGACCATGCTAAAGTATATTTGGAATTGAAAATATCAAAAAATATTCAAAGAGTTAGAAATTGGAGGTACGATCCTAATTTGTTCAAAGATCAGAAAAGCAAAGAGGCAATTATGGAAAGTTGGAAAGAAAGTTGGCAATGGAATGATAATAATGAGGTTGATTTTAACATTGTATGGGATACCATGAAGTCAGTTTTTAGGGGGGAAAGCATAAAAGTGGCAAGCCTCAAATATAAAAGGTATAAAGCAGAATACATAGAAAAAGAAAGAGAAATAAAACAATTACAGGAAGAACACGCAAAAAGTAAAGATAAAAAAATTTTCTTGAAACTACAAGGACTTAAGGCAGAAGTAACGGGTAAAGATATTGATAAAGTTAAACGAGATTTGATCTATTTAAATAGAGAATATTTTGAATTTAGTAATAAGAACTCAAAACTATTAGCAAGAGCAGCTAAGGTTAAAAGGGAAAAAAGAGAGATTGGGGTGTTAGTTGACAGGCAAGGTTCAAGGTGTAATAAGAATAGCGATAAATGTAAAATAGTTAGGGAATTTTACCAGGGGTTATATGCAAAAAAAGAAATAGATATGGAAAAGCTTAAAAGGATATTGGAGAGGCAGTTAGGGAATGGGATAAAGCAAGAGCATAGGGAGAAAATGGAGGAAAAGATAACTGATAAAGAGGTTAAGGGGTAATAAGCGGATTGAAGATAGGGAAAGCCCCGGGGGATGATGGATTATCAACAGAGTTTTATAAAGAATTTAAAGAGGTGGTGGTCCCGAAATTGGTGAAGTTATATAATTATATACTAGATGGAGGATCAATTCCGACTTCATGGTATAACACTACAATTGTTCTTTTGCCAAAGCCTGGTAAGAATTTGGAAAGAGTGGATTCGTACAGACCAATTTCGCTTATAAATCAAGATGCGAAGATCTTCACGGCAATATTGGCTAACCGTTTAAATAGTTTTATGGGGGAATATATAAATGTTGATCAAGTTGGGTTTCTAAAAGGACGACACATGGCGGATTTGACTAGAAGGGTATTAGATTTAATAGACAGTGTTAATCAAACAAAGGAAAAAGTGGGATTACTATCATTGGATATTTTTAAGGCATTTGATTCATTGCAGTGGTCTTCAATTAAGGAAATAGTTAGAAAATATGGGTTTGGAGATAAATTTAATAGGGTTATAGATTTACTATATCAAAAAGGAAATGCCAGGGTTAGAGTAAACGGGGAGCTCACGGATGTGGTAAAGCTAGAGGCAGGCACTAGGCAGGGTTGCCCATTATCTCCTATTTTGTTTATAATGGCAATGGAGATTTTAGCTAAAAGTATAAGGGAGGATTCAAATATAGAAGGGATTATGGGCAATAAAGTGAGCATGTACGCTGATGATACATTGCTTATGGTGAAGCACCCGGAACAGGTAATGGATAGGATTAAAGATCATCTACAAGTATTTCAAGCTATAACAGGATTAAAGATAAATTGGGATAAATCTGAATTGATGTTGTGTAATTTGAAATTGAGCGAGATGGGTAGGACGGTGTCGACACTTAATATACAAATCAAAGATAAGTTGAAGTATTTAGGTATAATTATTTCCAACAAATTAGAAGAACTTAAACGATTGAATTATGACAGCTTGAGAATTGAATTTAGGAATAAAATACGAGAACTTCAGAAGTTAAAGCTGTCATGGTTCGGAAGGATTGCTATGTGTAAAATGATACTGTTACCAAAGATTAACTTTTTATTTGATACGCTCGCGATCCATTTAAAAGAGAAATAAATCAATGAGTTTCAAAAAATGTTTAATGATTTTTGTAATGGAGGAAAAAAATCTAGGCTTCCAAAGAAACTATGGTATTTGTCTCAGAAAAAAGGGGGGTTGGGTATGCCAAATCTGTTAGTATATTACCGAGCATTTCAAGTCAAGAATGTTGTGAAGATCTTGGCAAGAGAAAAGGTAATTTGGGAACAATTGGAAATGAAAGAATACAGAAATATTGGAAACTTGAATTTTCTGGGAATGAAGGATAAGGTGAAAAGGTCAAATAATACTATGATGAAAGGTCTCATGGAGGTGTGGAAGAAGGTAAAAAAAGATATGGTCCCGAATCTCTCCCCAATCTTGGAATTGACCGATATGATGTGTTTCCCAATAAAATTAGACAAAGAAAAAATAGAAATATTGGATAAAAATGGAACGTTGTTATTGAAGGATTGGTTAAAAGCATGTGATGTTGATGCCGAGCGGAAAAAAATGTTCGAGATATTAAATTTGAATTGGTTTCAGAAGTTAAAGGTGGACAATTGGAATAAAAAATATAAAAGAGAACTAGGGTCAGACAGAGTACTCACGGAATTTGAGGAATTGGTAAGGAAGATTAGAAAAGGGGAAAGTAGTATTAAGGGTCTTGTAAGTAAGCTTTATAATATATTGAATAGAGGTGCAGATCCACAGGAGGATTTGAGACGGAAGTGGGAACAAAATTTGAATATAAAAATTGGGGAGATTGAATGGAAAAATAAATGGAAAAAGAGAATTATGAGAACAATGTCTGTAAGAATTAAAGAACATAATTTCAAGATGTTGTGGCAATGGTACCTGACACCATTAAGACTTTACCAGATGGATAATAAAAGAGATAAGTTATGTTGGAGATGTAAAGAATTTGATGGAACATATGAACATATGTGGTGGAGTTGTAAAAAAATAAGGGATTTTTGGGGAAGAATAGAAAATGAATTTGGTGAAATATTGGGTAAAAGTGTTAAGTTGGTGTCGGGTACTATTCTTTTAACGAATGTGGAAGATCTGGGTTTAAACAAGGAGGAAAAAGAATTACTGGAAATTGTATTGACAACGGGTAGACAATGTATAGCCAGAAATTGGAAAAACGATGTAGATATTCAGGTTGGAGAATGGTATAAAGAAATGTGGAGTTTAGCATTGAATGATAAATTGACATGGGAGATTAAAGTCAAAAGAGATAATTTAAAAGAGAATAGATTCTGGAACATATGGAAACCGTTCGTGGATCACTCTATTATGGCAGGTGATAGTTCAGGACCAGTACCATCCCAAAGAAGTTTCTGGACTTGAGTAGAAAATAAACTCTCCGGGCATTGTATATATTCACAGGGTGTTTTTTTTTTACTGGTTAAAAAGATTAGTGGTAGTACAGAAAGTTTTTCTCTATTATTTTGGACTTTGAAATAAAGGTTCTTAATATTTGGTGGTTAAATAGTAGTTAATGAATATAGATATTGTTATGTGCTAGCATATAGTAATGTTTGTTAGTATGATATTACGGACTTGTTAGTGTAATGTATTGTTAATGTACTGTTAATGTTTTCTTTTTTTTTTCTGTATGTTTATTAAAAATTTAATTAAAAAATTATATAAAAAAAAAGAAAGAAAACTGCAAAAATTCAGCAGTTTACGTGCAGCACTTGCGATGGAGATTCATACACACATGCATACCATCTTAGAATTTTTATTTATTTATTTATTTATTTATTTATTTATTGTGAAAATAGTACAATTTGTAGAAGTATACCCAGGCAAAATGTTCCAAAATTACAAAAGGCTGGTCACAGCAGCCAGGAACTTGAAAAACTTGAAAAGTAGTTTTGGTTTTTTAATAGATTCATCAACAATAATTCTCCAGATGTGTTGGACTCTCTAGGGAATGATGTGAGTTGTGACTGAACACGCCTAAACAACGCCAGATAGGGAACTCTGGTATTAAACTTTTAAGAACACATATCAGTACCATGGACAGCAGTAGGGAATGTTGGCTTGAATATTATCTACATATTCCATAACACTACTAAGCGACCATACCTGTTCAGTTTTTTCTTGCTTCTTTCTCCCAGGTTACTTTGCTGGTGCAGATACATATCATTCGAAAGCATGATGTAGAATTTTGTTACATCTAATCTTGGGCACACTCTTCCATTTTGCCTAGAAAAATCATATGGGAACAACCAAACTCAGATATCTGTGTGATTTAAGTTAAGCATAAAAATAAAGGGTTACAGGCAGCCTGCTCATCTATTGCAGTTGTACTCTTCTTGTTTGATGTTTTCTTACTTTAAAACTGTGGTCTTGGGTTTAACCTTTCAATTTGCTTTTGTTTTCTTCAGTTACAGCATCTCTTCCCAACTGATCTTGCTTTCCAGCCTTTGGACAAGATGTAAACCTTCACTTTCCTTTCATTTTCTACATGTACGTGGGGAAAAGAATAAAGGTAAATTGCATGTTTATTCACTGGTCTGCCAGTTTATTTGTTTAACAAATGTATAGGCATACCTTTGGACCACAACAGGAACAAAAAGTGGTTAAAGGTTTAAAAAATGCAGAATTAAAAAATAAAATATAATATAGTATAAAACACATAACAGAAAAGAACAGGACCCAGCAATTAAAACTTTCAACAATAAAATGTTTTATATGCCTAAGTCCTCCTTGAATAAAAAATGCCTTCACTTGCCATGGAAGGGCAAGAGGGAGAAAGTCAACTTCCTGTCCCTCAATAAAGAATTTTGAAGCTTTGGGAGAGCCTGCTGAGAATTCCTTCTAATGGGTCTCCACCAAACACATCTCCTGAGAACAGGGCATCTTCCAAAGACCCTTCACCATCATGGCATAATGATTAAGCTGCAGTACACCAAAATTCTGCTCATGATCTGAACTCTCTCTGGTGGGCTCAAAGTTGGGTCACCCTTTCATCCTACTGAATTCAGTAAAATGTGTTAGGGACATAATGCTAATTGCTTTATGAATCACCCAGAAATTACTCTAAGCACTCTGAGACTGTATACAAGTGTAAAGGCTATTGCTATTGCTATCTTCAAATTCAGTCTCACTCATAATTGAGAATGAGATTTTTCGAACAGCTTTGTTCCAAATCACATAGATCATAAGCACCAAGCACCATGCTATTGGTAAAGATGGACGGAGTGTTCCAGATATTAATGGGGGAGGGGGAGAAAGGCCTGATAAGAATATAAATTTCCAGCTACAGCCACATTTCCACACACATCAACAACCACAGTGGCAACATTTCCCTAGGCACTTGTACAATTTGGTAGCTTTTCTGTGGATTAAATATAATTTATTACTTCCTTGCTCTGTGTGGACATCATGTCTGACTGATTCATTTTGTGACTGATAGCAGTCTTTCCAGAATAGAATAATATTATGCCTGTAAACAAAACTCTGAGTAATATGCCACCATGAATGTGTCCCATGTGTGCCTTAATGTTTTAAAATGTTCATCATCACAGAAATGAGTGATCTTTCTCATTCATTACCCATTATTAAAGCTAACACTGGTGCCTAGCATATTTCTGCAATTTACTAAAGCCCCCTTGACAAATGGCTGAGCTTCTGTAGACCTCAGGGAATGCTAATTAAAATGCAATAACTTATTACAGCTCTCAGCCAGCAGGAGTATGCACAGCGAGAGAGAACTGCATATTTGCTCAAATAATTGTAGCTGTCTCATCTAGTAATTTTCCTAATCAAAGCACAATGTATATTAAGTAGTATGGTGCCTGCTTCCTCAGAAAGGGCATAGTGCTTCACAGACATCCATCATAAAACAGCATTTTGATCTCCTTGAGTGTAATAAACAGCTTGAATTCAGCAGGAAACTTGGTGATGTGCTCTCCCCTTGTTTAAAAATGAATGAAGAGTTTGATGAATGGTTCCATCTGACAGATGGCAGGAAACAAGCTTTTCAATAAGACCAACATCAGAGCAAAGTTAATATTGATGCTATTAGCCCTACATACTAAAATGTAGCCATCGCTGCTGTAAAATGGGGTTTCTAGATTGTGATAGTCATTAACATTCAAAATTCTAAGCATCCAAAATGATTAACACTATTTGAAGAATTGCATTGTACTTCATTCTACATATGCAATGCTCTCCCCTCAGCTATCTGAGGTTATCTAAAATAAAGCCTCAAGATCTCCTAAACTAGAATATATGTAAATACAAATATAATTTCTGAGGAGGTTTTTTGTGTCTGTCAGAAGCACACAAAGGTGTTATCTGGGTTGAAAGGATTTTTTATGGAGGAACTCTGCTCAGGGGATTCCTGGGATGAGGCTCCTTTCAGGTCCTCAAGATCTATTCCCACCAAAGTGGTCCCTATTTATCTACAGTATTACCTCGGATAACAATTGCATCGGATAATGCTAAAATCGCAAATTGTTAAAATCCTATGGGATGCATTGGATAACGTTCGCTAAAGCCTGTGCCAGTTACAATGTATCTCTATGGAGTTTTAACGTTATCAGATGCATCCCATAGGAGTTTAATGTTATCCGATGCATGCATTGGATAACGTTAAAAATCAGATAACACTAAGACTTGTGGAACCAAGTTTTAGTGTTATCCAAGGTTTTACTTTATTTGCAATTTCTTGCTTTCAAACTGCTAGGGCTAGTAGGAGTCTGAGGCAGTGATACAGTCTTTCCATAGAAATGTGTTGCCAATCCATATTTTACCAATAAAGTCTACATATTTAGTAGCAGTACTTTAGTTCAGATGTCTGGAAGTGAGATTTCCAGCATACACTTCCTTCCTTATAACTAGGTGAATCCCACTTCATGTAACTGATGCATGAAGAGAATCTTATGTAAGACTTCAGTATGGTCTTCTCCAAACAGGTAGAGAGAGAAAGATTCAAAACAGGTAAGGTCAAATCCTAAAATAGGGACTGAGGGGCAGCATAATAGCCTGGAGATAAATCTCCCAAGATATTGGTGATGCGGACTGCTGTGGCTCAAGTGGTTAAGATGCTGAACTGGCAGTCAGCAGGTTAGCAGTTCATGACTCGAGTGCTGCATGACTGAATGAGCTCCTGTTTCTGTCAAGAAATTGCAAGTAGATAAATAGGGACCACTTTGGTGTGTAGGTAAACAGTGTTCCATGCACTCTAGTGTCTAGGCATACCTACCACATGTCCACATAAATGTCTGTAGATGCAGACAATGCTGGCTCTTTGGCTATAAACAGAGATGAGCACTGAATCCTATAGTTGGATACAACTGGCTTTCAAGCAAGGGTGACCTTTACTGGTGATAACAATAAACTCTTCAACAGGCAAAAAAAAAAATCAGAGTCTGGAAGCATGACTAAAGTCATGCAGGGCCCTTGACCTGAGGCAGTTGTCAGGAACAGAGCAAAGGCAAGTAAGTAAAATCCTCATGCTTCAAGACAAATTATTTAGATTGCTCAGATTGTAGGCCAAATTCTGATACCATGACTTCAGCTGTTGTGTGGGATCTGCTGACAATATTAAAATTAATGATCAAGATTGGACCTGAAGTCAAACTGGGTAATATAACTCCTTTTCAAAGATTTGCCTTTATGAAATAAAAAAGCAACTTAAAAATGTAGGAGTGTCAGATCAGGACTGTGGTGCTCCTGCAATCAATATCCACCCCCACCACCCAAAAAGGCTCTCTGACATTTCTCTTCCTCGGGGAACAAAGCACCTCCCTGTTAATGAGTCACCTTCATATAATGATACTTGCTCACTTACTCCCAAATAAAAAAGGGACTTGCCAGTCTACTCTGACTACAGATTAGAAAATCCAGATATCGGAAGCAGAAATGTAGTTTGTAGCCTTGTTGGAGTGTGGGAGTAAAAGTCCCCCCACCCACCCCAAGTTCTGGTTTTAACTGTCATATGGACTGAAACTAACCACTGCTTTGTCAATGTAATCACAAAGGCTATTAGCAAAATGGACAGGTTGTAATATATTTTAGTGTATTTTAGCATTTGTCAGGTTAGAGGGCATAAGGCAGCTTTAGGTAACAGGCCATGTGAACTTCAAAATCAGTGCAAACCTTTTTTTAAGATATTGTAAACCTTGTCCAGTAATGCCAGGCCAGGTAGCTTCTACAAAGTGCAGTTCTGTATTCTTAAAGGCTATGTCAACAACACAGCAGTTTGTAATAACCTAAGTGGCAACAAACAACAGTTTCTTGCTGTTCTCAGCAGGCAAAGTCTGAGTTCATTTTGAAAACTGAACCACTCACGGTCAACTTCACCTGGCTCCATTTCATTTTCACTTAATTCCTACATGTTCTTCCCATAGACAGGTTCACCTTTAGTTACATTCAAGTAAGAATTGAAGGACAAATTGCATTATTTTGCTGCCCATGATACCCCAAAAAGTATACTTGAGGTGAAACACAAAAAGTCCACTGACCTGAGAAACTTTTTGGTTACATTCTCATCCTTTAAATCAAAGAATTATGTTTCTAAGCCATGACTTTAAAAAGTAAATGTCATCCTTCCTCGAAAGCCAGTTGTATCCGATTCTAGGGTTCAGTGCTCATCTCTGTTTCAAAGCCAAAGAGCCAGCGATGTCTGCTTCTGCAAACGTTTCTGTGGTCATGTGGAAGTCATGACTAGACACCAGAGCACACGGAACACTGTTTACCTTCCCACCAAAGTGGTACCTCTTTATGTACTTGTAATTTCTTGCTTTTGAACTGCTAGGTAGGCAGGAGCTGGGACAAAGATGGAAGCTCATTCCATCCAGCAGTATTCAGGTTCGAACTGCTGACCTCCCACCTTCCAGTCAGCATCTTAGACTTAGACTAAAAAGCAAATCATGTCTTCTGGAGAATGTCCAAAAGACTGGCCAAAATACATAACTTGTTTCCATTCATTTTACCAAAAGGTTTTAGTGGCTCTCTATGTTGCTTATTATACTGCTCATAATTTTTCATTACCACATTGTTCCTTGTATGAAAAGTAAGAAAAAATAACCGAAAATTTGGAGATAGAAAAATCCTAAAAATGTCCCTCAAGTATATTGCTACTGTAAGGCAGGGGTTCCCAACCTAATTTCATCTGGCCATCTCATCTGGCCCATCACTGCCTCCACTGCTCCCAGAAGTGGAAACGGGCAAATTTACATCATCCATAAAATGTGCCTACGCATGCTCAAATATCCCTGCAACTGTCATAAATGTGGAAGTGGGTGCATTTATATCAACCATAAATGTGCCCCCTTCTGCTTCTAGAGGTTGTGGTCTGGCCCACTCTGCTGTCTGGGGGCATAGTCAAGCCTGCAGCAAAAAAAATGTTGGCCATCTGTGCTCTAAGGTAATAAGGAAAAATAATAAGTGTTGCTTGTTACTCAAAAATGTAACAACATTACCAGCCATTGTATTGCTTCGCCAAAAGAACAATGATGTGCCCGCATTACCACAGAAAGTAATATGTTATTGGCAATGTGTTGTGAACCATGTGTTGCTCCTGTGTACTCTTCAAGATCAAGCAGAGCCAGAGTTCAGAAGTAATAGTGCAGTAACTCTAAAGTGAGAGCAATAGAGGGGGTAGGTTATGGCAAGTAACAAGACTGTGTCAGGTTACAAAAATGGCTGGAGAGACAGAGGTAGCAACTATAAAAGGAATTTCTAATGCCAGGCAGGTGATAAATAGTCTGGTGTTCCTTCCAGATTTTGAAGGATGACTACAAAACCCAAACAGGTAAGAAGGATAAAGGCCTGGGATCTGCATGTGACTAGGGTACCCTATAAACATCCATGGAATTTTGATGAAAAAATAGGCATTCACACTGTAATAATGTATTGGCAAAATTTTATTGCAGAGCTAAGACGCTGACTGGAAGGCAGCAGATCAGCAGTTCAATACCCAAATACTGGAGGACAGAATGCAAGCGCGGTGCCAAAATGGCCGCCGCGCTCTTTGCGGGGCCCCCACCATCGGACGAAGGCATCCGGGTAGTTAGGGGGCATGGCCAGCTCCCTTATAAAAGGGGTGGCCACGAGGCAGCCGCGCTGCCATTTTGCGAAGCGACGGAGCGGAGAAGTTTTTCCCTCTTACCTCCGTCGCTTTTACCCTTCACCGGGAAGCCTCTTGGCTGCTGAATTTTCTCATTTTCGGCTTCCCATCGCTTAGCTGCGATGCCCTCGAAGAAGAAGGCGGCTGCGAGCGCGGCTCAGGCAGTACGGAGACGCAATCCGGGTCAGAGGACCGCGGTTGCGCCTCCCCAGCAGCCTCCTCTGCCTGAACCCACCGGGACCGGTGGGATGGGGTTAATTCCCCCTTGGCCGGAGGCTGGGGGCCCGCGCACGGGCCCAGTAGGGGCCGCGGCCCTCGGCCCACAAGCGGTGGCCACCGCTGCTGGCGTGGCCCATTCCGCTGGGCCTTCCTCCATCGGGGCGCAGCTCGCTCCGGGGGCTTCCAGCCTAGGGGGGTGGTGTGGTCCCCTTCCCTGGCAGGGTGCTCCCTCGGCCCTACCGGGCCCGGGTTTAGGGTCGTGGCCCTATTCGGGCCCCGGGGTGCAGGGACCTGTACCGCTGCCTGTAGTTAGCGGGCCGGCTGGCCCTTTGCACCCCCTTGTTTTAGGTGGCCAGGTTAGCGTAGAGGCCCTCCTGGCCCGCGTTGCGGCCCTTGAGGCATCCCTGGCCTGGGTTAGTCACCCTGGGGCCCCTTTTGGGGTACAGTTCGACATGTCATCTGCTGGGCAGCGGCAGGCGACTGGACGGGTCGAGCTGCCTGAGGCGCGTGGCCCGGCATCGGCCACTGCCTCGCAGCTCCCCAACCAACAGGCCGGTGCGGGTCAAGCCCCATCGACGAGCTCTACGGCGGTCGTGAGCTCCGACGCCCCCAATGGGCCGGAACCCCCGGTGGGGGCGGCCCATGGGGGTGCAGCATGTGAGTATGCAGTCCAAACTAGTGCACCTACACACGTGGCCACGCTGAGGGGGGGCTTTTCAATGGCCTTGGCCTCGCACGGGTGGCGCGGCGGTCCAGTCGCTGACGCCCCACCCGGTGACATCAACTATCACCCAGGGCCCCGTGGTTGGGGGTGTTTCTTACCCAGTTGGGAATGTTTCGGGGGTCACCGGGTTAGTCCAGGCCCCTTTCCAGATGCCCGTAGTTTCTACTGTACCTGTGTCGGCCTTGCCGACAGCGGGGTATTCCTTGCCATTAGGGGACCATTTGGCCCAGACCACCAAAGAGAAGATCTGGCGGGGGGAGTATATGGATATCTTCTCCCTCCTTAACAGAGAGCCCACCAAGGAGGAGAGGGAGGGGCAAGACGAGAAGGATAAGGAGCAGGCACGTCGTCGCAAGCCTCCACGTACGTGGGCCAACTGGTTGCCGGCCTACCTCATATACATGGTGGTCTACCTTAGGGCCCGGCCGGATTTGGCAATTCCGATGGTCCAGTATTTGGACAACATCTATCGGGCGATGGTCGACTTCCCGGGCCCGTCGTGGTTGGCTTATGACGAGTAATTCCGTATGCGGATTCCCCTGCACCCCGAGATGAGGTGGGACGAGCCCTGCCAGAGGCTTTGGCTTCTGTACATGACTCCCACGCGCCCCGCGCCCGGGGAGAGATACCATTGTGGACATGCCGTCCAGCGAGCGGCCCCAGCACAGGTACCCCGCCAGGTGGCGGGGCAGGGGGTTCCAGCCCGCCTGCTGTGCTGGACTTTCTCGTCCAATGGTTCCTGCAATAGGAAGAATTGCAAGTACAGGCATGAGTGTCCCTCCTGTGCTGGCCCCCATTCGGCCTCTGCCTGTCCCAGGCCTGGAGGGATGCGGGGCAGAGGGAGGGGTGGACAGGGCCTGGCAAGACTGCCGCAGATGGAGCTGGTTCACCGAAAGGCTCCCTCCCCAATTGATGTGGACATGTTGGAGCGTTGGCTCGCATTGTACCCGAGGGGGGAGGATGCGGATTAGTTCCTTCAGGGTTTTAGACAGGGGTTCCATATCCCTTTCATGGGTGATAGGTCCCCTCAGGATGCCCCCAACCTTTTGTCCCTTAGGGGGAGGGAGGAGGTGGCTGCTGCCAGCATTAATAAGGAGGTTGATGCGGGCAGGGTCGCTGGACCTTTCCCTTCACCCCCGTTTCCCAATCTTAAGGTATCGCCCTTGGGCTTGGTGCCCAAAAAATCACCGGGCGAGTTTCGCCTGATTCACCACTTGTCCTACCCAGCCGGCCGATCGGTCAATGATGCTATCCCTGATGACTTTTGCTCAGTCAGGTATACATCTTTTGACCATGCGCTGCGCATGGTGCGCTCATGTGGCCCGGGTGCGCTGTTGGCTAAGTGCGACATTAAGTCGGCGTTTCGCCTCTTGCCGGTGCACCCGGGTGACTTTGAATTGCTGGGTTTCAAGTTCCGGGGGGAATATTACTTTGATAAGGCCATGCCTTTTGGATGTTCCATATCATGCTCGGCTTTCGAGCGTTTCAGCACCTTCCTAGAGTGGGCTTTCGTCCGCAGGTCAGGGTCCCGGTCTGTAGCCCATTACCTGGATGACTTTTTATTCGGGGGTGAACGGGGCTGGGACACGTGTACACGTCTCCTCAACACATTTCAGACGCTAATGGAGGAACTCGGTGTCCCTTTAGCGCCCGAAAAGACCGAGGGCCCATCTACCCAGCTAGTCTTCCTGGGGGTGGAGATTGACACGGTAGCGCAGGCTTCTAGGTTACCGTGGGATAAGGTGTCAAGGATAGTGGCCCTTATCTCGGACTTGCTGGCCAAGCGCAAGGCATCATTGAAGGAACTGCAGGTGCTACATGGTCACCTCAATTTCGCTTGCAGGGTCGTCGCACCGGGCAGGGCATTTGCTCGGCGCTTGTGCGACGCCATGGCAGGATTATCCAGGCCCCACCATAGGGTTAGGCTTACCCGGGGTATCAGGGCAGACATGCTTGTCTGGCTCCAGTTCCTGAAGGGGTTCAATGGGGTGTCATTTTGGAGGTCTGACCTCCTGGCTTCCCCTCGCTTTCAGATTCAGTCCGATGCCTCGGGATCCCTGGGTTATGGGATGTACTTCAATGGGAAGTGGGCCTATGGTGGGTGGCCACCGGCCTGGGCAGGCACGGGTCGCCTGCGTGATCTCACGTATCTGGAATTCTTCCCTATCCTGGGTGCTTTGATGCTATGGGGCGAGGAGTGGGCCAACTCGGTTGTACATTTCTGGTGTGACAATGCGGCCGTTGTTCACATTGTCAATTCACAGACTTCCAAATCGCCCAGGGTCATGGACCTAGTGCGCCAGTTTGTGTTGCGCAGCCTGCGCCTCAACGTCCTCTTCAGGGCCAGGCACGTCCCGGGGGTCAATAATGATATTGCTGACGCTTTGTCCCGCCTGCAGATCTCCCGGTTCCGTGCCTTGGCCCCGGATGCGGAGGAATTTCCCTCGCCACTCCCAGACGAGATATGGACCATTGGCAAGGAGAGGTGAACCGGGCGATTGGCTTGTCACTAGCGCCACGCACGCATAAGGCGTATCACCACACATTTAATTCTTTCAGAGCATTCTGTACCCAATTCCGGCTGCCAGGAACCTGGCCGATCCCGGTAACCCATGTACCGCGGTTCATGGTTTACCTGCATGACCAGGGCCTTGCACCTCGCACCATAGCATCTAGGCTGTCAGCATTGGCTTTTATGGCCAAGGTGGGAGGTCATGTCGACAGTACCACTGACTTCCGTGTGAGACATGTTTTGGAGGGGTGGGTGCGGGAGCGTGGGCGTTGCCCGGACGACCGCCACCCGATTTCCCCAGGGGTTCTTACCCAATTGGCCCGGGGCTGGCCTGGCCTCTGTTTTGATAGATATGAGGCAGCCCTATTTCATGCAGCCACAACGGTGGCATTTTTTGGAGCGCTCCGCATCAGCGAGCTTGTGATGCTGTCTAAGGCGGATGCAAGTCGTAGGGCACTGGAACTCGAAGATGTATATGTTGCCAAAGACTGGGCTCAGTTGAGGATATGCTCCTCTAAGACAGATCAGCATGGCGTAGGCAGTGGTGTAAGACTGCTACAGTGTTCTTTGGCAGACATCTGTCCGGTTGGTGCCCTACAGGAGTTTCTTGCACTGCGTGGCACGCACCATGGCCCGTTTTTCTGTCACCAAGATGGGTCTCCCCTTACTAAATTTCAATTTTGGAAGGTGACAGGCAAAGCGCTGGCCAGTGTCGGCCTCCCGGGGGCCCGTTATGGCACCCATTCCTTCAGGATAGGGGCGGCGTCCACTGCAGCTGCTTTTGGGTACTCCGGGGCTGACATACGCAGCATGGGAAGGTGGGGTTCGCAATGTTTTCAGTTTTATGTGCGCCCACTTCCGCCGTGAGTACCAGTTAAGTCACCGTACCTTTCTCTTCCTCGTTTTCCTTACAGACCCTGGGTGTCGTATTACACCGGTGACAGTATGGCTGGTGGGCCATAGCTACATGCACAGGGCAGCGCGTTACGCTGCGGCAACAGAGTGGGGACCCCGACTGGGACTGGGTGCATACGCAAGTCTCACATGGCATGGTAAGCCCGGGATGTTATGGCGGGAGCTGTTGCCCTTCCTTTTTTCAGGCCGGAATGCTGACCCTCCTGACATTCTGATCATACACCTTGGGGGCAATGATTTGGGCCAGGTCACCGGCTTATCGCTAAAGCATGCGATTTGTGGCGACCTTGCCTACCTGCATTACGTATGGCCCGCCACAACCCTTGTTTGGTCAGACATGGTTCCGCACCATGCGTATAGAGGAGGTTTCGACCTCCTGGCCCTTGACCGCACTAGACGCATGGTAAATAGGGCGGTGGCGCGGTTCCTTGTCGACAGGGCTTGGGGGAGGGTCAGTCGTCACCCCGCCATTAGTCTACAAAATTATGACCTTTATGCAGGGGATGGGGTCCATCTGTCGCGAGGAGGTATGGACCTCCTGTTGGGTGATTGGCGAGCAGGCCTGTTGACCGAGCTGACGGTCTGGGGGGGGGCGTCGGGCCTTCTTTGAAGCCACTCCGTGTGGCGGGTAGCACTGGTAAGGTAAACATTTATGACCCACAGGTATCCGGCAGGTTCGCAATTGACTGGACAACACTAGACAGGCATAAGTTGGTTAAACGTTGTCCGGTCAACGACGAACTAGGCGACGGGGTGATGGCTACAGCTAGACAGCATGCATCACCCCGTGATTTTACGGATACGCGTCAGAGGGTGGGGTCATTAGTTAGATATTGACTACGGTCAACAATTTGTTTGTTGTCAACAAACAAATTGATACAAATAGATACATTGTAACAATTGCCGTTGGCAATTTTGGGTGGTACCTTACCAGTGTTACTTCGGCCTGCTTGCCTTAAGAATTATGATTGGTCAATTACCAATAGAAATTTATAATTCGGACTAGGGCATGAATCAATAAATGTGGCCCAATGCCGTTATCCACTTTCATCAGTGTCTGAGTCCTTTATTGGGGGGTGCGCCTGCAATGAGCTCCCGTCTTTGTCCCAGCTCCTGCCAACCTAGTAGTTCAAAAGCAAGAAATGGCAAGTAGATAAATAGGGACCACTTCAATAGGAAGGTAAACACCGTTCTATGCGCTCTGGTGTCTAGTCATGCCTGCCACATGACCACGGAAACATCTGCAGAAGCAGACAGTGCTGGCTCTTAAACTATGAAAGAGAGATGAGTACTGAACCCTAGAGTCAGATACGACTGACTTTCAAGCAAGGGTGATCTTTACCTTTACCTTGTACATCTAGAAAGGCAATAGCATATAACTAATAGCAGCAAAGTGCAGCAAATTAACAAGTTATCAATTGGATTCTTCACTATGTGCCAGTCAAAATACATAGCACATGACCAAGGTTCCCAGTGGTGACTCAGTAATTAGTGACAATTTATTGCTGCGAGTTCCAATTTGCTGACTAATTCTGCAACAGGATTTTGGCTATTATTTGCAAACTTATTTGTGCACAGAAGTCATTTGCTAATTATCAGAGCATAACTTGTAAAGCACCATGTGCTGGTAAAGTTTAACCAAGACACAATAAATTTGAACTGAATTTATTTTAACTCAGAGGTCATTGGTGAATCAAGTGAATGTTGTCACATTGGTCCTGAATACCGAAATAGCAAATCTCCTCAATGGAAAAAAATCCACAAACAAAATCAACCCGGGAGAAGTGATATCCACATATTGATTTTAAAAGTGCATGCTCTCTGTGGGAGTCTTTCTCTGTTGTCCTTTGTTCTGTTCCTCTCCTTCTCTTTCCTTCACAGAGAAAAAAACATGCTGGTGGAAGAAAAATACTTGTACATATAACATTTCAGAGATAGCCAGAGTTCACATCGAGAAACTATTCTGAAATATCCCCAGAGATGGAACTGAGAGTTGGCCATAGAATTCAATGACAAAAACTCCTAATTTGTAATGTGACTGGGCAAGGACACTATTGTATTCCCACCCTGAGAAGACAGCTGGAAGAGCTCCTGTTCTTCCTTATTCAGTTCTTACTTACTGTGATACATTTCAAAATAACCCTAATAGTACTTAATAAAGATCCTTATCCCCAGATTGCAGGGTGGATCACATCGGGGTCACCAGATGTTGGATCGGGGCCGCAGAGCGGCTGTGGGGTTCCAGAGGAGACTGGTCAAGTAATGACATGAGGCAAGATGGAGCGAAGACCAGTGGTTTATTGAGGGAAAATCATCATCATATATAGGAATTCAAGGCAGCGTGTGATAGAATCGTCATCTGACAGAAAATCACATCACCTGTTTACCCGGGTTAATTGGGAATCTCTCTCGGGGAAGTTAATTAACTAAGGCAAACACTGGTAGGGGAAGTCCATTGTTCCTATCTTACACAAGAGTAAACATGGCCACTATTTGCGCTAGGGCTCGGGGTAATCTGCAGGTGCGGAATTACCTATTTCCTAACTGCTAGTTAGACATTCAATTTCCTCCTGCCTGGACTGCCTGTCAGGTCAGATATGGGTGAATCAATCTTATGACTATTAATCCGCTCCCCAATTTCTGTCCCCGCAGAACCCAGAGGCCTGGAGCGTTCTCACACAGCATGGCCTCTGTCAGGGACAGTTATGCCAATTGTGCCCGCGGATACCACACTCCCCCTTTATTTGTTATGGATCTGACAGACGGCCCTGCGCAGGAGTGGCATTAGCTGGTGTGGGGGGATGACGCTTCGGAGTTCCTTCCATGGGGGACATCTCGATATCCGTGAGGGAATACATTGCACGAAACAACACACTGTTGTGCCCAGTATTATCACCCCCACAATCACCTTGAGTGTCATCTGAAGCCAACCCCATGGGAACCACGACCACAACGAATCCCACCACCCCCATGAAGCATCTTCCTTGATGTTTTTGACCAGGGTGTGGAGGTCCGTGAGCTGGCTCTGTACCTTGTGCGTGTTGTCTGTAAGATTAAAGCAACACATGCCGTGGACAGATTCACAACCCAAATGATGTAACAACAGAAGGTAATCGATAGCTGCTCGATTGTCTAGTATGGCATGGCGAAGCTCTGCCTGCTCCTGGTTGAGCAGCGCTATCGCCGAGGAGGTGTGGTTGATGGCTTTTGCCAGAGTGCAAGCCAATTGACAAATTCTCCAAGCATTGCCAATAGCTAAGCCGGGCACGCCAAGTATGCTGACTGCCAACGAGACGTACTCAGCTTTACTCAAGACCCTAATGTCACTATCACATGAGCTGTCTAACTGGGTGGCACGAGCGTGCCGTATGGGTGAGGTGACATTCGTGCTTGGGACAACCATATCCCTAGTGGGGAGCAACAATGTTAAGCGACTGATACAACATGTGGAATCTGATACCTTAGCGGGAATGTAATTCCAAGTGTACTGATTGAATGTAAAGAACCAACCTGAAGGCAAGGTAACATGAGCATACATTGAGCCAATTGTCTCTGGGTTATACACACCAGGCTGGAATCCAGATGACACCTGTAGGAGACATAATTGCAGCATACCCTCTTCCCCAGGTTACGAGCGGCGCCGGGCCCTTCCAAGAAGGATCCGGTGGCACTCGGTAACGCACCATCGGCCGCGGGAGAGCTTCCGAGTGGCGGAAGTGCTTCTCCTGCGGCGTGCAACCTGAAAAAACGTTGAGGTGATTGTACGTGAACAACACCTTGTTCAGACAATGCTGTGCCTGACCCTGAGATTTGGGGAGGGCTGGTGGCTCCCCCCTTTCTGTTTGTTTGTCAATGTAGGACTTGAGTGTCCGATTGACTCGTTCCACAATCGCCTGCCCCTGCGGATTGTACGGAACGCCAAAGGTATGTTTGATATCCCAAGTGGCCATGAAGTCGGCCAGCTGCCTGGAGCTGTAGGCCGGGGCGTTATCGGTTTTAATGTGCCGCGGGTTGCCCATCGCTGCAAAGCAGGAAAGGAGATGCTGTTCCACATGGGAAGCTGTCTCTCCCTTTTGTGCCATTGCCCAGACGAATTGTGAAAAGGTATCAATGCAAATGTGCATGTACTGCCATCTGTCAAATTGCGGGACATGTGTGACGTCCATTTGCCACACCTGATTAGCCTCTGTACCTCATGGGTTGACCCCCCATGAGGGCCCCCCCGGTGCCCCTGCGCAATGCTGACAAGAGCGAACTATGCCTTGGGCTTGAGAGAGTGGCAGGTTAAACTGTCTGGCGAGCACCTTGGCATTCTGATGAAAGAATGCATGGCTCTGAATTGGAGTTGTGAATACTCCCAAAACTGACCGTTGCTGAATTTCCTTTGCGGCCGCATCTGCTCTGCTATTGCCCGCGGAAATCGGACCAGGTAGGTCCTGGTGACTTCGGATGTGGGCGATATAGAGTGCTTCTGTGCGGTTCCACAAGTGAAATTGAGCTGTGAGGAACAAACTTAGCAAATTTTTGTCTATCGCGGGAGTGATGTATGCTCCCGGTAGTCTGTGAAGCAAATTCCTAACGTATTGGCTGTCAGTTATAATGTTGAGGCATTCTTTGGCGAAGGTGTGCAAAGCGAGGTTCACCGCTGCCAACTCTGCCTGCTGCGCGGACTTCTGTGGAAGAGTTAGAAGCGTGCGCCAAGCCTGGCCCTCCTGCCAAGTTAAAACACCATACGTGCGACCCCCATCCGTGAAAACTGTTCTGGCCCCCTGAAGTGGAACCAGCAATATCAATTCATACAAGCTGACTGTCTGCGTTTGAAGCGAGATGAGTCTGGGGTCCTTTGGCAAGTGGTATGCCAAGCATCCGGTCAATCCCTCCAAGGCAATTGGAAGCGAGTCACCGAGCTGCATCAGCTGCTGAACCTGCTCTTTTGTGAATGGGATCACGATTTTTGCTAGATCATGCCCTGAGATGTCCCTTGCTCTCAGCCTTCCGTGGTAGACCACCACAGAGACCAACTCTTGGGGGGGAACGATGTTTCGGGAAGAGGTGTTCGGTAAATACACCCATTCCACGATACTCGCTCCTCGCTCGGAGTCCACTCCTGGGGCTCCGGTGAACATGGATCCGGCCCGAACAATGTACAAGTTCAGGATCGGGGCATATGGCCCCTGAGTAATCCTGTCCACCCATCTCTGGCTGAGGATTTGGTTAACCTTTTCGAGAGTCAAGCGTGCCTCTCGAGGAATTTGTATCCGGTCTGCCGGCTGCTTACCTAACGTTAGCAGCGAGAAGAGCGGCTTTAGAAGATCTGTATCCAATCTGAAATACGGTCTGGCCCAATTAATGTTATCTAAAACATGCTGCAACTCTACCAGGGTGACTGAGTCTTTTAAGTTGATCTGGGGCAAAACTGGGGCTGCGAAAGAACGGAGAAGCCGATGACCCAAATATGAGAATGGCTCGGTTCTCTGTACTTTCTCTGGGGCAATGAGTAGCCCCTTTTCCCCCAGGGTGGCCTGGAGGTCTTTAAACATTTCGCTGCCGAGTTGCGGCGCTGCGACCAAGATGTCGTCCATGAAATGACACACTAAAGCTGTGGGGTGAAGGTTTCAAAACTTTGCCAGTGCGTTGTGAACATAAATTTGGCACAGGGTGGGCGAATTGAGCATCCCCTGTGGCAAATACTTCCACGCATAACGCTGCGTGGGCTCGCTGTGGTTCACAACTGGCACCGTAAAGGCGAACCTTTCCCTGTCCCTAGGATCTAGGGGAATAGTATAAAAACAATCCTTAAGGTCTACGACCAGAATCTCCCAACCCTCGGGGATCATATTTGGATTCGGAATGCCGCATTGAAGCGGACCCATTGGCTGAATACATTTATTGATCTCTCTGAGATCGTGGAGGAGTTGCCACTTCCCCGACTTTTTCTTTATGACAAATATGGGTGAATTCCAAGGACTGGTGGACTGCTCTATATGTCCTGCGTCTAGCTGTTCCTTAACCAGTTGCTTCAGGGCGACTAATTTCTCCCCCACTACCGGCCATTGCTCCACCCAGACTGGCGTGTTGGTAAGCCATTTAAGTGGCAGAGCCATTACCCGAAGGTAAGAGTGGCATGGTATTGCTGCAAAATGTCTCGCCCCCAGAGGTTGACGTGCATGTCCAGAATGTGCGGCCGAATGACCGCTGTGCCATCAGCCCCAGGGATCGTGACTTCCACCCACTCCCGGCTCCTAAACGCTTCTTGGATGCCACCTACCCCCCACACATCGGAGACTGGCTCAATGGCCCACTCCCACGGCCACTGACCTCGGCTGACCACGCTGACGTCAGCTCCGGTATCTAGCAGCCCCGTGAACGATTTTTTATTCAAAAATACCTCTATAACTGGCCGCTGTTTCCATTCTATGTTGGTCTCCACTGTCGCTAAGACCTGGTATCCTTGCACTGCCTCACCTGTGCTCGAGCGGTCTTCCGACCTGGACCCCAAGCTGTCCCTGAGCCTTCCCTGGCTATCTGCTGGCGAGTTACAAGGAACCATAATCAGTTGCGCTAGCGTGTCTCCCTTGTGAATGGTCTGGGGTAGGTGCGTCCAGAGTTGAACTTGGAGAACACCAGAAAAATTGGAGTCAACATCTCCTGGAATTACAAGAATTCCACGTGCTCCTGCGACACTGCGAGGCAAAACTAAGCCTATGAAGCCTTTGGGCAAGGGTCCCATGTACTGGGAATCCACCAGATAGAATGTGCCTGGCAAGTCGCATGTGACGTCTGCCTGGCAAGTCAATTCTAGCCCTGTACTACCTTTGGGGCTGGCCTGCGCCTTCGCAATGTCTAGAATGTGATTGGAATTTAATCCAGCTCTGGCTCTCCCAGAGCGAGGGAAGCCTCTGTTTGGACCGGGGCCAGAGACGTGCCCGCGTTCCGGTTTCCCGAACTCTGACAGAATTTGGACCAATGGAAGCCTTTGTTACACTTCAGACACGGGGTGGTTGGAGCCTTAGAAAGGCCGGAATGTTGTCCGCCGCCCTTGGATCGGCACTCCCTAGCGAAGTGGCCGACCTTGCCACAATTGTGACATGCTCCTTGGTTCTTGTTCTTGGGTTTCCTAACCCCTTGCACCGCCGCTGCCAGCAGACCCATTTTGTAGGAGTCCGTGCCAACGTCAGCGCAAGCCCTAATCATGTCCGTGAGAGTCAGGTCGGGACGATTGCCCAGTGACTGCAAGATTTTATGGCAGTTGAGATTGGCGTTGTCCTTAGCCAATTTCATCATGAGCTCTTGTTGGGCTTGCTCATTATCGATCTGTCTACTGATCGCTTCTTCTAATCGATTGATAAAGTCCATGTAGGACTCCTGGGAGCCCTGTTTGACTGCGGTGTAATTTTTGGCCGCTTTGCCAGTTGCTGGGACCTTGAGAAAAGCCCTGAAGGCTGTCTCAGCTGACAACTGAAGGGTGGCGAGTGGCAAGGCGGTCTGCGCATCGATGGATTCGAAGGCACCTGAACCATATAGTTGGTCAGGAATTATTGCCCCGCCCATCCTGGCAGCCCTTGCCTGAGCCTCGAGGCGATACTCGCTGTCCCATAACAAATACTGGCTGGGGTTGAGCATCATTCGCATGACGGCTTTCCAGTCATGCGGAATGAACATCGTGTTCTCGTACACTAGCTGAAGCGTGCCCCTAGTGAAGCGACTCTGAAGTCCTGTCTCTGAAATGGCCTTCCGTATAGCCATGAGGAGCTTATACAGAACTGGTGAATGAACTATCTGCTGCTGCCCCGTGAGGGCATCTACCTCCAAGCGAATTGGACAAATCTGACTAAGCTCAGCTAGTTCTTCTGCTGGCAATTCCCCCTTCCTGATCTCTTCCTCAACTGTGCGCTGAAGGGCACTCTTGGTAGTTCGGGAACCTGTAGCTATCAGAGAAGCGCCAGCGCTCCTCATTCCATGCATTCCACCGGTGACGTCTGCAGCTGTCACCGAGGGAAAGCTCCCTACACTACCCTGCTTAAACTGAAATGACGGATAGAGCGCCGTGGGCGCCGATGGCTCTGATGGCACTGGGGGTTCTTTGGCCTCTACCCGGACTGGGTCCACCTCTGCTAAGAGCTTCCTACATTTGCTCCATGTGCGAATTACGCCATCTGGAGCTCTCGGGGGTTGCTGAATGCAGACTCCTATCTGATCCCAGAGCTGAAGGGATAACGTACCTACTTCTGGGTAAAGCAGGCAGTGTTCCCTCAAGAACACCAAAAGCCGCGCTAGTTCTCCACTGTGAAAGCTTATCTGATATACCCTGGCCAGGGTCTTGAATTCCTCTACATGAATTCTTTGACTAGCGGACGGACGTTGCCGCTGAGGACAAGTCCCCATATTACCTGCCGGTCCTTTGAAGTCTCCTTCTCGGGATGAGTCGACGCGTCTGAAGTTCAGGCAATAGGTTTTGCGTGACGAATCTCTGGGTAGAGCGCGGAGCGTGGACTGCTGCCACGGGCCCTCGGTGGCCTCTGCGCTGTCAGGGGTTCACAGCCGACCCTGAGCAGAACGCGTTTTTCCGTGCTGCAACCACCGCGATAGCCGGAGCAAGCTGTAGGATGCCTCTCTGAGATGCCTCGCCGCGTAGCTGTCTTCCCAATCGGCTGGCTTTCCGACCAGGCTGCCGCGCTGTCCTCCGGGGTGATCGGACACAGTTCTAGCGTAGAACCAGACCGCGTAGATCGCTTACTCATGAGTAGGATCACATCGGGGTCACCAGATGTTGGATCGGGGCCGCGGAGCTGCTGTGGTGTTCCAGAGGAGACTGGTCAAGTAATGACACGAGGCAAGATGGAGCGAAGACCAGTGGTTTATTGAGGGAAAATCATCATCATATATAGGAATTCAAGGCAGCGTGTGATAGAATCATCATCTGACAGAAAATCACATCACCTGTTTACCCGGGTTAATTGGGAATCTCTCTCAGGGAAGTTAATTAACTAAGGCAAACACTGGCAGGGGAAGTCCATTGTTCCTAGCTTACACAAGAGTAAACATGGCCACTATTTGCGCTAGGGTTTGGGGTAATCTGCAGGTGCGGAATTACCTATTTCCTAACTGCTAGTTAGACATTCAATTTCCTCCTGCCTGGACTGCCTGTCAGGTCAGATATGGGTGAATCAATCTTATGACTATTAATCCGCTCCCCAATTTCTGTCCCCGCAGAACCCAGAGGCCTGGAGCGTTCTCACACGGCATGGCCTCTGTCAGGGACAGTTATGCCAATTGTGCCCACGGATACCACAAGCCAGCAAGAGACTCTAGTCATTACATGGAGCTTTGGTTTTTCAATGCTGCAATAGTTTGGCTCTTGCAGTGATGCATTTAGCAGTTCCCCAGTACAGATGAATGCCATATGCTCAAAGCCACTGCACCAAGTCAGTCTTACAGACTGGCTCAAACAAGGCCTGGCTCTAAATCAAAATGGGATGTGGTGTGGATTTTAGTCATGAAAGAGGCTTCACTGCATTCCTTGTCCACCTAAGGTCCTAACCTCTCATTTTTCAGCCTAGCCAAGGCCAGGCTTCAAGCAAGGAAATGGGGAGTTGACCTGAATCTTCTTGACTTTGCTTGGGCCTCTCAGCCTTCTTATACCCTTGTTGCATTGCAGCTAAATACTTGGTCACCAGTGGGCAATGGAAAGCATGGAAACACTTCTTCTATCTCATGTGGTTTTAGTAGCAATCAGTGGCCACTGAGACCTTAGACATACATGCCCCATTGTGTATCACATGTGAACCTTGAAGGAATATATTTCTGGGACATTTTCTGGTGTGTTGTATTTAGCTACATAAGTATAGCGAGAGAAATATATACAGTGGAACCTGAAATGATGGGGATTGAGCCAGAAATTCTTTGCTTCCAAACACCTATTCTGCTATTTTGGTGGGATTTCTCCTCTTTGAGTTAAACTTCCACTCCTTATGAAACATGGCATCTGTATTCACGGTTTTATTCTTCAAGGTATATGGGCACTTTCTACATTTTAATACAAATCAGCTGAGAAGAGTGCATCTGATAACTGAGGTCACTGCTCTCCTCCATAAAGGGCAAACCCATGTAACACTGAAATGAGGCAATATTTAAGCTACTATTTGTTTTACCTTCCAAACCTCCTTGTTTCCTGCCTAATGTCTTCTCTGTGTGAAAATAGCCTTTAGCCTAATACTATCTGCAGGGAAGCCTGATATTATTAGACAGCTCAGCAGGGGATGGCAACACTTTCCATGGGGTCATTTGCTGTGAAATAACAATTTGTTTCACCAGCAAAATGGTACACTTGTCACTATGCCCTGCATGCCATGGCATGCTCATTCTTTTCTTTTTCTTTAAAGGAAAGCCATTGATTTCCAGTGAGTGGTCATAGATCTCACTGTGATTAAACATTCTGATTCCCTAATACCTGGCTTATGGCCTTGGTAACTATCTGCCTCCTGTTCCTCCAGGATGTCTATCTCCAAACTACCAAATGTTAAGGACAGCACAGGGTTCAGCCTGAGAAAGTCTGAGGCCTTGCAGATCCACAGGACATTTACAATAGGGTGGGGACATCCACAGCTCAATGAATTGCCCTAACCTTGCTTTCCATGGGAAGAGCAGCAAAAAGGGCCTTATACACTGCAGTGGTACAACCCTCTTAGGACGAAACTACCCCAGGTTAGTATCAGCAGCATGTGAATTCACAGTGTATTTTCAGGTGTGTGTTTTTGCCACCTCCACTGCTTTCTGTGGCTGTGGGAGTGGGAGTGAGGGTGGCACATTTTCACTGTGTTTTTGGATTTTTTTGCTGCATTTTCGCAGCATTTTCAGCATGATTTTGCAACTTCTGGTGTTGGTGCATCACTTACGGTGTCAGCGGCAATTTGGCAACTTCATGTGCACCTTTACATATTAGGAAATAATTGGCATGAGGGATCTTCTATGTCAGTACCATTGCTCCTTCAACAAGACTGAATGGGATGCTGGACTAAAAGTACACCATTTCCACTGCTGAAGTAAATTTCTGCTCCCACAGTTTATCAAAGCAGCATGTTAGACGATATGAAAGTCACCACAAACCACTGCAACAACTTCTGAGCCAGCCTTCATCTGCTGATCTAAGGATACTCAGGGACAAACCAGACTTAATATTAGTCATTTTTAATATGCAATTATTTCCAAAAATAAATAGCAACTGTTGGAAGGGTGGATAATTCCAACAATCTTTTCTCTACCAGAAGCCCTGGTGGCACAGTTGTTAAACTGTTGTACTGGAGCCAGATGGTTGCAAGTACAATCCTGACCAGGACTCAAGGTTCACTCAGCCTACCATCCTTCTGAGGTCAGTAAAATGAGTATCTAGCATGTTGGGGACAAAATGCTAATTAACTTGTGATCTGCCCAGAGAGTGCACTAAGCACTATGGCAGGAGTTTTCAACCTTTTTAAGCCGAGGGCTGGGTCATGCTCCCTCAGACAGATTCAGGGGTCAAACGGACATTTTGTCCTTCCTCCAACACATGGCACTTCATGATATGGTGAAGGTGGGGTGGGCCACATGAAATGGTGCCATGGGCCACGTCTGACCAGTGGGCCGCAGGTTGAGAATCCTTGCACTATGGGGTGGTATATTAACCTAATTGCTATTGCTACCATTGTGATCCTATGGAAAATCTCACCATTATAGTTGTTATTTATATTTGGAGGAAATTCTAGACTGGTTTGGTTTGAATGGCCCACACCATATCTACATGTTTGTCTGTCTGTCTGTCTCTCTTTCTCGCTCGCTCTCTCGCTCTCATTCACTTATTCACTCCCTTACACAAATATGCACACAAGGCTATTTGCTTTTTGAAAAGGTTTGACTGTTCAATGCAAGATGCAGTTACTAGTGTCCTCTAGACATGTGTGAACCATAGCTCTCACCATCCCCAGGTTTACAGGGGATGCTGGGAGTTGTAGTCTAGAACATCTGGAGGATGCAGATTTGAGGCAGGTAAAGGTCTCCCTTTAGACTATCACCATGATGATAGCCAATATCATCATGGTGATGATATGGCACCAGAAGAAGGATGGGGGTCCTCCCTTGCTCAAAAGCCAGAGTCTAAGGGACAGTGCTCATCTCAATTTACAGCCAAATTATTTTGATGAAAAGATCATGGCCTGATTATTTTTATATCTTTTGTTTTTGGTAGATTTAATGTTTGAGAACCAAGACAATAGAAACAGCTGAAAGCTTGGCTTAACACATCTTTATTGCATGATGGTCACAGGGAACATGTGGTAATGGCGGATGAACAGCTCAATATATACTGTGGCTATACATTTGAATGTGGCTCCTCGGTAGCCCATTGTCTACTGTCTGCGTGGCGTCACTCTCCGTCACACCCTTCTTGTTCAGGTGAGGTAGTGGCGGGAATCTTCCCGCGGCTGTAGGTATTTGGGGAATTGGAACCATGTGAGCTAGGCGCTCGCTATTGCCCCTAGTGGTCACTAGCTCGTGTCCTCAATACAGAAGGTTACAGTGTTACAGTTGGTGATTGTTACATCCACTCATTCGAGTGTTACATTACTTAAAGGCCAATACTCCAAACACAACATCCCTCCCCCCTAGGATGAGACGAAGTCTCTCATCCAATATGGTTTATTGCAAGAGCGTTTTGGGTGCAAGGCTGGCTGGTTTGTCCCGGGGGCGCTATCACTTCTGTGTTCCCTGGTCTCTTGTCCTGCAATGGGAGAGGGAGACTCGTTAGCGACTCGCCGTGGTTCTGTGGTTTTCGGGGTAGGGGTAAACTCCATTGTGGGAAAACCGGGGGCATTGGGGGATAACAAAAAACCCTGCTTCTCGCTTGGACGGGTGGGGGACTACTCCGAAACCCACCCACCCCCGGTTTTGTAACTCAAAGTCAAAATCATCTTCTGGGATATCTGTGGGGGCATCCTCCACGATATCTGCGGGGACAAACTTATTCCCTCCCCCCCTCGGTGGGGCCCACTGGCCCCCTTCTCCTCCCCCTTGGGCTGAACGGGTGGGGGAGAACCCTAACGTTGAATCCTGTTTCGCGGTTTCCCCGCCTTGGTTACCGGGAACCCGGCGCCGGAGTTGATCTGCGTGCTGCCTACAGAGTAGACCTGTGCTGGTCTCTACACAGTACAACACAGTTCCCGTTTGCCCAATGACTACTCCTGGAACCAAGGCTGGCCCTGTGCTAGCGTAGTTTCTGCAATGGACCGGGGCGCCTATTTCGAAACTCTTTGTGCCCGCTATCCCGATGTTCCTCCCAGTGTCTTCCACTCTCATGGGGTCTAGCCTGGTCAGTATTGTAGTCAGCTTCCTGCGCATTAGGAGCTCTGCGGGCGAATAACCTGACACCAGGGGGGTCACCCTATACCCAAGCAAGAATTGGCATAACTGTAGGTTCAGGTCTCTGGGGCCCATGCGCCTCAGCGCGTCTTTGGTGGTACGCACGAGGCGTTCAACCTAGCCGTTTGTCGCCGGGTGAAAAGGTGCGGAGGTGATGTGCCGGATGGCGTTAATGTCAATGAACGCCCGGAATTCGGCAGACGTGAAACAACTAGCATTATCGCTCACAAGTGTATTGGGTATACTGAACGAACTGAACACCTTGCGCAACTGTTTAATGGTTGTGGCTGAGGAGGTGTTTGCCACTGGGATAACCTCTAACCACTTGGAATAAGCATCCACTATAAGGAGAAAGAGCAAACCCCTGAAAGGGCCCGCGAAGTCAATGTGCACGTGGGACCACGGCCCTTTTGCCGCATCCCATTCCCTGTGCAGAAGTCGGGCCTCCTCGGGCCGAGAGTTCTGGCAACTCTCGCAAGTGCCCACCATGTGCTCAATGTCAGCGTCCAACTGGGGCCACCAGAAATAGCTCCTGGCCAATGCCTTGGAGCGGACAATCCCTGGATGGCTGACGTGCAGCAGCTTGAGCACTCTTGCTCTCAGGGATTCAGGGACGACCACCCGCTGGCCCCATAGGAGGCAACCCCTCTCCATGGACAGTTCCAGCCTTTTCCTAAAAAATGGAGCAAATTCTGCCGCCGGGGAAGACGCTGGCCACCCTTTTTGCACCCATGAACTAACTAGGGCCAATGTCTTATCTCTACCTGTCGCCTTGGCGATTTCCGCGGGCACTATGGGGGGTGAATCCAGGACCTCTATCATGAGCACTTGGTGGTCTTGTTCCACCTCACACATGGGGCTGCCCACGTGGGGCAGGGGTGACCTCGATAGGGCATCCGCATGGCTTATGTCCTTTCTGGGGGCGGTAAACCAGCGCGTTCTGGTACGAGTTTTAAAAAATGGCCCACCTCAGCATTCTAGGGGACAGGATCTGCGGTGTGGGCTTGTCTGTGGTGAAAATGCCTAGCAGGGGCTTGTGGTCAGTCACGATGGTGAAGGGGCGGCCATATAGGAAGTCATGAAACTTCTTCGTCCCAGCGATTATCGCTAGTGCCTCTCTGTCTGTCTGTGCATAGTTACGCTCTGCCTTAGACAGGGACCTGGAGTAGAATGCCACCGGGGCTTCCCGCCCGTTTTCCAACACGTGGCACAGGACTGCCCCCACCCCCACTGGAGAAGCATCGCATACCAGAACCACTGGTTTCTTGGGGTCGAAATGGGTTAATATGGCGTCTGAAGATAAGAGTTGTTTCAGCTCATTGAATGCCCTCTCCTGACTCTCGCCCCATCGCCACGCCTCGTCTTTTTTAAATAATTTATGAAGCGGCTCCGCCACCGATGCCTTCCTAGGCAGGAAGGAATGGTAGAAGTTTAGGAGTCCCAGGAACGATTGCAACTCTGGCTTGGAGGTGGGGCGAGGAGCATTTTGAACGGTGGCCACCTTTGATTCGGAGGGTTTTATGCCAACAGGGGTTACCCGGAAACCTAGGAACTCAACCTCTTTTGCGAAGAAGATACATTTGTCTTTCTGCAGCCTCAACCCCGCTTTTTCAAATACCGTCAGTACTTTGTCTAGCCTTTCAGCCAATTCTGACTCACTCCCCCCTGTTATCAATACGTCGTCAAAATATGGCAAGACCCCCTCCAGACCCTTCAACAGACGCTCCACTAATGATTGGAAAATGCCTGGCACCGAGTTCACGCCAAACTGTAGGCGCGTCACCTGAAACGCCCCTTTGTGGGTGACTATCGTCTGCGCAGCAGCTGCAGCTGGGGTTACCGAGAGTTGCTGATAAGCCTGCGCCAGGTCTAGCTTCGCAAAGCACTTTCCCCCATGTAACCTGGCCAACAGGTGGCTGACTACCGGCACCAGATATGCATTTGGGTGTATCGCCTTATTAATGGTACATTTGTAATCAGCGCAAATTCGAATATCCCTGTTGGCCTTAAGCGCTGTTACAATCGGAGTTTCCCACTCTGCAGAATCAACAGGAACTAGGATCCCCTGGCCCACCAATTTGTCCAGTTCTGCCTCTATTTTGTCCTTAAGTGCAAAAGGCACCCTTCGCGGTTTGAGTCTTATTGGGCGGATCTCCGGGTCCAGGTCGAACGCAACTGGGGCCCCCTTGAATTTTCCGAGTCCCTTCTTGAACACCTCGGGATGCGCATTACACACCTCCTGTATTGGGTCAGTTCAATGGTATGCAACCCCCCCCCCCAATGAACAAACCCAGGGGCTTAAACCATTGTGTCCCGAGGAGGCAACAGTCCCCCCCTTTGAGAACAACCAGAGGTAGTTCCGAGGCGTGTTGCTTGTATTGGACCTTGAATTTTCCCACCCCCAACACCGGAATGCTATTTCCCTGTACGTCCTGCAGCGGAGACCTCAGTGCTTTGAGCTTGGGCCGCACGTTGGGGGAAATCCTCAAAAACTCTCTCTGGGAAATGATGGAATATGAGGAACCCGAGTCTATCTCCATCTTAACGGGGACCCCTTGCACCAGTACCTCTACAAAATAACGTGGGTGTCCTAAGGACACGCTGTGGACCGCCGTGTCGTCGTCGCTGTCGTCGGAGATGTGGCCCACGCCGTCCTGCTTCCTCGAGGGCCGGACGCCCTCCTGCTTCTTCGGTGAGCGGTCTGTCGAGCCTTTCCGGTCTTTGCGCCGTCGCCTGCAAACCTTGGCTATGTGGCCTCGGCGCCCGCAGTTGTGGCACTCCGCCTTCCTGAACGGACACTTACTGCGGTCATGGGATGCCCCGCAGCCGTCGCAATGCCGGCTGTCCTTCTGCACCTTCCGGATGTCTTCGTCCTCGCTGCTCTCCGTGGATGAGTGTGGTGCCCACCTGGCCGCTTGTACTGAACCTGCTGCCTTGTCGGGTTGTGGGGGCCTTGTCCTGAACCCCTGAACCCCAGCCCTCATGGCTTCTGCCGCCTGCGCCTCCTTTACGACCTCTTGCAACGTTGGGGGCAGCTCTTTGTTCATCAGCTTTCGCTGGACCTCCTCATCCCACAGGCCACACAGCATGCGGTCCCTGAGGGCGATTTCCAGGTTCTCCCACTTGCATGGGCCGGCGGCCAAACGGAGGGCCGCTGCAAAGGCAGCCACGGACTCACCAGGCGACTGGACTCTCTTCCAGAATGCGTCCCGAGCCGAAAACATTGAGACCGAGGGCTGGAAATGGTCCCGCATCGCTTTCAGGAGCTGCTTGACCGGAACCTCGCCCACCTTCCTTGGAGACACCAGGTCCACCAAAACCTTCATGGCCGGGAACCCGAGCATCCTGATGAGGATGGCCCTTTTCTTCCCCTCGTCCGAGATGTCGTACACCATCAGTGCGCTTTGGAAATCCATCTTGAACAGTTCCCATTCTTCCGGTTTGTTGATGTTGAAACCGGCCTGTGTTGTCTTGATTCCGTGGGGATCCATAATCCCACCTTCATCGCCAATTTAGTGTTTGAGAACCAAGACAATAGAAACAGCCGAAAGCTTGGCTTAACACATCTTTATTGCATAATGGTCAGGGGGAACATGTGGTAATGGCGAATGAACAGCTCAATATATACTGTGGCTATACATTTGAATGTGGCTCCTCGGTAGCCCATTGGCTACTGTCTGCATGGCGTCACTCTCTGTCACGTCCTTCTTGTTCAGGTGAGGTAGTGGCGGGAATCTTCCAGCGGCTGTAGGTATTTGGGGAATTGGAACCATGTGAGCTAGGCGCTCGCTATTGCCCCTAGTGGTCACTAGCTCGCGTCCTCAATACAGAAGGTTACAGTGTTACAGTTGGTGATTGTTACATCCACTCATTCGAGTGTTACATTACTTAAAGGCCAATACTCCAAACACAACAGTAGAACACCTACCATTTCTGTTAGCAGACATAGATGAGTTTTTGCCTCTCATAAGCATGGCTACAAGAAAGATGCATGTTTCTAAAATCAGTATTGTCCAAAAGTGAATTCAGTTAGCTAGAAGTGCTCTGCTACAAGAAGCAAATGCACTTTCTCCACTACAGAAACGTCTAAAGCTTCTTGGTATAATTATCTTTAAAAACAATGTCACTCATCAACAAGGAATTAAGGGTATTTTTAAATGCCCAGGTTTTTTTGTGACAAGGAGAAATCACCACCATTTTGACACAGCTACCCTGATTTAACCATCACAGCAATATGACCATCTAATAACTTAATCAATTTGGAAAGCATATTACTATGTAATTTGTATTAGATAAATCAATATCTGAATAGAGCAAGAATGTGTGATCCAGCTCAAAAAGTTCAGCATCTTAATTATCCGCAGAACTAGTAATGATCTGGAATAATTACAGTCCCCAAACAGACAATAAAATAAATCATCGCATTTATTTTTGTAATCCTTAACACCCATCCTTTAGTCTATTATATTACTAAACCTCTGGTAAACATTTGTGCCTATAAAAATAATAATCTAAACAAGATACTCTTGGAAAAATCTTTGAAGAGTAGAACTTAATTTTCAGACAGAGTGTGGGGTCTGAAAATCTAAGACTATCTCAGGGATCTTTATTCTTCAGTGTCTCAGGGATGGTATTCCCCAAAATGTACCAGAGATGTTGATGGTTTTGTTCTATTTTGTTTTGTTTATCTAGCTGTATTTGTTTATATCTCTTATTAAAGAACTGCTACTTTAGAAACAAAGAGTTTAAATTGTGAGTGATATTTTGCCACCAGTACTTTCAAAATCATAAAAATATGCTTTTACAGATTCACTAAATTTGGCTCTGATTTATGTATGCCCATGTTTGTTCTCAGCAGCATAGCCAGACATTTGGGAACTTGGAAAGTAAAAGACTAAATATATTGTCCTGTTTTAGAAGTCCCCAGTAACCTACAGCAATAGCTTATGCCAGCTAAAACAGCAGAAAAGTGTTTCAGTTTGGGAGTGCAGACCCCATGTGTTGCAGGCAGATGGCTATGACAGATTAGAAAGGCTCTGTGCATGATATCATTGATCCATGAAATGAAAGGCAGTCGTACAACAGACCACACAAATTCCATAGGAAATAAAGCAGAACTCTAGGAGGCAGCTTATCAACAAGCTACACAGAAGAGGACAAACCCCCAATTAACTGAAGGTCACATGGGACAACACAAAACCAATCAACAATCCAGAGCTCAGGGAGATGCTACACATTACACACAGAAGTATGCATTAGAACCTTAACAGGTTTTTCTCCTGAGAAAACATAGATTCAAGGACAATCAGAGATACAATGGAATATGCATTGCTTTTACTGGATGCCATTTTCCTCCTTAATCATACAAAAGCAGTGATAACCATGTTGGCCCGGGTGTATTATGTCACCCGGTGACATAATTCTGCCTGCCTCTGGGGGGCGCCAGTCACTGGGGCGCAACAGGATGAGTCCCTATATCCCTGTGGGCCAGCACACCACTGCTAGCATGAGTACAAAATAAGAACACAAAGCCAGACATTTAAGGTGAAAAAGAGATATCACATTCAAGCAAGCACTAAAAGGTAATTTGCAATTCCATTTTAGGTCAGTCAGTGAGCTCCACTTAGGAGATTCACATGAGCAGAACTCTCTGAGGGCCATATGTGCTTCTATAGAAAAAGTTGGATAGTTAGAATGTTTAGGCTATCAACTGTCCAGTTTCCTGTTCAAGTCCTGGATTTGCAAGAGATTCATTGATTGCATTATTGCAAACCTGAAGGAAAGCTTTAGGCATGGCCTACTTAATCATCCAGGCCTCTGATCATCCAGCCAGACATAAAGTTGGCTGCTCTTTTTTTCTTTCAATCCAGCAGGCTTTGATTGTCCTTATTATACAAAGAGTGCTGTTCGTTTGTACCCTGTACTTTTCTGATAAGCTATTTTAAGGCACCCAATCTGTTAGAATATCTGCTGAATGGATTATATCCAAGATAAGAGAAATGCAGAAGAAGGCTAGTATCACTACATGGTCATATTTAAGCAGCTTAAGCAACCAGCTAGAGGAGATCTAGCAGCAAGAGACCATTATTTATTGGTATTGAAGGTATCAGGCCAGAGAGTATTTGAAAGGCAGCCAATCTTTGTAAACCTGGATGTTGCGTATTCAAATGGTTGCTATGGTACATCCTCGTTATGGAGAGAAGCCTAATTGTCCAAGATAGTCACTTATCACAAGTGATACTGACATTACTTGTGTTTTCGCCTTTAGCAGGTGAGCTGTAAATTAGTTAAGGTGTCTGAAAGAAAGGGTGAGGTGGGCGGCATCGGAGCAGGAGCGGTGACTGCCCATGCCCACCGCCCAATGGAGCCCATCATGGGCGAGCCAAGGGAGGTGAGGCTTTGCACATCACCCAGGCCTCCGTTGGGTAACTCCTGGATGGCCCAGCAGAAGAGGAGGATCTTTCCCAGCACCAAGGGCAGGAGGACAAAGGCTGTCATCAGGACGCACCAGAAATACTTCCGTCAGCCGCAGTGGTACAGGACGTAGAGCCCAGGACGAGTAAGCAGCTAAAAATAAAAATTATCAGAACATCTTACATAACAAACAAAAACACAAGTGAAGTGTGTGTGTGTGCACATGCGCGTGCATGCATGCATGTATGTGTGTGTGAGAGAGAGAGTGTGTGTGGGGAGGCAACTGGAGCAGCGGCCCAGGCTCTGGGCCGGGCAAGGAAGGCCTCAGCGGGAGCCTGGGTAGCAGCAGAGGCGGAAGAGGGAGTCACTCCCTGGCCAGGAAAAACCAAGAAAACACCGGGCAAGGCAATGTAAGCAGCTAAAAAAACTAATTACTAACAAGTCTTGCATTAAAAGAAACAATCCCGAGCAAAGCCGGGTAATCAGCTAGTTTTCTATAAATCAGTCCATCCTAATGATGCTTTCTTGTGATCTTAATATCTTTTCATTCAAATCCTTGTATCTTTTTATGATTAACAGACAACACTCTGCCAAAACAAAGAGCTTTTACTGTATGGGACCAAAGACAACAGAACAGCCGAAGGGTTGGCTTAATACAGGTTTATTGCATGATGTTCCGGTGGAGCATGAGGTAATGGCGGTGATACATCTCTATATATACAGTAGCATTATACATTTGAATCTTGTAGCACGGTAGCTCATTGGCTGCTACCAGCGTGGCCTCGCCCAGGCACGCCTCTCTTCAGTAGTTCTTTCTCCTGCTGCTGAATGTGGGGAAGGTTTTCCCGCGGCTGTCCGTGATTGAGCAATGTGAACCATGTGAGACTGAACGCTCGCAGCTGCCCTCTATGGGCTGCTTGCTCGCGTTCCTTTACAGCTGAGATACATTGTAATTGGAGTGGTTACATTCTTATCTTACAGTACAATGAGCATGCATACATAACATCCCTCCCCCCTAGGATGGGACGAAGTCCCGCAACCATTGTGGCTTGCCGCACGTGCGCTTGGGGCGTGCTTGCGCCTGACCTAGTACCGGAGAGCCTGTGATCCCTGACTCCGTGGGTGCTTGTCCTGCAACGGGAAACGGGGATTCGTTAGTGGCTCTGTGGGGCGTCCGTGCCTGCCTTGCACTGGGGGATGGGAATGGAATGAACAGCTGGGACATGAACCCCTGCCTGTTGCTCTCGGACCCCGGGGACCCTCCTATTGTGAACCGCGGGACCGATGAGGATGCCCTTGTGGTTCTGCTGCCTTCTGTTCCCCGCTCGGGGGGCCTTGAGACTGTGGTGGGCGGACTCGCCGTCGCCTCCTGTCTTGGGGTGTCGGTCTCCGGGAAATTGGTGCTATGTTGCATTCTAACTCACAGGGGCTACTGGGACTGGAAGTACCAGGGGCTGAACTGAAACCCCTCTTTTCACTAGGACGGGTGGGGGACCACTCCGCTAACTCCTCCTGGTACTGTAAATCAAGGTCTAAACTTCTTGGGGAATCTGTGTTTTGGGGATGCTTCCGGGGGCTGTGTGTGAGATCGGGGCTCTTCCTTTCCGCCGCAAACTCCCGCAAAAGATCTCTGAGGATCGATTCCCTTTCCTCCCCCCTTGGTGGGGACCCATGTCCCCCTTTTTCTCCCCCTTGGGCTAAGCGGGTGGGGGAGTACCCTAACGCTGATTCGTGGCTATTTTCGTCTTCGTCCTGCTCTCCGGGGATCCTGCGCCTGAGTTGATCCGCGTGCCGCCTCCACAGGAGGCCTGTATTGGTCTCCACACGGTATGAAACGGGGCCGGTTTGTTCTATTACAGTGCCCGGCACCCAGGCTGGCCCCGCGTTGGTGTAGTTCCTGCAATGCACCGGGGCGCCTACGCTGAAACTCTTTGCGGGTTCCACCCCTACGTTCCGCCCTTTTTCCTCTACTCTCGTGGGGTCTAGCTTGGAGATTACCGTGGCCAGCTTCCTGCGCATTAACAGCTCCGCGGGGGAGTACCCTGACGCCAATGGGGTGACCCTGTACATTAGCAGGAATTGGCACAGTTGTAAGTTAAGATCTCCGGGGCCCATGCGCCGCAGCGCGTCCTTAGTGGTGCGCACGAGGCGCTCTACTTGGCCGTTGGTGGCCGGGTGGAAAGGGGCGGAGGTGATGTGCCAAATGGCGTTGAGGTCCATGAATGCCCTGAACTCGGCGGACGTGAAACAGCTAGCGTTATCGCTGACGAGGGTGTCGGGTAAACCGAACGTGGAAAAGACCCTCCGTAACTGTTTAATTGTTGTGGCCGAGGAGGTGCTCGAGACTGGAATGACCTCCAACCACTTGGAGAACGCGTCCACCACAAGGAGGAAAAGTGTTCCCCTGAACGGGCCAGCAAAGTCTACGTGAACCCGGGACCAGGGGTCCCTTGCTGCGTCCCACTCCCTATGTGGCAAGCGAGCCTCTTCTGGCCTGGAGCTTTGGCACGCTTCGCAAGTGCCGACCATGTGCTCGATGTCGGCGTCTAGCTGGGGCCACCAAAAGTAACTGCGGGCTAGTGCCTTAGAGCGGACGATCCCGGGGTGGCTGACGTGCAGCAGTTTAAGCACCCTCGGCCGGAGGGACGTGGGGATCACTACCCGCTGTCCCCACAAAAGGCAACCCCTCTCTAGGGACAATTCTAATTTCTTTTTGAAAAATGTGTCGAATTCCGCTGCTGGGGAAGACACGGGCCACCCTTTCTGTACCCAGGAGCAAACTGTAGCTAACGTTTTGTCCTTACCGGTCGCTTTGGCGATGTCGGCCGGTACTACTGGGGGGGAGTCTAGGACCTCTATCATTAAGACCTGGTGGTCCCTCTCTTCCTCGCCCACGTGGCAGCAATCCCGGGGAATGGGGGACCTCGACAGGGCATCCGCATGGCTGATCTCCTTCCCGGGCCGGTACACCAACGCGTGCTGATACGCGTTGAGAAAAATGGCCCACCTGAGCATTCTCGGGGACAGGATTTGGGGTGTGGGCTTGTCTGCGGTGAAAATGCCTAGCAAGGGCTTATGGTCGGTCACTATGGTGAAGGGGCGGCCATACACAAAATCATGAAATTTCTTGGTCCCCGCAATTATCGCTAGTGCTTCCCTGTCTGTCTGGGCGTAGTTTCTCTCCGCTTGGGACAAGGACCTAGAGTAGAACGCTATCGGGGCCTCCCTCCCGTTCTCCAGCACGTGGCATAACACCGCCCCCACCCCCACCGGGGATGCATCGCATATCAGGACCACTGGGCGTTTGGGATTGAAGTGGGTCAGTACAGCATCTGATGCCAGGAGTCGCTTCAGGTCATTGAAAGCCTTCTCATGGTCGTCACCCCACTTCCATGCCTCGTCCTTTTTTAACAATTTGTGTAGCGGTTCCGCCACGGCTGCCTTCCGAGGAAGGAAGGAGTGGTAGAAGTTGAGCAGCCCAAGGAACGACTGCAGCTCGGGCTTGGAGGTGGGGCGAGGGGCCTTCTTGATGGCGGCCACCTTGGATTGGGATGGCCTTATTCCCTCGGGAGTAACACGGAACCCTAGGAACTCAACCTCAGTTGCGAAGAAAACGCATTTGTCTTTCCGCAACCGCAACCCCGCCTTTTCGAATTTTGCCAGGACCTTTCCCAACCTTTCTGCTAATTCGGCCCGGCTCCCCCCTGTAATCAATACGTCATCAAAGTAGGGTAACACCCCCTCTAACCCCTTCAGGAGGCGTTCCACGAGTGACTGGAAGATCCCGGGCGCCGAATTCACGCCGAATTGGAGGCGCGTTACCTGGAACGCCCCTTTGTGGGTGACTATGGTCTGCGCAGCAGCTGCGGCGGGGGTCACCGGGAGTTGCTGGTAGGCTTGGGCCAGGTCGAGTTTAGCGAAACACCTCCCCCCGTGTAACCTGGCCAACAAGTGGCTGACTACCGGCACCGGATACGCATTAGGGCGGATCGCCTTATTGATGGTGCACTTGTAGTCAGCGCATATGCGGACCTCCCCGTTGGCCTTGAGCGCTGTTACAATTGGAGTTTCCCACTCCGCAGAATCAACAGGAACAAGAATCCCCTGGCCCACCAATTTGTCCAACTCCGCCTCTATTTTGTCCTTTAGTGCGAAGGGCACTCTGCACGGTTTAAGTCTGATTGGACGTACTCCAGAGTCCAGGTCGAAAGTCACTGGGGGGCCCTTGAATTTTCCGAGTCCCTTTTTGAAAACCTCGGGGTGCGCATCGCACACGCTCTGTATTGGATCAGTCCCGGCGGCGTGTACTCCCACGGCGTGCACCCCCCCAATGAACAACCCCAGGGGCTGGAACCATTGAGTCCCGAGGAGGCTGCATTTACCTCCCTTGAGGACGACTAGGGGAAGCGTTGCAGCGCGGTTTTTGAACTGGACCTGGAACTTCCCAACCCCCAACACCGGGATGCGGTTCCCTTGCACGTCCTTCAGCGTGGACCTCAGCGCTTTGAGCTTGGGCCGCACGTGGGGGGCTATTTTTAGGAACTCTCCCTGGGAAATGATAGAGTAAGAAGAACCCGAGTCCACCTCCATCCTAACAGGGGCCCCTTGTATTACTACCTCAACGAAGTATCGGGGGTGCTCTGTGGATACGCTGAAAACCGGAGCGTCGTCCTCACTGTCGTTGGAGATGCGCCCTACTCCGTCCAGCTTCCTCGTGGTCCGGGTGCCGTCCTTGGGCCTCGTGGTGCGGTCCTGCCTCGCCGAGCGGTCTGGGGAACTCCTCTTGGCCTCGCGCCGTTTTCGGCAGACCTTGGCGATGTGCCCGCGCCAGCCGCAGTTGTGGCACTCGGCCTTGCGGAATGGGCATCTGGCGCGGGCGTGGGCGGCGGCGCAGCTGTCGCAGCGCCGGCCTTCCTTCTGGACCTTCTGGACGTCCTCGTCGTCGCCGCTCTCCACGGACGAGTTTGAAACTCGCCGGGCCGCGCGCACCGAGCTCTCTGCCTTGGCGGGTTTCGGGCGCCAGTCCTGGAGCTCTTGCACCCCGGCCGTCATGGCTTCCGCGGCCTGTGCCGTGTCGAGGACTTGCTGCCACGTGGGAGGCGGCTCCTGTCTCATCAGCGCGCGCTGAGTCTCAGTGTCCCTCAGGCCGCAGAGCAGGCAGTCTCGGAGGATGACTTCTGGGGTCTCCCACTTGCATGGGCCAGCGGCCAGCCGCAGGGCCGCGGCGAACTCAGCGACCGATTCCCCGGGCGCCTGGACTCGCCTCCAGAACGCGCTCCGAGCGGGGAACATCGCTATCGCGGGCCGGAGGTGGGTGCGCAACACCGCCAGGAGCTCTTTGGCTTTGAAGTCGCTCACCCTCCTCGGCGCGATCAGGTCCACCAAGGGCCTCTTGGTCTCGTGTCCGAGCATGCGGACGAAGATGGCCCTCTTCTTGTCCTCATCTGAGACTTCGAGCTCCACCAGCGCTCCATTGAAGTCTATCTCAAACAGCTCCAAGTCTCCCGGCTTCCTGATCTCGTAGCCGGCGCATGTCTTGGTCCCGTGGGCAGCCATCATCCCACCTTCGTCGCCAGTTTACTGTATGGGACCAAAGACAACAGAACAGCCGAAGGGTTGGCTTAACACAGGTTTATTGCATGATGTTCCGGTGGAGCATGAGGTAATGGCGGTGATACATCTCTATATATACAGTAGCATTATACATTTGAATCTTGTAGCACGGTAGCTCATTGGCTGCTACCGGCGTGGCCTCGCCCAGGCACGCCTCTCTTCAGTAGTTCTTTCTCCTGCTGCTGAATGCGGGGAAGGTTTTCCCGCGGCTGTCCGTGATTGAGCAATGTGAACCATGTGAGACTGAACGCTCGCAGCTGCCCTCTATGGGCTGCTTGCTCGCGTTCCTTTACAGCTGAGATACATTGTAATTGGAGTGGTTACATTCTTATCTTACAGTACAATGAGCATGCATACATAACAGAGCTAGTATAAAATAAATGGCTATCAACAAGAGCTGAAAGGTCTTTGTTATGACTCCACCTATATCCAGGACTGCTTATTACTTTCTCACCATGATTTCTGAGTTCTGTTGCTCCTGTTATTATCATTCTAAGTCCTTATGCATCATTCCCTTCCTCTATTATAAAAGGGCAGGGCTTAGTCTATTACTGTGAGGCATCAGTCAGGCAGCAAAATTGGGGGTTTCATTGGGGGGGGAGAGAAACCCAGCAAATAGTTATTTACTTTATTATCCTTGTAGTTTTACTCCCAGAAGGCAGTGCTTATGGGATTTTCTGCCTTGTATGCCAAAGTAAATTGTTTATCTTTGTATACTGTAACCTTGAACTGAACGAAGCAAAGCATGCACTGTTCCAATTCAGGCAGAGTTGGCCCTGGCTCTTTCCCCTTTTGCTACTTCTTTTTCCATGTTTGGCCAGACATGAAACTGTAGAGATCTCCGATGGTTGATGCGAATAACTCATGATCAAAGTTCATTTAAAAGTCTTTATTTGGGGATGAAAGGTATCCATGCGGGGTTCCGAGGGGTCTCGTAGGGAGGTTAAAGGGTAGGATGAGGTAAAGCGGGAAAACTTCTATATATATACATAGGATACGTCATAGGAGCATTGCATCCCGGTACATGTAGTTTGAGGCAGTTTGATATTACATCTGACAAAACTCCTTCTAATATCACACTGACGGGGGGGAAAACATGCAAACAACAAAAAAATCAGCTGCCTATAGCGTCAAACATAACTTTCTGAATAAATGTGTGTGTTGGGCTAATGGAAGTGGTTTGGTTAATATGTCTGCTGTTTGGTCTTTTGTGTCACAGTGCACTACATTGATGAAACCTCCCCTCGACATTTGCCTAACGTGTTTGAACTTGATGTCTATGTGCCTGGATCTTGAACCCACGGCCTCAGCTTTGGATATCTCAATAGCTGCACTGTTATCTTCGTGAATGGGAATGGGATGAGATGGTTTCTTCCAGATCTCAGAGATTAGATCATTGAACCAGACCAGGTTGTTGGCAGCCATGGATAGACACACGTATTCCGCCTCTGTGGTAGATGTAGCTACTATTTTCTGTTTGCCAGTGTACCAATGTATCAGGCTGTCGTTCAGGAGGATTAGGTAACCTGAGGTGCTTGTTCTTGTCTCCGTGTCCCTGGCCCAATCTGCATCGGCGTAGCACGATAGCTCAGGCCCGTCAGCTACCTTTGGGGTCAACAGCAGGCTTGCATCGATTGTGTGTTTCATGTACCTCAGCAGTTTTTTGACCTCGTTCCAATGATGGACCTTTGGTTTGCTCTGATGGCATGAAAGCAGGTTCACGGCCAGAGTTATGTCAGGCCTGGTCCAGCTAGCAATGTGTAGTAGTGACCCAATGGTCGATCTGTACAATGCATTCTCCTCAAATGTTTCTCCATCGTTGTATGTGTTTTTCTGGAAATCCATCTGCATGGGCGTCCCACAAGGTTTGGCGTCTGCCATGTTACAGCTTTCCAGCAGCTCCATTATCTTTTCCTTTTGGGACATTGCGAAGCCATTTTGGATTTTGAATATCTGCACGCCTAGGTACCTATCTATCTTCCCTAGGATCTTCAGCGAGAAATGTTCCTGGAGACTTCTGGTGAACTCATCAGATTTGGACTTACTCTTTCCAAAATATAACAAGTCATCTACATAAACTAGCAGTTTCTCTATCTCATCATTGGACTTCCTTATGAAAACACATTTATCTGATGTGGTAGCGACGAAACCTATCCCCTCCAGAACCTTGGATAAGCACTCATACCACCTCTTCCCAGATTGTTTGAGTCCATATAGACTCTTATGGAGTAGCCAGGTCTCCCCTTCACTCTTCCCGAAGCCAGGGGGCGCTTTCACATAGATCTCCTTGTCTAATTGAGCATACAGGTACGCAGTCTGTACATCAAATTGATACACGTGCTCTTTCAGCACGGATGCCATCACCAACGCGGCCTTGACAATCTCTGGTCTCACCATTGGTGAATATGTGTCAGCGTAGTCGTCTGGCTACCTTTGGGCAAATCCCTGTGCCACGAGTCTGGCTTTGTATAGGGTTTGCTTGTTCTCTAGTGGCCTGACTTTGAAAACCCACTTTGTTCCAATTGTTTTCTGGTGCTCCGGTACCTTTGCGGTTGTGTACATGTTCAGGTCCCTGAGGCTCTTCATCTCCTTTTGCATGGCGGCCTCCCACTTTTCTCTTTCCTCTTGTGGTAATAGGAGGATGTCTTCATATCTCTCGGGTGCGGTTAGATTGTGATCGATGGTCATCACGAAACCTTCTAGCCCTTTGGGTGGTTGGTTTCTGGTTGACCTTACCGGCCTCTGGCATTGAGTGTTAGAAGTCCCGGGTTCATCCTCGTACTCGGCAGAGTCCGGGTTTGCGGTAGTGAGTTCTTCTTCATTGTGAGGATTTGATCTGTGTCCTAACCCATGGAGGTCATGGTCTGAGGTCTCTCTCTGGCTACTACTGGTTATTTGTTCTGTGGTCAACATTTCATTTGAGTGCAGCTTACTCCAGTTGGTGTTCTCATGGAAGCTTGCTGACCTAGATACTACTAGCTTGAGGTTGGAATCCAGGAAACGGTAGGCCTTCAAGCCTGGCTCGTATCCCAGGAATCTCAGCCTCTTTGATACTTTGTCCCCTTTTCTCCTCAACTGTTTTGCATCCCGGGTACATGTAGTTTGAGGCAGTTTGATATTACATCTGACAGAAACTGCCAAAATGAAGGAACCTTTTGGTGAGTTCATTCTGCTGTTCCTTCTGCCTGAGAAAGATTAGCCCCCTGAGCTCCTCCCCTCAGCCGGTTGGAGGGGAGTGGGAGCGGCTGTTACCCATGACATGGGACTTAAGATGCCCAAGGATGTTGCAGAGGATGTTGAGTACCAGGCTCCATCACTGACGTTTAGCCTGGATGCCATCTCTTAGGCTCCCTTAGATGTTCAGCCACAATGTTTAATTGTATTTCAAGTTTTATGTAGTTTACCATCTTTGTTTGTCTGTAAACCACTTTGGGTCACCAATAGGTGAGGAAAGTGGTACAAAAATATACTAAATGAAATAAATAAGAACCTGAGAGACTGAGGTGGCATTTCCTCAAAAGAACTGTCCTGAAGAGTTAAGAACAGGGAGACTATCTCCATGATGATAGCCAATATCTGGAACAGATATGGCAACTGAAGAAGAACATGATTTTGAAAGCATTTTGATTTTTTTATATTTGTTGGGGGGGGGGGTTGTATTTTATTGAAAAATTAATAAAAATATTTTTTTAAAAAGAAAGCATTTTTTTACTAATGCCACACTACCTCTGTAACAATAACTGAGATATGTTTGGCTACACAGGATGCTTCACTAACCAGTCCTACAGTCTCATCCATCAGGATTCATACATTCTTGTGATACAATGGAACATGTTGTGGATTTTTTTCCCCACCAAACGCTGACCACAGGCAGCAAAATTCAATATGGTCCTGAGATCAGATGCAGAGGAAGTCAGGGACCGCACCAGTGTACAGAACAGGCCATTTAGACATTTCATTTCCTGCACCATAGAAACCTAACCTATGGCTGAAATCCAGTAGTAAGTAACAAATAGAGTAGGCCCATTGAATTAAAAGAAGTGATGAAGAAGCTGACATACCAAATCCCCACTGATTCAATGGGTTTATTCTAGCTGTCACCTACTGCTGGATTTATTGAAGAGAGATATACAGTAGTCTGAGATGCACTGTGTTTCAACATCTAGCCATGAGGCTTAAGAGATGAGACATGCAGAAAAATGTTTTTTTTTCCCTTAAAAAGAATGGAGCTTTTAAAAGGCTGTACCCATTCCCTGAATAGCGATGCTTTTATCCCTGACTTGCCCTTGTAGTATATGTTGAAAGCTCTTTTTTTCCTTTCTGAACCAGTCTGACATAACTCTATGCTCCCCAATGAAATTACAAACTCTCTTGTGTCTAGGAAAGGGGAAAGTGTCTTGCTTTCTACCCATTATTTTTCTGGAAATTGATTGCAAGTCATTTTTAGAGAAAGGATGGGTAGGAACCATTCCAGCCTTTCAGAAACATCTTTGTACTTTATATCCACATATGTCCACCCACACACAATTTAGAAGTAGGAATTCCCCACTGAACAAGGGTAATGAACATTTCTACATCTGACATTTTTGCAAAGAAAACAAAATGTCTTTGGCGATAACAAAACTTGTTTGCAATTGTATCCTTTACATTTTCCCATATCTGAGAATTTACCTTTTGTCTTGTACAGTAATGGCCAAAAGTGCTAGAAGTTGTCCTCTTCATTAGACACATCCATCACAGAGCAAGAACCTTCCTTTTTCTTTCCTTTGCTGGTAAAATGTAATAAAAATAATTTCTAGGCCCCTGCTTCCAATTTATGGCAACTCTATGAATTGTTGACTTCCAAGATTCTCTGTTATTGAGGCTTCCTCCACATGAATAGGAGTTCACTTTTTGAATAATAATAATTATATGTCAGGGGGGCATCAGTATTTTAGAGATGATTAGGTGGGACATGGCCAAAAAAAGGTTGGGAACTACTGGTCTAATCCATGAGGCAACCACTTACTTGCAAATGAAGCTCAATCTGTTGTATGTGTTATATGTTGTGGTCTGGGTTCGAATTGTGCAGAGTTAAGCAGTTAGCTTTCGGCGGCAGCGGTGGTGCCCGTGTGGTTTTATCTCTCTCTCCCAGACAATAACAAGCAGTGATGCAGGGTAATGGTGCAAACAGAAAAAGCTTTTACTCAGCAGAATAGCTCAGATAACATAAACAACAGATTCCTCTCTGAGAACGTAAAGCAGATAAACAGTCTGTAAGTCCTTGCGAGCAGTACTTTAAGTCCTGAGACACAGTAAAAGTACTCACTGCAACTCCAGCCTTCTCCTGGCTGGCTGTAGGTTGGACAAAGCTCTTTTTGTCCTGGCTTGTTCCTTCAGTTAAGTTTCAGTCCTCTGAAGACTGCTCTGGCTCTTTCTCTCCTCTAGAGAGTTTCAGCAAAGCCAGCAGCTTTCACTCTAGGCAAAACAGTGAAGTCCATAAGGCAGTAAACTAGCTAGCAGTCTGGCTAGCATCCATTCAGTATGCCATGATGCAATGGCACGAAGCCTATGGCATAAAGCAGTTCTGGCATACAGCATTTGGCATAGAAGGGTTTTGGGCATAAAACGTTTTGGCATAAAGCAAAGGTGGCTACTGAGAAGCCCTAATTTATACATGACTAGCAAAGGTTGCCCGGCGTTGCCGGGCTATTTAAAATGGTGTTGGAAAGTTTTTGTTGTTGTTGTTAATGTTTGTAAAGAAGAGGTTAGTCTATAATTGAAATTTTTAAAATTTTCATTTATACAAAAAAAATTTATGGCCTGTTATAAACTGTGATGAGTTTTGTTTGGTGTTTTGGTTTTGTGGATGAAAAAAAGAATAAAGGATGATATACTTTTTCGAAAAACTCTTGGGGCCTTTTGTGTGGGGCTATTGTGCTTTTTGAATTTTTTTTATTATTGTGGGCAGCAAGTGCTGCTGGTAGGGGTTATCTTGTATTTTGACTGTTTTTTCTCTCGTGGCCTCTGGGTGGAGCTTCTTCCAGTAAGTAGTCTCTTTCTTTATTCATTTCTTTTCCAGTAGTTGTGTGAGGTCGTCTGATGGCTGTTTTTCTTTATTTGGGGTGGTGGTGGTGTTTGGATTTTGTGGTGTTTGGCTGGGGGCTGGGTGTGTTTGGAAATGTTTGTTGTTAACTTTTTTGGTGTTATTTTTGTTTGTTTTTGTGTATTTTTGAATGTTTTTGATTGTTTGTTTTTGTGTTTTTTGGTGTCCTACGGGGGGGATCCCCTCTCTGCCGTCTCCCCTGGCTCTGGAAGGCTTTGGGGGACAGACCACTTTTGTCTCTCCAAACCTTCCAGACTCATGGGACCCAGGAGAGGGGATCGAATCCAGGCTACCCTCTGATATTAAAAGGGAAATCTCAATTGGGGATTCCCCTTTAATATCAGTGGGGGGGTTGTGATCCCCTCTCCGCTGGCTTCCTTGGGTTTGGGAGGGTTGGGTTGAGAAAATGGGTCTGTCTCCCCCACCCTTCCGGACCCAGGAGAGCCATCGGAGAGGGGGATTCCCCCCCCCAACCTCCGTTTTTAAAGAGAAGTAACCGCTTGGTTTCTTCTCTTTAATATGGGGCGTGTGTGTGTGTGGGGAGGGGAATCCCCTCTCTGCCAGGTCCCCTGGGGTCAGGAGGGTTGGGGAGACAGGCTTCTTTGGTCCCCCCAAACCTTCCAGACTCATGGGACCCAGGAGAGGGGATCGAATCCAGGCTACCCTCTGATATTAAAAGGGAAATCTCAATTGGGGATTCCCCTTTAATATCAGGGGGTGGTGTTCCCCCTCTCCGCTGGCTTCCTTGGGTTTGGGAGGGTTGGGTGGACAAAAGGTGTCTGTCTCCCCCACCCTTCTGGACCCAGGAGAGCCATCAGAGAGGGGGATCCCCCCCACCTCCGTTTTTAAAGAGAAGTAACCGCTTGGTTTCTTCTCTTTAAAATGGGGCATGTGTGTGTGTGTGGAAGGGGAATCCCCTCTCTGCTGGGTCCCCTGGGGTCAGGAGGGTTGGGGAGACAGACTCCTTTGGTCCCCCCAACCCTCTCAACCCCAGGGGAGCCAGTAGAGAGGGGGAGCACAATACCCCCGCCCCACCCAGTGATATTAAAGGGGAAACTCCGATTAGGAGCTTCAGGCGCCGATGGGGAGGGGGGCTTTAGTTCCTGTGGCTTGTCGGACTTGCTCTCCCAGTGTTTTTGTTTTATTTTTTGGGTGCCGGCTTCCTCAGCATTCTGCGCGCTCATGGTGCACAGGACACTGGGGCTTGTAGTTATGGGTTTGTGCTTTGTGTATGTGCTGCGTTTTTTTAAAACTGTTTTCTTTTGATTGTCTGTGGCGCGTTTCCGAATGTTCCTTGCACTGCGCCGTGCGAGAGCCTCTCAGCCTGATTGGCTCTGGCGTGGCACGGCGCAAGGAATGTTGGGAAAGGAAGTTGTTTCCCTTTTTTCGCGTTTGTGGGGCTGTTGCCCCACTGCCTGTTTTCTCAATCCTTTGTTGACCTGTGGACCCAGATAGCCGTTTGCACGAAGGGTGAGTGCAGGCAAGTAGGGCGAGGCATAGCAACCAATAGCCAGTTCCAACGGTTAACACTTGGTTTTATAGGTTAAGATATTCTGCTCTGTCACCCACTCAGTAGATTCAGCTGGGTGCTGCTCTGCAGAAACCCTTAAAGACATAGTTTCATGTATCTTACACAATACTACTTGCACACTGGTCAATATATCCCTATCAGTATGTAACTCATGAATCTTGAATTCTCCAATCCCTCAGCAGGAAAGTTGCTAGAGTATCTTCTTTGTATATTGCACAGGAAATGCAATTACAGTGGAACCTCATACAACAATTGCCACATATCGCAACGAAATCGCATAACAATTAGGTTTTGGGGAGAAATGGTGTCCCGCATAACAATTTTCCCTATGGAAAAAATCCGTGCAACAACTTTTCAATGGAAAAAACCACTTAGCATGCATTGTATAGCAATTGTTATGTACAACAATGAGCCCTGTGGATTGGATTAAAATCGTTGTATGTGGTACCACTGTAATTTCCATTTTCTCCATTACTATTTGTGTATATAGCTTCAGCAATCCTGAACTTCTGCTTTGAAGCAATCTGCTGCATTAGATACCATTGATTTTCATCATATGGAGTGAGGGAAAGATAATTCAAAATGTGTGTATTCACAATAACAGCATTCCATCTCTAATCGACTTATAATATCAACTTTAATATCATTTGTCCAAACGTAATAGATAGCATAGTAATTCTACCAGTCCAAATTCTCCAGTCTTGTTCTTTCATTGCAGCTAACATAAAACAGGAAGGATGAAAATATTCTGTATAAAATACTGCAAGTTTGTGATGAAGAATTTAAGAGGCCCAATGCCTAAGGAAAAATTATTCAAGTTCTTACTTGTTATCTTTTCTTGTGGAGGAAGCAGATGAATTCCAAGGGGAGATCATCCCAGACTTCACCTTATCTTACATCTAACAAAAGTGTACTCTGTAGCTCCCAAGCTCTTGAGAATAAATGAGGAACTTCACAACAGATAACTAATATAGTTTCCATGAATGATTTAAAAACCTCAAATTAAAAGCAGCCTCTAATTCAAAAAGAACATGTCAGACAGCAGAATAGTTCATTTGGCTCATGTAAAGTTAAATTTGTTGTGAAAAGCAGCTTTAAATTCAAAGCTTCGTACCCCACTTCTTATCTCAGGGACTCAGTACAGTTATTTAATCAGTTCCTTATGTGGGATGTAACTCTACCATTGCCAGTCACCAGTAAGCTAAATGAAAGCGCGGCGCCAAAATGGCCGCCGCGCTCTTTGCGGGGGGCCCCCACCCGGACTCAGACATCCGGATGAGTTAGGGGGCGTGGCCACCTCTCTATAAAAGGGGTGGCCACGAGGCAGCCGAGCTGCCATTTTAAAATAGCGACGGAGAGGAGAAGTTTTCTCCGTCGCTGTTCCTTCGGTTCTTCGGCTCTTTAGCCCTTGACTTTCCAGGCTGGGAAGGAAGGAGTTGCACAGAGCTTTTGGCTTGCTTGCTCTGTGTTTTTTTGGCATCGGTTGATCCCTGGAAAGGGATCCTGCTATTCGATATGCCTCCCAAACGGAAGGCCCCGGCGACGAAACCGCGGCCAACGGGGAGGACTTTTGCTGGCCCTGCGCAACGCGGAGGGCAGCCCTCAGGTCGGAGGACCAGGGCTGCGCCCACGCGGCAGGGCACTACCTCCACCGATACCGGTGGGGCGATGCAGGCTGCTTGGCCCTCGGCTAGCCAGCCTTCAACCGGCCCTTCCGGGGCTTCGGCCCTCAGCCCGCAGTTGCCGGCCATGGGTCCGTTCAGCGGGAGGGGGGCGGTGCTGGTGCACAGCACGTTTCCCCTCCGGCCCCTCATGGGCCGGAGTTTTGGGCATGGCCCTATTCGGGCCCAGGCTCTCATTTTGGGGTTCCTGGTCGAATGCCTGGTGGGCCGTCCGGCCCACCCGGCCCACTTTATACTGGGGGATCTGTGGCAGTTGATGCATTGCTAACGCGTTTAGCTGTGCTCGAGGCATCCTTGGGGATGGCACACAACCCCATGTCAGGTGGCCCATCACTCTCTGCGGGGGGCCCTTCGGGTTCACCGGCTACCTCGACAGCCGCCACACTGCAACAAGCGGCCAGCCTGGTTGAGCTGCTTGAGACGCTCCAGCCTGCCCCTGCCGGTGTCTCGCAGCTCCCTGTTTGTCCGGAGCTACAGCAGGAGAGCGATCAGGTGTGGCCCCAGAGCTCGATTCCGGTCGCGAGCTCCGACGCCTGCCGTGGGCCGGAACCCCCAGTGGGGGCGGCTCATGGGGGTGCACCTAGTGAGTATCAGGTTCAAGTTAATGCACCCACATCACAGCCCACTTCCAATGGTGGGGTTCAGTGGCCATGGCCTCGTCAAGTCGAGGCGAGTGGGCATCAGTTGCCAGCCTATCCCAGTGCCCCTTGGTTCCATACTGGTGCAGCATTGGGGGTGGGGGTTTCTGCCCCCGGGGCAGTGCCGGGCATCGCAGGGACTGTCCAGGTTCCGCTGCGTATGCCCCGGGTTCGTAATGTGCCAGTGACGGCCTTGCCGACGGCTGGTTATTCCTTGCCCCTTGGTGATCATTTGTCCCAGGTCACGAGGGAAAAGATTTGGCGGGGGGGAGTACGTGGATATATTCTCCCTATTGAACCGTGAGCCCACTAAGGAGGAGAGAGAGGGACAGGATGACAGAGACAAAGAGCTGTCCAGCCATCGTAAGCCACCACGCACCTGGGCCAACTGGTTGCCCGCATATCTTATTTATATGGCGGTGTACCTCAGGGCCTGGCCTGACCTGGCCATTCCTATGGTCCAATATTTGGACAATATTTACAGGGCAATGGTGGATTTTCCTGGCCCATCGTGGTTGGCTTACGATGAGGAATTTAGAATGAGGGTGCCCTTGCACCCGGAGATGAGATGGGATGAGCCCTGTCAGAAATTGTGGCTATTGTACATGACCCCCATGCGTCCGGCACCTGGGGATAGGTACCATTGTGGACATGCCGTTCAGCGAGCTGCTCCAACGCAGGCTTCCCGCCAGTCGGCGGGGCAGGGGGTTCCAGCCCGCTTGCTGTGTTGGAGCTTCTCGGCTAGCGGTGTGTGCAATAAGCGGCAGTGCCGATACAAACATGAGTGTCCCTCTTGCGCTGGCCCCCACACCGCCGCCGCGTGTCCGCGGGCCGGCGGGTCATGGGGCAGAGGTAGAGGTGGACAGGGAGCGGGCAGAGCTTCTGCTGATGGAGCTAGCCAGACAAAAGGCCCCCTCCCCAGTTAATGTGTATATGTTGGAGTGATGGCTCTCAACTTATCCAAGGAGAGAGGACGCGAGGTACCTCCTCGAGGGTTTTCAGTGGGGCTTCCGAATCCCATTCAAAGGAGTGCGGGGACCCCAAGATGCACCCAATTTACTGTCCCTGAAGGGTAGAGAAGAGGTGGCTGCCCTGAGTATCGCTAAGGAGGTTGAGGCCAAGAGGGTGGCAGGCCCCTTTTCTGTACCACCCTTCCCCAACCTGAAGGTCTCCCCTCTGGGGTTGGTACCCAAAAAGGCCCCGGGGGAATTTCGTTTAATCCACCATTTATCGTACCCGGCGGGTTATTCTGTCAATGACGCTATCCCTGATGACCTTTGTTCGGTCAGGTATACGTCCTTTGACCAAGCCCTGCGAATGGTGCGCTCTTGTGGTCCTGGTGCCCTCCTGGCAAAATGCGACATTAAATCGGCATTCCGATTGTTGCCAGTGCACCCGGAGGACTTTGAGCTATTGGGTTTTAGGTTCCAAGGGAAGTTATTTGTAGATAAGGCCATGCCTTTTGGCTGCTCTATATCCTGTTCAGCATTTGAATGCTTTAGCACTTTCCTTCAGTGGGCCTTTGTTCGCAGGTCCGGGTCTCGGTCTGTAGCCCATTACCTCGATGACTTTTCGTTCGGGGGTGAATGGGGCTCGGACACGTGCACGCGTCTCCTCACTACATTTCAGACGCTAATGCAGGAACTGGGTGTCCCTTTAGCGCCCGAAAAGACCGAGGGCCCATCCACTACCCTCACAGTTCTGGGTATTGAAATTGACACGGTCGCACAGGCATCCCGGTTACCCATCGATAAGGTCACCCGGATCTCCGCGATGGTTTTGGCCTTGCTGGCCAAACGTAAAGTATCACTTCGTGAGCTTCAGGTGCTACACGGCCATCTTAACTTTGCCTGCAGGGTGGTTACGCCTGGCAGGGCATTTGCTCGGCGCCTATGCGACGCCATGTCTGGCCTGACAAGGTGCCATTATAGGGTCCGACTAACTAGGGGCATGCGGGCTGACCTTTTGGTTTGGCTCTCATTCCTGCGGGACTTCAACGGGGTCTCCTTTTGGAGAGCCGACCTTTTAGTTTCCCCTAGGTTTCAAGTACAGTCGGATGCCTCCGGCTCCCTGGGATATGGGATTTACTTCCAGGGGAGGTGGGCTTATGGCCAATGGCCTCCAGCATGGCGGGGCATGGATCGCCTCCGCAATCTTACATTCCTTGAGTTTTTTCCAATCCTGGGAGCTTTGATGCTATGGGGCGAGGAGTGGGCTGACTCTGTGGTTCACTTTTGGTGTGACAATGCTGCGGTAGTGCACATTGTCAATGCTCAGACGTCTAAATCACCCAGGGTGATGGCTTTAGTTCGCCAATTCGTGTTACGTAGCCTACGCCTCAATGTGTTCAATTTAAAAAATTTTGTGTGCAACTTCAGTTGACCGAGGTGTGGCCCATTCCAGTGGAACAAGTTTTACAATTCATGGTTTATTTACACAGTCAGGGCCTCGCTCCCCGCACTATAGCATCCAGGCTGTCAGCACTGGCATTTATTGCCAAGGTGAGGGGTTTTGCTGACAGCATGAACGATTTCTGCATACGGCATGTTTTGGAGGGGTGGACACGGGAACGTGGCCACTGCCCGGACACTCGTCACCCAATTTCCCCAGGGGTGCTTACCCACCTTGCACGAGGCTGGCCTAACCTATGTTTTGACAGGTATGAAGCAGCTCTTTTTCATGCGGCTACCACGGTGGCCTTCTTTGGAGCGCTCCGCATCAGTGAGTTGGTACTACTGTCGAAGGCGGATGCAACTCGTAGGGCACTGGAACTCGACGATGTCTATGTTTCTAATGAGTGGGCTCAGTTGAGGATACGTTCCTCAAAAGTTGATCAGCACGGCGTAGGCAGTGGAGTTAGACTGCTACAATGTTCCATGGCAGACATCTGTCCGGTTGGTGCCCTACAGGAGTTCTTGGCAGTGCGTGTCACGCACCCTGGCCCGTTTTTTTGCCACCAGGATGGGTCTCCCCTTACTAAATTTCAATTTTGGAAGGTGACCGGTATGGCACTTTCCAGTGTTGGCCTCCCAGGGGCTCGTTACGGCACCCATTCATTTAGAATAGGTGCTGCTTCAACTGCAGCTGCATTTGGGTACTCTGAGGCTGATATACGCCGGATGGGAAGATGGGGATCTATGCATTTTGCATTATATGTTTGTCCGCTTCAGGCATGAGTACCAGTTAAGTTACTGTTCTCTTTTTTCTCTTACAGACCCTGTGTGTCCCCGCACACCGGTGGCAGTATGGCTGGTGGGCCACAGTTACGTGCACTGGGCAGCGCAGTATGCTGCGGCGACAGAGTGGGGACCCCAGCTTGGACTGCGTGCGGCCGCATGCATACATTGGTACAGTAAGCGTGGAATGAGATGGCGGGAACTGTTGCCATTCCTTTTCTCCATCAGGGATGCTGAACCGCCAGATGTCCTTGTACTGCACCTCGGGGGCAATGACCTCGGCCAGGTCAGTGGCCTTTCTTTAAAATTCACGATTTGCAGCGACCTAGCTTATTTGCATTATGTGTGGCCATTCACAAGGCTGCTATGGTCGGACATCATACCACGTCACGCTTACAGGGGAGGTATTGACCTCCGTGCCCTTGACCGCGCTCATCGCTCGGTGAACAGGGCAGTTGCCCGGTTCTTGGCAGACAAGGGTTTGGGGATGGTCATCCGACACCCCACCATTAGTTTACAAAATTATGATCTGTATGCAGGGGATGGGGTCCACCTGTCGGCTCGAGGTATGAACCTCTTTTTAGAAGATTTGCAAGTAGGCCTGTTGACCGAGCTGACGGTCTGGGGGGGGGGTGAGTCTTCATTGAAGCCTCCCCGTGTGGCAGGTAGCACTGGTAAGGTAAAGATTTATGACCCATAGGTATCCAGCAGGTTCGCAATTGACTGGCCAACACTTAGACAGGTACAGGTGTAATAACGTTGACCGCTCAACGACGAACCAGGCAAGGGATGATGGCAGGAGCTTTTCAGCATGCATCACCCCGTGATTTGATGGATACACATCAGAGGGTGGGGTCAGTATATAGTTTATTGACTACGGTCAACAATTTGTTTGTGTCAATAAACAAATTGATACAAATGGATACATTGTAGCCAATTGCCGTTGGCAATTTTGGGAGGAACCTTACCAGTGTTACTGCGGCCTGCTTGCCTTAAGAATTATAATTGGATGAGTACCAATTGAAAGTTATAATTCGGACTAGGGCATTATTCAATAAAAGTGGCCCAATGCCTTTATCCATATACCGGTGTCTGAGTCTTTCTTTGGGGGGTGCGCCTGCAATGAAAGTGCGGTGCCAAAATGGCCACCGCACTCTTTGCGCCCCCCCCAGACTCAGACATCCAGGTGAGTTAGGGGGCGTGGCCACCCCTCTATAAAAGGGGTGGCCACGAGGCAGCCGAGCTGCCATTTTAAAATAGCGACGGAGAGGAGAAGTTTTCCCTCCACCCCCTCCCTAGTGAACAGTGTGATATTTTGGTCGCTTCGGGGCCGGGTGGGAATTTTTGTCTGGAACCCACAATTGGCCCTTGGGTTCTGGTTTTTTTTTGCCCATCCCACACTGTTGCTGAGGTTTGATATAGGGGTTTTCTTGCTCTTGACTTTGGTCTCTTAGGCGGGTAGCACTGGTAAGGTAAAGATTTATGACCCATAGGTATCCGGCAGGTTCGCAATTGACTGGCCAACACTTAGACAGGTACAGGTGTAATAACGTTGACCGGTCAACGACGAACCAGGCAAGGGGTGATGGCAGGAGCTTTTCAGCATGCATCACCCCGTGATTTGATGGATACACGTCAGAGGGTGGGGTCAGTAGATAGTTTATTGACTACGGTCAACAATTTGTTTGTGTCAACAAACAAATTGATACAAATGGATACACTGTAGCCAAATGCCGTTGGCAATTTTGGGAGGAACCTTACCAGTGTTACTGCGGCCTGCTTGCCTTAAGAATTATAATTGGATGAGTACCAATTGAAAGTTATAATTCAGACTAGGGCATTATTCAATAAAAGTAGCCCAATGCCTTTATCCATATACCGGTGTCTGAGTCTTTCTTTGGGGGGTGCGCCTGCAAAGGGTGCTGGACAGGGAGGGAGGGGGTGGCACCTATGGGGGGTACTGCATGATGTCATGGACTGTAGCCACCAGATGACATAGTCTACCCACCTGAGGGGGGGCACCAGTCACTGGGGTGCACCAGGACTTGTCCCTGTGTCCCAAATGACTATTGCAGGCCTACCAGTCACGAGCCTGGATGAGAAAGGTGGGTTGAGCATTGGATTAACACCCCAACCCTGTTAAACTTTATTGTTGAAGAACAGGTCCCACCCAGCATGAGAAGAAACTACTACTACTAATGTGGGATGTGTTCTGGACTGTATCCCAAAAATATATACCTTATATATTTTGCTTGTACCTTAACATGTCACATGCAGTTCTTTGAGGACTAAGATCATTCACCTTAGTCAGCATCCAACCTACCAATTATACCATATTTGACATTATTCCTATTTCCAAGTTCTTACTTCAACTTGAGTCAACATTGAAACTGGAAGCTTGGATACAGAGAAAATTTATTGCATATAACAATGGGTTTAGGAGCTCATTCAAAGTACTGCTAATTCAGTCCAAAACATGTTTACTCAGCAACATTCTGTGTGGTCATCAAATATCCATGATGTCTCATAGCACACAACTCCACAAAGAGTTGTACATCTGTATGTCAGCCAAAACTCTGCTCACAATTTAAGCTTGATCCCAGTGGACACAAGGTTGACTCAGCCTTTCGTCCTTCTGAGGTTGGTAAAATGAGTACCCAGCATGTTGGGAGCAAAATGCTAATTACTCATGAACTGCTGAGAGTGTGCTCTAAGCACTATGTGTAATTGCTACATTCTGTGTTGCTGAGATTACGTAGCAGGCAATACCATTTGTCTTCCTACCTTTAAAAAGCAATATGGCTATTCTTCTAGAAAGGCATGGTTATTCAACTGAAAAGAATTCAATACTGTGAATTCAAGGTTTCTATTCATTTTTTGAGAGCTGAAGCATAGTTAGATCTGAAAGGTGACAGAATCCATTTTTTCTCCCAACAGTTTCCAGTGTTTTCAATCCAGTGAGTGGGTACCACAATAAGTATGTGAATTGATGCTGCAAGACTAAAGATTGCATCTGAAGATTGGGTTCTTTCTATTTCTGCCTCAAAGGAGCATCAAGCGAACACACAAACAATATCTCCCTAGTTTAATTTTCTTTTAAAAGAGCACCATGCTTCCATTTGAATGATTACTAAAAGGTGGGGCAAAAAATAATGTCACACATGGACAGTTGCAGAGGAGAAGGGTACAGTGATTTGTTCCTCCTTTTTATCAAGGGAATTTAGAAGTGCTAGACTGATGTCAATGGAACAAAGTATATTTCTAGTACAGTAGTACAAAAAACTGTAATTCTTACCCTCTGGCTCTTTGTTTTAAGTATAAGGGACTGTTACTATTTCAGTTCATGTGATTATAATGGGAAAATCTTACTAATGATTTAGTGCTCATTAGCTAATTTGTAATACTTTCCTAGTTTAAGTTACATTTAACATATCAACTGTCCAACAGGCTGGGTTCATTATAGTCATAATTAGAACAGACCCACTGAAATAAGTGAGACCAGTCAGTCTTGCCTAATTTAAACTCCACTGATTTCAACAGATCTGCTCAAAGTCAATCCAATGTTCTCATGAGATGGCAAAGATTACAGCATTAATAAGAACAAAATTTCTAAGATTCTTCCTTGGAAAAGTATTGAATGTGTCTCATATTTCATATTGTATCTTCTGCTTTATTTCTTAATTTTTGATACCAGCTGTGTTTCATATATATGTTGGACACTAAGATCAAAATAAGCTATTCACCACCTCAGTCCTATGTTAAAATATGATATGAAGCAAACTTGCAAAATCCAGAGTGAAGATTCCTCAAAGACTTGTAAATTCAGAAATGTGGATTGAAGGCTTGTAGTATTGGAAATATGAGATGAGCAGTACAAGCTCCTGAGTTTTCTGTTTTACTGTTAATTGTATATTACTTGTATTTGCTTTTAATTTGTGCTATATCCAGACTACTTGGGTCGCTGTATAATTTAATAAATTAATAAACATTCTCAGGGGGAGAATTTAATTCTTCTCTTTAGTTATCAGAGCTCAGTATGACCCTCTTAATTTTTGGTTTCTATTATTTTATCTGTTATTTATTTATTTATTTTTCATGCTTATATACCGCCCACTCAGGTACAACCCAACTCAGGGTGGTTTACATGGCGGACAGTAAATACATAAAAAGATACATGATAAAACAAAGTTAAAAGTTAAAAACCCACCTCTAAAAAGTGTGCAAGTACCGAAAATATGTATTAACAGAGAAGAGGTTATTGATTGGTATTCAGATAAACTTGATTGCCAAGTGGAGCCAAAATAGTCCCAAAGGATCTAAAAGTAATTTGTAACAGGTCATCAACTTTATCTCATTTGCTTACTTTCTGATTTAGTGAATTGATGTCCTTTTATTTATGGCAATCTTTACAGGTAGAGAGGAAATAAGCAGAAGCTTAAAAAATCAATCTAAGCTAAGCCATCCTAGTTTCCATTCACTGAAAATACTACTAAAATGGCCCAGAACTAACTTAATTAAAATTAAAAATATAATATAATATAAAATATAAAAGACAGATTTAGCGGAAGACTCAGTTATAACTTTATATAACTTTATATTTTGAGTAGCTTGCATTTCTGACAAATTAAATAGAATTTACTTTCCTAGAAATAAACTCAAGAAACAATGCAAACTACCGGAAAATATAACAATGTATTGTATGATATTCGCTATTAATATTCCCTCTAAATCCACCTTTTATATTTTATATTAAAATTTTAATTATGCAGGTTCTGGACTGTTTTAATAGTACCTTCAGAAAACATTTCTGTTTTCATATTCAGAATGCTGTATATACTCGAGTATAAATTGAGTTTTTTAGCCCCAAAATGAGCCCCAAAAAGGGAACTCGGCTTATACTCAGCTCAATGACAAGGAGGGACCCAAGACTGCGCCAGATTGAGATGTGTCAACAATTTAATTAATTTTACCATATTTTCATGTATTTTGATTAATGAAACTCACTAAAAGCTGCTGCATTTCCCACCCTCGGCTTATACTCGGGTCAATCTATTTTCCTGGGTTTTCAGGTCAAAATTAGGTACCTTGGCTTATATTCGGGTTGGCTTATACACGAATACATATGGTACTGAATTCACATTATATAGCTATAAACAAGTCTTTATAGCCAATTTTTAGAGTGTGTGCTGATGCCTCAACTTGAAAAGGTCTTCACAAATTATACATGACAGATCCTAGGCATTCCCAACCTTACGTATTTACTCAGAGAGAGGCATGGCTTCATCCTTCAACTGCTCATGCCAGGCAGGTGCTTCTGTTCCTCCTAGCAGAAGCACAGACAGATGGCGTCTGACAGGGTTTCCCCTTCAATGACATTCCAAGTAAAATGATTTTGACTTCTCTTTTGGCCTAGGCAGGCATAAGTGACAAACAAGTGCCAATCAAGAGCTTCCCTCCAACTGGAACTCTTTGTTTGCAACAGCATGAACCTTTTGAGATGAACCAATTCACAAAGAAATAAAACCTTTTATTTATAGTATTGAGCCTGAACATCAGGCATTTGTCACTACAGGTAAAGTAAAAGCCTTTGTTGCAACATTTGAGCATCACTTTATTTGCATGTGAAATTAAAGCCATGGTCCTATAGTTGCTGTGCGGGACTGCGGTGGCTTAGTGGTTAAGACGCTGAATTGGACAACTGGAAAGTCAGCAGTTCTAGACCTGAGAACTGCATAGCGAGTGAGCCTCCATCTCTATCCTAGCTCCTGCCAACCTTGCAGTTCGAAAGCAAGATATTGTAAGTGGATAAATAGGTACAACTTCAATGGGAAGGTAAATAGTGTTCCATGCACTCTAGCATCGTCATGCCTGCCACATGTCCATGGAAATGTCTGCAGACACAGACAGTGCTGGCTCTTTGGCTATAAACAGAGATGGGCACTGAACCAGAGTTGGATATGACTGGTTTTCAAGCAAGGGCAACCTTTACCTTTACTTTACCTATAGTTACTGTCCTCCTTGGCCTCTCCCTTCTTAGGGATTGGGGACTGCACCCAAGAAATTAAGAGAAGACTGAGATTTGAAGGGCAGGTTTAAAACAATTAAAGAAGGTCATCAAGTATGAGAGTGTGTCACTAGGGACCAAGAACAAGATTATCCACTCTCTTGTATTCTTGATCATTATGTACTGGTATGAAAGCTAAACAGTAAAGAAAGCTGGGGGGGAAATCACTCTTACGAAATATGGTGAGATCTTTGCAGATAATGTGGACTGACTGAAAGATGAACAAATAGGTCCTAGAAGAAATAGAACCTGAACTATCTCTGAAAATAAAAATAATGAAGCTGATGTGTCTGACTTTGGGCACCTCATGGGAAGGAAAGATACTTTGGAACAGACTGTAGTGCATACCTGTCAAGTATCCCGTATTGGCTGGGATTTCCCATAATTTTGCGCCACTTTTCTTCCTTTCCCGCCCGGAGCTGCTGCCGTCATCCTGTAATTTGGTGGCGGGGGAAACGTGGTTACTGTGCATACCCTTCTGCACAGGTCCCTTCTACGCATGTGTAGAAGCCTTCTATGTATGCATAGAAGCCTTCTACGCATGCGTAGAAGGGTTCTGCACAGAAGGGGATGTGTAGAAGCCTTCTACGCCTGCGTAGAAGCCTTCTACGCATGAGTAGAAGGGTTCTGCGCAGAAGGGGATGTGTAGAAGGCTTCTATGCATGCGTAGAAGGGACCTGTGCAGAACAGTTGTCCGGAGCCGCGCTTGACAGGTATGCTGTAGTGCTGGGAAAGGGAGAAAGAAAGCAGAGGAAAAGAAAGCCCAAATGTGAGATGGACCTAAGGGAAGCCACGGGCTTCCATTTACAGGAATGTTGAGGACAGGACATTTTGGAGATTGCTGATTTATATTGTGGCCATTAGTTAGAGATGACTTGATGGCACATAACAACAACAAACATGGTATTACAGGCACACATGTCACGGTAGAGTGGAGAAAGCCTTCACAAAAGTAGCACTGAGCCACAAACCAGAACCTAGAACTATTAAGCACCAAAGGTACCTCCATAAACTAAGACTAGATGTCAAGTTGAAGAAGACTTCTTTACCAGAAATCCCTAAATAAATGCATTATCTATTATCATTCTGTCCTTTGAAACTCGGCCCAAGGGGAAAATTGCTGTCATATGTAATGGTGTAATTATTAGAAGAAACCCCAGTTTTATAAGGTTTAAAAAAGATTCTCATTATAGCTGTTGCATGATTTATTTCTTACAATTCAAAACTGGTTCTATAGCAAATGGTACTTCAAACTACTTTATACTTGAATGTTTTATTTTTATTGTACTGCCAATTAAACTATAGAGTATTTGTTTGTATTACTATGTATTGCTCTTTTCATCTATATGCTAACAGACGACAAAGTACAATGCTAAAGTTAAAGGAACTTGTTTTTTAAATGATTGTCAGCTATAGTTCTAAATAAATATATTATTCTACTTTTGATCTGAATTTTTAAAATGGACTAAGGGTGTAACTGACTGCACAAGGAAATAGATCACAATTTGAAATGAACCAACCCAGTGCAACCCGTTCTGGCAATCACAGAAAGCATTAGGAAATGTACTCTGGCTTAATCCTCATCTGAGACCAACAGGGCCATAGCCAGGGGGCCCAGGTGGTGGTGGTAAAAACCCTCCTGAGCTAAAAGCCCCACCCCCCTCCCCCGAACCCACCCTGGGACGCCAATGTTATACATGTGAATGTGACATAGTTGCCCCTCCTGAAATTTTTTTAATCACCAACACCTCAAAAAAATCTAGAATCCTGACTATGGCCCTGATGACCAAAGAGATATTTTAGGTACCTGTAGGGCTTCTACATTTTCTGGCTGTGCTGTACTGATTCCCTAAGTGACCTTTTCTGGTATGATCAGGCACACATCTTTGCAGCCATCTATACCCAGAAACAGATGGATACAATTTTCGTCTACATAAGGGTGAAGGTTCTGCATGTATAACCAAATCCCAGGATGACAATGGGATATTTGCTCTTGCACTGAATCATATACTGTCATACATGCACACACAGATGCAACTGAGAACATCTATACCTATAAAATGGTGTGTTAACCGTTGGAATGTGACAAAGGATGTTGCACCAGGCCCCACTAGCCCGTAATGGGCTCCGGTTCACTCACCCGAACCCGGTTCGCAGGTAACTGTCGGGTTGAAATTTTCACCCAGGGGGCAGGAGCCCCCCGGACACAAACAAAAAAAGGGAACTTCAATTCCCAATGTTCCTTGCACCGCACCATGCCAGAGCCAATCAGGCTGAGCAAAAGGAACTTTTAGAAATGCGCCGCTGCCAATCAAAAAAAAGCTACAGGGAAAAAACCGTTGCAGTAACCAAACATGCGCAGGCAAAACTACAAGCCCCAGTGTCCTGCGTGCCATTAGCGTGCAGAACGCTGAGGCAGCTGGCACACAAAAAATAAAATTAAAAAAAAACCCGCCGCCACTGCCCTTCCTTCCCACGGCAGCATGGCCCACAGGAAAAAAGGCCCCCCCGCCACCACTGCCCTTCCTTTCGATGGGCCAGCTGGTGCATGAAATAAAAAGAAAAAAACCCGCCGCCACTGCCCTTACTGTCGACGGGCCAGCCATCGAGCCTGGCCCATGAAAAAAAGACACCCCCGCCCTTTTCTGCCCACGGGTCAGGGAGTGAGCCTGGCCCATGAACACCCCCCCCCCAAAAAAAAGAACACCCCCCACACTTTTCTGCCCACAGACCAGGGATCGAGCCTGGCCCGCGAACCCCCCCCAAAAAAAACACCCCCTGCCCTTTTCTGCCCATGGGCCAAGGACCAAGCCTGGCCCGCGAACCCCCCCCAAAAAAGACCACCACCCCCGCCCTTTTCTGCCCATGGGCCAGGGATTGAGCCTGGCCCGCGAACCCCCCCCCCCCCCCAAAAAAAAGACCACCACCCCGCGCTTTTCTGCCCATGGTCCAGGGATTGAGCCTGGCCCGTGAATGCCCCCCCCCCAAAAAGATCACCCACCCACCCTTTTCTTTCAATGGGCCAGGGATCCAGCCTGGCCCGCAAAGAAAAAAGACCCCCCAAAAAAAACAACAACAAAGTACACAAAAAACATTCAAAAACAGTCACAACAACATGCAAAGCCAGCCACAAAAACAGTCAAAAAGAAACACAAAAACATTCAAAAAGTAAGAACAAAAACATCACAAAGACACCACCCCTCCAAAACCCAACACACACCCCCCCCAAAAAAAAACTCAGAGAGCTTACATGGAGATGATTTCACTCCATGACGGCCAGAACTCAAATGAGAAAATAAAGAAAATACTTACCGGAAGTGACACCCAGAGGACGGAAGAGAAAAATTGTAGAGAGGAAGAAAAGCTCACCACCTCCACCCAGAGGCCACAAGAGAAAAAACATTCAAAAATATTGAAACTATTAAGATTAATTCCCAAATTAATCGAAAAAGTTATAAAAACATTCAAAAATAATCACACTAATCTCAAAAAATACCAAAAAAACAGAAATCACTTTCACTCAATAAAATAAAATAAAATAAAAATACGTAAAAATAAAGATTTAAAAAACCAAAATTAAATTTTAAACTAAAAAATAATAATTTACATTTAATAAATTAAATTAAAATAAATTTTGCATAAACATAAAACAAAAACCTTCAAAAACCAATTTAAAAAGCCCAGCACTGAGGAAGCCTGCGAGCAAAAAAAAAAAACCACACACACACACACACACAGGGAGCGCAAGTCCACTGCAGGCGGACGCAGCGTCTCGAAGCCACAAAATCACAAAACCTTACAACACAATTTTAAAAAGCCCAACACCGCTGGGCAAAATATGCCAGTTTAGTAGAAAACCCTTCTTGTACTAAATGTATTCGATTAAGATTTCAGCCATATCAAGCATTGAAGAAGCTATTACTTCTCAGAGAGAGCACTAAATGAATTGGATCAAATCTAGGACTCCCACCAGCCAGAGACAACAAGGTCTCTACTGCTCATTAATCACAAAAAGAATTCAAGGTTTTTAAAAGAGAAATACCTGCTGCTCGGACTGTTAAAACCATGCAGGCTGGGGTGGACTGGACATCAAGGCTGAGTCAAACTTAATATGTGTATAAAGTTCAGCTTGGGCTTCCATCCTGGTGGCTTGATTTGCATATCATGCTAAATTGGACAGTCTAATTTGCATAAAATGCTAATTAATGCAGCATTTACATTATGCAAATTAAGCACATTAATTGTTGCATTTTTATACCAACATATTTTAATAGTAATAAAGTCAAGTCAATTCTGAGTTATGGTAACACTTTCCAGGCTTTTCTAGATAGGTAAAGGTAAAGGTTGCCCTTGCTCGGAAGCCAGTCGTATCTTACTCTAGGGTTCAGGGCTCATCTCTGTTTACAGCAGAAGAGCCAGTGCTGTCTGCATTTGCAGACATTTCCATGGACATTTGGCATGCATGCCTAGACACCAGAGTATATGGAACACTGTTTATCTTCCCACCAAAGTGGTATCTATTTATCTACCTGCAATTTCTTGCTTTCAAACTGCTAGGTTGGCAGGAGCTGGGACAAAGACAGGAGCTTACTCCATCAAGGAGTACTTGAATATCAAACTCTGACCTTCCAGTCTTCAAGCTCAATGTCTTAAGTTTAACCACTAAGCCACCGCAGTCCCTGTTTTCTAGATGCACAGAAGTAATTTATCATTCTCTTCTTCTGGGGACATCTGGGGATTGTACAGCTTGCCCATGATTACACAGGAGGACTCTAGTCCTGGGAGGCAAAGTGGGGAATTGAGCTTCCAATCCCTGGTTCCACAGCCAGAGAATTAAACCCTCAGTTATCTAGCCAATTTACAATATATATTTAGCCTTAATCACAAAGCTTACTGGGTATCCTTGGGTCAGTAGTAATTTTCAACCAAACCTACCTTACAGAATAAAATGAGAAGGAGAGCCTTGTAAACCTGATATGTACATTGTTTGTACATATAAATAAATAATGACATTTTGCTATGCACATTCAGTTTCTGGTGACATTCTTAGGTGATGTGTGTTATTTTTTGACATCAGTTTTTACTGATAGCAGACAAAACACAGCAAAAAACAAACAAAACCTAAAGATCTTTGTAGTGAGATCATACAAAAATGATGTATAAATGATGTATTTATTTTTTCTGGTATAAAAATATATGAGTTTGGCCTAATATGAAGATGGTGATATTAAGTATAACACAGCTGATCCAGTGCCGCCTCTCCCAGCCTGGGAGAGGGTAAAAGCGGTGAGCCCCCAGTCTGCCGAGAACACCGACACTGCCACAACTGATCCGGGGCCGCCCCTCCCAGACTGGGAGAGGGTAAAAGCAGCGAGAGAACACCGCCGCAGCTGATCCGGGGCCGCTCCTCCCAGCTTGGGTGAGGGTAAAAGCGGCCCACCCCCGGCCTGCCAAGAACACGGCCGCAGCAGCAGCTGATCTGGCTTTGCATCCCCACCCTGGGACAGGTACGGAGGCAGAGACAGCTGCGGCAGGATGTGCCCAGAGGACTCTTAGGAGCACCCCTGCCACCACCGCCAGACCAGCTTTGCCTCCCTACCCTGGGACAGGTTCGGAGGCAAAGACAGCTGCGGCGGGACGTGCTCTGATGACTGCTGTAGTCTCCCCCTTCGCCTCCCCGCCCCGGGAGGTCAGTTGAGGATGTTGAGCTTTTGCTCCATCAGGACTCATTGAAATGATTATAGTATGTTTGTAGATATTGTTAATTTTACTTAGTATATTGCATATTGTATTTGGATCCTGTAATCTCTAATATTGTTATTTTTGAAATGTGATTTGTGAATGCTTTGTGTCATTTATAATGCTTTGTATTATTTATATTGAATTATTTATATTGCTTTGTATTACTTGTAAACCGCTTTGAGTTCCCCTAGGGGAAGGAAAGTGGTATAAAAATCCAAGCAAATAAAATAAATAAATAAAAATTGTTTTTTTCATATACAGTGGTACCTCAGATAAAGTCCAATTTGGATAAAGTCTAATTTGGGTAAAATCACGGTTTTCATGTACAAGTGATGCATCGCATAAAGTCCAAAACCGCAAAAATATATATATACAACGTTATCTGAGGTATTTGGTATAGGAAGCTTGGATAAAGTCCATTTTTTTGGACTTGGATGCATTGCCGATTTGATTCGGATAAAGTCCAAAATCTGATAAAGTCCAAACTTGTGGAACGGAGGTTGGCCTTTATACAAGGTTCTACTGTATGTACAAAATCCGGAGCAAGTGTCCTGAAATTCTGTGCTTTTAAAAAAGACCGGTAAAAAGCATTTTAAAATTATGTTCTTTTACTCTGACTGACATTGTTCTCAAAATCCTTTTCCCCCCACTTATTTTTCTAATCCGATTCTATGATACTGACATTAAGGTCTTGCTCCCATATTTTCCTCAAAGTTTCTTGTGAATTAGTCTCTTTATTTAAAATTTTATAAATTTTACTTACCAATCCCTTAATATCCATTTCTCCTTTTCTAATTCTAAGTAATATTACCTCAAAATCTGTCTTATCTCTTTCCATGCTTACACGTCCCAGGTAGTTACTATTCCAGTTACTATTACTATTTAGTAATATTATTTGAAACCAATTCAATTTCAGCTGTGAGAAGATATCATTTTTTCCTGATTTTCCTTACAGACGTTTAACCAGTCCTTCAGCAGGATAATATTATTTTTATCCAGAATTTCCTTCACTTTGCTGTCTATTTTCATAGGATTTTTTAAAAATCCTCTAATTCTACAATCGGAGAAATATCAGGGACCAAGTCTTTTTTAACCTTTTTCCATATGCCCAATATTACCTTCATCATTTTGTTTTTAACATCTAATTTAGTCCCTTCTCTACCCAAAAAAGCCACCTTACCTATATGATTTAATTCCTTCATCTCAAGATCCTCCCATATTAATTTTTCCTTCCTCAAAATCTTAACTATGTTTTTAATCTGGAATGATCTATAGTAGTTCTTGAGATATGGTATACCCAACCCACCTTCTTTTTGAGATGAATACCACAAACTTTTATTGATTTTGGCTCTGATTCCACCATTACAATAAACATTAAACATATTTTTGGAATTCTTTAATTTCTTTTTCTTTTCATTGAATCGGCAAAGTATCAAATAGAAAGTTCAACTTTGGAAGTAACATCATCTTGCACGACGCAACTCTGCCGAACCACGACAACTTTAGGTGTTTCTGAATCCTATCTAATGCCTTCAAAGGATGTTTTAAAATTACTAAGGTGTCATCCTCATACGAACTTATCTTATTTTCTACAATGCCTTCAATTTTTGTATCCTGTCTTATAACATTTGCTAACATCTCCATTGCCATAATAAATAATATTGGAGATAGCGGACATCCCTGCTGTGTTCCTGCTTCTAAGTTAATCTCATATCCGTATTGGCTTCATTAACTTTGATATTGGCAGAACCTTGCTGATATAATTGATCTATAACACTCTTAAATTTATCTCCAAATCCATATGAATTAATTATTTCCTTTATTGTTACCCATTGAAGAGAGTCAAACGCCTTAAATATATCCAAAGATACCATTCCTACCTTTTCTTTATCTTTTATCGCAATGTCGATTAAGTCCAAAACCCTCCTTGTCAGATCTGCCATATACCTTCCTTTTAAAAAACCTGCCTGATCCTTTTTTATATATTCATTCATGACATCATTGAGTCTGTTAGCCAATATTGTTGTAAATATTTTTGCATCTTGATTTATTAAGGAAATGGGCCTATACGATTCTAGATGGTATCTGACCCCAGTTCAATTACATCAGATAGATAAAAACAAAAGCCCAATGTGTTGGAGGTGCCAAAATAATTTGGGAATATATGAACATATGTGGTGGAGTTGCAAGGTGGTAAAAGTGAGATTTCTAGAATTTTGGGGGAAAATATAAAACTGGGGCCAGCTATAGCTTTGCTGACTGACACAGAACATATGAGTCTAGGAAAGGATAAAAAAGAATTGCTTTCAATATGTTTGACAACAGCAAGACAATGTATAGCGAGAAAGTGGAAGAGTGATCAGACATTAAGGATAGAAGATTGGTACAGGGAAATGTGGGAGTTACTTTTGAATGACAAACTAACATGGGAGCTGAACATAAAAAAGGGTATAGTAAAAGAGAATAGATCTTGGCAAATTTGGCATTTATTTGTGGAGTTCGCTGGTCAGGGGGGTGACCGAAGCAAGCCAGTACAGGAACATCATAGTTTTTGGAAATAGTGATGAATAAAGGACACCACATTCTCTAGGGCAATGTATAGTCACATATGGTGTAATGACAATTTCTGTTTTGAATATTTTGAGATGGTCTAGAAAGGAGAGTTAATATAAAGATAAATAAGATAAGGTAGATTGAAATTAGTTGGTTTATTCAAACTCATTATTCTATTGATAATTATTATTGGGCTAAGAGGACATGAATTGTGGAATATGGTAATTTAAAGCTTTCTACCATTATCCTTATACTTTCAGTATATATGGCTACCCTATATTCATATTTTTCTATGCTCTTGTTTCATTTTCGTATTGTATGTGATTTTTTTCCTTCTTTTATAAGCATTTTGTATTACTTTTAAAATTAAATTTAAAAAATTAAAAAAGACTGGTAGTATGTATGTATGTATATATGTATGTAAGTACTGTGTGTGTGTGTGTGTGTGTGTGTGTGTGTGTGTGTGTATTACTTTTGTTTCAACAATCAACAAATCATCAATAGTGAAGCTGAAATTAGTTTAGGGATAAATTATACCTTGAAAAATTAGGCTAGTGTGGGAGTCCCAAATGCTGGTTTCTGAATTATCAAAAATGACATCTGCAACTAGTGCTAGGGCACTTCAGACACTACCCACACAAATTCACACTTCCCTCCAGTGCCATAGGGGTATTTTAAAAGCACTGGTTTCCTTTTTTTACCAAATTTTGAGATTCAGAGAGAACTCTTTCTTTGTCAGACATCATACTTATAAAGCAAGTTTAAAGCTGTGAGGAATGTGCATGGGAATGCAGGCCTTGGATCCACTTAGTGGTGAGCTGGCTTATTCAGCAACTGGGACTCAGCCCCCGGCCCCCAGCACCATGGTGTCCCCCTTGGGTTCCAATCCAAAGAGCCAAGCTGAGATGCTTGGAGCGATCGAGCAAAGGAGTGGGACTCCATGTTCCTCTGCCTGCCTTCTCCTCCTTTGCCACCAAAGATAAGGTTACAAAAACAGCCCCATTTACTGTGTATCTGCTGTGGCATGGAGGTTGCATTTTTGCCTTGTAAGCAAGAGGTTGTCAGTTCGAATCCCCAGAAGGGAGTTGAAATTAGAAGGTGAGTGGGAACATATATATTATGTTAGAGCTAAACATCACTCCCTGTCCAGTGCCCTTTTAGCGGAGCCAGCACACGTCCTGGCCACACTTTCTGTTGCATAACACTGTGAACTATTTCCCCCCCCCCCTATTATCAGACTTTTTTCTAAATCCAAAACCATGGAGCTCAATTGGAATATTGTCCATTCTGGGTTTTTTTTTCTGGACATTTATTTGTGTATTGTTTTTTCCAGAAGAGCTCCAAAATGGTAAGAACTAGGAACACAAAATTTGACACAGATATTACTGAGTCCTCAGCTATTATACATGTTAACTGTGTTTTCTGACAGGAGCAGAATGTATCTTTTCTCATGTATCTATTCTTATGCAAATAAGTGGATTGAAAAATGTGCACACACTGTTAGCCAATGGGCTTGTTGTATTATTGTTACTGTTACTATTTATAGTGTATATAAGTCTGAGTTTTGCCCCATCCAAACAGTGTTCAAACCCCACTAATAAAGAGCTGAATTTCACTACTTCATTCGTCTGCTTCTTCATTCCTTGAACATGAAACTGGCGACGAGGATGGGATGGCATCCTCACATGGCAGCAACATCGGCCCATTCGACCCAGCTCATCCAGAAAAATGGGCAACATACGAACGCCAGTTCCACCACGCAATGGCCTCGCAGAAGATCACCAATGCTTCCTCGCTCAGTGCGGTTCTGAGATGCTTGAGCTGGCAACCCACCTCGTTCTTCCATGGGACATGGATGTGGTGCCACTCGCGGAGATCATGTCCACACTGAGGAGGCACCTGCAGCCAGAGGTCTCGATCTTCCTGGCCAGGGTGGCCTTCCACAGAAGAGAGCAGCGACTCGGTGAATCCATTGCAGACTACGCTGCCATGCTGCGCATTGCTGCCGCCCTGTGCAAGCGGGACAACATTGAAGAAGCACTCCGGGACTGTCTGCTGGCCGGCATGAGGGACGAAGATGCTCAATTTCACCTCATGATCAGAAAGACGCTAACCTTCACGGATGTCCTAGAAGAGGCAGTAGTGTCTGAGGCCGCACAGTCCAGGATAAAGCTTTTCCGGCATCGCCACTCCACCACCAGTGCCACCGACTCAGCTGTGCAAGCTCAGCAAAGTTCACCTTCATCCTCCTCAGCATCGACTGGTTCCACCTCTTCATCGGAGTCCAGCGATGTAGAGGGAAAAGTCCGAGCGGTCCGATGAAAGCACCGAGAGCACCGTGGCGATTGGGAGAAGAAATTCCTACGCAAGTGTGATGGCTGCAGAGCCCGGCATGACCGCAAGAAGTGCCCCTTCTGCACCACAGAATGCCACAACTGTGGGCGAAGAGGGCACATTGCTAAGGTATGCCAACAGCAAAAGCAAAGACTTCCAGCACCTGTGCCCAAGAAGAGTCATCACCACAACACGTCCATCGCCAAAGTGTCACCCAAGCCTGAGCCGTGCCAAGTGGGCATTGTTAGCGAGTGTTTCTTCACAGACCTGAGCCTGCAGGACATCCCCTTCAAGATGGAGGTGGATTCAGGTACTACCTTTTCCATAATTCCACAGCAGGAGTTTTTGAGAATTCCCCCTGACTCTCGGGCCAAGCTTAAATCCTTTAAAACTTCCCTCCGGGATGTGCAAGGTTGCCAGATTCCGGTCCTGGGGGTGGGTAATTTCTTGGTTAAATTCAAAAACATTCGCACCTCCTTGCCATTGGTTGTAGTTAAACAGGGCACTAACTGTCTTATTGGGACCCAATGATTTAGGCCCCTGGGAATCTGGCTTTCTGGCATCCACGCAATAGACTCTCAATCCGGGATGTTTGTGCTGCACATCCTGAGGTATTCAAAAAGGGTTTAGGTTTATACAAAGAGCCCCCTGTTGACTTTGAGCTTGACCCAACCATCCAGCCCATCCGGATGAAGCCACGCCGGGTACCCTTTGCTTTAAAGGAGAAGATAGAAGCCAAACTGGACAAACTGGTGGGGCACGGCATCCTAGTGCCGGTGGACTCCGCAGAGTGGGAGACACCAATCGTGCCTGCTTTGAAAAGTAATGGGGAGGTCAGGATATGCGCTGACTACAAGTGTACCATCAATAAAGCTATTCGCCTGAATGCATATCCTGTGCCCGTGGTAAGCCACCTTCTTGCCTCCTTGCATGGAGGAAATTGCTTTGCAAAACTTGACCTTGCCCAGGCTTACCAACCATTAACTGTGTCTCCTGCTGCTGCCATAGTCCAGATCATAGTATCACATAAGGGGGCATTTAAGGTAACTAGACTACAATTCGGGGTGAATGCAGCCCCTGGAATATTTCAATCTCTTGTAGAACATATTTTGAAAGGGTTGCCTGGTATCCTGCCATATTTTGACGATGTCCTGATCATCGCTAAGGACACTGTCGAACAAATGGCCAGGCTCGATCGAGTCCTGTCACGTTTTGAGAGGGCCGGTCTATGTCTTGGAAGAGACAAATGTGTGTTTTTGGCACGGGAAGTGGAGTTCCTGGGGTACCGCATTACACCCCAAGATATCATGCCCTCTGACTCCAAGGTGACGGCCGTGCGGAATGCACCCAGGTCAAAACGTAAAGCCGAATTGCAATCATTTCTAGGATTGTTAAACTTCTATCACACTTTTCTCCATCGCAAAGCCTCAGTTGCCAAACCATTACATCAGCTTCTTAAGAAAAGATACATTCTGCTCCTATAAACAGTAACAGTAACAATAATACAACAAGCCCATTGGCTAACAGAGTATGCACATTTTTCGATCCACTTATTTGCATAAAAATAGATACATAAGAAAAGATACATTCAGCTCCTGTCAGAAAACACAGTTAACATACATAATACTTGGGTATTGCAAAATTGCTGCTACAGACCACATGACTTTATCTTTCATTCATTGTAAGTTAACAAGGCACACATACTGTTCTATGCTATCACAGACTGGTTATAGTGCAAGGCTAACTATTCAAAAAATGTGAATGCTGGTAGAAAACCTGATAGAACATTTCTTTTTTTTAATAATTTTTATTAAATTTTAACAAAAATACAATATATAAAGACATACATCAAATTCACATCCAGTAAGAACACTATATTTCAGTTGTGACTCGATATTATTTTACTTCCCCCTTCCATTTCTCTCCTTGGTACAATGTTTTATCAATGTTGTTTATAATTTTTCCAAATCTAAATTTTTAAATTTTCACCATCTATTTGTGCATTTCATAATCTCTAATATATCATATATCCACCAAGTCACCCTACTACTTCGTAATATCAATACAAAAATGGCATAACTAAAATTTAAAATTAATAAATTTAAACCAAAAAAGAAAATAAAACAAAAAGACTAACCACCCTGTGTTATATACATTGCCCTGGAGAGCATGGAGTAACATTATGGAATCATTCCCAAAAACCCTTGTGAACGGGTGCAGGTCTATTCAACTCTTCTCCCTTCAAAGAGTAATCCACAAAAGTTTTCCAAATCTTCCAGAATCTATTTTCTTTAATAATCCCCTTTTTCATATTTATCTCATATGTTAATTTATCATTCAATGCCAATTCCCACATTTCCTTATACCATTCCTCAATTTTTATAATCACATCATTTTTCCATTTTCTCGCAATGCACAATCCACCCGTTGTCAGCATTATTTCAAGCAATGCTTTTTTATCTTTACTTAAATTTATATCTTCCACATCTGTCAGCATGATGGTATTTGCACTCAGTTTGATTTTTGTTCCCATAATTTCATTTATCTCATTCTCAATACCTTCCCAAAAATCCTTTACAACCTTACATCTCCACCACATATGTTCATATGTACCCAATGCACTCTTACAACGGCAACACATTTTATCATTTTTTTATCTATCTGATGCAATCTCACCCGTGTCAAATACCATCTCCACAACATTTTATAATTGTGCTCCTTTACTCTAACCGACAAAGTCCTCATAATTCTTTTCTTCCATTTATTTTTCCAGTTTTGATCCTCAATCTTTATCTCAAGATCCTGTTCCCATCTCACTTTCAGCTCCTCTTGTGGATTACCCTCCTTATTTGTCATTATATATATTTTACTCACCAGCCCCTTTATACCACTTTGTCCCTTTCTTATTTTCAAAACTAAATCTTCAAACTCTGTCTTCCCTCTTTCTAATCCGGCCTCATTCATAAATTTACAATTCCACTTATTTACTATTTTTATCTGAAACCAATTTAATTTCAATTGTGCATACAAATTTATTTTTCTCTCGTCTCTGCATGCCTGTCTCCAATCTTTCAACAGGAAAACTTCATTCTTATCCAATACTTCTTTAATCCTTTTATTAATTCTTATTGGAAAATTTGCAATATCCTCCAATTCAATAATAGGAGAAATATCTGGTGCCAACATTTTTCTCACTTTTTTCCATGTTCCCAATAATGTCTTCATCATCTTATTTTTAGTATTTACTTTCCCGATGTCGCCTCCTAGAAAGACTACTTTTCCCATATAACTAAGTTCTTTCATTGCAATTTCTTCCCAAATTGCCTTTTCCCTTGCTAAGATCTTCACAACGTTCTTAATTTGAAAAGCTCGTAATATGTTATTAAATTTGGCATTCCTAACCCACCATCTTTTTGAGGTAAATACCAAAACTTTTTTGCCAATCTGCATCTTTTCCCCCATTACAAAAATTATTAATCATTATTTGAAACTCATTGATTTCCTTTTCCTTAAGTTGAATTGGGAGTGCATCAAATAAAAAATTAATTCTTGGTAATAACATCATTTTACTTATTGCTATTCTTCCAAACCAGGACAACTTCAATTTTTGTAACCCCAGTATTCTATCCTTGATTTCTTTTTTCAGTCTTACATAATTCAATTTGTTAAGATCTTCAAATTTGTTTGAAATATTTATCCCTAAATATTTCAAATTATCCTTAATTTGTAAATTACCCTTTCCTTTTATCTTTTGTTGATCTTCTTTGCTCATATTATATAGAATCATTTCTGATTTATCCCATTTTATTCTCAAACCCGTAATATCTTCAAAGTCCTTTAATAACACTTGTATTCTATCCAATGCCCTTACAGGATGTTTAGTTATTATTAGAATATCATCCGCATAAAGATTTATCTTATTACCTAAAACCCCTTCTATTTCCATATCTTCCCTTATAGCTTTTGCCAACATTTCCATTGCCATAATAAATAAAATTGGCGAAACTGCCTAGTACCTGCTTCTAATTTCACTTCTTCTGTGTCCTCATCGTTTACTCTAACTATTGCGGTACCTTGCTGATATAGTTGTTCAATTGTCTTCCTAAATTTATCTCCGAATCCATAGCATTTGATTATCTCATTAATTGTTACCCATTGTAAAGAATCAAATGCTTTGAATATATCTAATGACAATAGTCCTACTTTTTCTTTTGTTTGTCCAACCACGTTTATTAAATCTATAACTCTTCTTGTCAAGTCTGACATATGTCTACCTTTCAGGAAACCCACCTGATCCTCATTTATATAGCTGCCCATAAACTTGTTCAATCTATTAGCCAATATCACTGTGAAGATCTTAGCATCCTGATTTATCAATGAAATTGGTCTGTATGATTCAACTTTTTCCAAATCCTTCCCGGGTTTTGGCAATAACACTATTATGGTCCTATACTAGGAAGTCGGAATTTGTCCACCTTCCAATATATAGTTATAAAGTTTAGTCAATTTTGGAACCACTAAATCTTTAAACTCCTTATAAAATTCAGCCGATAGTCCATCTTCTCCAGGTGCTTTATCTGTTTTTAATCTAGCAATAACCTTTTTTATTTCCTTTTCTGTTATCCTATCTTCCATTCTATTCCTGTGTTCCTGATCTATCTTATTAATTATTAGTTTCTCCAATTGTTTTTTGAATTTTATCTCATCTATCTTCTTTTTTGCATATAACTCCTGATAAAAATCCTTCACAATTTTGCATTTGTCTCCAGTTCTATTACATCTAACCCCATCTTTTCTAATCAAAACTCCAATTTCCCTTTTTTCTTTTGCAGCCCTTGCTAATAATTTTGAATTCTTATTACTGTATTAAAAAATTCTCTTTTTAAATATAACAAGTCTCTTTTTACCTTATCTATATCTTTTCCTATCAATTCAGTCTTAATCTTTGTAAATTATCAAAAACCTTCTTATCCTTAGTTCTTGCATGCTGTTCTTGTAAATGTTTTATCTCATTCTCAATTTTATCCTGTTCCACGTTACGTTGTTTATTCCTAATACTAGCCAATTTAATACTTTCCCCTCTAAAAACCGACTTCATGGCATCCCATACCACATTAAAGTTTACCTCATCTGTGTCATTCCAATACCAACTCTCCTTCCAATTCTCCATTATTTGTTCTTTAAATTTAGGTTCCTTAAATAATTTTGAATCATATCTCCAGACCCTTCTTTTTGTCTCCCGATCCTCTACCCTCAACTCTATCATCATTTTTGCATGATCTGATTCCTTGAAAATACCTACGTCTACCTCATCTATGCTTTTGATTATATTCTCTGTTACAAATACATAGTCTATTCTAGAATATGAATTGTGTACGTGTAAAAAATAAGTGTAAACCCTTTCCAACCCCTTGAACTCTCTCCATGTGTCCTTCAATCCTAATGCAGTCAAACAATTGTCCAAAATCGGCTTCTTAGTTCTTTTCCCACATTTTAGTAGATTTGTACAATCTAGATTAGACCTTATTAAGTTGAAGTCTCCAGCCACTATCATTTTAGTCGTTCTCTCTTTCTCTAATATTTTGTACATTTTCTCTAGAAAAGCCTCTTGCTGACCATTTGGAGCATATATATTCACCAATTTTATTTCTTCCTCATCAATCTTTCCTTTTACTATCAAATATCTGCCCTCCGGATCGGAAATACTACTTGTCATTTCAAAACCCAACCGAGTTGAAATCAAAATAGCCACCCCTCTTGCCTTTGAAGTATCAAATGATTTTTCTTAGTATTGCATCGATTTTAAAAATATCTTGTTTGTATCCTGAGATTTTTGATGAGTTTCCTGAAGAAAGATCACATCCGGCCTATCCCTTCTTAAGGCTGATTCAATTCTTCTCCTCTTAACTTGAGATCCTGTACCCTTCACATTCCATGTTAGAACCTTTATATTTCTCATAGTATTGGCAAATGCACTCCTCTACAATCTCCGATTTCTCCATTGGGCGTGCAACATTCAACCCCAAAATTAAAACTAAACCTACTACATTCATCTCTACCCTCCCCACCTTTTCACCCAAAAAAGCCGCCTTTGTATCCAAAGAGGGGGGGACGTGGAAGATGTGACCTAAACAAAAAAAGAAGACAGTGCTCCAGCGCTATATTCTACAATAATAGATTTAAATTTTAACTACTCTTTTAAACCTTGAAGACATTTATATTCCTTACCCATCTATCCTGACCTCTCTCCTCCAGATACTTCACCCTTCTCCAGCCCCTTTCTCTACCTTCGATCCCTCCTCCCTCCCCCCAGCTACCCCCTCCTGCTCCATTCCCCCATAATCTCTTTTTATCCCTCCAGACTCTAACAAATCTTTCCTTAATGCCAGCCATTCTCTTGATGACACCTCAACCAATTAAATTGAACTCAAATAATCCAATGCATCTGTTTCTGCATCAATTGTATGCATTTTCTTGTCATGGAAAAATCTTAGCTGCTGTGGAAATCTCCAATTGTATTTTATCCCACGTGAAATCAAAATTTTGGTTACTTGTTTCATTTTATACCGCCAAACCTGCTCATTGACTGCAATATCGTTAAAAACCTCCACATCATTTCCGTCAATTTTCAAAACACCAGACCCAGCTGGTTTTATAAAGGCCATCACCTTTAGCTTATCCCCCCAATTTGCAAATTTGACTAAAACATTTCTAGGAGCACTTCTTCCTCTTCTCACGCCCAATCTATAAACGTTTGCAATATCTTCATTGACAAAATCTTTCCCCATTTACAAATTATTCAGCCAGTCAGTCATTCTATCCTTCAGCTGGTCTGGTGTTTGTTCCAAAAGATTGCGTATCACAATATTCTGCTTTCTCATCATCTCTTCCACCATATCTAACCTTTTCTCTTGCACCTCCACTTTTGACTTTACTTCCCTATTTTCCTCATGCAATCCCTTCATATCTGTTTGCATCAATTTCATATCCCTTTGCATCAAATTAACATTTGTTTCCAACTTTTGAAAAGTGAAATCAACTTTATGAGCAAAATCTTGAAACATTGTAACCAGTTTATCTTGTTTTCCAATAATTTCATTTTTATCTTTCCCCTTGCTTCATTAATTTCCCGAAAGCCTTTCACATTTGCCTCCTCCATTCATTCAAATTTCTGAAACAATTTACCCATCTCAACCATTAATTGTGTTTGGTCTATTGCTGCAGGCTCTGGTGATGGTGTTGATGATGTTGTATCTTCCACAGCAGCCTTATCTTTTTTCTTAGTTCTCACGACCTCTTCCTCTTTTCCTTTTCTTTTCACAAATTTATCCATTGTAGCGTCAATAACCAATTTCAAAGCAGCCACTCCTTTTATGTCCCCAAATTCTTGCTCTAGCTCCAGTATCAATTAGACTAATAATATAACTCCTAGATTACACCTCTCACTTTATATACTATTAGCCCCAGCAGACCCTTTTTATATCAATCAAGAAGTAAAAAAAACCCTATACAATTTTATTGTAATCCAAAATCAAGGTCCATTTCAACCTTCCAAATTTAGATAAAATCTAATTCCACTTGAGTAGTGCTGTCCAATTATCTTCCAGTTATATTCCAGATTTAGATAGAAAAGTCTAATTCCACTTGAATAGTGCTGCCCAATTATCTTCCAATTATATTCCAAATTTAAATAGCAAAGTCAATTCCCCTTGAGAGATGCTGTCCAATTATCTTCCAGTTATATTCCAAATTTAATTTTAAAAGTCTAATTTGGCTTTAATCATGCTGTCCAATTATCTTCCAATTATATTCCAAATTTATATTAAAAAGTCTAATTCCACTTAGGTAATGCTGCCCAATTATCTTCCAGTTATATTCAAAATTTAGGTTAAAAAGTCTAATTCCACTTGAATACCGTTGCCCAATATGTCTTTCAATTATATTCCAAATTTAGATAACAAAGTCAATTCCACTTGAGTGATGCTGTCCAATTATCTTCCAGTTATATTCCAAATTTAAATTTAAAAAGTCTAATTCCACTTGAGCAATCCTGTCTAATTATCTTCCAGTTATATTCCAAATTTAGGTAACAGAGTCTAATTCTACTTAAGTAATGTTGTCCAATTATCTTCCAGTTATATTCCAAAATATAATGAGGAGAAGCAGTGCTGCAGGTATTAGAGTTATAACTTTGAAAATTGGCTGGCTCTTGTTGTAATCCACAAAGGGAGCACAATGTATCGAATCACACTATCCAAATCGCAAGACTGTATTTGCTTATGTCCGTCTGAATCTGTGCCCAACTCAAAGCAGCGAGGAAGCAAAACCGGAGAGAGGGGGGCAAGGAAAGAAGAACAAAAAGCCATCCAAAAGTTGTATTCCAATTATTGCCCCATTGTAATCCAATTCCTGCATCCAGAGGGTACCCTTTTTTTTCCTGTTACATATATTATGCTGCTCCTGTTCTCAAAAAAAAAAAGTAAACTAAAAAGTCTCTTCTTTCATCTCCAAAACCACAAACGCGCAGGAACGATGGCAGTGGGTTGGGAAAAAGCCCCTCTCTCTCTCACAACACCACACAAACCAGTTCAATGTCCATCAAAATCTCCTTATTTCTTTCATGTCCCTCTGCCATGCTCCAACTCCTCCGTTCTATTTCACCCACTTTCCACAGCTCCCAGCTCGGGTTCATCTTCTTTTAACTTTTGTTTTTACAATCACCTGCTGCCATTTCTCCTTCTTCAGCCACTTTCCCCTCCGCACACACTCTGCGCTTACTTGTCCTTTCTGGTGTTTAACTCCACACCCGGACCTTTCCTCTCCGCGACCACCGCTCCAATGATTATGATTTGAATACCTTTCTCTTGGAGACCACTGTCAATCAAGTCCAATATTTCTCCAAACTCAAGGCTCCCGTCAGGAACGCAGTGGTTTGTTTGACCCGGCTTGCACTGCGTCTCGCTCACCCCTCCTTCTCCGAACTCCGAGCCCGTATTTATATTTTTCAAATCCTCAGTGTTCAATCAGGTCAGATAAGTTGTTTTCACATCAACAGGTCCTCCAAGTTTTTAGATAATTCCACATTTAAACCCCATTTCAGCACAAGCTAGTCAATGTACGTGTTACTCCATACTCATCTTAGCCACGCCCCCCTGATAGAACATTTCTATAGGCAGAATCAGTCTGTTGGTGAAACTTGGCAAAATTGGTCTATAAGTGTTTAGTGTCTTGCACGGAAGACAAAGAAGGAGCCGCAGTAAGGGCTAAAACACAACTTTATTGCATTGTAGTCAGAGTGAACATGAGGTAATGGTGGACCAAGGAGCTCTATTTATAGCACACTGTACATTTTGAATAACCCGGGTGATAGTTCATTGGTTACTGTCCGCGTGACGCCCATCTTCTCCAGGTGCGGTGTGGCGGGGAGGTTTCCCGCCCTTCAGGTATTCAGGGGAATCTGTATCATGTGAGCTGGATACTGCTACTGGCACAAGCAGTATTATCCTTAACAGCTTGCTACAATGTGTCATTGATTACTTACAATGGTTGCAATTGTCAGATATAATCAGTTAAAGGGTACTTGTCACATTCTATTCAGTACATAATATCCCTCCCCCCTAGGTGAGGACGAAGTCCTTTAGCCATTGAGGCTTTCTGCACATTCTCTTTGGGCGAGTGGTGGCCGCACTTCGGGCCGGAGTCCCTGCATTGGAGGAGAGTGACTCGTTAGCGATTGGCTGCGAGTCGTGAGCCGGGGTTTGGGAAGGTCAGGTGTGGGAGTAAACTCCAGGGATGTGAGACCAGGGGCTCCAGGGACTAAAGAAAAACCCCGCTCTTCGCTTGGATGGGTGGGGGACCACTCCGAAAAATCCCCCTGGTCTCCTAACTCAAAATCTAACAATTCTTCTGGATCTCTCTCTTTCAAGTTGTCCCTGTTACACGGGGGGTCAAAAGGATATGGGTTTGTCTCATTTCCCTCCCCCCTGTGGTCTGTGTCTCCCCCTTGGGATAAGCGGGTGGGGGAGAACCCTAACGCTGACTGCTCCATTTGGTCACTCACATCTTGCCTTCCCACTACTCTACTTCGGAGTTGGTCGGCGTGCCTCCTCCAGAGGAGTCCTGTGCCTGTCTCAACATTGTAGGAAACTGGCCAAGCCTGTCCAACCACTATTTCAGGTACCCAAGTGGGGCCGCCAGCCACGTAGTTTCAGCAATGTACTGGCTGGCCAATCTCAAAACTCTTGGTGCCCCCCGTTTCTATGTTTCTACCCGTGTCCTTCACCCTGGTTGGGTCTAATCTTGAGAGAATCGTGGTGGGTTTCCTCCGCATGAGGAGCTTGGCAGGAGAGAGCCCTGACGCTAAGGGGGTTACATGGTACCTTAATAGGAATTGGCAAAGCTGCAAGTTCAATTCCCTGGGGCCCATCCTATGCAGTGCGTCCTTCGTTGTTCGCACCAGGCGTTCCACTTGACCATTTGTAGCGGGGTGAAAAGGGGCCGCAGTTATGTGGCAAATTTTGTTAATCTCTATGAAACCCTGGAACTCCACTGATGTGAAAGTTGTGGCGTTATCGCTCACAAGTACGTCAGGTAAACTGAAGCAGCTGAATACCTTGCATAATTGCTTAATCGTTGCAGCTGATGATGTACTGGCCATCGGAATTACCTCCAACCACTTGGAGTAGGAATCCACTTTTATAAGGAAAAGGGTGCCCCTTAAGGGACCTGCGAAGTCCACGTGTAGATGCGACCCCGGACCCCGGGCCGTGTCCCATTCTCTGTGCAGAAGTCGGGACTCCTCGGGCCGGATGCTCTGGCAGCTCTCGCAAGTGCCTACCATGTGTCCAGTTTGGGCCACCAGACGTAACTCCTAGCTAGCGCCTTAGAGCGCACGATCCCCGGGTGGCTGATATGCAGCATCTTGAGCACCCGGGACCTCAGAACTTCGGGGATTACTACCCGCTGCCCCCAGAGTAGGCAGCCCCTTTCTAGGGAGAGCTCATCTCTCCACCTACCGTAAATCCTGTCCATGTGACATCATAGATCGTCACGCCCAGCTTCTCCAGGTGCTGTGCAGCGGGGAGGTTTCCCGCCCTTCAGGTATTCAGGGGAATCTGAATCATGTGAGCTGGATACTGCTACTGGCACAAGCAGTATTATCCTTAACAGCTTGCTACAATGTGTCATTGATTACTTACAATGGATACAATTGCTGGATACAATCAGTTAAAGGGTACTTGTCACATTCTATTCAGTACATAACAAAGTGAAACTATAGGGCTGGCAGGGCAGGTGTGGGGCCCTAATGGGAACACGGTCCCCACCTGCTGGCTTATGTAAACAATTAAGAACTCTCTATTCTTTTTTTATAGTGGGTGGGATATGGGTCTTTTAAAGTGGGTGGGATATGGGTCTTTTAAAGTGGGTGGGTTATGGGTCTTTTAAAGTGTTTTTATAACTTGTTGTAATGCCGCCCTGAGTCGGGTTCTACCTGAGTGGGCGGCATATATAAATGATTATTAAATTAAATTAAATTAAACTACTTTACTGATTTGAGTTCTGCAACAGGGGTGGGGAATTTTTGGTCTAGATGTTTTGTCCTACTTCCATCACCCTCATCTACTGTGGCCAATGGTCAGGAGGTTGTACTCCAAACATCTGGAAGTTGAAATATTTCCTGCTTCTGCTCTATACACTCTGGTGTACACAGGAAGTTCTGGACAAACAATTAATACCTTGTGTTTTCTAGTGTCAGGGAATGATCTCCATGCATAACCATGACTCATATTTCCATGAGCTGAAGCTAATAAATCAAATTAAGTATGCATCACATGGTCAACCAGGTTCATGGCTAATTGAATGATGCATTTTCCCTAGCTCAGGTAACTTAACTGAATTATTTACAATCAAAAAAGCAAGTTTGTGTTTCAGACTTTATTTGCTAAATCATGTTGCTGAATAAGTACATCAATAACTGAAATGTTTCCTTACTTCACTTAACGCAATCCCAGGCCTAAAAGGCTCATTTGAATAAAATTAAACGGAGCAAGAGACTCCTAAAATAGTAACATAAGCAAGGAGTACTAATTTGGACAGTCTGGAATAATCCCTCAAAACCATTGTAGTGGCTAATGTGGCTGTCTGTTACATGAAATAAAAAAATGGAATTTTCCCACAGTACAGTACTCATTTAATTTTTAAAAAAGCAAGTAATTGACTTTAAAAACTGGCAGACAGAGCCCCTCTTATTCAGATCTGAGTTTGTGAGGAGAGAAGATAAAATCCAGCTAAATCTATCTCTATCTTTTGATCAGGTAATTTAATGTGTTCTCCACTTTGTCTTAAGATCCTCATGAGAGGCTTTTCTCCATTCAGATCTGCCTCTGCCCAGTGAAGTGAGATGGGCTGGAAGAGGTTTTTGGTCTTGTTATGGTTCTAGAATAGCCTATACAAAGGGCCTTGCTTGGTTTTCTTTTGAGTCAGGTGAAGATTACATTTTTCTTTCAGTTTAGTGTCATGTTTAGCTGGCTAAATGACTCAGTGCTTTAGGTACTGTCAGAGGGTGTGAGTACAATTCCACACAGTGCTTCCTGGGAGAAAAGCCACCCGGTGTAACCCACAGGCAAGCTGCATAGCCCCAAAATGCTCACCAAAGAAGAGAATAGCAAACCACTTCTGGGTATTCTCTACAGAGAAAACCCTGGAAAATTGACTTGATAGCATGCAATGTTTATTGGTGACATGTTTAGTACATTTTACATTTTTAATTATTTTGTTTTTTCTATTTTAAAACACATGCACACACGGATACAGTATTTGGTGATTGTTTAAGTGATTTTAGTAATGTTTTTTAAACATTTAAATAAATGTTATGATGATGAAGAATACTGTATAAGAAGAACAATGCAGAATCAGGGTTGCGTCTGCATTTTGTACCCTTGGTGGCCAACCAGATGCTAATGGGCAACTCCAAAGAAGACAAGAAAATACTGTAGTAGCATCCTAGGTTATAAACCTTTCATTGACTGATTACTTCCATATTCTGCCAGAGGATGTACAGATCATTCATTTTAAAAGGTCAGATTAAATAACAACAGTTAGTACTATCCTACTGCCTAAATGTGGAATGAAAGAAAAATCACCTCCATGTTCCCTCTTGTCTCATGGACTCCCTGTTATGTAAATGGCAGTATGACCTATCTAACAATCAGTATAAAACTGAGCATGCAGTGAGGAGCCTACTGGAGTTAAAGGAGGGGTTTTACATGATTTTCCCTCAGTTCCACATTGAGGCAAGAGAATACTAGACAATAATGTGTATAGCACCCTAAAAAGTAACTAATTTTATCTACTTGAAGTGGTAGACATGTTAGACCAGTGATGGCTAACCTTGGCACTCCAGCTGTTCTTGGACTTCAATCCCCAGGAGCCCTGATCAGCAGGCATGCTGACTTGGGCTTGAAGTCCAAGAACAACTGGAGTGCCAAGGTTAGCCACCGAGGTGTTAGACTGTGCAAGTATATCTAACAATAAACAAAACAAAGAAAAAAGAGACAAAAACATTGTGACACCTTAAATACTAACTGCTGTACTGTATTTTAATGTAAACTTTTGTAGATCAAGTCCACTTCTTCAGAAATAAGAGTGAGACTTCATGCCATTGTTCTTTACCTGGCCCCATGATCAGATGAGGATATAGAACACAAGTCAGTTAGCTTGATAGAATTGCAAATCAGTGTGGCTTTTTACAGGTGGTAATGATGGAAGATCCCTGATTGATATTCAGAATTTTTTTCCGACGAAGTGGTAAGTCTACCCTGTGTATATATTTATATCTGTTGTCTTTCTCTATCTAGCCTACATTCTCGGGACTGTAGCCAATTTGATGAAATACATGAAGAGTGTTTTCCTACTTTGTGCCACCAATAAAGTATGCTGAAGTCCAGAAAAGTTTATAACAAACTAGTCAATTGCCCGGCTTTGCCCGGGTGTGGTTTGTGACCCAACACCACCACCACCACCCGCCTTACCTCCTGGGATGGCAGTGGAGCCGGCAGTTCTGGGCCTCTGTGTTGTTCGCACTCGGCCCAGAGGCTCCGCTGGGGGTGGTAGGGTCAGTTGTTGAGCCTCTCTCTCATGGCCTCCAGGCAGTCCCTGGCCGCCACTGCAACTGTGGCCTCACCCATCGCCTCCTGGGGCGGTCACGTTGCCCACCCGCACCGTCCCCACTGGCATCCTCCTCGTCCGGGGGCATCTACCTAGACACCAGTGCTGGGGTGGGCCCGGTGTAGGAGTCCTAGGGCGACGGTGATGACCTGACTGCAGCGGCCCTGTGCTCTCCAGCCAGGGGTGCTGGAGCACCCATGGCTGTGTTCTGCGCGTGCAGCAGCCATTGGTGTGGCAGCCATGTGGCTGTTGCCCTGCCTCTCCCGTGTTCGGGCAAGCCTCCCCAATTGGCCGCTGGACATGTAGTTTTTGCGTTGCCTCCAATTTGTGGAGTGCAGCCCCTCCCCCATGGCATTCCGGACCCCAACAGTGATGGTATCCCATGCCCAAGGTAGATGTGTGCCAAATTGGGCTGGTGGTGGTCCAGTGTTGTGGGAGCCTATTCCGGACATACACCTCTGTTTTATATATATATAGATGAAACATGTTGGTCTTGAAAGTGTTTAAAGTTTCTCATTTGGTTCCGCTGTACATACTTGGACATATAAATTCTAACAGCAGGGCCATAGCCATGATTCTAGATGTGGGTGGGCAAATATTTTTTTTCAGGTTGGGCAACAAAGCCTCTTTTCAATACATTCCCATGGGAAACCACACTTTGCTAGGGTGGGCAAACTGCTAACTCAGGGTGGGCCAAGCCCCACCCTGGCCACTCCCTGGCTATGGCCCTCTCTAACAGTCTCCTAACAAGTCCTTTCCTTGTGATAAAAAGGTAGCTGTCAAATACAGTATGTACCTGTAGTTGACCAACATTTGAATTTAGATCTACATCCATGTATCACACGCTGGAATCTTAGAGTATTCTTTTCTCATACCAAAAATACATTTATTTATTTATTGCTCCGGGCTTCTGTTCTTCAAGGAATAACAAGGAATGCAGAACACTTAAATTAATGCAAGCACTGGCACTCACATCCTTATTCTGTCCATGCAGCTTCAAACAGAGTGAATTCCTAGGTGTAGAATTTAAATAGGCTTTCATGTGGATTAGAGGTCACGAAAAGTTCTTTCTTGAATTTGCATGTATCTATTCAATATTGGATCAAAGAACCTTGACTTGTGCAGAACACAGTGCTCACTCTGAACTACTTAATTCCATGAGTTGTCTTTCAAACCTAATTAGGCTTATTATTATTTTGTTCATTTTTGTGCCAGTTGCAGTGAACACATCCAGTAGAAAATCATTTAAATACAAGGTGTGCCTACATGCACATGAAAAAATAAAAAGCTATTTAGGGGATAAACTGTCAATATGGGTTAAGGATTTTACCTTTAATACGCATCCAAAGTTTGGGGACCTTCTTCTGTCCAGCTACCTTCACAGGCACATCTGGAGATAACATGAGAGTCTCCTCAGTGATTGCTCCCATGTTTCAGAACTCATTTCCAAAGGAACCAGAAGTGTATTTAGGCAGTCCAAATATTCTGGCCTGGATCAATCTAAATAGGGTTGCTTTGAGGTATAACATATCATTTGGGGGTAAACAGTATGGTGTAGAGGTTAGAGTAATGGGCTAGGATTTGATTCCCCAGCTCTGCCATAGAAACTCACTGAGATTGTGGAACTGGTAAAAACACTCCTTAAATACGTCACTTACTTTGAAAACCCTAATTGGGGTACTATAAATCACTTCTGATTTGATGGAACATGACAACAAATGTCATGCGGAGTGAGCTTTGCATCCATCTTCAAGCATTAATCTCACTGCACTTGAAATGATCCAGTTTTCCTCTTCTTTCCCTTTAACAGGAAATAAAAATAACAACAAAATCCCCATCCTGTACCCTCCGCTGTGCTTTTCCTAAATCACTTAACAGCCTTGAGAAATAGGAAACTCACTTGCACAGGGGAAGGGAGAAAAACAATTAAGTTTCTTTTTAATCACTGCTAACTGAAACAATGCATCAGTGATGTTTGGAAAGATTTTTTAGAAAGTTCTTTATAAGTTGCATCAATTTGGTTGGACATACTTCAAAGTAGACATGTGAATATTAGGATGCAGTCCATTAAGGGACGAATAACATAGCTGCTAACACTGCTTATTATGAAATTTCACTTCTATGAAATAGTTTATGCTCCACTGAAGCAACAAAGATGAGCTCCAATCACAACAAATGTCATAAAACAAAATATAACATGTATTATTGATAACACTGCAAGAGGATTGAAGATAAGTCTACCCTAACACTGAGGAAAGAAACTTCACAATTAAGCAGAGTTGACATAAAGTGTTCAATGCAAGTCTATTCTGTTCAATGAAGGTTCAATTCAATGAAGTTCAATGAAGGGTTCAAATCAAACTTTTTGAATTGATAAAAGCTCTGAGCTCTTTCAGGGTCAGCCCTTTTGACTCTGCATGTGCTCTTAAGCAGAGCTGCTGCTGAGGAGAGCCAAACAAAGGAAGCGAGCACTGGTAAGTTTTGCAGTTGGAGTAGAGCTGCTTTAGAGGCCTCCACTAATTTAAATTGATAATTTAAACTGCTGAGAGCCACCTCTGTTCAAACAGAGGAAGCAGTTTGAAGCTTCCAGAAGCAGGGGGGGCAGAGCCACACCAGGCCCTTCCCTGAACTGTGACTCATAGGGGTGGAGCCACACTAGCCTTTAAAAGCTCTGAGCTCTTTCAGGGTCAGCCCTTTTGACTCTGCATGTGCTCTTAAGCAGAGCTGCTGCTGAGGAGAGCCAAACAAAGGAAGCGAGCACTGGTAAGTTTTGCAGTTGGAGTAGAGCTGCTTTAGAGGCCTCCGCTAATTTAAATTTATAATTTAAACTGCTGAGAGCCACCTCTGTTCAAACAGAGGAAGCAGTTTGAAGCTTCCAGAAGCAGGGGGGGCAGAGCCACACCAGGCCCTTCCCTGAACTGTGACTCATAGGGGTGGAGCCACACTAGCCTTTAAAAGCTCTGAGCTCTTTCAGGGTCAGCCCTTTTGACTCTGCATGTGCTCTTAAGCAGAGCTGCTGCTGAGGAGAGCCAAACAAAGGAAGTGAGCACTGGTAAGTTTTGCAGTTGGAGTAGAGCTGCTTTAGAGGCCCGCGCGCCTAATGGCGCACGAGATTACAAACTAGTAACAAAGGAAGAATATAGTCTAACTAGGTAGAAAGGTAGTAAACGTGTACATTTTTGAGGCCCAGAATACTGCACTTGTTAAAATGGATTCTGAGGGAACAGTTGTAGTTACCTGCAATACTTGTGCCATGTTTGTGTTCTTGCCAAAGCATATGGAGAACTACACTTGCAGCAAGTGCAAGCTGGTTGCACTACTAGAAGAGAAGGTCCAGCAGCTAGAGGCCCGCATATCTAACCATCAACAAATTAAGGAGCTTGAGCTGTTCTTGGACAGAGCAGAGCAGACTATGCTGGACAAAGAAGAGACAGGGCATAGTTCTGAGGGAGAAGGCCCTTCACTAACTCAGGAGGGAGATGTTTGGAGGAATGTGACTCAAAGGAGGAGAAGAGTAGGGGATCACTCTGAGAGTCTGAAATTACAGAATAAATTTGAGGCTCTTTCCCTCATCACACCTGATGAGGAACACACAGAGGAACAACTAGTTCCACCTGATGATCTCTCTTTCATCACACTTGATGAGATCCAGGAAGATAAACAACAGGAACAAACTGAGGTTCTCTCCCTTAATATGGTTGATGAGGTGCATGTAGATGAACAGATTGCAGGAGAGAGGCTCCTTGTACTAGGCGATTCAATAATTAGAAATACAGAGAAATGGATTTGTGATGCACATGATAACCGCATGGTGACTTGCCTGCCAGGTGCAAAAGTTGCAGACATCACAAGAAATCTAGATAGATTGTTAGAGAGAACTGGGAATGAGCCAGTTGTCATGGTACACGCTGGTACCAATGATGTTGGGAAGGCCAAGCGGTCTGTCCTGGAAGCCAAATTCAGGTTGTTAGGAAGAAGATTGAAGTCCCGGACTTCCAAGGTAGCATTTTCAGAAGTGCTGCCTGTCCCTCGCGCAGGACCTACCAGGCAGGCAGAGCTCAGAAGCCTCAATGCGTGGATGAGGCTGTGGTGTCGAGAGGAGGGCTTCAGATTTGTCAGGAACTGGAGAACATTTTGGGACAAGCCAAATCTGTTCAGGAGGGATGGGTTGCATTTGAACCATGATGGGACCAGATTGCTGGCACTCAACATCAAAAAGGCTGCAGAGCAGCTTTTAAACTGATAACTGGGGGGAAGCCGACAGGAGCTGGGCAGCATCCGGTTCGGGAAAGTGTGTACTTGAGTAGTGAGGAGGATGCAAAAATTACTGAGCAGAGCGAGGAGCTAGTCACTAGCATTCTAGCAGAAGGATGCAAGAGGCAGTCTAACAATGCAACTGGACACAAAAGACTGTGTCAGAAAAGCATATATAAATGCTTGTATACAAATGCCAGAAGCCTCCGGAACAAAATAGGGGAGCTGGAATACTTAGCAATAGATAAGAATATTGATATTATTGGTATCACTGAAACCTGGTGGACGGATGATAACCAATGGGATACAGTTATCCCAGGCTACAAACTGTACAGGAAGGATAGGAAGGGGCAAATGGGAGGTGGTGTGGCCTTGTATGTCAAAGAAGTGATAAAATCGTATGAATTGGAATATCTAGGTGATTTGGAGTCACCATTAGAAGCTCTGTGGGTAAGAGTACCAGGCCACAAGGATGGTCTAACAGTAGGCATATACTATCGGCCTCCGACCCAAACTCTTGAGGGAGACTGGCAGTTGGAGAATGTTGTAAAGGAGGCATCCAAGAAGGGAAGCCTGGTTATAATGGGGGACTTCAATTACCCTCACATAGACTGGGTGAACTGTTGTTCAGCACATGATAAAGAGATAAAGTTCCTAGATATGCTAAATGATTATTCCCTGGGACAGATGGTTGAAGACCCAACTAGAGGTACAAGAATCCTTGACTTGATCCTGAGTAATACTCAGGATCTGGTGCAAGATGTTAATGTGACTGATCCAATAGGGAACAGTGACCACAACTCAATTATGTTTAACTTGATCATAGACCGCAAGTCACTGATAAAATCTAACACAGAGACCTTAAATTTTCAAAAAGGAAATTTCCCAAAGTTGAGGAAACTAGTTAAAAAAGAAGCTGAAAGGGAAAATTGAGAGAGTCCATACACTCCAAGAGGCATGGAGGCTGTTTACAAAAACAATAACAGAGGCTCAATTGGAATGCATACCCAAAAGGAAAAAGGGCACTGCCAGGTCCAAGAGGACTCCAATGTGGCTTACAGGAGCTGTTCGGGAAGTGATCAAGAGCAAGAAAAGCTCATTTAGAAGATGGAAGGCTTGTCCGAATGAGGACAGCAGGCAGGAACATAAATTCTGGCAGAACAAATGCAAGGCAACAATCAGGAAAGCAAAGCAAGACTTTGAGGAGCGTATAGCTAAAAATACTCAGAGAAATAACAAAGACTTCTTTAAGTACATTAGAAGTAAGAACCCAACTAGGAAGGCTATTGGACCATTAGATGACAATGGAAGGCAAGGGGTTATTAAAGAGGAAACAGAGATTGCAGAGAGACTCAATGAATTCTTTGCTTCAGTATTCACTGAAGAAGACAGAGGCCACATGCCCAAAACAGAGCCTATCTTCGTAGGGAGGGAAACCGAAGAATTAAGCCAGATAGAAATAACCAGGGAGGAGGTTCTTGCATGTCTTGTTAAGCTAAACACTAACAAATCACCAGGACCAGAAGGCATGCATCCACGAGTTCTCAGGGAACTTAAAGATGAAATTGCTGATCTCCTAGCCAAAATATATAATCTTTCCCTCAAATCAGGCTTTGTGCCTGATGACTGGAAGGTAGCGAATGTAACACCAATTTTCAAAAAAGGATCCAGGGGTGATCCAGGAAATTACTGACCTGTCAGTTTGACATGTGTCCCAGGTAAAGTGATGGAAACCATCCTAAAAGATAGAATTAATAGGCACATAGAAGAGAAGGCGCTGCTAAAGGAGAGCCAACATGGCTTTTGCAAGGGCAAATCATGCCTCGCTAATCTGTTGGAATTTTTTGAGAGTGTCAACAAGCATGTGGATAAGGGGGATCCAGTTGACATTGTTTATCTGGACTTTCAGAAGGCTTTTGACAAGGTCCCACACCAAAGGCTCTTGAATAAACTTACCAGTCATGGAATAAAGGGACAGGTCTTGTCCTGGATCAGCAACTGGCTAAGGGACAGGAAACAGAGGGTAGCACTAAATGGACACTTCTCCAAGTGGAGGGAAGTAAAGAGTGGGGTCCCCCAAGGTTCAGTACTGGGACCCCTGCTTTTCAACCTCTTCATAAATGATCTAGAGGTAGGAGTAAAAAGCAAGGTAGCCAAATTTGCTGACGACACTAAATTATACAGGGTAGTGAAAACTGTGAGAGATTGTGAGGAGCTCCAGAGGGATCTCTCGACACTGGGGGAGTGGGCAAAACAGTGGCAAATGAGTTTCAACATTAGTAAGTGCAGAGTGATGCATGTTGGGGCAAAGAACCCCAATTACATTTATAAACTGATGGGGTCTGAGCTCTCTGCGACAAACCAGGAAAGGGACCTTGGTGTCCTGGTGGACAGCTCAATGAAGGTGTCAACCCAGTGTGCCTCAGCAGTGAAAAAAGCAAACTCAATGCTAGGGATCATTAGGAAGGTTATAGAAAATAAGTCAGCCAGTGTCATTTTGCCTCTTTATAAATCTATGGTGAGGCCCCATCTGGAATACTGTGTACAGTTCTGGTCGCCATACCTCCAGAAGGATATTATGGAGCTGGAAAAAGTGCAGAGGAGGGCAACCAGAATGATTAGGGGACTGGAACACCTTCCTTACCATCTGAGGCTGCAACGGTTGGGCCTCTTCACTCTTGAACGACGACGTCTAAGAGGTGACCTGATTGAAGTTTATAAAATCATGCACAGTGTGGACAAAGTAGATAAGGAAAAACTGTTTTCCCTATCGCATAACACTAGAACTAGGGGACACTCGATGAAACTTTTGGGTACTAGTTCTCAAACAAATAAGAGAAAGTACTTTTTCACCCAGAGGATTACTGGTCTATGGAACTCCCTGCCAGAAGAAGTGGTGACAGCTGTCAGTCTTGACAGCTTTAAGAAAGGATTAGACAAGTTCATGGAGGACAAGAGTATCAATGGCTATAATTATGGATACTTAAGGACAACCTGCGGGTTGGAGAGATAGGCAGGATATCTCTCAATATCATTTCCAGGGAATCCTAAGCAGGTGAAGGCATCTGCTTGGGAATACCCTGAAGGAAATGGTGAGCCACTGTGTGAGACAGAATGCTGGACTGGATGGGCTGTGGCCTGTTCCAGCAAGGCTGTTCTTATGTTCTTATATAGGGGTATTTGTATGTCACCATTTTATCTGATTAATGTGTGAACCAGTTCTGCTGCTATAAGGACAACTAACTTATTTCTGACTATCATCATAACTGTTATGGATTCTACAGTAGCCACAGATTTTTTAAAAACCCAATTTCCATCTTTTATTTAAAGTAAACTAGCAGAGGGGGGGGTCGGCTTTGCCTGGGTGGTCCCAACCCGGCTAGCTGAGTGCCAGTATTGCCTGGGAAACCTACTGGGCCAGGGATGGGCCTGTGATGTGAGCTCGGCGATGATATCACAATCCCCCATACCTCGGGAAATTTCTGTCAAATAAAGGAAATTTCCCAGCCAAAAAGGGAAACTGGACAGCTATGCTTATCCTGTGCTGGCCTCCAGTCTAACTAATACAGGATGACAGTGGGAAAGAGTGTAAAATACAGTGGTTTGACAGAAATTTCCCGAAACTTGACAGGTATGCAATCCCCCCCTGGTTGGCCTAGCACTGGGGCAGAGACAAATCTTCCTGCCGAATATAACCCTTTTTGCAGATCAATTTAGGGGGCAACCCCCCCCCGGGCTTTAGGACCCCGACAGTGACCTGCTCACGTGGGCAAGTTACGTGTGTGCCGAATCTCATGGGGTTTGGTCAAGGGGTGCGGCAGACCATTCCGGACACTGAACCCACACCTTTGCTAAGATTTAACATGTAACAAACTTTTTGTGAGTATTATCACATTTATGCACTTTGCAAGAAGTCATAAAAATAGTGTGGATTTTCAAATTGCTCCAGCAGCATTGTTGAAATGTAGGATTCTTTTCCTCAGAAAAGATCAAAGAAAGAAATGGCTAAGGATATCTTTGAACTACTGTTCACAGAATACCACTGCCAGTGTAAGCATGAAGTCTATGGGAATGGACTGGATGACGGCCAAGAAGAGGAAGTACTTCCAGACCAGATGGAAGTACTCCTTAGGGCATAATTTGTCTGCTCATATGAGTGATGTTCAATATAATTTGCAGCAAAATGCTTTCAATTTGGAGTACTAGGTTTATGGCTTAGAGTTGCTAATTCATCTATCTTTGGCATGAGGGAGACAAACAGTTTCTCAGGTTTAGATGCTCACTATTTTCAGCTACAAGATATTAATATGACAAGTGTAACCATATCTGGATGGAGACAGTTTGGCTTCTTTAAGCTAACCAGAAACTGCTTTCTAAACTTCAGAGAATACACAGAACTGAGCTATAAGGGTATGGGAATTGCAGTATAATTATCCCAATTGTAGTGCCAAGAGGTGATGGAAAAAAAAAGACTATTGTCATTTCGAGTTTAGTGGCACATCCCAATTCCTCCAACTAGCTCTTGACTTGAAATGGTCAAAAAATATGTGCTTAATTGACTGCAGTGGCTCACTGGTTGATGCTGAACTTGATGGCTGGAAGGTCATCAGTTCAAGACCCGAGAGCTGCATGATGGAGTGAGCTTCTGTCTCTGTCCCAGCTCCTGCCAACCTAGCAGTTCGAAAGCTAGAAATTGCAAGTCGATAAATAGGTACCATTTTGGTGGGAAGATAAACAGTGTTCCATGCACTCTGGTGTCTATGCATGCCTGCCACATGTCCATGAAAATGTCTGCAAATGCAGACAGAGCTAGTATTTTGGCTATAAACAGAGATGAACACTGAACCCTAGATCAGATACAACTGCTATGGAGCACCGTTAGGGAAATGCCAAGCTGTGGGGACAAAGATTGAGGTGGCGGCAGTGGAAGCAGCAGCTGGAGCGAGGGCATGGGCCGGATGGAATAGTGCCGTGGATTGGATACTGCAGGAGAGGCTTTTCCCTTTGTGACTCACTAGTGATCCTCCCATAGCTGTTTGGTCACAGGGATTGTCAATTATGTCCCTCAGATGAAATGTTCCTCATGAGAAATTATGTTCCTCATGGGGAATTATGTTCCTTAGATGAGGGATAACATGGTATCTTTTCCATCTATAGAAGCCAAGCCCATTGATAGTTATAATCTTACCTGAACCCTGGCTACATATCATTTTTGTCTCTTGTGTTAGAGGATAGCTTGGAAGAATTCAGTTCCAAAGAACTTAGTTACAGTGGAACCCTGGGTTACAAACACTTCGAGTAACATAATTCTCATGATATGAAAGGAAGTCCATTGAAAATGACGCCTTGACTTACGTTTTTCTTTTGCCATACGAGCAGTTGTTTGTTTGTTTTTTGCACACTGGGCACAATTACACTTTTTTTTTTGCTGCTTTGACAGCCTCCACTGCTTTCCATGGCAGTGGGAGGGTATGGAGGGCATTTCTGCTTCATTTCTGGATTTTTTCAGTGGGTTTTCAGTGTGTTTCAGAAGCTAAAATGTCACATTTCTGGCACTTCCAGGTGGCGAAGGAGCTTACAGTTGATTGTCAGAGATGGTCTGGCACATTACCTGAGCTGGCCACTAGAGGCCAGTCGGAAGTGCTGAAAATGCATTGAAAACCAATTAATCCCTTCTGGAGGTCATGAAAAAGTGGAGGAATGTCTTTTATCCGTTCAAATCTCTTTATTAAGTGTGAAAATGTAGCAAAAAAATCCAAAGTGCACTTTATAAAGAGTTTGGAACAGAAAAAATACATTGGTTGTGTGTGTTTTTTAAACTTTTTCTGACCTCTGGAATGGATTACTTGGTTTTCAATGCATTCCTACAGGAAACTGCGCTTTGAGATACAAAATTTTCATGATATGAAAACCTCCAAGGAATGAATTAATTTTGTAACTCGAGGTTCCACTGTATTATTAATGAGCTGCTTCTCTTGGAAACACTAACCTAGTGAAGCCTGTTTCCAAAGCAATGTAATGAGAAGGAATACAGCCATTAACAAGTGGCCTTTTTAGTTATTTAACAGCATTCTCTTAAAGGGCATTTTTACATGCAGTTTCATGCCATTCTCTTCTCAAACCTGTTTTTTAAATTAACAAATAATATGTTACTTGTAATATATTGAAACAAATAACAAGACAATTTTTAAACACTTTAATGAGCGACAGGAATAGATTAGTTTTAGAGGGTGAATTCTAAGGCTTTGCACCTCTGACATACCTGCCTCACTTTGCTAATAATATGGCCCACTTTGCCAGGCTGTCTCTTTTCTGATCCTAGGAAGCAGGATGTTGGATTGCACAGGTTTGGTCTGACTGACTAGAGCTCTCCTCCTTATTAGTTCTTACCATTGTCTGATTTATCTATTGTTTGTGTGGCTAATGATGACCCTTCCTCTCTTTCACTCCCACACATGCACAAATTCATGCCAGCTGCCCAATCATCGTTTCTTTGCCATAGCAACCATCTTCTTCTCTCAACCGGTTGTCACACCCGCCAATGATTGCCTGAAAGACCTGATTTTTCTTTTCATGTCCCAAACATCACTTTGCCGATGCTGCACTCTTGCTTTAATCATGTTATCATTCTTTTAAGGGTTCTCAGCATGCGACAACTTCAGAAAGGTCCATCTCTTTCTCCTGTTTTGCTGTTACAGCCTTTGAAGCTATAAATAGTTCAATAGTGATTCATGAGCTAGGCCACATTTTCTTTGAGATCTCCACTGAACCAGTAGCAGTCTTACCTGATGTTATTTTTATGTCCAGAGCAACATATTTTATGGACTTTTTCCTCGGGGATGGGGGTGGGGGTGGGGGGTGGGGAATCTAAAGTGAATATTTCAGAAACAAGAAGCAGTGCAAAGGTAGGAGAAGAGTGATGTGTGTCATCAACCCTCTGCAGCGACATGCCTACAGGGTATTAACAGCATCTATGCCTCCATTCTCACCTCAAAAATGCATCTGGTTCTAGTTCAGGAGTGGAGGAGTGGCATCAAAAGAAATGCTGTTTACTCTGTGTTCATTTCATAAGAAGGGAGAGAGAACTAGAAGAGGAAAAGGATTGTCTTATTTTAATTTACTATGTTTCTACTATCTCTTTCTTCCATTTCTCCCGATTTCTTTCATTCTATGAACTAAAACTTACCTCATCTACTTTGATGCTTCATAGGATTTGATAAAAGTGATTTTTTTCCCCTCTGCATTTTGAAGTTCTGGAGCCTCTGTTTCTGGCATCTTTACCTCAACCATCCTTATTCCTAAAAGCATCATGTTTAAATCCTCACATTTTCACTGGGCATCTGGATCTCCCTGAATGCCTTCTGTTCTTGCCTTGAGAGAAACAGACTACTGGGTATTAAAATTTGCACCTTTTCCATCATCGCACCAAAAATCCACCTATTCACTCTCATTTCCTGAGATCCTTTTATTTTATTCTTCTGTGTTGATTAGATTTTCCTCACCTTTACAGAATCATCCTCTCATCCTTTCTTAAGAAGAAAAGCACAGTAACTGGATGGGATGATGGAAGTCTCTTGTGTTGTTTCAGAAATTATTCTGACCCATGAGAGAAACAAAGTTCATTGTGCTGGATTCTAGACATGTGAAGGCATGGGGGAAAGGGGGGGGATTTGGGGGGGAACCAGTTTTTTTCCTGGAATACTTTTTTTCCTGAAAAATTGAAAAAATAAAAAAAATATTATGGAATGTTTTATTTTAACGTGATGAATAAAATATTTTAAGATAAGGCCGGGTTCAAATATATTATAAATCATTTCTAAAATAATATGTATGGTATCAGATTATTCTAATTTCTGTGAGGAGCAAGTCCTACAAACTGAACTCTCCAATGCAGAATGGCTTTCAATCTGGAAAAGAAAAAAGAAGTGCTAATGTAGCATTTTTTTCAATTTTTCAAAAATAAATTCATTTTTTCTCTCGGGAAAAAAACGGACTTTTTTTCTGAGCTTCAAAATTTCCAGAAATTTTACATCTCTAATTGAGGCTGGGCCATTCTGGCATCAATAAAGAATTTTTCACATTGTGTCTCCTGTGCCCAGGGGTTTAAAGATAGAGGCGCGGAAAACCAAGCCATAATACAGTATTTTGTTTCAGACTCTTTCAACTTTCATTTCCCCCTCCCCTGCAGACTAGTTGTTGTGTTCTAATAGTGTAACCTTATTCATGTGATAACAATGTATCTTAACTATGTAACCTTTCCTACAAGTAACAATATAGTCGTCAGCTGTATCACCATAAACCCTGTATTAGGACGCGAGCTAATAACCACCAGTGGGCAGCAGCGAGCGTCCAAGCTCTCTTGGTCCATACTCATCAATAGCCACAGCGCGGAGTTTCCCGCCACTACCTACACCTGGACAAGAAGGGCGTGACCAGCAATGATGTCACGCAGACAATAGCCAACCGGCTATCGTGGAGCCACATTCGAATGTTTATCACTGTATATATAGAGCTTTGCATCCGCCATTACCTCATGTTCCCTCTGTCCACCATGCAATAAACCTGAGTTAAACCAGCCCATGGCTGTTTCCTGTGTCTTGGTTCTCATACACTAAATTGGCGACGAAGGTGGGATGATGGATCCCCAAGGAGCCAGGGCACAGAGCGGTTTCAACATTACCAAACCGCAAGACTGGGAACTCTTTGAGATGGATTTCCAGGCGGCACTGGTGGAACTCAAAGTCAAAGACGACGAGGAAAGGAAGAGGGCCATCCTCACCAGAATGCTTGGGATAGAAACCAAGCGAACGCTGGTGAGCATTATTGCACCGAAGAAGATGAGTGACTTCAAAACCGAGGACATTATGAAACTGCTGCGTGACCGGTTCCGACCCTCGAGGGCAATGTTTCCCGCTCGGAGCGCGTTTTGGAGGCGAGTCCAAGCGCCGGATGAGTCGGTGGAGACCTTCGTAACAGCCATGAGAATAGCCGCCGCCCCCTGCAGATGGGACAACCTAGAGATGGCCCTAAGGGACGGCGTTCTTTGTGGCCTGAGGGACAAGGAAGTGCAGCGCAGCCTGATGAACAAGGAGCCGCCACCCACGCTGGCAGAGGTTGTGGAGGCCGCGGAATCCGCGGAATCCACGAATGCTGGGGTAGACGAAATGCACCAGTGGCGTGAGTGGCGTCCTAGGGCCGGCAAAGCGGAAAATTCGGTGCACGGCAAGTCCGGACAGTCGGTGCACGCAACCCGACGAACCTCGAAGTCGTCTACGGAAGGCAGCGACGGCGAGGAGGTCCAGAAGGTCCGAAAAGGAGGGCGCCGCTGCGATGGTTGCGGAGCGGCCCATGAGCGCGCGAAGTGCCCATTCAGAAAAGCCGAGTGTTACAACTGCGGCCGTCGGGGGCACATCGCCAAGGCGTGCAGAAATCGGAAAGAGGGCCGGAGGCACTCACAAGACCGTTCGGCCAGACCGGACCGTCCAGCGAGGTCCAAAGATGGCGCCCGGACCACGAGGAAGCAGGACGGCGTGGGCCGCATCTCGGACGACAGCGAGGACGACGCCCCCGTGTTCAGTGTGTCCGCGGGACAACCCCATTACTTCGTCGAGGTACTAGTACAAGGGGCCCCTATTAGGATGGAAATTGACTCGGGGTCCTCCTATTCTATAATTCCCCAGAGAGAGTTCTTGAAAATCGACCCCCACGTGCGGCCCAAACTTAAAACGTTGAGGTCCACGCTACGAGACGTGCAGGGGAACAGCATTCCGGTGTTGGGGGTCGGGAAATTTCGGGTCCGTTTTAAGAAACATTCTGCGGAACTCCCTCTAGTTGTTCTCAAAGGGGGAAATTGTAGCCTCCTCGGGACTCAGTGGTTTCAGCCTTTGGGTTTGTTCATAGGGGGGGGGGTGCATGCTGTGGGTGCGGATCCAATAAAAGCGGTGTGCGACGCGCACCCCGCCGTTTTTAAAAAAGGACTGGGAAAGTTCAAGGGACCCCCTGTAGCCTTCGACCTAGACCCGGAGGTCCGCCCGATAAGACTCAAACCACGCAGGGTGCCGTTCGCACTAAAGGACAAAATAGAGGCGGAACTGGACAAACTGGTGGACCAGGGGATTCTTGTTCCTGTTGATTCCGCGGAGTGGGAAACTCCAATTGTTACAGCACTAAAAGCTAATGGGGAGGTGCGCATTTGCGCTGATTATAAGTGTACAATTAACAAGGCAATCCGCCCTAATGCATACCCGGTGCCGGTGGTCAGCCACCTTCTGGCCAGGCTGAATGGGGGAAAATGTTTCGCTAAGCTCGACTTAGCACAAGCCTACCAGCAACTCCCTGTAACTCCCGCCACGGCAGCGGCACAAACTATAGTTACACATAAAGGGGCGTTCCAGGTGTCGCGTTTACAGTTCGGCGTGAACTCGGCACCCGGCCTTTTTCAGTCGATTGTGGAACGCCTCCTGAAGGGGCTGGAGGGAGTGTTGTGTTATTTTGATGACGTATTGATAACAGGGGGGAGTGAGGCCGAACTGGCAAAGAGATTGGATAAAGTACTGACTGTGTTCGAGAAAGCGGGGCTGCGACTGAGGAAAGACAAATGCGTATTTTTCGAAACAGAGGTTGAGTTTTTAGGGTTCCGTGTCACACCCGAGGGAATTAAGCCGTCCAAATCCAAAGTAGCCGCCATCAAGCAGGCTCCTCGCCCCACATCCAAAACCGAACTACAGTCATTCCTGGGGCTCCTAAATTTTTACCATACCTTCCTTCCACGGAAGGCGTCTGTGGCCGAACCGCTCCATCGGTTGCTTAAAAAGGAGGAAACATGGCTGTGGGGTGACGAGCAAGAGAGGGCTTTTAAAGAGTTAAAGCAACTCCTAACATCCGAGGCAATCCTAACTCATTTCGACCCCAAACGGCCAGTGGTCTTAGTTTGTGATGCGTCCCCGGTGGGGGCAGTGCTTTGCCACGCGTTGGACGACGGAAGGGAGGCCCCGATAGCGTTTTATTCAAGGTCCCTGTCGAAAGCAGAACGGAATTACGCACAGACCGACAGGGAGGCATTAGCGATAGTAGCGGGAACCAAAAAATTTCACGATTTTCTGTATGGTCGCCTGTTTACGATCGTGACCGATCACAAGCCTCTGTTAGGAATTTTCACTGCAAATAAGCCCACGCCACAGATCCTGTCCCCGAGAATGCTGAGGTGGGCTATCTTCCTCAATGCATACCAACATGAGTTGGAATACCGGCCCGGAAAGGAGATCAGCCATGCAGACGCACTCTCACGGTCTCCTCTGCCCTTGTCGGGGGACCAAAAGGCAGGGGTAGAGAGAGACCACCAGGTATTGTTGATAGAGGTCCTAGAGTCACCCCCAATAGTACCAGCCGACATTGCCAGGGCGACAGGCAGGGACAGAACGCTAGAGAAAGTAAGCTCATGGGTACAGAAGGGGTGGCCGGCGTCCTCCCCAAGTACGGAATTCGACCCATTTTTTCGGAAGAAAATAGAGTTGTCCATAGAGAGGGGGTGCCTTTTGTGGGGCCAACGGGTGGTAGTCCCTACATCCCTGCGACCGAGGGTACTCAAACTGTTGCACGTCAGCCACCCGGGGATCGTCCGTTCCAAGGCGCTGGCCCGGAGTTACTTCTGGTGGCCCCAGCTGGACACAGACATAGAGCACATGATCGGCACTTGTGAGGCATGCCAGGGCTCCCGACCAGAGGCGGCTCGACTCCCGCATAGGGAATGGGACGCGGCAAGGGGGCCGTGGTCCAGAGTGCACATAGATTTTGCTGGCCCGTTCCGAGGAACCCTTTTTCTCCTGGTAGTGGATGCGTACTCCAAGTGGCTGGAGGTGATGCCGGTAAAGAGCACGTCCTCCACCACTACAATCAACCATCTAAGGAGAGTCTTTTCCACGTTCGGTTTACCCGACACTCTGGTCAGCGATAACGCTAGTTGTTTCACGTCCGCTGAGTTCAGGGCATTCATGGAGGCGAACGCCATTCGGCACGTCACATCCGCGCCGTTTCACCCGGCCACGAATGGCCAAGTGGAGCGGTTGGTGCGGACAACAAAGGATGCGCTGAGGCGCATGGGCTCGGGGGACCTGAATCACCAAGTATGTCAGTTTCTATTAGCGTATAGGGTGACCCCCTTAGCATCCGGATATTCGCCGGCAGAGCTGCTGATGCGGAGAAAGCTGACCACGATTCTGACCAGGTTAGACCCAACGAGGGTCGAGGACAAAGGGAAGAACGTAGGGGTAGCGGTGTCGAAAGGTTTCGCCGCCGGTGATCCTGTGCATTGCAGGAACTACGCCAGCACAGGGCCAGCCTGGGTACCGGGGAGAGTTGTAGAATAGACGGGACCAGTGTCATATCGGGTGGAAACGAGCACCGGTCTACTCTGGAGGCGGCATGCAGATCAGCTCAGGAGCCGGGTTCCCAGGAAGCAATCCACGGACGGCATGGAAAATGCCTCAGCGTTAGGGTTCTCCTCCACCCGTTTAGCCCAAGGAGGAGACAACGAAGGGCAACAGTCCCAAACAAGGGGGGGAAGCAGCGGTTCCGACTCAGATCCTTTTGACACGCCAGCTCTATCCGATTCCGGGGAAGAGGGTGAGGAGTTTGCGACTGCTGCCCCCGAATTTGATTTTGCGTTGCCGAGCCGGGGGGGTTTTTTGGAGTGTTCCCCCACCCATCCAAGCGAGAAGAGGGGTTTTTCGTTAGCCCCCAGTGCCCCCGGTTCTTCCCAAATAAAGCACACACCTCCCAAAAAAGCCGCAGAACCGCGGCAAGTCACTAACAAGTCTCCCTCTCCAATTACAGGACAGGAAGCCAGGGGACAAGGAGAAGGTAGCAAAACCGGGGCAGGGCAGCCCGCACCGAGACCCCAGCGTGTTCGAAATAAGCCATCTTGGCTGAGAGACTTCGTCTCATCCTAGGGGGGAGGAGTGTTGTGTTCTAATAGTGTAACCTTATTCATGTGATAACAATGTATCTTAACTATGTAACCTTTCCTACAAGTAACAATATAGTCGTCAGCTGTATCACCATAAACCCTGTATTAGGACGCGAGCTAATAACCACCAGTGGGCAGCAGCGAGCGTCCAAGCTCTCTTGGTCCATACTCATCAATAGCCACAGCGCGGAGTTTCCCGCCACTACCTACACCTGGACAAGAAGGGCGTGACCAGCAATGATGTCACGCAGACAATAGCCAACCGGCTATCGTGGAGCCACATTCGAATGTTTATCACTGTATATATAGAGCTTTGCATCCGCCATTACCTCATGTTCCCTCTGTCCACCATGCAATAAACCTGAGTTAAACCAGCCCATGGCTGTTTCCTGTGTCTTGGTTCTCATACACTAAACTAGTGATAGCTACAGTCCTGTGAAGCCTCTCCAGCTTTTAGTCTGCACTGGACGGAATGAGCTCCCTTCTTTGTCCCAGCTCCTGCCAACCTAGCAGTTTGAAAGCAAGAAATTGCAAGTAGATAAATAGGGACCACACACTTGTAAGAAAGCCAATTGTCTTAATGGGGAGGCTGTACCTTTGTATGCTTTTCCCAGTGATCAAGTGGAATGTTCCAAAAAGAAAGCAGGTTTTTTCTGGAACATGTTATTTCAAGAACTTAAGGTGTTGGACTAACTTACAGATAATTCCTTCACTCCTAAACTTGGATTGTTTCTGTATATATAACAGCTCCCTCTCTGGTTCCTTTTCCCCTCCTCCTGCACCATCCCATCTGATTTTATTCTCTGCGTTGCTTCCTAATTACAAAATGCTAAAGTGGTGGTGGTTATAATATCACTTTTGTTTAAGACATGGAAAACACTGACCTTTCTGCTTGCTGTATTTAGAGGGAAATCTCTATCTCCAGCTGCCATATAATTTGTAAAGGTGGGTCCACCATATTATGCCTTGATTTTTTTAATTTGTTACAAAACTCATGTATACCGCTAACATTTATCCAGCAAGAATACCCGGGTAATATTGCATCTGTGTTTGTAAAACAAATTTTCAGGGTTCTGTGATGACCTGATGAACAATCAGGATGGATAAAAGGATATGCAAACTCATTGGGGTGTAAGGTCAGGAAGGTGGGGACAAAATGTATGTTCATGCATGTATATAGATGCCACATGCACACACATGAATGCACACAATCACACACCTACTTTATATTGCTTCAGACTATTTTCCATCTATCATAGTAGCACTTACTTTATTTAGCTACAGTTCTCTAGGGTCTAAGCCAAAGATCTTTCTTATCACTGTTTCCTGTATCTGAAGACAACTGAGAACAGTAGCAGGAACCCTGAAGGCAAGGTTTGTACTGTAGTGTTATAAACAGCACTTTCTGTAGCCATTCACTATTTACGTTGTCTTTCTGTATGCCTGTATTTAAAAATATAAGTTTCTGGGGGAGGTGTCCTTACATTACTTTGTAGAAATGGCTGTAGACAGATGAGAATAGAATGATAATCATATACATCAAAAGAGATGATTTACTACATAGCAGTTATCACATGATAATAGCTGATTCTTTAAAATGGTGTCATCACATTCTGTTTTATGAGTCTTCAGTGGTTCTTGCAAATCAGATTTTTCCATTCTCTGTAGACAAATGTAAAGATAAAATGAAAACAGTTGTGAAACAAGCCATTTCTCAAAAGCTGTACCCACAATGTCAAAATCAAAATATTACAATTTTCAGAATTTTATTTCAGACCTCAGTTTTAAAGCTAATTGTTTGTGTAAGTAATAAAATGATAAAGTACTCTACTTTTCCCTCTTATTTTCCATTCTCAGCAATCAAAACCTGCAGAAACAGAAGGTATATTTATATTTGCATAAATTTAAGAACATTTGATATTGTATGTATATTAATACATAACACACATACACATACAAAAATCATTTCAATACGCACCTTGACTTTTTTTTTAATACACTTGGCTATACAGGGCAAAGATTGACTCCTGCTTGTATTTTATAGAGTAACAACTGCTAAGAGAAGGAAAATGATTTAGAAAATGCCCTCCAAAATCCATTAAAGATAGCTTCATGGAATGAGGAGGACAATATGAGGACAATAAAGAAGTCTTGTATCATTACAATAAGACTGATTGTGTAAACTAGTGAAGGAAATTCAGGGTAAGCATTGGTAGGGAAGGGAAGCTAGAATATGTTATGTTTTCTGCTGATGAAAATAGAAGCAACTGCAAAAGTCTGGAGATAGTCTTGAATGTACAACTCCCCTTTTTCCTTCCAACGTTTGAAAGAAAGTCGAGTGATGAATCATACTCTGCACTATAAATAAAATATGATGATGGCTTTCCAGACTCAGATACATTCTCATTAAAATCTGTTGTTTTTTAATCCAGTGAGCCTCATTTATTATTTTAATGCCTCTGAATCATTTGGGGACAATTGCACAGTAATGCCAAATATGCTGCAGTTGTGTAGTTTAGTTTAACCATGCTGTGCAGAATAGAAATGTATTCCCGGTTAAGAATCCCAGTGAAGGAACTGATGGGATGGAATGACTCACTGACATAATATATCTGCAAATATCTACTTGCAATAAAATCTGGAACAAGAAAAGCAATCTACCAGAATTTTACTTTTGCTGAAAAGGCTGATGGTTGGGGACACTGCTAAGTGGCTGCTGAGCCTCCTATACTGTTCTCAAAACAGATCACATTGCTAATTTATATCTTGATTTGGGAAGGAGAAACTAATGTATCATGATGGGTGAGAAACTCAAAGGTAACACTCACTCACAAGATTGGGTGAAGGTATATAGGAACTCTCTATACATCCTATTTTTTCTTATAACTTTAAAGCCAACTGGTATTTTTCTTAGTCTTCACCTATCCACTCTCTGAAAACCTATTGCTGACTACACTGATATAAGGTAAAGGTTTCCCTTGCTCAAAAGTCAGTCGTATATGACTCTAGGGTTCAGTGCTCATCTCTGTTTCAAAGCCAAAGATCCAGTGCTGTCTGCTTCTGCAGATGTTTCCGTAGTCATGTGGCAGGCATGACTAGACACCGGAGCGCACAGAATGCTGTTTACCTTTCCACCGAACTGGTCCCTATTTATCTACTTGCAATTTCTTACTTTCAAACTACTAGGTTGGCAGGAGCTGGGACAAAGTTGGGAGCTCATTACTTCCTGCAGTACTCAGGAATCGAACTGCTGACCTCCTGCCTTCCGGCCAGCGCCTTAGACACTGGACAGGCTTTAAGATTTAAAATCTATTAACATGGAGTAAGGGCAATTCAATTAATTCTCTAACCTTGTCAGAGTAGTTTTATAGCTGTATGTAGAGTTTAAGAAGATTGGCCTTATCACAGTTGGACTAAAGTCACTGCCTCAGTTTGTAGGGTACTGGGAGAGATTAATGTCTCATATTCCTCTCTGCCTCCACTACTGCTTCTGCAAAGTCTGCATGCCTCTAGAGATCTGTCACTATGGGCAGTTTCCTCAAAATGAGCTATTTTTCACCAGTGAAGGCCACTTTCCTACACACACCATAGCCTCTTACCACCCACATATATAAGAGCAGAAACAGCACTACTGCATAGGCCGACTGCCTCTAAAAAAAACTGGACTCCAAAGATAGGCAGGGAGGGGCAATAGTGGTGACCAGCAGCATATGGGAACTTTATGCTGAGGAAATAAAGGGAACTATCAGCTGGAGGAGGAAATCTGTTGTCAGAAAAACAAAAACCCAAAGGAGGAGGAATGAATTGGACAAGGGAAATCCTCAAGGTTATTTTTACTGGTGCAGCAAACAGTACCTCCTCCTCTACTACAACTGACTCTAGTTCTTATAGCAATTGCTTCCTTCACTGATTGGCTACAGAGTAGAGTAGAAAGTGTATGAAGGGTGAGTGTGACCACAAATGATGTGGGGGGCAAACACGTAGCTTCCTTCTTCAGGCAGCAGGAGTTCTGGGACTGCTCTGGAGTATAGCTGTCAAGTATCCCTTATTGGCTGGAAAAACCCCTTATTTTACCCTCTTTCCCACCGTCATCCCTTATTATTTAGACTGCAATGCCCTATTGCTGCCATTGGAGGGCAGCACAGGATAAGCATAGCTGTCAAGTATCCCTTATTTGCCAGGAAATTTCCCTTATTTCCAAATCCAAAACTTGACAGATATGCTCTGGAGTTTAGAATTAAAGTGTTTATGGCCACTTAGGAATCAAGTGGATGTAATTTTTGTTCACCTACAGAGTAAAACTTTCCTGAAAACAAGTTAGGATTGTGTATTTGGGTCTAAATCAAACTCTAGTTTCAAGGTGAATTTTCCCCTCCTGCAAAACAGAGGTCTTATCTATGCTGTTCCAGCTTCTCTCCAGGCCTGGAAAAAAGAACATAAAGAGAGTGTCAGTTACTAAACCATTGCACCAATTACTAAACTGATTTAATTAACCTGCTTTAATTTAGACTAGCAGTTGGAGTCAGGCTGCCATGAGTTTAGTGGCAATCTCAGGCTGCAATTAGGTGTTCAGAATTCCAACTAAACCATTCAGCTTGCTGAGTCATTTTTAGGATCTAATGTGAGTGACCAAACAGAAACCTCCTCTTCGGACTCTACTCACATGAGCAAAAGGACAATGTAGGAAAGCTAGCTAGCCTCCTTTAAGCATGTTGATGAATCCATGGGCTCTAACATCTTAATTGAGTTCAGGTCACTCTTTAAGATAATTCATGCTCAGATCCATCTATATTTTCTAATAGTTAAGCCTAAAAGGGGAGGGTGGGGATGCTGTTTTAAGATCACAGTGAACCCCCGCCTAATGACATGTTCAAATAGCATCATTTTTGATTAACGAAGCTACGGACGCATCCCACATGATTTTTCACATAACAAAAAAAAAGTTATCTGAATAACGATGGTATTTTTACAGTCGTTATTCGGATAATGATGTCGTTATTCAGATAATGACTTTTCTACCATCATTATTTGGATAACGACGGTTTTTTGGTCGTTATTCGAATAACGACGTTTTCTGCATAGCTACGCTACTTGGGGAACCAAGTAACATCATTATATGAGGATCTACTGTAAAAGATAGAATGGAGGAATGGGCATTATGAGAAAGACTGGATTAATATATAGGTCACATGTTCCAGTGTGGGGTTGAAAACAAACTCAACATCTGAAATATACTAGTATGAATTCACTGCTAAGTAAAACTGGCCTAATAAGAATGCTTTGCTGTGGCTTACAATCAATATGCACCTTAACAAAGAAACAAATAATATGTGCAATTCTTTTTAATCAAGACAAATAAAATTGAGCTATCTGTAGCAGATGGTTATATTAGTCATTTTGCAAATACCAGCTGTTGACATGTTTTAATTTCTTTTGATAATTTGTTTCATAAGTCTCAAGGTGGTTAGCAATAGATAACATAAGTCGTTACCTAGCTGTTAGCTTATTTAAATTTTTGGACTGCTAAGAGAATGCTGGTGCAATATTGTGGTAAATTTCCTCCTCTGTCACAACTGCTGGAGCCTTCACAGAATCTGTGGCAACCCGTAGGTAAACAGTCTGACCTTGCTGATGCGCAAGGACAATGGTCATTGGACTAGAAGGGTGGTGTCTGGATGTAACATAATATTTGGAAAGATAGCTGAGATGCTAGGTGGTCATAATGTTAAAGCAAAGGTAATAGCAAAATAGTATCAGCACGATGAACAGATTTATCTGGATGTGATCTTTCATACATTTCTATCCATTTTCTCAAAAACATGTAGAATAATAGTTAGGTCACACGTTTATATGCAGAGAGTTCATAGTGGAGGTGTGGGAACTAAGTGAGATGGGGAGAAACAGGTGACATTAACATTATAATGGGTTTTCAAAGATATTGCCATGTTAGTCTGTGCAAACAAATTGAAGTAAAAATAAAAACAATGGTAATGGGAGAGATAAGAAGAGAAGACTTACTGGAGAAGGCCCTGATGCTAGGAAAGATCGAAGGCAAAAGGAGAAGGGGGCAGCAGAGGAAGAGATGGCATCATTGACGCAGTGGGCATGGATCTGGGCGGACTATGGAGGATGGCAGATGACAGAGGAGCTTGGCATGCTGTGGTCCATGGGGTCACAAAGGGTCGGACTTGATTGTTGTGACTGAATAACAATGGGTTTTTAGAATAGCACTTGTTCAGTCGCACAGTTGGTTCTGACCTTTCACGACCCCATGGACCATTGCACGCCAGGCACCCCTATCCTCCCCCATCCTCCTCAACCCTCCCAGCTTTGTCCCCATTGCATTAACAATGCCATCTCATTCTGCCACCCCTTTTTCTTTTGCCCTCAACCTTTCCCAGCATCAAGAGTTTCTCAAGTGAATCCTCTCTCCTCATTTAATGTCCAAAGCACTTTAACTTCATCTTCAATATTTGAAGATGATGATATTTGAAGATTTGATGGCACTAGGCCAGTAATAATAAGATCAAGTACTGCTTACATGCACATTGTTCTAAGAATCAAATGCTTGTGTTGAGGTGAGTTAGTACAAGGAGAAAAACCTTCCAGCTATACCTATATCAGAGACCATGGAAAAGTCTGGCATATTAGTCTATAATGTGCTAAGAATCATTGGTCCTTGTTTAATCTTTCTGATGTCTATTGGAATCTGTGAATATAACTCACTTCCTGTCTCTCTCTTTCAAATGTTATTTTTTTAATCCTTGATAACCTGGTCCACACCTCTCCACCAAGAACTCTATGCATATAAACCGGTGTCTAATTATCATACATGATGTGTCTGAGGAAGTGGACTGTAATCCATAAAGACTCACATTGGAATTAATATGTTACTCTTTAAACTGCCGCTACTACTATGGTACCTCGCTTAAAGAGTATAATGCGTTCCATGGGATTGCTCTTTAAGCGAGGCTGCTCTTTAAGCACAACACCATTGTAAGTGACCAATTGTGACTTCAGGGGGGGGGGGGATTGCGAACCCTGATTTAGTTGTTAAGTGAGTTTTGGGTTGGTTTTAGTTGTTAAGCGAGACGGCCATTCAGAGAAAATTCTGCTCTTTAAGCGAGTTAGTCTCTAAGCAAGGCACTCCTTATGCGAGGTTTTACTGTATTTTGTTTTTGCTATACATACCGAAACAGACTAGCATGGTTAACACCTCAAAAACATAATGATCAAAACTTCTTTCTATCAATCTAGAATTTCTGTTGGCCTTTTCTTAATGCCATACACTTGTACCTTACACCACAGTCGATACATTTCTGACACTTTGACTGGGGGCAAAGCTGTAAATCATGAAGGATGTTGCAACTTCCATTGGGCCAATGAGTATAGAGTGCATACTCATCCACATCCCCAGCCCCTCATCTGCCTTATAATCTAATGCAGATTTGGGGATATTTGAGGGAGAAATTTAAGCACAAGGTTTTGGGTATTTAGCTCTGCTGATTCTCCTAGCAAACTCTAGTCTACCCACTCATTTTGAAAACAGCTTTTACCTTCCACACACTCTTCAATATTAGCAGGCAGGGGAGCCATTTGAGATGAAAATGGTTGCACAAATCATTCAATTAGGAGAACTGTTAAGCACTGGAAGGCATCTTTTGCTCATCAATTTCCCTCTACAAATATACTCCCTTTTCATTCACATTAACTCAGCAAATATAAAAATCTGTTTGGAAATATACGCTTGCAGATTTAATGTACAACTCCATTGTAAAAGGAGGAGGGAAATGGATGGGATTACCCTTTAAATCTCTCTGTTGAGGAAAAAGTAAAGATTTCTGTCTGGCTCTAACCCAGTATATTTTTAAAACTGGATAGTAAGTCACTAGGATCGTCTTTCCAGCTCTGTTCAAGTTCACAATAGCAGATAAGTAAATGTACAAGGAGGATGTGTTCTGATTCCCGCCTTGTCTTGCTTGGCTCATTCAGTCATTAGCAAGTGTGCAGATAGTTTCTTCTTCATGAGCAAGAACATTAGAAGAACAAAAAACACTTTGCTTCGTTCATGGAACAAAATAGATAGATAGATAGATAGATAGATAGATAGATAGATAGATAGATAGATAGATAGATAAAAATCTTTAGTCATTGTCCTGCACAAACAATGAGAATCTTCCCCTAAGACACACTGCTTGTAAGCTATGCAATGATAGGAAGGGACAAACATCTGTTTATTTCTCTGACTTTAAAATGCCTGAGTAGGTCTCCCTTTGCCCATAGCTGTAGAATTTTATATTTTTCAAGGACATTGAAAGCGCGGCGCCAAAATGGCCGCCGTGCTCTTTGCGCCCCCCCCCCAGACTCAGACATCTGGGTAGTTAGGGGGCGTGGCCACCCCTCTATAAAAGGGGTGGCCACGAGGCAGCCGAGCTGCCATTTTGTAAAAGCGACGGAGAGGAGAAGTTTTTTCTCCGTCGCTCTTCGTCTTGCGGAGGGAAGCCTTTTCGGTGGCTGCAGCCCCTTAGCGGTCTTGGCTGCTTGATTTTCGGCTTCCCAGCTAGCGAATTTTGATCCCTGGATAGGGATCGCTATTCATTTTATGCCTCCTTAGAAAGAAGGCTATGGCGAAGCAGGCTCAATGTGCTCTTCAGGGCCAGACATGTACCAGGTATTAATAATGATATTGCTGATGCTTTGTCCCGCCTGCAGATCCCCCGGTTCCGCGCCTTGGCTCCAGATGCAGAGGAGTTACCCTCGCCGCTTCCGGACGAGATTTGGACGTTTGGCAAGGAGAGGTGAACCGGGCGATCGGCATGTCGCTGGCGCCCCGCACGCGTAAGGCGTATCACCATGCATTCAGTCAATTTTGAATATTTTGTGAGCAACTCCGGTTGCCCGAGATGTGGCCCATTCCAGTTGCACACCTTCTCCAATTTATGGTCTACCTACATAGTCAGGGTCTAGCTCCCCGCACCATAGCATCCAGGCTCTCAGCACTGGCATTCATGGCCAAAGTGAGGGGTTCTGCTGACAGCACGAACGATTTCCGTATACGACATGTTTTGGAGAGGTGGACACGGGAACGTTGACGTCGCCCGGACACTCGCCACCCTATTTCCCCAGGGGTTCTTACCCACCTTGCACGAGGCTGGCATGACCTGTGTTTTGACAGGTATGAGGCAGCTCTGTTTCATGCGGCTACCACGGTGGCCTTTTTTGGAGCGCTCCGCATCAGTGAGCTTGTGCTACTGTCTAAGGCGGATGCGGCACGTAGGGCACTGGAACTCGAAGATGTCTATGTCTCTAATGAGTGGGCTCAGTTGAGGATACGTTCCTCAAAGGTTGATCAGCACGGTGTAGGCAGTGGTGTTAGACTGCTACGATGTTCCATTGCAGACATCTGTCCGATTGGTGCCCTACAAGAGTTCATTGCAATGCGTGGTACACAACCTGGCCCGTTTTTCTGCCACCAAGATGGGTCTCCCCTTACTAAATTTCAATTTTGGAAGGTGACCGGTAAGGCGCTGTCCAGTGTTGGCCTCCCCGGGGCTCGTTACGGCACCCATTCTTTTACAATAGGAGCTGCTTCTACTGCAGCCGCATTTGGGTACTCTGAGGCTGATATATGCCATATGGGGAGGTGGGGATCGAAGTGTTTTGAACTGTATGTTCGCCCTCTTCAAGCATGATTACCAGACAAGTCACTGTCCTGTCTCTTTTTATTTTACAGACCCTGTGTGTCGCCGCACACCGGTGGCAGTATGGCTGGTGGGCCACAGCTATGTGCACTGGGCAGCGCAGTACGCTGCGGCGACAGAGTGGGGACCCCAGCTTGGACTACGTGCATCCGCATGTATCAGGTGGTATGGTAAGCGCGGAATGTTATGGCGGGAACTGTTGCCATTCCTTTTCTCCATCAGGGATGCTGAACCGCCTGATGTCCTGGTGCTGCACCTCGGGGGCAATGACCTGGGCCAGGTCACTGGCCTTTCTTTAAAACATACGATCTGCAGCGACCTGGCTTATTTGCATTATGTGTGGCCTGCCACAACCCTGCTATGGTCGGACATCATACCGTGTCATGCTTACAGGGGGGGTATCAACCTCCAGGCCCTTGACCGCGCTCGTCGCTCAGTGAACAGGGCAGTGGCCCGGTTCTTTGCTGACAAGGGTTTGGGGCGGGTCATCCAACACCCCAACATTAGTCTCCAAAATTATGACCTTTACACAGGGGATGGGGTCCATCTGTCGCCCAGAGGTATGGACCTCTTTTTGGAAGATGTGCAACCAGGCCTGTTGACCGAGCTGATGGTCTGGGGGGGGGGGGGGCGGTGAGTCTTTATTAAGCCTCCCCGTGTGGCGGGTAGCACTGGTAAGGTAAATATTTATGACCCACAGGTATCCGGCAGGTTCGCAATTGACTGGCCAACACTAGATAGGTACAAGTTGGTTAACGTTGACCGGTCAACGACGAACCAGGCAATGGGGTGATGGCATGAGCTATTCAGCATGTATCACCATGTGATTTTACGGATACACATCAGAGGGTGGGGTCAGTAGATAGTTGATTGACTACGGTCAACAATTTGTTTGTTGTCAACAAACAAATTGATACAAATGGATACATTGTAGCCAATTGCCGTTGGCCATTTGGGAGGAACCTTACCAGTGTTACTGCGGCCTGCTTGCCTTAAGAATTATAATTGGCTGAGTACCAATTGAAATTTATAATTCGGACTAGGGCATGAATCAATAAATGTGGCCCAATGCCGTTATCCACTTATACCGGTGTCTGAGTCCTTTTTTGGGGGGTGCGCCTGCAATGGATAGTGGAAGACTGTAGAATGGCTGCCACAAGACCTGGTGATGGCCACTAAGAAGACATTATTAGGATATCAGATACAGTCTTGTAGATGAGAATTATCCAACCACTATTAGTCATGAAGGACAGCATGTTTTTACGTACCAGCTATAGAGCAACAGGAGCAAGAGTGCTGCCCTTATCCTACTCAGTGAATCCTACTTGTGAGATTCACTGAGTTACCTAATTGGCCAGAGGAGGAGAAACAAGATGCTGATCTAGGCAGGCCTTTACTACAGTCTGATAAGAATTTCCATTTGTTCTTCTATATGTTGCTTCATTAGGAAAAAAACAAATAAGGAAACTGTAAGGCCAAAGTGCTCAAAAGAGAGCTAGTGAACAACCAGGGGATGAAAACCAACTATGTTTGTTCCTAAATTTGATGGAAAGATCTTTAATAAATCTAAAGTAACTTTCCCCACCTCCTACCCCCTACAAATATGATGCCTGCTTGTATGCCCAGATACATACATTAGGGTTTAGTGACTTTTGAATAAAAGGATTATTTAGTAACTCCTTAGGAATGGTGAAGGAAGTAATGCTCTGCTAGAGTGGAGTATCTGCTATGCTTTAGGGGATGTCAATCATCTTTTGGTAGAAAGCATGCTTGCTAAGTGACAGATCTTTAAAAGAGAAAGGTTTTACTGATTCATAGTGTACCAGAACATTTGTAATAAATTGTAATGTGCCTTTTTTGTCAACAAGTTGGCTCAATTTTTGTATTAAGAGATTTTCAGAATAAACAAGCTGATGCTAATTAACTTGTGAACCGCCTGGAGAGTGCACTAAGCGCTATTTAGGTGTGATTGCTTTGCCTTTTTTTTTGCTTTGATGCAGGAAGGCATATATCTCTAGCTTTTTACAATGGGCAATGAGAATTGGCATTTGAATTAAAACATTTGCCACTGAAGCAATTGGTTGCATTTCATCAGTGCTATTCTCCTCAAACTCTTTACAAATATCATTGAGAAATTCATTGGCATAGTTTCAGTTTCTTGTCATACATGTGAGGAAAGGGGTCAGTCTAAATACAACCCCATACCCCCATAATTTGGAGCTGTGCAGTCTTTTAAAAAAATCCAGAGAGCAAATATGGAGAGCCCAAGCTAGACTTGGGCATTATGGGGTATCATGAGGGAGGGGGGAGAGATTAAATGCTTTATGTTGCATACTACTGATGTGGTACTGATGATATCTCATGTGCTGTAATAGTCAGAGTAAGAATTAGGGTTGATGAGGCCCAAGTTTGAATCCCCACTCAGCCATGGAAGCTCACTGTGGGCATGGAACTGGTAAAATCACTCCTTAAATACAGTACCTTATTTGCTTACTAAGTCACCATAAGTCTTCCAACCTGATGGTTCATAACATAGCATAATTGATAGTATCATCACTTTACAAATCATATTTGTGTTTTCATATTTTTGGAGGTGTAGTGCCCTCAGACACTACATGATGTCCCAAAGTTTGCCATACATAGGAAACATTGCATAACAACAGATATCTTGGAACATGTTCACCATGAGTGGGAGAGAAGACTCTTTGTATGTCAAAAGAGAGGTAGTCAACACATAGAGAATATTTTGTAAATATTTTGCAAAACTTTGGAATGAATATTTTGTACATAAAGGTACATTTAACTACAAATTCCTATTTTTCCTGGGTTCTGTATAAAACACATTAGGTGACATTCTGAACATTGTTAGAAACAAGTGTCTTGCTAATGGTTTCAGCAATGAGTTTGAAGAGGAAAGGGTTGTTATTTTTGTTAAACTTTTGATCCAAGCAATAACCCAGATTGTCCCAGGGTCTTGCTCTCATGTAGAGCCTCCATGTGAACTCTTTTCAAGGATATAACTTTGTTTGTCTATCTCAGCATGTCATCAAAAAGCCAAGAGTAGTAGTAGGAAAATATTGTAGAACTTCAAAGATTAACAATTCCATTTCAGTATTAGCTTTTGTGGAAGGCCACTTTCTCAGACACACACGGACAGCAACCCTCTCCCCTTTACAGCTGGCACCAAAACACAAGCAAAGTAGCAACAGAGAGGGCACAACTAGGTGCTCTCCACTAATCACATTTGGAATGTCATATAATATACTATCTGAAGAGGGCTTAGGTCTGTTTCTGAGGCAGAAACATTGGCATTATTATTCCTGAAAACATGGCAGCACTTCAGTTTACATTGCCACCACAGCAATGGATTTATTCTTACTGTTAGATGGAAATTACCTTTTCTCAAATAAATGCAAGTCCAGAGAGATGCTTAAATACATGCATGGAACATATATCCTCTCTGCCGTATAATATTACATAATCAGGAGGTTACTGCTGGACATAGAGAGTATTTCAGTATCTCTGGAACCCTAATGGTTGGCATTGGATTTATTCCTCATGGCCAGGATCTTCTGGCTTCAGGCTGCTGTTCTATAATTGACATGGACACTCTTGATAGCTTTCCTGCAGCTTTCCAACTTCTGCCACACATGAAAGCATTTCAGAGCTAAAAGGCTCCTATGAGTGTTTAAATATATGAGTTAAAACTGCAATCTTCTAATTGAATGGCAGCTGGTGAGAAGTATCAATACCCATAATATCAAACTCTAGGTTTTTGAGGTGGGCAAAACCTTTTTATGTGTTTATTTTGTATAAGTGGATAGAATGATTACATGTACAATGTATTATTTCTTTATTGGTGTAATACAAAGGGCCATTATTTGAGACTGGGTAAGACAACAATTGGCTCCATTAATACTAGGACTGGTAGCATTACTCAATTTACTAAAAGAATATTGCTTTTGTTAAGCTTTAGTTACAGGTTGAAACAGCTCTAGTTTGTGGGATTTTAGTAAGATTTAAGGTCATATGGTCTTCGAGGTTGCACCTCTTTCCTTACTTTGCCAAACTTGATGAAAAAGATAGATGGTTTTCTTCACTTTTAAGTATGATTATAAGCTCAAAATAGAAAAATCTACATTTTTATGTGTTTTATACAGAACCTAGTTTTTTTCAGCACTTCATGAAGAATTTTGTTATGTGTTGTCAAATCAGTCCCAAATTACAGAGACCTTAATATGACTTTCAAGATAAGTAGCAAAACAAATGTCTGAGGAAGTGGACTTGATCCATGAAAGCTCACGTTAGTAGTTAGTTTTTAAGTTAACACATCATTTTTGCCTTCTTTGTTTTTCATTTTTTGCTTTTGTTGTGTTTTGTTTCTTGCTTAATCTACTTGCACAGACTAACATGGGTACCACTTCAAAAGCTACAAGTTTAGTAAGATATCTAAGGAGGGGGGATGAGTTTCCATGTCTTAAGTGGGGATTAAAACCCAGGTCTCCTAAACTTTAGTCTATCATATTTTATGAAAAGCAAATATTAAATAGTATTCATTAACAGATACAGTGTTTCAAAGTGAAAATTTAGGAGTTTTATTCATTGAATAAGAATGGCTGGCAACTAAAGTAAACAGTACCCAGATGAAATGTTTATATAGTGTATGTCATCAAAGTATATACAGTAAACCCTTTACAGAAGCCTCATTCTACAGAAACCCTGTTTCACTGAAGGGTTTTTTGCTGGAAATGTGTCCCGTTTTACAGAATGCGATTTCCCATAGCGCATTGTGCCTGGTGAGCTATAAAAGACCACACACAGCCATTCTGGACTCTGTGGATGGCAGTAGAGGGGTTAGAGTGTTTTTTTGGGTGGGTGGGGATGTTTTTCCCTAGTGCATTCTTATGAGAATGCCTCATTTTACAGAAAAATATCGAATTAAGGAAAAAGCTACAGAATGGACTTTCCCCATAAAAACGGGGTTTTACTGTACATCAGTTTGGAGGTAGGGACTAGTCCTTTTACAGATTTTCATTTCAACATTAGAGTTCATATATGCAGGTAATAACAATAGGGAACATGAAGTGCAAATAATCAAAAGGCCAATCATAAGAATTTTGAAAATCCCCAAACTCTACCCCTGTTCACATGCCAAGATTCCTTGCTCACCTCAAATTATAAGGAACACTTTAAGCAGAAATTGTGATGGTAGCACTAGCTTATTTAGTCAGTTAAATGTCCCAACAGTGTTGAAAACCCTTCCCATAACATTTTCTAGATCATGAGTGTAGTACTGGTTGTGGTTATATTTGTTTGTTGCATGTGCATCAACATGGGAAGAACATAAAATGACCTCTTCTAGACCTAAACCACAACAATGACAAGAACAAAGCAGTTACATTAGGCTATTCATCTCACCTGATTTAAGAACAGAATAACATGAGGTTCATTGATGCTGTCAACAAAACATATCACCAACATCTTGTCTAGAAACTGAGCAAAGCCTTACTCTTAGGACAGGATATTCTCGTTAGTGGTGCCCAAGCTATAGACATCCTTCCCGTGTAAAAATGAAGAAACTAATTTTGTAGTAGTTTTAGAGACATTATAATAATTCTGATACCCTTTGGAGGGTATTAAGAGACTTTAACCTGTTTTCATGGGCTTTTAATACTTGTATGCTTTAAACCAGGGATTCCCAACCTAAGGCCTGTAGGCCAGATCTGGCCTGAGGTGCCATTTTATGTGTCCACCCCACCCCTCCAAGGGCATTCGAGAAACAAAATGACCACCCCTTTGAAGCTGTTGGGACAAAATGGCCATCCCATTGTGCAGGCAGGGCAAAATGGCCATCCGGCCCTCAAAGCTGAGAGAACGTGACCTGGCCACCAGCTTGAAAAGGTTGGGAACCCCTGCTTTAAACTGTATTGTTCTTTTTTCTGATGTTGTTTTTTTAAAGCAATAATCATTTTTTATTAACTGCTGTTTTTTTTACATTGAATCATGGTGTAAAGTATTGGAACTTCTGAAAATCAATACATTAGGAGTAAGACAAAATGAGTAACAACAGATTAGTTTTAGAGCCATGAATATTAAACTCTGAAATAGAGGTTCATAGTGTGTTTCAGCCCTCATGAGTTTTTTGCAGATCTCATTGTGAATTCAAGACCTATATATATTTCAAATTTTAACTAATTTAGCTTACCCTTATTTTCTCCCCAAAGATGTTCTGGATTCCTGATTCATCTTCCATTGAACCAATACATTCTTCTGAGTAGGAACAATCAGCAGTTGTTCTATAGCAAAGACGGCCTCACAAAAAGCACCTCCTGCTGCAATTGTTTCAGACCTTTAAGAATGTCACAGACCTTGGGATACACAACAGAACTTGAAGAATTGTGTTGCCTATGTTAGAATTTTTCTACATTTAATCAATGATTCCTCTTCAAAAGTAACTTTAAATTCTTCCTTTCAGCACTGTGATTTAATTCCAATGAGTTCAGAAGCATCAGCCTATTTGACATCAATCGATCAATCTCAATCAATCTTTATTATGGTCCAAGACCAACATAATACAGCAAAGAAAATAAAAACAGAAGTTAAAATACATATTTGATGTCATATTTTCCCTCAGTATTGAATTTCTTCAGAAATGGAGGAGTAGCACAATTTAAAATAAGAAGAAATATGCTAGTACACTCTTTCCCAGGAAGCAACTTTGCTTGAAGGACAGGAAAATGCCATGTTCTTTGGTCACACAATGGGTGAAATCCTCTTGCTTAGTGTAAAAAGCACAACTCTCTGTAGGATAGGCCAATTGAATCAGCTGGAGTCAGTGCCAGCATGATGATATTCGCCGACACTCTGCAGCTGCTGCCCCCCCCCCGGGGGGGCAACTGGACTGCTGCAGCTGCCTCCACTGCCATGGCCAAAGTGCGGAGCTCCTTCCCCCGAGTTGCACCTGCACCATTTTCCAGCGAACATGGGGGACTTTGTCTCTGTTGCAGCTGTGGCCAAGGCATGGAGCTCCTTCCCCCAATGTGTCGGGGATGTGGAAGCGCCTGCGTTGACTTTTTGCGGCCATATGGACTCACTGTGGCTGAGGCTGTATGGATTTGTGATTATGTAACCTTGTAACTACATTTTTTATTGTATTGTGTATTTTGTATTTTGATATTATATGATATTATGCTTATTATGTATTGCACTGTATTTTTATTATGTTTGCACTGTATGTTATGTATTATTTATTGTTGGAAGCCGCTCTGCGTGGTGCGTGCACTAGAAGAGTGGGGTATAAATAAACAATTCAATTCAATCAATGGGGATTTGGTGAGTCAACTGTTTTGTAAGATCCCTGGATTCAATGGTCCTACTAAAGTGACAACTTACTACACTACGCAACTAGATTTCAAGCAATATCCTACTTTCCTGTTACATATGTGCAGAAAGAACATAGTAAGAGAGAAGTGATAAGTCATAGTTTCCCCCTAGTGTTAAGTTTTCCAATATGCACGTCCTAAATTTTGACTCTATGTTTTGATGTGGAATTCAAATTTTGACCTCTTCAAAATATGTCTTATTTTTTCTGTTGCTTCCCCAAACCAGTTTGTTCAGATGTGTTGGAAGCCTTTATTTCCATTCCTCACTCCTCAGTTACCTGTAATATTTTGATTATTTTCACTTAGAAATATCTACTCCCCCCCCTTCCCCCATGGTCCATTACTAGCATTAACAAAATCACTTGTGCTAGTACTTTTTAATCAAAGATATTATGTGACTCGTTTTCCTTTCCACATTTCTTTCCTCCTATTACACTATTGAAAATAGGTGTTTCATGATTTATATCTGCAATAATATGAGAACTTCCTGATTCTAATACAATCATACATTAATTCATGCCTTAACACTAATTATTTTATGCAGATGTTCTTCTCTTTAATAATCTCTCATTTTTAAAATACTTTTATGTATGTTATTTTAATAACTTTAATTTCAATCTCATCTATCTTTCAGCATTAATAGATAAATCATGTCAACACCATTACCATGAAAGTTCTATATATTACTTCTAACCTATCAACAAATATACTCAGTTTCAATTTTACTCTACCATTGAACATTCTGTTAAACATCTTTAGGGATGCCTTTTGAATGTGAGTTTACACAAATCCTGGGAATTTATAACAGGATTATGTTTTATCTTTTCAGACTGTGAAGGACTTCTGAGTATGATTCTTGCAAAGTCAGGCTTTTTGTGACTTTTGTAAACTGGTATCTCTGAGAACAGAAGACAAGAAATATAATAAAGAACAGGAGAGGCTTAGCAATGAGACAGCACCACAGCACAAAATATAGAAGCATAGAAAACCTCTGTTCTGGCCATAAACCACTTATGTTAAAAAGGTGAAATATGCTCACAACTAAGGGCCAAAATTCAGTGATTCTGTGTCATAAGGCTGGTCAATTGTAGTTGCCAAGGTGCAACTAGGTCACACAAGCAGGTAAAATAAGAAATATTATAGGAACAAGTGGATACATAAGGCTGATTCTATAAACTGCAGAACAATGTCTGAAGATGTGATTACACAGGCATATAATTCTTTTTTTGAACAACTTGTGATGCATTTCAGTGTGAGTTGTTTCCTGGAGATCACATGACATACAAGGAATCGTGCTTCAGTCAGGACCTGATCTGTGTCCGAGCTGGATTATTTTGGCCCAGCAATTGGATGACTACTATTTCGTATCAGGTTGCAGTAGTTCCCCAATAGATGGGAGGGTCATTTTAATTGAGATTACTCCTGGCAAAGTAACCATTTCCACTACAAGCAGACACATACATGTCTCACTATCTGATTGCATTCTGAGATATACCACCAAGATGTTGTTTAGACTGTGAAGCGGTAAGGAAGCAGACTGAAACACAATGTGATATAACAATACTGTACCAGTGAACTGGATCAAAGAGCCTCACATTACAATTTGATATGGTTATATAAACAATATTTCATGGAGTTATTGGATTCTGGATAAAACATTTAATTATTTAAAGTTTGAAAACTTGCACATAGAAAATGGAGATCAGCCTTATTGCAGTCTGAAAAGGTCAGTCAACCAATTTCAGTTGGAAGACTACAAAATTAATCATGTTTATGCAGCTTACATATATTAGCTTCCCAAATCACTTCTTGAAGCTTTCCCATCTTTAAATTCACACTTGGAATAATATCCAAATATTAATGTTTGCCTTGCCTGGAAGGGTCCTGTTAGAGTTCAAATAGTTGTTATATACTATGTATATAAAGAAAATATACCATCCCTTCCTGCTGCAGAATGATTTTGGAGACCTTGCTAAAACCATGTATAGGTATCCTATGTGCTTAACATTTTAGCATCTGTAAATACAGATGTAAATTTCTCCAGTGGATGTTACTGCCATACATTTGATGACCCACCTATTCAGATGACTGTTCTATTCAGCAAGAATGAAGGGCTCACTTTATCCATAACTTTCATTCCCATTCATTAGGTATTCTGCCACTCATTCTACCGCCCCCAAACCCTATATTGGTCGAAAGACCAACACAACAACTGAATTTGTCTTGTTTAGGAAGATTATTCTCCACTGAGTATCTTTAAGACAACAGGATTGAGATTTGAAAAATAGTAGTAAAAATGATTATCTTCTTCTTCTTCCGTATCCAAATCTGAATATTGGCAATCATCATGGTGATCAGCCATGAAAACTGTCCTGAGAATATAATGCAGTGGCCTTTCATCTGCCTTCTGCATGACACCTGTACCACTGATCCAGTTCCATAAGTCACTTTCTGGTCCTGAGACCTTTTGGCACACAAAGTCCAGTATTGATGAAGCTGTTGCCCTCCATCAAGATAGATTCAAGTGGGATTTTAATCATGACCCTTCCCTGTGGACTTTCGCACCCAAGCCATTAGTTCTCAGGGTTGTCAGGTTAGTTAACCAACACCTAAAACTCAGCATTGAGTCACTGGCAGTATGGTCTACTTTATTACCATAGCAGGATCATAAAAGGAATAATTATGAACAGGCGAAAATGTAGAATTAGCTTATCTTTCTGGTCCATGTTTGTATTTCTTTTTCCTTATATGTATATTTGCTTCCCAGATGTTCTCAAAATAAATTTGAACCAATGTGTGTTGCTGGCTATTTAAGTAGAGGGCAGGCATGCAGAGAGAAGAAACATTGAAGACAAAATTAAGAGCCACATTGTAAGACATGTTCCAATGTCCTCCCCAGATCTTTTTCATTTTATTCTCCATTTTTGTTAGATACATAGCCACTGGTTTCCATCAGGCTTGTGCATGCACCTTTTGACATGTTCACAAAAAGGTCTACAATACAGAGCTTCATATGTGGGAAAGGCCCCTACATTCAAAATACCAGGGTGACAAAGTTTCTGGAGAAGGTCTTATTGAACAGGATGGAGAGAACATACGCTATCACACAGTACCCGGTTACAAAGCTTCATAGACGTAGAATAGACTAGAACAATTTTGCCACAAAAGTCACAAAAAGGTAAAGAATATCTCTCTTATGCAAAATATACATTTTAGGATCTATTTCATATTTTTTATTTACTGGTGTTGTTTCTCTGATAGTTTCAATAAAAAACTATAATATCTTACTGCTAGTATTGTATTTCTCTTAATACCTATAGTTCGAGGTAACAATGAAGTAAACCAAAAAGAAATGGAACAAAGCTTCCATAGAACACTGGACAGGCAAAGTCTGTGATCATTTGCTTGGTTGTTGTTGTTGTTTTTTTTAAAAAAAACTCTTTTTCATACATAATCACACCTTTTCTGATCCAAGTTGAAAGTAAACCAAAATGTTTGTATGTTCACTAGTATGTATTCATAAAAATATAGATACCGTATGACAAACTGAAAGTGCAAGGACTTGTAGCAAAATTCTGTATCATTAACTTTCATGATTTACAAAACTTTGCAAAAATACAGTTGTTATAAGGAAACCTATGACAGAGAGCATTTACATCGCTATTGTTAAAACTTGTGCCTTTGTATGATCCACAGCATGACCTACTGCAGTGACCAAGAAAATTACACAAAGGGGTGTGTCAGCCTTTTCTCTTTCCATGGAGTATTGGAGTTGATGTCTATAAATTCGACATCCCTTGGCATAGATGACTAAAGCTGATATTCCATGCACAGACATCATATTTACAGCTGACTCATCAATAGTGACTAATATTGTGCCTGCTGGCATCTAGCAGTTAGAATGGTCCTTAATTGTCATAACAAGCTCCACTTCCTTAGGACATTAGAAGGACTTCTTCCAGGTGCCAGTGATTATCAGGGGCAATTTAAGAGGAGCAGTCGCTTTCCAGTACAGTCCTCAGTATGGCTAAATTCCATTGTCCCTTTTCAGCAGTCAAAAATCCATGATAAATTCTGTATAACACTGTAGCCAATAATAGCAGCACCAGATATTAATTCTTTCTTGAGAAGCTATTTGCATCTTAAGTATACACACTGCATTAATCTCTAGCTACCAGTGCTCTTTACCAAAACAAAATCAATGTACATCTCTAAATATCAGAAATGTAAGTACTGGCAAATACATTCTTGTACAAAGTATTTTCACATGTAGCTCATGCTTGCCTATATACAGAGTAGTATGTTACATAGTTAAATAGACTTTTTTCCCCTAACAAAAATAAACATATAAAAATCAGGGATTTTTCAACAATCTCAAGTATCTCTAACAACTTTCTTTCAAAATTTCTAAGGCTTTCATGTTGTTGGGTGTTTTTCCTCACCAGCCCAAAACATCCTATTTGCAACTGCATTCACAATATTGCATAAACAAGGCAATCTTATTTCATAGTAAAGAAAAAGCCAGTGTAGGGAATAATGTCTGAAGACATGAATGAATGCAGATTGTCAAGGAGTGGGATTAAAATAGCATCCCTGCTGAAATGGTGAAACCATTGCTAAACCCCACATTTGGAAAACAAAAAACAAAAATTGTCCACTGAAAGGAGATCAGCTTTTTCTTGAGTTATGCATAGATAACATATATCAAAAAGTGGGAGGAAAAATGGTTTTAGCAGCTAATCTTATATGAAGAAAGCATTTCTGAAGAAGGCAATTGTGCTTTATGGAGACAGATGAAAAATACAGACAGGTAACCAGGCAGACAGACAGAAACAACACATAGACAAAGCATTTAAAAGAAGAGTGAAAGAGAAACATTGACCCGGGGGGGGGGGGAGGTATAGCAGTGAAAGCTTTGGACTCAGAGGTTTAAGGCTGGTCAAAAAACCCTTCTGAAAAAATTACTAACCTCCTACATCTACAACAAACCAAGTGAGATGGGGAGAATCCTCCAATGTAGTTGTCACTTCTACTTTTCAGTCTACTTCTGAAAGTGTTGAAGAACCCTGGAGGAGATAAATTACTGCAGGACCAAGCAGTACTTGCAACCTTAAAATTGCAAGCCTGGATGGTGTTTACCTTTCTTTCAAGTTTTGTGCCTTCCCCAAGCCATTAAGAAAGAGATCTGGCCTCTGCTTGCGTGTACCCAGTAATGACAACCTCTTTGCAGTTATCTGTATGCAAACAACCAGAAACATTCAGAATTCTGATACATCAGTCCCGTACCAAAGTTAAGCAATTAAGAAGTAACACCATTGAAAATAAGTTTAAAATAAACGAAAAAGAACCAAAGACAAACACCAAAAAGAACTCATTCCCACATGTAGGCCTATTGATCATTGCTCTGATTTCAATCAGATAGAACAATGAAGGGAAAAGAAACCACAAAACAAACCCACACAATCCTGAGCGATCTGTGGTCCTTGTTAATCTGCAAGACAGATTTCAGACGATGGAGACAATATGGTCCATGCAAATGATGAGACTGAGGTCACACTGGATGCAATCTAGACAAAATTCCAGACATTTTCAGAATGGGTTAAAGTCACACAAAATGAAGGTCCAATGGAGTGGTTTTCAACTGGAAGCACACTGGTTTAAATATGTCTCCCTGAAGCTAAACTTATTTACTTATACTGGCCCATAAAGTCCATTAACTGTCATTTTATTGCTGTGATAAAATAGGATGAAAGTAGAGAAGAAGAAAGAGTATTATTGGCGAGGATCCTTAGAGCAGAATTTGGATCTTTAGCTATCCAAGTGGCCTTGCATGCTACTGACAGTTATATCACATAATTATTTATACTTGTGTTGGTGGAACCTACAGGTAATGCTATACATGTTTCCATTATGTGATAAACAGCACTTCAGTTAAAGTAATGTAGCCAGCTGATGCCATCTGTTCTACAAGATGGATGGGATGGGAGATCGAGAACGTCTTAGAAGACAAGGTGAGCTGTAGGGTGATGTTACTGGAGACAGTCTCAGGGCATTGCCTGCCATGCCAGCTATGTTGTTTAAACTTCTGGATTTTTCATAGCCTTTCATGAAAAAATGCACATACAACAGTTGAATTCAACTAGAAAATACACAAACAATGCAATGTAATTATACATCTTCCTTTTGTTTTAAGAGAGTGACATGCTAAGAGTGTTTCTAATATTAAACAGAGGAGGTAAACAATGCTGTTCTTACTAATTCTTATTAGACATTAAATAAATTCAAATTTACTCCACAATTATCTTTCAGGCCAATACAGATTAATGTATACCTAGTGCATGTCTACTGGCTTTAGCAGTTATAATGATAGCTTGTTGATAATTTATTTGCCCTTCTCCGCTGGTTTCAAATGACAGATTAGAACAGATGAAGAAACCCCATATACTTATGGAATCAAGGTCAAACCTTGATATTTTAAGTAGCGGAACATTTCCTTCCTAATTGTATGAAATAATTCTTTAATCATAAGTGCATCTGCATTGTTGAAAAGCTTCATCTCCAGAAGTGTTTCAGTTAGGCATCTGACACCCTGTATCTAATACTACTTATAGCATGATGTATTTGCATTATTTAAGTGATTTGCAATTAATTACAATATATGATTAAGTGCTGCTTTTCGGTGATCCAAAAGAATACCACCCTTTCCCGCGAATATTTATCTAAATTGTACTAATAGGGGGGAAAGCATGACGACTTGTAAGTCTAAAATAACCAGAATGTATATATTTGCATTTTACTAAAGAAGAGTCAGTAACATGAAATCCTGCATGCCCTGAAGTTCACAGATACTAGTCAACTAGTGTATTTCTGGCAATCATTTCAGACTTTATAAATCATATTTAACAAAACCAGAGCCAGACTTTCCTACTCCTTCCATGTAACAATCCAAGTTTATTTTGCTCATTTGTTAACCCAGCAGCTCTCAGTCTTTGGCCCACCAGATGTTCTGAACTCCAACTCCCTGATGAATAACTAGGCTTCCTAGAGGTCCTGGAACTTGAAGTTAGTTATATTTGGGCAGTGGTGGGCTCAAAATAAATTACTATCACATTGTTGTCATGGTATGATGGGCATGGCCAGGGGGAAAGCCCTGCGTTGCACCCAAAATTAGGACAACTTCATTTCAAAACTTGGATGAGTGGGGCCAACCATAATTTCTGCTACCAGTTCTGGCGAACTGGTGCAAACCTGCTGATGCCCACCACTGCATTTGGGGATTCTAGACCAAGAAGCTCTGCATGAATGAACAAGACCCCCAATTTAGGCACAATGGATTTACACAAACTGTCTGAAAGTCGCATGCAATAGAAGGAGGGAATTGTTGAGGAGGGAGTACATAACTTTGTCAATTTTGGTTAGGGATTGTGGCCATTGTGAAACATCTATTCATTCTGCTATCTTCATCATTAGGTAAGAACAATCAATTTCAATTTGGTGACTGTTATGGAACAATGGAACATATTCCTATGTGAGAATGCGTAGAACTGCAGCTTTCACAAATTATATTACAAGGGAGGCTGCAACCCCATACACACTCACCTGGGAGTAAGTTCCAATAAATTCATTGGAACTTAATTCTGAGTAAAGGTGTATACAATTTGACAGTTAATTGCAAACTGTATTATGTAGATTAAGAGCACAATTCTTAGAATACAATGAAATATCAAAGGTATGCAATACCATTGCTCCACTTTTTGCTTGGTTGTGAAGACCCACTGATTTCTTTGAAGATTATAAACAAAATAGTGTGTTTTGGAGATGTGGTATAAAAATAATAAGACCACAGCATACATCATGCTGGAAAGCAATTCTTAAATTGTGGAGTTAACCACCTACTGAAATGCTTAAAAGTTCTATCACAACAATATACATAACTGCTGCACATATACCAGTGTTTCCCACTAGAAATTCATGAAATATGGATGATATACTGTTTAATATAAAATATCCACACTCTTCAGATATATAGACTTTCTAATCCAGCTAAAGCCCAATAATACATGCACATCCATACATAGGCATGGGTTTGTCACTGCGGTTTTTATGGGCTACAGTGGAAAACACAAATATAACACTGCAGCAATATTCTGTTGTTGATCTTTAGTAACAAAACCTCTTTTAAGCTTTCTAAAGAACTACTGTGAAAGTGATTTAATGAATATGGCCTGAATTAGTTATCCTTGTGGGGGACAGACAAATGAAATCACAAATGAAACAACCATCAGCAACAGTAGTGAAATATTTTGAACAGACTGATAGGCCAAGAACGTTTTTCTTTTTCTTTTCCCTTCTAACAATACATGTAAAAAACAAGCAAAGGACAATAAAGAAAGGAAGAAAAAGGAGGAGAGAAAATACATTGATCTGAACACACAGTCTTTCCTACAGAGCATTTGTTCATGTCTGCATCATTCCAGGCTTGTTTATTCAGAAGAACAGTGCTGAATGAACTTTTATAGTCTAATGAAAGAGTCCATACCTTTCCTGATCCCTCCATCAGTAGCACACGCGTAATCACTTGCTGTCAGTAGGAAACATGTTCCCCCTCTTCTGCTTTTGTCTCTGGTACTAGAGCGTCTGATTGGTGGGAACCTTTCCACAGGTGACAGAGGCTGCTCACTTTCTGTGCTGTCTTCACCTGACAACACTGGTTAAAGCACCATGCCCATTTATATTATATAACCAACAAAGAAATGAGACATCACAAACAACTTGCCTGCAGAAACCCTACTACTACAGTACAAAAGGGAAGTGAGTGGTTCACAATGGTGGGAGGAAAGAGGAGCTTTATCATTAAGTATTACCCAAAAAAATGTAAGCAAATTAAAAATCTGTTCTATGTTAAAGGTAAAATTATCTAATACAACTAATCTGAGGGAGTGGGATAGACCAGGGGTCAGCAAACTTGACTTTCCAGGTGTTCTTAGACTTCAGTTACCAGAAGCCCAAGTCAGTACACCTGCTGATCAGGGTTTCTGGGAACTGAAGTCCAAGAACATATGGAGCACCAAGTTTGCTGATCCCTGGGTTAGACTATAAGTTGTTTAATATCCTCTGTGTGAAGATACCAAGAGGACTTGAATAAGCACAGTGGAGCATCTATTTTCACTTTGAGAGTTATTTAGTAAGTATCAGTCAAGCCTTAGAGAAATAAGTATATAACTGGATTTAACTTTATCACCATACTACATCCATTATAAGGTATCTCCTGAATTTTCAAATTTAGCATTTCAAAATAAAAGCAAATGCAAACAGGAAAGAACTTTAAAAGAACATATTTTTCTTACTCTCTCAATCATATTTTAAAAAGATATCTGTGTATCATTAAAGTAATTTATAATTTAGTTCTCTTATTAAAGTCTTAGGCTACAATCCTATCAACATTTACCTGAGACTAAGTGCCACTGAATATAAAATTATTGTTTTTAAGTAGCTTTATGAACTCTTAATCCACAGGTGGGCAAACTACGACCCACAGGCCAGATCCAGCCTGCTGCGCCAAATCATCTGGCCCACACCACCCATGCCCCTCCCAGAAGTGGAAGTAAAATGTACCCACGCATGTGCAAAATGCTGTCATAAATGTACCCGTGTTAATGACAGCCACAGGTGCATTTATGACAGCATTTTGCGCATGCATGGGTGCATTTTACTTCCTCTTCCAGTTGGAGGAACCATGTGACCTGCCCACAGCCTGAAAAATTTGCCCACCCCTGTCTTAATCTCTATATTCTAAAATGCTGAATTAAAATTATATCAAACTTCTTGTGCTTAACCTGCAAACCTTTTAAACTGTATTTTAATATAATAAGATTGGAGGTCTATTTCCACACGTGAAAAAGTAAGTGTAATGGGTTTTATTAAGGCAGAAATTTATGGAAATGCATTTTGGATTATAATCTGAAATATATTTTAGATCTTCAAGAGCTAAATCCCATGTGAATCCCAACTATACTTGTCCTGTTGAAATCAAGGAATCTATGCTACTTATGACTAATAATCCCCTTTCATTTCAGTTGATTTAATTTGGTTGGAACTAACACTAAACTCCAAGAATCTTGAAGTGGAAACTGCTCCAAGTGAAATAAAAAAACTTCCAAGAAATTAAATTTCAAGGCTGATCTTAACTGTACATGTAACTTCATGAGCAAAAAGTGTTTAAAAACCAAAAACTTTATTTCAACTATAAAACAGAAATTAACGTCTGACCTTTCAGGCCAGGCACATCACATTCTAATCTACGGAAACAAAGATCATCCCTGAAATCTAGGGAGTATATTTCAGTGTTGCTAGTGACATTAAACACAGGCCTAGATTAACTGCCCATGTTTAAAAGAATGCTTCTTAAGATTGCTTCTGCCATTTTACGCTACCAGTGTGGCAGAGGCAAAGCAGACAAGAGGAACAACATCACACAAAACAGCACGTGGTTCAACAGAACAGAGGTACAAGTGTACAGCCACAAGCATGCAAGACACATCTGTACAGTGCAACAGGCAAAAAAAAAAAGAATAGATGCCACAAATTAAAAAAATTAAGAGGGAAAAAACTAAAAGTAGCTCAGCATTCACAGAATTGCTAGCAAATGCTACAGATCAGCAATACGCAGTTTTGGGGATATCACTCTTACTCTGCACATATCTTATCCAAAGAGTGAGTCGGGGGAGAGGTACATGAATTATCTCCTCAAGTTGCAGAGACATTCAATGTTTTCTAATGCTTTATCTTGCCAAACATACCAGACATGCACTGGGGATTGTGTCTTACCTGATTTATTGTGCTCCATCAACCGGTTGTCTTTGCCCAAGCAGACTTCCCCTTGTGTGCTATTGCAGGCCATGTTCAAGTCTGTCTTGCAAAATATAGGGGAGCTTGCCTGAGGAGCAGGTGGAATATGCTTCTTTCTCTTTCTTGGAAGTTTCTGTTTTGCCATGGCCAGAGAATAGTACATTCCAAAATTGTTGACAATAACAGGCACAGGCATGGCTATGGTCAGCACCCCAGCTAAAGCACAAAGAGCCCCCACTAGCATGCCTGACCAGGTCTTTGGATACATGTCTCCATATCCAAGAGTGGTCATGGTGACCACCGCCCACCAGAAACCAATAGGGATGTTTTTAAACTCTGTGTGCTCACTAGCTGATGGGTCATTGGGTTTGGCACCAATTCGCTCAGCATAATAGATCATGGTGGCAAATATCAACACTCCTAATGCCAAAAATATGATTAGCAGCAAAAATTCATTGGTGCTTGCACGGAGAGTGTGACCCAACACCCTGAGGCCGACAAAATGTCGGGTGAGCTTGAAGATTCGTAGGATTCTCACAAACCTCACCACCCTGAGGAAACCAAGCACATCCTTAGCAGCTTTGGAGGAGAGCCCACTGAGGCCTACCTCTAGGTAGAAGGGCAAAATTGCCACAAAGTCAATGATATTCAAGAGGTTTTTTATGAACTCAATTTTGTTCGGTGAAAAAAAAACACGGACTAAAAATTCAAAAGTAAACCACACAACACAGACTCCTTCGACGTATGTCAGTGCAGGATCTGTCACTATTTCGTACTGCAAGACTACCTCGCTGCCATTGATAGTTGGCTCTGTTTTGTTTTTGATGGTATTGAATGCTTCGTGGGTTTCCAGACAAAAGGTCGTGATTGAAAGTAGGATGAAGAATAAAGAGGCAAAAGCAATGAACTGCAAATAAAGAGAGAGAAAAGGAAATGCATCAGAACCAAACAGCAAAATAAAAACAGAAGAAGAATAATATCCTGCAGCTTAACTCATAGTAAGCTTTACTGCAAATACCCTCAAGTTTATTTCAAAACACACATGAAGAATTTATCTGCTGTTGTCCCTGGGCTGATGTGATGATGCCAATTTTAGTACAGTTAGATTGATGAGAATAATAAATGACTTTGATAACTGGTAATGGGGTGATCCACATTTTACAAAAAAGGAGATTATTTGTTCCTCAGACAAGGTCAAGTGGCATTATTATATTACCAAATCAAAAGTGAAGAAACCCTCGTCAAGGAATGGAATAGGTCTTATCTTTACTCCATGTAGAAATAATAAATGGTTTAATTCATAACAATATGAGTTAAGTCAGTGGTGGGTAACAGGCAGCCTGTGACAGCATATGGGTCCTCCTGGGCATCTGTGTAGTACTCTTTGCCCCCCTGGCCATGTATGCCATAGTAGGGACACCACAAACACTCCCTGAATTCCTTTTCTCAGAACTGCTTGAATCTGAAGAAAAGTACAGTTCCTCATACACCATTTTTTTCTGTTGAGCCCGGGACTATTGGGTGTCTGGCAGCAGTCGTGTTTGCTGGTAACAAGGGGGCCACTCCTGGCACACCCTTCTTTCAGCAGAATTATGGGAAGTGATGTTTAAAGAAGACCTGTATATTGGCACTGCCTCTAGATGTTGGCTATCTCTGGTTTATGTTATGATTACAATAAGCGCAGTGTAATAAAAATAATAATTCATTTCTAGTTCTCTTTTCTCCTTGAAAAATCTTGCCAGATTGGAAGGAGGTAAAAAATGGTGGAAGCACCATTTATCAAAGCAATGTTATTATTGCCCTTTTTAAGATTATGGGAGGAAAAGATGGAACTGACTGACCCCCAACAAATCATCCAAAATAAAAAGGTAGGGCCATTAAATAAAAGGATCTAATATAAGTTTCCCTTGCTAAAGGGGAGAATGGTTCCCCAGAATAGAATATGCCTGTATCGCAAACCTTGTCTCCTATCAGCAATAAATTCTGTAAATTTACATTGGAATGTGCCAATATCCTTAAATCTTTAAAAAGCATTGACTAAATTGGGGCAACAGAAAGTTAATTCAGCAATCTTTTCATTTGTGATATACTGTACCAACCTGATTATTTACTGCAGCTTAATTTACCCAACTTATTTTACTATTATAGAACCATCTATTCTGCAAAAGCCACAGGGTGTTAAATGTTTTATAATAGCAACTAAGCAGGACTGATTGCTGTGAACTTTCAAAAGCTTAACAGTTACATCCACTTAACAACTATATGCTTCATTCTTATTTTTAAAGGATGGGTGAGAAAGCAGTTTAGAAATCTGGTTGGCATTTTATACAGTATTTTAAAAGATACATTTATCTATGTATCTTTAAACACATTTTCAACAGTCCACTTTAATTATTCCAGAATGCAAATCCTAAAATTAGTTTGCTTCAGCGGTTATCACAAAGGGTACAGAGTAATAGATAATCACTATAAAAATTCATAAAGCAATATTAACAATTACATACAATAGCTTCCCACAAATCTGCTCAGAACATTCCTAATTTCTACAGTAAATTGCACAATTGCAACTGCAGGGCCAAGCCACTGTTGACACACGTTTTAAATGAAAAATCAAACCCCAGGGCATTTCTTCCTTTCCTAAATTCTCTCTCAAAGGTCTTAATAGCTTAAAATGAAAAGTGTCAGTCAAATTCCTGATAAATTCAGACCATTGTTCTCAAACAATGAAGAGTACCGAGTACCAAATGGATCAAGGCAGGGAACACAGGGACATTGAGTCAAAAACAGAAGTTGGAAAGTTTATTTTGGGGGATACTTAGAACCCAGAATCCCCCAGCCATTGTGGCTGTCTTCTAGGACTGTGGGAGACAGAAGCTGAAACAAATAAAGTTTCCAAGCCCTCATCATAGTATGCCACTGAAGCCATAGACCTTATAGACAGCAAGGAAGAGAGAAAGAGAACATATTAGCTTTTTTATTCTAAACATCCTGCTGTTCACACAGCAGAAAAACAAAATTGAACATTGTATATAGATGAAGCCTTGGGGTGAGCACCAAGCGGAAAAAACCATGTATTCATGGATTGAGTGTCATTTTGTTTAATTCAAATGGGTCAAACGTGTATTTCAAAACATCCAATTGACAACAGGGCTAAATTATGAGTTAACCAAACATGCATACCTGTGGAAGCTTCCACTAATTGCAGGTTAGCGTCATGATTCTGCTATACTAGAAAAACAACCATATAATCACATCACTAAAATCCCATGTGTACTCCACAATAAAGCAGAAAGCAACACACTGCCAACAGAAACAACAGATGCTATAGAAAAACCATTAGAAATCTCAATAGCCATGAAGCCAACTCCTACTTCTCATAATGCAGACAATGTCCTATAGTAACATGAATGGAAAGCATCAACAATCACTAATTAATAGCAGAGATGGCATACCATCCCAAACTGTAGCTGCTGCTGCACAATGTCTAGTTTCAATCTCTGCCACCTTCTTCTTCTTCTTCCATGTCTAGGCCAGATGTGAAACTGCCAAAATGAAGCCAAATTTTGGTGAGTTCATTCTGCAGGTCCTTTCATCTGATCTAGTGTGAGAAAAATTACCTGTAACACAAGGTTGCTGGTACCAGGGTGTGCCCAGTTGTGGTTCAAAAATACCACAACGGGCACAAAGCTGGGACTGTTGAGGAGGATGGTGGAGGATAGGTGTGCCTGGGGTCCATTAAGAACATACGAACAGCCTTGCTGGAATAGGCCACAGCACATCCAGTCCAGCATTCTGTCTCACACAGGGGCTCACCATTTGCTTCAGGGGATCCCAAGCAGATGCCTTCCCCTGCTTAGGATTCACTGGAAATGGCATTGAGAGACATCCTGCCTATCTCTCCAACCCAGAGGTTGTCCTTAGGTATCCATAATTATAGCCATTGATACCCTTGTCCTCCATGAACTTGTCTAATCCTTTCTTAAAGCAATCAAGACTGACAGCTGTCAACACTTCTTCTGGCAGGGAGCTCCATAGACCAGTGATCCTCTGGGTGGAAAAGTACTTTCTCTTATTTGTTTGGGAACTAGTAGCCAAATGTTTCATGGAGTGCCCCCTAGTTCTAGTGTTGTGCAATAGGGAAAACAGTTTTTCCTTTTCTACTTTGTAGATGGGTAGTCACTATTGTTAAGATGCTGTCTGCTATTCTGTACGGTCCATGCTACATATACTCTGGCTTCTCTTTGGATAAATCTTTTGCTGCTTAATAAACGTCCATACTACATGTTACGCAAAAATTATTTATTTATGGTCTTTGGAAAGAGCTCTCGTGTTGCATCAGTTAAGCTGCAGCCAAAAACTGCTCACAATGTGACTTCAGTCCTAATGGGCACAGCCTTCATCCTTTGGAGAATGGCAAAATGAGTACCCAATGTGTACTAATTACATTGTGACCTCCCCTACCCCCCAGAGATTGCTCTAACCACTATAGGTTGGCAATTAAACATACCGTATATACTTGAGTATAAGTCCCCAAAATAAGGTCCAAAAAGGGGACTCGATTTATACTCGGGTCAATAGCCACCCAAAACCACGGTGGTGCAAATTTGAACATGCAGTGAAAAAAAGTGCACTAACACTACCATAAAAACTCAAAAACATACCCACACAAATGTCTAAATTAATTAATTTTACCTATTTTCATGTATTTTTATTACTGAAACTCACTAGCAGCTGCTGCATTTTCCACCCCCAACTTCTACTCGGGTCAATCTATTTTCCTAGTTTTAGAGATCCAGATTAGGTACCTTCACTTATATTCAGCAGACTTATAGTCGAGTATATCAGCCGGGAGGTTCAAAAGGAGCTCCTTGTGGCCTGGGGAGCTCAAAGACCCCGATGCCTGTGCTGCTGCGCCCTCCCGGCTCCATCATCAGCCGGGAGGTTGAAATGGGGCTCCCCGTGGCTCAGGGAGCCCGAAAATTCCGACGCCTGCGCCACTGCACCCTCCTGGATCCGTCATCAGCCAGGAGGTTGAAAAGGGGCTCCCTGTGTCCTCGGGGAGCCCGAAGATGCCAACGCCGCTGTGCCCTCCCATTGTGATTATGTTTATTATTATACTGCTGTAACTGTATGAGTATTGATTGTTGTAGTCGCTCTGAGTCGGCCTTGTGCTTGAGTAAAGCAGGGTATAAATTCAATAAATATTAATAATATATGGTAACTGCTACTACTAATGCTTGGTTGTTTTGCTTTATATTGGAAAGATATCTTGTGAGTTACAATTAAAAGCGGAGAAGTATCAGGAGCAGAAAATATGCTTTACTTATTTTATTTTATATATACCACTTTTTTCACTCGAAAGCAACTCAAAGTGGTTTACAGAGTCATCATAAATAACAAGAGCATATCAATAAATAGCCAGTTCAACATCATAATATCAATTACAGTGCAGTGCAGCCCAGGTGCTCCGACTTCCCCGCGGCCAATGCCGGACCGAGGAAGGAGCTCAAAAAGAGGTGATGGTGGTGGGAGTTCATATACCCGCAGCATTGCAAGCCCAGGAATTTTGACTTCCCCGCAGCCAATGCCGGACCGGGGAAGTTGCACTGATCAACCCACAGTTAGAGCCAGTCTCTCCAGGATGAGCCACAGCTGGGCTCCCAACTCCCATGGCTGACCGTGCCGATGGGACTAGTCTGGGTGGCGTCCTTGGGCCCCGGGCTCCTTTTAGCTTCCCCGCCGGTGGAGGGGGCGGGGAGGCGCAGCTGAGTACGGCATCTTCGAGTCCGATGGGGCTCCTTTTACCTTCCCTGCTGGTGGAGGGGGCGGGGAGGCGCAGCTGACGGCAGCGTCTTCGAGCCCAACAGGGCTCCTTTTACCTTCCCCGCCGGTGGAGTGGGCGGGGAGGCGCAGCTGATGGCAGCGTCTTCGAACCCGATGGGGCTCCTTTTACCTTCCCCGCTGGTGGAGGGGGCAGGGAGGCACAGCTGACGGCGGTGTCTTCGAGCCCGATGGGGCTCCTTTTACCTTCTCCACCGGTGGAGAGGGCGTGGAGGCGCAGCTGATGGCAGCGTCTTTGAGCCCGACAGGGCTCCTTTTACCTTCCCCGCCGGTGGAGTGGGCGGGGAGGCGCAGCTGATGGCAGCGTCTTCGAACCCGATGGGGCTCCTTTTACCTTCCCCGCTGGTGGAGGGGGCAGGGAGGCACAGCTGATGGCGGTGTCTTCGAGCCCGATGGGGCTCCTTTTACCTTCTCCTTTTACTTCCATCTTTCCCATGACACACTTCTTCAGTGGAAGAGAAAAAAATAGAGATATCTCTCTTCCTCATGGGTAGAAGTTTTTGGATGTATGATTCTGACTGTGAAAAACAGCAGAAAGGAGAAAAGATACACACTTCTTTCCCAGAGTTTGTACTCTCTGACGGGGCTTTTTAGTTTTAAAAACAGGCAAACAAATACACATTGTGGGTAGCCTCAATGGGTTTTCCGGCAACTGAGTAAGGCACAAAGACACTGCCAATGGCACTGAGACTTATAGACACTACCACTTGGAGATGAACAAAGATAGATTTAAAACTACTGCTGCCACATGCTGAGAGGATTGTAAGTCTGTGGCCTCAAGTGTACCTCTCTCATGTCTCTAGTGATCAAAGAACGTATATTATGTTCAGCTTTTTATTCTGAAGCATGCAGTGTCACATTGCAACAATAATCTTCCAGTAAGCACCACAAAGTGAATGAAACCATCATTTGTAACACTAAAAAGATTTGTACTCAGGATGGGAGGGATATCTTTAAATATAGACAACAGACTGAAATTTGATGGTTACAATAAAAGCAATAATAAGAGTGATGTTTTAGCCCTCTTATTGTCTTCCCTTTCTTGTCTTACTCATCACATATAATGCTGCATTTTTCTCTCTCCCCATCTGTTCCTGTTCTGGAAGCAATGAGCCCTTAAGTGTGAGTCACCCATTTTTATTTGCCTAATTTGGCATTAGGCCATGGGTGACACTGGCACAGCTGTTTGCCTGAATTTCCTGCAGTCTCACCAGTCATCCTTTTGGTTTAATCTACAAATGGCAACATTGCAAAAAACAACACAGAGCAGCTTGGATAGTTATCACATCTTCGCATTTCAGCCTCTCAAAGATAATCAGAATTATATTGTTACCATACAATGAAGTTAATGTTTAAGTGATTGCTAAAAAAAAGAGATTTCTTGGGTCACATCCACACATTTCCAACTGTGTTTTACCACTTGAGGGAGGATATTTGGATAAAAGGGATAAACCCTGTGTTTGAGGCTCAATCTTTCAGGCTCAGAAAGAGGACAGGTGAATGCAGTGGTGTGATTCAAATGTTTTTACTACCTACTCTGTGGGCATGATATGGTGGGCATGGCCAGGGTAAAGCCCTGCATTGCACCCAAAGTAGGACTATTTTATTTCAAAACTTGGATGGGTGGGGCCAGCCGGAATTTCTGCTACTGGTTCTGGAGAACTGGGCAAACCTACTGAATCCCACCACTGGGTGAATGGTGCAAGATATGAAATAAGCAGTACTAGAGATCAAGCACTGAGGATGCATGCTAGCTTTACAGAGATTTCTGGAAGTGACTGAGAGCTAAGTTGGAAGACGCCACAGAGCAGCTCCAGAGTCTTGGAGACATTGTTGCCCCGGCCCTGTACCTACTCCAAGTCATCAGAGGGCATTCGCGCTAGTCCGCTGCCAGGCCCTCCCTTCTGCAGTTCTCTATGGGAAATTCCAAAGGATACCAATGACACACAGAGAGAATGCCCGTGACACTGGAGAAATCGAAACCAAAGAACATGTTCTCTGCAGCTGCCATTTTTATAGAGAAATGGTCATCTCGCCTGTGTCTCACCTCTGCTGCGGGAGCTGCACTGGCTGCATATATGTCTCCGGGTGCTGGTTATCACCTTTAAATCACTTCATGGTAGCGGACCACGATATCTCAGGGACCGCATTGTCCGTAGGACATCGACCCATCCCACAAGAGCAAACCGAGTGGGCACCCTCCATATATACCATCTGTTGTGGAGGCTCGCCTCTCCAGGATGAGGAAAAGGGCCTTCTCGGTTGTAGCCCCCACACTATAGAACCTCCTCCCTGTAGAATTATGCATCCAGGCCCAGTTGCTACTGTTTAGGATAGAACTGAAAATGTGGTTAGTGAAGCGGGTCTGGGTGCCAGGATGGTCAACAAGCTCCCCTTTTTGGCTTGCCTGAGGTTCTCCCCCCCTCTTGTAATTGATTTTTAATGATTTAATAATTATATAATTTTTTATGTCATGCTGTTTTTATACCTGTTTTAAGAGATCAGTAAGGCACAGCAGGGGCAGCATTATTATGGTGGAAGGGCTTTTAACTGTTTTTTATATTGTTTTTTAATTGTTGCTGAGCAGCTAATGAGGTGTTCACTGCACTGTGTTACACTGCCCAGAGTCTATTGATTGAGGAGTTATATAAATCTACTGTAAATAAATAAATCAATCAATCTGGATCAAGTACCCTGGCTGGACAAAGTGTATAAACCCACTGGCTGCTATCTGATGAAAGGCCCACCTTCACTCATAACACTGCCAGGTTCTGTGCCACAGCATGTAAGATCAGAAGAACAATCCTGCCAGGACCTTCAATGATATAAACTAATAGCGCCACAGCACAGGCTAGTAATAGTTGTAACATTATTGATCTATGTATTAATTTTACTACTCCTTGGCTCTGAGCAGAAATGCTCCTTTTAAAGCAAACTCATTTTAACTTTTGGATGTATTTTAAGTACCCTCATTTTAACTTCTGTTCTCCTTGCTGTTCTATGCTTGTCTTGGACCATAATAAAGATCTGATTTTAGCAGCTATCTAGGTATAGATGTTTTATTTAAGTAAATCTCTTCTACCTTGGCATATATGGTACAATTTGTTCATGAGCCTTTGGAAGTTTCTAGGGTTCTCAGAATGGGTCAGCCCCAATCTTTAGTGGCATTCAGCTTAGAGAAGTTCTTCCCAAATCTAATTATAACATATTCAGTGGCACATGATGAGGCTGAAAACAATTTCACCTACATGTCATAGCTAGCAGATAACACCTGCTTTCTGTTCAGTTTCTGAAGTACAGTGGAACCTCATACAACAATCGCCTCATATAGCAATGAAATCGCATAACAATTAGGTTTTGGTGTGTTGTGTTGTTGTTTTTGGGGGGTTTTTTTTTGGGGGGGGGGGTGTCCTGCATAACAATTTTCCCTATGAAAAAAATTGTACAACAATTTTTCAATGGGAAAAAACACTTAGTGAAAAAATAATTGTACAATGCATCCCATAGGGGAAATCGCTATACATTGCAGGCGCACCCCCCAAAGAAAGACTCAGACACCGGTATATGGATAAACACATTGGGCCACTTTTATTGAATAATGCCCTAGTCCGAATTATAACTTTCAATTGGTGTATTCATCCAATTGTAATTCTTAAGGCAAGCAGGCCGCAGTAACACTGGTAAGGTTCCTCCCAAAAATGCCAATGATAATTGGCTACAATGTAACCATTTTGTATCAATTTGTTTGTTGACACAAACAAATTGTTGACTGGAGTCAATAAACTATCTACTGACCCCACCCTATGACGTGTATCCGTCAAATCACGAGGTGATGCATGCTGTAAAGCTCCTGCCATCACCCCTTGCCTGGTTCGTCATTGACCAGTCAAAGCTATTACACCTGTACCTGTCTAAGTGTTGGCCAGTCAATTGCGAACCTGCCGGATACCTATGGGTCATAAATCTTTACCTTACCAGTGCTACCCGCCACACAGGGAGGCGTCTATGAAGACTCACCACCCCACCACCCCAGACCGTCAGCTCGGTCACCAGGCCTGCTTGCAAATCATCAAGAAAGAGGTTCATACCTCTAGCCGACAGGTGGACCCCATCCTCTGCATAGAGATCATAATTTTGCAAACTAATCGTGGGGTGCCGGATGACCATCCCCAAACCCTTGTCTGCCAAGAACCGGGCAACAGCCCTGTTCACCGAGCGGCGAGTGCGGTCAAGGGCACGGAGGTCAATACCTCCCTTGTATGAATGACGCGGTACGATGTCCGACCATAGCAGCCACACATAATGCAAATAAGCTAGGTCACTGCAAATCGTGAATTTTAAGGAAAGGCCAGTGACCTGGGCAAGGTCATTGCCCCCGAGGTGCAGTACAAGGACATCAGGCGGTTCAGCATCCCTGATGGAAAACAGGAATGGCAACAGTTCCCGCCATCTCATTCCGCGCTTACCGTACCAACGTATACGTCCGGTTGCACGTAGTCCAAGCTGGGGTCCCCACTCTGTCGCCGCAGCATACTGCGCTGCCCAGTGCATGTAACTGTGGCCCACCAGCCATACTGCCACCGGTGTGCGGGGACACACAGTGTCTGTAAAAGAAGAAAAGAGAATAATGACTTAACTGGTACTCATGCCTGAAGTGGGCGAACATACAATGCAAAACGCATGGATCCCCATCTCCCCATTCAGCGTATATCAGCCTCAGAGTACCCAAATGCAGCCGCAGTGGATGCAGCACCTATCCTAAATGAATGGGTGCCATAACGAGCCCCGGGGAGGCCAACACTGGATAGTGCCATACCGGTCACCTTCCGAAATTGAAATTTAGTAAGGGGAGACCCATCCTGGTGGCAGAAAAACGGGCCAGGGTGTGCGCCACGCACTGCCAAGAACTCATGTAGGGCACCAACCGGACAGATGTCTGCAATGGAACATCGTAGCAGTCTAACTCCACTGCCTACGCCGTGCTGATCAACTTTTGAGGACCGTATCCTCAACTGAGCCCACTCATTAGTAAGGTAGACATCGTCGAGTTCCAGTGCCCTACGAGTCGCATCCGCCTTAGACAGTAGTACCAACTCACTGATGTGGAGCGCTCCAAAGAAGGCCACCGTGGTAGCCGCGTGAAAAAGAGCCACCTCATACCTATCATAACACAAGTTATGCCAGCCTCGTGCAAGGTGGGTCAGTACCTCTGGTGAAATTGGGTGGCGAGTGTCAGGGCGGTGGCCACGTTCCCGTGTCCACCCCTCCAAAACATGACGTATGCGGAAATCATTCACGAAGTCAGCAAAGCCCCTCACTTTGGCCATAAATGCCAGTGCCGACAGCCTGGATGCTATAGTACGAGGAGCCAAACCCTGACTGTGTAGATAAACCATAAATTGTAAAACCTGTTCCACTGGAATGGGCCACACTTCAGGCAACTGAAGTTGCACACAAAAGGTTCTAAATTGTACGAAAGCATGTTGATATGCCTTATGCATGCAAGGTGCCAAAGACATGCCGATCGCCCGGTTCACCTCTCCTCGCCAAATGTCCAAATCTCGGCCGGGAGAGGTGAGGGGAATTCCTCTGCTTCCGGAGCCAAGGCACGGAACCAGGGGATCTGCAGGCGGGATAAAGCATCAGCAATATCATTATTAATGCCTGGGACATGTCTGGCCTTAAACAGCACATTTAGGCGTAGGCTTCGTAATACAAACTGGCGAACCAACGCCATCATCCTGGGTGATTTAGACGTCTGAGCGTTGACAATGTGCACCACTGCCGCATTGTCACACCAAAAATGGACCACTGAGTCGGCCCACTCCTCGCCCCATAGCATCAAAGCTCCCAGGATTGGAAGGAACTCAAGAAAGGTAAGATCGCGGAGGCGATCCGTGCCCCGCCATGCTGGAGACCATTGGCCATAAGCCCACCTCCCCTCAAAATAAATCCCATATCCCAGGGAGCCGGAGGCATCCGACTGTACTTGGAATCTAGGGGAAACCAAAAGGTCCGATCTCCAGAAAGAAACCCCGTTAAATTCCCTTAAAAATGCGAGCCAAACCAAAAGGTCAGCCCGCATGCCCCTGGTCAGTCGGACCCTGTGGTGGCGCTTTAACAGACCAGACATGGCGTCACATAGGCACCAAGCAAATGCTCTGCCGGGTGTCACCACCCGGCAGGCAAAGTTAAGATGGCCATGAAGTACCTGAAGCTTACGAAGTGACACTTTACGTTTGGCTAGCAACGCCAAAATCATCGCGGAGATCCGAGTGACCTTCTCAATGGGTAACCGGGATGCCTGTGCGACCGTGTCAATTTCAATACCCAGAAATGTGAGCGTAGTAGATGGGCCCTCGGTCTTTTCGGGCGCTAAAGAGACACCCAGTTCCAGCATTAGCGTCTGAAATGTAGTGAGGAGACGCGTGCACGTGTCTGAGCCCCGTTCACCCCCGAACAAAAAGTCATCGAGGTAATGGGCTACAGACCGAGACCCGGACCTGCGAACAAAGGCCCACTGAAGAAAAGTGCTAAAACGTTCGAATGCCGAACATGAAATAGAGCAGCCAAAAGGCATGGCCTTATCTACATAGAACTTCCCTTGGAATCTAAAACCCAATAACTCGAAGTCCCCAGGGTGCACTGGCAGCAATCGGAATGCCGATTTAATGTCACATTTTGCCAGGAGGGCACCTGACCACAAGAGCGCACCATCCGTAGGGCTTGGTCAAATGACGTATATCTGACCGAACAAAGGTCATCAGGAATAGCATCATTGACAGAAGAACCCGCCGGGTACGATAAGTGGTGGATTAAACGGAATTCACCCGGGGTCTTTTTAGGTACTAGCCCCAGAGGGGAGACCTTCAGGTTAGGGAAAGGTGGTTCAGAAAAGGGGCCCGCTACCCTCCTGGCCTCTACCTCTTTGGCAATACTCAGGACAGCCACCCCCTCCTTACCCTTCAGGGAAACCAAATTGGGGGCATCTTGGGGTCCCCGCACCCCTTTGAATGGGATACGAAAGCCCCACTGGAAACTCTCCAGGAGGTACCTTGCATCCTCTCTCCTTGGATAAGTTGAGAGCCATCGCTCCAACATATACACATTAACTGGGGAGGGGGCCTTTTGACTGGCTAGCTCCATCAGTGGAAGCTCTGCCCTCTCCCTGTCCACCTCTACCTCTGCCCCGTGACCCACCAGCCCGCAGGCACACGGAGGCGGCATGGGGTCCAGCGCAAGAGGGACACTCATGTTTGTATCGACACTGTCGCTTATTGCACACGCCATTAGCTGAGAAGCTCCAACACAGCAAGCGGGCTGGAACCCCCTGCCCTGCCGGCTGGTGGGGAGCCTGTGTTGGAGCAGCTCGCTGCACAGCATGGCCACAATGGTACCTATCCCCGGACGCGGGGGGTCATCTACAAGAGCCACAATTTTTGGCAGGGCTCATCCCATCTCATCTCCGGGTGGAGGGCCACCCTCATTCTAAATTCCTCATCGTAAGCCAACCACGATGGGCCAGGGAAATCGACCATCGCCCTGTAAATATTGTCCAAGTATTGGACCATAGGAATGGCCAGATCAGGCCGGGCCGTAAGGTATACCGCCATATAAATAAGATATGCCGGTAACCAGTTGGCCCAGGTGCGCGGTGGCTTACGACGACGAGACAGCTCCTTGTCTCTGTCATCCTGTCCCGCTCTCTCTTCCTTAGTGGGCTCACGGTTCAATAGGGAGAATATATCCACGTACTCCCCTCGCCAAATCTTCTCCCTCGTGACCTGTGACAAATGATCACCAAGGGGCAAGGAATAACCAGCCGTTGGCAAAGCCGTCACCGGCACATTATGTATAGAGGGCATACGCAGCGGGACCTGGACAGCCCCTGTGATGCTCGGTACCGCCCCAGGGGCGGAAACCCCCACCCTTAACGAGGTGCCATTTTGAAACCATGGGGCATTGGGATAGGGTGATAACTGATGCCCACTCGCCTCAACTTGACGAGGCCAGGGCCACTGAACCCCACCACTGGAAGTGGGCTGTGATGTAGGTGCACTAAATTGAACCTGATACTCACTAGGTGCACCCCCGTGAGCTGCCCCCACCGGGGGCTCCGGCCCACGGCGGGCGTCGGAGCTCGCGACCGGAATCGAGCTCTGGGACCACACCTTACTACTCCCAGTCTGCAGATCTGGACGAACGGGGAGCTGCGAGACACCAGCTGGCGCCGGCCGGAGCGTCTCAAGCAGCTCAACCCGGCTGGCCGCCCGTTGCAGCATTGCGGCCGTCGAGGTAGCCGGTGCCAACGAAGGGGCCCCGGTGGAAAGAGAAGCGCCCCCCTCCACAGGAGGCTGTGCACTGCCCAAGGATGCTTCCAGCACTGCTAAACGTGCTAACAAAGCATCCACTGCCACAGAGCCCCCAGCATAAGGTGGGCCGAGTGGGCCGGACAGCCCACTAGGCAGTTGGAAAGGTAACCCGAAAGGCGAGCCAGGGCCAGAATAGGGCCATGTCCATGAGGGGCCGGAGGAGGAACGGGTTGTATACCCTCACCAGGCCCCCCCATGCTGCCCTGACCCATGGCCGGTAATGGCGGGCCGAGGGCCGAAGCCCCCGAGGGGGCCGGCCTGTAGCTGGCCAGCCACCAAGCTGGAGCCCAGCTGCCAAGTGCCAGCCTGATTAGCCCCACCAGTATCAGTGGGCAAGGCTGGCACATTGCCCTGCCGCGGGGGTGCAGCCCTGGTCCTCCGACCCGATGGCTGGCCCCCGTCCGGCGCAGGGTCGGTGAAAGCTCTCCCCCTCGGCCGCGGCTTCATCGCCGGGGCCTTCCGCTTGGGAGCCATGTCCCCCTAGGGGAATAAAAGCAGGATCCCTATCCAGGGATCGAACTCCAAGCGCCTAAGCATGCGGTGGCCAAGCAAACCAAGGCTCTGCGTGCGCTAATCCCCCTTTCCCAGCCGGGAAAGAACCGCAAGGGCTAAACAGCTGAAGACTAAAAGGACAAACAGCGACGGAAAAAACTTCTCCTCTCCATCGCTATTTCTAAAATGGCAGCTTGTCTGCCTCGTGGCCACCCCCTTTATAGAGGGGTGGCCACGCCCCCTAACTCACCCGGATGTCTGAGTCCGGGGGGCCCCGCAAAGAGCGCGGCGGCCATTTTGGCACCGCGCTTTCAATGCCTGCATCGTATAGCAATTGTTTCATACAACAATGACCCCCATGGAACGGATTAAAAGTGTTGTATGAGGTACCACTGTATTAGTATTTGGCCCTACTGCCTCATCATCTGCCTAAATTTCGATTCTTCTATTAATTTTAATGATACATTTTACTTTTTAACAATTTATTCACAGCTGATTTACATCAGAAGGATTTGAAAAGCTAAAAGAACCTATTTTTTCTAGCAATACATTGCATAATATTATTTTGAATCTTGAGGCCACTCAGTGTGATATGCTTTAGGCTATTTCAGTAAATTACCAATAAGCTAAAATCTAGTCTTACAGTTCCCAGTGAGCCTTTTATGTTTTCTATTTCAATAACTATGAACAGCCTGGTTTGACCAGAAATACAACATAATCTAGCTGAATATAAAAGGAAGACATTTTAAAAAATCAAATTACACAACTTTAAACTGTTTCAAATTATTAGATTTTTCTGTAAAGGATGAAGAAGACTTAGAGGAAAGCAGCTCTCTTTATAGTGTCATGATATGGCTTTGCTGAGACAATGTGCTGAAAGCCTCCAGATAATGCTGCCTTCTGGAAATCAATTTGGCAACCAAAGTGATCCTTTATATGTTAATATCTCAAGAACACAATGGAAACAGCACTGTTAAAGCATCTCCAATAAACTGTTGACCACTGAAGAATTCTGGGTCCCTAATTGTAATTTTGCTTGTATCCTTCTCTACTTACTCGGCAGCTAAAATTGTAACCAAGGCAGCTGGTTTCCAATAAAATACAAGAAGCAAATGGTATATTGTTGTTATTGCCTGCTATTAAAACAATTCTGATTTATGGCAACCTTTTCCATGGTTTTCTGGGTAAAAGAATACACAGAAGGTGATTTTCATTCCCTTCTTCTGGGGGTGATCTGGAACTGTGCAGCTTGTCCATGATTGGACACACAGTGGAGAATAGAACTCCCAACCTTCTCATGACATTTCCTTCCTACTCCTTTTTGTCACTTACCAAATACTAGGGGCTGTGGTGGTTCAGTGGTTAAGATGCTGAGCTTGATGGCCAGAAAGTCAACAGGTTAGCAGTTTGAGACCCGAGTGCTGCATGACAGAGTGAACTCTCTTCATCTATCCCAGCTCCTGCCAACCTAGCAGTTTGAAATTGAGAAATCGCATGTAAATAGGTACCACTTCAGCAGGAAAGGTAATCGCATTCTGTGTACACTGGTGTCTAGTCCTGCCTGCCACATGACCACAGAAACATCTGCAAATGCAGACAGAGCTGGCTCTCTGGCTGTAAACTGAGATGAGCACCGCACCCTAGAGTTGGACATGACTGGCTTTCAAACAAAGGAGATGTTTACCTTTAACAAATACTGATATTGTGCTGTTTTTGCTAGTGAGTGTGCAGTGTGTGACAGAGAAGAAAAAGAGAGCTGCATGTCAAGTCCTTTAAAAAAATAGGATGAGGTTATGAAGGCAATTGTCCTCAGCCTCATACCTAGACAGTCATTTCAACAGTGACAAGCACAACTACATGTCATTTTTAAACAAATGTATGTTTCCTGTTTCAGTGTATTTCCTAGAGACATACAGTTTCTTCAGAGCTCTGCTCACCTCCAGTTCCAAAATAAAAGCAAGCTGATCTTCAATATATGGAAGTGAAGAACGCACACTAAGACAAATAGACTTTCTATACCACTTTGCGTCTACTGGCCTATTAGCTGTCCCCATATGATCTTCAGTTTTATTATTTACTTTCCTAAGCAGTTACCTGAGATAATTTTATTTCCTGAGAAGTTATTTGAGGACCAACAATAGTCTAAATAAATAAATAAATAAAATTACAGTAGCTAACAGGCTGAAGTTGCATGTTAAGTGAAATGCTTATTTCCTATTTCACCATTTTCCCTGTAGACATACAATTCCTTGAAAGTTGAACAAACCCATGTTTATTCCCAATTCCAGAACAAAAGCTTGATATTCATTAATTTTTAAGGTCAAACAAGGCAATAAGAGCATGAAGTGTTGTGAAGATGAACATAACTGTGAATTTTGAAATATTAATTTTATATTTCCTTCATAGACCTCAGGTGACACAAGCAAGTCTTCTCTGCATTTCATCTTCAGAAGATTTCTGCAAAAATGAACATAAGCAATCATTCTGAAAGAATAAATGAATCTATATCTCATTGGATCTCAGTACTTTAGATTTTGCCACATGCTCCATTTTCTGGCCATCTGCCTCATGCACTTATTAAGGTGACCTACAGATTTAATCAACATAGATTTACCTACTGGATGGTAGAGAAATAGGAAAATCCTAATTTGTTATTTAAGAATACTATATTTTCCAGAATAAGAATAAACTTTTTTCCCTTACAAAATTATTAAACATATTAAAGTAGATATTGAAGAGATTATATGCCTGTCCAACATACCTGTCATGTATCCTATTGGCCAGGAAATCCCGTATTTCACCCCTCTTTCCTGATCCTTTCCACAACCATCCCATATTTGAATGGCCAGGAAAGGGGTTACTGCACATGCGTGCCCGTCAGAGGAAGCAATTCACATGCACGAAGGGGTTACTACAGCGGTGCACATGCACGAAGGGGTCACTGCGCATGCGCAGTAACCCCTTCGTGCATGCACACCGCTGCAGTAACCCTTTCGCATATGCACACCCGTCAGACACAGCGGTGCTTCCCGTTTTTTCACCACCACAACTTGACAGGTATGCTCTCCAACAGATGGTAAAATTACACTGAAACAGGGTACAATGAGAAGGAAGACATTCCCTCAAGCAATCTTTCAGCCCTCAGACACCCAAATGTCTAGTGTACAGATGAGTCACAATTCTTCTGTAACCAAGAACTGGCATTTCTATTTTTTAATCCTTCAGCCAATGTGAATTCCACATAATGTGTGAGTCAGTAGTTTTGAGTTAGTGAAAATAAGTTAGCCTGCCCACACTTAATTTGGTTTACAGTCATTCTCCTCTTTTCTAAGCCTTGATTCATTATCTAGAAAACCATTCCAAGTGGTGCTAAACATTAAGTTACCATTGACCATAATATGGATTATGGGGGGTGAGAAGAGAGCTGGGCGAGCGGCAAAGGGGCCTGCCGCCGCCGCCGCCGCCGGGCAGCCACCCCAGCCGGGGGTGAGGAGAGAGCCGGGCGAGCGGCAAAGGGGCCTGCCGCCGCCGCCGTCGCCGGGCAGCCACCCCAGCCGGGGGTGAGGAGAGAGCCGGGCGAGCAGCAAAGGGGCCTGCCGCCGCCGCCGCCGGGCAGCCACCCCAGCCGGGGGGTGAAGAGGAGGAGGAGAGCCGGGCGGGCGGCAAAAGGGCCTGCCACCGTTGCCGCTGGGCAGCCACCCCCAGGGGGGGTGGGGGGGTGAGGAGGAGGAGGAGAGCAAGAGTCTCAGGCAAAGGATAAGTAGCTGATATGTAAATGTAGAAGACTTAATATAGCAACTGACATAGAGACTTTATACTGACTAAACATAGAAACTGACATAGAGACTGTGTTTTAAAGTGTGATAATATGCATGATAATATGTTGTCTTAAATGTTTTAAACTTTTAAAAACTGTGATAAAATGTATGAGGAGGGGAAAATGGCGTAGACACCGGCAAACCACGCCACAAATCTTGCCAAGAGAACCCTATTGACCAAAACAAAAGGCAAAACAAAAGGGCAGGCTAGGTGATACAGGATGCTTAACACCACAGAGGGGAGGAAGGGGAGGGACAGGAAAGGGGGAGGGGAAATGCAATGTTGTAAGGAGCAATACTGCATAGGGACATGGAATGTGAGATTAATGAACCAAGGTAAACTGGAAGTGGTAAAAATGAGATGGAAAGAATAAGCATTGACATCTTGGGCATCAGTGAGCTAAAATGGACAGGGATGGGTGAATTCAGCTCTGGAAACCATCATATCTACTACTGTGGACAAGAAAACCTTAGAAGAAATGGAGTAGCCATAATTGTCAATAAAAGAGTGAGAAAAGCAGTAATGGGATACAATCTCAAAAATGACAGAATGATGTCAGTCAGATTTCAAGGCAAACCTTTCAATGTCACTGTGATCCAAATATACGCACCAACCACTGGTGCAGATGAAGCCACAATGGACCAGTTCTACGAGGAATTACAACACCTCATAGAACAGACACCAAGAAATGATGTCCAAATTATATTAGGAGATTGGAATGCCAAAGTAGGAAATCAAAAAGTGGAGGGAATAACAGGCAAATTTGGTCTTGGAACACAGAATGAAGCAGGGCAAAGATTGATAGAGTTCTGCCAAGAGAACGCACTGGTCATAGCAAACACGCTCCAAAAGAAAAGAAGAGTAAGAAAGCAAAGTGGTTGTCTGATGAAGCTCTTAAAATAGCAGAGGAAAGAAGGAACGCAAAAGCCAAAGGAGAAAGGAAAAACTACAATCATTTGAACACAGAATTTCAAAGAAAAGCAAGGAGAGATAAGGAAAACTACCTAAAAGAACAGTGCAGAGAAATGGAGGAAAACAACAAAAGAGGCAGAACCAGAGATCTTTTCAAAAAAATCAGGGAAATTAAGGGAACATTTAAAGCAAAAATTACCATGATAAGGGACAAAGAAGGAAAGGAGCTAGCTGATGCAGAAGAGATTAAGAAAAGATGGAAAGAGTACACAGAGGAACTCTCCAAAAAGGACCTCAACACGCCTGACAATCACAATGATGAAGAAGTAGAACTTGAGCCAGACATCCTGGAGAGTGAAGTCATAAAGGCCCTAAAGAGCACTGCAAACAACAAAGCTAGTGGAGATGATGGTATCCCAGTTGAATTTTTCAAAGCGCTAAAAGATGACGGCGTCAAATTACTGCATTTAATAAGCCAGCAGATTTGGAAAACAAAACAATGGCCACAGGATTGGAAAAGATCAGTATACGTCCCAATCCCAAAAAAGGGCAATGCCAAAGAATGTTCAAATTATCGAACAATCGTGCTCATCCCACACGCTAGTAAGGTGATGCTCAAGATAATACAGGACAGACTTCAGCAGCATGTGGAAAGAGAATTACCAGAGGTGCAGGCTGGTTTCAGAAGAGGCAGGGGGACTAGAGACCACATTGCTAATATACGTTGGATCATGGAGAAAACAAAGGAATACCAGAAACAAGTTTACTTTTGTTTTATTGACTACACTAAGGCATTTGACTGTGTGGACCACAACAAGATGTGCCAAGTAATTAAAGAGATGGGAATACCAGAGCACCTCATATGCCTCCTGAGAAATCTGTACATGAACCAAGAAGCAACAGTTAGGACAGAACATGGAATAACAGAGTGGTTTGGAATAGGAAAAGGAGTAAGACAAGGCTGCATTTTGTCACCATGCCTATTCAACCTATACACAGAGCACATAATGCGCAGTGCAGGGATGGAGGAATCACAATATGGGATTAAAATCGCTGGGAGAAACATCAACAATCTGAGATATGCAGACGATACCACCCTAATGGCAGAAAGTGAGGAAGACCTAAAGAATCTCTTGATTGGGCTGAAGGAGGAGAGTGCAAAAGCTGGCTTGAGACTCAATATCAAGAAAACCAAGATAATGGCAACAGGCCCCATCAGTTCCTGGAAAATAGATGGGGAAGAAGTAGAAGCAGTGACAGATTTTACTTTCTTAGGATCAAAGATCACTGCAGATGGGGAGTGTAGCCATGAAATAAAAAGGCGACTGATTCTTGGGAGACAAGCAATGAGAAACCTGGGGAACATAGTGAAAAGCAGAGACATCACATTGAAAACAAAAATTAGAATAGTCAAAGCAATGGTTTTCCCAGTAGTAATGTACGGATGTGAGAGCTGGACAATTAGGAAGGCTGAACGCAGAAGAATAGATGCCTTTAAAATGTGGTGTTGGAGGAGGATTTTGAGAGTCCCTTGGACAGCGAGGAGAACAAATAGGTCAATCTTAGAAGAAATTAACCCTGACTGCTCATTGGAAGGTCAAATAGTAAAGATGAAGCTAAAATACTTTGGACATCAAATGAGAAGGGAGGATTCACTTGAGAAGGCATTGATGCTGGGAAAGGTGGAGGGCAAAAGAAGAAGGGGGAGGCCAAGGATGAGATGGCTAGATGGCATTGTAGACACAATGGGCACAGAGCTGGGAGGGCTGAGGGGGATGGTGGAGGACAGAGGCGCCTGGAGAACAATGGTCCATAGGGTCGCAAAGGGTCGGAACCGACTGTGCGACTGAACAACAACAACAATATGACTAATGAGAAAAATATCTTTAGTATGGCAACATTTATTATTTATAAATTCCAACTGCAAAGACAAGTGTGCCTAGATAGAAATAATTACAGAGGAGCAGGATTATGAAGAGTCCATTAAATCTCAATTTATCTAAATAGGTAGGATTTAAGAGTCTTTAAAAATAGAGCAATCTGTACCATTAGAAGTATTCTGATTAATTTATGCCTTCAATTTCTGAACCCCCAGGTCAGAATGTCACATAGGACTAGGAACAAACTATTAGTAAAAACTTCTAAATAGCTTTTGTGCTGCCAAAAAAACCCCCCCCAAACAAACCAGTCTTCACATTATCAACATTAATAAACACTATAAAGTGTGGTACCATAAACAGGACAAACTGGGCCAAAACTCATGAGGTATCATACTTAGATATGTTTACCTCTTTTAGCAGCTTAACCTTTGCCTGCTTGATTGTACCATAAGAATATTTACATAGCAATTACACTTATATACCAACCCATAGCATTTAGTGCACACTCTGGGTGGTTCACAAGTTAATTAGCATTTTGCCCCAACATGCTGGGTACTCATTTTGCTAACCTCAGAAGGATAGAAGGTGAGTTAACATTGATGGGATCGAACTCACAATGTTTTGGCTGAAGTTCAGCAGTTTAATCAGTACACCACAAGGGCTTTTTTGATGTAAAAAATCTTTTACTCATGTCCTTAGAGATTAAAGCTTTCAACCAAGGAATTAATAGTGCTCATCAATATTTTGTTGAAATGTTTAGCAACTCTTTGTCTGCATTTGAATCTGTTCCAAGAAATTTGTCCTTCAAGGATGGAGGTAGAAAATACTAAAGCAGTTTTGCTGAGTGTTTTTCTAGAGGATTTTTAGTTAGACACTAGGATCACACTGTTAGACACTATTCTATTTCTTTTTTCTATAATCAAGAAGTCAAAATATAGAAACAGATAGCAGAAGATAATATTAATCTGGCATGATTTATTCTTAGCTCAAAGGTTTTATCATATCAACATCCCATCATTAGCATGATGTAATAGTGTCAAACATATGACCAGATTCAAATTCCCATATTGGTTTGCAGCATGCTGTGTAACTGTGAGCCACTTACCAACTCTCAGCCTAACTTACCTCTTTCTTTCTTTCTTTCTTCGTGTCAGATGCACCACCAGCATGTGACAACGTACAAAGCTAAAATTAACACATCTAAAAGCAAAATAGAATTAAAAAGGGCTAGATGATACCTGCCCAATATCGGGCCACTTCAACAGCGTTTCCTCTTGCCAGCATAAGGTCCTCCTCAGTGCACATTAAGGGGCATCGTGTGCATTGTATCGTATGGGAAATAGTTTGTACTTCTCTGCATTCACACAGGCTGTCATCTACAGTAATACCTCATACAAAGTCCGCTTTGTACAACATCGAATTCATTCTTCGCCTAATTCCTTGAAAAAAGTTGCCTCATACAAAGTTGCTGCGACTTTGTATGAGGCATTGGGGTTTTCCCCAGGTTGCATTGTGCCTGGGCAGTATAAAAGGCAGGATGCATGCGTGCATTGCTCTTGTGGGTTTTGCATGAGGCGAAGAGTGGGGAGGTGGATGGGGGAGGACAATTTTTTGGTGGGGTGGGCAATTGTTTGGTGTTTGCTGCCGTTTGGATGATTAACACTGTGCTGCATGATGGGACATGTTGGCATCCATTTTATCCTTGCTTCCATCCAGTAATTGTTTACAGTAGCTTGTACAAAATGGATGATCGGCAGCATGATGGGACATGTTAATTTTTAAACCTGCACTTCATAAAGTTTTCAAAAGTTAAAAACTTGTTGTATGATTTGTCCCCTAAAATCAGGGTTGTTTGACATGTTTTTGTAATATATTTAGCCATTAGAAATGATTTCTTAAAGTTCTGTCAGTTTCCTGTCTGTTTCCTTGAATTTGCCCTGAAGTCTGTGCTGTTACAGTACAATGTATTCTATGGAAACGATGTTGTACGAGGCAACACGGCAAGGATTTGGACATTGTATGAGGCATCGCTAGGATTTTGCATGCCTCATACAACGTCCAAATCCGTATAGCGTCCAAACTTGTGGAACCAAGTTTGGACGTTGTATGAGGTATCACTGTACAAGGAACCTCACTTTCTCAGATTAGTCCTTGATCTTCCTGCCCCTACACACAGTCTATTTAAAGCTTTCCACACAGGCCATGGTTGTTCGTAGCCAGGCGGCAGAGTCATGTGTTTATCTGGTAGCTCCTTGCTCGCCTTCCATAGTTCTAAGGTGGTCTGTAGCAGCTGGTTATTCGGAGAGTTTGATGTTTACAGATTAATACGCGGTAGGCAGCATTCAGGGGGCCAAACACATCTTTATTGCAAGGTATGCAATCTGAACATGTGGTAATGGCGGAGGCACAGCTCCTTTTATACTGTACAGTACATTTGAATTCCGCTCCAAGAGCGCCCATTGGCTGTGGTATCAGTGACGTTATTGGGACGTACTATATACCTTATAAGGTTTACCTGTGGCGGGAATGCTTCCTGTGTTCCACTGTGATTGGGTGATCTGGACCATGTGAGCTGAGCTATTACAGCTGCCATCTACTGGCAGCTGAATCGCTTGTAATCGCAGCTGGTTTACATCGAGTTACATTGTTACACAGAGACTCCTTTACAAGGTTACATTCTTAAAGGTACAATGTTACATACACAACAGAGAGGCAGACATTGTGAGGAAGCTATGCCATGATTTTAGTCTCTGTTTTGGTGGTTGGTGATCAAATAGCTGGTGTGTTTCCGAGGAACTTGCTTTGACTCACTCTTTCTGAGCAGCACTTTCTTGACGGAATTTATTATTATAACTTACCACACACTGTGGTCATAAAATTTGAAAAAAGTTCTGTTTTGAGGAGCTGCAGGGTATGAGTACAGTGATACCTCATACAATGTCCAAACTTGGTTCCACAAGTTTGGACTTTATATGGATTTGGACTTTGTATGAGGCATGCAAAATCCTAGCTGCAATGCCTCATACAACATCCAAATCCTTGCTGCGATGCCTCGTACAACGTCATTTCCATAGAGATACATTGTACTGTAACAGCACAGACTTCAGGACAAAGTCAAGGAAACAGACAGGAAACTGACAGAACTTTAAGAAATCATTGTCTAAAGGCTAAAAACATTACAAAAACATGTCAAACAACCCTGATTGTCCAAGAACCTGAAGAATGCTGCAAAAATCCCAGGAATGCTTCTAAAAATTCTGATGAAAAAAATAAAAAAAAATCCAAAATCGCGCTCAAAACCACTCCTAAACACTCTTCGCCTCGTGCAAAACCCACAAGAGCAATGCACGCATGTGCCCTGCCTTTTATACTGCCTAGGCACAATGCAACCTGGAAAAAACCCCAATGCCTCATACAAAGTCGCAGCGACTTTGTATGAGGCAACTTTTTTCAAGGAATTAGGCGATGTTGTATGAATCCGATGTTATATGAAGCAGACTTTGTTTGAGGTATTACTGTCATGGGCAATTCAAAGGAAGACATGTATTCTCATTATTTTACTGTGTGATGTTAGGAATGCTTAGCTAATTTACTGCTTTATGAAGTAATGCCAATTATTAGGAAGTTGCATACCCAGGTGTTAGTTTGATCTCTTTCACCCACTCACATTGACGCCACAGATTCAAGGACAGAAGTCTGGGAATCTGACAGATAGATTCATCTCAGAAGATAACGGAGATGGAACATTTAGATAAACAAAACATCACGTACCACACAGGTGCGAAGTTGCAGCTGGATGCCTTGATGTCCAGTCTGACTGTCTCTTAGATGATATAATTGGGAATTTTCACATTTTTGAAATGGTGGGTGTGAGGAGGATAATGGTATAAAAACCCAAGCCTTTTTCTCTCTTTAGAAGAGAGGGGGGTCAGTTATCTCTAGCCCAATGAGATGCTGTCCATTTTTCCTTTACCTTACGTATTAGACAATGCCAGTCTAATATCCTATGGGGGGTCTCTTTGGCCCCATACTTAGTCTATTTAGTTAGCTTAGTTATTCATGTTTGTTTTATGATTTGTATTTTGAAATGTCTATTTTATCCGCATATTAATCTACCTCTATTTTGTAACCAATAAAAGCTGCTATATTTGAAGAAGATAGTAGTGGCTTCTTTTGTTCTCCTCCAAGCCTTGAAAGAGGAGAATTCTAAGGATCCAGCAAACCCATAAATTAAAGGTTTTGTCAGGAAGGGCGCTCCAGGAGGGGAAAAAAGAAGGCCTCAGTGAGTTTTGTTTTGAGAGGCCTTATCAGCCTGCCGGAACCTTCTGTGAACTGAGGTAATTATTTATCTTTCAAGAAAGCTGGATTCACAAAGTGCCATCGGAGAGGGTAGGCAGCGTAAAGGGCAGTGTTTGGGTTAAAGAAGAACATTCTCAAAAATCCCACATTGCTAAGTTTTGATTGTCAGCTATATCTGAATAAACAGAGGTACAGTGAATCTCAAAATGCTGTTTGCTACAGAGTCAATTAGCAAAAAAGAAACCTCTGTAAAGAGTAATTTTTACGTCTGCTCCGGCACTATAAATCTTTTAGACTGCTTTCTGTAGAATAGCACAGAGTAGTTTAGTCTGAAAGAGTGGGAACCTCCCGACAATTACTGTATAGCAAATAAAAATATGTAAAATAAAAAATTAGCAGAACCATATCTGAAGTCCATGAGTTCTATTTGCCACTGTCTTGTTCTTTTTCATTGCACCCTCAGAGACATTATAGGAAGATCTCCTCTGTGTTTGCTGTTATGTATTCTAATCTTCCTTTTCCTTGACTCTGTTCCCTTCTTAGAAGGGGAAAGTAGTTTTCCTTCATGAGAAAGAGAAAGGGCAACAAAATCCTATTGTAAGCATAACTAGAGGCTACTATCTATCCTTTTAGCAGAACTATGTAAGTATTCAAAGGTTAACAGTACAGTATAAGTAAGTGAAATATACAATATATTTCAATTGCCAATTTGACTTGGCCATGTTGATATTTGTGGAGATGAACCAGATGTTAACATATCCAAGAACTAATATTTCAGACTAGCAGAGGTTGCCCGGCATTGCCGGGCTGTTTTAAATTGTGTTGGAAGGTTAAATTGTGTTAATGTTTTTTTAAAATTGCTTAGCCTGTAATTTTAATTTTTAAAATGTTTATTGATGTAATTTTTTTTGGCTTGGCTGTTATTAACTGTGATCTGCTTTTTTGGTTTTTTTTGAGGATTAATAAAAGAACAAAGTATGATATAATTTTTTCAAATTGTTTTATGTAAGCGAATAATGTTTTAGTTTTTTGAATTTTTCCTAGATAGTTGTACTGTAGGTAATAATTTTAATAATGTAAAAGTAAATGTTTTTTACATTCAATGTTTTAAAATGTGTTTAAATGTTTTGGGTTTTAATTTGAGTTAAAACTCAGCACAGGATTTCTCTTGTATTTTATTGACATATGTTTGTGATTTGTGTTAAAGTGTGTTAATGTAAAAAAGTTATTTATTTATTTGGTGGTGGGGAGGGGGCATGGTCGTTGGGGGTTAGGAAGGGTGGGCTAGGTGGTGGGGAGGGGGCATGGTCATTTGGGGTTAGGAAGGGTGGGCTAGGTGGTGGGGAGGGGGCATGGTCGTTGGGGGTTAGGAAGGGTGGGCTAGGTGGTGGGGAGGGGGGCGTGGTCGTTGGGGGTTAGGAAGGGTGGGCTAGGTGGTGGGGAGGGGGGCATGGTCGTTGGGGGTTAGGAAGGGTGGGCTAGGTAGTGGGGAGGGGGCGTGGTCGGTGGGGGATAGGAAGGGAGGGCTAGGTGGTGGGGAGGGGGCCGTGGTCGGTGGGGTTAGGAAGGGTGGGCTAGGTGGTGGGGAGGGGGGCATGGTCGTTGGGAGTTAGAAAGGGTGGGCTAGGTGGTGGGGAGGGGGGCATGGTCATTGGGGGTTAGGAAGGGTGGGCTAGGTAGTGGGGAGGGGGCGTGGTCGGTGGGGGATAGGAAGGGAGGGCTAGGTGGTGGGGAGGGGGGCGTGGTCGGTGCGGGATAGGAAGGGTGGGCTAGGTGGTGGGGAGGGGGGCTTTATTGTGTTATGGTGCTTTGATTGTGTGGAGTCGTGAAAGTAGATCGGGGTTTCCCCTTTAATATCAGTGGGTGGGGGGTTGCGACCCCTCTCTCCGCTGGCTCCCCTGGGGTTGGGAGGTTTGGGGGGACAAAAGGAGTATGTCCCCCCAACCCTTCTGGACCCAGGAGACCAGGGAGAGTGGATCAATTCCCCCCTCCTTAAAACAACTCCATTTTTAAAGAGAAGAAACTGCTTGGTTTCTTCTCTTTAAAGACGGAGTTTTTTTAGGAGGGGGGGAATCGATCCACTCTCCCTGGTCTCCTGGGTCCAGAAGGGTTGGGGTGGCATACCTCTTTTGTCCCCACAAACCTCCCAACCCTAGGGTAGCCAGCGGAGAGGGGGATCGCAACCCCCACCCCACCCCACCCACTGATATTGAAGGGGAAACTCCAGTCGGGACCTTCAGCGCCGTTGGTGAGGGAAAGAAAGCCAGCTGGTGTTTGCTGGGCTGTGAGGCGGTGAGTTGTTTTTCTTTTTAATTTTTCGGGCGCCAGTTTCCTCAGCATTCTGCACGCTTATGTCGCACAGGACTCTGGGGCTTCTAGTTATGGGTTTGTGATTTGTGGTTGTGGTGCATTTTTTCTCTGCGGCTCGATTTTGATTGGCCGCAGCGCATTTTTCAATGTTCTTTGTGGTCGCGCCTCTCAGCCTGATTGGCTGTGGTGCGGCACAGTGCAAAGAACATTGGGAAATGAAGTTGTTTCCCTTTTTTCACATTTGTGGGGCTGTTGCCCCACTGCCTGTTTTCTCAATCCTTTGTTGACCTGCGGACCCAGATCGGCCGTGTGCACGAAGGGTGAGTGCAGGCAAGTAGGGTGAGGCATAGCAACCTATAGCAAGTTCCAACGGTTAACCCTTGGTTTTATAGGTTAAGATTGTTTGGCATCTGAGAAAAGCCACACAGAATCGGTTCATTTTATGAAAGTTCTCCTTCACAATATGGAGGTCAGAATGAATACCTTTCATAAGAAGTTTGGAGTGAGGGGTGTAATTATACAGGTGTAATTGCTGTGAGAAATTAAATAGTCACATAATTGGTTGATAAATATGAGCAAAGAGTGCTACTTTTTATTATGCACAACCATACCGAGAACCTTTGGAGCATGATATTATACTCAACCGCAGTATCAGTCATATTGTACTCATAAAGATGCATCATCAGCTTACTCCTTAAATGCAGAAGCCTGTGATACTGTGCAATAAATTAAACAAATCTTTTTTTTCATTTGGAATTGAATTTCTGAATTTTTTATACTAAAAATATGACGGTTACAAACTGCAGGTATCTCAGTCAGAAGTAAGATTAGGAGTAATATACAGTATGAAGATTATTGTACCTCCAATGCATGTCTAACAGACTAAGAAATGCTATTAATGTGTGTTGATTTATCAGCAGTGAGTTATGGCTGGAGAGGTAATAAGATTTTTTATATAATAACATAATAATAATATCATGTCAGAAATTATTCTGGGTTGAAAGGATTTTTATTGGAGAATTTCCACTCAGGGGACACCCAAATGAGGCTCCTTTCATGTCCCTAAGATCTTTCCCCAGAGAAGTGGTCCCTATTTATCTACTTGCAATTTCTTCCTTTTGAACTGCTAGGTTGGCAGGAGCTGAGACAGAGAGGTGCTCAAACCATCATGCAGTAACCAGGTCTCAAACTGCTGACTTACCGACCTTCCAGCGAACAAGGTGAGCTTCTTAATCACTGAGCCACCGCAGCCCCATAACATGATTTTAATGGCATTGTTTGTCTCTGCATGTCTTGCTCAAGTCATAATCACAAAGTCTAATATTGTCTTGGTAAAGAGCTGCATATTCAGTGACAAAAGGAATTCTGTTGGGTTAGGGTAGCAGAGGTAATTCCATCAGGGCATCATTAGATGAGGTAGAACTGCATGCCAGGCATGATTCTGATGAATCTGTTTGGGACCGCAGACATATGGCATACATGCGATTACTCCAGTTTTCCTTCATGCAAATGGAACTGGAAATGCTTGCATGGATGTCATCCTGAATTTAGCTGGCTTGGGCAGTCCAGGCTAGGGAGGGGAGGATTAGCTTTTCTTTCCCTAATACCAGGTAAGTAGCACTACCAGCCCCACTGTAGGTCAAGTTTCAAAACTTTTTAATAAATTGTGACCCAAGGGTCAAACTAAAGAACTGGGTCTGCCTCTCTATTTCAGGAAAGGGAGAGAGAGCGCTGCATGTTCAGTGACAAAAGGAACTATTACCTAAAAATTCTGCCTCCCTTATCTTTTCTGTCAGTATGCCTCACCATACTCATTACTTGGAAGAAGGGGAGGAGAAGGTTATTGCTGTCTTGCAAACTCTCTATAAGCATCTAGCTGATCATTTTGGAAGCAGAAAGCTGAACTGGGTAGGTCTTTGGTCTAATGCAGCATGGCTACTTTCCCCCCTCAATAGAAACATAAACTCATTTCAATCATATACATGTAGTTCATATTCCTTTTGTAACCATGGTGCACTGAAAACAGTTTAGGTCACTAATGGTGAACCTTGGCACTCCAGGTGTTCTTGGACTTCAATTACCAGAAGCCCAAACCAGCACTCCTGCTGATCAGAGCTTCTGGTAATTGAAGTCCAAGAAAACCTGGAGTGCCAAGGTTCGCCATCATTGGGTTAGGTCATCGTGCACTCATGCCATGATAAGATTTCTAGCACAGGGCTTCTTCTGATGTGTTAATAAATTGCCCCAGCTATGAGGGAATAGTTGGATTTGACTAAAGGAAAGGTGCACTGAGGAACTCTATCTTCCAGTTTTAACGATATTTGTCCACATTTGTTCAAGTAGTTTCCCTTGCGCTCTTCTGCCAATCACCTGCTGCAGTCTGCTGACATTTGTATGCATGTGGTGAGTCTCCTGTGTTTCTAACAGATTGCATGCTAACCTGGGACTACTAAGAGCCCAATGGAGTTTGATTCTTCCTATAGAACAACAATTCTATGCACCGTCTTAAATTTCAACAGCCATCTGACGTGTGCTTGAAAAAGAAGTGCAAAAATAAAGGAGGAATGGGAAAGGGATTTAAATATTAAGATCTCACAAGCTGACTGGAAAAGGAAGTGGTACCAAAGATCCGTAAAAATGTTATTAATAAAGGAGAGAGAACATATTTTCAAACTTTTATGAAAATGGTACATGACCCCGATAAGGTTAGCCAAAATGGGAAAGCAAGAAAATAATAAATGTTGGAGATGTGGTGACAAACCACGAATTTACTCACACGTGTGGTGGGGTTGTAAATATGCCCAGAACTTCTGGAAACAGGTGGAAGTTGAAATAGATAAAATTTTAGATAACCAGATAATGTTAGACCCAAAAATTGTTCTTTTGGGGGAGAGCCCTGTTCAAGATATAGGGGTGAAGGAGAGTTACTACTGATCCTCTTGATAGTTGTGAGACAAATGATTGCTGTAGTCTGGAAGGATCAGTTTGACCTAAATATAAATAATTGGTACAATCAAGTTTGGCGTATTGCCCTTAATGACAAATTAATGTGTCAAGTGAGACAAAAAAGAGGGAAAACAAAAAAGAATGACTTCTTGGAAATTTGGAAACCATTTATAAATTATTGTCTAGCAAAAAGGGAAGGGTTATATTCTTATCAAAAAGAGGTTGAATTCTGACAAAGCCGATAAGTTGCTACTACTTCACGCAATTGAAATAAGTTTCAATTTGATTTTGGTGAATTCCATAAATATTAATGGTGTTGATGTAAAACTCTGTGAACCTCAAGTAATTTGTCATAATGCTCATGTTTGTATGTGCACTGGGTGAAGGAACACGGGGTTGGATGAATGTTTGTAAATTTTATTGTCTGTATTTTATAAAATAACAAATAAAAAAGAAAGGAAAAAAGAAAAACAAGTGCAAAAACAAAACCTTTGTGCTCATTCAACTTGTTCGACATTTCTTTGGATCTTGATCATAACTGAGAAATTTTGATAGCTTCCAATAGCATCACTAAGTCTGTTTTATTCAAAACTATTTCTAACTAGACTTTTAAAAAATTGGATGTACTACATTACAAGAGATATATTCTATAATATTTCATTTCTTAAATAAAGCTCTTAGTGGGACACAATTTTCTGGAGTGATTTTCTCATTCCATAGGGGGAGTTGTTATTTTATTTTGGTAAGGTTGCCCCCTATGGAACTGGATCCTCTAAAAGGGTGCTACCTCAATGAATTGTTTTAATTATTGTTCAAGAATTATTTACTAAATGAGATTCTGTACCCCAAGAATTGTGCTTGTCAAGCTATGCTGGACAATTTTTATCTTCTAAACTTCTACTTATAAACATCAGCTTGAGGCTTGCTTACAATAGGATATTGTTTTGTGTCCCAGGCTTTGATGCCTATTTTAAGATACAATTAAAGATTACAGAAAATCCATTTGCCTTTGTATTTTAATTCTCAGAAAATTAAAGTCTGTTATTGTGGCATATTGTACTAAAAGGAAAGAAAGAAGGTCAGAGAAAAAGAATGAATATGAACAGATCTATGAGTAAGTGTAAGCAAACATATCAGGGAGTAAACAAAACAAGACAAAAATGCTGTGGCACCTTGAAGACTAACTCCTGTATTTTTAATGTTAGCTTTTGTGGATCAAGTCCATCAGACATAAGAGTGGATTTTCATGGTATATATTTATACATCTAGTAACTGGGCAGAGTTGGTTGGTTCAAGAGATAGATATGCAAATCAATGAGTTATTTACAACCAGTAATAAAATACAATCAGTTTGGCTTTTTACAGTGGTGAATCTCTGATGGAAGTCAGTCTGAGGAGTTAGGTTTGCAAAATCAACATTCTGACATTTCACATTGGCTAATGAGTTAATTAAGGAAGCTTTATGGGTTAAGCCAGAGGGAAGCAGTAATTTATCATTGACTTTATTTTGGGACTAAGCTAATACTAGATGATAGGCCTTGTTTTGGCACTGAATCTGAAAATATTAACACAAGTCAGCTTGGTATAGATATTGTGTTACCTTGAGGATATTCTTATGAAACACAAATAAATTAAATCTGCAGATCTGGAACCTGAGAAGCTCCTTCACTCACTAAATCTAAATAAATAACTAAATTCATCTTTTTTTTTTACTTCATTAGAAAAATGAGTACTTGGTACAGAATAAATGCAATAGCAGTTGAAAGAACACTCTCTAATATAAAGCAATATACAGTAGTTTTAATTTCTAACCAGTATGAGGAACTCATTTTTAGTCCTCTGCCTCCATTCAAACCAATTCTTCCCCTTAGATCTCTTATTCCAGGAGCCCAATCCATCTCTTTTGTTCCAGATAGGTTACCTCTTTCTTTCATTAAAATGCACTACTCTCCCATGTTTGTCCCTTGGAATTTAGTTTTTGGCTTAACTTTCTTTACAAAAGCTGTACTTTGTCAATGCCAGCTGTTAACACATTTAACCTCAAACTGAAATATTGTTTATAAAGCTAAACCAATTAAGACAATGAAGAGTCTGTCCAGACAGGCATTTGTCCCACTGTTTGTGGAACTGAAGGGACTGTGGTGGCTTAGTGGTTAATACACTGAACTTGACAACTGGAAGGCCAACAGGTCAGCAGTTCGAGACCCGAGTACTGCATGGCAGAGTGAGCTCCTGTCTCTGATCCAGCTCCTGCCAACCAAACAGTTCAAAAGCAAAAAATTGCAAGTAGATAAATAGGTACCACTTCGGTGGGAAGGTAAACAGCATTCCGTGCACTCCAGTGTCTAGGCATGCCTGCCACATGTCCATGGGAATGTCTGCAGTCGCAGACAGTGCTGCTCCTTGACTATAAACAGAGGTAAGCACTGAACCATAGAGTCGGATATGACTGGCTTTTAAGCAGGGGCGACTTTTACCTTGTGGAACTGATGAGATGGATTTGGTCCACTCTTTTTTTCCAGAGTCCGCACTTGCTGATCAATGAAGCAGACCAATTTGCCCCAAACTGCACCTTTCCGAGGCCCGGTCAGAGTGTTCTACTATTTTGATGTGAGATAGTGGGTTTTATTTTAATCTGTTTCCAGCACATATGGTTGCTGAGAACATAAGAATCCTTGCAGTTGTCAAAAGCTCCTTCTGGTGTCAGTTTCCAGGACAAAGACACTTCAGGATATCAGCAAATTGGACACCTCCCCGATCATCTGTAGAGAGGCAAGGAAAGCTGATATGCTGAATCACTTAAATTCTTAAAATATGTCTTTCTCTTTTGGTTTAATGCCAATCAAAGTCACAGCTGTGGAAAGCTTCTCAATCAACATGACAGAGAAATCATATAAAATGTATAAATCAACACATCAGCATGTCTAACACAGGCAAAAATAATAATTTATTTCTGGTTGCATATTTTAGTGAGGTCTCAAGCAATGGTCTCTTCTCAGTCCCTTCCTCTGAGCCATTCACCACCTTCCTACTTTGTGCAGCATCTCACTTGGTGGGTGTAAGTGCAGATGTGCAGATACACACACACATGCACACACACCAGTCAAGGGAATACACCTGAGTCCTCTCATCTCAGTGTTTTTCTCCCTCCTCTCTCTCCTGCTTGTCTTCCCTCCCTTCATTTTTCTGTTTCCTCCTTTCCAGACACAGAAGGAGAGAGTGGCTCCCTCGCTCACTGCCTTCTTTCTGGCTCCCTTGTACAGTGGAAGAGGAACTCCTACATAGGTTTGCAGTACCAATCCCTCTTTTTGAATATCTCTTGTCCTCTTTTTCCCCTTTCAATTGGCAGTGCTCAAGTGAAAGGGAAAGTGTTCTGTTAATGTTTGAAGCAGGAGCTGGAGGGTCACTTAAGGTCAATGTGCCATTTGGATGTGGCAAATTGCATATCATTCCTCCCTGCCACCATCAACTAAAATTAAAATATTGTTCTGTTCTGTAACTGAGCTAGGTGGGCTTGTCCTAATATCTGTGTATTTGTTTTTTTTATAGTCACTCTTTCACCAATATAATTAAAGATTGGTTCTCCAGCCATAAAGTAAAGGAAACAATCAGAACTATGACCCTGGCTTATTCCTCTGCCTGGCAACTCTTGGATAGGCTGTATCATATTTTCCATTTCCACTACCACTTTTAAAAGATTTATTGAATGGTTTATTGAATGCTATTATTAAGTGTTTTTTTTTAGGTTTTTTTCTTTTATTAGCTTTTTCAAAAATATACAAACATACATACAAAAGGAAAAAAACACATGTATTTCATAAAACATAGTCTCATACATAGTACTTTCCCTTGAATTTCACCCAATGTTTATTTACATTGCCCTGGAGAGCTCGTTCCCAATATTTGCCTCCAGAAACTACTTTGGGTTGGTACAGGTCTACTACTTTCTGCACCCGTGAGGGAATAATCTACAAAAGGCTTCCAAATACTCCAGAATCTGTTTTCTTTCAATTTATCCCTTTTTACTTTTACCTCCCATGTCAGTTTATCGTTCAATGCTAAATTCCACATTTCTTTATACCATTCACTCATCTGTATAGTTACATCATTTTTCCAATGTCTAGCAATGCATTGTCTACCCGTTGTTAACATTATTTCTAGTAATTCTTTTTCTTCCTTGTTTAAACTCTTACCAGCCACATCTGTTAACATAATTGTACTTGATTCCAGTTTAATTTTTTTACCCATTATTTCCCCAACCTCTTTTTCTATTCTTCTCCAAAAATCGTTTGTTATCTTACAACTCCACCACATATGTTCATAAGTTCCAATAGTGTCTTTACATCTCCAACATAAATTATCCTTTTTATTGTCAAACTGATGTAACCTCAGTGGTGTCAGGTACCATTGCCACAACATTTTATAATTATGCTCCTTGATTCTTACTGACATGGTTCTCATTATCCTCTTTTTCCACTTATTTCTCCATTCATCTTTTCCTATCTTTATGTTCAAATCTTGTTCCCACTTCGATTTCAGAGCTTCCTGTGGCTCACCCCCCCCCCTGTTTAATACAACATAAAGTTTGCTTACTAGACCCTTAATACTTCTGTCTCCTTTTCAAATCTTTGAAACCAATTCTTCAAATTCCGTCTTTTCTCTATCTATATCTAATTCTCTCTTATATTTGTTATTCCAATTATTAACCTTCATTATCTGAAACCAATCCAATTTTAACTGTTCAAACAACTTTTTCTTCTTATCTTCGTCCCTACAGATCCACAACCAATCTTTCACCAGGAAAACTTCATTTCTATCCAATATTTCCTTTGTTTCTTTATCTATTTTTATCGGAAAGGATGCCATATTGGCTAATTCCAAAAATTGGAGAGACACCTGGAGCCAAGTCCTCCTTTAATCTTTTCCACACATTCGCAAGTCCCTTCATCATTGTGTTGCTAGTAACCACCGTTTTAACATTACTTCCCAAAAAAATCATTTTGCCTATATTCCTATAATCCTTCATCTCAATCTCCTCCCAAATTACTTTTTCCCTTGCCAAAATCTTCACAACATTCTTAATTTGAAAAGCGCGATAGTAAGATAATAAATTTGGCATTCCTAAACCCCCATCTTTCTGAGGCAGATACCATAATTTCTTCAGTAATCTCGTTTTTTTACCTCCATTGCAAAAATTGTTAAACATCTTTCGAAACTCATTAATTTCCTTTTCATTTATTTGAATTGCAAGTGCGTCGAATAGAAAATTAATTCTCGGTAACAACATCATTTTGCAGATTGCAATCCTCCATTATTAAGTTATTTGAAAGGGTGTCCTAACATAATTAATATTGGGGAGAGGAATGAAGGAAAGTATTAATAGTAGCCAAAAATATTTTGTGTATTAAGAAAATAAAGTAAGTCTATGTATTTTAATTTGTTATCCAGCTTTTGAGACACAGTAATAATACATAAAATTGCATATTATATACAGGCTTACGAAAATCAAGTTCATAAAAATAAATTTATTATTGTCAGCTGCAACTCGTATCCGAGAGTGCTTTTTTTTTCTGAAGCAGAAAAAATGTCATTGGTGTGAATTTGTTTAAGCTGGATCCCAGCTTGCCATGAAGTGAACCACACAATATGATCTCAGAGCTATCTCCTGCGGCACATATGAAATGAGACATGCAGGATTTAACACCGGGACTGCAATGAACTGCCACAGCCTTGAAGGTGCACCTTCACAGCCAGTCCATCTGGCATAGCCTCTTCTGCCTCTATGACCATTGGGAATCAGAATGGTTCTTCCTCCACTCATTTTGCTGTTGGGCCCAATATGATGGTTTCCAGTGGCATTTCCTCCATTGAGAGGGACCATCACCCAACCCATAGCCATTGGCCCCTTTAGGGAGTCAGGTTATTTACTGCTACCCAACACTTGGCATTGAGTCTCTTGGCTGTACGGTCTACTCCATTACCATAGCAAGATGTCCAGCCAGACATTTACATAAAAATACAAATAAATTTATAAGGAAGTAATAATTGTTTTTGTGTTCCCCAAAAAGAGGTTTGAAGATTATATACAGTACTTCCCTATTCATTCACTACATAAGTACAAGGAATCAATCCTCTATGGATTTCTCTTTTTATGCTTAATAAATATTATATTATTCATATTTTCACATTGCATTTGCAGCCAAGAAAATGGCTTAGAAAGGAGCCATCTGTAATAAGGGCTACCAGTACAACAAATACCATTTGATGCTGTGGCTTGGACTACTTATGAATATATGCTTGTGGTCCTTCAACAGCCTCTGGCACAATCATTACTCTGGTAATTATTCACTGCAGAGCTCTGATTGCATTCTGCAGATGATCAGACCATTCATCAGTGTACCAATTTTATGCATATGCTTTTCTCTTTAATGCACTGTTCACCTTGATGAAATTCCCAACTTCAAAGTCTCTTCTCAATAAACTTGCTCATTTCTTTATCACTTTGCAATATAATAACAGATAAGTCAATGTGACATATACACTGTCCCTAAAAGAGAATTTTCCAAGCCATACTAGGAAATTCTTAAGGTATTCAAGCCCATGATATCCCTTGCAAAGTAAAGCAATCTGAAAACACTAAAGATGTAAGAAATAAAACATATAGGTTAAAGAAATGTAGCTGTTTTATACAGTTATGCAGCAAAATTCCATATTGACACAATCTGTTCCCAGACTGAAAAATCCCAACATCTATAAAAGCCAAGGTCAAACTCTAGTATTTCTATCCAACTGTTCATTCCCTTCCCAAGTAAATTTACTAAGCCATTATATTTAAACTAAGCCACCAAGGATAGTGAATATGTTTATCTCCAGATATTGCTTGATTGATGCCCCCAGAATCTAATACCATTGGAAAAGATGTTATGAGAACTTATTGGGAAATTTTGGTTATTCCAATTAGTTAGCAATGAGGCAGAGAAACAACAGCAGCACACAAAATGTGAAGGGATCAGCCCTGTCTCATCTATAGCCTGCTTTATCCCCCACCATCACTCCCGCGTCCAGCCCTTATAAGCAACTAGCATTTTTTGCCCCAGCAGGTTTATTTTGGGTGTTGGTGGTAGGGGTGGTTTTGGGGTGCACACACCCACACACCCACACACCCACACACCCACCCCCACACACACACACCCCGAAACTGCACGGGGAGAGGAGGGGCTCCCCTTCCTTCCCACCACCACCACCCGTTGCCTCGGCGAGAACACACACACACAGGGGGGAGCTCTGGATGGTTTTCCCTCTGGGAGATGGAGGCCAACAATGGTGCTCCATTCTTGGCCTCCATCTCCCGCAGGGAAGCTGTTCATTTTCCTTGGTGGGCGGGGGCCAAAGCTTTTGGCCCTCACCCCCCCATGGAAGGCATTGTCTTCCCTCTGGGAGATGGAGGCCAAGAACAGAATGCCATTATTGGGCTCCGTGTCTTGGAGGGAAGCTTTTTGCTGGGGCCATGGAGAGAAGAGGGACTCCTTCTTCTCTTCGCAACCCCGGCGAAGTTGCGACAGATCCAGCACCAAGGCCGTGGAGAGAAGAGGGATTCCCTCTTCTCTCCACAACCCCGGCAAAGTCGTGACTTAGCCAGCACCAGGGCCGTGGAGAGAAGAGGGCCTCCCTATTTCTCCGCAACCCCGGCAAAGTTGAGGCGGGTCCGGCGCCAGGGCCATGGAGAGAAGAGGGCCTCCCTCTTCTTTCTGCAACCCCGCAAAGTCATGGTGGGGCCGGCGGCAAGGCCATGGAGAGAAGACCTCCCTCTTCTCTCCACAATCCTGCTGAAGTTATGGTGGGGCCGCTGTCGGCCTTCGTCACCAGGGCCTGGATGCGGCAGCAGTTTTTTTCCGCGTGTGGTGCTTTCCCAGCCTCCTGATTGGCTGAGGGGTGGCGCGGCACAGAGGATGCTGGGCCTTGTAGGTTTTTTGTTCATCTTTGTGGGGCGGTTGCCCCACTCTCGATGACTAGACCCTTGTGGCGATGCTTTCAGGGTCTAAAGGTAAGTATGGGTGGCTCAGTATGGGGTGGTTGGACTGGGTGTGGTTGTGTATGCCGGACACTCACGACGCAACCACCTTCTTATAGGTAAAGATAGTTGAGGCAACGTTGAACAGAACAACAACAGGAGTTTTTTTTTAACAGTCTTTCAGGTTACACTTACAGGGCGCTCCGGACATGAGATGGCTATACAAATCCCCTGTAATCAGTCCCTCTGGATTCTGCCATAGAAGAGGCAATGGCTAAGCTACACTCATTTAGTGATAGCGTTTAGAGGAGACCCAGGCTTAGCACGTTACTGGCTACCTGTACGGTAATGGGTAGTATAGATCCAGTCTGGTCCCACCCTTGTTTTCCCGTGGGGATTATATAGTGTCTCCCCGGCGGTACAAAGTAGCAACCCGCCGGACAAGCATAACCAACCAATAATAACATGATATATAAGTATTAACTAATCAGGAACAGGATATAAAAGTGTACCCAATCACAGAACTGTAATTAGCATAATGAGCACGCGCTCAGAGAGGGAGATTTCACACCAACTTTAGCTCTTCATTTGGATGGCAGGAAACCGCCATTTTCTCTTTGCAAGGCTTTGCCTGAGTAACTTGCAATTCTGCCTCAATACACAACAACCACACAAACTACCACTTTCCATAATAAAAGTACTCTAGAAACGTTTAAGTAAAAAATATCCTTACTAACAGTTTTGATTAGTCATTAGCAGAAAAAAGGATGGGGAAAATCTAGCACATAGATTTGCTTAATTGGAGGTCAGAGGAAGAAGAAAAAGATTACCAGCAAAATGATAGAAGCAAACAAAAAAAATTAAACAGGAGGAGACAAATGCCAGAGGCAAAAAAAAAAGCTTTACCAATTAGTCGCTTTCAGGATCTGAAGCAGCTTGTGTTTGCAGGATGAGTTCACCAGAGGTAGTTTTGGATTAGATACCGAGCCTGGAAGGCAGCTCCAGTATTTGTAGGGTTAGATCCCCATCCCCTGCTAGGCTCCATCTGAGAGCCCTATGGAAGATTTTGGACCATCATAACCTACAATTGGAGGTCTTGGTAGGCTGGGCTATATAAGAGCCAACTCTTCCAGCAGAAACTGAGTCAGAAATGAAGATTATTGGATTTGTGGATGTTTGGCTTCTAAATTATTGCTGGCTCCTGTCTCAAAAAGTATCTTGCTTTGCTCATAGTCTTGAAGACTTCCTGCCTGATATCTGGTACTGTATCAAAGTTATTTTTAATAAATTTGTAAAAATAAATATAATCCAGAACCTTTTTCTGAGAATTCTATGACAAGGCTTGAGAAAAAACTAATTGGTTACAAAAGAAGTCAGGGAAAGTTCTTGCCCATCTCTAATGGTGACAAGATATAAAGTAAATACTGTCATCATGGCATGTTAGAAAGAGATCGAGTGCACTTGACTGAGTTATTTCCCCCATTTAACATTTATTGCAGAAGAAAGTGACAGTGTAATTCAATTCTAGTTTCAATCTTCAACCCGAAATGAGTTTAATCAGCACTCGATCACTGCTCACATATTTATATACTGTAATAAAAAAAACTGTTTGCAATTTCTTCACCAAGTAAAACATCAGCAAAGTTCACTTCCTGTTAGGAAAATCTAGGGGGGGGGGATGGTCATAAAAGGTGAGGACAGTTACCCACAGTGTGTGTCAAGGTTACCTTAGTAGATTCACTTGATCATGTTTAAAAGAAAATGGAACTTTCATTAGGTTTTAAATAGCTTATCTAATTTTTTAAGTGCTGAGATGTAATATTACAAAAGTCAATGGCAGTGTACTTTTAGTGAAAATGGTTCACATAAACGTAATGTTTTGAAAGCCATAACTATACCAGCAACATCTCTAAAGAAGTTATTTTACTTTAAAAGGTTTCAATTGGAATCCTATAGGTCAGTGATGATATACCTTGGCACTCCAGGTGTTCTTGGACTTCAATTACTAGAACCCCTAGTCAGCCCTCCTGCTGATCAGGGCTTCTGGGAATTGAAGTTCCAAAACACCTGGAGTGCCAATGTATACCATCACTGCTATAGGTTTTTGTGTCATTTACTGCAGCTCAGTGATGAGGTGCAGGGATATAGCTTCACTGGGTAGTTGGACAGGTAAGCAAGCATATGACTGACACACACTTATCACTTTGTCAATTAACTGCAGTAGGAATCTGGCCCTTATAAGATAAATCCTTCTGTAAAGGCCAGATTCAAACTACAGTTTATTGACAAGGTAATTTGCACACATCCAACTACACAAAGGAGGAGGGCCAAGAAAGGAAAAATCTAGATGGAAAAGTATCTACAGGTATTTGTATGTTTGCAGGATAACAAGAATCCCAGAACTAGAACCCAAATTCCAACTAAGCTGCTTTCTACATAAGGTAAAGCAATTTTGACATCCTCCTTCAACCTGTAACACTGATGTATAAGCAGAAAAAGAAGGTATGGTCTCCAATTTCATGCCTAACATTCTCACCTACCAGGCATGTTCTTCAGATTATAACACCTTAAATTTAATCAATATAGTAGCATTCTCACAGACAAGGCACAACATTGTAGCATAATTTGCATGCATTCCATCACAGCTTGATGGCCAGTATCCCATTCATCTTCCACTGGGCAAAAATCTCACTGACATAGCAATGTGGAATCGTGCAGTGAGCACTGCTGTTGTGGAAATGGCCACCATCATGTGCAACAGCATCATTAGCTATGCTCCTAGAAAATAATCACCAGGATGCAGGCCTCCCTGGGGACATTCAAATAAAAATAAATTTAGGGTTCAGGAGAAAGCTGAGTTATGGAATTATTTATCTGGATTACTTTTACTGCCCTTTCCACAATTAGTAGATCCCAAAAACTTTTATTCCTAAATTGCTTATCATTCTCTCTGATGGTATAGCATGAGAAGAGCCTGCCCTTTGGTCAGACGTTTTGCTCTTGGAATCTGAAGAAACCAGGTGCTGCTCACCTAGCTGTCCTAAATACTTTACATCTCAATACTAACTTTTCCATCCATTTCTTCTGGCCTCACAAGTGCTGCACTGCTGAATTTGCCAGCAAAATTTGGCAGCACCCATCACATTTTCAAGTGCTTCCAACTTTAAAACAGGGCAGGTAGAAGAATCTGCTTTAAAACACAGTACACACTTCATTTCTTTTATATAATTTATGACTGGAGATCACATCTATACTCGGCGTCGGCATCAGCTGTAACTTGTATTCGAGAATGCATTTTTTCCTGAAGCAGGAAAAATGCCACTGCCGTGAATTTTTATCGTTATCCTCTTTATATATATACAATTTAAATGGTGCTGTCCACTTCTATTGGATAATAGTAAGCCTTTCCATTAAAAATTAAAATATTGTTCTGTTCTGTAACTGAGCTAGGTGGGCTTGTCCTAATATGTGTGTATTCGTTTTTTCATAGTCACTCATTCACCAACATAATTAGAGATTGTTTCCTTTACTTTATGGCTGGAAAACCAATCAGAACTATGACCCTGGCTTATTCCTCTGTCTGGCAACTCTTGGATATATCCTATTTGCCATTTCCACTACCACTTTTAAAAGATTTATTGAATGGTTTATTGAATGGTTTATTTGAATGGTTTGTTAAGTTATTTGAAAGGGTGTCTTAACATAATTAATATTGGGCTGGGGAAATGAGGGAAAGTATTAATAGTAGCCAAAAAATATTTTGTGTATTAAGAAAATAAAGTAAGTCTATGTATTTTAGATTTATTATCCAGCTTTTGAGACATTGTAATAATACATAAAGTTGCATATTATATTCAGGCTTTCGAAAATCAAGTTCATAAAAATAAATTTATCACTGTCAGCTGCAACTCGTATCTGAGAATGCATTTTTTTTTCCTGAAGCAGGAAAAATGTCATTGCCGTGAATTTGTTTAAAGTGGATCCCAACTTGCCATGAAGTGACCAACACTCTATGATCACAGAGCCACCTCCTGCAGCACCATATGAAATGAGACATGCAGGATTTAACACTAGGACTGCAATGAACCGCCACAGCCAGTCCATACACCGTGGCCTCTTCCGCCTCTATGACCATTGGGAATCAGAGTTCCTCCTCTGTTCATTTTGCTGTTGGGCCCAATACATCTATATTACCAGGCTCATTTCCCACCCCTACAACTGCAATTATATGCTATTTATTGTTCTCTTGTTTAAAGAGAAAAGAATGAATGCTCAAAAAGTGAAAAGGCCAAATAGTAGGTTTTGAAAAAATTGTTAGATCAATCTTCAGTAAGATATCATATGGTTGGGTTCCCCCCCCCTCATTTATATGGGGAGGGGAGTAAGGGAGGGAGATGGAGCAAAATCAGTATTTATTAGTCTTATATTATTAGATTGTATGTTCAGTTTTTTTAAAATCTTGGCAACAATCATCTTGAAATCAGGTTCAGCTTTTTCACTATTCTGTAGCTGAAAACTTTAGAAACTGCCTGAAGTGCCCTCTGTTCCCTCTACAGAAACTAAGGTGCTTTTCCATGTGCTCATTAAAGTATTAATGGATTTTTTCTCATGCTTTGCTTAGTGCAGGAACTTAAAATGCTGAGAAACAAGAACATTACAATAATGTTGAAGACAGAGATAGCATAATTACTAGTCATGCAGCATTTTAAACTTAGTGTTATTTTCCTAAACACCTTCATTTACTATGGAATTATTATCATTTATTTACCATGTTATTGTTAGAGCTAGGTGGCAATTTTTTAAAGAGTTACTTTTGGAGTGAGTTACCTTCTTCAGTAACAAACCTGACCAAATTTATCTTTTTTTTAGCAGTAACTGCATAGTTGTAATTTGCTATTTTCTCAGGGAATAAGAATTTATTACCACCAGAGCTATGGAGTGAACAATGGGAAAGGAGGAGGAAAAGTTGGAAAGGTCGTCCAGTGTATACCTCTATGTTTTACGCTGATTTCCTTATAAAAGGAGACAACGTAGGGAGAGCAGAACTGAGCAGTGGTAGAAAAAGAGATGACAAGGAAATACAAACACATATACAGTCAGCCATTATGACATCCCATCCCCCAGTCTTTCTTTCTCAGTCCTTGTTATGTCCGACCCTTATAAGCACTAGTCCAGACAATGATGAACAGTCTTTTAGAGATGAGCTTACAAGGTGCTCCGGACACAGAGATGGCTATACAATCCCAGTGGAATCAGTCCCTCTGGACTCTTGCCATGGATGAGGCAAAGACTAGCTACCATAGAAGCGTAGCATAATGGAGGAGACCCACTTGCTGGCTATGGAGTGGGAAGTGTAGATCTGTTCCGACCCCACCCTTGTTTACTCATGGGGCTTATATAGCATATCCTTGGTGGCGGCTCTTTGATACAAAGTAGTGACCCGCCGGATAACCATAACTAACCAATCATAACAGGGTATATATGTAATTAACCAATGGAGAACAGAATCCAAAACTGTAACCAATCACAGGGCTTGGATTAGCATAATGAGTGCACCCTGTACAAGGGGTTTTCATGCCACTTTAGGCTCCTAATTTGGATGGCGGGAAACTGCCATTTTCCTCTTGCAAGGCGCTGCCCGCGCTACTTGCAAATGTGCCTTAATACACAACAGTCCTTGAGTCAGGGCACTATCAGTACTGCCATATAGGGCCCGGAGCTGACAAGGGCCCTTGCCGCCACTGGCCGTAACTGTGACATTAGTAGGGGGGGGGGCAATAGGATTGCTCAGTATGGGGCCCAGAAATTTCTGATGGTGGCCCTGCCTGGAGTGGCTTATGTGCTGTTTCATGCTCTGAAACCTCCAACCTCTACTCATACTCTGTTTGGAAACAAGTGTACTTCCTCATTGCTGGTTTCCCCCAACAATTGCTCAGCTCTGCAGTCGGAATGGGACTGGGATGGAGGTAAAAAACAACATGAACTGCAAAGACTAAAAGCTTCAAGAGAGATATGAGATAGCTTAGGATCTATGGGTTAAATAGGCACTGCATTGGATTGCATATGCAGGCAAGACCACCTGATTTAAGTGATTTGCCAAAGATCCAGCATCATTGGTTAAGTCTAAATGTAATTTCTCACATAAAAGACAGAGATGGGATGGTTGCTAGGGTTGGATTTTAGAAGACATCATAGGTTTAGTGGTTATGTTAGGAAGATCAATAAACAAGGCCCTCTCGTAAAGGTTGCTTAAAGTATCTTGTATTCTGAATGCAGAAACAACTTTCAAGAGCATCTCCTGTAATCCATCTAGCCAGTCTGGCAGCCACCTAAACAAAGACATAATTGTTTTAATTCCTGATCTTCATTCTGTTGACTATACTCAGGAAAGTGCTAGATGCATGGGGTTCAGTGGAAAGCCAAATGTTTTGTTCACTAAATTATTACTGCTTACAAATGGCAGTCTAAACCATTCCAGTCAACTTGGCACTTTCTTGGTGTATTGGATTACAAATTCTATCCTATTTCCCATGTCAAGAGTCAGACATACATAGTTACTAGACAGAGCTCACCTTAGAAGACTAACATTTGTGGTGATTCATTTTTCAGTTTGATGTTCAGCCTGAGGAATGAGTATAATACAGAGCTTGTTAAACTACTTTTGGAACTAAAACTATTGAGCCAGCATGGCCTTAGAAGTTTCAGTCCAAACAAAGGAATTTTCTTGAGCAATGGCATATCTGCTGAAATCAGAATACTTTGAAAAAGACATAATGATGATAAAAATCATGACTGGTTATTTAACATGTCTAGTTTGGTAACATGAAAATAAAAAATGACAGGGAGAGCCATATGTCTGGTCGGCTAAATTAGCCTTAAAATTAACTTTCATAGTGGCTTATTCTTGCAAGAAATGCTGTTGGTTTAATTATGCTAATGATATTCTTTTCAATTAGGTGAGATGACAGCTTTGCATTTTGTTCATTTATAAAACAGTTATCTGCAGCACAAATACATGCTCTTAGCTCCAGGTCTTTAAGCTGAATGGAGAATTATAAGAAACCAATTATATCCATGTTGCAAAATGTGCACAGTTGAAGGTTATGTTATTTTTCTTTTAATGCTTTGTTACAGGGGAGAGTCCTGTTCAAATCATCTTATAAAATAGATCTGACAAGTTTTAACATGACTTAGAACTACTCTGAAACAGGCTCCAGGACTTGTGCCTCAAAAGGTCAGATTGAAGCCCTTCTGACATTAGTCAGAGATACTGGGACAGTTAGTATTTACTGAGGTGCAACCTTTCGGAATGCCTTTATGGGTGTATAATTTATATATTTGTAGCTCGACCCTCATTCATACAGATGCTCAATATAGGCCTTATTGACGCAAATGTTTAACATCAAGCATCAGCTCAATTAGTGATGTTGTCATTTCTATAACATTGCTTCTGGTGCTTGATTAATAATTACCTTTGAAGTGAAAAGCATGGACGTGATTCTGAGTCCCTTATGTTTTGAAGACAGGGTTTATATTTTCTTCACTGAAGAAGACAGAGACCACATGCCCAAAACAGAGCCTATCTTCGTAAGAAGGGAAACCGAAGAATTAAGCTAGATAGTCTTGTTAAACTAAATGCTAACAAATCACCAGGACCAGATGGCATCCATCCACGAGTTCTCAGGGAACTTAAAGATGAAATTGCTGATCTCCTAGCGAAAATATATAATCTTCCCCTCAAATTGGGCTTTGTGCCTGATGACTGGAAGGTAGTGAATGTAACACCAATTTTCAAAAAAGGATCCAGGGGTGATCCAGGAAATTACCAACCGGTCAGTTTGACATGTGTCCCAGGTAAAGTGATGGAAACCATCCTAAAAGGTAGAATTAATAGGCACAGAGAAGAGAAGGCGCTGCTAAAGGAGAGCCAGCATGGCTTTTGCAAGGGCATATCATGCCTCACTAATCTGTTGGAATTTTTTGAGTGTCAACAAGCATGTGGATAAGGGGGATCCAGTTGACAGTTTATTTGGACTTTCAGAAGGCTTTTGACAAGGTCCCACACCAAAGGCTCTTGAATAAACCTACCAGTCATGGAATAAAGGGACAGGTCTTGTCCTGGATCAGCAACTGGCTAAGGGACAAGAAACAGAGGGTAGCACTAAATGGACACTTATCCAAGTGGAGGGAAGTAAAGAGTGGGGTCCCCCAAGGTTTAGTACTGGGACCCCTGCTTTTCAACCTCTTCATAAATGATCTAGAAGTAGGAGTAAATAGCAAGGGAGCCAAATTTGCTGACCACACTAAATTATACAGGGTAGTGAAAACTGTGAGAGATTGTGAGGAGCTCCAGAGGGATCTCTTGATACTGGGAGAGTGGGCAAAACAGTGGCAAATGAGCTTCAACATTAGTAAGTGCAGAGTGATGCACGTTGGGGCAAAAAACCCCAATTATATTTATAAACTGATGGGGTCTGAACTCTCTGCGACAAACCAGGAAAGGGACCTTGGTGTCCTGGTGGACAGCTCAATGAAGGTGTCAACCCAGTGTGCCTCAGCAGTGAAAAAAGCAAACTCAATGCTAGGGATAATTAGGAAGGGTATAGAAAATAAGTTAGCAAGTGTCATTTTGCCTCTTTATAAATCTATGGTGAGGCCCCATCTGGAATACTGTGTACAGTTCTGGTCACCATACCTCCAGAAGGATATTATGGAGCTGGAAAAAGTGCAGAGGCAACAAGAATGATTAGGGGACTGGAACACCTTCCTTACCATCTGAGACTGCAACGGTTGGGCCTCTTCACTCATGAACGACGGCTTTTAGGAGGTGACCTGATTGAAGTTTATAAAATCATGCATGGTGTGGACAAAGTAGATAAGGAAAAACTGTTTTCCCTATCGCACAACACTAGAACTAGGGGGCACTCTATGAAACTTTTGGGTACTAGTTCTCAAACAAATAAGAGAAAGTACTTTTTCACCCAGAGGATTACTGGTCTATAGAACTCCCTGCCAGAAGAAGTGGTGACAACTGTCAGACTTGACAGCTTTAAGAAAGGATTAGACAAGTTCATGGAGGACAAGGGTATCAATGGCTATAATTATGGACACCTAAGGACAACCTCCAGGTTGGAGAGATAGGCAGGATATCTCTCAATGCCATTTCCAGGGAATCCTAAGCAGGTGAAGGCATCTTCTTGGGAATACCCTGAAGCAAATGGTGAGCCACTGTGTGAGACAGACTGCTGGACTGGATGGGCTGTGGCCTGTTCCAGCAAGGTTGTTCTTATGTTCTAACCTCTGAAAGGCTTGCAAAGGCCTGGAGGAGAGTGGGGACATGGCTTGTCCCTCTGATACACAAATAACCCTTCCACCCATCCTCTTCTTTTGCTTGTTGTGAAGCAAATCTAGAATCCTATTTGCTACAGCATGCCAAAGAGGAGGGATGCCGAATTGACAAAGAGACCAGCTGAGAAGCAAGGGACAGGCTTTGGCATCTGTATCACCTCACAGTTTTCACAATGACAAGACCTGTTCCAACTAGGCTTGAAACCTCTGGAGAGGACAGGACTTGGATGAAATGAAAAATATAGTATTTAAAATCAAAGCAGTTAGAAGTAACGATATACCATAAGTGGAAAATAAGCCCTATATCTGATACACTCTGGTGCTAACTTAACATGTGCCTCATCTTCACCCCCATATATCATGAGTGATACAACGAGAACAATGTTTGGAGGACTGTATTTTAATTTGCATATTAATTCTGGTTGGGCACCAGAACACCATAAGGAGAAGTGCATGCCAAGTGGTCTTTAAAGAACCATCCACCAAGAATCCTTTCACACATTAAATGGGGTGGGGACAGGACACTGTTGTTCTTGTTATGTTGTAAATGGCTTATGATATATCGCAACTCTAATAGGGATTCCCAGCTATGTGAGGTGTTCAGAGTGGTTTAGCATTGCCAACCACCAGTGAATTTCCCATAGCTATTCTCAGCAATACTTGCAATGGCTTGAAAGGGCAACAATCACTTTTAACCCAGGAAAACAGTGACTAATGCTTCTTGCAAAACTGGATGTTTTGAAGCATTTCCAGGTGTATAGTGAATGTGTTTTGCTGAGTTCAAGCTTTCAGTTTCTTATTTGCCTGGCTGAATCTTTTATGCTACCAAACACTTCCAGGGACACCATTTCCAGGTACTCAGTAGTGAAAAGCATCTCTCCCACATTCACCCTCAAAACTTCATGAACTAGTCTTTGTATTTAGTAGTGCTGAGGATTTTATTTACTGTTAATTATGATACTGACTGTATGGATTAGATTGTATTGTTCCATATTTATTTATCTTGCATATTGCTGATTATTGTATTGCTATTGCAGCTTATTTAGTTTTGTATTGCTGTATGTTGTATTTGTTTTATTGTATACTTTATTGTTGTGAACTGCCTTGAGTTGCCCACTGGGTAAGAAAGGCAGTATAGAAATAAACCTATAATAATAATAATAATAATAATAATAATAATAATAATAATAATAATAATAATAATAATAATAGATGTATATCTCACTGAAAAATATAGGGTTAGGAATAGAGACAACCATTTTGTAGTTTATAATCCTTGTTATTCAGGAAGAGACAAGTGAAGAGGGACATACTTATTAAAGACCCCTTTATTTTAAGGAGACATGCATCACTACTAAGCTGTCCCATTGATTCCTGTGAGAATTACATTGACCTTATATCTGAGATCCTAACTCAGGGGTTTGCAACCTACGGCCTGCAGGCTGGATCTGGCACATGGTGCCAAATAATCTGGCCCCCAACCTCACTCCAGCCACCCCGCACAGCTGCCACCACCACCAGAATCAGCCGTGGACACATTTACAGCCATGTAGACATGTTTACGACAGCCATAAATTAGTCCACGGCTATTGTAAACGTGTTTACAACAGTCACAGATGTGTTTTAAGGCACCAGTCCAGCTCATTCAGCTGTCTGAGGGGGTGTTGTCTGGCCCACAGCTTTGTGGCTGCAGAGTATATGGATGCATGCAAAAAAGTCATGTTCTGATTGTCGCATAATCTCTAACATGACCTTCAAAAATGGTCAACTTTTAAAAGAAAACAACACAAATATATATTTCGATATCTGATCCTAATACAAGGAAATAGCTGCTAATGTCAAGTTTAGCCGCTATTAAGGGTAGACAGCCAAAGTGCCATTTATGCCTCTGTCCTCCACAGTGCCATCAAAATGTCCAACAAAAGTTTCTAGCCACACTATCAGTTTTATCCTTTCCTCTCCCAACTCTAATTCTGGCACTGGAAACAGGTGAGAGGAAAGGAGAAACTTGTTTTCATTTGCTGCTCCAATTCGATAAGCTTGGGAATCACACAAGTACATTTCACTTTGGAAGAAAATAGGAGCAGGGAGAGATTTTGAAACCAAAATAATCAAGTGCAAATTGCTCACTCTTACAATAGAAAGTGACAGTATACGCAGACATATAATCACATGGGAAGTAATAATAGTGTGTCCCAGTACACTGCAAAGCTTGAGAAACCCAGCTGCCCAAGGGATGTGTCAAAAATGATTTACTTGCATACACCCTTCTCTCTTTGCGTGCCACTAACTGATTTCATCAGTAGACTTCTCTAGTCTTTGCTGAAACAGAGCTAAATTTTGCACCTCTCCCTTTCTGTTGACCATATATTTCAGCAACTGAGAGAGGAGGTTCCTTTCCAAGATAGTATTCCAGAAAATTCCACAGATCATAACTATATTATTTGTTTATCAAAGTCAGTTTCATTTCAGAAATCTAAGTAAAGGGCTTGGAATCGACTGGTAGTAAATGTTTATGTAACATGTTATTCTGGATGTAAACAAGGTAAGCTATTGTGGAAGAAAATCTTACTTATGAAGCAAGTTTATTCAGATATGAAATAAGCATCAACTGGAGCCTCTGCCTTCTTAGAGCCAATCTAGACCTGACCAAAAAAAAAAAAAAAACTTCAGTGAGACTGAGCAGGGTAGAAACTATGGAGGGATTACGTTTTCTCTCACTCTCACAATCCCCTTCCCCCCAAATCTTCTCTCAGATTTCAAAGGAATAAGGACAAGAGACCTCCCCCCCCCAGGTGAGATCCTTGTCAGAGTGCAGAGGCTTGAGCAGTCTAACTAGGCAGTGTTGCCCATCTGTTGTCAATGTACTTAGGCCGGGACTAAAACTCACCAAAGCGTTCTTCGCCAGATCACTTGGGCAAGATGAAAGAGGAGGGCACACATCATGGTCTATGTAGCAAACGGACTTGATTTCTCAAGTCCATTTACATATGTGGAATGTTGTCACGGAGATATCTACCAATGTGCATGCTTCTTTGCTGAATAACGACTCCAAGATAGCCAAGGTAAGGACAAGATAAATTTTTATTGATTTTTCCAAGCTGAAGGAAATAATTATATAACATGGTAATTAACACACTGACTGGGAGGTGGAAGGTCAGCAGTTCAAAACCTGAGTACTGCATGACGGAATGAGCGCCTGTCTCTGTCCCAGCTCCTGCCAACCTAGCAGTCCGAAAGCAAGAAATTGCAGGTATATAAATAGGTACCACTTTGGTGGGAAGGTAAATAGCATTCCATTTACTTCAGTGTCTAGGTATGCCTGCCACATGTCCATGGAAACACCTGCAAACGCAGACCGTGTTGGCTCGTCAGCTATAAAACAAAGATGAGCACTGAATGTTAGAGTCGGATATGACTGGCTTTCAAGCAAGGGTGACCTTTACCTTTACCTTGCATACTATGATGAGTTTGGTGTTTCTGCTATCTACCTATTTACTAGAATTGGTATAACTCGCTTCTGTGTTCTTTTCTGTTTAAATTTCAGTGGAAACTTTGTTTTATTTGTACTGTATGTTGCATTGAACATATTACACCGCAAAAATAGGCTATGGAATTTAAAAAGAAAATAATAATCATTTATTCAAATAATAATTCCATGTGACATAAAGGCTTTCAGTGACCCATAAATAAGGTCACCATTTTCATTTTCATTTTTTGGTAGGAGGAATGAAGTTTGAGCAAGGAAGTCCAGTGAGGAACCACTTGAACTACAAGTGGAGTCTGTGTCTTAGCTGCAATGACATACATACTCTCTTGGGCTAGGCTGAGCCTTGTCACAGTGTTGAAATTCAAACATGGGGATATTCAATTTCTAAGACACTTTATGAAAAGATCATCACTAATGTTTTACATGGCTCATTATAATGAATTCCTGCAAACAGAGGGATGCCCTTTTCTGTATTTTTGTTCTACAGGAAACATCCCAAAAAGACACAGAGAGAATAGATAGATTACAGTCAAAATAAGAAGAGACTTCTTTTAGTTATGAACACAGATACACATTGGTACATAATTAGAAGCTTGTCCTTATTACTTTAAGTGCCATTATGTATCACCCCTTGAGGCATATAACATCAAGATGGATCAGAAGGTCCGTTAGTTGGAGTAAACAGATTCAGCATTCTTTGTCTTCATGGAATCTTGTAAGTCACTAGACATTTTTTAAAAATTGTTCTGAACTTAACACAGATGGTAGAGACTTTGCAGAAGATTGCTCCAATACTAAGTTAAATAGCACTTCTTCCTGACATACGGTGTTTTGCATAATGATGACAAATGCACACAAGCAGATGTCAGCTGTATTCAGTATGAAAATATTATTCAATCTGGTAGTAGCTTATTTGCCCTTAACAAGAGGGAATGTTTGAAAATCACCCTCACCAGTGTCTTCAAACAAAAACCAGCACCAATTAAATGCTACAATTAATCATTAAACTACCAGAAAAATTGGGCTGTAAACTATTTCTACATATTTCCTGAAAACTAGGATTTGAGAATTTTGTAAAGTCACAGGTAAATAGATTGTAATATACATAACATAGACATAATCATGTCAAAAACACATTTTGAACATAGGATCACCTTCAGTAAGGCTTTAATGCTAATTTATTTATTACCACCCATTAATCAGGCTCACAACCAAAGGTCATAATCAGCCAAAAAATATGTCCATATAGGGCTGGTTTTGTTTATAAGGAGGAGGGTATATAGGGGTATTGGTGTGGGCCTGGTAAATCCTATATTCAGGAAATGGGCTCCCATAGTTTGCCCTGCCTTAATTTATGATAACACTAGCATGGGTTGCCCGGCGTTGCCGGGCTTTTTTTGGGGTTTTTTTTTAATAAAAAAATGCCGTGCATTTTTAAAATGTTTTGGACAGGTAAGGGTTTTTTTTTTTGTTTTCCTGTACAAATGGTGCTGGGCTGTGTTTAATGGTTTTTAAAGTTTTTTTGAATTTGTGGCTTATTTGCGCTGGGTCCGGCTGTGGCGGACTTTTTATTTTATTTTTGTTCATACTAATTTAATTTTTTAAAAAAAAAATTTTAAATTTTATATTTAATTTGGTGTTAAAGTGATTTATGTAATTTTTTATTTTTTGAGAGTAGTGTGTATATTTTGGAATGTTTTGCAAACTTATTTTCTGCATTTTGGAATTTTGAATTTATCTTTATCTATCATGTGCCCCACACTCCTGCACCACACCTGGAAGGGCCATGTGGTGGAGGAAGGGCAAAATGGCCATCCGGCCCCCAAAGCTGTCTGAGGAAGTGTGTCCTGGCTCTCAACTTGAAAAGGTTGAGAACTCCTCATTTAGCACATCATGAATGCATCCTCTACTCGTTTTTCTTTTGGCCTCTGGGTGGCGGTGGTGAACTTTGTTTCCTCTCTACCATTCTCCTCTTCTGTCCTCTGGGTTTCAGTTCCGGTAAGTGTTACTTCCTTTATTTTGGTCATTCGAGTTCCTGTCGCCATGAAGTGAAGACGTCTTCATGGTAAGCACTCTGATTTATTTATTTATTTATTTGGGGGGAGTTGAGTTTTTGTTGGGGGGGGGGCTGTTGTTTTTTGTTGTATGTTTTTCCTGTCTTTGTTTGTGTTTATTTTTTAAAGGTTAGATTTCTGTTTTTGAATGGTTTTGATTTGTTTTTTGGTGCGTCCTTTTTTTAGGGGGGGGTGCCTTTTGTTCTCACGGGCCATGCTTGGTGGCCCGTGGGAAAGTAGGGTACTTGCAGCGGGGGTGCCTTTTCTTCCCATGGGCCATGCTTGGTTGCCCGTGGTTAGGAAGGGAACTTGCGGCCGGGGGTGCCTTTTGATCCCATGGGCCATGCTGGATGGCCCTTGGGAAGGGTGCGTTGTTGCGGGGAGTGTGCCTTTCGTTCCCACGGGCCATGCTTGTTTGTCCGTTGGGAAGAAGGGCAGTTGCGGGGGAGGGGTGGTGGGTGGTTTGTTTTTATTTTTGGCGCGGTGGCTGGCCCTTCGAATGGAAGGGCAGCGGCGGCCGAGGTTTATTTTTCCTCCGTGGGCCATACTTGCTGGCCCGTGGTGAAGAAGGGGAGTTGTGGGGTTTTTTTGTTTGTATTTTTTTTCACGCGCCACTGGCTCTTCGAACGGAAGAGCAGGGGCGGCGGGTTTGTTTCATTTTCTTCCCCCACGGGCCATGCTGGCTCGCCCGTGGGGATGAATGGCGGCGGAGGCGGCTTTCTTTAAGTTTTGTTTTCGCGTGCCGGCTGCCTCCTCGTTCTGCGCGCTCATGGCGCGCAGGACGCTGGGGCTTGTAGTAATGGGTTGGTGCTTTGTGTTTGTGATGCGTTTTTTTAAAATGCTTTTCTTTTGATTGGCTGCGGCGCGTGTCCGAACGCTGCGCCGTGCCAGAGCCTCTCAGCCTGATTGGCTCTGGCGCGCCGCGGCGCAGTGACTGTTGGGACGTGAAGTTCTTTCCCTTTCTTGCCGTTTGTGGGGCTGAGGCCCCCGTGCCGGATTTTTAAATCCTTCGTTGACCTGCGTAGGCAATTCGGCCGTGCGCACGAAGGAAGGGTGCGGGTCAGTAGGGTGACGCATAGCAACGTATAGCCAATTCCAACGGTGAACACTTGGTTTTATAGGTTAAGATAACATTTAGAAAATATGACCTAGATTTATTATAGTTGATTTCAAATTTAATTTCAATTTTAATAATGTCATTTCTATTGTTCATCTCATTTGCATTGTCCATATATTAAACTGTTCATATTTATTGTATATTAAAGGCTCCCTACAGAGGCAGATTCATTAAAAATGAACATTGGGCTGCATTAACAATTAATAGAAGATAATAACCTTAGTGTGGCCTTGGCAGGTTCTGTAGAAGAAATGGCTTCCCAGAAGTTGCCCTTCCTTTTCATTCCTATAGTCATCACAACAACACAATTCTACCCATGTTTATTCAGATGTTTACTTAGAAGTACCATCAAGTTCAATGTAATATTTTCTCAGATAAGCATTCAAAGCTCAAATTGTAATTCAAACCAGAATGGGAGCTTGTGGAGAGAGCAACATGAAACTTCCATTAAGCAGTACCTAAAATAAGCTACTGGACAATTCTCTGAAGCCTAAGTATTCTTAACTCTTTTGAATTGTTTATATAAGTATGGTACTTTCCTTTAGAGCATGGGTTCTCAACCTACAGCCTGTGGTGCCATTCCATCCGGCCCACACCCTCGCTCCTGCCACCACCATCCTTTTCCCCTCCACCAGGCTTGGTGTATCCCTAATGCCGCTCCATAGCAGAGCAGATGTTGTAAGAAGGCTTACAACATCCATCTTATGGATAGGTGTTAAGTACAAGCCAAGCCAGGCAGAGGTGAAAAGGATGGTGGCAATGCTAGCAGAAGCAACTGACAACCATGGCCACCCACGTCCTTCCCAGGTGCTGCTCTAGCCAAGTGCGGGGAAAGACAGTCAGGACCCCTCCTTTACTCACAGCAGGCCAGTAAGTAGGGAAGCAGCGGTGTTTGCAGAATGGACTGATGGTGGGGGAGTGTTTGTGGCAGCAATAGTATGGGGTGTTGGTCATGGTGGCAGCATGGGGGGGAAGTGTTGACAGGCCAGACTGGTGGCATGTGGGAGAGTGTTGGCAGCAGCAGTGGCAGTGTGGGGTGAAATGGTGGTGGCTCGGGGTGGTCCCACCAGTGATGGAGGGGGGGGGAACACCAGTCCTGTCTGCCAACAGTCTGAGGGAGCATGATCCGGCCCCCGGCTTTAAAAAGTTGATAACCGCTGCTTTAGAGTATGAATGGCCAATAACGTTCACATGCAGAAGAGCTTTAAAGGCAAAATATCCACCCAACTGAATATGTTTTTTTCAGATATAACATATTTCTGTGATCCTTGCCCCAGTATTTAAGAGAAAGGTCAAAGTGAAGCAGCTATAGTACACTGTAGATGGACAATTGGCTAAGCATAATTCCGTTTTATGCCAGAGCTGACAAGATTAGTATATCTTTTCTAAGTATCTTCTTTGTCACACAAGGAGGTGGCACAATAGAGAAAATATACCAACATGAATATCTGATGCTTAGTTGAATTACTTGACTCCATTTCCTACCTCTCTTGCATTATTACTGTATTTTGTTTTGAACCCACCTTCTAAATTCTCCATCTTCAAATAGTCCTCACTTGTCAAAAATACATCTTAATTTTATTACTATAGTGTGTGAAGTATCTTGACCCTCTCCCCTAAGTTCTTTGGTTGATGTCCTACTTAACATTCTAGAGATCTTGATACATTTTATCAATATACATTTCCTGCTCAGACATTCCAATTAGTTCCCATCTTTTATTCTAATTTGCTTGTTTCCTGAACAGCACCCTCACTTTGTACTCAGAGTCCCACCTTCCTCATCTCAGTACAATCTTTATTTCCCACTTTATCATTGGGATTGGACTTTTCTAAATGTGTTGATTTGTTTCTTTCCAGATACTTCCACTACCTCATCCCCACACAAACAAAAAAAACACCCATTAATGGAGCAGAGGATTAAATATCTCTTTGTGGCAAGGCACGCCACAAAGTTTGCCAAGAGAACCCTATGGACCAAAACAAAAGGCAAGACAAGGGGATGCACAGCACAGCAGATCTGAAAAGGGGGAGGGATACGAAAGGAGGAGGAGAAATACAGTGTTGCAGGGAACAATACTGCATAGGGACATGGAATGTGAGGTCTATGAATCAAGGAAAACTGGAAGTGGTAAAAAACGAGATGGAAAGAATAAGCATTGACATCTTGGGCATCAGTGAGCTAAAATGGACAGGGATGGGCGAATTCAGGTCTGGAAACCATCATATCTACTACTGCGGGCAAGAAAACCTTAGAAGAAATGGAGTAGCCATAATTGTCAATAAAAGAGTGAGAAAAGCAGTAATGGGATACAATCTCAAAAATGACAGAATGATGTCAGTCAGATTTCAAGGCAAACCTTTCAATGTCACTGTGATCCAAATATACGCACCAACCACTGGTGCAGATGAAGCCACAATGGACCAGTTCTATGAGGACTTACAACACCTCATAGAACAGACACCAAGAAATTATGTCCAAATTATATTAGGAGACTGGAATGCCAAAGTAGGAAATCAAAAAGTGGAGGGAATAACAGGCAAATTTGGTCTTGGAACACAGAATGAAGCAGGGCAAAGATTGATAGAGTTCTGCCAAGAGAACGCACTGGTCATAGCAAACACTCTCTTCCAGCAACACAAGAGGCGACTTTACACATGGACATCACCAGATGGCCAACACCGAAACCAGATTGACTACATACTCTGCAGCCAAAGATGGAGAACCTCCATACAGTCAGCAAAAACAAGACCTGGAGCAGACTGTGGCTCAGATCACAACCTAATGATCGCAAAATTCAGGCTTAGACTAAAGAAAATAGGGAAAACACGGAGACCAGAAAGATATCACCTAGACAGCATCCCTAAAGAATACACGGTGGAGGTGATGAACAGATTTAATGGCTTAGACTCGGTAGACAGAGTACCGGAAGAATTATGGACAGAGATGAGGGACATCATGCAGGAAGCAGCAAAGAAAACCATACCAAAAGAAAAGAAGAGTAAGAAAGCAAAGTCTGATGAGGCTCTTAAAATAGCAGAGGAAAGAAGGAACGCAAAAGTCAAAGGAGAAAGGAAAAACTACAACCATTTGAACACAGAATTTCAAAGAAAAGCAAGGAGAGATAAGGAAAACTACCTAAAAGAACAGTGCAGAGAAATGGAGGAAAACAACAAAAGAGGCAGAACCAGAGATCTTTTCAAAAAAATTGGGGAAATCAAGGGAACATTTAAAGCAAAAATGACCATGATAAGGGACAAAGACGGAAAGGAGCTAGCTGATGCAGAAGAAATTAAGAAAAGATGGAAAGAGTACACAGAGGAACTTTACAAAAAGGACCTCAACACTCCTGATAATCACAATGATGAAGAAATTGAACTTGAGCCAGACATCCTGGAGAGTGAAGTCATAAAGGCCCTAAAGAGCACTGCAAACAACAAAGCTAGTGGAGATGATGGTATCCCAGTTGAATTTTTCAAAGCGCTAAAAGATGATGGCGTCAAATTACTGCATTCAATATGCCAGCAGATTTGGAAAACAAAACAGTGGCCACAGGATTAGAAAAGATCAGTATACGTCCCAATCCCAAAAAAGGGCAATGCCAAATAATGTTCAAATTATCGAACAATCGCGCTCATCCCACATGCCAGCAAGGTGATGCTCAAGATAATACAGGACAGACTTCAGCAGCATGTGGAGAGAGAATTACCAGAGGTGCAGGCTGGTTTCAGAAGAGGCAGGGGGACTAGAGACCACATCGCCAACATACGCTGGATCATGGAGAAAACAAAGGAATACCAGAAACAAGTTTACTTTTGTTTTATTGACTACACTAAGGCATTTGACTGTGTGGACCACAACAAGATGTGGCAAGTAATTAAAGAGATGGGAATACCAGAGTACCTCATATGCCTCCTGAGAAATCTGTACCTGAACCAAGAAGCAACAGTTAGGACAGAACATGGAATAACAGAGTGGTTTGGAATAGGAAAAGGAGTAAGACAAGGCTGCATTTTGTCACCATGCTTATTCAACCTATACACAGAGCACATAATGCACAGTGCAGGGATGGAGGAATCACAATATGGCATTAAAATCGCTGGGAGAAACATCAATAATCTGAGGTATGCAGACGATACCACCCTAATGGCAGAAAGTGAGGAAGACCTAAAGAATCTCTTGATTGGGCTGAAGGAGGAGAGTGCAAAAGCTGGCTTGAGACTCAATATCAAGAAAACCAAGATAATGGCAACAGGCCCCATCAGTTCCTGGAAAATAGACGGGGAAGAAGTAGAAGCAGTGACAGATTTTACTTTCTTAGGATCAAAGATCACTGCAGATGGGGATTGCAGCCATGAAATAAAAAGGCGACTGATTCTTGGGAGACAAGCGATGAGAAACCTGGGGAACATAGTGAAAAGCAGAGACATTACATTGCAAACAAAAATTAGAATAGTCAAAGCAATGGTTTTCCCAGTAGTAATGTATGGATGTGAGAGCTGGACAATTAGGAAGGCTGAACGCAGAAGAATAGATGCCTTTGAAATGTGGTGTTGGAGGAGGGTTTTGAGAGTCCCCTGGACAGCGAGGAGAACAAATAGGTCAATCTTAGAAGAAATTAACCCTGACTGCTCATTGGAAGGTCAAATAGTAAAGATGAAGCTAAAATACTTTGGACATCAAATGAGAAGGGAGGATTCACTTGAGAAGGCATTGATGTTGGGAAAGGTGGAGGGCAAAAGAAGAAGGGGGAGGCCAAGGATGAGATGGCTAGATGGTATTATAGACACAATGGGCACAGAGCTGGGAGGGCTGAGGGGGATGGTAGAGGACAGAGGCGCCTGGAGGAAAATGGTCCATGGGGTCGCAAAGGGTCGGAGTCGACTGTGCGACTGAACAACAACAACATAATGGTGTCAATAAGAAACATCATCACCAGCTGCTGCTGCTACTCATATCCAAGTATAAATTTTTCCTGGAGTAGGAAAAGTGCCATTGGCGTGAATTTGTTTAAGGTGGATCTCATTCCCAGCTTGCCATGAAGTGACCCACACACTCATCAATGAACAATGAACATAGGATTCAAGACAGAAGTATTCTATCATAGCACCAGCTAGCTGGGATGACAACTATTCTTTTTCTGCATTCCCAGAACACACACAAAAATCTTACAGTAAACCTCTCCTTTTGTATGCTTCTGTGGAACTGAATAAAGCAGGAGTTCTCAACCTTTTAATGCGAGGGGCTGGGTCACACTCTCTCAGACAGCTTCAGAGGCCAAATGGCCCTTCCTACACCAAAATGCCCTTCCTACACCACACGGCACTTCCTGGTGTGGTGGAGGTGGTGGTGGGCCACATGAAATTATGCCATGGGCCACATCCGGTCCACAGGCCACAGGCTGAGAATCCCTGGAATAAAGTATAATCGAGGAGTAGACAAAAAGTGGGGAAGAAAACATAATATGTTGAGGAATAAACAAGTCTAGTAGATGCAATGTAACTTGCACATATTTCACATCCACCCACCACTCTGCAGTGTGGTAAGCCAGACTGGGACAATATGCTCTTTAGCAAGTTAGAACTGTTTATACATAGTAACACCATGCATGCTAAGGCCAACACATTGCCAGCATAGAATAGAGACATCAGCTACAGACTGGAGACAGTGAAGTAGGTGCAGGTTGGTAGCAAACAGCTTATTAGCATAACAGGGAATAGCATCCTCATTGTTTTCAAAGAAACTATGACAAAATGTTCAGAATTATTGCGTATAATAATAATTTTGTGTCAGAAATTATTCTGAGTTGAAAGGATTTTTGCTGGAGAAACTCCACTCAGGGGATGCACGAATGAGGCTCCTTTCATGTCCCCAAGACCAGCTCAATCTGTCATGCAGTACCCGGGTCTCAAACTGCCGACTTGGTGGCCTTCAAGCTAACAAGGCACGCTTCTTAACCACCTTATTGTGGCTAAGAGTCAATCATTCCTGTTTACATTTTCCTGCTTCTAATTTCAATAAACAAAGGTCTGATAACATCTATACTTATAAAATGGTTTGTTAACCATTAGAATGTGACAAAGGATGTTTAGCCAGGCCCCACTAGCCCCGTCCGAGCCTCCGTGCACTCGCTCGAATGGGGTTCGCAGGTAACTGTCTGGTTGAAATTTGCGCTAGTGGGGCAGGAGCCCCCCGGATGCAAACAAAAAAGGGGAACTTCAATTCCCAACATTCCTTGCGCCGCACCGCACCAGAGCCAATCAGGTTGAGTGGCGCAAGCAAAAGGAATGTTCGGAAACGCGCCGCAGCCAATCAAAAATAAGCCGCAGGAAACAAACTGCTGCACTAACTAAAATTGTGCATGCCAAACTACAAGCCCCAGCGTCCTGCCCGCCATGAGCGGGCAGAACACTGGGGCAGCCGGCGCGCGAAAAATCAAAGTAAAAAAACCCCACCGCCGCTGCCCTTCTTTTCCACGGGCCAGGCATTGAGCCTGGCCCATGGAAAAGAAAGACACCCCCCCCCCGGCCACTGCCTTTCCTTTCCATGGGTCAGGCATCGAGCCCGCCCCACGGAAAAGAAAGACCCCCCAACCCCCCTGCCTTCCCTTTCCACGAGCCTGGCATCGAGCCCAGCCCGTGGAAAAGAAAGACCCGCCACCCACCCATGCCTTCCCTTTCCATGGGCCAGCCACCAAGGCCGGCCCACGGAAAAAAACCCACCCCAACGCCGCATGAAGCGGCGATGGTATCTCCGTGGTCCAGCCCCCGAGACCGGCCCACAGAAATACCACCACCCTCAACACAGACCAAAAACAGTCAAAAACATCCCAAAACACAATCCAAAAACACTCAAAAATAATCAAAAACAAAAATACAAAACAAAAAGGAAACACAAAAACATCCAAAAAGGAAACACAAAAACATCACACAGAGCCCCCCCCCCCTCCCAAAAAAAAATTTAAACCAGAGAGCTTACCAGAAGACGTCCTCACTCCATGACGACCGGAACTAAACTGAGGGAAGAAAGAGACTACTTACCGGAAGAGGAAGCGACACCCAGAGGACAGTAGAGAAAAATTGTAGAGTAGAAGAAAAGCTCACCAGCCCCACCCAGAGGCCACAAGAGAAAAAACATTCAAAATAATCAGAAATAATTCCCAAATCAATGAAATAAGTTATCAAAACATTCAAAAATAGTCACAATAATCACAAATAATTAAAAAAAAGAAGAAATAAGTTTTCACTCAAAAAACAAAACATCTAAACACAGTATAGAAACATAGATTTTAAAAAAACATATTCTTTCACCTTTTTTAAAAAAATTATCCAAGGTACAACTATTTTAAAAAATTCACATAGTAACACATTATTTGGTTAAATACAATAATTATAAAAAAATTATATCATCCTTTCCTCTTTCAAAAAACCAAAAACCAAAACAAAAAAATAAAAAATCAGTTTATAACAGCCCGTGCATAAAAATAAAAATTAAAAAACCACAATTAAAAACTAACCTCATTTGCATAAAAATAAAACAAAAACCTTCCAAAACCATTTTAAAGAGCCCGGCACCACCGGGCAAAATACACTAGTATTCTGTAAAGTACCTGGCTGTTGCCAAATATCACATGAAGATGAAGAATTGTCATGTTACTTTTCTTAGCGTTGTATCAGAAGTAACCATACCAACACCGCAGGCCTCCAGTGAACTCCTCGTAAATATGTTCTCCCCCCCCCCTTGTCTTCTGGCACATTGACATGGCAAAGAGTATATTTACTCAATCATGTAAGCATAACTTTCAACAACAAATAATGGATGGTTTGTGCCCACCTATTTCTTTCAAAATATAGAATACATTGGTCAAAATATAGGATACAGTACATTGGTCAAGACACATTGCCATCCACTGGCTCACTTCTTTGCTCTTTAACAACAACAACAAAAATCCACTGCTTTAAATTTTAGTCATTCAATTAGAAATCCAGGGAAGTGAATGCTGAAAAGCAACCAGCAAAGTCTACATGCGTAGCTGATGCAACTTGGTATAAATCATTTATTTGCAGTCTGTCATAAGGAATTAGCTAGTTCCTATTTATCTGCAGATTTGTCTTTCTAAGCAAAGTCATTGTTATTTGGTTCCTTGCAAAAAAAAAAAATGAATCCAGACTCTCATTAGCTGAAGAAGAGCCTACTCTAACCTAAATTTAAATCTATTCATTATCCCCATTTCAAATGGCTCTTACTGATCCAGATGGTATCTTCTACAGCTGAAAACTACAAATGAAGACCAGATGTATTTGAAAGCTGTGACAGTGAATTGAAGTAATCATAGTCCGTCAACACAAGACCTACTCACATGGTTCAGAGCCAACCATCATTCTGTGGATAAATTGCATGTATTTTAGCTTGCAATTAGTGCTGATTATAGAGCACGTGTGATAAAGTCAATTATAGGCTACTGAATTAAGATACTGTACATATAAAGGGGAACATATAGCTTATGAACATCAAAAATAGTTAAAGCCTATAGAGATACTCAAAAAAGTTGAACAAGGTTGTTATTGTGCAGAAGACCAAAATAAAGTTCTACTAGGCAATTCTAAAAATGGGGCAAACCCCTCCCCCCCCCAAAAAAAAACTTTGAAACTGGGAGTTTTGCCCAGCAGCAAACTTGGCACAGATGTATAAAGCAGTCTGCCCTTTGCTCTGTGCTAAATTTGGGGAAGTTTGGGCAAACAATTATCAAGTAATGTTTTTAAATGTAAAACTGTGTTTACCCCCATGCAGAAACAAGTAGCCTTCTATGTCCCCAGATTTAAAATAGCTCATATGAACTGAAAATACAAATCTTGCTTATCTTGAAGGAGAAAGATTAGTACTGCCCAATTTTTTTTAAAAAATATTTAGAAGGACTGCCAGCTGCAGGAGCTGAAATATTGTTCCTAAAAAGGCATCTCAAAAGAGTAAAACAGTGACTCCACAAAACAGGTTTACTCCCATTAAGGTTCCAAAGTACTGCTACATTCTTGTATCCTCAGGGAGTTGAACTCACATCATTTCCTCAAAGTTCCATTAATTTCAAAATAGCCCATCAAAATATTTTGGCATAAAGGGACTGCAGCCACATCCCAGATGTCCTTGGTTCTGTCCTCTCCCAGCTTACCTTCTGGGATCCTTTAGTACTGGGTAATTCTACATGAGTGAGGTTTCTGTTGGAATTGATGTGTACTGTATGTACACTTAATTTTCCATTTTAAAAAGCAAGGAAATTCAATTCCACAAAAAATATCTGATTTAGGAATTTTAAAAAATTGCTTCTGTATCCATAATTCCGAAGAGGTTAGCTAATGAAAAAGGATTTTTCCCTTGCTTAGCGTATCTGTGGGGGACTGTGGTGGCTCAAGTGGTTAAGACACTGAAATTGAAGACTGGAAGGTCGGAGTTCGATACCTGAGTACTCCTCAATGGAGTGAGTTCCCGTCTCTGTCCCAGCTCCTTAAAAATCAAGAAATTACAATTATATAAATAGATACCACTTCGGTGGGAAGGTAAGCAGCATTCTGTGCACTCTGGTGTCTAGGCATGCCTGCCACATGTCCACAGAAACATCTGCAGGCACAGACATCGCTGGCTCTTTGGCTATAGAGATAAGCACTGAACCCTAGTTTGATACGACTGGCTTTTGAGCAAGGGTGACCTTTACCTTTAACTAGTGTATCTGTGAGTGGTAGTGTGCACAAGGTGTTGTGCAAACCATCTTAACTGCTACCCTTGATGTAGTTCATGGCATAATACAAAATTTATTATTAATGGTGCAATAAACAGTAGCTGTCAATGTTTACATTTCTGCCTCACAACTAAAAAGATGGGAGCCTTGGAGTCCTTTCTATTATTAATATTTTTACAGGGGATGAATCCACAATCACTATATGGCACATCCTAGCTCAGAAGTAGCAAGCCTGTGAATGCCAGTTGCTAGGGAACAAGAACTAGAGAGTACTGTTAGGCTCATGGCTTGCATATGGAGTACCTGTAGGCATCACACTAGCTACTGCTGGAATGGAATCCAGGCCTAGATTTATGTCTTTGCTTTCATCCAGCAGGGCTTTTTTTGTGTTCTCACACGTCTTTTGATTAGAAAGAAAAGTGAAATAAAATAATAAACATTGAAACATTTAAAACCACAATCTTATATTGTGTCCTTTTTCTTCTTCACCTAAATTAAAGCCTGTCAATTTATCATCATTGAATCTTGTTTTCTTAGTTTCAGCCCCATGCTCCAGTTTGTCTAGATCCTTTTGAATCGTCATCATGACCTTTATGGTATTGCTGTTCTCTAACATTTGAATATCAAGCTTTCTATACCCATATCCACATCACTAATAAAACACTGAATACAGAGGCTAGGACAGAGAACCCTGGGTTGCTCTTTGCCAAGTCCCCTTTCAGGGAGGATGTTGGGCTCATTAAGAATCACACTCATTAAGAATCACACTCATTAAGAATCAACTGTGGATCTATTTAATTGCAATATCATCCAACTCACATTTTACTATTTTGTTGATAGTAAAACCTTGAGAAACCTTGAAAAAAAGCTGTAGCACCAGGTAGGCAGGGAAAGGCTCTATAAGAACAATGCTCCATTATGCAAAACACAGCATGATTCTAAAACAACTCAACCCTATTCCTGCTATTGGTTAAAAGAAAAAAGAAACAATCACATAAGACCAAACCACTGCCAATTTCACCTTCAGCCCATCATTCAGACCGGCGGGAGATGAACAGGCACAGCTGGAGGGAGTTTCGGCAGGCAGCCTCAAAAGAGGGGCCGACGCTGCCAAAGCCAAGGACACCGGGCGCTCTCTTTCCCTCCCGGCCAGACCGGCGGGAGATGAACAGGTACAGCTGGAGGGAGTTTCGGCAGGCAGCCTCAAAAGAGGGGCCGACGCTGCCAAAGCCAAGGACACCGGGCGCTCTCTTTCCCTCCCGGCCAGACCGGCGGGAGATGAACAGGCACAGCTGGAGGGAGTTTCGGCAGGCAGCCTCAAAAGAGGGGCCGACGCTGCCAAAGCCAAGGACACCGGGCGCTCTCTTTCCCTCCCGGCCAGACCGGCGGGAGATGAACAGGCACAGCTGGAGGGAGTTTCGGCAGGCAGCCTCAAAAGAGGGGCCGACGCTGCCAAAGCCAAGGACACCGGGCGCTCTCTTTCCCTCCCGGCCAGACCGGCGGGAGATGAACAGGTACAGCTGGAGGGAGTTTCGGCAGGCAGCCTCAAAAGAGGGGCCGACGCTGCCAAAGCCAAGGACACCGGGCACTCTCTTTCCCTCCCGGCCAGACCGGCGGGAGATGAACAGGCACAGCTGGAGGGAGTTTCGGCAGGCAGCCTCAAAAGAGGGGCCGACGCTGCCAAAGCCAAGGACACCGGGCGCTCTCTTTCCCTCCCGGCCAGACCGGCGGGAGATGAACAGGCACAGCTGGAGGGAGTTTCGGCAGGCAGCCTCAAAAGAGGGGCCGACGCTGCCAAAGCCAAGGACACCGGGCACTCTCTTTCCCTCCCGGCCAGACCGGCGGGAGATGAACAGGCACAGCTGGAGGGAGTTTCGGCAGGCAGCCTCAAAAGAGGGGCCGACGCTGCCAAAGCCAAGGACACCGGGCGCTCTCTTTCCCTCCCGGCCAGACCGGCGGGAGATGAACAGGCACAGCTGGAGGGAGTTTCGGCAGGCAGCCTCAAAAGAGGGGCCGACGCTGCCAAAGCCAAGGACACCGGGCGCTCTCTTTCCCTCCCGGCCAGACCGGCGGGAGATGAACAGGTACAGCTGGAGGGAGTTTCGGCAGGCAGCCTCAAAAGAGGGGCCGACGCTGCCAAAGCCAAGGACACCGGGCGCTCTCTTTCCCTCCCGGCCAGACCGGCGGGAGATGAACAGGCACAGCTGGAGGGAGTTTCGGCAGGCAGCCTCAAAAGAGGGGCCGACGCTGCCAAAGCCAAGGACACCGGGCGCTCTCTTTCCCTCCCGGCCAGACCGGCGGGAGATGAACAGGCACAGCTGGAGGGAGTTTCGGCAGGCAGCCTCAAAAGAGGGGCCGACGCTGCCAAAGCCAAGGACACCGGGCGCTCTCTTTCCCTCCCGGCCAGACCGGCGGGAGATGAACAGGTACAGCTGGAGGGAGTTTCGGCAGGCAGCCTCAAAAGAGGGGCCGACGCTGCCAAAGCCAAGGACACCGGGCGCTCTCTTTCCCTCCCGGCCAGACCGGCGGGAGATGAACAGGCACAGCTGGAGGGAGTTTCGGCAGGCAGCCTCAAAAGAGGGGCCGACGCTGCCAAAGCCAAGGACACCGGGCGCTCTCTTTCCCTCCCGGCCAGACCGGCGGGAGATGAACAGGTACAGCTGGAGGGAGTTTCGGCAGGCAGCCTCAAAAGCGGGGCCAACGCCAAGGACCGCCGCTGTGTTCGGCCCCGGCGGGTGCGAAGAGGCTCGCTGGCCTCACCATCGGCCGGCGTTTCGGGCCCCGCCCCCCGCCCCTCGCCAGGACTCAAAAGGCGAGGGGGCCTGCCGGACGAAACATCACCGCCGCTGTGCTCGGCCCCGGCGGGGGCGAAGAGGCTCGCTGGACTCGCCATCGGCCGGCGTTTCGGGCCCCGCCCGGCAGTTGAGGGTTCAACACAGTTGTGGAAGAATGCCCCACCACTTCCATCACCACCGGAGCCGTGCGGAGGGTGGTGGGGGGAGTGAATGGGGCGGTTTTATATTGGGGTGGAAGGGAGGGAGGGAGAGATTGCCAGGCCAGCCAGGAAGGAGAGGCAGCATTCTGTCCAGGGCAAGCAGGGAGGCTCCGGAGACCAATATAGAGGTTGTGATGGGCATGGGGCGATATAGCGGGTACCGAGGGGCGGGCCGCACCCGGGGAACGCGGGGCAGATGCTTAGTACCTGTCCCTCGTTCCAGCCCCACGGTTACACCTCTAGGTCCTGAGCAGCTGACCCAGGGTGACCCTGTCCTTAGGCTGCTGCTGATGAATGCCAGGTCGGTATGTAATAAGGCCCCCCTGATACAAGACTCCATTATGGGGGAGCGGGCCGACCTGGCATGTATCACTGAGACCTGGCTGAGACCAGAGGATGGGGTTCCTCTGTCAGAAATTTGTCCAGCTGGGTTCAGTATTTGGCACCAGCCTAGGGATAAGGGTAAGGGCGGTGGCGTTGCCATCATAGCCAGGGAGTCACTGGGAGTCACCAGGGCTACTGCTCCACAAATTCTGGGCTGTGAGGCCCTGCTTCTGCGTCTGGGCTCTAAGGGTCAGTTGGGAGTCTTACTCCTGTACCTGCCCCCTTGCAGGGTAAGGGACTCCCTGCCTGAGCTCCTCGAGGCCATCTCAGCGTTGGCATTGGAGTTCCCTAGACTGATGGTTCTGGGGGACTTCAATTTGCCTTCGCTGGGGACTGGCTCCGAGGTGGCTCAGGAGTTCATGGCTTCCATGGCAGATATGGACCTGATTCAGGTAATTCAGGGCCCGACCAGGGGCAGTGGCCACACACCAGATTTAATCTTTTTGTCGGAGCGGTGGCAGAGTGATCTGAGACTACGGAAATTAGACATAACACCTGTGCCATGGTCAGATCACTATTTGGTGGCTCTAGACTTCCTGGGTGCGACGCTGCACCGTAGGGAGGCAGGGCCTATTAGAATGGCCCGCCCCAGGCAACTGATGGATCCTGATGGATTCCAGAGGGAACTGGGGGATTTCCCTCTGGATCGGCAACACGATTCACCCGAGGCGCTGGTCGACCTGTGGAACAGGATGACTACAGCGGCCTTGGATGAAATCGCACCACTACGGCCTCTCAGAGCTCATCGAGCTAGGTCATCTCCATGGTTCACAGATGAACTGCGGGAGCTCAAACGGGCAAAGAGACGCCAAGAGCGCCGCTGGGTGAAGACCCAGAGAGACTCCGATTGGACACTAGCTAGGGCCGCTATTAGGGCCTATCTAGTGGCGATGGAGGTGGTGAGGCGACAATACTTCACCACCCTTATTGCCTCCGCTGATAATCGCCCAGCCACCCTGTTTCGGGTTACCGGGTCTCTCCTTGGTAGGGGGACCCCGGTGCCCGGTTGGCAGGGGTCGGCTGAGGACTTTGCTGACCATCTAGTGGAGAAAATCGATCGGATTCGTTCTGGGTTTAATCCTGGCGTGGATGGGGAGAGTCCGGAGGGAGCCGGAGCACAGTCTTGCCATGCCATCTGGGACCGGTTTGATCCAGTTGCCCCTGATGAAGTGGACAGGCTCCTTGCAGCTGTGCGCGCCACTACCTGCCCTTTGGACCCCTGTCCCACCTGGTTGGTGAAAACCTCCAAGGCAGTGACAGGTGGCTGGGTTGGGGCTGTGATCAATGCATCATTGCGGGAGGGGGTGTTTCCTGCACCTTTAAAACATGCTTTGGTGCGCCCCCTCCTGAAGAAATCTTCCCTCGACCCAGCTGTCCTAACTAACTATAGGCCTGTCTCAAACCTTCCCTTTTTAGGGAAGGTGTTGGAGAAGGCAGTGGCGTGTCGGCTGCAGGGGGTATTGGATGAAGCGGATTATCTGGACCCTTTTCAGTCAGGATTCAGGCCTGGATATGGTACCGAGACGGCATTGGTCGCACTGATGGATGATCTCTGGCGGGAGCGGGACGGTGGTCATCCATCCGTCCTTGCTCTTCTTGACCTCTCAGCGGCTTTCGATACCGTTGACCACGGTATCCTTCTGGAACGGCTCCGAGGTTTGGGAATCCAGGGTACTGTGTGGTCCTGGTTTTCCTCATTTCTGAAGGGTCGGTCCCAGTCGGTGTGGTTGGAGAGTGAGAGGTCCAGTCCTAGGCCCCTCAAATGGGGGGTTCCTCAGGGCTCGGTGCTCTCTCCTCTCCTATTTAACATCTACATGAAACCGCTGGGTGAGATCATTCGCTCCCATGGGGTGCGGTACCATCAGTACGCGGATGACACTCAGTTGTACATCTCGGCCCATGGGGACTCCAGTGATGCCGTCAAAGTCCTTTCCAGATGCCTGGAAGCTGTGGGGGTCTGGATGGGGGCTAACGGGCTACAACTGAATCCCAGCAAGACTGAGTGGCTATGGATAAGGGGTCCTGCGTTAATCCGGGAGTTACCATCGTTGGTTCTGGATGGGGCTATTTTGCCCCAGACAGACCCGGTGCGCAACTTGGGGGTCCTCCTGGATTCACGGCTACTGCTAGAAGAACAGGTGGCGGCTGTGACCAGGAGGGCTTTCGCCCAACTTCGGGTGATTCGCCAGTTGCGCCCACTCCTGGACCGGGACTCCTTGCTCATGGTCACCCATGCTCTGGTTACCTCCAGACTAGACTATTGCAATGCGCTCTACATGGGGCTGCCCTTGACGACCATTCGGAGGCTACAGCTGGTCCAAAATGCGGCTGCCCGGGTGGTGATGGGGTGTGGGCGTTATGCTCATGCTTCGCCACTGCTCCGGGAGCTGCACTGGTTGCCAGTATGTCTCCGGGTGCAATTCAAGGTGCTGGTTTTGACCTTTAAAGCCCTATATGGTAGTGGGCCAGGTTACCTAAGAGACCGCATCGCCCTGAGGACGTCTGTCCGTCCAACCAGAGCGGACCGGAGGGGCTCTCTAATTGTTCCATCAGCCAGAGGGGCTCGCCTCTCTGGCACAAGGAGGAGAGCCTTCTCCGTGTCTGCACCGGCCCTCTGGAACCTCCTGCCAACAGAGCTACGTCTTCGGACGGAGCTGCTGCCTTTCAGAAGGGATCTTAAAACCTGGCTGGCAGGTCAAGTGTGGGGTGCGGGTGGAAGGGTAACCACCATGGGGTGGTTGGTGTAGAGGAACCCTTCCCCATGGTGCCTTTTCGATCCTGCAGCCCTTGCTTTTTAGGGGGTGGGTAGTCTTAACTTTTTTACTGTTTTAACTGTTTTTAGGATTATTATTGTATTTGTGAACTGTATGTAAACTCCTTGGGTTGCCCTGGGGTTACTTTTTATGTTGTTAGCCGCCCAGAGTCGGCCTTGTGTTGAGTGGGCGGGATATAAATTGAATAAATAAAATAAATAAATAAATAAATAAATAAATTAGAACTAATTCCAGAAGAGACATTTTAACAATCTGATCCTATACAGTTAGGTACAAATAAGCCCCTGAGATAATTGGTACAGAGTTTTGAATTTTTTTAAAACTCTCTTTAGCTGTGCTGTACATACCTGTCAAGTTTTGGATTTGGAAATAAGGGAAATTTCCCGTCAAATATGGGATACTTGACAGCTATGCTTATCCTGTGCTGCCCTCTAATGGTGGCAATAGGGCATTGAGTCTAATTAATAAGGGATGACAGAGGGAAAGAGGGTAAAATAAGGGGTTTTTTCGGCCAATAAGGGATACTTGACAGCTATGGTGCCGTAGAAGTACAAATACCCAAATAAGGGAATAGCTACAAATCTCTTAGACACCTTCCCTTGCTCATTAACTAGCACTCGAAATCTCAATAACTCTCCAACACAAGCAAGCCTAAATCTGCACAGGGTCAGTCCATCAATCAGAGCTAGAGAACTTGGAATTAAATCCAGACTTCATGGGTCCAAATCCAGGACTATGGCACATTCATTTAATGGTTTCCCAGCTCTTCTACTAGGGTACACAGAAAGAGCCTCCTTGAAGATTGTGGCCTTTTTGAACCACAATTGGGCATACCCTGGGCAATGGCCACCTTGTGCTGGCTAATCTTTCTCACACTAGGACAGGTGAAAGGAACTACAGAATGAACTCCCCAAAGGTGGCTTCATTTTGGCAGTTTCACTTTTGGTCTAGACACAAAAGAAGCTCTTCTACTTATTTTCCCTTCATTCCAATAGAGTAAAAAGCTTTATGATAAAATGTGCTGGTACTTTTGGTTCCACATTTTTGCTTCAGTATCCCCTGCCACTGAAATGCAAACACACCCTTCCTGATAATCTCTAAAACTGAATTCAGCCATAAGGCTTAAGGAAGTTCTCAACTCTTGCAGAAAATCATTCCCAATATTTGCAGTAGGTTCCAGAGAGATGGGAAACTTCTTCTTCTTTCGTGTCTAGGTCAGACGTGAAACTGTCAAAATGAAGGCACCTTTTGGCAAGTTTATTCTGCAATTCGTTTCACCTGACCTAGTGTGAGAAAAATTACCAGGGTATGCCCAATTATGGTTCAAAAATACCACAATCTTCAAAGAAGCTTTCTGTATACCCCAATGGAAAGCTGATTCATCTAGATAAAATTAAAAGGAGGGAATTTAGAGGGGGTGGAGGAGGAATAAACAAAATTAAAAATGTACGAGACTATATTTTTGCTACATGGTTACTTTTCATATCCACTAATAAAATATTCATGAGTTTTGCAGCTTGGAATTGTTCTGAGCTTAAGGAAAACTGTTAAATATGTAGCAGAATGAGGTGTTGTGTGGGTTTTCCACATTTGGAAATTCAATTTTTCATGCGATACTTTTAGGATTTTAATGTACTTCACAGCTTTATGCATCCAACAGTTCACTGCTGAAGACTTTCTCAAAAAGTACATTTTCGCAAGAAAATAGGTCAAACGGCTTTGGTGAATGCTGGAAGAAACCTCACAATATGCCAGGTGATTTGGAATGATTGGCAAACTGTTTGTTTGTTTGTTTGCTTGCTTGTTTGTTTGTTTGAGATCAATTTTGTACTTGAAGATAGTGAAAGAGTTTCATCCTATCTACCTATGCTTTTTATCACTCTAAATAATACTAACCAAACAGCTGTTTGTTTATCTTTTTAAAACTAAAGAATGCCTTAAAAACTTGTGAAGTACAGTATAGTGAAATTAGACATAGCTGCAGAGATTACTTAAATATCAGCAGAATTTTATTTATTTCACATATAAAAACTGAAAATTCCACTCCTGAAAATTTAATTGCATCACAATATTTACAAAGCTGTCATTTCTTCTTTTATTTATTTTTTCCAGGTGATTGCCAACCACCTTGAGAACATGTTGATGAGAAGACATGATAATTGTTTTTTAAAAAAATAACAAGAAATCTATGGATTGTGTAATACTTTCTGAATGTTTACCATGTCAAAGGAAAACAGTTTGTTTAGTGCCTAATGCTCTCTGCAGCAACATCTTTTTTGAAGGGATAAATACCATTGATGATTAATTATTCTATATTAAAGAGACAGGCAAGCAAGCCTGCATAACTTGTTATACCAGAAATACCACTTTTGTTATACTGGAGGAAGATAACTTCATATGGGTATGCAACTGTCTTTATTCAGTAATGCTTCAGTAGATATTTGATCAAGAATGTTTACAGCATAATAAGCTAGATAGGGAAAGATTAGAAGTGTCTTATGAGACACCTAAGATTACACACACACACACACACACACACACACACACACACACACACTTTGCAGGCGCACCCCCCCAATAACGGACACAGACAACATTGAAAGTGGATAACAGCAAAGGGCCACATTTATTGATTCAATGCCCTAGTCCGAATTATAAATTTGTATTGGTAAAACGACCAATCATAATTCCTAAGGCAAGCAGGCCGAAGTAACACTGGTAAGGTACCACCCCAAAATTGCCAACGGCAATTGGTTACAATGTATCAATTTGTATCAATTTGTTTGTCAACAACAAACAAATTGTTGACCGTAGTCAATAACTAACTCATGACCCCACCCTCTGACGCGTATCCGTGAAATCACAGGGGTGATGCATGCTGGTTAGCAATCACCATCACCCCATCGCCTGGTTCGTCGTTGACCGGACAACGTTTAACTAATTTATTCCTGTCTAGTGTTGTCCAGTCAATTGCGAACCTGCCGGATACTTGTGGGTCATACTGTTTACCTTACCAGTGCTACCCGCCCATGTGACCAAAGTCAACAGTAGTAATGGAGAAAGACCCCTATATCAAACCATAGCCACAGTGTGGGGTGGGCAAAAAAGCCAGGACCCGAAGCCAATATGGGTCCCAACCAAAAATTCCCACCCGGCCCCGAAGCGACCATAATCACACTGTTAACTAGGGAGGGGGTGGAGGGGAAAAACTTCTCCGCTCCGTCGCTGAGGCAAAATGGCAGCACGGCTGCCTCGTGGCCACCCCTTTTATCAAGGCGGTGGCCACGCCCCTAACTACCCGGATTCTCTGTCCTGTGGGGGGGGGGCCCGCAAAGGGCGCGGCGGCCATTTTGGCGCCGCGCTTGCATTGCAGGCGCACCCCCCCCAATAACGGACACAGACAACATTGAAAGTGGATAACAGCAAAGGGCCACATTTATTGATTCAATGCCCTAGTCCGAATTATAAATTTGTATTGGTAAAACGACCAATCATAATTCCTAAGGCAAGCAGGCCGAAGTAACACTGGTAAGGTACCACCCCAAAATTGCCAACGGCAATTGGTTACAATGTATCAATTTGTATCAATTTGTTTGTCAACAACAAACAAATTGTTGACCGTAGTCAATAACTAACTCATGACCCCACCCTCTGACGCGTATCCGTGAAATCACAGGGGTGATGCATGCTGGTTAGCAATCACCATCACCCCATCGCCTGGTTCGTCGTTGACCGGACAACGTTTAACTAATTTATTCCTGTCTAGTGTTGTCCAGTCAATTGCGAACCTGCCGGATACTTGTGGGTCATACTGTTTACCTTACCAGTGCTACCCGCCACACGGAGGGGCTTCACAGAAGACCTGACGCCCCCCCCCAGACCGTCAGCTCGGTCAACAGGCCTGCTCGCCAGTCACCCAACAGGAGGTCCATACCTCCTCGCGACAGATGGACCCCATCCCCTGCATACAGGTCATAATTTTGCAGACTAATATCGGGGTGATGACTAACCCGTCCCCAAGCCCTGGTGGTAAGAAACCGCGCCACCGCCTTGTTGACCGCGCGCCTCGCGCGGTCAAGCGCAAGGAGGTTAACGCCCCCTCTGTAAGAGTGGCGCGGAACAATGTCCGACCAAACCAGGGTTGTGGCAGGCCAGACATAGTGCAAGTAGGCGAGTTCCTCGCAAATCGCATGCTTGAGCGATAAGCCGGTGACCTGGCCCAAATCATTGCCCCCCAGGTGGATAATTAGAATGTCAGGCGGGTCAGCCCCCAGGCCAGAAAAAAGGAAAGGCCTCAGCTCCTGCCATAACATCCCAGGCTTACCATGCCATGCGAGACTAGCGTGGTCACCCAGTCCCAGTCGGGGTCCCCACTCTGTCGCCGCAGCGTAACGCGCTGCCCTGTGCACATAGCTGTGGCCCACCAGCCATACTGTCACCGGTGTAATACGACACCCAGGGTCTGTAATAAAATTGAGAAAAAGGAAGGTAAGGTGACTGAATTGGTACTCATGGCGGGAGTGGGCGCACATAAAACTGAAAACACTGTGAGCCCCACCTCCCCATGCTGCGTATGTCAGCCCCCGAGTACCCAAAAGCAGCTGCTGTAGAGGCTGCACCAATACGGAACGAATGTGTGCCATAACGGGCACCTGAAAAACCCACCCTGGTGAGGGCTATGGCTGTCACCTTCCAAAACTGAAATTTAGTAAGGGGAGACCCATCTTGGTGACAGAAAAACGGGCCGTGGTGCATGCCACGCAGTGCCAGGTACTCCTGTAGGGCACCAACCGGACAGATGTCTGCCAAAGAACACCGTAGCAGTCTTACTCCACTGCCTACGCCGTGCTGATCTGTTTTTGAGGAGCGAATCCTCAACTGGGCCCAGTCTTTGGCAACATAGACATCTCCGAGTTCCAGTGCCCTACCACTTGCATCCGCCTTAGACAGCATCACGAGTTCGCTGACGCGGAGCGCTCCAAAAAATGCCACCGTTGTGGCTGCATGAAAAAGGGCTGCCTCATAATGATCAAAACAGAGGCCTGGCCAGCCCCGGGCCAACTGGGTAAGAACCCCTGGGGAAATAGGGTGCCGGTCGTCCGGGCAACGCCCGCGCTCGCGCACCCACCCCTCCAAAACGTGTCTCACACGGAAGTCAGAGGTGGTATCCACATGACCCCCTACTTTGGCCATAAAAGCCAACGCCGAGAGCTTGGATGCTATGGTGCGAGGTGCTAGGCCCTGTGCGTGGAGGTGGACCATGAACCGCAGAACATGGTCCAACGGGATAGGCCAGGTCTCTGGCAAGTGAAATTGAGTGGCAAAAGCCCTATATGAATTGAATGCTTGTTGATACGCCTTACGCGTGCGTGGCGCTAGTGACAGGCCAATCGCCCGGTTCACCTCTCCTTGCCAATAGTCCACATCTCGTCCGGGAGTAGCGAGGGAAATTCCTCCGCATCCGGGGCCAAGGCGCGGAACCGGGAGATCTGCAGGCGGGACAAAGCGTCAGCAATATCATTATTAACCCCTGGAACATGCCTGGCCCTGAACAAGACATTAAGGCGCAGGCAGCGCAGCACAAATTGGCGCACTAGATCCATGACCCTGGGCGATTTAGAAGTCTGTGCATTGACAATGTGTACCACGGCAGCATTGTCGCACCAAAAATGCACCACCGAATTAGCCCACTGTTCGCCCCATAGCATCAAAGCCCCCAGAATGGGAAAAAATTCAAGGTATGTGAGATCCCGCAGGCGGCCTGTGCCTGCCCATGCCGGTGGCCACCCACCATAGGCCCACTTGCCATTGAAGTACATCCCATAACCCAGGGATCCTGAGGCATCAGACTGGATCTGGAAATTGGGGGATGCTAGGAGGTCCGACCTCCAAAATGAGACCCCATTAAACTCCCTCAGGAATTGCAACCAGACGAACATGTCTGCCCTGATACCCCGGGTAAGCCTGACTCTGTGGTGGGGCCTGGATAACCCTGCCATGGCGTCGCATAAGCGCCGTGCAAAAGCCCTGCCCGGTGCGACCACCCTGCAGGCGAAATTAAGGTGCCCATGTAGCACCTGCAGTTCCCTCAGGGATGCCTTACGCTTGGCCAGCAATTCCGAGATCAGGGTCACTATCCTGGACACCTTATCACCCGGCAACCTAGAAGCCTGCGCTACTGTGTCAATCTCAACCCCCAGGAATACTAACTTGGTCGATGGGCCCTCGGTCTTTTCGGGCGCTAAAGGGACACCCACTTCCTGCATTAGCGTCTGAAATGTATTGAGGAGACGTGCACACGTGTCCCAGCCCCGTTCACCCCCGAATAAAAAGTCATCCAGGTAATGGGCTACAGACCGGGACCCTGACCTGCGGACAAAAGCCCACTCTATGAAGGTACTAAAACGCTCAAAAGCCGAGCATGAGATAGAGCAACCGAAGGGCATGGCCTTATCAAAATAATATTCCCCTTTAAATTTAAAACCCAGCAATTCAAAGTCACCCGGGTGCACCGGCAAGAGGCGAAAAGCTGACTTAATGTCGCACTTGGCCAGCAAGGCACCCGGGCCACACAAGCGCACCATGCGCAGCGCCTGGTCAAACGATGTATACCTGACCGAACAAAGGTCATCAGGTATAGCATCGTTGACCGATCGGCCGGCTGGGTAGGACAAATGATGAATAAGGCGAAACTCACCTAGGGACTTTTTGGGGACCAAACCCAATGGTGAAACCTTAAGGTTGGGAAACGGGGGTGCGGGAAAAGGTCCAGCGACCCTGCCCGCGTCTAACTCCTTTTTAATGCTGGCCGCGGCCACCTCCTCCCTTCCTCTGAGGGATAACAGGTTGGGAGCATCCTGAGGGGATCTATCACCCATAAAAGGGATACGAAATCCCTGCTTAAAACCTTGAATGAGATACTCTCTGTCCTCTCCCCTTGGGTACGATGCGAGCCAGCGCTCCAGCATGTCCACCTTATTTGGGGAGGGTGCCTTTTGGAGAACTAGCTCCATCCGTGGCAGCCTTGCCAGCCCACTGTCCGCCCCTCCCTCTGCCTCGCGCCCCCCCAGGCTTGGGACAAGCCGAGGCTGCGTGGGGACCGGAACATGTGGGACACTCATGCTTGTATCTGCAGTTCTTTCGACTGCAGGAACCATTTGACGAGAAAGTCCAGCACAGCAGGCGGGCTGGAACCCCCTGCCCCGCCGATTGGCGGGTAACCTGCGCTGGAGCTGCTCGCTGGACCGCATGTCCACAATGGTATCTATCCCCCGGGGCAGGGCGTGTGGGTGTCATATACAAGAGCCACAGCCTCTGGCAGGGCTCATCCCATCTCATCTCAGGGTGGAGGGGAATCCTCATACGGAATTCCTCATCATATGCTAGCCATGAGGGGCCCGGGAAATCTACCATCGCCCTATATATGTTGTCCAAATATTGGACCATGGGGATAGCTAGATCCGGCCGCGCCCTCAAATATACCGCCATGTATATCAAATAAGCGGGGAGCCAATTGGCCCAGGTACGCGGCGGCTTACGGCGGCGTGCCTGCTCCTTGTCCTTCTCATCCTGACCCTCCCTTTCTTCCTTGGTGGGCTCTCTGTTCAGGAGTGAGAAGATATCTACATACTCCCCCCTCCATATCTTTTCTCTGGTAGCCTGTGCCAAGTGATCACCCAGTGGCAAGGAATACCCTGCCGTCGGCAAAGCCGAAAAGGGAACAACAGGCCTGGTAAAGGGAGCCTGAGCTAACCCTGCCACCCCCAAGACATTACCAGCAGTGTAAGAGCCTAGGCCCACCCCCGTGGGCATGGTGGCAGTCGTTGTCGCCGGGTGGGGCACCAGAGGGGTAGTCCCTGCACCACCCGAGCGAGGCCAAGGCCACTGAAAGGCCCCCCCTATATTGGGAATATGTGTAGATGTACTCGTTTGCACCGTATACTCACATGCTGCACCCCCGCGGGCCGCCCCCACCGGGGGTTCTGGCCCACTGGGGGCGTCGGAGCTCACGACCGATGTAGAGCTCATCACCGGGGCTTGACCCGCACCAGGTTGCTGGCTGGGGAGCTGCGAGGCAGTGGCCGTAGCCGCGCCACCCGCCTGCAGCAGCTCAACCCTCCCCGCCGGCTGTTGTCCTGCTGCCGTTAGCGCCTCAAAAGGTACCCCAAAAGGGGCACCTGCCTGACTGGCCCGGGCCAAAGACGCCTCGAGGGCCGCAATACGGGCCAGTAAAGTGTCCACATTAACCATGGGTAAAGAGCCGGCCGGCCCACCTGATCCTTGCATGGGGACAGGTCCCTGCACCCCAGGGGCCGTATATTGCCATTGACTAACGCCAAAGCCCGGGAGGGCTGGTGGATTAACCTGCCAAGGCAGGGAGCCGGGCAACCCCCCAAGGCTAGAGGGCCCCGGGAGAGGCTGCGGCCCGACAGGAATAGGCCCAACCGATTGAGCAGGAGGATGAGCAGTGCCCACCGCTCGCGGGCCGCGGGCCGGAGCTCCCTCCGCGCCCGCACTTTGATCGGGCCAAGGGGCGATAGCCCCCATGCCACTAGCCCCGGCCGGGGATGGCAAAGGTGGCTGCTGGGGAGGCGGCACCGCGGTCCTCCGACCCGGATTACGCCTCCGAACCACCCGAGCTGCATTCGCAGCAGCCTTCTTTTTGGAAGGCATCTCACCGCAGCAGAAAGGGAAGCTAGCTAGTAAAAGGAACTAAAAGGCTTCCCGGTAGCACCAACGAGCGACGGAGACGCAGGGGAAAAACTTCTCCGCTCCGTCGCTGAGGCAAAATGGCAGCACGGCTGCCTCGTGGCCACCCCTTTTATCAAGGCGGTGGCCACGCCCCTAACTACCCGGATTCTCTGTCCTGTGGGGGGGGGCCGCAAAGGGCGCGGCGGCCATTTTGGCGCCGCGCTTGCATTGTCTTAATAAAGTTGTCTCAGCTGGATATTTTTGTAATATGTACTTTATGCGCATTCTCTTCCAGTGAACCAGTGATAACGCTATATAAGAACATAAGAACAGCCTTGCTGGAACAGGCCACAGCCCATCCAGTCCAGCATTCTGTCTCACACAGTGGCTCACCATTTCCTTCAGGGTATTCCCAAGGAGATGCCTTCACCTGCTTAGGATTCCCTGGAAATGGCATTGAGAGATATCCTGCCTATCTCTCCAACCCCGAGGTTGTCCTTAAGTATCCATAATTATAGCCATTGATACCCTTGTCCTCCATGAACTTGTCTAATCCTTTCTTAAAGCTGTCAAGACTGACAGCTGTCACCACTTCTTCTGGCAGGGAGTTCCATAGACCAGTAATCCTCTGGGTGAAAAAGTACTTTCTCTTATTTGTTTGAGAACTAGTACCCAAAAGTTTCATGGAGTGTCCCCTAGTTCTAGTGTTGTGCGATAGGGAAAACAGTTTTTCCTTATCTACTTTGTCCACACCGTGCATGATTTTATAAACTTCAATCAGGTCACCTCTTAGACGCCGTCGTTCAAGAGTGAAAAGGCCCAACCGTTGCAGCCTCAGATGGTAAGGAAGGTGTTCCAGTCCCCTAATCATTCTGGTTGCCCTCCTCTGTACTTTCTCCAACTTCATAATATCCTTCTGGAGGTATGGCGACCAGAACTGTACACAGTATTCCAGATGAGGCCTCACCATAGATTTATAAAGAGGCAAAATGACACTTGCTGACTTATTTTCTATACCCTTCCTAATGATCCCTAACATTGAGTTTGCTTTTTTCACTGCTGAGGCACACTGGGTTGACATCTTCATTGAGCTGTCCACCAGGACACCAAGGTCCTTTTCCTGGTTTGTCGCAGAGAGTTCAGACCCCATCAGTTTATAAATGTAATTGGGTTTTTTTGCCCCAACGTGCATCACTCTGCACTTACTAATGTTGAAGCTCATTTGCCACTGTTTTGCCCACTCCCCCAGTGTCAAGAGATCCCTCTGGATCTCCTCACAATCTCTCACAGTTTTCACTACCCTGTATAATTTAGTGTCATCAGCAAATTTGGCTACCTTGCTTTTTACTCCTACCTCTAGATCATTTATGAAGAGGTTGAAAAGCAGGGGTCCCAGTACTGAACCTTGGGGGATCCCACTCTTTACTTCCCTCCACTTGGAAAAGTGTCCATTTAGTGCTACCCTCTGTTTCCTGTCCCTTAGCCAGTTGCTGATCCAGGACAAGACCTGTCCCTTTATTCCATGACTGGTAGGTTTATTCAAGAGCCTTTGGTGTGGGACCTTGTCAAAAGCCTTCTGAAAGTCCAGATAAACAATGTCAACTGGACCCCCCTTATCCACATGCTTGTTGACACTCTCAAAAAATTCCAACAGATTAGTGAGGCATGATTTGCCCTTGTAAAAGCCATGTTGGCTCTCCTTTAGCAGCGCCTTCTCTTCTATGTGCCTATTAATTCTATCTTTTAGGATGGTTTCCATCACTTTACCTGGGACACATGTCAAACTGACAGGTCGGTAATTTCCTGGATCACCCCTGGATCCTTTTTTGAAAACTGGTGTTACATTCGCTACCTTCCAGTCATCAGGCACAAAGACTGATTTGAGGGAAAGATTATATATTTTGGCTAGGAGATCAGCAATTTCATCTTTAAGTTCCCTGAGAACTCGTGGATGGATGCCATCTGGTCCTGGTGATTTGTTAGTGTTTAGCTTAACAAGACATGCAAGGACCTCCTCCCTGGTTATTTCTATCTTGCTTAATTCTTCGGTTTCCCTTCTTACGAAGATAGGCTCTGTTTTGGGCATGTGGTCTCTGTCTTCTTCAGTGAATACTGAAGCAAAGAATTCATTGAGTCTCTCTGCAATCTCTGTTTCCTCTGCCTTCCATTGTCATCTAATGGTCCAATGGCCTTCCTAGTTGGGTTCTTACTTCTAATGTACTTAAAGAAGTCTTTGTTATTTCTCTGAGTATTTTTAGCTATACGCTCCTCAAAGTCTTGCTTTGCTTTCCTGATTGTTGCCTTGCATTTGTTCTGCCAGAATTTATGTTTCTGCCTGCTGTCCTCATTTGGACAAGCCTTCCATCTTCTAAATGAGCTTTTCTTGCTCTTGATCACTTCCCGAACAGCTCCTGTAAGCCACATCGGAGTCCTCTTGGACCTGGCAGTGCCCTTTTTCCTTTTGGGTATGCATTCCAATTGAGCCTCTGTTATTGTTTTTGTAAACAACCTCCATGCCTCTTGGAGTGTTTGGACTCTCTCAATTTTCCCTTTCAGTTTCTTTTTTACTAGTTTCCTCATCTTTGGGAAATTTCCTTTTTGAAAATTTAAGGTCTCTGTGTGAGATTTTATCAGTGACTTGCAGTCTATGATCAAGTTTTGTTATGTTAGAACTTAAATGTTATTGCACATTTTATTGTTTCACTGCTGTATTGTAACATTGTATCATTTGTAATTTTGTATACTGTATTTGATTTAACTGTTGTAAGCCGCCCTGAGTCGGCCCTGGTCGAGTAGGGCGGGGTATAAATCGAATAAATGAATGAATGAATGAAATGAATCAAGTTAAACATAATTGAGTTGTGGTCACTGTTCCCTATTGGATCAGTCACAATAACATCTTGCACCAGATCCTGAGTATTACTCAGGATCAAGTCAAGGATTCTTGTACCTCTAGTTGGGTCTTCAACCATCTGTCCCAGGGAACAATCATTTATAATATCTAGGAACTTTATCTCTTTATCATGTGCTGAACAACAGTTCACCCAATCTATGTGAGGGTAATTGAAGTCCCTCATTATAACCAGGCTTCCCTTCTTGGATGCCTCCTTTACAACATTCTCCAACTGCCAGTCTCCCTCAAGAGTTTGGGTCGGAGGCTATGGATGCTGTTTCCCTTGAGAGGTGATTTGTAACCTTCAGCAGAGCATACAAAACTAGGCTCAATGTTTCTTTTTCTTCATATCAACAGAATACTGAAGACTTTCTCAAGAAACACTGTCCAAATCTCTGGTAAGTAGCTTAATACTGCTTTCACATAATGCAATTTGGGAAATGTCATTACTGTAGTTAAAATACAGATTTTGAAGGTTACAGCTTATCAAAGAGGCCACATTGTAGACTATATATATAGAAAAGACCTACAACATGTCACAGGATTTATTGTTGCATTCAAAAGCATAACTTATTCCTCTGCCATTACCATCATTCAAGAAATCTAATGGGTTTTGCATAATTCAGAATGCCATTAATTTTTTTATTGTAAAAAAAACCTACCTTGGTATGCAAAAAAGTGGAAATATATGTAAACTTCTGAGCAATGAGTAAAGGATCGCTAGGAACTCTGCATAATAAACCACAGTTATAAGTATGTTTATCACCTAGGGGAAAAAATTGAGTTCATTTTACTAACAAAAGAAGCAACTACACTAGATCAAAAACTATGGGAACATTAACTTGGCAGCAGGGAGGGAGCAGGAAGTAATTTGTATCTTTGTTCCATATGGAGGTACATGTGATTATATATTGTAAAGCATAGTTAAACATCTGATAGTTTATAAGACCTTATTTCTTCATGCCAGAGAACCATAAAAACCAAAGCAAAACTACTCCATGATGGAGTATCAAGGCCAATAATGTCCCGAAGGCTCAAAAATAAAAAATTATTAACTGATAACTTGAGTGTACATTTACAGTAATATAAATTATACAATCTGGATCCTTATACTCTCATTAAGAGAGAATAGTAAATGTTGGAGAGCATAACAGGATTTTAAATTATATGGATTCCCATGATTTATACATTGAAGAAGTTTAGGAATAACTAAACTGAGTCACTCAGTCAACTACAGAGATGTCAAGAAGCCAACTTTGTTGAATTTTACCTTGTCATTTCTGAGAATGTTCACTTGTTAAATAGAAGCTAGTGGGCTGTCTTATTCCCACACCTTTTCTCAATCCAGTACCTGGCACAAATAATCTCTTTAAATTTAGGCTGTTAAAATTTAGTGCAGTTAGAGCAAGAATCTGCCCCTCACAAAGTTTTCTGATAGCTTATGAGAAACGGACAATTTAAAAAAATTAAATGCAAAAAACATAAGCACGTAAAATAAATAGTACAGAAAACACCACAGCAAAGTTGACAGCTTCTTGGAATTAAACCTGGGAGCAGACTACACAAATTCTTTCAAAGACCTGGGCAAAGAGAAAGATACTTTACTGGGAAGATCACAAGGGGTCACCAAGTAGACACTTCTAGGGAAGCTGTTCTATGATTACCCATACTCAAAAGAAACCAGTGCATCTGCCAAAGCACAGGCATCATGTGCTCAAACTGCCCAGTTTTAGTTTGTTATTGAGACAGTTTATATTGGGAACCAGCTCAAGTTTCTGAAACTGAGAGCAATTCCATCCAACGTACAGCATTTCCAAATGTCATGTGAAAATCTGGAGAGTGGTAGAAGTAAGTTTGTTTTTTCTTTTTTTACTTATATCGCCACCAGTAGACAGTGAAGAAAGATGTCAAGAAGAAAAATCATAATATGGTTTTGAAGAAGAGCTTTATAGATACAATTAACCACCAGAAAGACAAATAAAATAAAGATTGATAAATAAGTAGCTTCTAGAGCAAATCAAACTTGAACTCCCTCTAGAATAAAAAATGGCTAAATTTAGACTCCCATACTTTGGACATAATAATGAGGGGAAAAAATTGATTAGAAAAGAAAATGCTAGGAAAATTTAAAGCAGCAGGAAAAGATGATAATAACACATATATTTATTTAGCTGAGTCCAAAGCACTGAAATGTAAAACCAATATAATTTCAAAAAGACTGATAATCAAAAATGTATACATACATAAACTAAATGTATACCTATTCAGACTCTACTTTTCCAATATCCATCAGTTTGAATGAGATAGAATGACTCAATAGGATGCTATTGCCTTGAATTTGCAAGACATGAATATAACTTTTAATGACAGGACCTCTTATAAGCCAATAATGTAGTTTCACCGTATGTTGGAAGTGATGTGACAGCACATAATGATAAAAAAGTTTAACTATTTTAAAAGGCAGTTCTATATATCACTAGCATTTTTTGCCCAGCCCTGCCGGGCATTTATTATCTGTGCGCGCACACCACCACCCCAAACCACCCCAACCACCAACATACAGGGGTGCCCAGTGTCTGTGAGAGAGGGGGGAGTGGTGCTCTGCATTCGACCCTTGTCTGTCGGAGAAAGAAAGCCCTTCTCCGACAGGCAAGGGTCGAATGTGGAAGGGGCTCACTTCCCTTCGGGAGACGAAGGCAGCGAACTGAGCGCCATTCGCTGCCTTTGCTTCCCGGCGAACAGAGCGCCATTCACTGCCTCTGCTTCCTGGGGAAGTGGTTCGCTTTCCTCAGTGGGAGGAAAGTGCCTTCACCCCCCCCTCCCCTACCCCCCCCCCCCCCGTGGAAAGCGAACCACTTCCCTGGGAAGCAAAGGCAGAGAATGGAGCCCCGTTCTTGGCCATCGTCTCCCTGAGGGAAGCGGCAGGCATGCAGGGAGATGTACTCCGCCTCTTCTCCCTGCTACCCCGCTGAGGTTGTGGCAAGGCCGGCACTGGCCTTCATCGCTGAGGCCACGGGGAGAAGAGGGCCCCCTCCTCCCCACAACCCTGCCCTGCTGTGGTGAGGCCGGCACCAGCCTTCATCGCCAGGGCCGTGGGAAAGTGGTTTAGCGCCCAGCAGGTCAGCAGTTTTTTTATGCGTGCACCAGCTGCCCCGCCTCCTCTGCGCTCGCGCCCTTTAGCCTGATTGGCTGAGAGGTGGTGTGGCACGGAGGATGCTGGGCCTTGTAGTTTTATTTTTTTGTTAGTGTTTGTGGGGCGGTTGCCCCACTCTCAGCATTCGGACTCTTGTGGCGATGCTCGCAGGGTGTTAAGGTAAGTGTAGGCGGCTCAGTATAGGATGGTTGGGGAGGGTGTAGCTATGTATGCTGGGCACGCACGACTCAACCAACTTAGGTATAGATGTGCAGCATTAGTTAAAGTAAATGCTTTTCTTGATGAAGTACACAGTCTTTCTATGTCAAAGGCTGAGAGACACCACAACAATTTGAAATTGAGATGAGCTCAGGTTCCATCTCTTATCAGGATTACCTCAGGACCAGCCAATATTAACAATCAAGAAAAGCTGTTTTGCAGATAAGATTATAAACCTTATTAGTCTGCTGTGCAGAGGGAGACAACCAACAGCAGCCAATCAAAGCCACACTCCATGATAAATTCTACATGAGATAGGAACTCAAGAAAAGGGATGACATACATTTTCACCTATAAAGTGGGGTTGATAACAATGACCCTCCAGTCATCTTAATGAATGATGAGGGAGGAATTCTTGGAGTTGCACTCTAAGAATATTAGGAAGGATGAAGTTCTCCGCCCCCTAGAGTGTAGTTAACTAAAATCATTCTACTACTAAATATGGGAAATGCACAAGGAATGAAGGACAGAGTCAGTGATGAACAAAGATCCTCGAGTGAGCATTGGAAAATGGGAATGGCTATATGGATGTGAGGAAGACATCTGGAAACCATGGAGTTCTAATGAAGCAACTTTCTGAATGACCCATCTCCAAAGTTGAAGGAGAATAGCAGGACTGTGGTTCGTAGCAGAGAAGTCAAGAAATGAATAGTTGTTCTTAATCTCCGGGCTGCACAGACTGAAGATTCCTGTCCACTGGCTCAGAGGATAGCATCGTTTTCTTTTGACAGTTGTCCAACAATTCAGTTTACAAAGACACTGAATGACTTCCTGAGACAAAAGAGCCTTCTAGCACCCAACAAGGATCAATGATAGTACTCTAACTTTTACGCCAGTGAAATACAGTGATACCTCATACAATGTCCAAACTTGGTTCCACAAGTTTGGACTTTATATGGATTTGGACTTTGCATGAGGCATGCAAAATCCTAGCTGCAATGCCTCATACAACATCCAAATCCTTGCCGCAATGCCTCGTACAACATCGTTTCCACAGAGATACATTTTACTGTAACAGCACAGACATCAATGCAAAGTCAAGGAAACAGACAGGAAACTGACAGAACTTTAAGAAAACATTGTCTAAAGGCTAAATACATTACAAAAACATGTCAAACAACCCTGATTTTAGGGGACAAACCATACAAGTTTTTAACTTTTGAAAACTTTATGAAGTGCAGGTTTAAAAGTTAACATGTCCCATCATGCAGCACAGTGTTAACCTGCAGCAATGCGGCCGATCATCAATTTTGTACAAGCTACTGTAAACAATTACTGGATGGTGGCATACCTGTCAAGTTTCGGGAAATTCCTGTCAAATAAGGGAAATTTCCCATTCCAAAACGGGAAACTGGACAGCTATGCTTATCTTGTGCTGGCCTCCAGTCTAACTCCAATCTAATTGCAGTCTAACTAATACGGGATGACAGCGGGAAAGAGTGTAAAATATGAGGGTTGGACAGAAATTTCCCGAAACTTGACAGGTATGGATGGAAGCAAGGACAAAATGGATGCCAACTTGTCCCATCATGCAGTACAGTGTTAATCATCCAAACAGCAGCAAACACCAAAAAATTAAAATCGCGCTCAAAACCACTCCTAAACACACTCTTTGCCTTGTGCAAAACCCACAAGAGCAATGCATGCATGCACCCTGCTTTTTATACTGCCCAGGCACAATGCAACCTGGGGAAAACCCCAATGCCTCATACAAAGTCGCAGCGACTATGTATGAGGGAACTTTTTTCAAGGAATTAGGCGATGTTGTATGAATTCGATGTTGCATGAAGCGGACTTTGTAGGAGGTATTACTGTAAATAGAAATGCAACAGATTAGAACCCAGAGACCTTCTCCTTTTCCTATATTAAACACATTTCCCTTTCATAAATAGGATGAATGGAGCAGACTCTTGACAGCATCAAGAGACTGCTACATAGTGAGCCTAGCTACCAAGAGTAATAATAAATATTTGTTTGCCATCAATTTTGATTCCAATATATGGTGAAATGATCCCTCAAATATTCTAGGGACAGATTACTCAGACGTAATTTCCCAGTTCCTCCTTTTAATGGCACTCTCTAGCTTGTCATGACTGCACAGGTAGGGCATGTAACCCTATCAGTCCCACATGTTCTGGGAGATCTCAGCTCTCCATCTTTATAAGGCAAAAGATAATAGTTTAAGGATATTTTGATACAGTAATTTACAGTGATTCTTTCAGCTATATCTGTTTTTATATTTATATTGTATGAGGAAAAGTCCTGCAAGAGAAAAAGGTGGGACATAAATAAAACAGAACAAAATAAAACAAAGGTATTTCCACTTAAAATGATGTTTATACATTATGAAAACATGCTCAGAGGGACTGCAGTGGCTCAAGTGGCTAAGCTGCTGACTGGAAGGTGGGAGGTCAGCAGTTCAATTCCCGAGTACTGCAGGATGGAATGAGCTCCCGTCTTTGTCTTAGCTCCTGCCAACCTAGCAGTTTGAAAGCAAGAAATTGCAAGTGGATAAATAGAGATCACTTTGGTGGGAAGGTAAACAGCGTTCCGTGTGCTCTGGTGTCTAGTCATGCCTGCCAAATGGCCACGGAAACTTCTGCAGAAGCAGACAGCGCTGGCTCTTTGGCTTTGAAACACTGAACCCCAGAGTCGGATACGACTGGCTTTCGAGCAAGGAAAACCTTTAAACATGCTCAGAGAACTACTAATCTAATTGCTTGGATTCAAATTGGCAACACCTTTTACTACCTCAGTAAGAAGGAAGGAAGGAGGCAGGCAAGCAGTTGTGGCAAATTTCTATCCTATATACATAGCTGTCAAGTATCCCTTATTGGCCAGGAAAACCCCTTATTTTACCCTCTATCCCACCATCATCCCTTATTAATTAGACTGCAATGCCCTATTGCTGCCATTGGAGGGCAGCACAGGATAAGCATTACTGTCAAGTATCCCTTATTTGCCTGGAAATTTCCCTTATTTCCAAATCCAAAACTTGACAGGTATGTATATATGAACTCAAAAGCTCTGGTCAAAACAAATTACTTAAGAATATTTATTCAGAATCATTTCCCTATATCAAGTAAGTAAAGGTTTCCCTTTCTCAAAAGCCAGTCGTATCCGACTCTAGGGTTCAGTGCTCATCTCTGTTTCAAAACCGAAGAAACAGCACTGTCTGCTTCTGCAGATGTTTCCGTGGTCATGTGGCAGGCATGACTAGACACTGGAGTGCACGGAACACTGTTACCTTCCCACCAAAGTGGTCCCTATTTATCTACTTGCAATTTCTTGCTTTCAAACTGCTAGGTTGGCAGGAGCTAAGACAAAGACGGGAGCTCATTCCATCCTGCAGTACTCAGGAATAAAACTGCTGACCTTCCGCCTCCCAGTCAGAGGGATGTGCATATCTTTGTTCAAAGGAGTCAGAAGCAGCATTAGAAGATACCTTCTCAGCAATGAGAATTTGGCCCAAACCCTCTTCCAAAAGCTAGAGGCAGGGGGCTGTGTGCAGGCAACACCAGGGTTTCTTTGACCTCAAAAATATGGAGAATTGCATTCTCTCTTAAGTCCCACAGTTCCTTAAATGACTGCTGATCTTTTTCTGTACATGCAAGAAGAGCCAACAGAACCACGCAACCAATTGGCAGAAAAGGAGAAAGGCCTTAATAATCAGAAGACCTGAAACAACAGGGATAGTAGGAGTCAGTGCACTTGTTATGTTTTATTAATCCTACAACATAGGTCAGTAAATGAGACCCCAAAGTGCAGAGAAGAAGTGACACTAAATTGTAGGCAAAAGAAACAGTGTCCAAAATACATTTGTCAGTGCGCTCATGTATACATAATATACAAAATGTCATACTGCTGCATCTGGCTATAAATACAAATCAGGAAGCCAGATCTGTAAGAGGTTTAAACAAGGGGAACTTAAAAAACAAACAGCATGATTTGATCCTTCAGTTTTTCAAAGCAAACAAGGGTATTTATGTAGAGACTAGATTTTAAAAGGCTGGACCAGATCAAAAAAAAAATTAGGCTGGTATACTGGGTACAAATAGCTGTTGCCAAAAAGAAAATTATAGCTTAACAAAATCCATAACAAAATGCAGTATTTATTTTATTTTATTAAGAAAAACTACCAATAGGGTGAAATAACATGTTTAAACAGTTTAGTAAATGCTTTGCTCTAAAAAAAAACAGTAATACTAAACCATTAAAATAAATTAGTATTAAAACAGTACCTAGAGAACATGTTGAAAAACAGTCCTGACAATTGCTTTTTCTTTGGGTGAGAAGTGATTAACTGATTAAAAATGGAATCAGATTCTGGGATTTCCCCCTGTTTGGTGTCTATTTTGAATGGTAAAGAGTACAAGAAGGTGTTGAGTAGAGGATCTTCACTGCTACCTACCCTTGGTGTTGTCAATGTTCAAGCTGCCCTTTGATATGTAATGTTTGGCATCCTTTTTCCTGCTGGCAACCCATGCATGACATTATGCAACAATAACAGGATGTTCTCTGACATTTTTGAATCATGAATACAGAAACACAATATCCTTGGGGGTGGGGATGTTCAAAATGCATTGATTTGGTAAATATGTATGTAATGAGATAGGGCAAGTGAGATGCATAGGAAATTGGAAATAATGGTTCTGATTGGCTGGGAGAGAAACTAGTTAGGAAGCTACAGAATTGTTTGTGGGCTTTCTGATATAAAGAGATTGGGAGGGTGACAGTAGAGACTGGGGTGGTTCTGTTCCATTTGAATCTAATAGAGAGGTCAAAGAGGGAGGGTTTGAGAGGGTGGGATAAGAGAGAAAATGAAAAATTGTGCTGAGTAAACTTAAAACCTTAGAATGAACAACATTCTCTTAACAACATTATTTTAATACAACCTTGTTTGTTCTATTCCAGTGGAATGGCACTAAGTTCAACACCTATGTGGATAGTTTTATAATGGACTTAGTAAAGGAGTGAATACACATGTGTAAGGGAAGCTAAACACTGGTGGTAATGAAAAAGGAAGAAATGGAATAAGTGAAGGTTAATAAAGAAAACATGTTTATTCCTGTGGATACTTTTTAAAAAGCATTATATATTGCCTCCCAACTCATTGCAGAGTTGGGCGGCAATAGAAATTTGAAGAATAAATAAATAGTCAAGCAATAAGACAAAGGAAGCTTTGGCATTGGTAACAGAGAAAGGCAAAACATCAAACACCTAGCATTGTACCGGTGGTGAATGATGGGGAAGTGGGGTGTATGTGTGTTCTTTTTAGTTCTTTCATAGAAGTAGACCCTTCAACAGCTGCCTAGAGTGGGAAAATATCCTAGATGGGCGGGGTACAAGTGGGATAAATAAATAATAATAATACATAAATTCAACAGCAACAGCAAAATGGTGAGCAATGTGAAAATGTCATGATGAATGTAAATGCTAGTTAAGTATTAGTACACAGGTTAAAGCTATAACATGCAGTGGAAGTGAAGTGTATTGCTAAAAGGAAATGTTTTCCAAACCAAATGTGGGCCCAGAATAAATCTGGATCTATTGGTAAATCTCTATGAATCCTCAAACCAGAACAGTATTACCAGTTCAGCATCTGAGGCCAGAAAAGATACTGGAGCAAATGAGTATCAGAGTAAGAATTTCTCTCACCTATATGCAGACTAGCTCACTTCTCTATGTGTAGACAAATATCTAAACCACTGAGTTATCCAGCTATCTTTTTGAATTACAGGCACAACTGAAAATTTGTATCTATGAAAAAAGCACATGGATAAGTTTGCTCAATGTACAGTAATACCTCATACAAAGTCCACTTCGTACAACATCGAATTCATACAACATCGCCTAATTTCTTGAAAAAAGGTGCCTCATACAAAGTCGCTGCGACTTTGTATGAGGCATTGGGGTTTTTTCCAGGTTGCATTGTGCCTGGGCAGTATAAAAGGCTGGGCGCATGCGTGCATTGCTCATGTGGGTTTTGCACAAGGTGAAGAGTGTTTAGGAGTGGTTTTGAGCACGATTTTAGTTGTTTGGTGTTTGCTGCTGTTTGGATGATTAACACTGTGCTGCATGATGGGACATGTTGGCATCCATTTTGTCCTTGCTTCCATCCAGTAAGAGTTTACAGTAGCTTGTACAAAATGGATGATCGGCCTCATGGCTGCAGATTAACACTGTGCTGCATGATGGAACATGTTAACTTTTAAACCTGCACTTCATAAAGTTTTCAAAAATTAAAAACTTGTTGTATGGTTTGTCCCCTAAAATCAGGGTTGTTTGACATGTTTTTGTAATGTTTTTAGCCTTTAGACAATGATTTCTTAAAGTTCTGTCAGTTTCCTGTCTGTTTCCTTGACTTTGCACTGAAGTCTGTGCTGTTACAGTACAATGTATCTCTGTGGAAACGACGTTGTACGAGGTATCGCGGCAAGGATTTGGATGTTGTATGAGGCATTGTGGCTAGGATTTTGCATGCCTCATACAAGTACAAATCCGTATAAAGTCCAAACTTGTGGAACCAAGTTTGACGTTGTATGAGGTATCACTGTAAAGATGCTTAACTATTTAGCACATTAAGAAAAACACTTACATTAGGAAATAGTATACCACAATCTGATTTCCATGTAGCAAGAGAAAAAATGTCTTGCAACTTTATATAGAATGATAGGAATAAAATGTTTGAGAAATTTTGAGAAATGCAACAAAACCAGTGATAAGAGATATTTCCATCCTTATTTCTACTACAGCTCCCATCATCCTCATAGCAAAGCTGCTGGAATCATGGAAGCTCTAATCAAATACAGAAAAAGAACTAACAGTTAAAGAAGGAAACTTTAACAGCAGAATTCAAGGAGTATCATGCCAGCAAATAGCTTACATAATTGGAAACTTAATCAGGTCAAGAAGACATTTTCATCATTTGCTGAACTGTCCTTTAAGGGAAGCAGCTTAGTTCGCAGTCCTACTAAATAAGACTGCACATGAATAGTCTTCCAAATTAAATTAATTTCAAAGGTTTCAAAATCTTTTATACCATTTTTACTCTTAAAATATCAAGCATTGCCCTATAACTGAGAACACTAGAACCATGACAATGTAATCTAAAATAGCTTAATAACACATCTAAGTTTGCCAGGTAGTACATGATTCCTACCACTGATTCTTCGGGGATGTAAAATGTTCTTCACTGCCAGGACAGACATAAAGGAGATTAGGAAATTTTCCACTGAAAGGAAACAATTACCTGCAACTGTCTGATTTGTTATTAAAGAAATTAGAAAATGAGATATAATAAAAATGGGGGGAAAGATGACAAAATTGAAAGATTTCCTTCCCTCCTAACATAGACATTGCCACAGAAAATAAACTCAATGCAGCGTGATCCAGTTCTGAAGTCCATATTATCTTTTGGTTTGATCATGGCAGCAAAGCTAGGAGATGACTTCTGATTTGGTTTCTTTCAGTACTACTTTAATTTAGCTGGTTTTTTTTTTAAACTTGGCTTAATTTGGTTCACTGGCTGCATCTTTGGCATATCTGGTAACAAAGTGCAGAAAAGGAGGATTAGGACATGGAGTCAAGCAAACAGCTCAAGGCTTCGGACTTGCAAGATCTGCTTAGCAAACCCCACTACCTACACACATGTACACAGCAGAGAGGTGGGGACTTTGACTGGGCAAACTCCCTTCTACTTAGCAGATGACTTGGCTCTCAGTAATATGTGCCCCCACAGGAGCACTTCATTACTGGTACATGGTGTACAACCTATGGCCCAGGGACAGCTAGGTATTTTGGACAGTTATTTTAGTAAACTCTTATTAAATTAATTTAAGCTGACCGATGTCAACAATTGTAAACATGTACTGTATGTATGTATGTATGTATGTATGTATGTATGTATGTATGTATGTATGATCATGTTAGCTTATCATCTAGTTTATCTTTGCGTACAGCATTCCAGTAATTGTCCCCATTTGCTTATGGCTACAATCCTTGAGTGGCCTTGTCTCTGTAGAGGGCCCAAGCTTGAAAAGTTTGTTTTCTGGATTACAACTCAATGGCCACACTGTATGGAGAATCTGGGAGATTTTCATTAAAAAAAATCTTTCCTGCATTCTTGAAGATTTATATACAGCATTCCTTGGTCTATCAATGATTCACTGTTCTTCATTTAACAGTTAACATTATTTCTTTATCTATGACATGTTAATAATAACATTGCCCAGACTATTTAAGTGTATTTAGACTTTTATTTATATTGAACTGTCATAATATATTGTTTCAGTTTTCTATCATGTAGAATATGTTGTGTTGCTGTTAATTTAATTTACATTACTTGAAATAAATACAGGTATTTACTTAACAATAATAATTGTATGCTACCAAGTCAATTCTGACTTATGGTGACTCTTTCCAGAATATTGTAGGACAGTAGAGAATATACAGAAATAGTTTACCATTCCCTTCTTCTTGGGGCATCTTGGGACTGTGCAGTTTGCCCATGACTACACAAGATAGTTTTTCATCCAGGAGGTACAGTGGGGAATTAAATGTTCAATCTTTGGCTCTACAGCCAGATACCTAAATCACTGAGCTATCCAGCCAGCTCAATAGGTTTGAATTACTTTGAATTTTAATTTTTACCACTTCTGATATCATTATTTGCCCTTCTGGTATATGCTTGCTGTCTGTTTATGCAGAGAATAATAAATCAGGTAAATCAAATATAGAAATCTATTATTAATAATCATAAAAGTATTATTTATAGTGTAATGCTACAACAGGTTCATTTGCACAGATTCAGATCTCAGACAACTTACCTACATCAAATCAGCTCTCCTAACCTGAAGAAATTGTTGGTGTCTTTCCTACTGTGAAACAGATAATAACATTTGATGAACAAGATCTGATAGAGTCAGCCTTATTTTTTAAAAAAATGTCAGTTCTACCCTCTCCATATCTATACAGATGCAAGCATTTTCTTCCCTTTCCTGTTTCAGTGCTAGAATTGAGCTTAGGTTGATCAGAAAGACCCTGCGGACATAGATCTCAGGGATGTAAGGAAGTGTTCATGTCCTTTTTTTTAATGTAACACCACCTTCAAGGAGACATTAGATCAGAACTGTGGTACTTTGAGTGAGGAACTAACTCTCTCTTTTCTTCCTCATGTTCCTAATGGAAATCACACACAACCAGCTGACAACAGGCCATATCAGTCCCTGGAAAATAGATGGGGAAGAAGTAGAAGTAGTAACAGATTTTATTTTCTTAGGATCCAAGATCACTGCAGATGGAAATTGCAACCATGAAATAAAAAGGCAACTAATTCTTGGGAGACAAGCTATGAAAAACCTGGGGAACATAGTGAAAAGTAGAAACATCTCACTGCAAACAAAGGTCCGCATAATCAAAGCAATGGTATTTCCGGTGGTAATGTATGGCTGTGAGAGCTTGACCATTAGAAAGGCTGAGCGAAGAAAACTAGATGCCTTTGAGATGTGGTGCTGGAGGAGAGTTTTGAGAGTCCCTTGGACAGCGAGGAGAACAAATAGGTCAATATTAGAAGAGATTAGCCCTGAGTGCTCCTTAGAAGGACAAATAACAAAGATGAAGTTGAAGTATTTTGGACATCAAGTGAGAAGAGAGGATTCACTTGAGAAGGCTTTGATGCTGGGGAAGGTGGAGGGCAAAAGAAGAAGGGGATGGGCAAAGATGAGATGGCTAGATGGTATTGTAGATACAATGGGCACAGGGCTGTGCGGACTAAGGAGGATGGTGGAGGACAGGGGTGCCTGGAGAGCGATGGTCCATGGGGTCGCAAAGAGTTCGAATCGACTGTGCGACACAACAACATATGGCATCCATATATTTCCAAATAAAGAGCAAAAATAAAAGCTGAGGGGGACTTTTTTATACATTCAGTATTCCTAGGCTCACAGTCTCGCTCTAAATTTAAATACAGTAATCGCATATGTACAAGAAAACCTTTTTTTGTTTAATTTTAATGTTTTGATCCTCATTTTGCACAATTTTAACAAAAACCTGTTACCCCTCTTTACCCCAGTAACTAGTTACAGGTAATTTACATTACAATTATTTCTGTTTCCCCCACAGTGAGGTTTCATTGGCTCAAATTGTGTTTCTTAGAATAAAGTCACACTATAATACAGGCAAATCGATTGAATCAATCAGTGGGGATTTGGTGAGTCAACCATCCTTTAAGTTTTATTGATTCAAAAGCCTCGGTTGGAGGGGAGTGGAAGCGGCTGTTATCCATGACATGGGCCTTAAGATGCCCAAGGATGTTGCAGAGAATGTTGAGTACCAGGCTCCGTCACTGACGTTGAGCCTGGATGCCGTCTCTTAGGCTCCCTCAGATGTTCAGCCACAATGTTTAATTGTACTTCAAGTTATATGTAATTTACCATCTGTTTGTCTGTAAATCGCTTTGGGTCACCATTAGTTGAAGAAAGCAGTATAAAAAGATACTAAATAAAAATAAATAAATAAAAGAACCTACTCTAGTTGTGACTTGCTACACCAAAGTAAGATGCAACTGGAATAGGCCTAGTTGAATTTATTTATTTAATAACAAATTATTTATTTAATGTATTTAATTAATTTATTTAATAACAAATTGATGAGTTTTTATTTCAGTAAGATTGTTAGACTCTGGCACAATCATCCATACATTTAAGAGTGATCATCCTTTTAATTAATAAAATAATTTCTAAGAGCAAGGTTCTATTGGTTTTTGACTTTTAAGCCTCTGATCCATTATGAACTTGCTTGTCAGTAAATGTGTGATCTTTAAATGGGTTCAACTGAATGTAAATTTGTAGAGACCTGCTGTTTAGCTAAAGTTTACTTTCTCAGTAATTTATGCCCTCTCTCAGAAGCTAAAACACAGACTGCTTATGTAATTGTCAAACAGACTGCTCAGGAGTTATGCATATCTCAACATTTATTTTAGAATTTTATAATGTATAAATTCATCAGATGCAAAGAGTAAATAAAAATAAGTAGTAAGATCTATACCTATAAGAAGGTAGATGGGTGGTGAGTGTCCGGTATTAGCACCCACACCTGGCCCAACCATCCTGTACCAAGCCACCCACACTTACCTTAAAACTGAACTCACAATGCCGCAAGGGTCCCAAAACAGAGAGTGGAGCAAATGCCCCACAAACACGAACAAAAAAACCCTACATGTCTCAGCGTCCTCTGCGCCACGCCACCCCTCAGCCAATCAGGCTGAAGGACGCGAGCGCTGAGGAAGCCAGGAAAGCCGGCGTGCACAAAATTAAAAACCACCTCAAACAGCGGGAGCACAAGGACGCCGAAGGTGGACGCAGCGCTTCACCACCCTAGGGTAAGTTGAAGGTAAAAATCAAAGGCAGCAGGCAATGATTTGTGAGGGGAGGCCCTTACAGATCACTGCCTGCTGCCTTTGTTTTTTCCCCATTAACTGTTTCAAAGGCTGACACGAAGCATCCTTTGAAACAATTAATAAGGAAATGCAAAGGCGCCAACCAGCGATCTGTAAGGGGAGGCGCTCTCCCTGGTGGATCGCTGGCTGCTGCCTTTCTATTACCCCCACCGCTGTTTTGTGTCAGCTCTCGAAACAGCGGGGGGGGGGGGGGGATACAAAGGCGGCAGCCAGCAATCCAGCAGGGAGAGTGCCTCCCCTCATGAATCACTGCCTGCTGCCTTTGTATTTTCCCCTCAACTATTTCAAAGGTTTACACACAAAAAACATCAAAACAGTTGAGGGGGAACAAAGGCCTCCCACCCCCCACGGCAGGGAAAGGGGGAAATGGAAAATTTCCCCCACCCACCCCAGGCAGGGAAAAGGGGAAAACGGAAATCTTCCACCTCCCCCTTCCCTGCCCCCCCCCCGGCAGAGAAAGGGAAATAAATGCTTCCGCCTCCCCCTTCCCTGCCTACTCACCCGGGTGCAGCCTCCACACCTGCAGCCTCCTTTCTCTCACACACACTCTCCCCCCTCTCTCTCTCTTCCCCCCCCTCTCTCTGTGTATTGTGGTTGTGGGGTGTGTGTGTGTGTGTGTGTGTGTGTGTGTGTGTGTGTGTGTGTGTGTGTGTGTGTGTGTGTGTGTGTGTGTGTGTGTGTGTGTGTGTGTACACCCCAAAACCACCCCAACCACCAACACACAAATTATACCTGGCAAAAAAATGCTAGTTAAATATAAAATCCTATACTATATTTGTGTCTGTGAGACAGAAACATTATCATTCATGCTTTTTCTTACCTGGCAAAAATAGTTATAGTTCAAATTAAATAATTCTCAATGGTACTAACTTCTTACATGTGTCCTTAGCTAGATTCCTGGTGGCATGACTTCCTGAAGTGAACTCCAGATCAAGTTATCTTCAACATTATGACATTTCCTGCACCATTTGGTTAACTAATCAATCCAATTCTGAAAGCTCTGGAAATGGTATCTGTGAACAAGGGAAGCTGTCATGTTCAGTCAAGCAAAAAAAGTTGGCTGACGGCTTGAAGGAATTTTTAAAAGAAAATAAAAGCAGGGGAAAGAAGCTTCTCATTTACACACATACACACACGCATGCACACACACACACACACACACACATACATACACAAACAAACAAGAGAGGGCTCATGGTGTGTTTGAGAGCAGTTAAATAAATAAGGGTCAACTTAGACAAACCTTTGCAACCTACTGTACGTCACTGCTCAAGTTGCTTGTACTGCTCAAATTCATGCAACTTGTGTATCTCTCTGTTAAAGCTGGTTTGTTTAAACTACTGTATAGTTAAGATTAACTACAGTTTAGACCTCAGATTCAGTACTAAGCTGTACCTGTATTGTAAACAACAAAGAATTTCTTGATGCTTTAAACACTAACACAGGTATATGCATTGGGGGATTCTAGCCCACTTCTTCAAAAGGATACATGCAGTATGAGGATATATGATGATGTAAAACCTTCTAAGCCTGAAAATGAAATATTGCGGTCTATGTGCAATATTCTAAGCATTCGCATGTTTTAACACAATGATTTAGCTTATACTTTCCATAGTTTCTTGAATAAAATTATGCTGTTTCCAGGGTGGTACTTCTAGAACCTAGAAGGAAGTATATTCCTAAGTGGATAAATGTTGTTATGTGTTGTCTTCTAGGTTCAACTCATAAGATGTTCAGGTAACCAATCTGTGAGTCCAGATCTATTCTCTCTTTTCTAATGTCTTGGATTTGATGGTATCTCTATTTTAACCAAAGGAAAGTCAGATAGGCCATGTATAACTTGTCAATATTTGGTAGCCTGGATAAAATCAGAAAAATATTTGCTAGATTAATTTGCATAAAACTAGGAGCAAGCATGGTGTCCAAATGGTTTGCTTATTGTGCCTTTTTATCCAACTCACTAGCCAGAATCTTGTTTATTATTTGTATTAGTGAAGTCACAAAAGTCGTGGCAGCATATTGCCATAATTAATAGGTTTCTGGCTGTTTTCCAGTCCTCAACATGATTCTAGCCATTCAGTAAGAACAACTCAGATTTTATATGAACTTATCAACACAGTAAAGCCTTTTCTCACACTATTTTATTTCTGAGAACATAACTGACTTGTGACTGACATGGGAGATGTCCCCAAAATTGGGATAAGGGGTGAGGTGGATCATCTGCTTGGTCAATAATACATGATTCCTCACACTGTTGTTCCATGTTACTGTATTACAGTACCATTTACTTTATTAGGACAATATCTCAAGTTTTTTAAAACAAGAATAACATAAGTGCAACAAACTGGTTTTCACAGAAGAGATGCTTCTACACTGTATACAATCAGCTAATGGAGCAGGTTCATGTTTTCTTATGAATACACAGTATATCCTAATGTGGTTAACAGGATGGTTTAACCTACTACTTCCTTATTATACAGACTGTGGCACAGAATTCTTCTGCAGTGATTGTAAGTCTTCTTAAGGAGTCAGAAAGGATTTGATTCGATTTTTAATTTATATCCCGCCCTTCTCAGCTTACGCCAACTCAGGGTGGCTAAACAACTTATCAATAATAAAATACAATTAATACAGCAAAAGTCAAAAAATAAACATCATCATATCAATAATACAGTACAATCAATATAACAAAATATCAGAAATAAACACAAATACAATATTACAAAACACAATACCATTGACACAGCAGTACTCCGCTGCACTCACCCAACCCTGGCAAGTCCAAATAGAAAAATAGAGGTGCTGACATCCCAGCAAACCCCAAATTTCTAAATGGGAGAGGGTCAGGGCCCTGGACGCCGGCGGTGATGGTGCTCCCGGTGTCCAGGTGCTGTGGGGGCCGCTCTGCCATACCCGCAGAGAAGACCAGAGGCAGCAGTAGCAGTCCGATTGCCTCACGATCTTTTAAACCTCCCGCCGAGGTAATGCTCTCTCAGTCAGCTTTGAGGGCCAGATGCCATTTTTCGAATTGAATTGAATTGTTTTTTTATACCCTGCTCTACTAGTGCTCGCACCACTCAGAGTGGCTTCCAACAATAGATAATATACAATGCAGAACATAATAAGATACAGTGCAATACATAATAAACATAATTTCTTATAATATAGATACAAATAAGAAAGGAAACATCCAAATACATAATACAAAATACAATAAGAATATGGTTACAAGTTACAGGGTTACATCATCACAAATCCATACAAAATACAGTAAATGTAAAATGGTACAGCATACATAACAAGACTGAGGCTCAACAAACCCGGCGGCGGTGGCCTCAGAAACAACAAAGTCCTTATGTCCATGAAAAGCCAGCACAGATGCTTCCACTCCCCCCCCCCCCGACAAATCAGGGGAGGAGCTCCGCACCTTAGCGACAGCTTCAGCAGAGACAAAGTCCCCCATGTCCACTAGAAGCTGGCTCAAGTGCTTCAACTTCCCCCACCAACTCGGGGGGGGGGGGGAGAAGCTCCATGCCTCGGCCACAGCGGCGGAGACAGCTGAAGCAGTCCATTGGCCCCGGGAGCAGCAGCAGCTGTGGGGAGCCTGCAAAGATCTTCACACCGGCCCCGGCCCGACGGCTTTTCCCCCCTCTCTGTCTGAGGAGGGGGTTGGCCTCGGGAAGCAGCAGCAGCTGTGGGGAGCCGGCAAAGATCTTCATGCTGGCCCCGGCCCGACAGCTTTTTCCCCCTCTCAGTCCGAGGAGGGGGCTGGCCCCGGGAGCAGCAGCAGCTTTGGGGAGCCGGTAACGGTCTTTATGCCAGCCCTGGCCCGATGGCTTCTCTCCTCCCTCTCGGTCTGAGGAGGGGGCTGGCCCTAGGAGAAGCAGCAGCTGTGGGGAGCCGGGAAAGGTCTTCATGCTGGCCCCGGCCTGACGGCTTTTCTCCCCTCTCATGCCCTGCCTGCATGATGGGGGTGGCCATTTTGTTCCAAAAGCTTCAAAAAGGTGGCCATTTTTTTCTTGAATGCCCTTGGAGGGATGGAGGACTACATGAAATGTTGCTGTGGCCTGGATCTTGCCCATGGGACTTAGGTTGGGAACTCCTAAAAACATCTACATGTTTATTTCTTTCTCTGTTCCATATCTAGAGCCTTGAAATATTGAGGGAGAAGGTTGGAATGTAATATCTAGAATCAATCCCTGATGTGGAAATGAGCCACACAGAAGAGGAATCAGATTTTGAAAAATTATTAATTACAAGGCGTAGCAGAGGCAACAGGGTTTCAGCCAGCACTGTGCCAGCATACTCATTTTGAGTGAGCTCTGATCCACTCCACAGCTCTGATATCTTTTCTTGACATATTAGAAGAATGATAATGTACAGACCCTGACACAAAGAACAATAGGAACAATTCACAAGACAACACAAGGATCCCCCACAGCAACACATCTCTGAATACGGCTGGGAATCACTGAGAGCCAGAAAGGCAAATGAAATATGGCAAATGAAAAGATTGGCTGGAAACATCAAGAATGTACGGCTAGGGCGGAAGAAAGGAAAAATAATTTGTGGTCAGACTGAGTACGACAAAATGAGAAGTTCACACCTGTCACATAATCGAATGAAAGAAGAAAATATAGTGCCACCGACGGCAAACTCAAATTGAGCTACCTTGAATCATTAAGAGAATTGATTTTCTATAGCCAGACAGATTTACACTTTTTCTGCAATAAGCAGTCTGTCCAGTACACAAAATGAAGATGTCATTAAATCATCACTTGCTGCCTGATATGCTACATAGCATGGCAGGATCTACGTCTAAGTAAATCATCACTTATGACCCCCTAGCTTTTATCTTTGCACCTCTAGTATTTTACAAAGAACTATCCACTGTCATAAAATACTTTAGAAGTTAGAACTAAGAGTTTATCAATCCTAAATTATATAGGTAGTTTACTATATAGAACTTGCATTACCAGAAAGCAAAGGGGTATTTTAAAGCTTCACTTCCCATTAAGACTGTTCTTTCTGTTTCATCTGATATATTCAGAACAAAATACAAGGAAAGGAAAAAAAAATTCTAACTGGGCAGTACAGAAGCAAACTTCCACAACCTCATATAAAAGCCAGTTTATACAACAGCTCCAGACCAAATACTGTAGTACATCTGTGTGCTTTGTCAAATTAGTATTTGCTGATTCTATACATCTGCTCCTATAGCAAAAAATTTTTTAGTTAGTACTGAAACTAAGTTCTTTGGATAAAAAAATAAAGGCTGCTTTAAGAATAAAAATTGTCATGGCAAGTTGAGGGCAAAAAAAATCCTGCTTTTGTTTTGTACTTGTATTTCATAACAAAAATAATTCTCTGTGGAAATTCCTTTCTTGAAAAACAAAGATTCCACAGCAGAAAACATTCAGTTCACATATGACTCATTTGAACAAAACAATAACAATCCTGTTATTTAAAGGATGATTTTTCATTTGTCAGCCCTAGCTTCACAAGACATGAATAGCCTTGGACGCGGATATTGTGGTAGCAGGTAACAAAAGTCTTTGTCTTTATACACCTCTCTGAAATGGATCATTTGGGGATAGGTAGGTGTGTTGTGCTGGGGGACTGCATGATAAAAGAGATTTGCCCGGTGGCAGCGATAGGTGAGAATTTGAAATTAAGGGGGGATCGAGCAGGCACTTTCCTCATGCATGCTGATGGAAGCCCGCTTACTAGATTTCAACTGGGGTCAGATTTTTCCAAGGCTTTGGAAAAGGCGGGGATTAAGGGGTGGAAGTTTTCCTCCCATTCCTTCCAAATTGGGGTGGCCTCCACCATGGCGGCTTTGGGCTATGGAGAGGAGATGATTAAAAAGGCGGGAAGGTGGACATCCAGCAAGTTCCGTACGTATATGCGTAGCTTGCCTTCCATCTGAGCGGGGGTGTTTTGCAGCTGCATTGCAAATAAGTTTTTTTGTATGTTTTAGGTATCCGCACTCCCACTCGACCTGCACTGTGGATTCTTGGGGACGAGCACATTGAAGGGGCGGCAAGTTGGGCCACGGGTAATTTCATTGGCTGAAAGCTGGGTTTTCACATGCACATGGTGGTGTGGGGAGGAAAGCTCAGTTGGGGCGTCTGGAGTATTCCAGAGGACCTGGACACTTTCCGGATGTACGGTGACCCTCAGGTGGTGGTACTTCACTTGGGGGGTGGGGTGTTGGGATATTTTAAAGAGTCAGTCTTGGCAGGATGGGCAGCCCAAGCCGTCTCTCGCATTAGGGCAGAATGGCCTGCTGTCCAAGTTTTCTTTTCAGAAATTCTGCCGGAAGGGGAAGCTCCTGGTGAATGCGAAAATACTGGAATGGATGTTTGAGCAAGGACAGGACATCATCGGGCACAACAGGATTAACAGACATGATGGGTCATTGTTTAAAGGGACTGGGAGGCAGTTGAGCCCTAAGGGCATGGACATTTTCTTGAGGGATTTGAGGGGTGGTATTGCTAAGTCATTGGAGGGGGGGCTCAATCAGATGTTCCGTTCGAGGGGTTTGGTGGAGGGGGGTAGAAATTTTGGTAGGAGGAGGGGCTCTTTCTATTTGGGTTAGTTCGTCCAGACCCCGGCTGGGATCATTTGAACTCTTCCCCGAGAGATTCACGGTTCCCCCTCCGTGTTTTCTGGCCCCTGTTTAGGGACAGTTTTTTCCTTCTGTAAATAGTTTCAATAAAGTGGCCCACGTTTCTTCCAAGCCAGAGTCTGTCATTTTTGGTTCAGAGGGATGGGGTAGCAAGGGTGATTTTTCATTTGTCAACCATAGCTTCACAAGACATGAATATGTACTTAGTGCTGTTGTTTTCTGTAAATTAAGATTGCATCATATGCATACTTATTTAGGTATAAAATACACTAAATACACTAAAATTAAATCCACAATACACACCCAGTGCAATATACAATGCCCAGGAGATTGCGGTATATCACAATATACTTTCACTATTTCCAGAAACTCATTTGCTCTGGTGCTGGACTGTCCCCTTCTCCCCTAATCAATGTAAATTCCACAAATGATTTCCATGTTCACAGTTCTAAATAGGCATTAGCTCAGGGGTCAGCAAACTTTGCTCTTCAGGTGTTCTTGGACTTCAATTACCAGACGCCCAAGTCAGTACACCTGCTGATCTGGTCCTTTGGGAATTGGACTGCAAGAGCATCTGGAGAGCCAAGTTTGCTGACCCCTGCTCTAGACCAAAAACATCCAGGATAAGTTAAAAACCACTGCTTTCTATTCAAAGCTTCTGAAGTTATTTAATTTTATTATTTAGACTTATATCACCGCCCGCTCGCCATGGTGACTCAAGGCGGCTTGCAATCAGTAAAACAACAGTCACAGTATAAAATCGGATCACAGTACTATGATTAAAATCAGTAAACTTAAACAGCTAAAATATTTAATCACTTTCAAAAGTTTTTGTTTTTTAAAGGGAGAGATAATACACCTTTCTGGTTTAGATAAGGTATCAAATAGAGAAGAGAAAGAATGGAAACCACACCTACTACAATATGAGAAAGCAAGATCTACTTTACATACCTTTGAGTTGGGTAAAGCCCTGGAAGAGTTTTGACTCTGGCTAGGACTTCGAAACTACCTCTTGTTCCATTACCATTCTGCTTCTTCTGTAAGCTTGGAAGACAGAGTTATATGTAAACAGGATGCTTTTTGCCCTGCAGGACCAGTTAGCCCAATTTATTAAGCAGATTCCAAATGGAAACCTCTGTCTAGCAGATACTGTAATAGTGCCTTTGATCCAGAATTGGATCTAGGAATTGGAGTCCCACTGTGGGGCATGGGCCACTAGACTAGAGCCTGACCCTTGCAGGTAACACTCTGCAGTTCATTTCTCATTTGGAAGAAATACCATGCACTTTCCTTCCGTTTGGAAGGGATACCATGTACTTTCCTTCCATTATTAATCTTTAAAGCACAATGCCAGATTGAATAACAAAACTCAGCAACGCCTTCTGAATTGCCCTCTTACATTTCTTCTGGATGCTGTAAATCAGATATAGGCAACCTATATCTATCATTTAGATTTTTTAAAAATTTTTATTAGCTTGTTGTACTTGAGAGAGAAGAAATAGTAAAACTACAGATACTGATTCTAAAATTAGTGTACTAAAGGAGGTTCAGTAAAGCAATTTTCCTGTCCATTATTCCTCTGTAACACCCCCTCCCCAAGCCTCTCCAGATATTTCAGTGGCATAATTAACTGTCTGTTTAAAGATAGTTTCCCCCTCTGCTGTTTTATTTCTAGTTCATTATTTTCCAGGAAGTAATGCTGCTTAGTTGTCACTGCAAACCTCCCTATCAAACATCTATCTCATTATCCTCCTCATTATGATTAATATGTTCTATGTTTCATATCTGCTGCAAAGAGATTGAGGTAAAATCGGTTTGCGATTTGTATTCTTTATTAAAATCTGAAGAAATTGCTAGACTGAATATATTAATTTGAAATATACTTTTTTCCTGCAGAGATAGAGATACTGTAGATATAATCTTGTAAATAGTACCATATAGCATTACATATTATATTAAAAACAAATTAATAGAGGCAAAATATTTTTAAACCAAATAAATCATTTCTTTCTTGAGGAAACATTTATGCTTTGGTTACTACTTACTTCATGGAACTCTCTCAAATATCGAAATGAGTTCCACAGCTCTCCTTCATTGAAGTCTTCTCTTAAATGAGAGTCCACGTTATAAGAAAAGGGTAATAGAAGAAACATTCTCAGGCATTCTTCACTTGGAGAAATGGCTTCCTTGTGTGGTAGATCTCACCTAGGGTAGGCAATTTCAGTGGGGCCAAGGGCCATTTTTTAGACTTGCTTCCAGCCCAGGTGGAGTGGTGTGGCCAAAGGAATGTATTTGAATGTTTACTGAGTAGTAGTATTATTTACTTTTTAATGCAGCAATTATGTACTGTAACGGTTGGTACAATCAGTTTTTATAAACTGAAACAATTTTTTTAAAATTCTGAAATGCCTGTTATACCTCACAATGCATGAGGGTACTGGGGGTCCCATGGGTGCCTGAGGGGCACAAAATGACACTGGACCCAAAACCCCATGTTCTCAGTCCATGATTTAGTAAAGGGGTCAGCAACTTGGGTCTTCGGTTGTTCTTGGACTTCAATTCCCATAAGCCCTGATCAGCAGATGTACTGACTTGGGCTTCTGGTAACTGAAGTTCGGGAACACCTGGAGAGCCATGTTTGCTGTCCCCTGGTCTAGTATATGCAGCTCTCCATGGAAAAAACAGATATTTATAAACAAACTTTGTACTGCAGAGGCCTCTTCTTGATCACTGTCTTATGGCTCATGCCAGTGGTGGGCTCCATCCAGTTCGGACCAGTTTGGGCGAACCGGTAGTAAAACTGGCTGGCCCCGCCCACTGCCCTGCCCTGCCCTGCCCCACCCACCTTCTCCTCCTCCTCTCTCCCCAAGCCAGATGAGTCTCCAACATCCTTGCTGCTGCAGTTACTATTTAAAGGAAAATTAGAGCATCAAAGTGTAATTGCTAACTAATGGTCTGACAAACTGGAGTCGATCCACAAAAGCTCACATTAAAATACAGCAGTTTAACCGTGCCCACCCAGTCACCTGGCCATGCCCACAGAGTTGGCCATGGCCACAGTGTGGTAGTAAAAAAAATGTAGCCCACCACTGGCTCATGTCTGTGTCCTCCAACCTTTCCCAATCAGATATGATGGCCACACTAGCTGTGGAATACAACGTTAGATTCTGACACAGTGAAGGCTGAGCGAAAATGTATCTCAAGTCACATTGTAATAATAAGTGAGCACATGATATAGGTCAAGTTTGTTGCCCAGGATCAAGCAGGAATGCAAGGAAAAAAAGAAAAAACAGCACCTCAGCCTAGGGCAATGATGGCAAACCTTGGTACTCCAGCTGTTCCTTGAAATTCAATTCCCAAAAGCCCTGATCAGAAGGAGTGCTGATCTGGGCTTCTGGTAACTAAAGTCTAAGAACACCTGGATTGCCTAGGTCAGGGGTTCTCAATGTTTTTCCCGCTGCGGGCCGCACCAGGCCCCTCGAATCGCTGAGCAGGCCAGACACGTGGTTCCCTCCAGTGTAAACATTGCCATAAAATGAATCTGCAGCTATCGTAAACACATTTACGACAGCCACGGGCACTAAACCACAACTTTCAGCAGCCACTGCGGCACGGCACGGCCAATCAGGGAGGCCAGCATGGGTGTGGGAGAGGTGGGACAATGTCGCAGCCAATCAGGGAGGCCAGCAAAAAAACCTGACCACAGCGCAGCCACGCACAAGAGCGATGTGAGAGCCTGTGCAAGCACGGAGGGGGTAAATAGTGGCAGAGGCCAAGGAGCATGAAGAGGCAGTGAGGCTGGCAGAAGGAACAAAGGTAGGGCTGTGGCCGGACGCACAGCCAACCCAGCCAACACCGGATGTGCCGCCGCCACTGTGTGCCCTGAACCGGCAACGGCCTGGAACCACGGGATGGTCCCCCTTGCCCCCTCAGCCACACAGCCATACCGGGTACGGCAGCATCATGGCACACCCCATGCCAGACCCAAGACACCTCAGTGGGATCCCGACTGGCCGGGGAAGACATTGTAGCTGCATCCCTGGACTGCAGAAGGTTTGGATTTGGAATAACATGATTTTCCTTTCACCTCATTCCTTCCCAGTCCCACCTTTATTTCATCTCTCTTGCTTGTAGATCTCAGACAGTACAGCAGTTTTGCTGACATCTCTCTGCTGACAATTTCTCAGATGAACCAGCAGAAAAGGGTACTACTGGCAGTAGATGCTTCTGCCTTTTCCTTACCTATTCATAAGTGCCTATTCCTATTTTATAGGCAGCACATATTTGAGGCAGGTTTGCATTATTAAACTTCCACTTAATGCAGCTTCCCCCTCCCCCATCATTAATTGGACATTAACTGCTCACTGCAGTTTGTGGACTTCTCTGTCCCTGGATCGCAACATCACAGAGAGGCCAAAAAAATATATAAAAGATTGAAATAAAGCTACTCTTTTAGCTATGTCCAATAAGAGTTTACAAAATCAGAAACTTTTTTGCTTTGTAATAAACCGGCTGAAAAATTCCCATGGTTTGTGATAACTGCAAATAATTTCACCCTACAAAATCATTAATGATCTAATATCCAAAGTCTGTATCGTGCCTTTTAGACTTCAAAAGCTTTTTCTTTCAGTCCCTTCTCCCATGTGTCTTTGTTTCCTGCTCTTTCATCTTAATTAACTGTCATTTCACAATCATCACTTTTCTCCAGCAACTCCTGAATTGCTTGAGGACTTAATAAGCTTTTTCCTTTAAAAAAAAATTAATATCCTAACTGTAGCTATTTTTAGAAGCCTTAGACACATCTAGCATGTGTGTCAGCTTGCTTCCTCCTGAATTCCCTACATGTTATAGGAAATCCTTAGCTAATTTTAAAAACTGTCACAACTACGTAGGAAGCACTGATGAGAACAAGACACTAGGGTTTTAAGACCCACAGGTCCAATTAATTTAATCAATGGAGAGATTTTAGTAAGTTGGGTTTTTGTTTTTTGTTTTAGGATCCCAGACTATGGTTTGATTCAGACAAAATATTCCATGGTTTAATTTACAGTAATGGGCCTTTCTGAGCCTATGCTAATCTCTCAATATTCATGAGCTTGGTTGGGTATCTGGCTAAATTAATGGCTGAATGGGAGATTGAACCTGAGTTTTCTTTGCATAAGCTGCTATACTATTCTATTAATTATAAAGTTAATGAAGAAAATGAGAGAGTGATCTTGATCCATGGAGTTCTCTCAATATTGCACAATATATTAAGATATGAAATAATAAAATATTTGAAAAGAGAGAGGGATAGTAGGTATTTTCTGCTAGCATACTCTGTTATTCTAAAACAGTGGTTCCCAAAGTGGGGCACACTTTGGGGCACACCAGAAGCCTAAGTCAGTACACTGGCTGACCAGTGCTTTGGGGAATAGACTTAGGCTTCTGGGAATTGAAGTCCACAAACTAAAGTTTGGGAAACACTGTTCTAAAACATAATTTGGGTTTTACTAGGTAACCATTAGTTTTCCTTGATCTTAGTTGGCTCATTACTCAGTTTAGTGGTAAGGCACCTGCCTACTGAGACTAGCAGTCAATTTGATCCTTGATTGTGTCTTCCATACTGCAGGACACTGATTTTCACCTTTATTTTCAGGAACCATTGGTTCGTATGGAAGCTAGACAACCAAGTTCCCTGACAAAAAATCAATATAAGCAGAAATTGTCCTTAAAAGATGAATTTGCCAGTAATCTTCTCCAGCAGAGTGAAAAATGTGGAGGAACATATGGTGCATCTTAGAGCACACAACAACGGGGAGGCTCATAATCTCTGGACATAATATAAAATGAACACATCCATTGTTGTATGTAAGCATTTCCTGGTGATCCCTCAGTAGTTTCTTAGCACATGGATGCATAAAGAAAATATTCCTTGGAGACAGAAGGTCTAAGAACTCCAGTCACAAATTTATCCCATTGATACAAAAGCTAGATCTGCCCTAGAAGAGTACAGTTCTCTAAATTCGTGCTCTGCTATTCTTTCCTATCCTCACTCACCACCCAAAAAAGGTATGGAAATATTCCCTCCTTAAAAATATTTAAGAAATCCGTAAAAACCACTTTATTTGATGTCTCCCCGCTGATTAGTTTATTGGCTTGGTTCTGAACCCAAAGTTTTAATGTATTTATTATAGTCATTACTCCTGGAGGGGTGGTTATTGTTTTTATGGCTTACTTTTTAGTTTATACCTAATGTATTGGATTTTAACACTGTAAACTGCCCAGAAGGAGGAATTTTTCTTCTCCAATGGTGCAGTATATAAATGTATTACAGACAGACAGCATGAGAGAACAGTAAAATCCTTATCAAGATTGCTCAAACTGCATAAACTATAATGAGCAGAAAAACCATCTTAGCCACTCAGTGCCTTCAGAAATGGATGGTTTTACACCTTCTCCAGACAAGAAAGAAACAGCTCCACAGCTCGCCCTGGAAAGTGAAAAATCAGTGATCAAACAAAAGTAAAATGCTTTTAAAAGTCCCACTGATCTCAACAGGGAAGAAGAAACAGAAAAACAGGTATTTAACCCTTCTTCTGAAATGAATCAGATGGCTCAATTGTACTTCCTTGTTGTCACCTTAGAGGAGATATGATTATTGGAGATAATTAAGATCATCGCAATATGTGAATCTTACGAATCAATGCCTATAGCTGTCCTACCTCCATTGCTCTATCAGCACAGCATGCCTACTTTCAGTTGCTACACCTAGAGTACAGCAATGGAGTCAATTGCTATTTGATGATTCATCACTTACATAAACCCCAGTGATCAAATTGGTCCACTCTGGCTGGGACTACAACTGCATTCACGCCAAAGTACTCAGATATCAGAAAGCTCATCTTTGGAAAATAATTTCTTCCCTCGGTTATTTTTATTAAGAAGGTTGGACAGGTATAACTTGTTCAGGTTGTAGATAGGTATGTGCATTGCCTTCAGCTTTTGGAAAGAAAGGCAGGTTGTAAATGTTAGAATAAATAAATAAAATCTATACCTATAAAAAGAAGATGTTGCCTTGTATGTGATGAATACAAATTGACACTCCTGCACCTGGCAAGCTGTAACTTGGCACACAGGTCCCTTGGGCATGCTGGGTTATGACTGGGGGGTTCCGGCGTCCCATTTCGGGGTTTGCACCCTGAAAAATGGGGGAAAGGGGAAAACTGCGACCCCCTGGGTGCTTTGCACACTGAAACAAACCCCCATGGTGCCTTGGGCAAAAACTCGTAAAAAACACATCCCGCGTATGCACGCCAGCACGGAAACAGCAATGACCGCCCTCAGCGCGGCCGCTCACAGGAACGGCCTGCCAGTGTGTGTGTGCATGGCAGTGGGGAAGACACCTGGGTCACTGAGGCCAACAGTGCCGCCGCCCCTGCTGCTGCCACAGCCAAACACTGGGCTGTGGCCGCATTAGCAGCCACAGCTTCCTTCAGCGCCGTCTTCTCCGGGCCGAAAAGAAGAAGAGAGTGGACAAGATTGACAGGCCACCCCACATCATCATTCCTGGGCCCGCCTGAACGCAGAGCTGGGAACAGCCGATGGGTCAAGCCTTGCGGAGCCCAGCAAGGTAAAGAGGGCCGGCAAGGTAGAGGGGCAAGTGAGGCCCAGGAACCAGTGAGGAGAACCACGGAGGGGGCAATAGGCAGGTGGGCTCACCGCTACTAGGCCCAAAAGGACCCCATGCCAGTGAGAGTGGTGGAGACAGGGCCTGGCAGGGCTGGGGGTGAAAGATGGTGTCGGAGTGGCTTGGGAACAATGGGGAACCACACACCAGACATGGACCCCCGTGCGGAGCAGGGGCACAGAAAAATATCCCCGGGCAAAGCCGGGCCTCAGCTAGTAAATAATATTTTATTTTTTACAGCTAACTAGACTCTACATCAGGGGTTCGCAACCTATGGCCTGTGGGCCAGCCCCAGCCCACAGCACCATTTCATATGGCCCAGTGCCCACGCTCCCACCACCACCCTTGCTCCCGCTGCCAGAAGCAGAAGTAGTGAAAACAGCCAAAAATGGGCTGTAAATGCAACCGCAGCTGTCGTAAATGTGTTTATGACAGCCGCAGATGCATTTTATCCAGCATTTATGGTGGGGGCAACCACATATCCGGCACACTTAGCTGTCTGAGGTGGCATTGTCTGGCCTGCAATGGGAAACTGTTGAGAACCCCTGCTCTACATCATACATAGATAACTAATGAATCAGAATGAAAAGCTATTTGACTTTTTCAGCTCAAATGCTATCAATTTAATACATGTCCATATGTTATATACTCAAAAGCATTTCCCAAAGTTATTTTTGTTATTTAAAATATTTTATAGTATTTGAATGACAGAAGAAATATTTCACTGACTCCTTTAATATTTTTACTCAGCAACATTACATAAATCCTATTTTAAATCTTCATGAGGGGAAAATCTCTCAGAAGGAACAACTTTGAGACGTTTTGATAACCAGCCAGGTTCAGTCAGCTATAGTTGTTAAGCTGGTGCAGGCAGTACAGTATTCTGGGGTGCTTTTATGTCTAATTCTATCCAATTTGTTAGCTGGAGGTGGGTGCTGTGTCCACCAACTGTTGTGCAGGCTGTTCATACAAAAGAATAACATTAGCATCTGGATGTGAAATATCTTTTGTCAGTGTAGAAGAATAGTGTCATATGAATAGGAAATTACTTTATTCCTTTATACTTGCAATGAGTACACAGAGTAATAAAGAAACTGACAGATTTCTCCCCACCACCAGTGCCATACAACATGCATCATTCATCATGACTGGGGGAGATTCTTTATGGCACAGATAAAACCCCTCAATAAACTTTAAAACTGTTTATCAGTTTGTTCCATACAATCAAGTAGCTTCTGCCTGCTCACTACAAAGAGGCAGAAGATTTGCCTAGTTCACTACATTTCTTTCAGCCTTTTATATTTTGTTCTCCAAATTCCAGCCAAGACTATATAGGTGCAAACAGTGATGCACTGCAGCAGGTTCTGTAGAACCGGTAGCGGAAATTCCCCCAGGCCATGCCCACTTGGTTGGCCATGCCTACCTCCATAGCCCATAATGCAGGATGTTTGGCCACACCCACAGATTTGGCCCGCCCACAGAGTAGGTAGTAAAAAAAATTGCAGTGCATCACTGCGTACAAGACCTATTCACTATTACAGTGAAACTGATGTGCTTGAACCCAGAAAAGTCCTTCATTGCAGAGATTAAAAATGACAAGTAGTTTCACCTCAGTTTTCAATGTCACCTGTAGAATTTTTTATATTGGGTGTTGTATTGCTTATGTTTGTTTTTTTAAATAACTTTCAAATCATGTTAATTCATGAATTGTTTTAATATAATAATTTATAGCTGCCTGATAAATTCTGGGGGCTGCAGTCCAAAGTCATTAATCTGCATCTTATCCATGTTAAATCAAAATTGGTAAAAAAACCAATTTCTGATTAAATAGAATAATAATAATAATAATAATAATTTCATGTCAGAAATTATTCTGGGTTGAAAGGATTTTTGCGGGAAAATTTCCACTCAGGGAACACCCAAATGAGGCTCTTTTCATGTCCCCAAGAGCTGGGACAGAGATGGGTGCTCAATCTGTCATGTAGTACCTGGGTCTCAAACTGTTGACTTGCCAGCCTTCCAGCTAACAAGGTGAGCTTCTTAACCACTGAGCCACCACAGCCCCTATTAAATAGAATAAAGCATATAAGCAAACTACACCCTTGATTGACAGTGTGAAAAAAGAATTGTATTGTAATAAATTAGGTAACTGTCATTAACAGCACCAGAAGTAACATCTAATATTGCTTTGGCACCTTTTCTATCCTGACACTATTCTTTCCATAAATCCCATAAGCTTTGGTAAGCAACAACTCCCATCTCTTCAAGGAACTTCAGTTGTTTAAAAAAACAAATTAGGCATTATGCAGGGCACTTCCTGGTGTAAAAATAAATAAATAATACAACTCAAAAGAAGATTCACTGGTAGGTTCTGATGTTGATTGCCATTGCAGTGTGCAAGACATATATTAAATATGTTGTTTTCATTAGACACTAGCTGAGGCCCCGGCTTTGCCCGGGGATGTTTTTCTGCACCCCCGCTCCGCATGGGGGTCCCCGTCTGGTGTGTGGTTCCCTGTTGTTTCCAAGCCACCCCCGATGCTGTCTTTAACCCCCACCCACCCTGCCAGGCCCTGTCCCTGCCTCTCTCGCCAGCACGAGCTCCTTTTGGGCCTAGCAGTGGCAAGCCCACCTGCCTGTCGTCCCCTCTGCAGTTCTCTGCCCCAGGTACTGTGCCCGGTTCCTGGGCCTTGCTTGCCGCTCCACCCCTGCCAGCCCCCTTTACCTTGCTGGGCTCCTCAAGGCTTCACCTGTCGGCTGTTCAAGTGGAGGGCAGCCATTGCCACTGTTTCCGCATTGGCACACATGCATGGGACACGTTTTTTACGTGTTCTCACCCAAGGCACAATGGGGGTTTGTTTCAGCATGCAAAACATCATGAGAGTCGTAGTTTCCCCTTTTTTTCATTTTTGGGGTGCAAACCCTGAAACAGGATGCAGGACAGACACAACCCAGCATGCCCAAGGCACCTCTGTGCCAAGTTACAGCATGCCAGGTGTAGGGGTGTCGATTTGTATTCATCACATACAAGGCGACACCTTCTTTTTATAGGTATAGATTGAGTAATCAAAGAAGAAAGTGAATTCAGTGATTTTACATGTTTAAAAAAGAGTGGAGGCAGCATGGTGCAGGCAGGACCATTAATTGGATAGGTGTTCCTATATGATCAAACAGCTACATGGTGCCACGCTCCCTTATGCTTTACCCTATGCCTTTAATCTCATTCTCGAAGGGGTATGGAGGGACACGTCATTGTTCTCCTCTTCCTTCACAGTAGAGTCTCTTTCTAACCATTATACTATCTCATCAACCCACTGATTTCTTGACCAAGTTCTTCTAGATCACCTTTGAGCTCTGATGTAACATTCCACAGAAGATATTTAGAGGCAAGCCATCTGAATCGATAACTCCTCACATGAAATTCTGATATTAAAGGGTCAACTCTTCACAGTTGTTCATGATGAATATTCTGTGCATATACAATTTCATGTTGTTATTGTTTTTCTATTTCTTCTCATACAAGTCAAAAGTTGCATATCTCAAGATAAAACAGGCAAAATAACCAAACAAATTGATAGACTGGAGGTGATTAAACAACATTTAATTTCTAACCTAATGACAGCTACCCTTAGGAACTCATGTACCTAAATAGGCAAAGTATAAATGGATCATATATAAATAAACATTTGCAATCAGGCAAAGAATAATCTCTCTTCTCTCAAAACATCCAAAGTATTTGAACAGAACAACATTGGATATTCTACAAATGCTTCCTAGTCATAAACTCATATTTTTGTGTTTGACATATGCTTCCCTGATGACAAATTTGTGTGTGCCTATTCAACAAAATCCTTACACAGATCAGCCTTAATCAAATATGAGAAAAAATAGTAACCAAAGCTATAAAAAGCAGCATCTGTTTTAAGCAGTCATTTTAGTTGAAGTCTATCCTCAGATGAAGCCAATGTAATGCACATTAGCTATTAAATTGCTAAACATGTCATATATCTTATCTGCTAATTCTCTCTACAAATTGGGAAATGGGTTGTCATGAGAATTCTCTCATCTCCGTCAGTTTACATCACAAGGTATCTCCTGCTAGGAAAATCTACCCTGTTAAGAAGTAGAAGTGACTCTTCTCCAAATGTAACCAGAACCAGCACTGGTTTCAAGAGCACATCCAGTTCCTGGTCATCCCTGGGAATAATTAATGTCTAGGGCATTCAGCAGAAAGATTTGAGTACCTTACCTTGGGCAGAAGGGGCAAATTTTAAATAATATGGCAAATATTCTCCTGTGGTTGCATAGAACATATGCAAAAAAAACTACCACTTCTTTCAGTTAAAATACAGTAGATCCTTGTTGTCATTACTCTCAGTAGAAGCAGGAAAAGTAATTAGAAGTCCCCCAAAGTTTCTAACACCAGTCTTCAAAAACAAAGCAGCAGGCATTTACAAATTATAGACATAACAAACCCTCCTGTTTATAGACATGGGATATTGTGCTTCCATGATTAAAACACTAGAAAATGGTCTGATATTGTTGCCAGCAGGAAAAAGGATGCAAGCTTTACATAGGAATGTTGGCAACACCAATAGTAGTAATCAAGATGGTTTACATTTACTGCACATAGAGAATAGTACCGTTCACACAGAAACATCAAGCAAGGGAAAAATCTCAGAAACTGACTCCTTTTTTCATCAGTTAAACACTTCTCATCCAAACACAATTACAGGCTGACATTTCTCTTGAAAGTAGTAGTAATATTTGTGCAGGATTCAGTCACACAGTATATTTTCAAAGAAAGAAAAACCAAGATCTATACCTATAAGGAAGGGGTGTGGTGGTACGTGTGCAGAATGCATACCTACACCCTAGAGCCTATCCCGTAATGCTCTGCACACACCAACCTTTGTCCCCAAGATCAGTGCCGCGAGGGTCTGGGGGCCGAGAATGGGGCCTAAGCCCCACAAATGGGGAAAAGAATGGAAACTACAACTCCCATGGTGCCAAGGGAGAAAAATGGCAGTTTAACAGCCAGGCCTGGAAACAGAATGTTGGAGAGAGCTGATTTGCATGTTGGACTGTGATTGGTTGAGTGAATGACTGACAGAGAAAGGTCCTGATGCGGATGGAACAAACCCATTCCATTTAAGCCTCTACAGCACTGGAATGAGACACTTTCAATGTACATCAATGCTGTGTGAGTGAGAGACACAGAGAGTGTGTGTCTGTCTGTGTGTGCAAGACAATGCACAAGACAGTGGGTTCCAGATCAGTCACTTGTGGGTGTGGGTCTGAATTAGAGATAGAGAGAGAGAAAGAGACTCTGTGTTGGGGTGTATCAGGGTCCAAAAAACCTAAACATACAACAAATACCCCCCCGGCCAAGGCTGGGTAATTAGCTCTCATCCTTCCTTCCCTACTTCCAGCCATTCTTCTCCCCTTCCTTCTTTCCTTCCCTCCCTCATTCTAACCCTCCCGTCTTCCTTTCCTCCTAAATTTCCCCCTCAATACCTACCATCCCTCCCTCATCATCGTGCTGGGGTGAGTCTGCCCAGGTTCCTTTACTGAGAGCCAGGAGCATCACAAACGGTGTGGGGGGAGGGAAAAAGGAAAAAAAAACATCAAAGACGGGCACCTATGTTAGTAGGATTATATAAGTAAGGTTAGGCAATGCATACCTGTATTTGGTTTGTGTAACAATATGACCTGTACTGGCTACCCACGTGCTGACACTGACTGGGACATCCAGCAAAGACTTGAGTAGAAGGTAAGTCTCTCCCTTCTGTTCTTCTGGAAAGATTTCCAGAAGATTTCTAGCTAGTGTCCGATTGGACACTAGCTAGAGCCGCTATTAGGGCCTACCTAGTGGCGATCGGGGTGGTGAGGAGGCAGCACTTCACCTCCCTTATTGCCTCCACTGATAATCGCCCAGCCACCCTGTTTCGGGTGACCAGGTCCCTCCTGGGTAGGGCGGGGACTGTGCCTGGTTGGCAGGGATCGGCTGAGGACTTTGCTGACCATCTGGTGGAGAAAATCGATCGGATCCGCTCGGGGTTCACACTTGGCGTGGACGGGGAGGGTCCGAGGGGAGCCAGTGCGCAGTCTTGCGGTGTTACCTGGGATCGGTTTGATCCTGTTGCCCTGGATGAAGTGGACAGGCTCCTTGCAGCGGTCCGTGCCACTAATTGTCCATTGGATCCCTGTCCCGCCTGGCTGGTAAAAGCCTCTAAGACGGTGACAGGTGGCTGGGTCGGGGCTATAATTAACGCGTCTTTTCAAGAGGGGATATTTCCTGCACTGCTGAAACATGCTCTTGTGCGCCCCCTCCTGAAGAAGCCATCCCTCGATCCAGCAATCCTAACCAACTACAGACCTGTATCCAACCTTCCTTTTTTGGGGAAGGTTCTGGAGAAGGCAGTGGCACGTCAGCTGCAGGGGGTGCTGGATGAAGCGGAATATCTGGACCCATTCCAGTCAGGATTCAGGCCTGGATATGGTACTGAGACTGCATTGGTCGCGCTGATGGATGATCTCTGGTGAGAGCGGGATGGCGGTCATCCGTCCGTCCTTGCTCTTCTTGACCTCTCAGCGGCCTTCGATACTGTTGACCACGGTATCCTTCTGGAACGGCTCCGAGGATTGGGGATCCAGGGTACGGTGTGGTCCTGGTTTTCCTCATTTCTGAGGGGCCGGACCCAGTCGGTGTGGTTGGAGAGTGAGAGGTCGAGTCCTAGGCCCCTAAAATATGGGGTGCCTCAGGGCTCTCCTCTCCTATTTAACATCTACATGAAGCCGCTGGGTGAGATCATCCGTTCCCACGGGGTGCGGTACCACCAGTACGCGTATGACACACAGTTGTACATCTCGGCCCGTGGGAACCCCAGTGATGCAGTCAAAGTCCTTTCCAGCTGTCTGGAGGCGGTTGGGGTCTGGATGGGGGCAAATGGGCTACAGCTGAATCCTAGCAAGACTGAGTGGCTATGGATAGGGGGTCCTGTGTTATCCCGGGAGCTACCATCTTTGGTTTTGGATGGGGCTGTTTTGCCCCAGACCAACCCGGTGCGCAACTTGGGGGTCCTCACTCACGCTCTGGTGATCTCCAGACTAGACTACTGTAATGCGCTCTACATGGGGCTGCCCTTGATGACCATTCGGAGGCTGCAGCTGGTCCAGAATGCCGCGGCCCGGGTGGTGATGGGGTGTGGACGTTATGCCCATGCCTCACCACTGCTTCGGGGGCTGCACTGGTTACCAGTTTGTCTCCGGGTGCAATTCAAGGTGCTGGTTTTGACCTTTAAAGCCCTACATGGTAGTGGGCCAGGGTATCTTAGAGACCGCATCGCCCTAAGGACGTCTGTCCGTCCAACCAGAGCGGACCGGAGGGGCTCTCTAATTGTGCCATCAGCCAGGGGGGCTCGCCTCTCTGGCACAAGGAGGAGGGCCTTCTCCGTGTCCGCACCAGCCCTTTGGAACCTCCTGCCTGTGGAACTGCGTCTCCAGACGGAGTTGTTGCCCTTTAGGAAGGAACTAAAGACCTGGCTGGCGGGCCAAGTTTGGGGTGCGGGTGGGGATGGGGGTACCGTTGGGTGGTTGGTATAGAGAAGTGTGCCTTCCCCCAAGGTCCCTTCGGTTCTTGCGCACCTTTTAGGGGTGGGTTATTTTTTTTAACTTTTTTAACTTTTAACTTTTTTATCATGTGTCTTTTATGTATTTACTGTCCGCTATGTAAACCGCCCTGAGTTGGGTTGTACCTGAGTGGGCGGTATATAAGCGTGAAAAATAAATAAAATAAATAAATCAGAGAAGCAATAGTATCTTTATGCTCTTCAACGTCCCCACCAGAAATCAACAAATGAATTGGTTTCAAGCCAGGAGAGAAAGGTAACTGGCCTCTCTAGATAACAGCTGATTTTGGATGGTCAGAATAGACCACTGCTGGTCAGAATAGAACTTAGTCAAGATCAGTGTATCCCAAACTTTGGTTTTTGGACATCAATTCCCAGAAGCCTATATCAGTACATTGGCTGATCAGTGCTTTTGGGAATTGACTTAGGTTTCTATGAATTGAAGTCCAAAAACCAAAGGTTAGGGAACACTAGTCTAGATGGAGAAATATCTACAAGATAGTTTATATATTTGTATAAAGGTTTACAGGGAACTGCGGTGGCTTAGTGGTTAAGACACTTAGCTAGATGACTGGAAGGTAGGCAGGTCAGCAGTTAAAGACCCAAGAGTCACATGACAGAGTGAGCTCCTGTCATCTGTCCCAGCTCCTGCCAACCTAACAGTTTGAAAATAAGAAAATTGCAAGTAGATAAATAGGTGGTGCTTCAGTGGGTAAGGTAACAGCATTCCATGCACTCAGGCATCTAGTCATGCCTGCCACATAACCATGGAAACATCTGCAGATGCTGACAGTGCAGGCTCTTTGGCTATAAATGGAGATGTGCACCCTAGAGTTGGATACGACTGACTTTCGAGCAGGTGAGACTTTTACCATTACTTACAGAAACTGCAGTCCTTATTCTTTCTACGTAGCAAAAAGTATGTGGTACTAACCATTCTACTTCAAGTTATGCAAGATTGATCTTTTCAGCTTATTTGATCTGTTTAAAATCTAGTGACTTATAAGCTTGCTTGCTTCTATACTAGGTGTGTGTGTAAAATAGCTTTTCAAAATGTCATAACTTTAAAAACTCCCCCAAATTTGACACAAAACAAGAACACACTGCCTACTATATTTGTGCCAAGTTTGACGCTCATCCAAACTCGTTTCAAAAATTAAAAAATTGTTTAGGGTGCCCTCTTTTTAGAATTGCAAAATATCACTGCACTCCCAGTGCAATGATAATGGAAAGGAACCCTTGCTAACAGCAGAAGGCTGTTCTGAAGATCAAAGCAGAAATGCCACCATGAAAGCCAAATGGCCAGAGGTATCAAATGTGGAACTTTTCAAACGTTCTTGATATAAATTGCTTTGCATTTCCATAGTGCAAACAGCTGAGAAAAGATTTTTTTATAATTTTACATACTGATATGTTCTGTCGTGAGACTGTAGTAGCTTAGTGGTTAAGACGCTGAACTTGACAACTGGAAGTTCTGCAGGTCAGCAATTTGAGACCTAAGAGCTGCATGAAGGAGTGAGCTTCCATCTCTGTCCTAGCTCCTGCCAATTTAGCAGTTCAAACGCAAGAAATTGCAATTAGATAAATAGGGACTACTTCGGTGGAAAGGTTAACAGGTATCTAGTCATGCCTGCGACATGTCCACGGAAATGTCTGCAGACAGTGCTGGCTCTTTGGCTGTAAACGGAGATGCGCACTGAACCCCAGATAGGACTGGCTTTCGAGCAAATACGACCTTTACCAGCCTCTGTAACAGCTCTTCGCCTTGCTCACTGGCTATAATTTGTCATACTGCATCAAAAATGAGCAAGTCACACATCATTCAAAAGACATGAAGAAACCTCCAACTACACTTTTGTAAATATGGATGCATCCTGGTCTCACTCTGCATCAGATATACGTGATGTGTCCATTCTGCCTATCATCTTTGCAAAGAGGTGCTTTAACAATCCATGTGTTTTAACACCTCAATTGTAAGAATATGTTGCCCTTTCAAATACCTCAGCTCTACAAATTTTAAAAGCGAAATGAATGTGCTACAAGGCAGTGTTGAAATATGAGAAGTAGGGACAAGGGTTAGTAACAAAATTCTACTCTAGATAGCCTATTTATATTTTTATATTTTACTATGTATTCTCCAGTTTTCTGCTATACCATGTATAAATAAACCTGCACCAATGGCAGCTTATTTTCTAAACACTGCCTTCAGGACGCAAGTCTTAGAGCCTGGAAAAATATGCCACATTCTGGGATCCAGTATCACATTTTCTTGCCACCAAGGCTCGTCAATATATGATCTTTTCCCTTAACCTTTTATATCTGCCCTTTGCTGCATCCCAATATTACAAGATGATGCAATCCCAAGATCCATGGCGACCGTCAACATCACACACAAAAATCTCCTATATACTGTTTCTGTAGCTCCTCATTTTGCAACAACTCTTTTCCCAGATAGTTTTTAATCTTGTATTTGAAAATATTTAAATATAAACTAAAACTGGAACATGTGAGAATATCCTTTCTGTTTAATCATTTAAAAGAACATACTGTATATACTCAAGTATAAGCCTACCTGAATATAAGCAAAGGTACCTAATTTTGACCTGAACACCCAGGAAAATAGATTGACCCAAGTATAAGCTGAAGGTGGGAAATGCAGCAGCTGCTAGTGAGTTTTTATAATCAAAATACATGAAAATATGGAAAAGTAATTAAATTGTTAGCACATCTCAATCAAGTACGGTTCTCGGACTCTTGTGGTCACTGACCTGAGTTTAAGCCCATTTCCCTTTGGGGGGCTCATTTTTGGGGCTAAAAAACTTGGGCTATACTCGAGTATATACGGTAATGTTGTCTGTGAGGCTTTCCAAATGCTAAGAGAGCCCACATTTTATTTATCAGTAGCTGCATATGTGAACATTACCATTTCAAGCCAATTTTTACACCCAAATACACTATGACTGAATCATGACTTTGAGGCATTTCTGTGGATTATTTCATCTTTATTGAATATGGATATGTGCATATAGATTCACAAACAGTCATCATTTAAAATGACCTTGTAACTCCATATATATGATATTTGTGTCAAAGCAATGGGGAAATATCACAAATGGCAGAATGATGATGTTTTCAATGAAAACAAGAAGCCAGAATTTGACCTGTTTCCATGGGAACAATAGGATCACTAGACAGTGGAGCTCTAAAGGAGGAAAATTGCAAATGCTTGGCAGAGAGAAATCTCTTTGCGTTTACCTTTTTCTCATGTAATTTCACACATATTATCAATTAAGCCATGGGATGACAGAGTCAATATTTCTCACATACCTTAACTTATCAAGCAACAGGTGTCAGCCAGGCTCACAACTGCAGTTCTCCCAACACTATTATTAGTGCATTCCAGCAGACTGCTTATCACAGCCCTCTCCTGTTAACCAGTACTACCTTGGAAAACATAGGATTAAAAGAGGGTGGAACTGTCAGAAGAGTATTAGGTCACACCACCTTGAAAGCCAGTTGTTCCTGACTCTAGGGTTCAGTGCTCATCTCTGTTCATAGCCAAAGAGCTAGCACTGTCTGCATCTGCAGACATTTCCGTGGACATGTGGCAGGAATGCCTCAACACCAGAGTGCACAGAACACTGGTCCCTATTTATCTACTTGCAATTTCTTGCTTTCAAACTGCTAGGTTGGCAGGAGCTGGGACAAGACAGGAGCTCACTCCGTCATGCAGTACCTGGGAATCGAACTCCGACCTTCCAGTCAGAGTTCAGCATCTTAACCACTTGAGCCACCACAGAAGAGTATTGCCATATTCTAAATCCCCCTTTTAAAACCACAATCTGCAGTTTTTTTATGTATTGAATTGTCCCTTAGGAGGAACCATTTTCATATGGTATGCCTAGAAGGTGTCTGATTAATACTAATATTAAGACTAATATTTTTTCTGTCTCTAAATAAATGGCACAGACTTATTTTATTCAAATAGCAAAGTTGCTTTCCATGTTTATTCTTTTGAGATATATCAATAACAGTTTTCTGGCTAATGGCATTTATCGGAAATGTCTGCAGAAGCAGACAGCGCTGGCTCTTCGGCTTTGAAACAGAGATGAGCACTGAACCCTAGAGTCTGATACAACTGGCTTTCAAGCAAGGGAAACCTATCATCAATAGTATCTGGGAACATTGGACCAGTAGTATCTGATCTAGTGATATGATGAGTGAAGGATTCAACAGGTTATTATTCTTCATGCCATCTATGGCCACTCATAGGAATGCAGGAAACTCTTGTAATAGGATCAGGCTTTATTACTTACCCTATTTATTACCCTAACTCTGCCCCATAATGTTCAAGGTGGCCTGCATGGTTCTCCTTCTCCCTTCATTTCACAACAGTCCTGTGAAGTAGATCAGGCTGAGACACAAGATCACAGAGTCACCGAAAGAGCTCACGTTTCATGATAAAGTGGGGATTTTAACCTATATCTCCAGTCTTAGTTCATATCCTCACTTTAATATGATCAGAGATTAGAAAATGAGGTTTTTTTTAATCAGCATGGATTCCAGAATATTCACGAGGATATTTTGTTGGGAGATTTTTTAAAGCAACCCTAACTTTTCCACTCAACATAACACATTAAGAGAAAGGGAACTCTGAGTATGCCCTCCCACAGTTCCACAAAAGTAGAATACAAGTCACTTGTAACACACATGGAATATTTATGTGCCCTTGACATATTCCACATTTCCCTGAACACCTTGATGTTTCTCCAGTGTGCACATATGACAAGGATAGTTATTGTATCTATTTTGGGAAATAAAAGGGCATTGGGGATTTATCCATTACAGCAAGTGAGGCACTGCCCCCCACTTCCTGATGAAAAAGCATGTATAGTAAGTAGTCTAGCCACATTTCCCTCAACAGTGAATCTAGTACAAATCCCACCCAAAATACCCAGATCTGTCAGGAAGAAACCTGCTTACGTTTACTAATCGCAGTGGCCAAAATTCAACAGGACATTTGCACATGTGCAAGAGGAATTGTAGAAATTGCCATGGCTAATTGCAACAAATTAGGAAGATGCTGTTGAGGGCCAGGTGAACTAGTGGGCACATGATTGACATATAAGGGTACATCATCAATCAGACATAACCATTCCCTGTGCCCCTCAATAATCCATTCCTGGCCAGCAAAGAAAGGGTCTGCATACACACACCAAGAAACACAGTGGGCACTCTTCTTTTGCTAGCCAAGAACGGTCTGAATGTTATGAATTTCTTGCACTAAACAACAGGATTTCAGCCTGTAGCAGTATTTGGCTGGTATATTCCGAAATACAGCCAACATACCAGAGGAAAAAAGAAGTACCGGTAGTCTGCAACTTTGCAAGATGAAAAAATATAGTTCAGGAAGGGATGGAAAGGGTCATTAAGAAAAAGAACACTTGTAATTGTTACACTTCTGATCAAACTTGTAACTTTTCAAAATTTATATGAAAGCAACTGCCTTTGATAAACATGAAACAACAATATGACTCAGTAATGGATTAAAATTAACCTTCACTCCTGTGGCAGCTGTCTACATGTCACCCACATCCAGTCAGACAATTGTCCATTGAGGTCTAATTACCTTCATATAGAGATTGCCAGGGATCTGATATATTGCAGAAAATCATTCATGTTATCTACCTAATAAACCTAAGAATGTAAAAAAAGCCTGTTGGATCAGAACAATGCCCAGTATTCTGTACCCATGGTAGCTCAGCACAAGAAGCCCACAATCACAATACAAAAGATGGCAAAACAAATTGAAATAGACAAAATAAACATGTAAATAAGCACCTTCCTGTTCATGTTCCTTAGCAACTGGAATTCAGAAGCATATTGCCTTTGATACTGGAGATAATAAATATCCATCGTGACTACAAGCCATTAATAGCATTATCCTTCAAATTGGTGGCTATCACTGCATATTTGGGAATGCTGTGTAGAAAAGTTCTTCTGTTTATCTTTTCCAGATAACCTTGGGCTTTAGTATTATGAGAAGAAAAATTTATATCATTCCACACCCTGTGTAACTTTATACACATTTATTATATCTTCCTTTACGCCTGTTTGTAACCTGTAGTAGTAGTAGTAGTAGTAGTAGTAGTAGTAGTAGTAGTAGTAGTAGTAGTAGTAGTAGTAGTATCATCATCAAAGGTGTACATGATCCACCAGATGTTTGACTGGAATTTTGGAACTCCACTACTCTGGTCCTAGCCCTGGACCTAAGAGCCTGATAATCTGGCTGGTACCTAGTAGTGCTGCTCTCTGCCACTGCTCTATCGTGATCTTATCAATGCCAATCACACTCAGATGTTTTTTCACTTTTGGAGATTGCTACCAGTGCTCCTATCACTACTGGTATCACTGCTGTTCTTTTCACCCAGAGATTCTATACTTCACATCTCAGATCCTAATGTTTCAATATCTTTTTCTTCCACCCAACCATTACCTGGGATTACCACATCAATCAGATTAACCAATTTTTTCTCAACTTCAGTAATATCCAGAGCATTATTATCTTCAATCGTCTTATCCGTTTGGATCTTAAACTCTCACAAGTTCTTAAACCATCTTATTCTTTATCTCAACCACCTTTTCAGGCTTGTGTTCCCACCAGTACTTTGAAGATGTTATTCCATCATTCTTGTACAGATTCCAATGTAACATTGCTACAATTCATCCTTTGAAGTCAGCCTTTGCAATCTTACTGCATCCAATGATAATGGGGTCCATTGTTTCATCCATTTCTTTACAAAGCCTACACTTACTGTCAATTCCAGCTTTTTTCAATTTTTGCTTTAATTATGTTTGTAGTGTTTGTTCTAAGTCCTTCTGTCTCCTTTTTTGTGATACCGGATTTTATCCATTAGACTGCAGTGACTCAAGTGGTTAAAACACTGAACTCGATGACTGGAAGGTCAGAGTTTGATTCCCAGGTACTGCCTGACGGAGTGAGCTCCCGTCTCTGTCCCAGCTCCTGCCAACCTAGCAATTTGGAAGAAAGAAATTGCAAGTAGATAAATAGGGCCCACTTCGGTGGGAAGGTAAACAGTATTCCATGCACTCTGGTGTTGAGGCATGCCTGCCACATGTCCATGGAAATGTCTGCAGACACAGACAGCACTGGCTCTTTGGCTATAAACAGAAATGAACACTGAACCTTAGAGTCGGATACGACTGGCTTTCAAGCAAGGGTGACTTGTACCTTTACCTAATGATTAGCTCTATTCACTTAACATTCAATATTTTTATATATTTATGTTTATGATTCCAAACATTTATTCTATTCCTTAACACCTCTTCCTTATATGCATCTTTTAACTCAGTAGACTTGATGATTCCTTCCTTAGAAACTTCAGCATCCTATCATTACTGCTAGAAAGTTATTCACTGAGAGATCGTTCTCCGGTTTTCTAGGTGGAGATTATACACACATGATTTACTGTTCCCTTCTTTGGGGGCACCTTGGGACTATGCATCTTACTCATGACTAAACATATGGGCTTTTCTCCCTGGAGACACAGTAGAGAATAAGACTCCCAAACTCTAATTCTGCAGCTAGATACCTAAACAACTAAGCTATCCAGCTAGCTGTGATAACTTACACAATGTGAAAAATCTGCAAGTCTAATAACCTGCCGCACAATAAAATTATTTAGTTATTTAATGAATTGTGGTCCATATAGATAAACAGGACATATGAAAAGGAGATAAAATTCAATGAAACACAAAATGTTGTCCAACTCTCAACTTTATGTGTATGCCAATGGGTTTAATTTCCTTAGTATGCCATCTCAGTCATTCTAATATAATAATAATAGCCTTCTAGAATTGTTGTCGAGTTGGGCGGCCAGTATGAGAAATAAACAAATAAATAATATTTACTCCCATCTACTATGACATATGACCTCTGATTTGTGTGCATCTATTAAGTGACACAGGTCACAGAACACAATATACAATTCCCATATTTAATCTAATAACCTATTTCTCTGTTGCAGGATTGAGTTTCAGTGAGTCCAGCGTCCACTTCTCTGCTGCTGGGACACTCCAGGGTCTACACAGATCCTCCCAAATGCTGGTGGAGGAGGAGGAGGAAGAAACAACAACAACATCTATACCAGTCTTTGGAATAACCATCTCAGAAGTTCCACCACAGGTGCAAGATTTTAGATTTAGTTCCAAGTATCAAGACATCTGGATAACTCAGGAGGGTTAAGTATGGAGGTTTAGTCCCCACTGTGCATCCCAGAACAGCCACCCTCTGTAAGCCACAGGCAAGCTGCACAGTCCCAAGATGCTCACAGAAGAAGAGAATAGTACACCACTTCTGAGTACTCTTTATCTAGAAAATCCTGAAAAGGATTGCCAAACATCAGAATTGACAGCACATGATATTATAGTTGGCTGGGTGGCTCAATGGTTTCAGTAGCTGGCTGCACAGCCAAAAGATATGGGTTCAGTTCCCACAAAAAGAACCAGCCTATGTAGTCATGGGCATGCTGCTCAGTCCCAGAATGACCCTGGAAAAAGGAAATAGTAAACAATATCTGTATTTTGTCCATCCACAAAACCCTGGAAAGGATTACCATAAGTTATTATTGAGGAATGTTAGTTATCTCTTAGTTAGCAAAACATAAGGTAGAAAGCCAATAACTGTGCAGAAATGTGGACGTTGGAGAGATCAGGTAGTCTCATCAGCCCCTCCTCCTTTCTTTTTCTTTTCCTGTTTATACACAAACCCACAAGTTATATGATAAAATCACTCCATAAACATTTAAAGTAGAAAAATGTATCTTTACTTACAGTTACCATTTGTAACTACAGTCAGTAGAAAACATAGGAAAAATGAGTCTTTAGCACATGGAGAGAACCTCCATGTATCTTGCTTAGTCAGAGGTCAGGAAAAAAAACTATCAATAATACAATGGAAACAAGGGTAAACAAACAGGAAAAATAGCCAAGGCCTTGTGTTAAATGTCAGAGGCATGGAGAAAGAAAGTAAGGTAAAGGTTTCCCTTGCTCGAATGTCAGTTGTATCCGACTCTAGGGTTCAGTGCTCATCTCTGTTTCAAAGCCGAAGAGCCTGTGCTGTCTGCTTCTGCAGACGTTTCCTTGGTCATGTGGCAGGCATGGTTAGACACCGGAGCGCATGGAATGCTGTTTACCTTTTCACTGAAGTGGTCCCTACTTATCTACTTGCAATTTCTTGCTTTTGAACTACCGTATTTTCCAGCGTATAAGACAACTGGGCGTATAAGACGACCCCCAACTTTTCCAGTTAAAATACAGAGTTTGGAATATACTTGCCGTATAAGACTACCTCTCTTCCAATGCACACCAAATAAAAATTAACCCACACTCAACCCGAAGATGCGCAGCCCTCCGAGTCGAATGGGCAGGTTCTGGTGGAGAGCCAATCCACGCTCACGTTCTCCTCCTCGAGGTACAGGAAGATGTGTGCAGCTTGCTTCCCCTTGCTTCATACTCCTCGCACAGAGCAGGGACTCGGCCGCGGCACCCCCCACCATATGCGCCGGACATATGAAGCAAGGGGAAACAAGCTGCAGTTAAGTACCTGTCCTATAAGACGACCCCCGACTTTGGCACAGATTTTTTGGGGTTAAAAAGTAGTCTTATACGCCAGAAAATACAGTACTAGGTTGGCAGGAGCTGGGACAAAGACGGGAGCTCATTCCGTCACATTTGCACTGATACTCAGTGTTAGTGCATGCAAGATTACTATTATGCCATCATTGACTTTATAACAAACATGCAAGATTGCTATTTTCCCAACATTGACTTTAACAACAATTGTTGTTAATACTGGAGGGGATGCCACTGGCCAGATGTGGAAGTAATAGAAGCATTAATAAGAATGGTTTCACCCTGATGTGTTCTTAGTATTAATCCCCAAATACTGTACACATATTTATGGTTCCCAAAGTAAATTACTGTGGCTTCCACAGCTTACAACATATGTAATACCCAATACCAGTGATATCATTCAATATTTTAGAATGTAGTCAATTTGTTATATGAGTCACCAGGCTCACAAAGCTGTTTCCTTCTGTCCTCCTCAACACCACCACAATAACCAAGGTATGTTTTAAATAAGAAAATGCCAACCACCCAGACTAAGTATCCATCAAGCTGAGATCAGAAGCTGACATGAAAGACTAAGACCAAGGTCACATTAAAAAGGGGGAGGATGCCAAAAAAAAATCCTATCTAACGATAATTCAATACAGCTACACATTCCTTTGTTCTTGCTCTCAATCAAAGGTAGTCACAAAAATCACCTTATAAAATCACAGGCTAAAAAAAACCTCTTTTTTTGCTATACGTGAACAGCAATCTTAAGCATATGTGTCTGTCATTCTAGGTCCAAATGTGCTTATACTCTTTACTGAGTATGTTCATTAGGGTTAGCATTTCAAAGATCTAGAAATCAAAACAGGCCATAGACAAAGGACAATTTTACCAATTGCAGTCATGATCTCGGGAACCTAAGAGATGCAGGTCAAGGTGAAGAGAATGGCATGAAACTCTCCTGACAGAACTTTTAAAAGCTCAAGGACACTGCCACACACTGAAAATAGATGTGTTGGGAACACTCAAGTATCAAAAACTAGATATTCTGTCATTGAGGAACCAGAAATTCTTAGATGAAGAAAGAAAAAAGAAATATCTGGCTGTCCAAACATTTGGAGCTACAATTTCATTGACCTAGGTAGGTGGAGCGGATGGGAACTGATAAGTAAACACTTTATTTGGGGGGGGGGGGATTTCCCCATCCCTTACTTATACTAAAGTGAGATCACTGTCTAATTAGTAACCATGGCCACTGCCATGTCCTCTTTTGAGATGAAAAGAATTATAAGAGAAAAGTGCATTGATGTTGCAGATGCAATGACCTTATGCCTACACATTCAGAAACATGTACAGTCATCTGTTGTTTAAGAGCACTGCATTTATACTGTGTTCTTTCTATGACTCATCCTTTGTGAGTGTGTATACTATACTGTTCTTGTAAGCATAGATAATGCTATAAACAACATAGGGAAAATCTGAATGTATAATATATCATTTTCATTTTGGGATGAAACATGACTTAATAGAGGCCTGAACAGAAAGAATTAAGAAACTCCTGCACCACCCTCTGCTATTTTTACATTAAAATTCACTGCTTTGATAGAACAAAAGTTAGATGAGAGTCAGAGAGAAGATAGTATAGACATCTGCAGATAAGGAAGAGAAGAAGCATATGTATCCCTGAGTTGTTGTTTTTTTAAAGAATTAACTTAATATGAACTAATCACTGTTTCTCATACCTATCAGGCTTGGGTACAAATACAAAACAGACATAGTCACTGAAATCCAGTAATAAACCACAAATAGAATAGGCAACTGAATCAAATCCCCACTGATTTAATGGAACTACTGTACTCTAATTGCAAATTACTACTGGATTTGAGCCCCTGAAACAAATGTGTGAACAAGGTCAGTATGAAATGCTCTTTTTTGTAGCTAAAGCTAAAGAATGGATAGATGCCTTTGAAATGTGGTGTTGGAGGAGAGTTTTGAGAATACCCTGGACAGTAAGAACAAATAGGTCGATCTTAGAATAAATCAACCCTGACTACTCCTTAGAAGGTCAAATAGTAAAGATGAAGCTAAAGTACTTTGGACATCAAACGAGAAGACAGGATTCACTTGAGAAAGTCTTGATGCTGGGAAAGGTGGAGGGCAAAAGAAGAAGGGGGTGGCTGAAAATGAGATGGCTAGATGGTATTGTAGATGCAATAGGCACAGAGCTGGGCAGGTTGAGGAGGGTGGAGGACAGAGGTGCCTGACGGGCAATGGCCCATGGGGTTGCAAAGGGTCGGAATTGATGATGCAACTGAACAACAATAACAACAAAAGGTGCTAAGATAAAATAATATAATCATCAGAAAGAAACACATTCATACTTATTCATCTTGCTGAATAACTGTACGTAATTTCAAAAAATTGTTGTATGTGTACAAATAAGGTCAGTTTCAAAGCAGAACTCTGATATGATTCTAAATGAACCCAAAGGTATATGTTTGATGTTTTTTTCCTCTTCCAGACAAATAGCTCTTGATTTGGATTAATTGAGAGCATTTTTAGTTCTTCCAAATTGCAACAGTTAGTTACCTGAACTTCAGACTACAATGAAAGAACTGAAAGGACAAGACCCATTAATACATAAATTAATACATTAATCTGTCTTTTTCCCAACATTTTCTTGCAAGCGAATGTATCCTACTTCATCAACATAATTTCCTGAAACTCAAATCAGTTTTCAACATGTTCCATTTAAAATGCTGAAATCTGTAGTTTTCTGTAAGCCTCTTGCCTCCTCCAAACTTCTTTTCAGTGACTGGACATTTTACACCTCTATTCACATGGGCCATTTCGAATGTGTTTATTTGAAGCAGAAAAACCATTTGGGCACAGCAATCACACATCTAGCCAACATAATCTCTTTTTTTGCAAAACTAAGATGATGAACTTTTTTTCAAAGCTGTAAATTCCTCAGAGCCATTTGAGAAATGTAGATATTGGAGGTGGGACAGAAATTAGAAGACCTGACTTTCATTTTCATACATTTGTCATTGATTGTGCTAAGAGCCTTGAAAAGATATCACTAACTTACATTTGTGCAGTTTACCTGCCTTAAAGTCTCTCTATTGACTTAAGAGTATAGTCCAAATACTAAGATTCATTAGTTCTTGCAGGTCTAGAATAGACAGAAGTACCTTGTGCCAGCATAGCCCTCTTATGCTGGATGATTCAAGATAAAATTGGACAACCACCTGTCAGATCTGCTTTGATGTGAGTTCCTGCATTGAGCAAGGAGTTGGATTTGATGGCCTAAAAGGCCTCTTCCAACTCAGTTATTCTATGATTCTGCAATCACAGATCTGCCACACAATTTCTATGTTTACTGAGATCAATCAACAGAAGAATCTAAAATGGCTGGAAAAGGAGTTGAGTTGAGGGGCCCTATCCCTCTCAGATTAGACTCAGAACCACTGTGCTGCTCAACTAAGGACAGAGTAATCTAAAGTAATTTCCAACATCTCTACACTTGGGATGGTCTTAGATTGGTACATCTCAGAAGGTTTACAATCTCTTCAGCCTGCTCTCAGAAATTTTGACTAGTTCAAATTACAGCCTGCTCTCAGAAATTTTGACTAGTTCAAATTACACCCTTAATCCATTACTCCTCAAAACTCCCCATTTCCCTTCATGGGCACAAATGACACATGGAAGAATTGGCTTCTCACCTCTCAGGACCTACAAACTGTATGGGCCATTGGTAAATCAGACAGCAGTAACACAGTCTAGAGCAGTGATGGCGAAACATTTAGAGACCAAGTGTCCAAACTCAACAGGCTACCGTCTGTGCCTCAGAGGGTGGGGCAAACTCTGTGCTGGGTGGAGAGATGAAGTGTTCCCATTGGGCTGCTGGACAGAGGGGCGGGGCAAACTCTGTGCTAAGGTGACTGTGTGCATACCAACAGAGAGGGCTCTGAGTGTCCTCTGTGGCACATGTGCCATAGGTTCTCCACCACTGGTCTAGAGGTAAAAAGTTTTTGTAGATATCTCATCTATGTACATTTACCATGTATGGTTTTTTTAAAAAAATAATTTTAACAATAGGTCAGTAATCCAGGTGTTTTGAATCACACTATCTGCAATCATTGGACATTAAGGGCCAAGTATTCTGTAAATTGCAGTTGGAAAGAATCTGGAAGACCTGGCATCCTCCTGCCTTTCTGATGCAAACAAGTCCAGTTCACATCGCCAATTCTTTTCCCTAGGCAAAAAACTCACCTGTGGATCAGCTGGAAGCATAAGTAAGTGCAAGCCAGTAAGCCCCATTGAAAATCAGTGTGATGGGTACAGGTTGCTGTTTTTTGTTGGTTTGTTTTTTCAAACAAGGAAGCTATTACAATCCCTCTCAAATGGGTGATCCTATGCTTGCAGCTCAGACTTTAAATCTGTCTTGCTTATTCCCTAATGGCAGAAAGTGAAGAAGACCTAAAGAAGCTCTTGCTTAGGTTGAAAGAAGAGAGTGCAAAAGCTGGCTTGAAACTCAACATCAAGAAAACCAAAGTAATGGCAACAGGCCCTATCAGTCCCTGGAAAATAGAGGGGGAAGAAGTAGAAGCAGTAACAGACTTTACATTCTTAGGATCCAAGATCACTGCAGATGGTGATTTCAGGCTAGAAATAAAAAGGCGACTAATTCTTGGGAAGCAAGCTATGAGAAATTTTGGGGTCATAGTTAAAAGTAGAGACATCACCTTGCAAACAAATGTCCTCAGCCCACCCACAAAGCTGGGTGGGCTGAGGAGGATGGTGTATGATAGGGGCACCTGGGCATGCAGTGCTCCATAGCAGGAGTTCTCAACCTTTTTAAGCCAGGGACCAGGTCGGGTCACGCTCCCTCAGACAGCTTCAGGGGCCGGATGGCCATTTTGCCCTTCCTCCACCACATGGCACTTCCTGGTGTGGTGGAGGAGGGGCAGAGGGGGGGCACATGAAATGGTCCGGCGGGCTGCATTCAGCCCATGGGCTGCAGGTTGAGAATCACTGGTCCATAGGGTTGCAGAGGGTCTGAATCGACTGTGCGACTCAACAACAATAGCAACTTGTTTATTCCCAAGTCCTTTGCAATGATCAATTGACTAGTGCACCAAGTTGACTGGTTGATTGACTGACTGGTTGATTGATTGATTGATTCTCCCAAGTCATTGTGGGCAGGACCCTCAACTTACTTCCCACCCTCCCTGGCAGAAAAGGGGGAACCATGCCCCCCCCCCAACCTCCTTCTTACCCGAGCGGCGCGGGAGGAGTAGGGGTCCTCGAAGAGTGCCCACACGCGAGGCTGGAGCCTTTTCCAGCGGCCGCCCTTGCCGTCGAGGGCCGAGCCGTTGGCGCAGGAAGAGGAGGAGGAGGCTCCGGCGGCGGCGGCGGCAGAAGTGGCGGCGCCCACCACGTCCTCGATGCCCAGGCGCTTCTTGGCGGCCAGCTCGTCCTCGTCGGGCTCCGCGGTGGTGGGAGGCTCTCCGGAGATCAGGTCGGGCGCCTCGAAGATGTCGAGCGCCTCCTCGGCGTCGCGGTGCTGGCGGTAGGTCATCCAGCAGCAGGGCTCCACGTCGGTCTCGTCGATGCCCCAGAAGGCCAGCTCCTCCTCGAAGAGGGGCCCGCACACGTCGGCCGGGCAGTGGAGCTTCCCCGTGCGGTAGTAGTTGAGCACGTAGGCGAAAACGCCCGGGTGGCGGTCGAAGAAGAACTCGCAGCACGCGCCGGGCCGGGCGCCATGGCTCGCCCGAGGGCTCCAAATGGCGGCGGCCAGCGGGCCTCCTCCTCCTCCCACCACGCCGCCGCCAGGGTTCGAACCCGGGTTGGGGTTGTTGGAGGAGGGCAGCGACGGTAAGGGAGCCGGCAAGGGCGCCTGTTGTTGTTGTTGTTGCTGCTGCTGGTGGTGTTGGAGGTGGTGCTGGCCCTCCCCGCCGACGCCGGGGGACTCGCAGGCGAGGAGAGCCAGGCGGGTGCCCGGCAGGGTCTTGAGGGTGCTCCGGTAGGTCTCGTGCCTGGTGCCCCCGACGTTGAGGATCACCCTCTCGTTATCCTCCAGCTTCCCCATCTCTGTGGCTCAGACATGACTGCAGGGGGCGAAGAGGGGGGAAAAAGAGACGCCAATGGGCAGAACTGGAGTGAGGGGGGAAGGGAGAGCGTTTGAGGCGTCCGTGTGGCTCGCTCGCAAGGCGAAGAAGAGGGAAAGGGCGGGAAAAAGGTCGCGCAGACGGCAGGTCGGAGCCCGCGGCGTCCTGAGGGAAAGGAGACGAAGCCCTCCGGGAAGAGCCCCCGCGAGCCCGAGGGCTCTTCCCGGAGGGCTTCGTCTCCTTTCCCTCAGGACGCCGCGGGCTCCGACCTGCCGTCTGTGCGACCTTTTCCGGCACCTGTGGATCAATACCTCCCCCCCCTTCGCTGCCTCATTCGGGTTCCCCCTTCCCTTACTCCCCCTTTCTTCAGCGAGACTTTGTTTTCCCACCTCTTTCCTCCCTCTGCCGCCACCACCCTCTTGGTCTCTCAGCCCCCCCCCCCCTTTCACCACCTCCGCCTGGCTTTGCCCTATAACCTCTCCACAAAGGCGGGGCGCCCCGGAAAGTTGCTCGCCAGACGCCCACCCGCCCCGAAGGACCATATACCTCGGGCCGTCTCCACAGCTCTTCTCGCCGGGGCCGGGGGCAGAACGAAGAGTGAGGCGCTTCTCCTCTCCCGCCCTCCCCCCTCCCCCAGCGCCTCGCCTTGGCTTCCGAGACGGACTGTCAGATGGCTTCTCCCCGCCTCATCCCCTCCCTCCCCCCCGCCTCATCCTCTCCCTCCCCCCCCCCGCATCCCCTCCCTCCCCCCCCCCCCAGAGAGGAGGACCTGGACTCCTCCTCGAAGCGTCTCCCCCCCATCCAGCTGAGGTGGCTGGCGCCAAAATAAAGCGGCTCCTCCTCTTCTCAACACCCCCCCTTCCCAGCCGGCACCCTTTCCCTCCCGCTACCCACCCACCCCCCACATGCTTTTGCTCGAGTTGTCTCTCAACAGTCAACAGTAACGACAGAGAGAGACAAAAGGGGCGCCTCCACCACCACCAGACAAACCTACACCGGCGGCTGGGCTGGGGATTCGAACTCGGGTCTTGCGGAGCGCAAACCCCTCCTCTCCCCACCCACCTCCACCTAAAATAGAGAGAGAGAGAACCGACTCGGACACGCCCGACCGGCGCCCCCCGGGACCTGCAAGCACCTTCGCGCCGGATTCCAACGCCCAGCGCCTTCGCTCGCTGGAATGTTACCTGTGTCGAGGCTTGTCAGGGAGGGGCGGAATGGCACCAAAAAGGGATGTGAAAGGCGCTGCTACGGCTCTCGCGTTTCCTTTCTCTCTCTCCCTCCCCCCCTCTTCTCCTCGTCCTCCCCCCCCCCCAAAAAAAAAGAGCCTCTCATTCGTCCTCATCCTCAGTACCTTAGTGACAGGACGGCGAGCGAGCGAGGGGGAGCGTCTCTTCTTCACGAGGCAAACGCGCCCTTCCCTCCCTCCCTTCCTCGCTCGCCACGGTGGAAGGAAAGAGGAGCTACTTGTTGTCAGCCAAGCGCTCCTTGGTTGCCTTTCTTCCCCGCTCAGCCCGCGCCGTCTCCTTTCGCCCGCTCCCCACCGCCTCGTCGGCGCCCTCAAGGAGTCGTGCCGGCGCCCTTGAGAGCCGGCGCCGTCGGCCAGCCCCCCCCCCCCGTCCCCTCACCGCGCGCACCTGCCGCAGGGAGACGACCCCCCCCCGCGCCTCTGGAAGGAGGGAGAGTCGAGAGGAGCTGCGCGGAGGGACCGCGGGGAGGGCGAGGGTGTCGTGGGCAGGGTGTGAGCGAGCGCCCAGACGCTGGCCAAGGATGAGCCTCCCCTCCTGCCGACCCCCGTTCCCAGGGGGTGCGGGGAGAGGGTGGGGGAGCCAAGCCCGGCTGGGTTGCCTCGCCAGGGACGGCCGGTCGGGAGCTGTCCTTTCAGCACCGCTTCCCCTGCCACTTGCGTGGCAGGCGAGCCCTCCTCGCCCCACCTCCTCCCGCCAATTCTTCTTGTTTTATTTATTTGGGGGGTTGTGCGTTTGCCATCACCGTTCTGTGCCGTTCTTCCCGCCCCGCCCCACCCCTCCCCTCAAACACGCTCGCACGTTCCTTCACGCCCGCTCTGCTGCTTCCCTTTCCCGCCCTTTCTTTCCTTCAGGGAGGCAGTGGTGGCATCTGGTTTGGGAAAGAGTGGCTTCTCCCGCGTGGAAGTGGCCCCTGTTTACAGGTGAGCAGGGCACCGGCGGGGGTGGAGGTGGGGCTGGCTGGACCCTTGGGCTCCATAATTGCGGTCAAAGGAAGTGAAAAGGCTGCCACAGCCGCTGTCTCCCCCACATTTCTAGATCGACTTCCCTAAAGGTAAAGGTTTCCCTTGCTAGAAAGCCAGTCGTATCTGACTCTAGGGTTCAGTGCTCATCTCTGTTTCAAAGCCAAAGAGCCAGCCCTCTCTGCTTCTGCAGATGTTTCTGTGGTCATGTGACAGGCATGACTAGACACCGGAGCGCATGGAAGCTGTTTACCTTCCCACAAGTGGTCCCTATTTATCTACTTGCAATTTCTTGCTTTGTAACTGCAAGGTTGGCAGGAGCTGGGACAAAGACAGGAGCTCATTCCATCCTGCAGTACTCGGGAATCCAACTGCTGGCCTCCCGCCTCCCAGTTAGTGTCTTAGCCACTTGAGCCACTGCAGTCCCTACTTGACTTCCCTACTCTATTGCAATGTGATACCCACAGTGGTTCAGCGGATGGGGGGGCTAGAATTCGGATTAGATTCTCCCCGCCCCCCTTGGCCATGTAAATTGGATGGCAAGGGTGGCATGGAATGACTAAACCCATGAATAAATCAGTTTTGTCTTGATAGTATGTGACACACATACAGAACTCTCTCGCCACAAACACTGCTGTAGCTTTTCCCCACCTTGTGACTACTCCAGTCTCCTCTCCTTACAATGTATCTTCACAACTTCCTGGAGCAAAGGAGAAGCTGGGAAAGTTCCTTGAATGTATAAGGCAACCAAAGAGCTAAAGAATAATCCCAGAAATGCCCTTGGAGTTGGAGAGCATCACCTTTAAAATGGGAAGCATTGCATCATGTCAGATCGAAGGAGGATGGGAGGAATTTCTTCTAGGATCATGTGACTCTACATCGTTATAAACATACATATATTTACACTTGCCCATCTCATTACTAACACTTATTATTGCTTGATGATAGACTAACTATTTAGATCTGTAGCCTAGGGAAAGGAAGACCAACCATCTAAAAATAATGGCTTGTTCCAAGAGACCTCTAAGGGAGGGTTGAAGTGGCTGAGAAGATGGCTTATGGTAAGACATTCAGAAGGACATGTATTTTGTTAATAACAGAGATAGGATCAAGTTTGATGTCTGGTGTTTCTTCTGAGCAGAACCAACCTAGCATTTCCCAACCTTAATTGCTTCTAGATGTTATTGGATTGTAATTCCTCCTCATCCTAGGCAATGGTCAGTGATGATGGGGATTGTACTTCAAAATAGCTGTAAGGCACTATGCTACAGAAGATTGACTAAGACATTAAATATTACAGCAAACTGCTAACATTAAGTGTGTAATTGGGAAATAAACACTCTGCTTTGCTCTGTTCCTGCCGAATCCTGCAAATTGTGTCTAGATCGCTACAATGATTTCATTTGGGAAAACCTGATTTCTGTGATTGTGAATCACATTTGATCAATTCCTTTGGTTCGATATAGCTGAAGAACTCAAGGAGGATATAGCTGAGGAACTCTACCTCCCCTACGTCTCTTGGAGGACCCTAATTAGGCTGAGGGTTGGAGTCACTAAATACAAGACCAACATGCTGAAGTGGGGGCTGCTGATGGACAACAGTGTGGAGAGATACAGAATCCAGCTCATTTACTGGTTTGCCAATTACTATCAGAAACATGCACCAGCGAAGACTTAAATGTGGCCAATTACAAAGCCAAGAAAGTTGCTTCATTTTGGCAGTCCAGGGTTTGATTGGGATCACAAAAGAACAGTAAATCAAAGTGTGTTTTCCCTGGTGTAGCTGTACCCTAAGTGACATTTGCTGAGGTAACCAGGCTGTTCCTACTAATTAATGCTCACAGATTTTATACTGTAAATTTTACATGTCCTCTTCTAAAATATCTTCTTTATGGAATTTTATAATCATATTCACACACCTTAGTCACTCTTGTTTACAGTAGTGAACATCCAATTCTATGCTGCAAGTATGCCTACCTGCCAGGCAGGTGAGCTTTTGAGAAATGTTCTAGGTGTTTCTTACTCTTACCTCAACCATTCACACCCAGCAGCATCCTACTTGCCTCTTGACACTTATCTCAAACTTTTTAGCCTGCTGTTGTTCTTACAACTTGGAACATCATTTGCCCCTCTGGGGGAGAATTTGTTTCTCATTAACACCCATCCACATTACATCTACCTTATCCTCATCAAATTGCTCCTCTCAGGGAAGCAATCAACACCAGGCTCCTGCATAATACTTTGACTTAGTGGCATGCCCTTGGAATATTATTTTTTCTACAAAATGTTACTCTTCCTGCATTGCCAATGGCATCTTCAACCAAACTGTTGAAACCACCTTTCAAGATGCCTTTGTGTATAAGAGCCCAACCTCCCAGGCACTAACCCCTAATTTCTAGGTGAGAGCCAAGGCATAAGGCAAGGGTTGGCTGAGTTTCAACAGATTTCAGGTGGCATTGCTCACAGGAAGTTGCAGGATCCAGCGAGAGTGGTTATCCAGGCAACACAGGAACAGCTCCATGTGAAGGTGGAAAACGAAGTACTGTAGCTTTAGCTGCCAGAAGGCAGTAGGCAGTAGGCAACAGCTTTTCTTTCAGAGGATCTGGTGATGATCCAGCAAAAGTACCCAGCTCATGGAGAGAAGGGAATGGCATTCAGTCCCTTTGCTGAGAATACAGGAGAGAGGAATTGTGTGTGTGTGTGTGGGAGGGGGGGGAGAGATACAGGACAGCAAGAGCACTCCATTCCCCTTGAAGATCAGTGCAAGGGATGGGGGAATAAAGGGCATTGGCGGGCCTTATAAGTAGGAACTTTGCCTATGTAGCATCCCAGGACAAGTCTGAATCAGGCAATAATGCCCAGTCCCCACTGGAGTGGGGGTGGGGGGGAGTAACTGTCCTAGACAGCAGCTTTCCTTACATACAATGATAGGTGAGATCCAAACAAAAAGTGCCAGTTCACAAAGCAGGAGTCAGGCAAAAAATGTCCTACCCCCAAAGGGAACAAAGAACTTCACGTTCACAGTGACCTTATGACTCCTTTGACTAGTAGCAACTAAGCATTCAAAAGAGAAGAGGGTCCATGAAATAATAAGAGGTGGGTGGGAAGGACTGCCTGGCTCTGAGTAAGGAAGAAGCAGACTTGTCAGCACAGGATCTGTGGAAAAGTGAGAGTGAGAAAGGAATGCCTGGCTGTCAAGAGCTAAAGGTAGTTGAGTGGCTAAGAGGCTAGAGCAGTGGTAAGCAAACTTGGCTCTCCAAATGTTCTTGGACTTCAGTTCCCAGAAGTCCTGATCAGCAAGGGTACTGGCTTGAGCTTCTGGTAACTGAGGTCCAAGAACACCTGGAGAGCCATGTTTGCTGACCCCCTGGGCTAGAGCTTCATCTATGCTGGATCCAGGGATTTAAAACATTGGCTGTCTAGTAAGCAACAAAGGCAAAGCATCCTTCATTCAAACATACTCAACACCTCTCTTTATAAACAACCTCATACTTCACGTATGAAGTGAGAGGAAGCCAAAACTCCGCTACTATTTCAAAGTAAATCCCATAGAGTGCCTTTAATCAGCTGAGTCTTCAGTAGCTTTTGTTTTCTTAAGTTGCTTTCTCTTTACATAGCGGGTGAAAATTTCTATTTTTATATATTTTTCCAAGTAAGAATTATTCAGAATAATGTTACAATTTATTATCTTCTTACACACGCTTGAAAAGTGTAATATAAAATATAGTCAAGTTCCCTGCTGTCAGAAATACTTGCAAATTTGTTTTCTTTAAAATTATATGTATTTTTCCACCTGGGTAGATCTTGCTATCTAGATACAAATCAGTCCTTTTCAATAGTCTTAATTGAATTCACACAAATGGTCATTGAAAAGTGTTTTGTACATGAGGACTTCTGCAGCATATAGAACAGGGGTTCTCAACCTATGGCCGTGGGCCATATCTGGCCCAGTCCACCAAATAATCTGGCCCCTGCCCTCGCTCCAGCCACCAGAATCGGCCGCAGACTCATTTATGCCCATTGTAAACACATTTACGACAGCCGTAAATGAGTCTGCAGCCTTTGTAAACACATTTACGACAGCCACAGACTCATTTACAGCAGCCGTAAACAGCTGAGGGGACAACCAGTCTGGCCCCCTCAGTGGTTTGAGGGAGAATAACCCAGCCCCCAACTTGAAAAGGTTAAGAACCCCTGATATAGAAGCTACCTATTTCTTTCTTGGTTAGGAAAGAAAAACACCCATCTCTTGCAAAGGACATTTAAAAGAAATGAGCATCTTGTAAGGTAAGAAAAGCAAAAGGTGAGGAATGTTTTTGAACAGTATTGATGCTATTTTTCCTTGGAAGGCATTGGAAAGCTTCTTGCTAGCTTTATTCAGTTCCCCAACTACTTAATGAAAAAGGAGTACAGCCCAAAATTGTAACCCCTTTTACCAGGGAAGAATTTATGCAAAGACCTCTTTATATAGGAAAGTTTTAGCAATTTCCTAAAAGTTTGAAGGTATGTGGCCTGGCGAATTTCAGCTATGAGATCATTCCAAGTGGCGGTGGCTACCACCGAGAAGGTTCTCCTCCAAGTACAATATTAGATCTTCTGGCTTCTTTTGGGGTGACCATACTCAACATCATGGCCTGAAAGGACATCATAGAACAGACACATTTCTATGGGAGAACTGCTCCATCAGGTAACAAGGCCCTAAACCTTGTAGGGCAGGGGTGCCCAAAATATTTGGACCATGGACCAGTCACATGGTTCAGCGGAGCGGGAGGGAGAGAACACCCAGAAAACAAGACGGATAATATGAAAAAGTGATGACTTTAATGCATAACAAGGTGAACTACAAGAACTAAATGCAAACACCCAATCACTATATATACGAAAATACAAAAATACTGACGGTGTTGTACAAATACAGTCGCTTCCGAATTGTCTATATGCGAGAATATCAAATGAGTATAGACTACATTGAAAGTTCGGTTTCACTTACCAGTGATAACTTTCGTTCTTCGAGTATATAGTTTGTGAATACACACTATTGGGTTATGTGCCTGCGCAGAACGCCGATCGGAGGCTTAAAAAGCTATTGGTTAAAAGTTTTGGCGGTAAGACTACCCACCGTACCGCCCACCCTGAGGCGCCAGTCCGCCATTTTACCTCAGTTCCATACTTAAGCCAAGCACAGGATAAACCAATTGATCTCATCCGTGCAGCTCAAGAGGGGAGGCAGGGTGGGTAGTGTGTATTCACAAACTATATACTCAAAGAACGAAAGTTATCACTGGTAAGTGAAACCGAACTTTCTCCTTCGTAAAGTTTGTGAATCCCCACTATTGGGAGATTAGCAAGCTCACACTCACTTGGTCGGTGGGCAGTCGGATGAGATGATCCCACGATGAATATGATGGTCAGGTAGGGTGAACTGTCAAGGGCGATGAGCCCGGAGCCCCCTGGTGAGGACGACACGGCCAAGTCTGGCGTCCGCAGTGGCTCTGGTCACCCTGTAATGTTGGACAAATGTAGAAGGTCTGGACCAGGTGGCAGCCTTACAGATGTCCTCAAGCAGTGTGCCCTCCAAAAAGGCAGTGGATGTGGCAACCACCCTCGTAGAATGCGCCCTGACATGCGGCGGAGGTGGCAGTGAGGCCGACTCGTAGGCCAGGTAGATGGTAGACGTGATCCATTTGGAGAACCTCTGGGCAGAGATGGGTTCACCCTTGGACTTTCCTCCATAAGCCACAAAGAGACGCTGAGACTTCCTGAACTCCCTTGTCCTGCTGGTGTAGAACAATAAAGCTCGTTTCACATCCAGCGTGTGCCAAGTCCTTTCTTGGGCGTTGGTGGGGTTCTGGAAGAATGTTGGTAATGAGATAGTCTGTGCCATGTGAAACTCGGAGACCACCTTAGGAAGGAAGGTGATATCCATGTGAAGCACCACTCGGTCATTGAAAAACTGGAGAAACGGTGCATCTGCCCGCAGAACAACCAGTTCACCAGCCCGTCGAGCAGACGTGATAGCCACCAGAAAGGCCGTCTTCCACGTGAGGAGACGAACATCCGCAGTAGCCATAGGCTCGAAAGGAGTCCTGGTGAGCGCGTTGAGAACGGCAGACAAGGACCATTGCGCCGTCGGAGTCCTGACCGGCGGGAAGGCGTTCCGCAGTCCCTTGAGGAAACGCTTCACCATATGGTCGCGAAAGGCACCAGAGGCAGGTGAACCAGCCGGGGAGTGAGCCACCACCGCTGCGAGATGGACCCGGATGGAAGTGATGCTAAGGCCAGACTCCGCCAAATGGAGGAGATAGGCCATGACGTCCTGTAGTCCCACCTGTGGGGAGGACGTCTGCTGGGACGCCAGGAAAGCACAAAAGCGTCTGTGTTTGGATGCGTAAGACTTCCTCGTGGAAGGGCGCCATGCTAGCTCCAGGATCCTGGACAGTCTGGGGTTATCCTCCACACGGTGAGGTGGAGGCTGGGTAGGTCCGAATGGTGTAGTCGGCCGTGTTCCATCTGGAGAAGCGTTGGCGATTCCGGCAATGTGCGATACTGCAACGACATGCGTAACAGTAGCGGAAACCAGGGCTGGCGAGGCCATGCTGGAGCCACGAGGATCGCGTTGGCCCGGTGTTGGTACATCCTGATGAGGACCTTCTGGACCAGAGGAAACGGAGGAAAGGCGTAGAGGTAGTCCTGATCCCACCGTTTCATGAAGGCATCGCCCTCGGAGTTCAGTCCGATGCCTGCCCTGGAACAGTACCTGTGGCATTTCCTGTTGGATTCCGACGCAAAGAGGTCGATGCTCGGAGTCCCCCAGGCCCTGCAAAGGGACCGAAATACCTCGTCGTCCAGTTCCCATTCGTGGGTCGTCGAGGTGAGACGGCTGAGGTGGTCGGCCAAGACATTCAGCTTGCCCTGAATGTGCACTCCAATCGGAATGTGCACTCCAGGCACCACTCCCAGAGTTGCACTGCAAGGTAAAGTAGGATGGTGGACCGCGTTCCTTCCTGTTTGTTCAGGTACGCCACTGCCGTGGTATTGTCCGAGGCCACTTGGACCACATTGCCGGTGAGTAGGGCCTCGAAGGAACGTAGAGCCTTCAAAATGGCCAACAGCTCCAAATAGTTGATATGGTGCACCATCTCGTGATGCGACCAAACATTGTTGACCGTTAGAGTCCCGCAGGCAGCCCCCCAGCCGAGGTTGCTTGCGTCGGTCAACACCTGCAACGAAGGTTGTGGGGGGTAAAAACTCTTCCCCATGGCCACATTGGGTGGCATGGTCCACCACAGTAACTGGTCCATCAGTTCTGGAGACGGAGTCAGCTGTTTGGACTGGCTCTCCCTGAGCGAGTCGAATTCGTGGAGGAGCCACGACTGCAGGGACCGGAACTTCAACTTGGCGTGAGGAATTACCGCCGTCGTTGAGGCCATGAGGCCTAGAAGTCTCTGTGCCTTTTTCGCCCGGATGAACGGTTTGGTCCGGAAGTCGCTCACCCCATGTGCAATGTCCTGCAAGCTTTTCTGGGGGGCGAAGGCTCTGGTAACAAGCGAGTCGAGTACCGCTCCAATGTACTCGACGCGCTGAGAGGGAACCAACTTCGATTTGGCGAAGTTGATCCTGAGGCCAAGACTCTCCATGAGGTGAACCGTGAATTGTGTGTCCCGAATGGATGACGAGCTGGTGGGGGAGACAATCAGCCAGTCGTCGATGTACGGGAAGACCCTGATCCCTCGCTGACGGAGGAAGGCAGCCACCGGAGCCATGCACTTGGTGAAGACCCTCGGTGCCGTGGCCAGACCGAACGGTAGACACCGGTACTGGTACACAGAATTGCCGATGTGGAAGCGGAGGAACCGCCTGTGATCCTCGAGGATGGAGACATGGAAGTAAGCATCCTTGAGGTCTATGACTGTGAACCAGTCCCCTTTGTTGATGAGGGGGAGGACGGTCTGCAGGGTCACCATCCGGAACTTCCTGGTGTGGATGTACTTGTTCAGGCGGCGCAGGTCCAGAATTGGGCGAAGTCCTCCGTCCTTCTTCTGAACCACGAAGTACCTCGAGTAGAAGCCGTTGTCCCAGTCGGACGGTGTTACCCGCTCGACGGCTCCCTTGGACAGAAGAGTTGATATTTCTTCCTCCAAATGGGGGGACGATGTGGTGAAACGATGTCTTCCTACCCAAAGCACTTGTACGAACTCGATGGCGTAGCCAGCGGACAAGATCGTTAAGACCCACCGGTCGTCCGTGATGCCTGACCACACCTGGAGGAAGTTCCGGAGGGGAAGGCATGGGATGTGGAGCGAGAGACTTGGCCATCGCAGTTTCAAACCCGGGACTTGGATTTCGCGTCGGAACGCTTTCCCTGTCCGTAAGGCTGGTAGCGAGGCTTGTGTTGGCGCCGCTGCTTGTAGAACCCGGGCCTGGGCTGGTCAGTCGAGCCACCCTGTTGCTGTGGGTTCCCCCGATACCGGTGCGTAAAGGGTTGGAACCGCGGTTTGGCAGGCTGAGTCGGCGTGGTGAGCCCCAGGAACTTAGCCGTCGAATTTGTCTGCCGCAGTTCGTTCAGTACCTTATCGGTGTCCTGACCGAACAGGCCTTGCCCATCAAACAGGAACTCCTCGATGAGCTTTTTCATGGCATCATCGAGAGAGGTGCCCCTGAGCCAGGCATGACGACGCAGCAAGATGGCAGAAGACATGTCCTTGGCCGCGTAATCATTAATGTGCCTGGCCGTCCTCATCTGCTGCTCTGCCAGAAAGTCTCCTTCTGCCGCCAGCGCGTCGAATCCTTTCTGTGCATCGGCAGGCAGTTTAGCCGCAAGGACCTTCACTTGCTCCCAGAGGTGGGACTGATAGAGGCCCATGGCAGCCGAGTAATTTGCGGCCCGTAGGAAGAGGGAACCGGTGGCGTAAAACTTACGGCCCACCGCGTCCAGCTTCTTCCCTTCCTGAGTCGAAGGTACCGGAAAACCGCTGATGGCCGTTTTGTGCTGGAAGGCCTTAACCACCAACGAGTTCGGCAAAGGGTGCGCCTGGAGAAACTCAACGTTTTCGTCCAAGACTGTATACATCGACTCTATACATCGAGCCTGGACGAAACGGAGTGCGACGACACCGGCTTCTTCCATGTTGCCTTCGCTGACGTCAACATGGATGGAAGCATGGTGTTGTGGACCGGTCGAATCGCCTTTTTGTCCAGTTTGGCGGTCATTTGGTCCTCGCCCTCCAGTGGCGGATGGTCCACCTTCAGGTTAAGAGCGGTCCCCAAACGAGTCAGCATTGCCGTGAGGGAGCATTGATCCTCACCACGCGGTGGGTCAAGCGTGCCGATAGCCTGGTCCAGCGTTTTGTCGGCGTCGACATCCCCCTCGTCCTCCTCCGAAGACGCGCTGGAATCATCGGAGGACGAGGGAGGAATCCTGGTATCCACGTCGGGACCGCGCCAGTACGGCCTGGGCGGGTCGACGGGATGGGAGCTCACCGCATCGACGTCTGGACCACACCAAGACGATATGGGTGGGCCAGCAGAGCGAACGCTCGACCCTCGAGAGGTTGGCGGAGCAACAGCAGGACCAACATCCCTGGGGCTTGCGGTGGTCGGCACCGGAACCGCAGAGGCCGCAGGTATGGAGGCTTTGAACTGTTGGGCAAAGGATTTTGCCATAGGCTCGAACATCCCTTTAAAGAAGTCCACCTGGGATGCATCCACCGCCGATGGTTGGGACGAAACGGTGGCCGGCGAAACGGTGGTTGGAATGATCGGAGACGAAACGGTGGCCGGAATGGTGGTTGCCAGTTCGTCTATTGTCGGAGTCCTAGGCCTCGGGGAGACAGAAGCCTGCCTCGTGGGTGGACGGCCCCTCTCACGAGGCGGAGAAGAGAGTACCTGCAGTGGGCGAGCTGGAGCCCCAGCCCTGCGACCTTTTGCAGGAGATCCCGAAGAGGACCGTCCGCCCCATATCGAAGATCCGGGTGAAGGACATCTTGCGACCGAAAAGGGAGGCGAGGGCCCCGGAGAAACCGGAGGGTGAGGCGTAGGCGGGAGAGATCGCCTTTTCTCTGAGCCATGCTTCTTCTTCTTCTCCCCATTTTTTTCCTTCTTTTTCTTCTTCCTGATGGAGAGAGTGGAAGAAGATGGAGGGAGAGGTAGAGGCCGGGAGGGCTGAACAGCACCGGCAGAGGTAGAAGCAGCCGTGGCGGGAGCCAAAGCGAGCTCCATAAGGTGCGCTTTTAACCGGTTGCTCCGGTTTTGGACTGCAAGTCGAGTAAAGTTCTTACAGTGAGCGCAGGATTGGCTCCGGTGAGATTCTCCCAGGCAAAAAAGACAGAGGCTATGTCCGTCGGAGGCAGGAAACTTCTTGAGGCAAGCAGAACACTGCTTGAAAGCTGCAGCCATCAAAAAATTCTTCCGACGGAAGGTTCGAGAAGGCGAGCACCCCGAAGGGCAGGCCAGCCGCCACCCCCTTGAGGGGGGAAACGGTGACCGGAGCGAGTAGGTAACTGAGTCCACCAGAAGGAAGAAACAGCACCGGGGTGGCAATCCTGTCCAAAGGACAAGATCGCTGAAAAAATTAGTGAAGTTCGTCAAAGACTTTTCCTCAGAAAAGAGGAAAAAATTGAGGAAGCTCTCAACGATCGTCCTGCTGCTAAGGTGGAAAGAAGAGAACTGAGGTAAAATGGCGGACTGGCGCCTCAGGGTGGGTGGTACGGTGGGCGGTCTTACCGCCAAAACTTTTAACCAATAGCTTTTTAAGCCTCCGATCGGCGTTCTGCGCAGGCGTATAACCAGAAATGTTGGGGCAATATACCCCTTTTGTCCCCACAAACCTCCCAACCCCAGGGGAGCCAGCGGAGAGGGGGGTCGCAACCCCCCACCCACTGATATTAAAGGGGAAACCCCGATCTACTTTCACGACTCCACACAAACAAAGCACCATAACACAATAAAGCCCCCCCACCACCTAGCCCACCCTTCCTAACCCCCAACGACCATGCCCCCTCCCCACCACCTAACCCACCCTTCCTAACCCCCAACGACCATGCCCCTCTCCCCACCACCTAGCCCACCCTTCCTAACCCCCAATGACCACGTCCCTTCCCCACCACCAAATAAATAAATAATTTTTTAAAAATTACTAAAAACACTCAAATACATCCAAAAATACACAAAAACAAAAACACCAAAAACAATACGAAGTAAACAAAGACACAATCAAAAACAAAACAAACAGACAAAAAATACAAATTCCAACCCCCCCTCCCCCCTGCCCACACACACACACACACACAAAAGAAAGAAAACAAGCAAACTTACCAAAAGATGTGCTACCTCCACCAGGACTGGAAAAGAAATGAATAAAGAAAGAGACTACTTACCAGAAGAAGCTCCACCCAGAGGCCAGGAGAGAGAAAAAAGTCAAAATACAATAACCCCTACCAGCACCACCTGCTGGCCACAATAGTAAAAACAATTCAAAAACACACAACAGCCCCAAACAAAAGGCCACAAGAGTAAAAACAAATCAAAAACATAACACAAATTCACAATTTTACACAAAAGGTCACACCAATAAAAACAAGTAAAAAAAATTACACTAAACACACTTTAACACAAATCACAAACATATGTCAATAAAATACAATAGAAACTTTTAAAAATCCTGCGCTGAGTTATAACTCAAATTTAAACTCAAAACATCTAAACACATTTTTAAAACATTGAATGTAAAAAACATTTACTTTTACATTATTAAAATTATGACCTACGGTACAACTAATTAAAAAAATTCAAAAAACTAAAACATTATTCGCTTACATAAAACAATTTGAAAAAATTATATCATACTTTCTTCTTTTATTAATCCTAAAAAAAAACCAAAAAGCAGATCACAGTTAATAATGGCCAAGCCAATTTTTTTTACATAAATACACATTTAAAAAATTAAAATTACAGACTAAGCAATTTTTTAAAAACATTAACACAATTTAACCTTCCAACACAATGTAAAACTATTGCAAAAATAAAATTAGTTCATTTTTTATTAAAACACACGGGGGGGAAAGCCCGGCAACGCCGGGCAACCCTTGCTAGTATCCTCATAAGTGTGTTTCTTATTTTAAAAATGAGCAACCATAGGTGCGGTTGCAACTAGGTTCCTAATGCGGGATTGGAGTTCTCCCAATCTGACTTTTATTGGTCGCCTGGATTGCCCAATATATGCCATCTCACAAGCACATAAGATCATGTACACACAATTATGGGAATTTCAGTTGGTGAACTGAGACAATTGCAATTTAAAATTACTACTGGGAATCTCCACCATGTCGGTTCACCACATGTAAGTACAGAATATACAATGCCCACATGGGTGATGACCATTGGGAAATTTGGACAGAGTAAGCTGTCGTGGCAATAAGTCCGTACGAGAGACCATGCTGGCAATAGTTCTTGTTCTGCGGAAACCTATGGTAGGACGATCCACACATCCCGGAATGGAGTCCAGAATGTGCCAATGTCATAGGATCGTCTTTTTAATACTGTTGGCTAGTGGCGTGAAGTCCAAGGACCAGAAAAGATTGGAGCTGGATGATCTATCTCTACGATGGAAAAGGGTACTTCTGGGGTGAGTTCTAACTTTAATTTGGATGGAGTCAATAACTCTTGGTGGATAGCCTCTATTAAGTAACAACGTTTTGATCTTATCTGCCACTATCACGAAGTCGCAGTCATCTGTGGAGTTGCGCTTTGCTCTTAAAAGAAGACTATAAGGGATATTAGTCTTTAAATAATGAAAGTAAAATGAACTAAACTGAAGATAAGCATGGCGATCTGTAGGTTTGTTGTAAAGACGCATTTTGAGAGTATGATTGAAAATAAAAACTGAAAGGTCCAGAAATGGTAAATTAAAAGAGTCCATGGAATGGGTAAAAGTGAGATTTTCATGCTGTAAATTAATCCATTTAATGAAGTCTGGAACTAACAAAGGATTTCTAAAAACGAAAAATAAATCATCTATGTATCTTTTGTATAATTTCTAGAAAAAATGGGTTGACAGAACAATTGAGGATAAATGTCTTATCAAAATTGTTCATAAAAATGTTGGCTACAGAAGGTGCAAAATTAGACCCCATAGAAACTCCTTGTACCTGTAAATAATAAGTATTTTCAAATCTAAAAAAATTGTGTTTGAAGCAGATGTCTATAAGATCCAACAGAAAATGAGATGGGGGGGTCGGGGTTAGTACGTAATGATAAATGGTGAGCAATGATAGTCCGTGCTTCATGGAGCGGAATGTTCGTATATAAAGAAGAAACATCCAATGTTAGTAAAACTGCACCAGGTGGTACCGTGCTATTTTCCAATAATTGTATGAAATGACTGGAATCTCTGACTAAGAGGGAGTATCTGAAGTAAATGGTCTAATGTAATAATCTATAAATTTTGCTAAAGGTTCCAGGAGTGAATTATTGGCGGAAATAATGGGTCTGCAGGGAATGTTTTTGGAATTAGGGATGATTTTGTGAACTTTGGGAAGGAGGTGAAAGATGGGCACCCTAGAAAATTTGTTTTGCAGAAAGCGGAAAGTGGTGTCAGTAATATATCCTAAAGAAAGTCCCTCCTGTAAAACGACCGAGATGATATGGGAAACATGGGAAGTGGGTTTCCTGTCCAGGTTGTATTAGATAATTGAGCATACGCCTCTTTGATGTAGTCTGTTTTGTCCATGAGGACCACTCCCCCGCCCTTGTCGGCAGCTTTAATGACAGAGGCAGAAGTAAAATGTGCCTTGCCATCTGTTTTGCAACAAATGTTTTGCAACAGGATGAGATAGATTTTAGGCTGCCATTTTATCTGCCCAAACTGCATCCTGCAGGATGGATCCAGCCCCTGACACCAATTCATCCAACCCGTGCCGTCCTCGTCACTCTGGAAAGCAGAAGTAAAACGCACCTGTAAGGGAGCAATGAGGGTGGCATGGGCTGGATGAATTGGCATTGGGGCCAGATCTGGCCCACAGGCCATAGTTTAGGCACCTCTGTTGTATGGCTTTGTACATCAATATGAGCACATTGAATCTGGCATGATAAATGATAGACAACTAATGTAAGAGTTCCAGAACTATGGCTACGTGATCATATTTAAAAGTTCCCATAATAAGTCTGGTGGCCACATTTTGGACCTGTTAGAGCTTCCATACCAGTCTCAAGGATCTTCCATCCAGTTGGGAAAAAGCAGCCTTGACCACAGCAGAAATTTGCAGCTCCACAGTGAGAGCTGAATCAAAGTGGAACCCCCTGATTGTGATCCTTATTCCTAAACAGAAGGGTGACATAATCCAGCTAGGGAGAGTTCTACCCAATTGGCTGGGATTTCATCTCAGCAGTAAGACCTCCGTCTTGGAGGATTCAACTTCAGTTTATTCTCCTTCATCCAGGCTCCTTGCCTCCAGACATTATTCCAGGACCTGGACATCTGTGGTGGAAAAGGAGAGGGTAGAGCTGTGTATCATCTGCATACTGATTAAAGTAAAACCCAGATCTCCAGATGACCTCTCTCAACTGTTTCTCATAGATGTTAAACAGCAGAGTGGAGATAGTCAAACCCTGTGGGGGCCCATATTGTTGCACCAAATGTATCTGACACCACCTCCCTAAACTGCACTCTCTAAACATGGTCATTGAGGTCAACTGAAACCCGGGTGGGGAGGAATGAGCATTTCCTTACCGCAGCTAATGAACATGCTACTACACTTTTCAAATTATTTTATTTATTTCAAAAGCAATATACAAAATCCAAACAATTTCATAATAGTAGCACAAACATTTATGTAATTATAGAACCTGGTTTTTTCTGGTTTAAGTAGTAGTCTTATTGTAACTGTAGTAATGTCAATCAGTATAAGGTTATTTTCCCAACGAGTTTTACTAGTACTGTAGTTTTAAATACCGTATTTATTCGTGTATAACGCGCACTCGTGTATAACGCGCACCCCTAATTTTCCAGTGAATTCTCGGCTAGCTGCTCGGTTTCCATGAATTTCAGCATGATCAACAACTTTGAGCTTGAACGAAGCGTCATATGCACAACGTTTACGCTTGATACCCTGAGATGCCATCTAACGGGTACCAGTTATATCGGTGAAAAAGCTTGTTCATAAGAGCACGCCTTAAAACATTGAGGGAGGGGGGGATAATCAGACCCACCTGTTGCAGGGTAAAGAAAATGCAATCCGAAACGAGCACTTCCGACCCCCAGGAGCCTCGCTCGAACTGCGAGCTACCTCCGGGCCACGCCTCGTCTCCCGCGCCACCCAATCAGATCCCGTCAATTTCTTCAAAGCCACACCCCCGCCTCCCCTTCAATAGACAGCCGACCCAATTCTAAAAAGGAAGTAAAAGAGGCTCGCGACGGGGGTGGGACACCAGTCCTCGTTTATAACGCGCACCCAAACTTTGATTTCTTTTTTTGGTATAAAATTTTGTGCGTTATACACGAATAAATACGGTACATAAGAAATCCTAGATTTTAACTCACTTTAATTTACTTTTGTTTCCCTGTATATTTGTCTTTCACATGCCTATATTGTACTGTACTATTTCATTAAAAAAGAATTGTTTGTGTCTATAGAATTGGTTATCCCTGGAATTCATAAGAGAGTTAAACTGTTCTGAATTTCACATATTAAATTGTACTATTACATTAAAATGGACACTATTTATGTTTTGTGGTGCTTGACATACTTCATGGAAGTAAAAGATAAAGACCCATATTATTGCTGATAGTATTTGTTAAATAATCACAGTATTCCCTGTTAACGAAGCTAAGGAAAGCAGAAGTAGTTTTTAAAATTGTTAGAGTATAAAGATATTCACAGTAACAATTAATATATGTATTGGCTGCAGTATCTCATAATGCCTATTAAATGTAGATGAACAAAAAGGAGCAGAAAAATACAACTGGATTGGAAAGGACCTTACCATTCTCATACCTTACAAAATTTATGGAAAGCCCAAAGATTACCTGTATATACTTGAGTATAAGCTGACCCGAATATAAGCCGAGGTACCTAATTTTGACCTGAAAACCCAGGAAAATAGATTGACCCAAGTATAAGCTGAGGGTGGGAAATGCAGCAGCTGCTAGTGAGTTTCAATAATCAAAATACATGGAAATATGATAAAATTAATTAAATTGTTGCCACATTTCAATCCGGCGTGGTCTTGGGATCCTCATGGTCATTGAACCAAGTATAAGCCGTGCCCCCTTTTTGGGGCTAAAAAACTCAGCTTATACTCGAGTATGTATGGTAATGCCATTAATCTTAAACATGCTTACCTAGAAGCAGATCTCGCTGATTGAAAGCTTGTTATTTAGTGTAGTAAGATGTGGTAGAGTAGACCAATTGACTCAGATGGTTTTAGTGAGTCAGTTTCTCCACAAATTCTTTTCATCCAAATGGGCTTTTTCTAGTTGCAATTTAAGGTGTAGGGTGTAAGAAACAGGATTTCAGCTTTTGAAACCTACAACATTTTAGTAGACATGCAAAAAAAATGTGTAAAGGATCTGCTTGCTTTTACATCTGAAGGTGAGGCAAAGCAAGCAGATCTTTTAAGCCCACTCTTTTTTGTACATCGGCTACAATCTCTCAGAGTTCAAAAAGGGTTATTTCCATGCAAACATGGTTAGGATTCTAATCCCGTAAAACAAAAAGCTGCAGTCATCCTAAACTTTGTAACCTTTTGTGGTTGCCAGTATCGCAGATATGTCTGTGGATACTGAAAAGTGATCAAGGCATTTTTAGCCCCCTTCTGAGCATTTGCAAAATATGGTGGTAGAACTAATCTATCTGTTTGCAGATCAGTGGAGAGAAATCCTCTTTTGGATTGTCCCTGCCCTCCTTTCAATGTAATTTTCTTTCCAGATAAAGCTGTGTACTTTTGGACAGAGCCGTCTACTGCCATGGAAACCAAACAATGCTCTACAGAAGGCCATTCCTGAGATTTCTCTGCTCATTTTCTTCAAAGGCTTTAAGAGGAGCTTCAGTGGCTTTCTGCCATACCCTGTGAACTGCATGTTTCCCTCTCTGCATGGAGGTGGCTGGCAGTCAGATACTATTGAGTCCATTTGCAAATATCTCTGAAAGAGTATGTAGTACTTGTAATTTATCAATGGGGGAGAAATAAGATTGAAAATACATTGGCTTTTATCGCATGGCTAGCCTATTTTGCCCGGCCTTGCCAGGCAGTTTTTTTTTGTGTGTGTTTTTTGGTTAGGGGTGGTTTGGGTGGTGGTGATGATTTGAATTTGTGGTTTTTGAATTTATTTGAAATTTTCTATTTTATTTATTTTTTATTTGGATTTTAAAAATATTTTTTGACTGTTTTATACGCTTCCGGCCTCTAGGTGGGGCTGTGATTAAGAGTACTGTGATTGTCTTTCTTTCTTCAGTTCTGTTGCGGAGGCATGGAGGGAGGACATCTTTCGTAAGTGCTCTTGATTTCGTATTCTATTTTTATTTTGTTTTGATTTTGGGGTGCTGGGCTAGGAGGGTTTAAGTAGAGAGTTTCTACTTAAACCCCCCAAAGTGTTTTTGCTTGTTCTTTTGTATTTATTCTGGATTTTAGATGTGTTTTATTGTTTTGGACATTTCTGGTTGTTATTTTTTTTTTGGTTTCTTCCATATTTTTTAATTTGTGATATTATTTGTTGAGTTAGGTATTTTCATGTTGTAGATAGGTGTTTTAGTGAGTTTTTGTGGGAGTCCAGCCCCGGCACAAAATGGCGCGATCAGGGAAGAAAGGGAGACTGCAGTCTGGAATATCTGGTGCACTCAAACAAAGAAAGGAAAAAATGGCTACTGGCCACACCTAGCACAGTAAGTTTTATTGAATACAAGGTTACATACGTCATATACCTCATCAGCCTATCAGGTGCTCATACATCAGGCGCCGCATCAGCCTATCAGAATCTAGCAAGCATAACCTTATATGGCAGCATGAGTAAGCACTTTTACTCATTCGCACCTGCGCAGTAGTCCATATCCGGCAGCATCATCCTTGGTGGTGGAGCCTCGCTTGCCAGTAATGGAGAATGCAAGCACATTAACCCCTTCCTGCCCAGGTAGCCTCCCACATGTCCTCCTTTTTTATTTTTATTTTTGAGTGAGGGACCACCAATTATATACCTGCATATCAGCATAGTTCATGACTACCCCCTCATAGTCACCATCACTATCCTCCCGGGCGTCGGACTCCTCATTGCTCTTGGCACGCTGATCCAAAGGATGATACTTTACAGAGTATAATTGCTTTTTCGTAGAACTAGAGGCTTCCTTTCTATTCAGTAGACAGTTATTGCAAACAGAAATAAGGTTTGGAATACAATAAATGCAGCAACATATGTGTATAAGGCATATAATAGTAATGACCCCATAAAAGAAAAGCTGCCTGAGGAAGGACAGATCAGGCAACCATGAAGTCATCCAATCAAAAAGAGATACATCATTATGAACATTATTAGTAATGGTCTCCTGCAGATACTGGAGTTCTTTCTCAATCTGGCCTAAAACCAATCAGGTTCAATATTTGTCTAAACAATATCTGGCTTTCAAATCAATTGACTATCTGTCAGGTGATGAAAGATGAGCATCTTCATCCAGAGTAGAAAACAACATTCCTTAACACCACTTGGCTATTTACAACACCATAAAGTTGCAAGAGGGAGTCAAGAGGCCCACCTGCAATACAGGGCAACCAGCTCCTCTAAGAAACAGGAACATGCCATGTTTGATGACTAGTGCCATGTTATTACAACCCTCTTCACAAGAGAAAAGTTCATTTTTCGCACCATGGAACTAGACATGAAACATGCCTGACATATAGACACAATTCCAATTAACAAACTCGGTTACATATGTAGGGTTATAGTGAAAAACTTTTCCAAGCATTTTCATAATTGTATTACAAGCACAGCAAAGTCCCAAAATACATTCCAGTAAAAGAACAAAAGCACATAGTTAAAGCAATCTGTTGGGGGGGGGCATAGTTCACTGTATGCACTTTTAAAACAGGCAAGCACATTTCTTTTCTTCCTTACAAGAAAGTTTTCTAGCAATTCTAGCAAACAACAGCACATATCAATTCTAGCAAACAACAACACATATCATTTTAACAACATTTCCCACTCCCCAATTACATGAGTAAAGCATTACGTTTCTTCTCTCACTAGGTATAAGTGAAAGAGGCATACGATATCTTAACCTCAGCATAGCATGGTAGATGAAATAGACACAGTACAAATATCAGCAGAGCATTTCAAAATCATAGCATGAGCATTTAGACAATTCTAAAGAGGTTTTCAGGTTTTATAATGCAAACAAAGCCAATTCATCTTTGAAGTCCACACAAACTTTTTAGTCCAATTAAAATGTCCAAATTAAGAGTTCAAATGTTGATTGAAGATCTCTTCAGACTAGAATTTAAACACCATCTTCCATCCAGCCCCCAGACTTAGCAAGGCAACCAACCACCCTCAAATACCAACACAACAATTCTTCAGCTATTGAGCCAACACACTCACTCCTTCACGCTCCAGGCACATCCATCTGTATTTCAGCAGGCAGACGATGCAGGAACACAAAAGAACAGCTTCTCCAGAATTTGCAAGTAACTCCCACACTGACGGACAGGACAGGGGAATTCCCAGTTGCTTCCCCTGCGGTCCCGATGCTTGTAACTTGAAACAGCCCACTCTTGATCTCTTTGCTTGAGGGTTGAGCGATTCAAAATTAGCCAAAAACTGGAGTATATCCTCTCCCACCTTGTATTTTGGCAGAAGCCTGCCGTCCAGAGAGGAAGGATCCACACCACGTTTTTTCTGGGCTTCTTTCAGCTGCAGCATCTGAATCTTAACTAATTGAAAAACTGTATCTGCTAGGTTGGATTTGCGAGAAGACCCCTTTCTGAGTTTGGATTTTCTGCTTTCCTCCTCTGGCTCAGCCTTCCAATTCCCGACCACAAGTGAGGAATCAAGCTTACCACTCGGCTTTTCCTGCTTGGTCCTCTTCTCCGCCTTCCGTGATGGGCGTTGCTTCACGGACGAGCTGAGGTCTTCTGTGCTGCCCTCGGAATCAGAACCCTTTCTGCCTGCCATTCTGCATGCAGTAATAGCTTCTATCTGCGATAAGGTCCTGATCATTTGTTTCCAATCAAATGTTGTTTTTTAGAGATGGCAGGGAGTGCTGGAGCATTCCCAACCGCTGGGGCACCTCTGATGACTGGAAATGCAGTAGCAGGCTCCAAGTCCAGAATAGCCGCAGTTAAAGCAGCAGAGAATGGGTTTTTTGTAGGGTTAACAGTGCTTGATGGAGGCAAAGTGGGATATAACGTTCCACCTTCATCAGGGGGTTTCGGAGGCAATTGTGGCCCATATGGTGGGGGTGCAGTTGGGGATAGAGGATCTCCAGTGGCGGGTGGCAGTATTTGTGGCATGGAGGTGGTCGGCCTTTGGGCCAAAAGGATGTTCTACGGGGTAAGTCCCTGAAGGCAGACTCTGACTTTACACCAGACATGTTGCACTGGGATGGAGACCGTGGGGTGGCCCTGGAAGCAAGTTCCAATCTTGTCCCATGGTTTTAAATCAAAAGTTCCCCCCTCTTGAACCCAGGGGCAGACATCAGCTATTGCACAAATTAATTCTTCCACTTCTTTAGGAGTAGTTTTATGGCCATTCTTATCCAAGAGATACACTAAATCCTTACAATATTTCTGTTGCGGGGAAGTGAAGAAATTTCCCATGCCTTTTCAACTCACCCAGGATCCAAAATGGATGAAAGAGCGCTCTTCAGACCTGGCCGGTCGTGAGTGAGTAGCGGAACAACGCTGAAGATGATAAAATGCGAATCACCTCACACGGGGCACCACTTGTGGGAGTCCAGCCCCGGCACAAAATGGCACAATCGGGAAAGAAAGGGAGACTGCAGTCTAGAATATCTGGTGCACTCAAACAAAGAAAGGAAAAAATGGCTACTGGCTGCACCCAGCACAGTAAGTTTTATTGAATACAAGGTTACATACGTCATATACCTCATCAGCCTATCAGGTGCTCATACATCAGGCGCCGTATCAGCCTATCAGAATCTAGCAAGCATAACCTTATATGGAAGCATGAGTAAGCACTTTTACTCGTTCGCACCTGCGCAGTAGTCCATATCCAGCAGCGTCATCCTTGGGGGTGGAGCCTCGCTTGCCAGTAATGGAGAATGCAAGCACATTAACCCCTTCCTGCCCAGGTAGCCTCCCACAGGTTTTCATGGTTTTTCGGGTATTTTTGTTGAGTTTGTTGTTTATTGTTTTGTTGTTTACTGGGTTTATTTGAATTATTTATTTATTTGTGGTTTTTTATTTTTGATGGTTGGCCTTATGTTAAACTGTTTTTTGTTTTGTTGTGGTTTTGTTTTGCGGGGTGAAGAACGGCCTGTCTGTCTTTTCCTCTTTTCTCCATTGCTGTTTCGAAATTAGGTTTCAATGCAGCGATGGGGAAAATGAAGAGCCGGCATTCAGCTCGCTCTTCATCTGGTAAGGTTCGTTAGGTCGGTCAGGGGAGAAGGAGGCAGAAAAGAGCTATCTGCTTCATGATGGTTCTTTCCTCTCTGTCTCCTTTTCCCCTGGTTTACCTAACGGGAGATCGGCAGGCAATGATCCGTAAGGGGTGGTGCTCTTCCTTGCGGATTGCTGGCTGCTGCTTTTCTATTACCTCCACCGCTGTTTCGTGCTAGTTTTTGAAACAGTGATGTGGGTAGTACAAATGCAGCAACCCTGATGAAGTGCTGTTTGCTGCTGGTTTTTCCCCCGCCACAACTTACCTTGGGGGTGGTGGTGGTCTCGCTGTGTCTCCGGTGGGGTAGCAGGGAGGAGAGGGAGTCCCTCTTCTCCCCGTTGCTCCAGGAAAGTAGGCCGGCGGTTGTCTCGCCATGGTTTTTGCATGTTTGGGTTAGTGAGGCAATGACGTGCTGTGTCTGCCTGCGGCGGCCTTGCGCTCCCATTGCATGAGGCGCTGCGTTGGCCTGTGGTGGCCTTGCGCTCCCGTTGTGTGAGGAGTTATTTTATTTTATTTTTTGCGCACCGGCTTTTTCAACGTTCTATGCTCTTGTGCCCTTCAGCCTGTTTGGCTGAAGTGGTCACAGCGCGGAGGATACTGGGATTTGGAGTTGTCTTTCTTTTGTTCACGTTCGTGCAGCAGCTTTTTTTCTGCAGCTCGTTTTTTATTGGGCACACTGGCTTTCCCAACATTCTCCTTGCTCTCGCCTGTCAGCCTGATTGGCTGAGGGGTGGCACAGCATGGAGGACGCTGAGACTTAGAAGTTGATTTGTTTTGTTTGCGTTCGTGGGGCAGTTGCCCCACTTGCGACTGCCGGACCCATGCGGTGATGGTCAGGCAAGGTAAAGGCAAGTGTGGGTGGCTCGGTACAGGATAGTATGGATGGGTGTGGGCGCGTTTGCCGGATTCCAACGGTTAACATCCCTCCTTATAGGTAAAGATAGCTTAACGTAGTCCATGGAGTCAAGATTTCCAACCACTTTCTTCCTCTCTGAACCCACCAATACTCCACAAGAAAAGCTTCTAAAGAATCTGGGAGCTCTTGGGTCACTAGAGAAATTGCCCTAAGGGAATCCATGAAAGGGAATTTTCCTGTCTCCTTTTTTTGCCTCTATGTCTTCATGCACCGCATCCATCATAGTTCACTTGGGGCACCAACCCCTTTGAGGAGCTTCTCAGAGGTTGCACGTGGCTCTACAGATTCTCATTTGCATTACAGAATCATCATGGGACCAAATCATTGGAGTTGTACTGTGTCTTCACAACTCTTGCTATTAGGTTAGATCAACACCAAATATATGGAAATAAAATTTCCAAAAATAAAGTATATTCTTAGCATGTTCCACTCTCTTTTTAAGCAGCACTGCCTAAATACCAAAGTCAATGTTAATACAAGGAACAACATCATCAGGAAACTCACAAACTGCAAATAAGGAAATCAACCATCCAAGTTGCCTACATCAGTTTTTGCCCTGAGCGTCTCTGCAGCAGAGTTTACTGCTCCAGTATGAAGCACATCTACACATGCAAAACAACTTGACATCACTGTTAATGAAGCCATGCGTATAGTGACAGGATGCCTCAATCTTACACCAGTTTGATAACTATTTTAATACTTTCCTTTAATCCTATTTGGAGAACCTTTAATTTATCCTAGGAATATATATCTAAAGTGAGAAAGAGAGAGACAGACAAAGAAAGTCTTTGTTGTAGGCTATGCCACAACCACACATATCCTTGTTTTGCTGATACTGGATATCATCCTCAGTGAGTGTAAAAAAAAAAGGTTTATGTAGTATGTCATGCCTTTCAGATTAATTAGAGCATCACTTTGGAAGCTTGTGACTGGATCTGCATTAGCTTCTGGTACGTTTCCAGCTGGAATTCAAAGGGTTGGCTTTATAGTTCATTCCGCTTTAAATGACAAGGGATTTAGTCAACTGGAAAACCACCTCAATCTTATTTTCCTGTCTGGGTAGAGCTCTACCACAAGTGGGATTTGCACTTGATACAGTCAACTGGAAAGAGCTACTTACTACATAAGGACTTATCTCCTTAAAGTTCCTTACATTCCTTTAAGAGCAAGAATATAGATACAGGTGAAACTCGGAAAATTAGAATATTGTGCAAATGTTCATTCAGTTCAGTAATGCAGCTTAAAAGGTGAAACAAATATATGAGATAGACTCATTACATGCAAAGCGAGATAGTTCAAGCCTTACTTTGTTATAATATTGATGCTTATGGCTTACCGTTTATGAAAACCCCAATCTCATGTACCCCATAATCATCACATAATCTCATGTACGCTGTACACCATGATCACCACAATTATAATGAATTAAGGCATGACATCTCTCGCTTTGCATTTAGTGAGTCTATCTCATATATTTGTTTCACTTTTTAAGTGAAATGAATGAACATTTGCATGATATTCTAATTTTCTGAGTTTCACCTGTACATTAAGACAGGTTTCAAAACATGATTGTAGTTCACCTTCTAGGCCTTTTCAGTTGCACAGGTTTACTGCCTTTAGTTTCATGCTTGTTTTCATCTGCAAGGCTGAAATACTTGATACTGGTGGTACTTTAGTTTCGTGTGTTTGAAATAGTGGCAATGAAGTTGGATTACACATCCAGATAAAAAGAGTTTAAATTGAAGAGAAATAACAAAAAGTACTAATTACAAATTTAAAACTTTATAAACTGTTTATAAAGTCATGCTTATCAAACCTATGCCAGATTTCAAAACAAAAAAGGAGGGTTGGAATTGTTCAGGGTGACATTATTCCTTTGAACCAAGTTACATGGCTAGTTCTTGGATAAAACTACAGGGTACAATTTATTTTTCGTAGCTTACTACTCTTGAATATTTCAGGAGCATGTACTTCCCTATAATAGCTCTGTCCCATCAATCTACAAATAGGGTTGTACATGAGGTTCTCCATATGCACACCTACTAAACAGATGGTTTCTGTTTTCAACTATAACAGCACTTGCCACTTGTTGTTGAAGGGAATCCTTGCTTGCTCTCTGTATTTAGAATAGCATGCCGAGGTTCTGAATATTACTTTGAAATAACTGCTTAAAAAATCAAGATTTTAGTTTCTTACATTAACTATAAAGCAGGGGTTCTCAACCTACGCCTCATGGGCTGGATTCAGCCCATGGCGCCAAATAATCTGGCCCTCATCCTAGCTACCACCACCACTGGAATTGGCTACAGATTAATTTATGGCCATCATAAATGCGTTTATGACAGCCATAAATGGAAGGGAGACAACCAGTTTGTCCCCCTCAACTGTTCGAGGGAGTGTGATACAGCTCCCAACTTGAAAAGGTTGAGAACTCCTGATATAAAGAATAACAACAGATATTTCATCTGCAGTTTTGAGTGGCACAGCAATTAAAATGCAGCCCTATAAATAACCCCGGAATATGTGCAAGAGCCCAGATTCATGTGGACTGTAATATAATAATACATTGTACAGTATCATGAGTTACAGATCTTAAAAACAGCAGTTGATGCCACATAGGTTTAAGAAGGAATAGACAATCATTTAGATATCATCTGTCACAATAGCAGCCACCTTGAAAGTACACTCAAGAGGTTCGATGTGGAATAGAGTTAACCTTTCTAAAGTTTGTTACATTATGTTGTACCTTGTCATCAATGGCCAATCTTGTCTTTCAAAAAGAAAGAATCATAGTAGTTTGATTTATATACCCCAATGAGTAGATGGATAATGTCTACATTTTGAAAAGGTAAGTTCACCACATTAACCAGCTTTCCATGTCTCTACTTTAATGTGTCACACTTCTGAAAATCTTAGTTTTTTGTATCATCCTCAAAGATACTTGCACACACATGCACACACACAATCTAGATCACAAAAATTAAAAACACATCACCTTAAAAGGTAAAGATTGGGTAAAAGACAAGGAGCAGAAGCAGTTTAAAATAACTATTGTCCTTCCTCTTCCCTATTAATGTACCTGTGCTTTCATCTATTCAGAGGAATGGTCAGTACTCTAAGGAAGAATATATCAAGGTAGATATTGAGGCAGTGAAAGAAACAGAAGTGGATTTCAAGCAAGACTCTACACTATATGGCACAGGATGAAGGATCCCCGAACTCGGTGGGAATCCAATTTTCAGAGCAAAGAAATCTGCAACTCATACATTTAGTGCTCCTGTTGAAACAAAACTTCACAATATCCTCATTCTTTTAAGTTAGCTTTGTAACAATTATGTTTAGAACAATCGCACCTCCTTAAGTCTATTAAATCTATACAAAGGAAAATACTTTGGTAGAAATCATTGTGCTTCATCAACAATTCAGATCAACAATACAGACCAAAACATACACACATAGTAAATTTTCATACTTTAATACTTACTATCTTAACCTATAAAACCAAGGGTTAACCGTTGGAACTGGCTATAGGTTGCTATGCCTCGCCCTACTTGCCTGCACTCACCCTTCGTGCACACGGCCGATCTGGGTCCCCAGGTCAACGAAGGATTGAGAAAACCAGCAGTGGGGCAACAGCCCCACAAATGCAAAAAAAGGGAAACAACTTCACTTCCCAACATTCCGTGCGCCGCGCTGCGCCAGAGCCAATCAGGCTGAGAGGCTCTCGCACGGCACGGCATTCGGAAACGCACCGCGGCCAATCAAAAGAAAACCATTTTAAAAAAAGCGCAGCACAAACACAAAGCACAAACCCATAACTACAAGCCCCAGCGTCCTGCGCGCCATGAGCACGCAGAACGCTGAGGAAGCCGGCGCCCAAAAAATAAAACAAAAACACTGGGAGAGCAAGTCCGCCAAGCCGTGGGAACTAAAGCCCCCCTCCCCAACGGCGCCTAAAGCTCCCGATGGGAGTTTCCCCTTTAATATCACGGGGGGGGTTGTGCTCCCCCTCTCTACTGGCTCCCCTGGGGTTGGGAGGGTTGGGGGGACCAAAGGAGTCTGTCTCCCCAACCCTCCTAACCCCAGGGGACCTGGCAGAGAGGGGATTCCCCTCCACAAACACACACATCCCATATTAAAGAGAAGAAACCAAGCGGTTACTTCTCTTTAAAAACGGAGTTTGGGGGGGGAATCCCCCTCTCCGATGGCTCTCCTGGGTCCGGAAGGGTTGGGGAGACAGAACCCTTTTCTCCACCCAACCCTCCCAAACCCAAGGAAGCCAGCGGAGAGGGGGGAACACACACACACCCCACTGATATTAAAGGGGAAACCACAATTGAGATTTCCCTTTTAATATCAGAGGGTGGCCTGGATTCGATCCCCTCTCCTGGGTCCCATGAGTCTGGAAGGTTTGGGGAGACAAAAGGGGCCTGTCCCCCCAAGCCTTCCAGAGCCAGGGGAGACGGCAGAGAGGGGATCCCCCCGTAGGACACCAAAAAACACAAAAACAAACAATCAAAAACATCCAAAAATACACAAAAACAAACAAAAATAATACCAAAAAACAATACAAAGTAAACAACAACAAACATTTCCAAACACACCCAGCACCCAGCCAAACACCACAAAATCCAAACACCACCACCACCCCAAATAAAGAAAAACAGCCAACTCACCACCACACGACCTCACACCACAACGACTGGAAAAGAAATGAATAAAGAAAGAGACTACTTACTGGAAGAAGCTCCACCCAGAGGCCATGAGAGAAAAAACAATCAAAATACAAGATAACCCTTACCAGCACCACTTGCTGCCCACAATAGTAAAAAAAAAAATCAAAAAGACACAACAGCCCCACACAAAAGGCCCCAAGAGTAAAAACAAGTAAAAACAAATAACACAAAATCACAATTTTACACAAATCAAAAACAGATGTCAATAAAATAAAATAAAAACTATTCAAAAATCCTGTGCTGAATTTTTACTCAAATAAAAAACAAAAACATCAATACACAGTTTAAAAACATTTATTGTGGAAAAAACATGTACTTTCACATTTTTAAAATTATTACCTACGGTACAACAATTTAAAAAAATACATACTAAAAATTATTGGGTTAAATAATTTTTTTGGAAAAAGTATATCATCCTTTATTCTTTTTTTCATCCACAAAACCAAAACACCAAACAAAACTCATCACAGTTTATAACAGGCCACCAAAAAAAATTTGGATAAATAAAAATTTTAAAAATTTCATTTATAGACTAACCTCTTCTTTACAAACATTAACAACAACAACAAAAACTTTCCAATACCATTTAAAACAGCCCGGCAACGGCGGGCAACCTCTGCTAGTATTATATATTAAAAATGTAGCTTGATAGTAAAAAGTCTCTAGTAAGCTATGTGTTTCACCATATGCATCAAGTAAGGCAATTACTCTAATTACCAAGATTTGTTCACCTAAAACAGACACATCCCTCCAAATTAATAAGGCTATATTATTTATAAGTACTAGTAGTTCATGGCTGAACTGGATTGATGCCATGGTAGAATGAGGCATGCCCTATTCAGACCCTGGGCCAGCACATTTATTACTTCTAATATCAGGACTTTAAAGGTATAGTTAATAGAAATATTAGAGGCATTACATGTGCACTTTTAAATTGAAAAAAGTTAAGTCCACTTTTAAAAGATGAATTTAGCTATCTTTTATATTAATATTGATAAAAAATAACCAAACAATGGTGAATCATAGTCACAATATACGTGCAAAGTATGTACTTCAGAAACATATCAGGGTACACAGAAAGAGCCTCCTCGAAGATTGTGATATGTTTGAACTACAGTCAGGCGCAGCCGGGTAATGGCAACTTTGTGTTGATGACTAATCTTTCCCACACAAGGTCAGGTGAAAGGAACTGCAGAATGAACTCACCAAAAAGTGCCTTCATTTTGGCAAATGTAGGAAGGTGATATCTTTATTAGATCACTCAAAAAAAATCAATCATTGTACGAGCTTTCATGATTCAAGATCACTTCTTTAGGCAGACAGTTATTAGTTTCTTGTGGATAGGACAGGAACATTATCAATGAAAGTCCCAAACATTCATGGCATGACGGTTCTGCCAGGCTCCCTTTTTAGAAATGAGTTTGGAAAAGCAGCAGTCTGTATGGTATGCTCCCCTACAGGAAACCAGGCATCTGCTTAATGCTCTCACATGGTCTTTGAAGCTGTAGCTTCATTTTGGCAGTTTCATGGAAGAAGAAACATAGGAAATGAATTTTACTCAATCAGAAATCTGTTTTTAAAATCAAAATTTATTGTTTTAGAACAGATATGTCTAAAGTGGAACACATTTTTATAATAAAATAACATGCAGCTTTAAAAAATCTTTAAAAAGTATCTGGATAGACAATGCATTAGCATTAAAAAAACAAAAGAAGTTAAGTTAGCCTTAAATATGTGTGACTATCAGTGTCAAGGTTCCTTCCCAAAATCATTAAGACAAAGGACTGCCATTAACTCAATGCTTACTCACATATCTGTGAGGCAAAAATGAATCATGTATTTCAAATGGAAGTTAATGACAATGCAGAGGTATGTTCTAAATGCCTACATCACTAAAAAAATCGCCTAGACACGTGCCCTTATTTTTACAAGAAAAATTGCACTGTAAAAAGCCTATTTGAGTTATTCCAGCTGAAAGAGCAGAAGCCTCCCAGCAACAGAGGAAAAAAGCAGTGTTGTGAGCTAAAGGGGCTCATGGTATTTGATGTTACAGTCAGGCTCTTAATATGCAATTCGTAACATCTACAAAGATTTCTTAACTTACAGCAATTCAGCACTAAAAGTTGTACCTTTGGGTAATTGCAGAACAGAATTTCAGCCATTATATTCTAAATTCCCCAAGGATTTCTTAACATGTTAACAAAATCTTCATCAGCCACAACGCCAATACTTAATCCTTCATAATAGTCCTCAAATTCGCAGAATGAAACCTCATTTGGATTATTGCAGACATCCTCCAGTGTTTCTAGAAATGATGATTTAATTTCTTCCTCTGTTGCATTACCTGTTAAAACATTATTCTCTATTAAAGATTTTATCAGGCATATCAATAATCTACTTTAAAAAAACAAAAAGATAAGCAAAATCAATGTGCAATTTAATAACACATATCCAGAATTTAACATAGAGATTTCTTTTTTACTGAAAATTATGGAGGAGGTAAATGAAGACAAGCAACTTGAGGGGGATTTTTGGTAAGATAATTTATTTCAAATGTTTAGCCTATTCTTATCCCAAGCTGTAGATACACACAAAAATGTTGTTAAATAAGACAGGGTTTTTTTTTGTATTCCATACTGATAGCTTTTTCAAAACAAATCTTGATAAATGTATTTAAAACAATTATTTTGAAATTACTAGCAAAAGCTGCTGTGCATATAATCAATGACATTCCATACACATTTTACGTTAAAATAGCATTACAAAAGAGTTTTCAGGATTATACTGACTATTGGATTAATTAGTGAAGGCAGAAAAAATAGTTATAGCAACCTTGGATTTCTTTTCAAAACAAAAATAGCTAAAAACCTGTTGCGGAGCAATTTTGTGAGTAGTAACCATAATTATGCCGCGGTGGAAGTAATAGTCATTAACCAGTTTTGCATGTGTATTGCACAACTAATTGCACCATGAGTCACACAATCAAACTGTTCAATGAAGACTGCTTGGGCATACTACCATGAAAACCTCCTCAGCCATAACTTAACAGTATGCCAGCTTCAATTGGATTCCAACCACTAACTAGAAGTGGTGTTTATATTTCAGGGGACTGATAGCAAAGAGCCACAGAAAGCTTTGTACTTATGTCAAAGATAACCCATGTAATTTTGTATGGTCAAATATGGCACTAGGAACTGAAATATTTAGGTTCAAATCATTGTCACTCCCAAGCAGAGGAAATCTACCCAATCAGTAGAATTTATATAAGTGTGAATGGTTCCAGGTTTTCTCCAGATTTTTTCCTAATAAACAAGTCCATAGCTCCAAAAATAGATTTAGTGACCAACTATTATTTGTGTGTGGTCCCTTCAGACCCTCCAAGTCTTATGGAACATGTTGAGATCTTGCAGGAGAAAGTGCATCAGTTTCACATTCTGGCCAGGTGGAAAGAATTCAGATGTGCTCCAAGCTCTAGACACAGAAGAAGAAGAAGAAGCTATAAAGTAAAGATGAGTCCTAACTACTTTCCCCTAAATTCAAGATATGGGTCATAATTCTTTCACCTTGTGCTATATTGACTGGCTGACTGACTGATTGATTGATTGCATTTATATCTCACCTATCTGGGATATTCTCCCACTCTGGGTGGCTAGACAGGGAGTCAGTCAAGAGCAGTGAATTAAATCTCTGGAAATAAACCAAATGAACAATTGTACATTAATCACCTGCTAAGACTTGAGGATGTCTTCTAGCACAATAGCATTTCTTTATATCAATCATCGGCACGCTGCCAGTTTTGTTATAATCCAGTTTCATATATGCCTGAACAAAGACAGTAAGCAGAAAAGCATAAAGGATAAAACAAATGAACATAAATGTTATTTTAAAATAGAACTGTGTGCATAAGTCACCCTTGCTTGAAAGTCAATCGTATCTGAATCTAGGGTTCAGTGCTTATCATGAGTCAGCGCTGTCTGCATTTGCAGGCATGTGACAGGCATGACTAGACACCTGAGTGCATGGAACGATGTTTACTTTCCCACCAAAGTGGTCTCTGTTTATCTACTTGCAATTTCTTGCTTTTGAACTGCTAGGTTGGCAGGAGCTGGCACAGAGATGGGAGTTCACTCCGTAGTGCAGCACTCGAGTCTCGAACTGCTGACCTACCAACCTTCCAGTCATCAAGTTGTGTCTTAACCACTAAGCCACTGCAGTCTGTGTGCATACTCAAACACAAAACCAAGACGTATAAATGTATACTGGCTACAAATCTGGATGTCATTATGATTTAGATAGAATCAGCACAAAAGTTAAATGACTAATTAAATACTAGAATATCTCTTAATTGCACTGGCATTAGCAGACATTTTTAATAATTATATTGAGTTAAGGCAGCAAGAATAGATATAAAAAGAACTTATTTTGTACAGAAAAGGGTTATATACACTGTGTAAAGAGCCTACTGCCTTTAGCTTAGTTTTTCCTATTAGACCACGGCTGCAACAAAATGGTGTTTATGCTGCACCCCTCTGAATGGAGGATATTTCTAGATATGTAATCAATGTATTATGTTGTTTCCCACAAGAACAAGCCTTCTCCTTGATGAAGCAGTGTCTTGCTTTTGTTCATTCCACATCACTGATCAGGTTCAATTAGATCCTGGAACATGGTGAGACTAGCTAGTACATATCTACTGCTAGCCTGCTTTGGTTTTCCTCCTAAGGCAAGGAGCTGGCTAGCACCTACGACCATGATGGCGAACCTATGGCACGTGTGCCCAAGGTGGCATGCAGAGCCAATTCAGTGGGCATGCGGTGATGTTGGGGTAAGCCCTGCCCGGACCCCATCCCCTGCACAGCTTCTCTAGCTCCCTCTGCCAATGGGGAGGGGAGGCTGAAATCCCACTCAGGAGGCATGGCCAAACACCCCCCTCCTACCTAGGACACAGGGAGACAGCATGTGCACACGCTGCTCCTCTTCCTTGGAGGGATGTCTCATTGCCTGCCTCTAGGTAGGGATTTTAGTCTCCCCAGTAGCGGAGGGAGGTGGGTGGAGCCCTGATCTGTGGCAGCGGAGAGGCCACCAACAACCAGGGCTCCAGGAAGACATTGTAGAGCTTTACAGGGGATGTGCTTCAGCGTCATAGCCTTGATGGAGACCCGGGCGGCAGTGGCAAAGACACCGACTGGGTCTCCAGCAAGGGTGCCACACAGGGTGGTGGTGGGTTACCTGGGTCCTGGCACATTGGTGGGGATTTCTGGAAGCATCAGCATCAATTGGTGGTGCACATGCTCTCGCACATGTGCAGTGTAGAGGACGCAGTGATGTCACATGGGTGCGCACGTGACGTCAGTGGCACATGTGATTGCTGCCCCATCCCCCTTTTTTGGGCATTCAGGTCCTAAAAGGTTTGCCACCAATGCCCTAGGATCTGTATGCTTGAGAACAGCACATCTGCCACAAGCCCAGATACCAAGCTACCTGTACTATTTGGTTTGATTTATTATTTATTCTATCTATTTACCAATGAAAAGGTTTTCACTAAAAAAAATTATCACACACTGTGTTCTTTCTTGAGTAATCTTTAATCCTAGTTACCTTGAGGCCTTGGATGTCCAAATTAAAACAGTTCATTTATAAATTTAAACAATATAGCAACAGCATTAACTAGCAATTCTTAATTATATATACTGTAGATTATATAATTGAGATAGACATACTTTCCTGACAAATGCTTTTCTGTATTCACTCATTTCCCCAAGAACAGCCTGAGCAAAATCAACATAATCAACTTCATCATTGGTGTTGCCATCAAGTTTTAGCCACAAGGATTCAAAATCCTAAAATGTAAGAATTATATGTCAAATAAGTTGATATTTATTACGAGCAGAACATAAAATGAGCACTATCACAAACAGTAGCAATGTTCAAGTTATTGCTTAAAGTAGTCTTCATGGGGTGTGTGGCTAAGATGGCCGACGAGTAACATCTTGATTCGGATGCTCGCGCTTAACAAAGTGATAATTAATGTGTTGGAGTGAAATGGGAAACTTTTAAAGTGGCAACTTCTGTAGATAAGAATCTTGCTTGTCTTTTTGGAAAATTTTGGGAGCTTTTGAAGTTGGATGGTCGAAGTTCAGGAGGTTTTCCTGGGCGGGGGAGGCCTGCGACAGCAGTCGCGGCTTTTCTGCCGAGGAGCCGAGAACGGGACCAGCGAGACTGCGAGAGAAGCTTTGGAGCTGGCAAGAAGTTGTTTGGCATGAAAACAGCTGCATGTAAGTGCATGAATGGAGTACTAAAGGTTAAACTCAGCTGGAGATCTTGTTTAATGAGCCCGGGCTTTGAAATGGAAATGGGTGGAAGTAGATGAAAACAAGTGATTGTTTCGTTAATGGTGGTGATTCTGGAAAACGAAAGTGATCGTGTTTGGGTTTATGTTTTTTTCGCATACCAGAAGGACCACGCCGTGTTTTGACGATAACAAAGTGGTTTAAAAAAATACTTGTCTGGACTATAATATTGGAAGGTAACAGTGAATTTCCCAGCTCAAAGTGTTTGGAAAAAGTTTGCCGTTCCACAGAAGAAGAAGGGGGGCTTTTACCCAGAAGTTAAAGCAGCCGCTGGAAAATGGCATTTTGACTTGTCCGCTTCAAGAGAAGGATTAATTGGGCTTCTTTTTGCTCCTTCACCGTGTGGATTATAAATATTTAATTTTTTTGGAAAATATTGCTTCTCACTTCTCCTGCTTTCCTGTTTGGATTTTGGGCTTTTTCTCCCTCCAGTCTCCCCTCCCTTTTTTTTTCTTTTTACTTATCGGCGGCTTGGATTTAAAGGAGAAGTTTTGGGTGACTGTTTCCTTGGAGCACTTACATTGCAGTGTGGAAGACGACTGGCTGGACTGATTGCTTTGGGGAAACGGACCCGCTGTGGATTATTATTTTCTTTTTTGCCTTTCTTTTTTTTCTTCTCAGCTGCCTGTTGGGAGTATTGGTTCCTTCTGCCCTTTTTTGTGGATTACAATAACTCTTTAGACTTCTGCTTAATATAAGTTTCCCTGTTGGACTTGTGGAACCAGGGGTTGCAGCGTTATAGGCTTATTTGTTTGACTAATTTTTACAACGATCTGCAACTTTGGGATTTAATACTATTATGGATAAAGCTACAAGAGGGAAAGCAAAGGAAGAAGATCCAGCTGTTAAGCCTAAGAAGAAGGAAAAAGTACCAATGGAGGAAGCCCCTCAGTCTTCATCCCCGCCCACAGTGCCCTACGATCAAACCCAAATTATGGTGGAAATTGGAAAGCTGTTTCAGAAATTGGAGAAGAATGAGGATTCAAGGGTGAAAGACAGAAATGAAATGATGAAAAAGCAAGATAAGGTGGTATCATCTGTTGCAGATTTTTCAAAAAAGGTGGACTTAAGTTTGAAAAAAATTGAGGGAAATGTGAAATTGGTTCAAACTGAGGTAACTGCTATAAAAAAGGAAATAAAAGGATCTCAGGAGGTGGTGCGGGAGAATAAGCTGAAATTGGAGGAACAAGAGAGAAGGATTGATGCTGTGGAAGATATGATGAGAAAGCAGAATATTGTGATCCGTCAGGTCGTGGAACAAACTCCAGACTTGTTAAGGGAAAGAGTGGTTCAGTGGTTAAATGGTTTGAATATGGGAAAAGAATTTGTCCAGGAAGATTTTGTAAGTGTATTCCGGGTGGGCCCAAGAAGAGGGAGGGTGGTTCAAAGAAATGTGTTGGTAAAATTCGCAAATTGGGCAGACAAGCTAAAAGTAATGGCCCATTTGAAACGCGCTGGTCCTGATGCTTTGAAATTTGATGGCTCTGACGTAGAAGTTTACAATGATATTTCGTTGAAAGAAAGAACCTGGAGGTATAAGATGAGGCCTGTAACTAAATTATTGATGAGTAAAAATATAAGGTACAACTGGAGATTTCCGCAGCAACTGCGCTTCTTTTATGATAAAAGAATGCAAGTAATTGATGAAGGGACCAATCCATTGGAGTATTTGAGCTTGTTGGAACTGGTAAAAGTAGATTCGGAAGAATGGATAAATCTTAAGAAGGAATTGATGGAATCGGGAGCATTGGGGAGGGAATACGGGAGGGAGGAGGCTGGTGGGGCAACAGGTGGAACACCGCAGCGAAGGGAGGAGGAGGAGGAGCTGTCGTTGATCATGGTGGAGGAGGAGACAAGTAAGGAGCAATGAGAATCAGATTATAACAATTTAAAGCATTTAATCGATATAGAATGGTGAATAGCGCGTAGCACCGGTAGGAAGGCACATCTTGCATGTCCCCCCTCTCCCCTCTTTGGTTGTCAAAGGCGGCTTTTTTTTGTAAGAAAGTGGGGAGAGAGATAGTGTGTGTTCTATGTAGTTTTGTATGTTATAGGGGTAAAGGGTGGTTGGTGGCATGCCCGATGGAGAGTTTAGAGCTTGGAAAGGAAGTAGGTTATGGGAAGTATTAAAATAATATCATGGAATGTGAAGGGTACAGGTTCTGTTCTTAAGAGACGGAGACTGGAATTGGCGTTGAAGAAAGATAGACCAGATATTTTGTTTTTACAGGAAACCCATCAGAAGTCAAAAGATACGAATAGACTTTTTTTAGGATGGATGCAACATTATGAGATGGCGTTTGGAACATCAAAAGCAAGAGGGGTGGCAATCATGATTTCTAAAAAATTAGGATTTGAGATTACAAAAAGGGTTGTTGACCAAGAGGGTAGATACTTGATAGTAAGAGGAAAATTGGAGGATGAGGAAATCATGTTGGTAAATATTTATGCTCCAAAAGATCATCAAGCGGAGTTCCTTGAAAAAATTCGGAAAATAGTGGAATCAGAGAACGTTGCAAAAACTATTGTGGCTGGAGATTTTAATTTGATAAGGTCAGGGTTAGATTGTACAAATATATCAAGAAGTGGAATTGGCTTGAAAGGGAAGGTTCTGGATAAATGGATGGATGTTATGGGTCTGAAGGATTCTTGGAGAGAGTTTAAGGGCTCTGAAAGGGCATATTCTTTTTTTTCACATGTTCATGGGACCTACTCAAGAATAGATTATGTTTTTCTTACCGAAAATTTGATTAAAGACATAGAAGGAATGGAAATTGGGATTATCAAGGAATCGGATCATGCTAAAGTATATTTGGAATTGAAAGTACAAAAAGATACTCGAAGAATTAGAAATTGGAGGTACGATCCTAATTTGTTTAAAGATCAGAAATGTAAAGAGCAGATTATGGGAAGATGGAAAGAAAGTTGGCAGTGGAACGATAATAATGAGGTTAATTTTAATGTGGTATGGGATACCATGAAGTTGGTCTTTAGAGGGGAAAGTATAAAATTGGCAAGTTTTAAATATAAAAAAATATAAAGCAGAACAGATAGAAAAAGAAAGAGAAATAAAACAATTACAGGAGGATCATGTGAAAAGTAAAGATAAAATTTTTTTTACGAAATTACAAAGGCTTAAAGCAGAATTAATGGGTAAGGATATTGATAAAGTTAAACGAGATTTGATTTATTTAAATAGAGAATATTTTGAATTCAGTAATAGAAGTTCAAAATTATTAGCAAGAGCAGCTAAGGCTAAAAGGGAAAAAAGAGAAATAGGGGTATTGGTTGATAAGCAAGGTTCAAGGTGTAATAAGAACGGAGATAAATGTAAAATTGTCAGGGAATTTTATCAGCTATTATATGCAAAAAAGGAAGTAGACCTGGAGAAGCTTAAAAAGATATTGGAGAGACAGTTAGGGAATGGAATAAAACAAGAACATAGGGAGAAAATGGAGGAAAAGATTAATGATAAAGAGGTTAAGGAGGTGATCAGTGGGTTGAAGACGGGGAAAGCTCCGGGGGATGATGGATTATCGACAGAGTTTTACAAAGAATTTAAGGAGGTAGTGGTTCCAAAATTGGTGAAGCTATATAATTATATCTTAGATGGAGGATCAATTCCGACTTCATGGTATAACACCACAATCGTTCTACTGCCAAAGCCTGGCAAGAATCTCGAAAGAGTGGAATCGTACAGACCAATTTCACATAAATCAGGATGCTAAGATCTTCACAGCAATATTGGCTAATCGATTAAACAGTTTTATGGGGGAATACATAAATGTAGATCAAGTTGGGTTCCTAAAAGGTCGGCATATGGCGGATTTGACTAGAAGGGTATTAGATTTAATTGATAATGTTAACCAAACTAAGGAAAAGGTGGGCTTATTATCACTAGATATTTTTAAGGCATTCGACTCATTACAGTGGTCTTTAATTAAAGAAATAGTTAAAAATATGGGTTTGGGGATAGATTCAATAGGGTAATAGATTTATTATATCAAAAAGGGAACACTAGGGTTAGAGTAAATGAGAAGCTTACTGATGTGGTAAATTTAGAGGCTGGTACTAGGCAGGGCTGTCCATTATCCCCTATCTTGTTTATTATGGCAATGGAGATTCTAGCTAAAAATATAAGGGATGATTTAAATATAGAAGGGATTATGGGTAACAAAGTGAGCATGTATGCGGATGATACATTGCTTATGGTGAAACACCCGGAGCTGGTAATGGACAGGATCAAAGATCACTTACAGGTATTTGAAGCTATAACTGGATTAATGATAAATTGGGATAAATCCGAATTGATGTTGTGTAATTTGGGAGCAAGTGAGATGGGCAGGATTGTAGAGACACTTAATATACAAATTAAAGATAAGATGAAGTATTTGGGGATAATTATCTCAAATAAATTAGAAGAACTTAAACGATTGAACTATGACAGCTTGAGAGTGGAATTTAAGAATAAAATACAAGAGTTTCAGAAGTTAAAGCTGTCATGGTTCGGAAGGATCGCTATTTGTAAAATGATATTGTTGCCAAACATTAATTTTTTATTTGATGCACTAGCGATCCATCTGAAGGAGAAGGAAATTAATGAGTTTCAAAAGATGTTCAATGGCTTTTGTAATGGTGGTAAAAAATCTAGACTTCCAAAGAAACTATGGTACTTGTCTCAGAAAAAAGGGGGTTTGGGTATGCCAAATTTGTTAGCATACTATCGAGCATTTCAAATTAAGAATGTTGTGAAGATCTTGGCAAGAGAAAAGACAATTTGGGAGCAACTGGAGATGAAAGAATATAGAGACATTGGTAGTATGATTTTTTTGGGAACAAAGGACAAGGTGAAAAGGTCAAATAATATTATGATGAGAGGTCTCATGGAAGTGTGGAAGAAAGTAAAGAAAGATATAGTCCCAAATCTCTCTCCAATTTTGGAATTGACGGATATGGGGTGTTTCCCAATAAAAATAGATAAGGAAAAAATGGAAATATTGGATAAAAATGGGGTGCTTTTATTGAAGGATTGGTTAAAAGTGTGTGATGATGATACTAAGAGGAAAAAAATATTTGAGAAGTTAAATTTGGACTGGTTTCAGAAATTGAAGGCGGATAACTGGAATAAAAAATATGAAAGAGAAGCAGGGTTAGATAGAAATAAGACGGAATTTGAGGATTTGGTAATACAGAGTAGAAAAGGGGAAAGAGGCATTAAGGGTCTTGTAAGCAAACTTTATACTATATTGAACAAGGGTAATGATCCACAGGAGGACTTGAAGCGGAAGTGGGAACAAAATTTGAATATAAAAATTGGGGAGGTTGAATGGAGAAACAAATGGAAAAAGAGGATCATGAGAACAATGTCTGTAAGAATTAAAGAACATAATTTTAAAATGTTGTGCCAATGGTACTTGACACCACTAAGGCTTTATCAGATGGATAATAAAAGAGATAAGTTATGTTGGAGATGTAAAGAAACAGATGGAACATATGAACACATGTGGTGGAGTTGTAAAAAAATAAGGGATTTTTGGGGAAGAATAGAAGGGGAGTTTGGTGAAATATTGGGTAAAAAGGTCAAGTTGGTGTCAGGTACCATTCTTTTAACAAATGTGGAAGGTTTGGGTTTGAATAAGGAGGAAAAAGAATTATTGGAAATTGCATTGACCACAGGTAGACAATGTATAGCTAGAAATTGGAAAAATGATGTAGATATACAGATCGGAGAATGGTACAAGGAAATGTGGAGCCTAGCATTGAATGACAAATTGACATGGGAGATTAAAGTGAAACGAGATAATTTAAAAGAGAATAGGTTTTGGAATATATGGAAACCGTTTGTGGATCATTCTCTTATGGTAAATGATAGTTCAGGACCTGCACCATCGCAAAGAGGTTTTTGGAGTTGAAATAGCAACTAAACTCTCCGGGCATTGTATATATTCACAGAGTGATTTGTAATTATTAAAAAATTATTATAGAGGTAGCTTAGAAAACTTTTATTGTTTGATTGAGTAATATTTTATATTGTGGTATCTAATATTGTGGTTAAATGGTAGACAATCAGTATAAGTACTGTTATGTGCTAGCCTCTATGAATGTGAGTTAATATTGTATTGAGGTTATCTTTGAGGTATTATTGTATTGTAATGTTATTGTTTTCTTTTTTTTCTGTATGTCTGTTTAATTTTTTTTAATAAAAATCATTTTTTAAAAAAAGTAGTCTTCATTCGAATATTGGAATTTATGAAAGAGTTGACTCTCCAATCCCCAGTGATTCAATTGGCCCATACTAGTTGTAATATACTATGCCAAGCAGCAGGATTTCAGACTCTGTTGTAGAAACTAGAATATATGAGATACTTCTTTTAGGCTACAACTGTAGATACATTTTAGCTCAAAGTGTATAATGACTACAACTTTGTTTACATAATGATAACCAGTTTAAAAACTAGCCTCAAGACTGCCGTGGCAGCAAGTTGACATCATCTTATGTCACAAAATTGCAAAAGGTATCTCAAGGAGTTTTCATGTCTATTGTCACCTAACAATTCCAATATACAGTGGAACCTCGGATAACGACAGCACCAGATAACGACAAAAACGGATAATGACGCCAAATTATTGGCACTTTGTCATTATCCAATGTTGTCGTTTTTCTCACCCGCCGCCCCTGCCGGCAGGGAACCGGCCAAGTTCCCTGCTGGCAGGGGCGGCGGGTGGGTCTGTGCTCACCCTCCGGTCCTCCGGGGGGGAGAACCAGCCAACCGCGTTGTTGCTTCTCCCCCTGGAGCACCACAGGGTGGGTCTGTGCACCCCCGCCCCTGTGGATCGGGGCTTGCTTTGGGGGAAAGAGGCTCTTTTTTAGCGATATCGGGTGCATAAGGACACAGAAAAAGCCGATTTCCCCCAAATTTTGTCATTCACCGGTGCATGCACTGGATAAGGACAAAAACTAGACAATGACGCAACTTGTGGAACCAAGTTTTGTCATTATCTGGGTATTACTGCACAACTTCCCAAAGTATCAGATAGATCAAAGCAGTGATGCACTGCAAAAAAATTTACTACCTACTCTGTGGGCTGGCCAAATCTGTGGGCGTGGCCAAACACCCTGCATTATGGGCTATGAAGGTGGGTGTGGCCAACCAAGTGGGCATGGCCTGGGGGAATTTCCGCTACCAGTTCTTCAGAACCTGACAGAACCTGCTGGAGTGCATCACTGGATCAAAGTGTTTACAAAGTGGTTATAACTATCTTGACAACCATAATAGTCATTACTAAATTTACCTGCCTTCACCTATTAACTCACACCATGAAAAGCACACTCTAAGCTTGCATTCTTCACTGGTTGGTTCAAATAGGAACACTGGTACTCACTATGAAACATTGTTCCCTTCCTACTATGGGAAGGAAAAACCTCACCAATTACATGTATCTATGGCTCTCCCTATAGGGAGGAGGCAACCACTGCTTAGTCTACTCTTTTCTTCAGCCACAGATGAACACAGGTACCAGAAATAACGAGGGGGGGGGGCAGATAATGGATACAAGAAAGGAAGGAAGGAAGGAAGTCTATCAATAAGAATGTCATCCCATGATGGGGAGAATGTCCTCCTTTTACTACAAAAAAGGAACATCTCACAATAAGCACCAATATTCATTGGGGTGTGTGTGTGTGTGTGTGTGTGTGTAGGAAAAGAGGACATTCTGTAGATCAGTTTCTCAAAGCTAGTAAATTCTTAGAATGCATTGCTAAGAAGGGACATCCTTGGTGCTAAGGTGACTGTCCCCAGTCACTTTCGGCCAGAACTCTGATAGCAGATGAGAGTTCACACCTTCAGCCATCTGGTAAAGGTGCATTTAGAGACTTTCTTGCCTGTGGTAGCTAGCTAGGAGGATGCAAATAAGCAGTAAGATACAGTGGTACCTCGAGTTACAAATAGTTGGAGTTACAAAATTTTCACAATACAAATGAAAATCAATTGAAAATAATGGCTTGAGTTACAATTTTTCCCGGAACACATTAATTGGTTTTCAATAATTCCCTATGGGAAACCATGTTTCAAGATATGAATTTTGATTTTCAATGCATTCCTATGGGAATTTTGAGTTACAAATTTTTCATAACATGAAAAATGCCTTGGAACGCATTAAATTTGTAACTCAAGGTACCACTGTATCTTGAAGTATTTTTTCCTTTTTTTAAGATACACAGCAATTGCCCACCTGTCATTCAGTTTATCCTACTCTTCCTCCAGTGGTCTGGAAGGCAAAGGGACAAAGGAAGGCAAGATCTCTTCTTGGCTCCTGCAGAAAGAGTTAACTTCAGGTATAAGTGAAGGATTGTGTGTAAAAACTACTGTACTTTTTGAATTATGCAGAGTATTTACAGATCTGATACCTTTCTAGCTGAGGGTAACACTACAAGAAGCAAAACTTTCCATAAAAGAAATTTCAAGGGCATTTGTCAGTAGTTCAAAAGGTGGCCTGGACATGGTTTTTAAGAGCAGGTAGAGACCCCTGATCAACCATGTTTCATTTTAATCTTAGAAAGCAGAATAAGCTGCAATAATTCTTTTGCCTAGAGCAAACAAATGCTGCTCAGCAAGGAGACTTTGTGAATTTTCTTTAAAGCTGACTCTGCCTATGTTTTCTTTTGGTTCTTCAGAGTATCCTCTTCACTCTTAGCATAAATGGACATAGAGATCACAGAGGTGACTAGTATAACTATCAATGGACCTTGTAATCTGATAAGTAATGACCAAGGTGGTCAAAAAAGCTTTTTACTATGTAATCCCATTGGTCTACATATGGCAGGTTTAGCTCATTCACTCCTAATGACATCCATAAACTATCTCGGAAATGGAATATCTGAGGAATCATATCTAGCCTTTTAAAGTGTTTCCTGTGAACCTTGTGGTAAGTCCAGGCTGGGTAGAGGACCATTTTTAGGCCATTAAAATCTATTTTTCTAATGGCTTTCCTTAAGAGGTGGTCAAAGTTTTGTATGTTGAACAGTCTGGAGAATAAGGCAGAGCTTAAACCCTGTTCTTTCTCTTCAGAAAGTGCTCCTTTATCAATTTCAAGACACAGGAGAGACACAAAGGATTCCTCTTCGACTTCCCTCCCAACAAGTGGGGGTGCATGGGAGTCAAAGTCCCCTTCCTAGGTGTCCCTGTTGGGTTTTCTCCAAGTTTGGTGGTAAGCCAAGATAGTCCCAAACCTACCCCTCCTCCTCCAAGCTGCAGTTTGGCCCTTCTTCTTCTTCATGTGCCATATCCATTCTGGATATTGGCTATCATCATGGCGATTGTCTTGTGTTTTTAATTCCTCGGAACAGTTCTTCTGAGGACATGCCACACCAGTCTCTCAGGTTCTTCAGCCATGAAGTCTGTCTATGTCCAGAGCCTCTCTTCCTAGGGATCTGGGAAGTTGGAGTATTTTATACTTTATGTTGTTCCTCATGATATGGCCAAGGTATTGGAGCTTTCTTTGTTTGATGGTCTTAAGCAGTTCTTGTTCTTTATCCATCCGGCGCAACACTTCTACATTAGTCACATAGTCAACCCATGCATATATTAATAATAATATTATTGGCCCCTGCCCGCTGGCTCGTATAAATTGTTTCCTCTTCTGTGGTTTGAGGTGGGTGGGTATTTAATGGATTGGTTTTAGATATTTTTTTAATTGAGGATGGTTTTATGTTTTATGTCATGTTGTGAGCCACCTGGAGTCACTTCGGCGAGGGGGCAGCGATACAAATTTAATAAATAAATAAATTCAACATGCCAGCTGTGCCTGGTAATTTCAGTTTTGCTTCTAAGAAACCATATCACTTGCAGTTTAATTTTAGAAAGGATAGAGAGGCAAGAACCACCTCTATTCTCACCAAAAAGCTTGGGAAGATGAGGGAGGTAAGGAGGGCAGCTTGGGATGAGGGAGGTAAGGAGGGCAGCTGGATGGTGTATGAGTACAGGTTCTACTATTTGCTGCTTCTCAGATGCTTTAGCAATCAACAGCTTCATCCAGTTAAGAAATTCTGGATGGAGAAAATGTCCATTTATAATTTGAAGGATGGGTAGCCCTTGGCTGAAGACCTTCTGCTACTCATCCTTTTCATGATTGCAGTTTTCTTCCCAAGTTGATGGGGTATTGCCCTTAAACAAAGAAAACACTGGCAAGTCTCCTTGGAAGAGCGAAAGAGCTTTAGTACCTTCTCTGTCACATTCACAGCCCAGTCTGAAACGATGAGGCAGAGGCAATGTTTTTCTGGGGGGGGGGGGAGGGGTTGGGTTGTCTTCAATAAGCCTGGACTGCTCTACTGTCCCCTTTAGTTTCAGCTTTAGTTTCAATTAGCTCATGTAGATGAGAAAAGAAAGCAAACAGAAAACACAGCAGAGTTGTATAGAATTTGAATAGAGGATGTTATTTCTTGAAGGTACAGAGAAAGGGAAAGCTAAAGTGGCAAGAAGAACAGTAAGCAGCCTGTGAGAAGTGGAGGCGTTGGAGCCAAAGAGACTTCTGACTAGCCAGCTATTCCATATGTAAAAGTAGTAAGAGGGGAAACCTGATCTGTAAAATATTTCCCTGTACTCCACTACAAAAATTTTTTTGTGTGACAAGGAAATCAAGCATCCAGAAAAAGCTTACCCTGAACAATCTACTTTGTTCCCATTCATCATGTGTGGAGAAAAGAAAAGAAAAGTGTCCTCTACACGTGGGATTTTCCCCATTGCCAACAGCCCTGATTTTTCAGAGTCCTTAACGGCATATAAGGGACTGCTGTGGCTCAAGTGGCTAAGATGCTGACTGGGAGGCGGAAGGTTAGCAGATCGATTCCTGAGTACTGCAGGATGGAATGAGCTCCCGTCTTTGTCCCAGCTCCTGCCAACCTAGCAGTTCAAAAGCAAGAAATTGCAAATAGATAAATAGGGATCACTTCAATGGGAAGGTAATGGAAACATTTGCAGAAGCAGACAGCATTTGGCTCTTCGGATTTTAAACAGAGATAAGCACTGAATTCTAGAGTTGTATATGACTGGCTTTCGAGCAAGGGAAACCTTTACCTTTACTTAACTGCATATACTGTAATGTGATTTTAACTGAATTCAACTGGTTGAGTCTGATTAGAGCATTCAAAAAATCTCTTTTATAGTCCTGCTATAGTATGGTCAACCATGTTCTGAATGCTTTGTTTTTTATGCTGGTCTTTGACCATAACAATAAATTGATTGATTGATTCAGTCCTCAACTGCATGAAGACCTTCCATGAGTAGCCGCTTGTCTTCTCTTTCAGAATGTTATTCTCCACATTCAAAGAGAGACAACATTGGGAGAAGAAGCCACCAATCTCACATGTTCAGATCCACCTTTCTCTAAATGCCTGAATTGTGTTGTTTACAATGATTGTGAACTCACCTATAGGCTGGATTTAAAAATGCTTAGCAAATCGAATTATTTCCCGAGGAAAAAATGGGTAAGATAAACCATTTTCGGCTCTGATGACATTCCTAGAAGCACAATGGGTTCTAAATTCTTACTCCATTCTCTGAGCCACAGACACTTTCTAAAAGCCTCTCTTCCTCCAGCCATGATCTGGTCACTGCTGGAATATTAGCAAGGAAAAAGAACCAGCTTCCTTTTCTTTCTTTATACCTGAAATGCTGCTACTGCTATGCACCAGAGTGCAGGAGTGTGTGTGTGTGCGCGCGCGCATGCATGCATGCATGCATGCTCCCCTAAAAACCAGGCATACCAGAGCTCCTGCCACCAGAAATGTTGCATTCCCCCACCCCCCATGGGACCTGAAGTCCATTCTACAGATGGCAAAAATGCCTGAAAATATATTCCTTAGTGTTCCGTATCTGAGATGCTGCCACAGCAACAGTTCAGGGACAGACTAAGCTGCAACCAATCTTTCCTTCTCTTAATTGCAATAGCTGCAGCAATGGCCAGGCAGGCAGGCCTGAGAATCTTCTCTAGCTTATATTACAATCTGAGTCATTAAAAAATTTTCATGGAAAAACAACTGGTTCGTAATACAGTGACATGGGCAATCAGCCCAATTTCAACACCTACAGAGACAAGAATTCCAGGACAGTCGGCTGAAAGTGGGGTGCCTCTACAGCATACCTGTCAACCATCCCATTTTACCCGGGAAAACCCCTTATTTTCACCCCTCTTCCCGCCCCTCCTGTTTTATTAATTTCCACGTATTTTCCCTTATTTCCCTCCGTCTGGAGCCGGGCGGGGGCCTCCCGGACCGGAGACCACCACCCCCAGCCGGGGGTGAGGAGGAGGAGGAGCAGCAGCTGAGCGGCAGGAAGGCCAACTACCGCCGTCGCCGCGAGGCCTCCGTCTGGAGCTGCGCAGGGGCCATACCTGTCAACCATCCCGATTTGGCCGGGATTACCCCGTAATTCGGCGTCGATTTGTGCCATTTCCCGACCCGCACTGCAAAAACCCTGTAATTTGGCAGCGGGGGGAAAGAGGCACTGCGCAGCCCATCTGCGCAGGTCACGTTGCACGCATGAGTGGAAGGGCTCTACACTTCCGTAGCTCCCTTCCAAGCATGCGCAGAAGGCTACGCCACCTGCATAGAAGGCTACGCAAGTGGCGTAGCCCTCCATGCGCATGCGTACAATGCAACCTGCGCAGACCTGGTCTGCGCAGGTCCCGGATTCGCCGGAGCCGTGGTTGACAGGTATGGCGGGGGCTGCCCGAACCGGAGACCACCACCCCCCCAGCCGGGGGTGAGGAGGAGGAGGAGCAGCAGCTGAGCGGCAGGAAGGCCAGCTACCGCCGCTGCAGGGTCTCTGGAGTGGGGGGCCACTCAGCTGGTCCTCCTCCTCCTTCTCACCCCCGGCTGGGGGTGGTGGTCTCCGGTCCGGGCGGCCCCCGCCCAGCTCCGGACGGAGGCCTCGCAGCAGCGGCGGTAGCTAGCCTTCCCACTGCTCAGGCTCCTCCTCCTCACCCTCAGTCCTCCTCCTAACCCCCGGCTGGGGGTGGTGGTCTCTGGTCCGGGCGGCCCCTGCCCGGCTCCGGAGTTGTCCCCCCCAACCCTCCCAGACCCACAGGACCCAGGAGAGGGGATCAAATCCATCCCACTCCCTGATATTAAAAGGGAAAACCCGATCGGGGTTTCCCCTTTAATATCAGTGGGTGGGGGGTTGCGATCCCCCTCTCCGGCAATAGCAATCAGACTTCTATACTGCCCCACGGACAGAGCTTAGCGCACTCTCTGGGGCCGGGCGGTTCACAAGTTAATTCCCCCCCCTCCCCCAACATACTGGATACTCAAGGTGGCCAAGGGTTGTTTGTTGCCAGTGGTAGAGCAGCCACTTTCGGGGCATCGGCCGTGGGAGAAGACTGGTGGCCACGAGATAGCCATGGAACGATTCTTGCTTTGGCTTTACCCACCGAGCTTACCCGGGCGAGAAAAGGAAGTAGTAGCTCTGGTGTTTCGGTGATTAAACTGCGGTAAAGGTAAAAGGTTTCCCTTGCTCAAAAGCCAGTCATATCCGACTCTAGGATTCAGTGCTCATCTCTGTTTAAAAGCCAAAGAGCCAGCGCTAGACGTTTCTGTGGTCATGTGGCAGGCATGACTAGACACCGGAGTGCACGGAGCGCTGTTTTACCTTCCCCACCAAAGTGGTCCCTACTGATCTACTTGCAATGTCTTGCTTTCGAACTGCTAGGTTGGCAGGAGCTGGGACAAAGACGGGAGCTCATTCTGTCCTGCAGTACTCGGGAATTGAACTACTGACCTACCGAGTCCCGCCTCCCAGTCAGCGTCTTTGCCATTTGAGCCACTGCAGTAGAGCAACCTAAAGGTTCTGAGTTTGATCCTGACCAGGACTCGAGGTGGACTCAGCCTTCCCTCCTTCCAAAGTAGGTAAAATGAGCACCCAACATGTTGGGGGCAAAATGCTAATTACCTTGCGAAATGCCCAGGGAGTGCACAAAATGCTATGGGGTGGTATAGAAGTGTGATTGCTTTAGCTCTCCCCGCATCAAATTCCCAAAATCCCAGACCCCAGAGCCCATGGAAGAGATTGGCAAATCCCACCCTGTTGAGTCTGCAAGACTTATTTCGGGCTCTTCTTCCCTTCTCTGAGCAGTTCAGCATTGCCAAAAAGAAAGGGTCGTTGGGGGTGTTTGCTTGTTTGAAGGGAAAGTGGGGTCCCGTGGCCTCCTACCTGCCTCTTCCAGCCAATCCTCCAGAGGAAATAGGGATCCTTACCAACCTAGCAGTTCGAAAGCAAGAAATTGCATGTAGATAAATAGGGACCACTTCGGTGGGAAGGTAACAGCATTCCCCTTTTGTCCCCACAACCCCTTAACCCAGGGGACCCAGGAGAGGGGATTGATTCCATCCCCCTCCCCCCAACACTCCGTTTTTAAAGAGAAGAAACCACTTGGTTTCTTCTCTTTAATAACGGGGTATCCTGTGGGGGGATCCCCTCTCTGCTGGTTCCCTTAGCTCTGGAAGGGTTAGGAGGATTTGGCCATGCCCACCGATTTGGCCACGCCCACCGATTTGGCCATGCCCACCTATTTGGCCACGCCCACAAAATTTCCCTTATTTTCAAAGCCAAAAGTTGACAGGTATGTTCTACAGGGACAGGGGCAACAACAATGTTCATTATTATGAATAGAGTTTCCATCATATACTTTAAAGAGTTGTGAGTAAGCATACGGAATCCTAGCAGCGTACTGGCTGAAATCCTGTTGCTTACTAGCATAGTAAGACACATGACTAGAGAATACTCACTAAATTAATGGAGGAGATGGCTTACCAAATCCCCACTCAATCAACAGGCCTACCCCAGTGCAACTAACTATGCTTAGCCATATGATTACAGCCGATGTTATCTAACAATCATTTCTGAAGATTAATATCATATATATATTCTGTTGATGCTTATTTTATGTTCTAGATGAAGACATTTTCTTTAACTCCTCTAAACTGGTACTTGAGAATGAAAACTATGAAGCAAGAAAGATGGGAAGAGAAAAGTTATCTCTATATCATTTTCCTTCCTAAACTATTTCTCCACAAAAGGCACATTTCATCCTCTACTCTGAGGAAGAAACATTTTATACAACATTGGTGGCAGTTTACTCTAATGTGACCTATTGGTTTGTTAGTGTTTTTTTTTTTACAGAAACACAGATTCTGTGTAAATGGAGGTTGATGGATCTGCTTAGTAGAGGACATATACTATATACCTCTTCAGGAACTTCTAGATGGTAAATTTTCAACGCTTGCTTGAAGTCTTCTTTAGTAAGAATTCCATTTTGTTTTTTGTCTAATTCCCGGAAGTGTTTTCCTAATCCTGTAACAACACGAACTCCTCTTTTGCTTAGTTTTTCTCTTAATCTTTCTAAAAAGACAATACAAACAGAAAATATTTTTACAATAATCTGTTTGATTGCAAATGCTTATTTTCAAAACGCATAAGATATTGCTGTGTGTGGAATCAGATCCATAGTCCATCCCAGTGATGGTGAACCTTGGCACTCCAGCTATTCTTGAACTTCAATTCCCAGAAGCCCTGATCAGCAGGAGTGATGACTTGGGCTTCTGGTAATCAAAGTCCAAGAATACCTGGAGTGCCAAGATTCACCATCACGGATCTAGCGCAACACTGCCTGCTCTGATTTGCATTCAAGATATGAAGTCTGATGCAGAAATCTTCCCCAACCCTCCACAAAGCAGATACTTTTCACTAGAGTGGCCTATAGTTTCAAAGGTCAGTATATAAATATAATAAATAAATGAAATAATAAAGATGCTGAGCATTCATTTTCAGAATTTATGCATAGAAAGGATGTGCTCTTAGCCAAAGCTTTTTTAAAAATATAAATAAATTTATATTTATAATGTTTGTCCTATGCCAGTAAATAATTATACTTCTTATTTACATTCCAAAGCCCATTTATTTTACAGATCCATTAATATTAATAAAAAATTATTTAGGGTAAACTTCAGTCTAGATGTCATGAAAATATGTTTTCAAATCCAAGACACAACATTTAAAGCAGTGGGGTTAGACAAACCTTGAACAGTGCTAAAAATATCCTTGCTATCACCTTCCTGGTTGATAGAATGTTCATTTTCCACGTCAAAAGTCCTACAATATATGTAGTCAGTAAGCAGTCATATAACATAAAATGGAAGCAAAATTTTACAGATATAAAAACCATACTCTTTTCCCCCCAGACAGAGGCAATGTCGCACTGTTAGAAATCAACAAGGCAGCTCAAAACAAACACTGGGTAAGTGGGGGAAACCCAAGCAGAGTCTCAGGATAGATATCAGCCCTGGCCCTAGAACTGGCCTACTAATGTCAGGAAATTTTCATCAGGCCTATGAAAAAGTCTTTCCATCCAACAGAAATGCCTTTCACAGCAAACAAAGCCTACTGGTTTCCAAGGAAATGTGGACCTAAAACTGTATTGTCCACATTTGCTATATGGTTTTCAGCTATAGAAAGATGAGATAGAGATGTTGGTCACAGATGGAAATATAAAGGTCTTTAAAGACGGATCCGGCAGCTAACTCTTATTTTAAAACCGTAAAGTGAGTGAGGGATTAATAACATCTATAAATTAATGCAAGTCGCATGGCATGAACCAAATAGTTGGGTGCAATCTGACAAACATTTTCAAAAGTGAATGTTTTATATCTTCTACCTACCTACCTACCTACCTACATATATACATGCATACATACAGTGGTGGGCATCAGCAGGTTCGCATCAGTTCGCCAGAAACAGTAGCAGAAATTCTGGCTGGCCCCGCCCATCCAAGTTTTGAAATAAAGTAGTCCTAATTCAGGTGCAATGCAGGGCTTCCCCCCTGGCCACGCCCACCGTACCACATCCACAGTGTAGTAGTACGGGTACATTTTACTTCCATCACAGGAGCAACGAGGGCTTCGTGGGCTGGATGAATTGGCATCGGGGGCTGGATCCGGGCCCCGGACCATAGTGACCAGCCCCCTGAACTATGTGAAAAGTTTAGGCACCCCTGAACAAGATTTTTCCCAGAGTTCTGTTATTATTATTACTACTGCTAATATTTTTACAGATATTGGCCAAAATCCTGTTGCTTTGATTAGTAAATTGCACTGGAGTAGGTCTATTAAATCAACCAAATTTGTGGAGGAGTTGACTCGCTAAATCTTTACTGATTGTTTTGTTCTATAAAAATGCACTGGATGTGGGTAGAATCTGAAATTAAAAAGAGAAATGTCCACTGTTCTTTTCCTTTTGCATGATAAAAGAGGATCTGAGGCAAGAAAATGATTTGACACCCAAGAAACATCTCAACAATAGCAGGCTCCCTCTGCACAAGCAAAACGAGGAACATTTTCTATTTAGCATGATCAGCATCCAAATGGCATATTGACCTAAATTGACAGCTCCTTCTGCTGTGAACTTAACATTTTCCTGGTTCATCTGCAGAAGGGTAACAGAAGCACGTTTGCGTGCATGTGTGCACATGCTAGGTTGTCACTAATGTGCTAATTCCCTTAGATTAAATTAAAAGAAAACGTTTCTTTGCCTTTCTGCATACTGCCAATCAAAACCACATCAAATTTAATCTAGGTGAATCAGCACACCAGTGTCGATCTAGCACAATGGTTCCCAACCAAAGGCCTGTGGGCTGGAACCACCACCACCCACGGCACCATTTCATAAGAACATAAGAACAGCCTTGCTGGAACAGGCCACAGCCCATCCAGCCCAGCATTCTGTCTCACACAGTGGCTCACCATTTCCTTCAGGGTATTCCCAAGCAGATGCCTGCTTAGGATTCCCTGGAAATGATATTGAGAGATATCCTGCCTATCTCTCCAACCCGGAGGTTGTCCTTAAGTATCCATAATTATAGCCATTGATACTCTTGTCCTCCATGAACTTGTCTAATCCTTTCTTAAAGCTGTCAAGACTGACAGCTGTCACCACTTCTTCTGGCAGGGAGTTCCATAGACCAGTAATCCTCTGGGTGAAAAAGTACTTTCTCTTATTTGTTTGAGAACTAGTACCCAAAAGTTTCATGGAGTATCCCCTAGTTCTAGTGTTATGCGATAGGGAAAACAGTTTTTCCTTATCTACTTTGTCCACACCGTGCATGATTTTATAAACTTCAATCAGGTCACCTCTTAGACGTCGTCGTTCAAGAGTGAAGAGGCCCAACCGTTGCAGCCTCAGATGGTAAGGAAGGTGTTCCAGTCCCCTAATCATTCTGGTTGCCCTCCTCTGCACTTTTTCCAGCTCCATAATATCCTTCTGGAGGTATGGCGACCAGAACTGTACACAGTATTCCAGGTGGGGCCTCACCATAGATTTATAAAGAGGCAAAATGACAAAAAATTTCATGTGGCCCCCCACACCTCCAAGGACATTTGAGAAACAAAATGTCTGCTCCTTTGAAGCTGTTGGGACAAAATGGCCACCCCCATCATGCAGGCAAGGCAAAATGGCTGTCTGGTCCAGCCCTTGAAGCTTACTAAGAAAACATGACCCAGCCCCCCGGCTTGAAAAGGTTGGAACCCCTGATCTAACAGATGCAATAAAAATTAGTTCACTTCCTCTGTGTTCATTTTGCCTATGTCCTGAAGCAACCCAAAAGCCACTTCAAGATATTGAAAAGTAATACTGAAAGGGGCCTTCAACATCTGCAAGGCTCTAGTTTAGCCAAGTCTATGTGACCACACACACTGGAACAGACTAAACTAGACGCACCAACCTGCACAAAAATAGTAGAACCTCCTGACAGAGGCCCAAAAACATGCAGGTTAGAGCAAATTGGTTTGCTCCAGTGATTTGCAAGAGCAGATGCCAAAACAACCCACCTCATCAGCACACCAAACAGCAGAACAAATGTCATATGGAAAGGGTCAAAGTCTGTCAAAAAAAAAAGTCAGAATACAACATATAGCATGCAGTTCTTTCTGTAGTTTCCCCCTTAGTCTGGAATCTTACCAAGCAGAAGGGTTATGACCTGCCAACACACACATACACATAGTAGGCAGAATTCTACAATGTGCAGTTAGGCAATATAAGACCATCACATCTCTAACAAAATTAAAATGTCTATAACATTTATGTCAAGAAGTACAAATCTCAAATCTCTGAGATTAAAAAAAAACTTTTGTTATCAACCTATTTCCAAGGTAGGAGAGAAAATCTGACCAATTTGTCTATCTCCACTTACTTGAGAAATGCTCTGGTGGCTTCATCAATGTCTGTGATACGGATTGTAAATACTGGTTTCCACTTAATACTTTCTGGAAGGTGAGGATGATCAAGACTCAGAAAAGTTAGGTCTGCTCCCTGTGAGCATAATGTAAGAGTGATTAATAATTTAATACTACTTTTACTATATTCCACAAAGTACAACACAGCCATCACTATTGCCTTCAAAGATACAAACTATTTTGTTTAGGTACTACTTACAAGAAAGTTCGGTTTCACTTATCAGTGATAACTTTCGTTCTTCAAGTATAGAGTTTGTGAATACACACTATTGGGTTATGCGCCTGCACAGAACACTGATCAGAGGCTTGCTTTATTTATTTATTTATTTATAAGTCACATTTGTATATGCCGCCCACTCAGGCAGAACCCGACTCAGGGCGGCATTACAACACTTCTAAAAATACATAAAAACATTATAAAAACCTATAAAAACCCACATCCACCCCTTTTAAAAAACCCATATCCCACCCACCCATCCCACCTACTATACAAGAAGAGAGAGTTCTTATAAAAGCCAGCCGGCGGGAACCATAGTCCCGTTCGGGCCCCACACCTGCCCTGCCAGCCAGGTCTTTACTCCTTTCCTGAAGGGCAGCAGTTCACTTTGAAGTCTTAGATCTGTTGGTAGGAGGTTCCAGAGGGTTGGTGCGGACACGGAGAAGGCCCTCCTTCGGGTGCTAGACAAATGTGCACCCCTCGTTGAAGGCACCATTAGAGAGCCCCTCCTGTCCGCTCTGGTTGGACGGGCAGTCACTCTTGGGACGATGCGGTCTCTAAGGTATCCTGGCCCCCTGCCATATAGGGCTTTAAAGGTCAAAACCAGCACCTTAAATTGCACCCGGAGACAAACTGGTAACCAGTGCAGCTCCCGAAGCAGCGGGGAGGCATGGGCATAGCGCCCACACCCCATCACCACCCGGGCCGCCGCATTCTGGACCAGCTGCAGCCTCCGAATGGTCGTCAAGGGCAGCCCCATGTAGAGTGCATTACAATAATCTAGTCGGGAAGTAACCAGAGCATGAGTGACCATAAGCAAGGAGCCCCAGTCCAGGAGCGTGCGCAATTGGCAAATCACCCGAAGTTGGGCAAAAGCCCTCCTGGCCACAGCCGCCACTTGTTCTTCCAGCAGCAGCCGTGAGTCCAGAAGGACCCCCAAGTTGCGCACTGGGTCTGTCTGGGGCAAAACAGCCCCATCCAGTACCAAAGATGGTAACTCCTTGGATAACATGGGGCCCCTTATCCACAGCCACTCTGTCTTGCTGGGATTCAGTCGAAGCCCATTGGCCCCCATCCAGACCCCAATGGCCTCCAGGCATCCGGATAGGATTTCAACAGCATCACTGGGGTCCCCACGGGCCGAGATGTACAGCTGAGTGTCATCCGCGTACTGATGGTACCGCACCCCGTGGGAACGAATGATCTCACCCAGTGGCTTCATGTAGATGTTAAATAAGAAAAAGCTCATTGGTCAAAAGTTTTGGCAGTAGTACCGCCCACCCTCAGGCGCTAGTCCACCATTTTACCTCAGTTCCATACTTAAGCCAAGCACAGGATAAACCAATTGATCTCATCCGTGCAGCTCAAGAGGGGAGGCAGGGTGGGTAGTGTGTATTCACAAACTATATACTCAAAGAACGAAAGTTATCACTGGTAAGTGAAACCGAACTTTCTCCTTCGTATAGTTTGTGAATCCCCACTATTGGGAGATTAGCAAGCTCACACTTACGTGGTCGGTGGGCAATTGGATGAGATGATCCCACGAAGAGGATGCTGGTCAGGTAGAATGGACCATCAAGGGCGAGGCGCCCTGAGCCCTCTGGCAAGGACGACACGACCAAGTCTGGCGTCCGCAGTGGCTCTGGTATCCACCCTGTAATGTTTGACAAATGTAGAAGGTCTGGACCAGGTGGCAGCCTTACAGATGTCCTCAAGCGGAGTGCCTTCCAAAAAGGCAGTGGATGTGGCAGCCGCTCTCGTAGAATGCGACCTGACATGCGGCGGAGGTGGCAACGAGGCAGACTCGTAGGCCAGGTAGATGGTAGATGTAATCCATTTGGAGAACCTCTGGGCAGAGATGAGTTCACCTTTGGACTTTCCTCCATATGCAACAAATAGATGCTGTGACTTCCTGAACTCCCTTGTCCTGCTGGTGTAAAACAATAAAGCTTGTTTCACATCCAGCGTGTGCCAAGTCTTTTCTTGGGCGTTGGTGGGGTTCTGGAAGAAGGTTGGCAATGAGATAGTCTGCGCCATATGAAACTGGGAGACTATCTTAGGAAGAAAGGTGATGTCCGTGTGGAGCACCACGCGGTCATTGAAAAACTGAAGAAACGGTGAGTCTGCCCACAGAGCAACCAGTTCACCAGCTCATCGAGCAGACGTGATAGCCACCAGAAATGCAGTCTTCCATGTAAGGAGACGAACATCCGTGGTAGCCATAGGCTCGAAAGGAGTCCTGGTGAGTGCATTCAGAACGGCAGACAAAGACCATTGTGCTGTCAATCCCTTGAGGAAACGCTTCACCGTCTGGTCGCGAAAAGCACCAGACGCAGCCGAACCAGTTGGAGAGTGAGCCATCACCACTGCCAGATGGACTCGAATGGAGGTAATGATAAGGCCCGACTCAGCCAAATGGAGGAGGTAGGCCATGATGTCCTGCAGTCCCACCTGTGGAGGGCACGTTTGCTGGGATGCCAGGAAGGCACAAAATGCCTGTATTTGGAGGAATAGGACTTCCTTGTGGAAGGACGCCGTGCTAACTCCAAGATCCTGGACAGTCTGGGGTTATCCTCCACGCGGTGAGGTGGAGGCTGGGCAGGTCTGAATGGTGGAGCTGGCCGTGTTCCATTTGGAGAAGAGATGGCGATTCCGGCAGTGTGCGATACTGTGACAACATGTGCAACAGTAGAGGAAACCAGGGCTGACGAGGCCACGCTGGAGCAACGAGGATTGTGTTGGTCCGGTGTTGGTACATCCTGGTGAGGACCTTCTGAACCAGAGGAAACGGGGGAAAGGCGTAGAGGTAGTCCTGATCCCACTGTTTCATGAAGGCATCGCCCTCGGAGTTCAGTCCGATGCCTGCCCTGGAACAGTACCTGTGGCATTTCCTGTTGGACTCCGACACAAAGAGGTCGATGCTCGGAGTCCCCCAAGCCCTGCAAAGGGACTGAAACACCTCGTCATCCAGTTCCTACTCGTGGGTCGTCGAGGTGAGACGGCTGAGGTGGTCGGCCAGGACATTCAGCTTGCCCTGAATGTGAACTCCAATTGGAAAGATGTGTCTTTCCAGGCACCACTCCCAAAGTTGCACCACAAGATAAAGCAGGATGGTGGACCTCGTCCCTCCTTGCTTGTTCAGGTATGCCACCGCCGTGGTGTTGTCCGAGGCCACTTGAACCACATTGCCAGTGAGTAGAGCCTCGAAGGAACGTAGGGCCTTCCAAATGGCCAGCAGCTCCAAATAGTTGATATGGTGCACCATTTCGTGAGGCGACCAGACGTTGTTGACCATCAGAGTCCCGCAAGCAGCCCCCCAGCCGAGGTTGCTTGTGTTGGTCAAAACCTGCAACGAAGGTTGCGAGGGGTAAAGGTTCTTCCCCATGGCCACATTGAGGGGTGTCGTCCACCACACTAGCTGGTCCACCAGTTCTGGAGATGGAATCAGCCGTTTGGACTGGCTCTCCATGAGCGGGTCGAACTCGTGGAGGAGCCATGACTGCAGGGACCGGAACTTTAATTTGGCGTGAGGAATCACCGCCGTCGTTGAGGCCATGAGGCCTAGAAGTCTCTGTGCCTTTTTCGCCCTGATAAATGGCTTGTTCCTGAATTCGCTTACCCCTTGTGCAATGTCCAGTAAGTGTTTCTGGGGAGCGAAGGCCCTGGTAGCCAGCGAGTCGAGTACCGCTCCAATGTACACGACACGCTGAGAAGGATTCAACTTTGATTTGGCAAAGTTGATTCTGAGGCCAAGACTCTCCATGAGGTGAACCGTGAACTCCATGTCCCGAATGGACGACGAGCTGGTGGGAGAGACAATCAACCAGTCGTCGATGTACGGGAAGGCCCTGATCCCCTTCTGATAGAGGAAGGCAGCCACCGGAGCCATGCACTTGGTGAAGACTCTCAGCGCTGTAGCCAGACCGAACGGTAGGCACTGGTACTGGTACACAGAGTTTCCAATTCGGAACCGGAGGAACCATCTGTGATCCTCAAGGATGCTGATGGGGAAGTAAGCGTCCTTGAGGTCTATCACTGTGAACCAGTCCCCCTTGTTGATGAGAGGGAGGACGGTATGGAGGGTTACCATCCGGAACTTCCTGGTGTGGATGCACTTGTTTAGGCAGTGCAGGTCCAGAATCAGCTGAAGTCCTCCATCTTTCTTCTGAACCACAAAGTACCTCGAGTAGAAACCGTTGTCCCAATCGGTTGGTGTTACCCGCTCGATGGCTCCCTTGGACAGAAGCGTTGATATTTCTTCTTCCAAATGGGGGGACGAGGTGGTGAAACGGTGTTTTCCTACCCGAGGCAGCCATACGAATTCGATGGTGTAACCAGCGGACAAGATTTTCAAGACCCACCGGTTGTTCGTGATGCCGGACCACACCTGGAAGAAGTTCCGTAGGGAGAGGTACGGGAGGTGGAGCGAGAGAGCCTTGGCCTTCATGACTTCAAACCCAGGACTTAGATTTTGCATTGGTCCGCTTGCCCTGTCCGTAGGGTTGGTAGCGAGGCTTGTGTTGGCGTCTCTGTTTATAGAAACTGGCCCTGGGCTGGTCGGTCGAGCCACCCTGTTGCTGGGGTTTCCCCCGATACCGTTGGGTAAAGGGCTGGAACCGTGGCTTGGTAGGCGGAGCCGGCGTGGTGAGCCCCAGGAACTTAGCCGTCGAATTTGTCTGCCGCAGTTCGTTAAGCACCTTATCAGTGTATTGTCCAAACAGGCCTTGCCCATCAAATAGAAACTCCTCGATGAGCTTCTTCATGGCATCATCGAGAGAGGTGCCCCTGAGCCAAGCATGGCGACGGAGCAAGATGGAAGAGGACATGTCCTTGGCCGCGTAATCGTTAATGTGCCTGGCAGTCCGCATCTGTTGTTCTGCCAGGAAATCTCCTTCCGTAGCCAGAGAGTCGAATCCTTTCTGGGCGTCGGCAGGCAGTTTCACAGCAAGGGTCTTCACTTGCTCCTGGAGGTGGGACTGATAGAGGCCCATGGCCGCTGAGTAGTTCGCAGCTCGCAGAGAGAACCGGTGGCGTAAAACTTATGGCCCACCGCGTCCAGCTTCTTCCCTTCCGGAGTCGAAGGTACCGGAAAACCGCTGATGGCCGTTTTATGCTAGAAGGCCTTGACCACCAAAGAGTTCGGCAAAGGGTGCGCCTGGAGAAACTTGACGTTCTCGTCCAGGACTCTATACATTCCGTCGAGTCTGGACGAAATGGAGTGCGACGACACCGGCTTCTTCCATGTTGCCTTCGCTGATGTCAACATGGAAGGAAGCATGGTGATGTGGACCGGCCGAATTGCCTTTTTGTCCAGTTGGCGGTCATTTGGTCCTCGCCCTCCAGCGGTGGTTGGTCCACCTTCAGATTAAAAGTGGTACCCAAACGGGTGAGTATCGCCGTGAGAGAGCGTTGGTCCTCACCACGCAGTGGGTCAACCGCGCCGATAGCCTGGCCCGGCGTCTTGTTGGCATCGACGTCTCCATCGTCCTCCTCCAAAGATGCACTGGAATCATCGGAGGACGAGGGAGGAATCCTGGTATCCACGTCGGGACCGCGCCAGTACGGCCTGGGCGGGTCGACGGGCTGGGAGCTCACCGCATCAATGTCTGGACCACACCAAGACAATATGGGTGGGCCAGCGGAGCGAACGCTCGACCCTCGAGAGGGCGGCAGAGCGACAGCAGGACCAGCATCCCTGGGGCTTGCGGTGGTCAGTACCAGAGCCGCAGAGGCCGCAGGAATGGTGCCCTTGAACTGTTGGGCGAACGACTTCGCCATGGCCTCGAACATTCCCTTAAAGAAGTCCACCTGGGTCGCATCCACCGCAGACGGCTGGGACGAAACGGTGGAAGGCAAAACGGTGGCCGGTATAATCGGAGACGAAACGGTGGCCGGAATGGTAGTTGGCGGTTCGTCTATCGTCAGAGTCCTAGGCCTCGGAGAGACAGATGCCTGCCTAGTGGGTGGACGGCCCCTCTCTCGAGGCGGAGAAGTGACCACCTGCAGTGGGCGAGCTGGAGCCCCAGCCCTGCGTCCTTTAGCAGGTGATCCCGAAGAGGACCGTCCGCCCCACACTGAGGATCCGGGTGAGGGTATCTCGCGACTGAAAAGGGAGGCGAAGGCCCCGGAGAAATAGGAGGGCGAGGAGTAGGTGGGAGTGATCGTCTTTCCTCCGACCTATGTTTCTTTTTCTTCTCCCCATTTTTCTCGTTCTTTTTCTTCTTCCTGATGGAGAGGGCAGAAGAAGAAGATGGCAGAGGCAGAGGCCGAGTAGGCTGAGAGGTACCAGCGGACGTGGATGCAGCCGCGGGGCGAGCCAAGGCGAGCTCCATAAGGTGCGCTTTTAAACGGTTACTCCGGTTCTGAACTGCAAGCCATGTAGAGTTCTTGCAGTGAGCGCAGGATTGGTTCTGGTGCGATTCTCCCAGACAGAAAAGACAGAGGCTATGCCCGTCGGAGGCAGGGAACTTCTTCAGGCAAGCAGAACACTGCTTGAAAGCTGCAGCCATGAAAAAAATTTCCCGACGGAAAGTTTGAGAAGGGGAGCACCCCGAAGGGCAGGCCAGCCACCACCCCCTTGAGGGGGGAAACGGTGACCGGAGCGAGTTCAGTAACTGAGTCCACCAGAAAGGAGAAACAGCACCGGGGTGGCAATCCAGCCCAAAGGACAAGATTGCCGGAAAAAATTGTAAAGTTCATCGAAGACTTTTCCTCAGAAAAGATGACAAAATTGAGGAAGCTCTCAACGATTGTCCTGCTGCTGAGGCGGAAAAAAGAGAACTGAGGTAAAATGGCAGACTAGCGCCTCAGGGTGAGCAGTACGATGGGCGGTCTTACCGCCAAAACTTTTGACCAATGAGCTTTTTAAGCCTCCAATCAGTGTTCTGCCCAGGCGCATAACCCAATAGTGGGGATTCACAAACTATACGAAGGAGAACTAGAAAGCATCCAAAATTAAAACCAAGATGCAGCCACAGATGTATTCTTGTTACTATACTCAATCTTTCCCTTTCCCTTTTGTTGTTTGTTCTTTAGTCTCAACTGATGCTAGTGTGATCCAGCCCTCCTCTGACTCCGAAGATAAGCTAGATCAGGGGGCACTACCTATGCCCAGTCCGGTTCTGCCTGCACCCGAGCCTGAGGATGCCCTGAGCCAAAGACCTCAGCCTGCGCTTGGCCCAAGTCTGTTTTCCCCGGCAGCTGACCTGTCAGATCAGGAGCTTGGCTCTGACATTGATCAGCCTTCAGTCAGGGAGAAGTCCAGGAAACAGCTACACCTGGGTTGCAGGCAGGCTAGGGTAAAGCACCAAAGAAGGCTCCCAGATGATACCGATTAGCTGGGAGGCTTATAAGCAAGGTTCTTGCAGCCTGCCAGCGTCAGTACCGTGTGAAGACCACGTCCTGCTTGACTCCAAACTGCCTTGCCATGATCCTGACCTATCTGCCTGCCATGACCTTGACTACTCTGCCAACCCTGATGATGCCCCTGGACACCCTTTGGATTATACGACTGACTCGGACTAGTGGTAAACAGACCTTGGCTTGCCTCTTGGACTTTGGTATCTGAACTATCCCTGAACAAGACTCTATGTGTAGCGCCACTGTGTGGCAACCGTGCCTGCCCAGGCGGGTCAACACAGCCAGCTACAACTGCTGCCATGTATCTACATCTCTCACTTTTCAGCTGTTCTTATTCCTTCTGCTAATCAGCTACCCAAACCAATTTTGACTTCATTTCTTGTCTATTCTTTTAATGACATGCTTGCCTATTGTACAGGGTGGCCCATAAGTCCCTACCCATCCTCTCTGTGGGCACACACACCGCCCCTCTGCCCAGCAGTCCAATGGGAGTGCTTCCTCCTTCCTCCCAGCACAGAGTTCGCCCCACACCTCTGCCCGGCAGGCCAATGGGAGTGCTTCCTCCCTCCCCCAGTAGAGCCCTACTCTTTTTGTGGCTGGGTTGGGACTTACTGGCCACCCTGTATATTTTCTTCTGTTTCCTGACTGCATGTTCATTCACTAACAGACTGTTGTCTGCTTCCACATCTTTTTCAGTTGCTCCCATTACCACAAAACATTTATAATATACTGCCAGGAAAAGCTCAAGTCATCAAGGTCATCAAGATTACAGAAACATCAAGCAAATAAATCCAAACAGTCCATTTGAAAAGTCTTCTCAGTCAAATGGACCATCACACGCCAGCACGTCTATCCTCCACCATCCCTCTCAACCCACCCAACTCTGTGCCCATTGCATCAACAATACCATCTAGCCATCTCATTTTCTGCCAAAACCTTCTTCTTTTGCTCTCAACTTTTCCCAGCATCAAGGCATTCTCAAGTGAATCTTCTCATTTGATGATCAAAGTACTTTAGCTTCATCTTCACTATTTGACCTTCTAAGCAAAAGTCAGGGTTGATCTATACCTATAAAAATGGGATGTAGCCGTGCGTGTCCAGAATGCGTGTCCACACACGTCCATCCTATCCTGTAATGAGCTGGCAACACTTAACTCCTGGACATCAACCCTGCAAGGGTCCAGAAGCCGAGAGTGGGGCCAACGCCCCATGAACCCGAACAAAAAAAGCTACGCTTCCCAGTGTCCTCCGCGCCACACCACCCCTCAGCCAGTTGGGCTGAAGGATGTGAGCACAGAGGAGGCAGGACAGCCGCCGCGCGCATAAAAAAACCCGGCCGACACGCGCCCAAAACAGCTCAGCCCAGGGCCCTGCCTTACCGAGGCAAACAGTGCCTGGGCTGAGGGAACACTCTGCCTGCCGCCCTTTCCACGCCACCTGAGGGGGAAATGCAAAGGCAGCAGCCAGCGATCCATCAGGGGAGGCGCTCTCCCTGGTGGATCGCTGGCTGCCTCCTTTGTATTACCCCCACCGCTGTTTTGAGAGCTAACACGAAACAGTGGAAGGGGTAATACAAAGGCGGCAGCCAGCGATCCGCCAGGGAGAGCACCTCCCCTGACGAATCGCTGGCTGCCGTCTTTGCATTTCCCCCTCAACTGTTTCAAAGGTTGTTTCATGTCAGCCTTCGAAACAGTTGATGGGGAAATACAAAGATGTCAGCCATCGATCTGTCAGGGGAGGCGCTCTCCCGGGCAGATTGCTGGCTGCCTCCTTTGTATTGCCCCCACCGCTGTTTCAAGAGCTGGCACGAAACAACGGAGGGTAATACAAAGATGGCAGCCAGCGATCCGCCAGGGGTGGCGCTCTCCCTGATGGATCGCTGGCACTTGGCATCCTCAATCCCCAAAAACCCTAGGCCAGAGGTTCTCGACCTATGGCCCACAGGCTGGATCGTGCTCACAGCACCCATTTCATGTGGCCTTCCACTCTCGCTCTTGCTGCCACCACTACCAGAAGCTATGCCATGTGTGGTTCCTTTTAAAGGTAAACAGCATTTAAAAGCTGTTTACATTTTAAAAAACACACACGGCACAGCTTCCAGCGGCGGCAGTGAGAGTGGCAGGCCACATGAAATGGGACTGCAGGCGGGGGGGGGGGGGGAACCATTGGGCTCCTTGCCTTGTCTCACAGAACAACCCCCCCCCTCAGGACCACAGCCCCAAGAATAACATCCAGCCCCACAAAGAAGGACTAGCCTCATTAGAAAGCCCCGCTCATCCTTTCCCTGAGCAAGCAATTAATCTCATTAGTGTCAGTCAGGGAGGGGGGTCCAAAGCCTCTGTTGACAGTTAGCATCTCCCTCCCTCCTTCCAGGGAGAAACAAAATGGCCACACCTTTGGAGCTGTCAGGACAAAATGGCCACCTCAAAATGACCACTCCTATCGTGCAGGCAGGACAAAATGGCCACCTGGCCTGCTCAGCTGTCTGAGGGAGCATGACCCGGCTTGCAGCTTGAAAAGGTTGAGAACGCCTACCCTAGGCTCACTCGCTACAACCAGAAAAATCACTATACAGTACAGTAGTTGGAAGAAGCTACAGCAACAGTCTCCAGCAATCATCTGCAAGCCTTGGCTAAGCACTGTTGCTACTAGAGACTGTTCTTATCAGTAATTTCGGCTGCACACCATCTGAGTCTTGTGTTCTCTGACTCCTAGCTATGCTTTATTTCTCCAGTCATAGAATGTCTGTATGGCAGAGCCCAACCATACAATCTATTCACTCTAATTTGGCACTTCTTAACACCCTATGATTCTATACCACATAATAACATGTTATAATACACAAGTTTTATAGTTTGAATGCAATTTTGACATATCTCTAGAAAGAAGCAATTGTCAAATCAAGGCAGAAGAACCAAATGACTTAATGTATAAATATTTCCAAAGAAAACATTAACATTCCTCTACTGCTGCAATTTATCTATGTATAAATTTCTTCTGCCAAAGACTCTTCGGTGAGTTTTTTCCCAACTGGGAAAAAGAGCAGTATCTAAAACCAAAACAAGTAAACTAAATAGCTAGCAATGTACTTAGTTATAAAAGTTATCAGAGTACACAGAAAGAACCTCCTCGAATATTGTGGATACGTGTTACATTTTTGAAACACAATCAGGTGTTTCACCAGTTAATCTTTCTCACACCAGATCATTATTATTTTTTAATCTGAATACGGAAGAAGAATAAAAGTTATATTCCAAACTATATTTGTCTCATCCTGACTGTTCCTGATCGCCCTCTTGTGGAAAAATCAAGGCAAGGCTCCATTTAATACTGGTTATATAGAAGATTGAGTCAACAAATTAATGTATTCAAAAACTTAAGATTTAGGTATCAAATGTAAATTAACTGAAGGCATTCAAAATCAAAATTTTTATGCATTAGTCCTAAAGAACTAGTGTAAAACGTCCCTGAAGGGTGATGATCCCCAAGTGGATTGAATCCCACTTGAATCCATCTTGATGGAGGGCAGCAGCTTCATCAATATTGGCCTGGGGCATATGAGGACATTGCGTGGCTTTGGTGTCTTGCACGGAAGACAAAGAAGGAGCCGCAGTAAGGGCTAAACACAGCTTTATTGCATTGTAGTCAGTGTGAACATGAGATACAGGTGGACCAAACAGCCTTATTTATAGTACATTTTGAATAACCCGGGTGATAGTTCATTGGTTACTGTCCGCGTGATGTCATGGGACGTCACGCCCATCTTCTCCAGATGCAGTGCGGCAGTAGTTTCCTGCCCTTCAGGTATTCAGGTGAATGAGAATCCTGTGGCTAACGCTGCTATTGCAGGAGCAGCATTGTTCTTAACAGCTTGTTACAATGAGTCAATGATTGCTTACAATAGATACAATTGTTGGATACAATCCGTTAAAGGGGTACTTGTCACAAACTATTCAGTACATAACATCCCTCCCCCCCCCCAGGTGAGGACGAAGTCCTTCAGCCACTGAGGCTTTCCGCACGTTCGCTTTGGGCGAGTGGTGGCCGCACTTCGGGCCGGAGTCCCTGCACTTGAGGAGGGTGACTCATTAGCGATTGGCTGCGAGTCGTGAGCCTGGGATTGGGAAGGTCCAGGTGTGGGAGTAAACTCCAGGGATGTGAGACCGGGGGCTCCAAGGACTAAAGAAAAACCCCGCTCCTCGCTTGGATGGGTGGGGGACCACTCCGAAAACTCCCCCCGGTCTCCTAACTCAAAATCTAACAATTCCTCGAAATCTCTCTCTTCTAAATTGTCCCTGTTACCCGGCGGGTCCAAAGAATGCGGGTTTGTATCATTTCCCTCCCCCCTGTGGTCTGTGTCTTCCCCTTGGGATAAGCGGGTGGGGGAGAACCCTAACGATGACTGCTCCATTTGGTCACTCACGTCTTGCCTTCCCGCTACTCTACCTCTGAGCTGGTCGGCGTGCCTCCTCCAGAGGAGTCTCGTGCCTGTCTCGACATTGTAGGAGACTGGCCCCGTCTGTCCAACCACTATTCCAGGCACCCACGTGGGGCCGCCAGCCGCGTAGTTTCGGCAGTGTACGGGCTGGCCGATCTCGAAACTCTTGGTCCCCCCCTGCTTCTATGTTTCTACCTGTATCCTCCACCCTGGTTGGGTCTAGTCTTGAGAGAATCGTAGCGGGTTTTCTCCGCATGAGGAGCTCGGCGGGAGAGAGTCCTGACGCTAAGGGGGTTACACGGTACCTTAACAGAAACTGGCAAAGCTGCAAGTTCAATTCCCCAGGGCCAATCCTACGCAGTGCGTCCTTCGTTGTTCGCACCAGGCATTCCGCTTGACCATTTGTAGTGGGGTGAAATGGGGCCGCAGTTATGTGGCGAATTTTGTTAATCTCTATGAAACCCTGACGTGAAAGTTGTGGCGTTGTCGCTCACAAGTATGTCCGGTAAACCGAAACAGCTGCATACCTTGCGTAATTGCTTAATCGTTGCAGCTGACAATGTACTGGCCATGGGAATTACCTCCAACCATTTAGAGTAGGAAAAGAGTACCTCTGAAAGGACCCGCGAAGTCCACGTGTAGGCAGGACTACGGACCACGGGCTGTGTCCCATTCCCTGTGCGGAAGTCGGGACTTCTCGGGCCGGGTGCTCTGGCAGCTCTCGCAAGTGCCAACCATGTGCTCTATATCTGTGTCTAGTTTTGGCCACCAGACGTAACTCCTCAGTAGCGCCTTAGAGCGCACGATCCCCGGGTGGCTGATATGCAGAATCTTGAGCACCAGGGACCTCAGAACTTCGGGGATTACTACCCGCTGCCCCCAGAGTAGGCAGCCCCTTTCTAGGAAGAGCTCATCTCTCTGCCTACCATAAATCCTGAATTCCTCCATAGGGGAGGTTGCCGGCCAGCCTTTCTGTACCCATGAACTGACTAGGGCCAATGACTTGTCTCTCGCCGTAGCCTTGGCAATCTCCGCTGGCAGAATTGGGGGTGACTCTAGGGCGTCAATCAGGAGCACCTGGTGGTCCTGTTCTACCTTGCACTCGGGGTCCCCTGCCTGTGGGAGGGGTGACCTAGAAAGAGCATCAGCGTGGCTGATCTCCTTGCCGGGGCGGTAGGTCAACGTGTACTGGTACGCGTTGAGAAAGACAACCCATCACAGCATCCTTGGGGACAAGATCTGTGGGGTTGGTTTATCTGTAGTGAAAATCCCTAAGAGGGGCTTATGGTCAGTCACAATTTTGAATGGCCTGCCATAAAGAAAATCATGGAACTTCTTAGTTCCTGTAACAATTGCTAGGGCTTCCCTGTCTGTTTGCGCGTAGTTGCGCTCTGCCTTGGACAGGGATCTCGAGTAGTATGCCACTGGGGCTTCTCGCCCGCTCTCTAGCACGTGGCAGAGGACTGCCCCCACCGGTGAGGCATTGCAGACTAGCACAACTGGTCTCTTTGGGTCGAAGTGGGTCAACACAGCCTCGGAAGAAAGAAGCTGTTTGAGCCCCCGAACGCCCGTTCCTGGCTATCCCCCCACCGCCAAGCCGCATCCTTTTTGAGTAATCTATGCAGCGGCTCCGCTACTGACGCCTTTCCCAGGAGGAAAGAGTGATAGAAATTTAAGAGCCCTAGGAAGGACTGCAGTTCGGCCTTGGTGGTGGGGCGAGGGGCATCTTTCACTGCCGCTACCTTGGACTCTGCAGGTTTTATGCCCTCAGGGGTTATTCGGAAACCCAGAAACTCTACCTCCTCAACAAAAAATACACACTTGTCCTTTCTTAACCTAAGCCCCGCTCTCTCGAACACCGTTAGCACCCGGTCTAACCTCTTGGCCAATTCCTGTTCCCCTCCCGCTGTTATCAGAATGTCATCAAAGTAGGGGAAAACACCTGGGAGCCCCTTCAATAATCTCTCTACGAGGGACTGGAAGATCCCCGGAGCTGAATTCACACCAAATTGGAGGCACGTGACTTTAAAAGCTCCCTTGTGGGTCACAATTGTCTGAGCGGCGGCTCCTAGCTGGGGTTACCGACAATTACTGGTAAGCCTGGGCCAAGTCTAGTTTGGCGAAACACCTCCCTGCATTTTTATTTATTTATTTTCACGCTTATATACCGCCCACTCAGGTACAACCCAACTCAGGGCGGTTTACATAGCGGACAGTAAATACATAAAAAGACACATGATAAAACAAAGTTAAAAGTTAAAAAACCCACCCCTAAAAGGTGCGCAAGTACCGAAGGGACCTTGCAGGAAGGCACACTTCTCTATACCAACCACCCAACTGTACCCCCATCCCCACCCGCACCCCAAACTTGGCCCGCCAGCCAGGGCTTTAGTTCCTTCCTAAAGGGCAACAACTCCATCTGGAGACGCAGTTCCACAGGCAGGAGGTTCCAAAGGGCCGGTGTGGACATGGAGAAGGCCCTCCTCCTTGTGCCAGAGAGGCGAGCCCCCCTGGCTGATGGCACAATTAGAGAGCCGCTCCGGTCTGCTCTGGTTAGACGGACAGACGTCCTTAGGGCGATGCGGTCTCTAAGATACCCTGGCCCACTACCATGTAGGGCTTTAAAGGTCAAATCCAGCACCTTGAATTGCACCCAGAGACAAACTGGTAACCAGTGCAGCCCCCGAAGCAGTGGTGAGGCATGGGCATAATGTCCACACCCCATCACCACCCGGGCCGCGGCATTCTGGACCAGCTGCAGCCTCCGAATGGTCATCAAGGGCAGCCCCATGTAGAGCGCATTACAGTAGTCTAGTCTGGAGGTCACCAGAGCGTGAGTGACCATGAGCAAAGAGTCCCGGTCCAGGAGCGGGCGCAACTGGCGAATCACCCGAAGTTGGGTGAAGGCCCTCCTGGCCACAGCCGCCACCTGTTCTTCTAGCAGCAGCCGCGAATCCAGGAGGACCCCCAAGTTGCGCACCGGGTTGGTCTGGGGCAAAACAGCCCCATCCAAAACCAAAGATGGTAGCTCCCGGGATAACGCAGGACCCCCTATCCATAGCCACTCAGTCTTGCTAGGATTCAGCTGTAGCCCATTTGCCCCCATCCAGATCCCAACAGCCTCCAGACAGCTGGAAAGGAGTTTGACTGCATCACTGGGGTCCCCACGGGCCGAGATGTACAACTGTGTGACATCCGCGTACTGGTGGTACCGCACCCCGTGGGAACGGATGATCTCACCCAGCATGCAAGGTTGCTAACAGGTGGCTTACCACCGGCACTGGATACACATTCGGGCGAATTGCCTTGTTAATCGTGCACTTGTAGTCAGCGCAGATTCTGACCTCCCCATTAGCCTTAAGTGCCGTAACAATGGGGGTTTCCCACTCGGCTGAGTCCACCGGCACCAAAATTCCCTGACCCACCAGTTTGTCGAGTTCAGTCTCTATTTTGTCCTTTAGTGCGAAAGGCACTCTTCTTGGCTTCATCCTGATGGGTCGTACGTTGGGGTCCAATTCGAAGGAAACTGGGGGCCCTTTGAACTTCCCTAGCCCTTTCTCAAAAACAGCCGGGTGTGCGTTACACACCTCCATGATCGGGTCAGCCTGCACGGCGTGTATGCCTCCGATGAAAACTCCCAGGGGCCCGAACCATTGTGTACCCAGGAGGCAGCAGGACCCTTCCTTCAGGACGACTAGGGCAACTGCGCGGAGCGCCTTTTAAACTGCACCTTGAATTCTCCCACCCCCAACACTGGTATACTCTTGCCCTGAACATTCCGCAAATTAGTCTTAAGGGCCTTCAGCTTGGGGCGTAACTTCGGGGGAATATGTAGAAATTCCCTGTGGGAGACGATGGAGTACGATGACCCCAAATCGATCTCCATCCTTATTGGGACCCCCTGTACAAGTACCTCAACAAAAAACCGGGGCCGCCGCAACTGCACGCTGTGGACCGCCTGGTCGCAGTTGTCGGGAATCCGTCAAGACACGCGGTGCTCCTGGGGCTCGTCGTTGTCGATGATGTGCCCGACCTTGTCCGCCTTTCGTCGGGGCCGTTCCGCCTGGCCCCTGCCGTCGTCTCGACGCCGACTGCATATCCTCGCAATGTACCCGCGCCGCCCACAGTTGTGGCACTCCACCTTCCGGAATTGGCATCAGCTCCGGTCATGGGATGCCCCACATCCATCACAACGGCGGTCCTCTCTGGCGCGGTCTCGCCTCTCGGGTCTCCTCTGCACTCGCTGCAGTCGGAGGTGGACGTGGTGGACTCGGAGGACCCCTGCTCTCCGTGGGAGGAACAGCTGTGGACTGGGACCCCCGGCGGGGGCCCCCCCAACCACGGCAGTCCTGGCCCGGCATACCCGTTCACCTTGTTGCACTGACTCGGTGGCTTGGGCGATGCGCAGGACATGCTCGAACGAGATGCTTTCATCCTTGGCCAGGAGTTTTTTCCTGGCCGCCTCATCTCGCAGGCCCAGCAGGAGCCTGTCTCTCAGCGCCTCGCTCAGGGACGCTCCCCACCGGCAAGGCACGGCAGCCACCCGCAGGGCTGCCACGAAGTCTGCCACGGACTCACCGGCCCGCTGGCACCGCTGCTGAAACGCCAACCTTGCCGGAAACATGGACACTTTCGTCTGAAAGTGCTTCCTCAGCTCGGCGAGGATCTCATCCAGGGGCACGGCCCTTAGCGGTCTCAGCGTTAGGAGGTTGGTGGCCAGTTCCAAAGTCTCTAGGCCACCCTGGGCCAGTAGGAATGCCCAGCGCTGGGCTTCCTCCTCGATGCCTTCGAGGTCCATAGTGTAGAGGAACTGCTGTTCGTAGAATTCCCATCTTTCTGGCTTCGTGGTATCGAAGGGCGCGATGTTCACTTGTCGGGACACCATCCCACCTTCGTCGCCAATTTGGTGTCTTGCACAGAAGACAAAGAAGGAGCCGCAGTAAGGGCTAAACACAGCTTTATTGCATTGTAGTCAGTGTGAACATGAGATACAGGTGGACCAAACAGCCTTATTTATAGTACATTTTGAATAACCCGGGTGATAATTCATTGGTTACTGTCCGCGTGACGTCATGGGACGTCACGCCCATCTTCTCCAGATGCAGTGCGGCAGTAGTTTCCTGCCCTTCAGGTATTCAGGTGAATGAGTATCCTGTGGCTAACGCTGCTATTGCAGAAGCAGCATTGTTCTTAACAGCTTGTTACAGAGTCAATGATTGCTTACAATAGATACAATTGTTGGATACAATCCGTTAAAGGGGTACTTGTCACAAACTATTCAGTACATAACAGTGGCCAAAGGGCTTAGGATCAGAAAGTGGTTCGCAAAACTGGATCAGTGGTATGGGTGTCATGCTGTGATGTGGAAGGAAGATGGAAGGCCAATGCAGTCTTTATGGCTGATCACCATGATGGTCGCCAATATTCAGAACTGGATGAATATCCGGCACAAGAAGAAGAAGAAAACCTCCCTGGGTGTCATTTTGGTTGTTCAGCTGAATTTTCAAAAATGTCATACACAAATGGCCATAATTCCCAAATCTCAAAGATATAATACATAGCTGGAGACCCTTCAATCTACAGTCTAAATCCAGCCATTGAACTAAGTCATCCAAATTGGGAGTGCCTTAGGTGAACCCCTTCCCCAAAGCTCTACCTACCCTGAAGCTCTAGCTTCTCAGAAGGGAACAGGAGAGCCTATGAGCTGCTCAAACAGCTTCACTCTTTCCTTACTGGGGAAGGCAAAAGTGGAGAAATCAATCTGGGCAATGGGCAAATGGGTGGGTGCTGAGCTGATATTTAAACAGTGTTCTCCAACCTTTGGGTTTTGGATTTCAATTTTCAGAAGCCTAAGTCATTTCCCCAAAACACTGGTCAGCCAATGGACTGACAGGCTTCTGGGAATTGAAGTCCAAAACCCAAAGATTTGGGAACACTGACTTAAAGGAGCAGTTCCTTCAAGACAGTTCTTCACTTGCTCTCCTAACCGAGATGGTGTAGAGCCAATAAATCTAGGGCACAATTCAAGCATTGCCTGGAGGGGCCACTCTTCTAAGTGCCACTTGAGTGCATTTCTTTGAGTACCCATCCTGCTGGACTGGTCCCAGGAAGCAATTCTGCTTCTGATATGACAAGATAGTTCATCTTTTAAAATAGTCGACACTAAAGGCATGCAAGAAAACGAATGAAACAAGGCCTAACAATTGGATTCCATCAAGTTGATTCTGAATTATGGCAGCTTTTTCAAGATTTTCAGGAACAGTTTACCACTCCCTCCTTCTAGGGATATGCTAGGACTGTATGATTTGTTCAAGGTTAATCAGGATGGCTCTTCTTATAGGAGGAATGTTGAGGAATCCAACTCCAGACATCTGACTCCACAGTCAGGGACCCAAGTTCGTTGACCTAGCTGGACAGCTCTATATGCCTAACAATCATAGAAACATTACACCTTAGGTAAACATGATGAGGTTTATCATACTTACAAGGGGCTATGGTGGCTCAGTGGTTAAGAAGCTTGCCTTGTTAGCTGGAAGGCTGGCAAGTCAGCAGTTTGAGACCTGGTACTGCATGACGGATTGAGTGCCCATCTCTGTCCCAGCTCTTGGGGATATGAAAGGAGCCTCATTTGGGCATTCGCTGAGCAGAGTTTCTCCCGCAAAAATCCCTTCAACCCAGAATAATTTCTGACACGAAATTATTATTATTATTATTATCATACTTACAACATAGAAATCATTAAGACAATATTGTCTTCCTTTTCTTCGACCACGCTGATGACTATAAATTCCTTTCTGAATAAAAGGCAGAGCATTGGTCCTGCATAAAAATGAAAACATGCTTTAAATCTTAAGTATTTCACTAGCAATAATAGTCCAATAAAGTGCCAAAGAAATTCCTCCTACTTACCTATTTCTACCAAACTGTCGATATTCATATATAGTAAGAGATTTGTCATATGTAAAGAAAAAGCCAATTAGTTCTCGACAAGCATCACGCCCATTTCTAAAAAGATAACAATTGTTTTAAATTGCAGAATCCGTCAACTAGGAAAAATACACTTCAACTTTACATGTGTTGGAATGTTAGATACAATGATACGTATTGTAAGAAAAAAATGGTAGATAAACTGCACATAAATAACACTGCATCTAATCCATGTGTCCTATACTAAATCAAATGCGCTGAATCCAAATCTGAAGTACGATTCTGCCTAGGATGTCAGGATCTTAAGTAAGCAAATCTAACCCTCTTGGTTAAGTTCTGGCATTGATCACGCGGGGTATATTTGCCACAAATGTAGCAAAAATTGTCTGATTTATTAACACAGCAGTGCCTACTCATCTTTAGCTCAAAACAGACTAACTATTGCCTAGCTGTACCATCCAACAAGATGGTTTTGCACTAGAGACATGCCCTTGGACCATCTTGCCTTATATACCTATTTCCAACTTCAGCTCACTGACTTCCCCAGACATGCCTGGCCCCGCTGGAACATGTATGCCACCAGGAGATGTGATTCAGCAGAGGCAGCAGCAAGCATAGTGGTAGCTGCAACTGTTATAATGTTCCCATGTAAAAATACATTACCCAATACCATTTGAACAGCTATAGCACACCTATAACTTAAAATCTGTACATCGTGATAGGCAAATTCTGAGTTCAGATTTGGAATCAGCACACTCTATATCATTAAATCACGTGTTATTCCCAGTAGCAAAATTATTGTTGTGCAGTGTAATTAGTCACTTCATGTAGTTGCAAGTAGATCAATGAAGGTTTAAACAAATTTCATATTATAGTACATTAGCCAAGGCAGTTAGATTTGCCTGGGTTAGTTTTCTGTCTCCTCTGAACCAACTCTTTTTTATTTCCTGTTGTCTTACCTCTCTCTCCAGATTCCAAACATTCAACCTGTGCCATCTTCATCTGATCTGGAAACATTTTGGTCATCTTTCCCACTCCTGTTTTGTTCTCTTTACCTCTGCTTTCCTCTCTCTTTCTTCTCCCAACCGCTTCTGAATCCCTTCTCCCACTAAGGCTAAGAATAAGGCATTTATTTCCTTCTCACAGTCAGAGTTGCTGTGTATTAGTTCCTCGAATCCAGGCAGCCACTTTTAACCAATACATATAATATTTTTCTATCATTATATTCATGTGGTAGATTATCAGTAGGAAATGAACAGAAGGTTGAGTTTTCCTTGATTATTGGCATGGATTGTAGGGATGCACAACCTGGAATCTGATGCAGTTCCTTATAATCTCCTTTTGTAATGCCATCTTTTTACCACTTCACAAAGTTGATACTTGCACAATGCTAGGCATTCAGCCTGAAGATGCATAACTATCAAAAAGTAAAAGAGATGAGGCCATGCACATAGTTCCTGCACATCCGCTCCTCGCAAAATTCTGGATACTTTCACAAGTTCAGGGCTGTGTAAGCATATTCAGTTGATAAGGTGTGCCAATCACAGTTACCCATATCAAAAGCACAGGGTTTGTTTGGCAACTATGTTCCATAGAACATGAAACTGTGGTGTCCCAGCAGGAGCTAAATGACACCAGCCAAACAGAGTGAATATTTGGATATGCTAATTCTGGCCATACCCAAAAGCCAGCCTCAAATATTCTAACTATACCTTAAGGCTTCTTGCTCTGAAGAAGATCTCTATTCTTGAAGAAAATAATTTATTTATTTAATCTCTTATCCTTAAGAAAACTGATACCGTCCCCTACTGATTCAACAAATGGCACTACAAATGAAAATCAATTAATTCATTTTAAAAATAAAAGAACCCCAAAACTGATACCCTCAGAACTGCTTTAGCAAACATGCCATGTTTCAGTGTTCCAGGTTTCACTGTCTTGGAGCTATAAGACAGACACACCCACATTTCCTATGCATTATGCATTAATAATGCTTTTGGCCAAACCTCTTAATGCTCCTCACTTATGGAGTGATGGTGGAATCATCAACATGGTACAGCCAACTTCATTTCTTCTTTCACACTCAAAAAGATATGCATGATGTATAACAGATTGCACTACACAGTTAAGATGTCTAAGGTTAAGGTTTTATCACTTAACGTAAGTACTGTACAGTATAATTTTAAACTCCAATCTGCTGCAGCAGGCAGATCCATGAAACAGCTAATATTTCCCTCCGCTATCAGTTCTGACAAGACTTGCAGCCAGGCAGGGAAGATAAAGGTTAGTTTCTTTCGCTGAATGGCTCAGTCCTGTTCCAAACTAGGGGTTTTGCAGCATCAATTACTGATTAACACTGTGTACAACTGGATTTCAGCCATTACACAGCTCCACGTGTGCAATCACAATGACAAATCTGTTTCAGGGCACACATACTTCGTAGCATTGTGCATGAGTTGCATGCACAGTGAAATCACCTTTAATCAGTCATAATTTGCTGTTGCTGCTGATATCAACCCAGGTCAGCCAATGTGAAACATGGTTATGAAATTGATTAGAAACATGACCTGTAGTTGTAATAACACAGATCACATGTTGAAGGATGTTGATGGCTGTTTATCATTCTTGGTACTACCACCCCCTTCCAATGAAAAAGGGCAAAGTTTATTATTAACAACTGGGGATGTAGTCACACAAGTCTAATTGTGGAGTAGGGCTCTCTCTCTCTCTCTCTCTCTCTCTCTCTCTCTCTCTCTCTCTCTATATATATATATATATATATATATATATATATATATATATATATATATATATATATATATATATATATATATATATATATATATATATATAAACCTATCCATAGGAGGGGGGAAATAATTTTTAAAATAGTTTTAGACATACCTTGATATTACTCTACCATCAAAGCGTAGTTTATTAGAAAGCATATTTTCAGTTAATGCTGACCTAGTCTTTATTCTGTAAAAAGAATTCACAATATTAATTATGTTGTACCTAAGTAGAACAAGAACATTCTAAACCTGAAACTACTCAAGAATTATGAATGAAATCAATCTATAAACCACAGATAATGCCAAAATGAGAAGTCATGTCTTTCACAACACTTAGCAGAGATGAATGCTAAGACGAGCCAAATAAATCACAGAACCCCAGTCTTACAAAATGATGATGATACCATTTATTTATTTGATCTCTGATACCACACTGTTGTGTTTTGTAGGAATAATCAACTGCAGTAGACGAAACAGTCTTGGTTTTTGAACACAATATCAAAATGGATAGAAAGGACATGTCAGATAACCAGGTCCCAGGTTTAAGAACTAACAGGTTAAGACAACTATTGAGTTAGGTGCCAATGACAATCAGTAGATTTGTAATAAGTCTGGGGTGAAATCAGTGGAATGTTTCCTTCTGATAAGTCTAATCAACACATTCTGAATCATTTTTTAAAGGCCATCTTATATATACCATGTAAACAAAATTTAATCACCCTAAGTAAGCTATAAATTTCCATAACTAATATTGATCTTTCCAGGATGGGACACAGCTACCAAATCAGCTGAAGCTGCTGAGAACCATCCCTAGTCATTGCTGTTCTCTGGTCACCCAAGTAAAGCACAATGAGTTCAAAAGAAAATGCATGATGTATGCCTACCTATTTTTAAATGGGCAATTGTAATCCATGCAAAACTGGCTACACATCAGACCTGCTAGAGCAGGGATTCTCAACCTTCAGCCCACGGGCCAGATGCAGCTCATGGCACCATTTCATATGGCCCACCACCACCTCCACCGCACCAGGAAGTGCCATGTGGTGGAAAAAGGGGGAAATGGCTGTCCGGCTCCTGAAGCTGTCTGAGGGAGCATGACCCGGCCCCTGGCTTTAAAAGGTTGAGAACTCCTGTGCTATAGTGTCAGACAGCTGGCTTGTAACACAAGCACCACGACCTAAGGCAACCAGGCAACAGGCTAAACAGGAGCCATATCACGGTCCAGAATCCAGATCCAAAATCCAGGCTTAATTCGGATGACAGGGCATAGTCTAAGCAAGCAAGAAGTCAGGTGACCAAAAGAGCAGGGTATCTTCGGGGACTGGAGCAGGGCAAAGATGGAGTTTAAGGAATGAGGATCCAAGTGAGGTAAAACATAAGTCTACAAGAACCGAGAACAGGGCAGGAAGTCTTTGGAAGCAGGGACCAGGAGCAAGTCAAGAGATTCAGGAGCTAAGCAACTACAAATCCAGTGACTTTCATTACTTCTAAGAAAAAGAGCTGGTTCTTATGAAGGTCAGCCAACAAGCATCAAAGCTACCTCTGGAAATTCATCCTGCAAATAGCAGGGCTGCATCAAATCCTGACACAGAGGAGCTGAAGTCTTATCAGCTCCGGTACCCTGGATGACTCAACTCACTGAGCTATCCACCCAACAGTCCTATTTCTACTAAGTTGATAAAAGGAAACAAAACCAGGAATTAAGCACTGAACAACAATAATAGTTTAAGAAGTAGCATATTTATCTGATTATGGCTACTGGTGCAGAAGAAAAGTAAAACGAAACTACTAGATGTAGTTGTAATTTCAATATAATTAAAGGCTACAAACAAAACCATTACATAAATGCTAACTAATTTCTCCTTGCATTTATAAAATAAGTTTCTTGCCTCTTCAAATGTTTTCTAGTGATCTGTACAAACATAATTTTAAAAAATAGAGTGGATTGGAAGAAATTGTTAAAAATATACTGAGAAGCAGTGTAATGCAAGCTCAAAAATGAGCTGGATATATTGTATTGGGTTTGGAGTGGCAATCACATCTTCTACTGGCACAACCCCCTCTGCCGGCTGATCTCAGGTCTGCTGTTCCAACTACTACGCTGGCTGGGATCAGTCTACAGAATAGCCAAAAGAGAGGCAAATATAAACAACCCAAATGCTTCTCAACCTCAAAATACGGCTACTCTGCTGGCACAAATATAGACAAGACTCAGAATAATTCTAAGTAATTTCCGATGAGAAAGGAGGAGGGTTAGGAATCCGGTTAGCACCCCAGCCCAATAAAACTTTATTGCTGAAGAAGTGAGGAATCTCATTGCCTGCTAGGCCCGTGATGGTGAACCTTGACACTCCAGATGTTTTTGGACTTCAATTCCCAGAAGCCCAAGCACCATGTGAATCCACATGAATGGGTTTACTGCAATTCATCCGGCCCGCGCTGCCCTCGTCACTCACGGAAGCAGAAGTAGAACGCGCCTGTACGGGTGCATTTTACTTCCACTTTCGGGAGTGACGAGGGCAGCGGGGACCAGATGAATTGCAGTAAACCCATACATGTGGATTCACAAGGTGCTTGGGCTTCTGGGAATTGAAGTCCAAGAACATCTGGAGTGCCAAGGTTCACCATCACATCGCTAGGCTATAGTGGCGGAGTCAGGCACTGCGCAGCATGAAAAGGAACTACTACTACTAAGCTGGGAAGAGTTTGGATTCAGCATAATCACTGGCTTAGTATCAGCTCATCCAGTCCTCAGCTATCTTGGCTAATTAGAATTGTGTACTTATTGGGTAAAGGTCTCCCTTGCTCGAAAGCAAGTTGTATCTGACTCTAGGGAGCAGTGCTCAATTCTGTTTACAGCCAAAGAGCCAGTGCTGTTTGCATCTGCAGATGTTTCCATGGTCATGTGACAGGCATGCCTAGACACTGGAGCACAAAGAACACTGTTATCTTTCATGCCAAAGCAGCACCTATTTATCTACTTGCAATTTCTTGCTGTCGAACTGCTAGGTTGGCAGGACCTGGGACAGAGATGGGAGCTCACTCCACCATGCAGCACTTGGGTCTTGACCTACTGACCTGCCAACATTCTGGTCATCAAGTTCAGCATTTTAACCATTGAGTCACTGCAGTCCTGTGTATTTATTATACAATCCTAACTAAAAACTGTTATCAGATTTATTACTTCAAAAAAGTCAATCAAAGAAAAGATAAAACCAATATCTATGTCAAAATCAAGAGTTACATAAGTGAGACTGTTGTTTCACTATTACTGAAAAGAAAAATGTAAATGCAGTTTGAAAACAACCAAAGAGTAATTATTCCAAGGATAAATACAATATGCACTTACTTTGTTTCATGTAATGTTCTTTTCCTAAAGCGCAAAGGTGCTGTCCATAATCCTTGAATAATAGGATCTTTTTCATAAGAATCAGGATTTACATTTTGCTCTGGGTCACTTATCACAGCTCTAACTCAAAAAATAAAAAAATAAATGATTTTTGGAAACAATTTCACATGATTAAAATATATACAGTATTTTTAAAAAACGTTACACCACTCTTCATCCTAATGGATGCCAAGATGGCATAAATCATAAAAGTACAACATAGTAAAATCCATTTCTTGTTACCTACTATATAATATAACCAAAAACATCTTAGAGTGAGGCAATAAAGCCAACTTAAAATTCCTGAACAAATTAATATGTCTTGACTGGCTGCAGAAAAAATTGTAACATCACTACCAGTAGAACTTTCTTAGCACTTGCTATTTGCTAACAATTAAAAAACCAATGACAATAAACAATTACATTACAACGGGGAAGACACCCTGGGTTCTCAACAGATTGCAACAAAAGCAAGTTTATAAGAGATGCCCCCTGAGCTTGGGTGAGTGGGTGAGGGATATTGCAAATTACTTAAGACTACCTTCAGTTTTAGCTACATTTGTGTTGTCCTTATGCAGCATCTCTCTCATCCTTCATGCTACTCAACAAGCAACACCTGACAGCAAGATTTTAACCTGGGCTCCTTCAAAGATGCCGTGTAGTCATACACCAACAGCAGAAATAATCTGGGATCCTGAGTGTCAGGTCACATTTTAAGGAAAATCCACATTTCCACCTCTTGCAACATTATTCTTCCAGACACAGAATTCTTTCACAGATACATGCCTGGGACATCGAACATGCAAAGCATGCTGTGCTATCTCCCAATTGACCACTCACAGAACAAAAGCAGGCTAATTTGCCAAAAGCAATTTAAGGCAGGATTGCATTAGACTAAATAGAAAGTATTTTCCTCTTGAGTGAGCAACTCTTCTAATGACATGCAACTCGCTATTTGCTTCTGAAAAGATGGGTGCAATTATGAAAGGAGAGTTTTGTCAACCACCAACAGGAAACAATGGTAGCAGATAAATTGTCTTGTTCCCCATTAGGCATCATCAACACTTATTTGCCAGAATCTAAATTATTCCATGCAGAGATAATTTATCCGATCTTCCAATAACAAAGCAGCTGGGTAATGGTCATCACTTACTATTAAAGGCATGAATGTATTATGCATTGCAACAGAAAAAACAAAGTTGTTATTATGTTTAATATTATGGCCTAGATCTGTGATGGTGAACCTTGGCACTCCAATGTTCTTGGACTTCAATTCACAGAAGCCCAAGCACCCTGTGAATGCACACGAATGGGTTTACTGTGATTCATCCGGCCCGCACTGCCCTTGTCGCTCCCAGAAGTGGAAGTAAAATGTGCCCGTACAGATGGATGTGCCCGTACGGAAGTAAAGTGTGCCCGTATGGACTCTCCAGTCTGCTCTGGTGGGATGAACAGATGTTCTTGGGGTGACACAGTCTCTGAAGTATCCTGGCCCACTACCATGTAGGGCAGGAGTTCCCAAACTATGGCCCTGGGGGCTGGATCAATACGGGCGCATTTTACTTCCGCTTCTGGAAGCGACGAGGGTGGCGTGGGTTGGACGAATTGGCCAGTTTGGGCACCCCGACCGATGTGACCGACCCACGGCCCAAAAAGTTTGGTCACCCCTGATGTAGGGCTTTAAAGGTAATTACCAGCACCTTGAATTGCACCCAGAGGCACACCGGCAACCTGTGCAGCTCCCAAAGCAGTGGCGAGGCACAGGCATATCTTTTCCTGGGGTGGAAAGAGGAATGCATTCATCTACATAACAACATTTAACAAACTACAATATTATTTATGAAAAATCAACACTTCTGTTTATTAGTTTACCTAGACAACTGATCTATCATCACTTGTTCCACTACAGTTTCTTTTTTTCTCTGTGTTGCTAAATCTTCCTGTAAGACAATAATTGAACAAAAGAGAATATAACTGAAGTAGCTGAGCAAATATGAGCATGCAATAAAGCTTCAGAATATGGACTAACTGAAACTTTCACAGATGAATCAGTGAATTTTCCATGAAAAATAAGGCACAGATGAAATGCTGCCAAATATTAAGTTTCAGGAAAATAAATCCATTTTCATTGAACTGAATAAGAGGATTCGTCACGCATGCAAACTTCATTCTAGTAGGCAAGGAGTGACTCCCAGTTTTGCTTCTTTCTGGAATATCACAAAATAACAACCTTACCTGATCTCTGTGACTACTGTGGTAACAACTTGATTTTAACAGAATTCTTCTAGCACCTTTTCAGGTATCATTAAATGCACAGATGCATTGCCACACCATACTGTGGTATTTCTAAGATCAGAATATTGAAGGATTTAAAAAACACTTGGGTTTCTTTTTGTTATTCCTCTCCAACCTGATGTTGGATGTTAGAATCATTGATTCTGGATACAAACAATGCTGCATCCAAACCAGTCTCCCAGCCTCTTCCACTAGTATATTCTCTCATTTATTTTACTTTGAATGAGCAGCTATAATACACAGTACTTTTCATTTCATTTACACAACCAAAGGAACCTAGATTTTTCTGTGTTTGGTGCATCCTACAATTTTGTTGATCTTTATTAATAAGCTTAACTACTTCTTTGCTTGCCCCTCTGTTGTTCTGAAAAACTCTTGGCATCCTTGGGTTAAGCCCAAGATTTCTAGTAATATAGTAACAATATTTTTAAAATGTCAATATTTTTGAAAGGTTGATGTAGGTTTAAAATCAAACCAATTCTAGTAGTAGGTCATTTCACTTACATGCATCATAAAATTACTAACTATGCACTTTTGCTACAGTAATAATATGAATTAAAGCTGAAGGTGTAGTGTTATTTGTTTAGAGCAGAAACACTACCTATAATATTTAAATATAAGAGTATATAGCAACGTTTCTACAACGTGATATTCTTCCAAAAACTTACAGCATCCAGTTTTCTCATGCTGTGTTGTCTTGTGTAAGGGTTGTTTGTATAGCTTTGCTGAAGAAGTGCTTTTTCATCAAGATGTGTAAGTTCAGCATCTGTTTTCTTTTCGGCCATTAAATCCTGCACAAGAACATAACCTATTATCTAGAGCAGTGATGGTGAACCTTTTAGAGATCTAGTGCACAAACAGAGGGGTGTGGCAAACTCTGTCCTGGGGGGAGGGAGGAAGTGCTCCCATTGGACTGCTGAGCAGAGGGGTGGAGCAAACTGTGCAGGGGGAGGGAGGAAGCACTCCCATTGGGCTGCTGGGCAGAGGGGCAGGGAGAACTCTGTGCTAGGGGTAGAAATGAAGCTCTCTCATTGGGCTGCTGAGCAGAGGGGTGGGGGGAACTCTGTGCTGGGGCGATGGCACACCCTCCAATAGAGAGGGCTATGAGTCCATTCTCTGGCCATAGGTTTGTCACCACTGATCTAGATACAATCACTGACTACCAGTGACACACATCAACAATTTTACTGTATGGGACCAAAGACAACAGAACAGCCGAAGGGTTGGCTTAACACAGGTTTATTGCATAGGGATCTGGTGGAGCATGAGGTAATGGCGGTGATACATCTCTTTATATACAGTAGGGTTATACATTTGAATCTTGTAGCACGGTAGCTCATTGGCCGCTACCTGCGAGGCCTCGCCCAGGCACGCCTCTCTTCAGTAGTTCTTCTTTCCTGCTGCTGAATGCGGGGAAGGTTTTCCCGTGGCTGTCCGTGATTGAGCAATGTGAACCATGTGAGATTGAACGCTCGCAGCTGCCCTCTATGGGCTGCTTGCTCGCGTTCCTTTACAGCTGCAATACATTGTAATTGGGGTGGTTACATTCTGACAGTACAAGACATGCATACACAACATCCCTCCCCCCTAGGATGGGACGAAGACCCGCAACCAATGTGGCTTGCCGCACATTCGCTTGGGGCGCGCTTGCGCCTGCCCTAGTACCGGAGAGCCTGTGATCCCTGACTCCGTGGGTGCTTGTCCTGCAACGGGAAATGGGGATTCATTAGTGGCTCTGTGGGGCGTCTGTGCCTGCCTTGCGCTGGGGGAAGGGAATGGGATGAACAACTGGGAAGTGAACCCCTGTCTGTTTCCCTCGGACCCCGGGGACCCTCCGATCGTGAACCGTGGGACCGATGAAGATGCCCTTGTGGTTCTGCTCCCTTCTGTCCCCCGCTCGGGGGACCTTGAGACTGTGGCGGACGGCCTCGCCGTTTCCTCCTGCCTTGGGGGTGTCGGTCTCCGGGACATTGGCGCTATGTTGCACTCTAATTCACAGGGGCTACTGGGACTGGAAGTACCAGGGGCTGAACTGAAACCCCTCTTTTCGCTAGGACGGGTGGGGGACCACTCCGCTAACTCCCCCTGGCACTGTAAATCAAGGTCTAAACTTTTTGGGGAATCTGTATTTCTGGGACGCTCCCGGGGGATGTGTGTGGGATCGGGGCTCTTCCTTTCCGCCGCAAACTCCCGCAAAAGATTTCTGAGGATCGATTCCCTTTCCTCCCCCCTTGGTGGGGACCCATGTTCCCCTTTCCCTCCCCCTTGGGTTAAGCGGGTGGGGGAGTACCCTAACGCTGATTCGTTGCTACTCTCGTCTTCGTCCTGCTTTCCGGGGACCCTCCGCCTGAGTTGATCTGCGTGCCGCCTCCACAGGAGGCCTGTATTGGTCTCCACGTGGTATGAGACGGGGCCGGTTTGTTCTACTACAATGCCGGGCACCCAGGCTGGTCCCCCGCTGGCGTAGTTCCTGCAATGCACGGGGGCGCCTACGCTAAAATTCTTTGAGGAATCCATCTCTACATTTCGCCCTTTGTCTTCTACTCTGGTGGGGTCTAGCCTGGAGATTACCGTAGCCAGCTTCCTGCGCATTAGCAATTCCGCGGGGGAGTACCCTGACGCTAAAGGGGTGACCCTGTACCGTAGCAGGAATTGGCATAGTTGTCGGTCTAGATCTCCGGAGCCCATGCGCCGTAGCGCGTCTTTAGTGGTGCGCACGAGGCGCTCTACTTGGCCGTTGGTGGCCGGGTGGAAAGGGGCGGAGGTGATGTGCCGAATGGCATTGAGATCCACGAATTCCCTGAACTCGGCGGACGTAAAGCAGCTAGCGTTATCGCTGACGAGGGTGTCGGGTAAACCGAACGTGGAAAAGACCCTCCGTAACTGTTTAACTGTGGTGGCCGAGGAGGTGCTCGAGACTGGGATGACCTCCAACCACTTTGAGAACGCATCCACCACTAGGAGGAAGAGCGTTCCCCTGAACGGCCCTGCAAAATCTACGTGTACCCGGGACCAGGGCCCCCTCACTGCGTCCCACTCTCTATGTGGCAGACGAGCCTCTTCTGGCCTGGAGCTTTGGCACGCTTCGCAAGTGCCGACCATGTGCTCAATGTCGGCGTCTAGCTGCGGCCACCAAAAGTAACTACGGGCTAGAGCCTTCGAGCGGACGATCCCCGGGTGGCTGACGTGCAGCAGCTTAAGCACCCTCGGCCGGAGGGACGTGGGAATCACTACCCGCTGCCCCCACAACAGGCAACCCCTCTCTAGGGACAACTCTAGTTTCTTTTTGAAAAATGTGTCGAATTCCGCTGCTGGGGAAGACACGGGCCACCCTTTCTGTACCCAGGAGCAGACTGTGGCTAACGTTTTGTCCTTGCCGGTCGCTTTGGCGATGTCGGCCGGTACTACTGGAGGGGAGTCTAGGACCTCTATCATTAAAACCTGGTGGTCTCTCTCTTCCTCGCCCACATGGCAGCAATCCCGGGGAATGGGGGACCTCGACAGGGCATCCGCGTGGCTGATCTCCTTTCCGGGCCGGTATACCAACGCGTGCTGATACGCGTTGAGAAAAATGGCCCACCTGAGCATTCTCGGGGACAGGATTTGGGGTGTGGGCTTATCTGCGGTGAAAATGCCTAGCAAGGGCTTGTGGTCAGTCACTATGGTGAAGGGGCGGCCATACACGAAATCATGAAATTTCTTGGTCCCCGCAATTATCGCTAGTGCTTCCCTGTCTGTCTGGGCGTAGTTTCTCTCTGCTTGGGACAAGGACCTAGAGTAAAACGCTATCGGGGCCTCCCTCCCGTTCTCCAGCACGTGGCATAACACCGCCCCCACCCCCACCGGGGATGCATCGCAAATCAGGACCACTGGGCGTTTGGGATTGAAGTGGGTCAGTACAGCATCTGATGCCAGGAGTCGCTTCAGGTCATTGAAAGCCTTCTCGTGGTCGTCGCCCCACTTCCATGCCTCGTCCTTTTTTAACAATTTGTGTAGCGGTTCCGCCACGGCTGCCTTCCGAGGAAGGAAGGAGTGGTAGAAGTTGAGCAGCCCAAGGAACGACTGCAGCTCGGGCTTGGAGGTGGGGCGAGGGGCCTTTTTGATGGCGGCCACTTTGGATTGGGATGGCCTTATTCCCTCGGGAGTAATGCGGAACCCTAGAAACTCGACTTCGGTTGCGAAGAAGACGCATTTGTCCTTTCGCAACCGCAACCCCGCCTTTTCGAATTTTTCTAGGACCCTTCCCAACCTTTCTGCCAATTCTGCCCGGCTCCCCCCTGTAATCAATACGTCATCAAAGTAGGGTAACACCCCCTCTAGTCCCTTTAGGAGGCGTTCCACGAGTGATTGGAAAATCCCGGGCGCCGAATTCACGCCGAATTGGAGGCGCGATACTTGGAACGCCCCTGTGTGTGTGACTATGGTCTGCGCAGCAGCTGCGGCGGGGGTGACCGGGAGCTGCTGGTAGGCTTGGGCCAGGTCGAGCTTAGCAAAACACCTCCCCCCGTGCAACCTGGCCAACAAGTGGCTGACTACCGGCACCGGATACGCATTAGGGCGGATCGCCTTATTGATGGTGCACTTGTAATCAGCGCATATGCGGACCTCCCCGTTGGCCTTGAGTGCTGTTACAATTGGAGTTTCCCACTCCGCAGAATCAACAGGAACAAGAATCCCCTGGCCCACCAATTTGTCCAACTCCGCCTCTATTTTGTCTTTTAGGGCGAAAGGCACCCTGCGCGGTTTAAGTCTGATTGGACGTACTCCAGGGTCCAGGTCGAAAGTCACTGGGGGGCCCTTGAACTTTCCGAGTCCTTTTTTAAAAACTTCGGGGTGCGCCTCACACACGCTCTGTATTGGATCAGTCCCGGCGGCGTGTACTCCCACGGCGTGCACCCCCCCGATGAACAACCCCAGGGGCTGAAACCATTGAGTCCCGAGGAGGCTGCATTTACCTCCTTTGAGGACGACTAGGGGAAGCGTTGCAGCGCGCTTTTTGAACTGGACCTGGAACTTCCCAACCCCCAGTACCGGGATGCGTTTCCCTTGCACGTCCTTTAGTGTGGCCCTCAACGCCTTGAGCTTGGGCCGCACGTGGGGGGCTATCTTTAGGAACTCTCCCTGAGAGATAATAGAGTAAGAAGAACCCGAGTCCACCTCCATCCTAACAGGGGCCCCTTGTATTACTACCTCGACGAAGTATCGGGGATGCTCCGTGGAAACGCTGAAAACCGGAGCGTCGTCCTCGCTGTCGTCGGAGATGCGTCCGACGCCGTCCCGCTTCCTCGTGGTCCGGGTGCCGTGGTCCTTGGGCCTCGTGGTGCGGTCCTGCCTCGCCGAGCGGTCTGGAGAACTCCTCTTGGCCTCGCGCCGCTTCCGGCAGACCTTGGCGATGTGCCCGCGCCGGCCGCAGTTGTGGCACTCGGCCTTGCGGAACGGGCATTTGGCGCGGGCGTGGGCGGCGCCGCAGCCGTCGCAGCGTCGGCCATCCTTCTGGACCCGCCGGACGTCCTCGTCGTCGCCGCTCTCCGTGGACGAGTTCGAAACCCGCCGGGCCGCGCGCACCGAGCTCTCTGCCTTGGCGATTTTTGGTCGCCAGTCCTGGAGCTCTTGCACGCCGGCCGTCGTGGCTTCCGCGGCCTGCGCCGTGTCGAGGACCTGTTGCCACGTGGGAGGCGGCTCCTGTTTCATCAGCGCGCGCTGGGTCTCGGTGTCCCTCAGGCCGCAGAGCAGGCAGTCGCGGAGGGTGACTTCTGGGGTCTCCCACTTGCAGGGGCCGGCGGCCAGCCGCAGGGCCGCGGCGAACTCGGCGACCGATTCCCCGGGCGCTTGGACTCGCCTCCAGAACGCGCTCCGAGCGGGGAACATCGCTATCGCGGGCCGGAGGTGGGCGCGCAACACAGCCAGAAGCTCTTTGGCTTTGTAGTCGCTCACCCTCCTCGGCGCGATCAGGTCCACCAGAGTCCTTTTTGTTTCGTGTCCGAGCATGCGGACGAAGATGGCCCTCTTCTTGTCTTCATCTGAGACTTCGAGCTCCACCAGCGCTCCGTTGAAGTCTATCTCAAACAGCTCCAAGTCTCCCGGCTTCCTGATCTCGTAGCCGGCGCATGTCTTGGTCCCGTGGGCAGCCATCATCCCACCTTCGTCGCCAGTTTACTGTATGGGACCAAAGACAACAGAACAGCCGAAGGGTTGGCTTAACACAGGTTTATTGCATAGGGATCTGGTGGAGCATGAGGTAATGGCGGTGATACATCTCTTTATATACAGTAGGGTTATACATTTGAATCTTGTAGCACGGTAGCTCATTGGCCGCTACCTGCGAGGCCTCGCCCAGGCACGCCTCTCTTCAGTAGTTCTTCTTTCCTGCTGCTGAATGCGGGGAAGGTTTTCCCGCGGCTGTCCGTGATTGAGCAATGTGAACCATGTGAGATTGAACGCTCGCAGCTGCCCTCTATGGGCTGCTTGCTCGCGTTCCTTTACAGCTGCAATACATTGTAATTGGGGTGGTTACATTCTGACAGTACAAGACATGCATACACAACAACAATCTAGCTGCATTTCATTTTTGTTCCATCCATCACTATCTGTGGCATGCATGAAACACATATAGATTTCCTACATTTCAAAAATGCAGAAAGAAATCTGGAAACACTACACTTGATCTTAGCCAAAAGGCTGAGAAGTCTTGAGACATTTTTTTATTAAATATCTGAATTCTAAAATTGTAAATAGCTAGATTTTGTCAGAATTAATAAATAAATTCAAAACAGAGGAATAAGTGCCATGGCTGAAGTTACAGATGTTTTTACAACTGCCTTGAAGGCTTTTTGAACATAAAAACAGATAGATATTTTTCTAAATACTGTATATATGATACTTTGTTCAAACCTGTTACCTAATACTGCCAAAAAAATTTTTTAAAATAAATTTTATTCAATTTTTCAAATTAAACAATGGAGGGAACAAAAGAAATGTATATAAAGCATAAACTTCATTACATATTAAATCAAATATTTCTCTAATATCAATTTTTCACAAAACATAACCATTCTCTTAGTTCATTCTTAAATCCATTAAATCTCTTTAATCAATGATAATAAAGGTAATAAAAATAAAAAATAAACTAAAAAAAGATAGAAAACTCATCCTGTGCTATATACATTGGTCATAGAATTCACCATATGTATACTACGTTGTTCTCTTTATTTCTTCCAAAAACTCATTAATTCAGGTGCTAGATTATCACCTTTGTTATCCTTTATTGTATATTCCAAGAAAGGCTTCCAAACATCCCAGAATTTGTTCTCTTTTAATATACCTTTTTTATTTAATTCTCAATATCAGCTTATCGTTCAATGCCATTTCCAATAAATCCTTATACAGTACCATTTATCCAGTTCTAACTTCATGTAACATTTCTAATTTTTTGCTATTTGTTGTCTCGCTACTGATAAGAAAATGGATAACACATCTTTCTTATTTATATCCCATTTTGATTCTTCAAAATCCATTATTAATGTAGTTCTTGCATCCATCTGAGTCCAAGGAACTTATAGGTGAGTTGATCCACTAAATCTCCATTGATCCAATAGGCCTACTGTACTCTAATGTAAATTACAATGCTAAGCAACAGGATTTTGGTCATTGATTACCTGTTTGGCTGAGTGTAGTGGAAAGGGTGGCAGGAATTCAAGCTATGATTATTCTGAAGTGATCTATTCATTGACCCAAATACTACAAATCTGTTTCTAGAATATTTCGTTGTCTTATACTGCAGTCCTTATCATCTTTAGCCACAATGATCCCATTTTTGTTTGCAGAACTGCAAATTTACAACTTCAGCTGTCTCGTCAATTATCGAATAAAATCTTCTTCTTCTTCTTCTTGTTCTGCTGTATCAAATTTGAATATTGGCAATCCTCAAGGAAACAGCATGGGGCTGTTGTGGCTCGGTAGTTAAGAGACTCGCCCTATTAACTGGAAGGCAGGCAAGTCGGCTGTTCAAGACCTGGATACTGCATGACAGACTGAGCACCCATTTTGATCCCAGCTCCTGCCAATTTAGCAATTCGAAAGCAAGAAATTGCAAGTAGATAAATAGGGATAACTTCTGTGGGAAAATATCTTGGGAAGATGAAAGGAGCCTCATTCGTGTGTCCCCTGAGTGGAGTTTCTCTGGCAAAACTTATTTCAACCCTGAACAATTTCTGACACAAATTTTTTATCATTATTATTATGGCGATCAGCCATGAAAACTGTCCTGAGAATATAATGCAGTGGCCTTTCATCTGCCTTCTGTATCGCAGCATGACACCCATACCACTGATCCAGTTTCGCGAGTCACTTTCTGATCCTGAGCCCTTTTGCCACACAAAGTCCTCATCGGCCCCAGGCCAGTATTGATGAAGCTTCTGCCCTCCATCAAGATGGATTCAAGTGAGATTTAATCCACTTGGGGAACATCACCCTTCCCTGTGGATTTAGGCACCCAAGCCCTTAGTCCTCAGGGTTGTCAGGTTAGTTAACCTCTGCCTGATGCTCAGTGTGTTGAGTCACTGGCAGTATAGTCAGATATGCAAAAATACTGGGGAAATATGATCAAGTTCAAAATGTTCACTGCTCTTGGTGCTTCCTCTTGAAAATTGTTTCCTTATGCATTTCACTTCTCATGAAAAGGATCCATTCCCACATACTGAATGTTTTTGAATATGGTTTCAGGGATTAAACAAGTTACTAAACACTCAGATGCATTAGAACTATGTAATAACTTTTGGCTCCAATAACTTTTTTACCTATTGTATCTCTTTTAATTAACTTCTCTCTTTGTTCTGTTATGTTTCTATTTTCTTCTCCATATTATCATAACTAAAACCTTGTATATTTGGACCAAGGCAACAGACAGATCAGAGCTAAAGCCAGACTTTGTATTTTTACTAATGAGGATCAGCCGCTACTTCAATTCTCAAAATATATTAGAATGTGTAAGGTACCTGCAGCTAATCCATTTGTCCTGCAAATTTCCATTTGGTGATTTTGTCTAAACTTAAAACCCTCATTACCTAATGTTTAGACTCTTCTGTTTCTTCCTCTGATTTTTGTGCCACTGCACCTAATGAAGCCCCAAGGAAGTCCAACAGTTAATAAGCAAAATATTGCCATCATGATCTACACCACTTCACTTACACAAGTTTAAATTGGCAGTAACAGAAATCTAGTGTCTAAATAGTATCTTTCCACTCTGTTGCTCCAAAAGACGTGATCTCACCACTGAAGTTTTAGGGAACAAGTTTCCATTTTCAGATCAAGTACATATATATTACCTTCTTGCCATCTATTTTTCCAGAAGAATCATGAGTCTGATCATTATTTGCTTTCTTTTCCACGGCTCTTTGAGAATATTGCTTATATCTATCTTTCATTTCAGCTTCATATTGCTGATACTTCAGTTTGTATCTCTCTGTTGGAGGTGGCAAATTTTCAGGTATTACCTTTTGCTCCAAGAAAGCATGCTGAAAGTGAATAATTAAAAATGGTCATTGCAGTAAAGTATATTATAGAACATCTGGGACTGCGGTGGGTTAGTGGTTAAGATGCTGAACTTGAAAATTAGAAAATCGGCAAATCAACAGTTCGAGACCCAAGTGCTGCATGATGGAGTGAGCTCCCGTCTTTGTCCCAGCTCCTGCCAACCAAGAAGTTTGAAAGCAAGAATTTGCAAGTACATAAACAGGTACCAATTCAGTAGGAAGGTAAACAGTGTTCCATGTCTAGTCATACCTTCCACAGAAGCATCTGCTGGCTCTTTGGGCTATAAACGGAGAAGAGCACCAAACCCTAGAGTCAGATATTACTGACTTTCAAGTAAGGGCGACCTTTACCTTTATATTATAGAACAACAGCCAGAATACAGTTTACTTATGTGTTCACATAAGGGTGATTATGTAAATATCTCTCTCTTCTCTCCTCCAGGCTTACTTACCTTCTGGAGCTCAACATTGTACTAACTACAAAACGAAGTGCACAGCTGATTGAGTAACAGATTGCACAAAGGGTAATCTGCCAAAGAGGAATATGGCTTCATAACTGTCCTTGTACATTCAGCTCTTTAACAATTGCATTTTGCTCTAATATATGTCTAGAGAAAAAATGGTTTCTAGAAAAAACATTCACCCAAAATGAATCAATGGATAATAGGAAAGATCTGGGGAGATCAATGCTCCAGCAGAGGTTATGAAATGACTCTTTGGTTTTGCACAAAATATTCTGACGCAGTTGTAACACAGAAGTTCAAATATTAGTCAATAGCACAAACTGTTATTGCAGCAATTAACAGGTTCACAAAATAGCAAGGAAATTTTACACAAACTTTTCCAATATAGCAATCCACATTCGCAAATCAGAAACCATCAATATAGAAAAGGAACATATTTTCCCCTAACATTGGTACTTTTCCAGAAATTCTCTAGATGCTTTTCTTTTTTATATTCCTGGCCATTAGCAGATATATTTGTGACTTCAGTGTTTCTAAATTTAAAAAAGTTCTTTTTGGTATATAAAATACATGAAATATTTCCCAAAACTCAAGTTCTATATGACGATATTTTTATCAAGCCAACTTCCACACACAAAAAGGCATAGAATTGTGTACAAACCTTTAGAGTCACAACCTTTTTGTCAGATGTGCTCTTATTAAAAGCAAAAGGGGAGAGAGTGTATGGCTAGAAACAGAAAGGTCAAAAAAGCAACAACAACAAAAAAATAACCCTAAATCTTTCCCTGCTGGATTGATTTTGCCTTTTTCCACCATTTCTTTCTCTATTCCTCTTTTCTCTCTGCTTTTTATAACATCGTGTCAAAAAAAGAGATTGTGACCTTGAAAATGTGTATGCAATTTTCTACCTTGTTTTCAAATTGGTCTAATAAAGACATTGCCTTGATACAAAATATGGATTTGGAGCTTATTGGTCAGCATCAACTGTCTATTGACTGCAACTGATTTCTACATGAAACATTTCATTTCTAGTTTTGTTCAACTAGTTTACCTCATAACTCTGCTCAACAGGTTTTCTTCCTGTCTGGACAACAGAAATAGACAGAATATCATCTTGAATCTCTCATTTTAAAAGATGTTATTTCATTTAATTACAATAACATAAAATTAAACTGATTACAAAGATAACTACCCAGGCAAAGTGACACAAATTATTACAATGAGCATCATTTTGAAGCCTGATATGACATCTGTACTGGAGCAGATATCATAATGGCATAATAATAACTTTATATCTTATAACCACAACCTTATGCACGTGTATTCAGAAGGAAGCCCCCGTGAACTTGGTGGGTCTTGTGTCCAGGTAAGCTGTGTAGAACTGCAGGCTAGACTACCAGTCCTAACACAATGACCATGATCAAGAGCTACACATGCACAAGAAACCCATTCTATCAATGTTGCTGTCATAATCAAGCAAGAAAAGCATATAAAAGTGACAAAACTGGATTTCAGATAATGGCCAATCAGCTGAATATTCCACTAAACTAAAGCAAAGTAACATTCAAATACAGCTGTACACATGACAAGAACTTTACTGCTTTTTAAGAGGCAAGAGTAGCACTAGGAGTCTTTTTCTGCAGAAACAATAAAAAGTCTTGTGGTATCTTATAGTCTAAGAACACTGATCTGATATATATTTTCATGAACTGCAGCCCATGATGTGGGCTGAAGTTTTCAAAATCTTATGCCAAGTTTACCAAGACCAGCCACTTATTCAAGTCCTTCAAAACTCCACAGGAGGCTAGATGGGAAAAATACAGGGGAGGAAAGGCATGGAAACCTGAACTTGTAGCCTTTTTTCTCCACTAACATAGTAGGGCCTCTCTCTCTCTCTTTTTTTTTACAAGATAGTATGCTGTAAAATATTTAACAGCAAGCCAACTTACCTGTTTAATATTACATTCCTGTGCATAGGGATTCTGTAATGGAGTACCCCAGCTAATAGTTGAAGACGACTGTAGAGGATCAATGTGAGACTGTTGAGCTCTATATGGTGAGTAGCTATCTCCATCCTAAAATAGAAAACCACATTTCTCTTCTTTTTATGTCAAACGTTTATGTTCTAAAGTATTGCAAATTATTAGTTGTCTAAGAATTTAGTAAGAAAGATTGTAGTTTTTAGGTAACAAAACCAGAAGGGCCAAAGACAGCTAGTACAGATAAGAAATCAATCAAATATAAGCTCAGACAACCTAGTGATGCCATTTGCTGTTTATGAGCTACCGTCTTTGTCCCAGCTCCTACCAACCTAGCAGTTCGAAAGCAAGAAATTGCAAGTAGATAAATAGGGACCACTTTGGTGGGAAGGTAACAGCGCTCCGTGCCACATGACCACAGAAATGTCTGCAGAAGCAGACAACACTGGCTCTTTGGCTTTGAAACAGAGATGAGCACTGATACCTAGAGTCAGATACGACTGGCTTTTGAGCAAGGGAAACCTTTACCTTTACCTACACAGGAAGCATTCATAATACATGTCTAAAATAAGTAGCCTTTCTAGTAAAATTGTCGTCATCAGGGGCAGTTCACTTGGGAATTACTGCCAAACCTTTGCCTCTTCCCTACATTTATTTTTCTATATCCCGTATTTGCTAGCATATAAGATGTATCGGAGTAAAAGACGCACCCGGTTATTACCAAAATAGCCCTCTCTAGGCCACTATATACAATACGCGACACACTACATTTTTCCAGCGTTTTTGAAAGGGGGAAGTGGGTCTTATACACCAGCAAATATGGTATATTCTCTGCACTAGTTAGACCAAACAAAAAATTATTCCTGGGCAATTCTAACCTTAATATCCAGCTTTAATATCCTCTCAGTGGGAACTCAAAGTGTTCCTTTAAACTTAATCTCCATGAGAGACTCATCAAAATCACCTTATTAACACTACTAGGGTTTTATTTATACCAGCTGACATCCTCATAACCACCTACTCTTCTTTCTGATAAAGGGAAACAAAATGCACACCAATGACATACCAACAATGCCTTTCATACTTAAATGAATTAATTTAGCTATTAAAAATAATAGTCTAGCACAAAATAAAAGAATAAAGTCTAGCTGGAATCCTAAATTCTTTTGACTATGACTCCATTTTAGATCTCTCTTTCTACGACAACACTTTCTAACTTCCTAATTTTTCCAAAACCCTTTTCCTGGAAGGTTGGAAGATCCTCTAGAAGAGAAAGGAATGTTGCATGGAAAATTGCAGCAGGCTGGGGAAATTATTCAAAATTGGGGAATGGGTAAAAATTGGAATAATCGTTAGTCAAGTGGAAGACATTTTTGAAACAAAGGCATTATATCTAATTTCATCAAAATCTTGCCTATTTAGAAGCCTTTCTTAAATTGTTTTTATTTATTTTACAAAATTTCTACCCCGCCTTCCTCATCCATGAATGACCCAAGGTGGCTTACATCGCAGTTAAAAAACATACAAATTTAAAAAACAACCACACCCACGCATACCCCCCTAACCCCTTAAAAATAAAAGATACATAACAAGATTTAAAACTGTTTTAAAAATTAAACAATACAAAGAATAAGATTAAAATGTTAAAAAAATAAAAAGTTAAAAAGGGGAGGGACGGGGACAGGGGAGGAATAAAAAATGGACAGGTGTGTAATCCAACAGACCATCATACCAGCCAATGGGACTGGGCCGTCACAGCTGTTGGGCTCCATACCCGCTGGCATAACCAAGTCTTAAAGGCCTTCCTAAAGGGGAGCAGCTCTGTCTGGAGGCGCAGCTCTGATGGTAAGATGTTCCACAGGGCCGGGGAAAACACCGAAAAGGCTCTTCTTCTGGTCCCCACCATATGTACCTCTTTAATGGGCGGGACCACCACTGAGCCGTTCCGGTCCACCCCTGTAGGACGGGTGGAATACCTCGGGGTGACGCAGTCCCTTAAGTATCCTGGTCCACTGCCATGTAGGGCTTTAAAGGTCAAAACCAGCACCCTGAATTGCACCCGGAGGCACACCGGTAACCAGTGCATCTCCCGGAGCAGTAGTGAGGCATGAGCATAACGCCCACATCCCATCACCACCTGGGCAGCCACGTTCTGGACCAGCTGCAGCCTCTGAATGGTCGCCAAGGGCAGCCCCATGTAGAGCGGCAGAAATGACAGTACAGGGCCAACTATTCTAAAATTGAATAGTCACGATGTCAGTGGATCCCACTCTCCCTGAAAATTGTAACTTGAATTAATCAACCTCTCTTATCTCAGAAGTGTTTATAATAAGTTGATTTATACATTAATATCAACTAATAGTTGATCTTATTTTTAATAATTAGAGTTATTACATAGATTTTCTGTCAAATGTCTGTGTTCATGAAAAACATAGGGTTTCACACATCTTCATATTACAAGCATAAAACAAGACCAGATTTTTATTTTACATAAACCTAATCATGATGACATGGGACTGTGATGGCTTAGTGGTTAAGATGACGAACTTGATGACTGGAAGTTCAGCAGTTTGAGACCTGAGTGCTGCATAGCAGAATGAGCTGCCATCTCTGTCCCAGCTCCTGTTAACCTTGCTGTTCGAAAGCAAGAAATTGCAAGTAGATAAATAGGTACTACTTTGATGGAAAGGTAGCAGCGTTCCATACATTCCAGTGTTTAGGCATGCCTGCCACATGATCACAGAAATGTCTGAAGATGCCGACAGCGCTGGCTCTTTGGCTGTAAACAGAGATGAGCACCGAACCCTAGAGTCGGATACAACTGGCTTTCAAGCAAGGGCAACATTTACCTTTACCTGACCATGATGACAATGATGATGTTGATGACTGGAAGCTGATTTCTCAGTTGTGATAGAATCACTTGATACAAAGCTGCACATTTAAACTTTCTTATTAATCCACTAATATAATGTCGTCATAAGTGCAGAATTAATGAGATGTCAGGTAGACATCAGCTAGAGTCGGCAAATCAAACCACCGCATAGTAAAGGTAAAGGTTTCCCTTGCTCGAAAGCCAGTCGTATCCGACTCTAGGGTTCAGTGCTCATCTGTTTCAAAGCCGAAGAGGCAGCACTGTCTGCTTCTGCAGACGGTTCCATGGTCATGTGGCAGGCATGACTAGACACTGGAGTGCATGGAATGCTGTTACCTTCCCACCGAAGTGGTCCCCATTTATCTACTTGCAATTTCCTGCTTTCAAACTGCTAGGTTGGCAGGAGGAAACCACTGCATGCAACATGGATATTATTCTGATCTTCTTTCTAGTGTTTCAATTCCACCAATTAACACATGCATAATTTTGTTAGAAATTTTCAAAGAACAACAAGTATTTGTTACCTCATCCTCTGAATCTCCCAACTTTCCTAGGTCAAGACATGGAACTCTGTAGGGGGGAAAAAAAGAAATGGTGCAAGGTCTGAACACTTGCTCTGATTTTTAGATGATGACAAATGGTTTTCTTTGATATAGTTCACTGCTTTCCTAAATAACAACAACTGAGTTCAATCCTGATGTAGACCAGGTTGATTCAGCCTTCCACCCTTCTGAGCTGGGTAAAATGAGTACCAAACATATTAGGGGCAGAAATGCTATTTATCTTGTGAACTGTGTAGAGAGTGCACTAAGCACTATGGGGCGGCATATAAGTGTAATTGCTATTGCTTTTTGCTTCAAGAAAATAGAGGAAGAAAGTTGGAAATACTTTCATCTATTTTTGCAAAGGATTCTGGATGTTCTGTGAGATACACAGAATATCAATTTTTCGTTCCAAATTCAAAAAAGCTTCAGCCAGAAGAAACCAATTCTTCTTTCCCATCAGAGAAGCAATTGTTAAAAATCCTATCTTTCTCAATAAATGGATAGCAATTAAACATATTACAGTAACCATGCATACATCACTCAGCTTTTTAATATGGACTATAATCCTAATGGAAATAGTAAATATTCTGACCTCCCAGTTACGTAAAAACTAAGTAAAAAGTATGCATTATATACTTAAGTTTTAGAGATATTCAGTCTTCTATTAACCAGTGGCACCTGGCATTATCTAGTTCTCGGAGAAGCAAAATGAGGAATTACCAATTAATTTAAATGTTAAACATTGTACATAGTATAATGGACAAAGTGTAACTTATGGGTTAGTTGGCTTACATATGGCCAATCATGTCCACCAAGGACTCCAGTGGGCATGAACAGTCATTTCAGCCATTTGGGGAAGAGACCAATTTTAACCCTGGGGAACTTTTTTCAGAACCAATACTGATACAGTATTTTTAAAAATAGGAAGTGACTTCAAAATTATTTTCAGTTTTAAAAGGGAAAAATCTTACAATGTCCAGGATAAAAATAACCAAGTATGTTCCTAGAAGCCTAACTAGCCATTTTCAGACCAACTCTGGATGAGGGGAAATTATGAATGCAACACTGCACAGTGCCAATCCAAATTCCATTGTAAAATGTGACCTTCCAGATACAACTATATAAAACAAATTATACATTCCACTCTGAAACTATGATAAGGCTGACACATGCTAGTATTCAGCCTCCCAGCAGGCTCTCCATCACATGACTAGGCAAGCACTGGTTTCAAACCAGGACACGTGACTCGTACAGCAACTGATCCTGCAAATGACAGGTCGCTAACAGAATGCTGCATAGCGGCACTTATGTGTATGGTTTTGTTATAAGGCAGTGGTTCTCAGCCCTTTCAAGCAGAGGGCCGGGTCATGCTCCCTCAGACAGCTTCGGGGGCTGGATGGCCATTTTGCCCTGCCTGCCACACATGGCACTTTCTGGTGAGGCGGAGGCGGTGGGGGGGCCACATGAAATGGTGTTGTGGGCAGCATCCGCCCCCCCCCCGGGCCGTAGGTTGAGAACCCCTGTTATAAGGACTTTAGCTTAAAAGTTGAAATATTTTCATTATTATACATATGTGAGCGAATGTCAAAAATTATTAAATATTAAAACTATGTATAAAAATAAGAACATAGACCCAATTATGCATTACACCTTCTGATGGATTATCACTATCATCAACCCAAGCAAACATCCTGCATTCCTTCTACAAGTGCTCACTTTAACGCTCTCACAGTTTAAGGGCTAGCTTCGCACTGCCTTTTATTTAAAAAGAAAGAATGTGCTTGATGAAATAGAGCCTTCTTCACTTTGATGATACGACATATGTCACAGCACTGACGAGTGGTGTATGTGGGTAGAACAGCTTGTGACTCCAAGCTAAAAGATAATTAGACGGGTTTGTAAAACAAAAGCAAAATCCTAAAGGAATAGAAAGGTTCAATTAACAGATAAAAAGGAAAATATAACAATGTTTCAAGCTGTCAGTTCTGCAACATACAATCAAACCTCCATTTGTCGTCTTTAAAACTTGAAACAGCTTCAGTTCTTGGATAGATATAGAGGCACAGTTTGATATAAGTTCTAATAATACAACCTTTATTATTCACAGCCACTCAGACTCAGTTCTGGCGGACAGCTGTAACTAGCTCTGACCCTAAGACACAGCCCTTAGGCTTTTTCTCAAACCCAATCCTTATGTTCAGAGCAGAATCTCTCCAGTTGGAAACCAAACAGACTAATCAGCTTATAGCAGTGGTTTCCAACATGGGGCCCACACTCCAAAGGGGAACTTCAATTCCCAGAAGCCTAAGGCAGTACATTGGCTGATCAGTGCTTTGGGGAATTGACTTAGACTTCTGCGAATTGAAGTCCAAAAACCAAAGGTTAGGAAACAATGGCTTACAGTTTTGTTCATAAATATTCTTTCACACTTGTCAACTGTCCTAACTGCTGCTCCTAGCACATATCGACCCATAGAACTGTCAATCAACCCAGGCGCTTACCGTGCAAGTCAATACAAACATTGTGCCCAAACTGTGGCCTGGTGGCCAGATCTGGCCCCCGGGCCATAGTCACCAGCTCCCTAAACCACATGACTGGCCCGCAGCATGAAAAGTTTGGGCACCTCTGCTCTACACACACACAAAAACATAATCAACATAAAATTGCTATACTGTACTCCCTTTGCCTTATATGTATTTTTTTTCTGTTTCCATTTAGGAATACCAGATGGGCAAGCCCCTAAATTTGGAAGGCATTGGGCCTTATAGGCCCTTTCCAACTCCATTATTCTATAATTTTATGGTGATTCTGCTAAATGAAGCCTTGGCGACTAGCCACACCAACCATGCAACCATTCTGTGAATGGACAAGCCCACACGGCATTCATTCCGTACAAGTGTTTCTAGTCTTTTAAACAAAAAAGATCAAGAATAACTTTTTTTTAAAACGAATAAAACTTTTCTCATTTTTGTTTCTAGTCTTTTGAACTCCCCTTAACACCCAAAGGGGTAAAAGAGGAAGTAAATAAAATATCTTCTGAACATATTTTTTTTAAAACTATCTACATGCTTTTCTTGGGGTGGGGGAACACAAGCTTACTCTGCTGGTCGAGGACCATGACTTGATTTTGCATGTAGTCTCCAGCCCTAGAAGAAAAGGCAACTGTGATTTATACCAGGTTTTTCCTGACTAGCACATTCTGAACACTTAAGGAAGTAGCACAAATCTATAAAATAGGAATTACTTTGATTTTTTAAAAATCTGTTAACAAAAGGCATAGGATGGAAAAATCAAATTTATTACAAATTCTTCTTCTTCCTCTGCCATATCCGAATCTGATATTGGCGATCCTCATGGTGATCAGCCATGAAGACAGTCCTGAGAATATAATGCAGCAGCCTTCCACATTGCAGCATGACACCCATACCACTGATCCAGTTCTGCAAGTCACTTTCTGATCCTGAGCCCTTTAGGCATGCAAAGTCCTCCTCAGCCCCAGGCCAGTATTGATGAAGTTGCTGCTCTCCATCAAGATGGACTCAAGCGGGATTTAATCCACTTGGGGACCATCACCCTTCCCTGTGGACTTTGGGACCCAAGCCATTAGTCCTCAGGGTTGTCAGGTCAGTTAACCACTGCCTGACACTCAGTGTTGAGTCACTGGCAGTATGGCCTACTCTATTACCATAGTAGGATAACCTGGCCAGACTTGGTTATTATAAATAACAATGCAAAATTGTGGGGGGAAAAGTTTTGAACGGAGGGATTTTTTGGAAGAAGGAAATTAAGCATTTTAAAGAGTTTCTGTCCCTTCTTGAGACACTTTTTGAGGGGGGAACAACTCTGTTGTGAAAATTTCATTGAACAGGCTGGTAAATATAGAGAGCCGTATTGGAGATAGACACATCAGCTTTCTGCTTAAAATATATATTTACTCACAGCAAGCGTGAAATAAAAAAAAATGACCACGCAGTCCAGAATCAATCATCAGAAGGACTGCACAATATCAAGACTCCATATTTCTTTTGTTGTTCAGTCGTACAGTCGATTCCGACCCTTTGCGACCCCATGGACCACTGCCCACCAGACACCTCTGTCCTCCACCATCTTTCTCAACCCACCCAGCTCTATGCCCATTGCGTCTACAATACCATCTATCCATCTCATTTTCTGCCATCCCCTTCTTCTTTTGTCCTCCGTCTTTCCCAGCACCAAGGCTTTCTCAAGTGAATCCTCTCTTCACTTATATAAAATTATTAATTTTGTTCTAATTCATTGAGGATTTGGAGTTACTTTCTATGTGGAGGAGAAAGACAGTTTCCCAGTGTGCCAATTAAAATTTATCTCTAACTTACAGGTGAAACTCGGAAAATTAGAATATCGTGCAAATGTTCATTCAGTTTAGTAATGCAACTTAAAAGGTGAAACAAATATATGAGATAGACTAATTGCGTGCAAAGCGAGATAGTTCAAGCCTTACTTTGTTATAATACTGATGCTTATGTTTATGAAAACCCCAACCTCCCAACCTCATGTACTCCATAATCGTCACATAATCTCATATATGCTGTACACCATGATCATCACAATTTTAATGAATTAAGGCATGACATCTCTCGCTTTTCATTTAGTGTCTATCTCATATATTTGTTTCACCTTCTAAGTGAAATGAATGAACATTTGCATGATATTCTAATTTCCCGAGTTTCACCTGTGTGTCATCATCATCATCATCGCTTTTATTTGTATACCGCATTTTCTCAGCCCGAAGGCGACTCAAAGCAGTTTAACAACAAAGTGTTCGCAGCACACAACTGCCACAAAAGCAATACAATAAATGTCAATATACAAGGAATAATAAATACATATTAATTCAAAAATACAGTAATAGAATAATATAACAAAATCTATATAATACAGTACTTCTATTCCCAGGCAATCAGGAGCTATAGTTTTACTATAAGATAATACACTAAGAGCTATGGGGTAGTATATAAGTGTAATTGTGATTGCGATTGCTAAAGGGCTGCTTGCCCTTGGCCTATAACAGGGGTTCCCAACTTGTAGTCCCCAAACTCTAGTATTTTGGCCATTGTGGGTGCTCAGCTAGCCAGCAGCACTCAGGTATCCACAGAGTTTCACATTTTCCCAATGTCTCAAACTGCTTAATTATCTAAACTATGAGAGTGTACCACCATTGTGTAAAACAGGATAATGGTGAATTTATTTTCATTTTTAAAATGTGTTATTACTTACTTGAGCTTTATTTTTCCTTGAGGACAGAGGTGATTTCCTTCTAGGAGATGCTGCAACTCCTTTAACCTTCAAATCCATCTGAACTGGAATCAATTTGGGAACAATGTATAAAATATAAGGGGGGGATGTAAACTTAGTGGATAGATATGAATTTTTTTATCATAGAATAGTTACTCAACAATTATTTCCCTCTAATAGTAATTTCATCCAAGAAAAAATCAGCAGAGTTACCTGTTCAGTTTAGTTTTAAATGACAGATTTCAGCAATAATACAGGTCATTTCCAAATTCTACCAAAATTTTGCGTTAGTATGTCAAATTCCAGCCTTACTAATTTCCAAGAGCCAGACTATTTGTTTTGCTACTATGTTATGTATCTGCAAGGATTGATTCACTCTTCCTACATTGTTAAAAAAAGACTAGAAAAAACCCCTCATGGTGTCACATGCACCTGAGTTTTGCTGCAGTTAGACAGAACGGTGCTTTTAATACAACATCACCCACTATATGGAATATTCACGAAAGCTAATATTAAAATGCAGTAGTTAGTGGCTCAAGTGGCTAAGACGCTGACTGGGAGGCGCAAGGTCAGCAGTTCGATTCCTGAGTACTGCAGGACGGAATGAGCTCCCGTCTTTGTCCCAGCTCCTGACAACCTAGCAGTTCGAAAGCAAGAAATTGCAAGTAGGGACCACTTCGGTGGGAAGGTAAACAGCATTCCGTGAGCTCCGGTGTCTAGTCATGCCTGCCACATGACCACGGAAACGTCTGCAGAAGCAGACAGTGCTGACTCTTCGGCTTTGAAACAGAGATGAGCACTGAACCCTGGGGTCAGATATGACTGGCTTTCGAGTATAGTCAGTCTTTAAGGTGCCACATTTTTTGTCTTTTTTGTTTTGTTTTATAGCAATAGCAATTATTTACTCCCCTAACGCCAAACGACGAGGATGCCCTCAAAACGCATGGCAAATAACTTTCATGGCAGATTTAAAGACCCTGAGGGTGTCGACATTTAAAGATCCATGGAGGATGTCGAACTATGTGGTGGCTTAGTGGTTAAGATGCTAAACTTGACAACTGGAAAGTTGGCAGCTCAGCAGTCCAAGAACCGAGTACTGCACGACAGAGTGAGCTTCCATTTCTTTGCCAGTTCCAGCCTACTTAACAGTTCAAAAGCAAGAAATCGCAAGTATATAAATAGGTGCTACTTCAACTGGAAGATAAGCAGAGTTTCATGCACTCCTGTGTCTAGTCATGCCTGCACATGACACTGGAAACATGTGCAAACACAGACAGTGCTGGCTCTTTGGCTGTATGGAGATGAGCACCCAACCCTAGAATCAGATACGACTGGCTTTAGATTACCCTTACCTAAGCCACTCAGAGTGGGAGAATATCCCAGATGCGTGGGATATAGGTGCTTCCTGGGTTGCAAGGATTTTTTTGCTGGAGGCACTCCACTCAGGGGACACCCAAAGGTGGTTCCTTTCATGTCCCCCAAGATCCTTTCCCCCACTGAAGTAGTGGTCCCTATTTATCTACTTGCAATTTCTTGCTTTCGAACTGCTAGGTTCGAGAGACGGGTGCCAAAGAGCCAGCGCTGTCTGCATCTTCGACATTTCTGTGATCATGTGGCAGGCATGCCTAAATACTGGAATGTATGGAACGCTGCTACCTTTCCATCAAAGTAGTACCTATTTATCTACTTGCAATTTCTTGCTTTCGAACGGCAAGGTTGACAGGAGCTGGGACAGAGACGGGCGCTCAAACCGTCATGCAGTCCTCGGGACTTGAACTGCCCGAGCTTCCAACTCACAAGGCGAGCTTCTTAACCGCTGAGCCACCGCAGTCCCCTTGCCTGCCTGTGCCTGCCTGCCTGCTGCCTTCCCATGAGGCTTACGGTAAAACGTGGTCCAGCCACCGTCCGTGGCAGCGAAAACAACCCCGGAGCCTGGCGAGTGGCGGCAGGCGCTTTAGCAGGCGGAGAGGGGGACCCACTGCCAGGGTGGGAGGGTGTTCTTTCATCGGCACCACGCACCACTCGGGGGCGCGCACGCACAACCTAGCGGTTGCCTAGGTTTCCCGTAAACAAACGGGAGCGAGGGAGAGCGAGTCGTGCGCGCGCGCGCGCGCGCTCACAAACCCACACGGCCAAGGCCTGCCTGCCTGCCTTTCTATAAAAGAGGTCCACAAAATGGCCGCCGGGAAGGAGGGCGTGCGCGCTGCTCTCTCTTCCCGCGCCTCCTTGGCGGCAGGTGGATGGCCCCGATCCGTACCTGGTTTGCTCCGCCGTTCCAAGGGCAGAAGCCATGGCCTCCTCGCTCAGATCCATGTTTCCACAGCTGCGTTGGGTTTCCTCCCCAGGAAGTGGGGCGCACAGGACACCCCCCCCCCAAGCCCTCGTAGGGTCACCCAGGCATATATTTATGAAGAAGACCCACAACTTTCCTTACACAAAAATCAAATCGCAGGCACTCCATTAATACACACGTGTCAACCGCGGCTCTGGACAATCCAGGACCTGCGCAGAACGGTTCTGCGCAGGTCACTTTTTACGCATGCGTAAAAGCCTATGCATGCGTAAAAGCGACTTGCGCAGAACTTCTGCGCAGCTCGTTTCTATGCATGCGTAGAAGGCTTTTACGCATGCGTAGAAGGCTTCTACAATCCCCTTCTGCACAGAAGCCTTTACGCATGTGTAGAAGGGTTCTACACATGCGTAAAAGCCTTCTACGCATGTGTAGAAGCGAGCTACGCAGAAGGGTGCAGTAACGCCTTTCCCCCTGCTGCCAAATTTCGGGGTTTCGGCAGCTCCGGCGGTAAATGGCGAAAATCAGCGCCGAAAAACGGGAAATCCCAGCCAATCCAGGAAGGTTCACAGGTATACATTAATAAAATGTCAAGGATCACCTCTAAAGATCTTGTTTCAATCACGATATCTACTGCAAGGCAGTGTATAGCTGGGAAATGTAAAGGAGAAAATTCTCCTGTAATTAAGGAATCGTATAAAGAGTTGTGGGCAATGGCTTTGAATGATAAATTAACTTGGAAAATTAATTTAAAAAGAGGAATAAATGTTTTGCAATTTGGAAAGCCTTTATAGAATATGCAACAGAGAGAGGAAACGAATGTGCACCAGTAACCGACCAATTAACTTTCTGGAAATCAAATGTATAATTACAAATATTTTCAGCTTCCTCGACAAATGTAAATATCACCTGGGTATTATTTGTTGCTACAAAATGTAATAACCATTATAATATCGGTAGAGTTATTGAGTGATTGATTATAGATGGATAAGATTGCAACAATTAAAAAGTATTATATATGAATATTACACAACTATAAAGGTGTTAAAGATGAACTAATATATTTCAATTGTATAGCTAGTTTTAAAGATTTACAGGTATCTCTACCAGTATTTTTGTACTTTCTAATGGTGTTGAGGTTTGTTATGTATTTTTTATTATTAATTTTTCCATGTGTTTTCTTTGTGTGTATGTATTGTTTGTCGTATATTAATTTTGAATTAAAAAAACTTATTAAAAAAAGGATCGCCACTTGCTATCATAGTCTTCAGCTATGATAGAAAGTGTGCCAAAGGGTTGTGAGGTGTATACGGTGGTGGGCATCAGCAGCCAGGTTTGCACCAGTTCGCAGAAATTCTGGCTGGCCCCGCCCATCCAAATTTTGAAATAAAGTAGTCCCTGGCCATGCCCACCATACCACGCCCACAGTATGGTAGTAAAAAAAAAAATTTGGAGCCCACCACTGGGTGCATACAAATTTTAAAAGTCTGGCCGGACATCCTGCTACAGTAATGGAGTAGACTGTACAGCTAACGACTCAATGCCAAGTGTTGGATGGCCAATAGCTACAGGCGGATAAGCCCTTTTAAGTGGGGTGATGGCCCCCTCAGTGGAGGAAATGGAACTGGAAACCATCCGATGGGACCCAACCAACAGCAAAATGAGCGGAGGAGGAACTCTGATTCCCAACGGTCATGTAGGCAGAAGGGGCCATGCCAGATGGACTGGCTGTTAAAGCACACGTTGTCAATATCCTCAAAGCTGCGTCAGTCCATTGCAGTCCCGGTGTTAAATCCTGCATGTCTCATTTCATATGTGCCACAGGAAATGGCTCCGTGATCATAGTGTGTGGGTCCCTTCATGGCAAGCTGGGATCCACCTTAAACAAATTCACACCAGTGGCATTTTTTCTGCTTCAGGGAAAAAATGCATTCTCAGATACAAGCTACAGCTTATGACGACAAAAAAAAACACAAAGACTGCAGCTGCTAACATATGTCAGCAGGCATCATCACTACCTGCAATATTCTGAAAAATTTAGTCCGGAAAGGCCACATTTCCTATCTGCAACTTAATACCTGGAAAACCTTCAACTCCCCAAGTGTTTTTGCACTATCTTCTGCTCCTAGTGAGAGTTCACACTTGATTTGGCTTAAGAACCACTTACTTGTCTTTTTTGTTAGTTGATGTTATCCATAAAACTCTCCTCCAATGCCACCTTTTGAACTTCTCGATTTTAACTGAGCTTTCAAATCCATATATAATAGCTGAGAACAATATAACATTGATGATCTTGTCCTTCATCTGAAGTGATACATTTTTTACTTTGAAGGATTCATTCTAGCTCCCTCATAGCTGCCTTTCCAAGTCTTTTTTCAATTTCTTGGCTGCATTGTCCATTTTGATGGATGAGTTATCAAAGAACAGATTATTTTTAACAACTTCAATTTCATCTATGTCAACATAAGTAATTCTTCTGTAATCATCAAGCTTTTATCTTCAGCTGTAAACCTTTCTTTTGTAGCTTTCATCAGTAGTCATTTCAAGTCATTGCTATTTACTGTCAGTAATATGGTATCATCCATTTATCTTGGAAAGACTAATGATTCTTCAACATATAGTAGTTTGTGCTTGATGCGTTGCTCTGGAGGAAATCAACAGCATTTCGAGTACCACAAAATAATGAAAACTGTAATCAAACCAGAGTCCAGCAAATATGATAAAAAGACTATCAAGTGGGTCTAGGGTTGCCATATGTCCCGGAAAACCGGGACTGTCCCAGATTCAAGGTTGGAAAAATAGCTATCATTATATTATGTTGTTGTTGTTTTTTAAAAGCTATTTTGTACTTCTGTCCCGGTTTTGTGAGAGAGAATTATGGCAACTGTGGGTCCTAAAGGAAATCAAGCTTGGATTGTAAGTGGAGGCCAAAAAAAGGGGGGGCTGTCATATTTTGAGCACATCATGAAAAGGCAAGATTCACTGGAAGACAACAATGCTGGAAAATATTAAAGCAGCAGGAAAAGAAGACCAAATATGAGATGGACTGACTTCGTAAAGCAGGAGATCTCAACCTTTTTAAGTCAGGGGCCGGGTCACGCTCCCTCAGACAGCTTTGGGGGCCAGACAGCCATTTTACCCTTCCTCCACCGCATGGCAGTTCCAGGTGTGGTGGAGGCGGTGGGGAACCAAATGAAATGGTGCCGCAAACCGCATCTGGACCGTGGGCCACAGGTTGAGAATCCATGAAGAAAAACAGTCTTGAGTTTCCAAGTGATGAACAACACGGTTGAGAACAGTACATTTTAGAGTTTGTTCATTCATAGGGTTGCCATGATTTGGAGTCAACTTGATGCCATATAACAACAAAAATGACATGAAAATATGATTATACATTACAGTACTGAAAACTAAGAATATAGTTTGGCAGGCAAAATTCTACACATATCATGTACTGGGTTACACAGAACGAGCTATCTCCATTTGCCAACCACCTGGTAAAAAAAAGGTCATGCCAACCCCTACCTTCCACAAAGAGTATCATGGCCAGGACAGACCAACCTAGACTTGTCTTTTGTATTGATTTTAAAGCACAATGCATTAAATGTGAACAAGTTTCAAGATAATTTTAAAGTGTATTGTCAGATGTGCAATCAGGTGTTGTTTAAAATGAAGTTTTTCTTGCATCTTCAGTTTTATGCTCTTTAAATGTGAGCAAGGACTGTTATCTTTTGTATCCATACGTTTAGAAAATGTCACACTCTTTATAAATAAATGTCAATAGACTTAAGACTTTCATCCCGTTTTTCCTTTCTCTCTTGCTTCACTCTCCTTTACCACCTTCTCGTTTCCCTTGACTCTGTTATCCTCTTTACTGCTGAAGCTATGATTATAAATTCTTTGGGACAATTTCCCCCCTTATGTTACTCTGAACTATTGTATCAATGGAACTCATCCTAACTTCTCTGCAATAAAATTGATCCCAAAACATGGAGATAATGGCAGAGTAATTTACGTATTACTCAGACACCTTAATTTCCACAGAGGTTACATCAGATTGATAATAAAAGGGATAATTTATGTTGGAGATGTAAAGAGACTGTTGGAACCTACGAACATATGTGGTGGAGCTGTAAAATGATAAATGATTTTTGGAAAAGAATAGAAAACGAGGCAGGGGAAATAATGGGTAAGAAAATCAAACTGGTGTCAGGTACCATTATGTTAACGGATGTGGAGGGTATGTGTTTAAATAAGGAGGAAAAAGAGTTATTAGAAATTATGTTAACCACAGGTAGACAATGTATTGCTAGAAATTGTAAAAATGATGTTACTATACAATTGGGGGAGTGTTATAAGGAAATGTGGAATCTAGCACTGAATGATAAATTGACATGGGAGATAAAAGTAAAAAGAGATAAACTGAAGGCAAATAGATTTTGGAATATCTGGAAGCCCTTTGTTGATCACTCCCTTATGGGTATGGAATATAGCAGACCTGTACCATCTCAGAGTAGTTTTTGGAGATAACATCGAGTCCGAACTCTCCGGGGCATTATAAATAAACACTGGGTGATGTGTAGTTGAAAATTAAAAGTTGATAGTTGCAAACAAGTTATAGTACTGTGGGAAGGTTTTATGAATTGGTTATTGGTGCTGTGTTAATTTTTAATGTGTTTATTAAATGGTATGTGTATTATAACAGACAATAATGCAATTATCATTTATGCGATTATTTTTTATGAAGCTTATGTATTTTTGTTATGTCATATTATATATATGTTTGTATTTTTTTTGAAAATTAATCAATAAAAAATTTGTTAACAAAAAAAAGACACCTTCATTTCAAAAACTCTCTTGAAGCTGCAAATCATGAAAAATAAACATCAGTCTGTTTATGTGCCTATACTGGCAGCTAATGTGCTGAAGTTAGCCAGGGAAACTATTTTTTGAAATTATTGGTACATCTGCTATTAAGGATTCTGACAAAGACTGATTAAAACATTGGCAATTATACTCTTATCTATATTACAAGCTTTGTAAGTCTTCTAGACAAGTTACTATATTTTATTGCTTTACCAGTCAGCTATAATTCAATGATTAGTAAATCACTTTTTTAAAAGTAGCAAGACTGAAAAATCTTCCCCATTAAATAAGCAAAATGTTTTTAGAACATTTGATATCAAAACAGATAATTCTGAAAATGTAAAATGACAACACTCTCACACATGGAGCAATGCCTGGTGTGATATGCATGTAAATAAATCAATATGTAAATAAATCATGATTAAGAGTTTAGCCAATAGCCTTATTGCAATGTATTATATTTTAACCAGACGGCAGCGCTGATTAATATTTGTCTTCCTATATTCTTCTAGTGTTCTTTTTTGGTTAAACCATAGGGAATGTAAAATATTTTCTCTTAACACACACAAACGTTTTCACCAAATTTAATTTGGTGAAAATTTCACTAGAGCAGCCTTTTCTAATGTAATGCCTTTCAGATGCCTCTGCTACAACCTTTGCCATTCCAAGTCAAATTGACTAACAGAAGGGATGGCTCAGGACAGCAAGCGTTGTGGTCAAACCCCCTGTAAGGCAGAAGGCTAGGAAAGACGGAACTAGATTCTCATCCAGCCAGTTTTTCAGCATCAATGTGGTTCCAAAAAAGGTTGATCTATTTTCTTCTCTATACACCAGAGCATTTCTGCTGCTTTTGAATGTAAACAAGCTATGTCATAATTAGCAAGAATAAAGAAAACACCCAAGATACTTGTAGTAAAACAAAAAAAAATGTTTACAACACATTCTGTTATCATTCAACTTTTATTATTGTAAAAAATAGGATAAATCTCAAGTGTAGTGAAACGCTACACTACATAGGACTGTCAGCATAATAATTTACATAAATAAATAGAAATGTTTCATAAATATATTGGTTTTAAAGCATACTGCATTAAATGTGAACAAGTTTCAGGATAATTTAAAAGTGCATTGTCAGATGTGCAATAATTCATCATTTTTCCCTACATATTTCAATCATTTCTAATGCGTCGTCTTAGTCCAATCTTTAGTTCTGCTGTATCCTGATTATTTATTTCAGCTGCCGGCATTTTTATTGGGTCTCCTGCTAACCTAAATAAGTCATGACAACAGTGCTTATGATCTTCTTCATCATAGTATACCTCAGTATTGTCAAAAGCCACTTCATGTCCACATTTTTCATCATCCACTTCATCCTTTTGTGCCTCAGGAGGTTTACTGAATGACTGAATAAGATCTTCAAGCTTCTCTTGGCACATATGACTAACATCTTGAATTAGCAAAAAAGAAAATGGAAATGTTAATGACTAGCAAGTCCAATTTGTTAATAATAATAATAATTTATCATGTGTCTTTTGTGTATTTACTGTCCGCTATGTAAACCGCCCTGAGTTGGGTTGTACCTGAGTGGGCGGTATATAAGCGTGAAAAATAAAAATAAATAAATAAATTAAAACAACCCCTATGTCAAACATTAAAATGGTCTGCTCTTCTCTTTGCTTATTGAAGCACAAAACAGGTGCTATTTGTTCTTCAACAAGAAATGAACGTAGAGATCATAGGCAATGAACTCTGCCCTTAGCTTGGGTTTTTGCATTGAGAACAGCATTCATTTCAGTGGGGCAAAAAAACTCATATACTGCACGAAAAGGAGTAAGCACAGATGCTGGCTTAAAATGAGCGAAGGCCTCCATATAAGCAAGAGATATATGAACACAAAAATTAGTAATGAAATTGAAAAACATACTATGCTATTATGTAGCTCATCACCATGAAGACACTAAACTTTACAGTAAGGCATGATGCAAGGCTGCTAAGATGAACACAAGTCATCTATAATACCTCTGTAGAATCAGAATACCAAGCTGGTATTTTAGCTATAGCTAGATTTTAAAATACCAAACATAAAAATACCTTGTGGTTTCAATGCTGATTTGTCCAATCCACTTTCTTTCATCAGCTTTCTTATGGACTCCAGCTGTATCATGATTTCATCTCTTTGTTCAGAAGCCAAGGCATTAATACTGAAAAGCAAGAGAAAGGGAAAGAAAGAGAGTGTGTGAGTAAGAGTTGGTGACAAATAAGTTCTTGAAATTCCACCAGAACAAAGGGAACAAATTACAAGCATTGTGCTATCTTTATAACTGAGTGATGCCATCTTTCCCTCAGTAGTGTTACATCCAAACAACATTTTAGAGTTATGAGTCGAGCTCAGTCATTCTCAGCTGTAGCACAAACAAAACACGAAATCAGAAATCATCCTGGACATACAGTACATTGAAAATTTGTCAAGTTCTAAGATGAGGACTTCAGTCTGAGATGTGGAGATAGTATCAGGTTTGCTCCAATTTCAAAAAAAGTATTTACAGTTTGTAATTACAGTATGTCTGAACCCACAATTTTTTTTAAAAAAGTATTTACAGTTTGTAATTACACTATGTCTGAACCCACACAGTCCAGGGACAATTGTAATTTGCTTACACAAAGCAATATCATTGAGACGATTTAAATGTTAGCAGACTCTCGTCCTTATCGAGCTTCAGGCCTGGAGTTCTTAGATATGGAAATAGGAACAAGAAAGAGTGGGAACTGTGTTGGTTTACCAAGATGGAGATTGCAGGCAGAGATATGGATCTATACCTATAAGAAGGGGGTTGGGCCGTGCGTGTCCGGCATGCGTGGCCAAACCTGGGCAAATCATCCTGTACCGAGCCAGACACACTTAAGACCCTGCGAGCATTGCCGCAAGGGTCCGACAGCCGAGAGTGGAGCAATCGCCCCACAAACCAGAACAAAAAAACCCCCACGCCTCTCAGCATCCTCCGCGCTGCGCCACCCTTCATCCAATCAGGCCGAAGGATGCGTGCGCGGAGGAGGCAGGGCAAACGGCGCGCACTTTTTTAAAAAAGTGGCCGACACATCCAGAAGACAAAGGCCAAGAACGGCCCCTACAATCCGTGGAAGGTGATGGCTTCCCTCTGGGAGACGAAGGCCGAGAATGGAGCATCGTTCTCGGCCTTCGTCTCCCGGAGGGAATCCATCCCCACGGCCCTGGCAACAAAGGCCTCGCCGTAGCTTCAGGGGGGAGGAGGGGCAGCCCCTCCTCTCCCCGCGCGGCATTCTCTCCCTGTGTTTGTGTGTTTCTCTACCTGTCTCTGTGTGTGTGTGTGTGTATGTGTGCGCGCGCATGACACCCAAAAACAACCACCACCACCAATACAAAACATACCTGCCCGGCAAGGCCGGGCAAAAAATGCTAGTAATATATCAGGTTTTACCTCAGTCAATGTAATGTTAATTGTCCTATTCCATTTCTATAGACCAGAGTGCCCAAACTTTTCAGGCCACGGTCCAGTCACTTGGTTCAAGGGTGCCCAAACTAGGGCCTAGGGGCCGGATCCAGCCGCCGATGCTAATTCATCTGGCCTGCAACACCCTCATCACTCCCGGAAATAGAAGTCAAATGTGCCCATATGGGTGCGCTTTACTTCCACTTCCAGGAGTGATGAGGGTGCCGTTGGCTGGATGAATTGGTATTGGGGGCTGGATCCAGGCCCCAGGCTGTAGTTTGGGCATTCCTGCTATAGTCAAAGACACCCTTCCATGTACTAAATAATTTTCCTGCAACATTTCTGCTCAAAAGTACATGAATATGTATTTCATAAGTGTTATAGCACTTCACATACTATTTCGGCTAAATCCTATGATTTAGTCTAGTTTACTCACCAGCTTGAAAGTGGATCTAACTGGGTCAATAAAGAATTTAACATTTTCTCTGTCTGTGCTAGATGCTGCTCCAACTCCAGAAGCTGGCGTTCTGTGAGTGAGAACAAATACTTTTAAAAACAAATAATACTGTACTGGTAGATTATATTATAAACTGCATGTAAAATTCAAAAGGCACTTGTCATTATACATTTGTTCCAAAAGAATCTCTCTAATTAGGCAAGGTCTAAAGCACTTTAGAGATGTGAGAATACTTATTAAGTCTCATATACAGTCAAGTCCAGAAATATTGGAGAAAGGGTAATTTTTTCGGCATATGGCTTCTGCACCCCACCACAGTGAAAATAAAAACAAATACTCAAGATGTGAGCGAAGTCAGGACTGTCAGCTTTAATGCAATGGGTTTGACAAAAGTGTGGCATAAACCAGTCAAGAAGTACAGCCATTAGCACACACACACACAGTTTTAGTGGCTCATAAGTAATGGATCAAACTAATAGCAGAAACAGAAGGAATGTCTTCAATACATGGTTAAAAATCCTTTGCAGTCAATGACAGCCTGAAGTCTTCGCCCCCTGGACATGGCCAAATGTTGAGTTTCCTCCCCCTGAACATGGCCAAATGTTGAGTTTCCTCCCTTTGCCAGGCCTTTACTGCAGCTTGCTTCAGCTGCTGCTTCTTTTGGGTCTTTCTGCCTTCAGTTTCATCTTCACTAAGTGAAGAGCATGTTCTACTGGATTGAGGGGCTGTGGTGGCTCAGTGGTTAAGAAGCTCACCTTTTTAGCTGGAAGGCCAGCAAGTTGGCAGTTCGAGACCCGGGTGCCGTATGATGGATTGAGCACCCATCTCTGTCCCAGCTCTTGGGGACATGAAAGAAGCCTAATTTGGGCGTTCCCTGAGTGGAGTTTCTTCCGTAAAAATCCTTTCAACCAAGAATTTCTTACACAAAGTTATTATTATTATTGGGTTGAGATCCGGTGACTGGGTAGGCCATTGAAGAATACCCCGCTTCTTTGCACTGAGAATCTCTTGGGTAGCTTTTGCTGTATGTTTTTGGATCATTATCCATCTGCAGCACAAAGCGGTGTCCTATTAATTTTGCAGCATTTGGGAGAATCTGAGTAGAAAGTATAGCCCTATACACTTCAGAATTCATCTTGCTGCTTCCATAAGTAGGATTCTGTGGCCACCCACTTTAGTTGTACGGGCCTCTTGCTGTTGCTGAGCTTGCTCATTACTTCCTTCTTTTTCATGATGTTCCAAACAGTTGTACTGGCCACTCCCAATGTTTTTGCTATTTTTCTGTCTGATGGGATTCTTTTGTCTTGTCAGCCTAATGATGGCCTCCTTCACTTGTATGGACATCTCTTTGGACCTCATGTGGAGAGTTCCAGTGAATAGCTACCACATGTAAGCTAACACCCAGAACCACCCCCAGACCTTCTTTCTGCTTGACTGGTCATTGGGAACCCAGGAAACAGGCCACACCGAGCCATTCAACTGCTTGTCAGCCATTTGTTCCATTACTTATGAGCCACCAAAAGTGGTGTTTGTGTGTGTTTTTGCCTGGCAGCGGCTGCACTTCCAGACTGGATAACGCCCAACTTTTGTCAAACCCCTTGTATTAAAGCAGGCAGTCCTGACTTGGCTCACCTCTTATTTCCTTTCATCTTCAGAGGCCACATGTTAAAGAAGTTATTCTTGTTCCAATATTTCTGCACCTAAGTGTCGATTCCATAGACTTAATTCAGATTAAGCATGTCTAGGATTAGGATTACATGTTATGTAGAGTAATATTAAAAACATTTAAAATGCCCCTTTTCTGACATGGAAATAAAATAAATTGCTTTATTGCCTGTGGAATTTAATTTATCAATTTATTTCATTTATATGCTGCTTTTCCCCCATATAGAAATCAAAGTGCCCTAGAGAATGCTTGAAAACACTAGAATTTAAAAACAGCATGGTTGAAATCCTGTTGCTTTAACTTAACTGCATAAGACTGATTCTACTGTCAGCCTTATGTGGTATATGTTAAATCAACAGGATTTCAGCCACAGATGTAAAGTACTAAAATGCAATTTAAACAGGTGTTTAAAAATTATTAACTTCTAACAATTTAAACTATCATAAAATAGAAAAGAATGAAATGGTTCAGCTCTCCTCGTTACATGCTCATTTCTCAGCAGGCCATTCAAAGACAAATACTTTCTTATCATTTTAATATTTTTAACAGCGACATAAGAAATCATATGGTACTAAAAAGTGATTACAATTCATCTTTGGAGAAATTAACTCAGCAAATCCAAACTTTATGAAATCCTAAAACACAAAATTATTTTACTAAATGGCATCCTTAAATTAATTACATCAATAAAAATAAATTGTTTAGTTCTCCCATTCCACATCTGTTTAAGGGACAATGTCTATGATTGTCATTGTTGCCATTTCCTTACAATGTTACACAAGACACCTGCATACATATATGACCTTTTATTGTCACGTCATTTGAGGGAGTGAATTATATACAGTCTTATGAACTAATCGTTGTCGTCGACTGCAACTCGTATCCAAGAATGCATTTTTTCCTGAAGCAGGAAAAATGTCATTGGCATGAATTTGTTTAAGGTGGATCCCAGCTTGCCATGAAGTGACCCACATTACTATGAACTAACACACTCTTATTAAATAAACTGCTTGAAAATTTAATAACAATTGTTCAAAGAAAGAAAGAAAGATCTTTTCCTGCCAGCAGGATAGCAAGAACGGAACCTAGCACACTAGGCAAGGATAACCTTCAGTGAGGGGCAATGAATATTTTATTCTATTAAGTGGAAATGTGATCATCTAAACTAGGCCAGTGTATGTGGAATAAATTTGAATGGATTACTACCTGTTTCTTTTGTTTTATCCTGTGCATTCTTCTCCTTTGTTGATACAAGTTCCTCCTGAGATTTCATCTGCAAGAGTAAAATATAACAGCTTTATTATAACGGCTTTGCATAACAACAAAATCTTCTTCACTGTTTTTCAGTATTTTAGATTGTGTATTCAGTTCCTAAACCATTAACCTGAAATGAAGCAGGTCACCTCTCCCTACATCAGTTTGAATGAATTCTTAGACTCATTAAGTCAACACCAATTCATATTACCCAATGTGTAAGACTGTAAACTTATTTTAGTCTAAACTCTAATTATTTAACAACAAATAATCCTATATGGATTTCCCTCACATAATTCAATGAGACTTGCTTTTGAGTAGATATACCTAGGACTGTACTCTGAGTCTTAGTAATTTCATAAAATGGAATCACAAATATTGTTATCTGAAAACAAGAATTTCTATGTGGCTCTACATATTTGAAACCACAATTACGTAAGTGCTTGTAACAGAAGTCTATGGGTGGATGGTTCTATAGCTTATTTATCTTTACCTTTAAAAATTTGTATAAAGCAAACACTCCTGCTCCAATGGCATACAAGGGCATGAGTGTTAAAGCAAAGTCTCTGCCATTTCCTCTAGTTCGTTCAGTTTTCAAATCCTTCTCCATTGCATTCTTCATCTGCTGGATGTTCTCATAGATTTTCTTTTCAGAATTTGCTGAATTCATCTGTGACTGTAGAAGTCTTTCAGGCCTACCTGCAACATAAATATTGAAAAGCTTTAAAGTAAACCTTGTTGGGTTAGTAAAAGTAAGTGCTTAGTCTGGATGGCTTGAACTAAAATATATCATTTGTACACACTTCCTTGGGATTCTCCATACAAACAAATTAACAAGTACTCCTATGTCATTGCAGCATTTATTGCACAATTAAGGAGATGGATTCAAAAATAAGAATATGATGCCTTTTTTATCAGTCAAAACAGACTGCCAGGAACTTCCCTTAAAACAGAGGTTCCCAACATTTTCAATCCAAGGGTCAGGTCACGCTCTTGGATGGCTATTTTGCCCTGCCTGCATGATGGGGGCAGCTATTTTCTCCCAACAGCTTCAAAGGGGTGACCATTTTGTTGTTCAAATGCCCTTGTTGTGGTGGGCCACATGACATGGTGCCGTGGGCTGGATCCAGCCCACGGGCCTTAGGTTGGAAACCCCTGCCTTAAAAGATGTGCATTTGTAGTCACAAATAGGAACTTGTTTATCCCACAATGGACAAGTTAGATTTGCTCAGTAGAACTAATTCTCAACTGCATTTAAACAACTGCAATTATCATATCTCACTGTTAGAATAACTGATTCTAATAATTCAGAAGCTGATTAACGTTGTTGCATTCAGAACATTTCCAATGTTTGGAGCAAAGGGTTCAAGAGACAGAAAAACTCTGTTGCCTTTAGCCATCATTTTGCATCTGGCTCCAGCTAGTGATCCTCGGTGTTACACTGAAAACCAAATTCAAACATGCAAGCTTGAAGTCTGATTTCCTCTATCTTAACTTTCCCAGCAATCATTCTTGTGTGGTTAAACCAGCTTCTCCAAGTTAACAATTCTAGCTATAGTCTCAGGATGAAGCCTCAGATCGACTGATACAAATGAAAGTGACAAAGGGCTTACATGAAGCACTTCCAAGAATTTTAATTTATTTAGTCTAAAGCACTAAAAATTAAAACCAACATTTTTTAAAAAAAAAACCACTTCTAATCTTAGTCCCTATTAGAAATGTTTCCTTTTTTCAGGTTAATTAGTCAGGGTCACATCAAGGAAGGATGGTTACATCAAAAAAGAACTCTGTTTCTGTTGGTGGGAAAATTTTAGGCAACAGCGAGACAGCGGTCACACCATATTTCAAAAAACTATACCACACTGCTAGTTGAGAAAGGAATCTGGCAACAGCAGTTTGCAACATGGGTATTAAAGCAATGCGAGATCAAGCAGAAATATCTCCCCAAACATGTCATCTAGACGCTATGGGAAAATTTCATATATCTTTTACTAAAAATCCAGTAGTCTGAGAAAACATCTGAACATGTCTCCACTCCTAATGCCATGCTGGGATAAGCAGTGTATTGTTCAGAACATATAATTTGTTATTGGTGTTTTATATCATGTGAAGAAAGGCTCTGAATTAGACAATGTTGTTTCAGGCCACACCAACCTGCACTCCTGTCCCAAAAACATATCAGTGTCCTGCTTTGTTCCACACAGCTTTAACCCACAAAATCGATTTGGTGTACTAATAAATAAAACATTTGATGACCCTTTTTATGTTTATGTAATTTATGAATTTTGCATTCAGTCTTATAAAAAATTGTCTTGTTTTTTTCTCTTTGGGGAACAGACAAATAAACAAAAACTGAAGAGCACTTGCATCTTTTAAAGGGTTTAAGAGATATAGGTTATATCTATAAAGGTGACTCAGTGACTAAGACGCTTGCCTTGTTAGCTGGAAGGCTGGAAAGTCAACAGTTCGAGACCTGGGTACTGCATGACGGATTGAGCGCCCATCTCTGTCCCAGCTCCTGCCAACCTAGCAGATTGAAAGCAAGAAATTGCAAGTAGATAAATAGGGACCAATTTGTTGGGGAAAGATATTGGGAAAGGAGCCACATTCGGGTGTCCCCTGAGCGGAGTTTCTCCAGTTTCTCCCTTTCAACCCAAAATAATTTCTGACATGAAATTATTAATAGATTATATCTATTTTATATCCATTTTAGAGATAAGGAAACAAAAGCAGGGTGATTGTACACAAACTGATCTCCATCCTACTCCCACCCGCGTCCACCCATTTACAGGAAACTAAGACAAAGAGGAAGAAGAGCATTCCTTGAACCGACCATAGATCTGAGAGAGAGGGATATCTATACTGTATATCTATATGGATTGAAAATAGATATATAATCTATATAGATATTAGGGACTGCGGTGGCTCAAGTGGTTAAAATGCTGTACTTGCTAAAAGGAACTTTGAAGTTTGATTCCCAAGTACTGCAGGACAGAATGAGCTCCCATTTCTGTCCCAGCTCCTGCTAACCTAGCAGTTCAAAAGCAAGAAATTGCAAGTAGATAAATAGGGACCACTTCGGTGGGAAGGTAAACAGTGTCTAGGTATGCCTGCCACATGTCCATCGAAATGTCTGCAGGCACAGACAGCGCTGGCTCTTTGGCTAGAAACAGAGATGAGCACTGAACCCTAGAGTCAGATATGACTGGCTTTCGAGCAAGGGTGACCTTTACCTATATAAATATTATCTATGATAGTAAAGGTTTCCCTTGCTCGAAAGCCAGTCGTATCCGACTCTAGGGTTCAGTGCTCATCTGTTTCAAAGCCAAATAGCCAGCGCTGTCTGCTTCTGCAGAAATTTCTGTGGTCATGTGGCAGGTATGACTAGACACAGGAGCGCACAAACGCTGTTACCTTCCCACCGAAGAGGTCCCTATTTATCTACTTGCAATTTCTTGCTTTCGAACTGGTAGGTTGTCAGGAGCTGGGACAAAGACGGGAGCTCATTCCGTCCTGCAGTACTCGGGAATCGAACTGCTGACCTCCCTCCTTCCAGTCAGCATCTTAGCCACTTGAGCCACTGCAGTCCCTTATTATCTATGATAGATACTATCTATTAGGTAGGTAGGCAGTATGGGTTGAGGAAGGAAGAGGCGGTGGGCTGCGGTGGGGAGGGCTGGGGGGTTTGCACGATACCGTGGCGGGGCTGATGAGGCTGGTGGAGACCAGGAGAGGTCTTGCCCCCTCGCGAGGACCTCCCGCCTCCACCGAACATCCTGGGCATCACCACAAAAAGGCAAAGCACCAGCACGACAGAGACGACCGCTTGCTGCAAGGAGGAGAACCCCATTGCGACGACCTGAAAAATAGCGAGACGATGGAGATAATAAGGAAACAAAAGCAGGGGGCGATCGTACACAAACCGATCTCAATCCTTCCTGCTGTTCCCCCGCGACCATTTACAGGAAACTAAGAGAAACAGGAAGTAGAGCGTTCCTTGAGTTGAACCGACCATAGATCTGAAGGAGAGAGAGGGCCGTACCTGCTGTGCTTTTACTTCCGCCTCCTGGTGCTAGCGCCACCTAATGGAACTTAAAGGGGTTTGCAAAGTCAGGGATTCTATTGAAACGCAGAGTCGCCATATAAGGATAGAGGGGGGGGGGGAGGAGGTTCCTTAATTCTAGGCATGCCTACGGAAAAGTACAAACAATTTGAAAGCATCGGAATGTAGTGAGAAAAATGTTAAAAAAACCTTTCTTACAGTGGCTCAAGTGGCTAAGACGCTGACTGGGAAGCGGAAGGTCAGCAGTTCGATTCCCGAGTACTGCAGGACGGAAATGAGCTCCCGTCTTCGTCCCAGCTCCTGCCAACCTAGCAGTTCAAAAGCAAGAAATTGCAAGTAGATAAATAGGGACCCCTTCGGTGGGAAGGTAACAGCGTTCCGTGCGCTCTGGTATCTAGTCATGCCTGCCACATGACCACGGAAACGTCTGCAGAAGCAGACAGCGCTAGCTCTTCGGCTTAGAAACAGAGATGAGCACTGCACCCTAGAGTCGGATACAACTGGCTTTCAAACAAGAGAAACCTTTACCTTTACACCTATTGTTCTTTCTTGTCCAGATCGGACTTTGGACTGCCAAAATGAAGCCACTTTCTTGGCTTTGTCTTTGGCCAAAATTAAATCCTCATCGGTACATGTTTCTGGCAGTAACTGGCAGAGCAACAAATGAGCTGCATTCTGTATCTCTCAACATTCACACAGCGTGTTGCTGTCTGCAGTCTGCCAGTAGCCCCCATTTGTGCATGCTGGTCTTCTTGCATTTAAGGACTCCTCCACCCCTCAGCCTGTTCAGGATCCTCCAAGTGACATAGGAAAGGTTGAGTTCCTCAACTAAATCCTCCTTTAATATTCTTTGTCCAGTGAGCTCCTTCATCCATATTCTAATTTGGGTATTCCTGTTCCAGCAAGGCTGTTCTTATGTACTTTAATTTGGTTTTGTTCTTGGAGAGTATCTGTTCTAGTCATAGAGCTCTTCCTGGATCTGAGCCAGCAGACTCAAGGCCCATATCCATTTAGTGTAGGGATTCTCAACCTGTGGCACATGGGCCAGATGTGGCCCCCTAACGCCTCCACCACACCCGGAAGTGCCATGTGGTGGAAGGGCAAAATAGTTGTCCGGCCCTTGAAGCTGTCTGAGGGAACACGACCAGGCCCCCGGCTTTAAAAGGTTGAGAACTCCTGCTTTATATAATGTCGAGGGTCATTCTCTTTGGTTCTTGGCATCCACTGCTACTTCTCTCTACTAAACTAAGGAAACTGCTCCATATAAAAACTGTCCAATTGAAGTCATTTCATGTTATATGGTGAAATGTGGGAATAACGATTAGTGAAGAAGCCTTTATAACGATTAGTGAAGAAGCCTTAATGAGAAAGCTTAGGTGATCAACAGCCTTGCTCAGCAATTGTAAATTCAAGCCTATGGCTCCTTTAAGGAGTCAGTCCATTTCATATCTGCTCTTCCTCTTTTCCTTCTGCCTTCCACCTTTCCAGGATTATTGTCTTTTCCAGAGAATCTTGCCTTCTCATGGTATGCCCAAAATAGGGCAGCCCCAGTTTCCTCATTTTTATTTCCAAATTATAGTTCAGACTTGATTTGCTCTAGCAGCCACATATTTATCTTTCTGGCAGTCTTTTTTACTGTTCAGGTTTCACACTCAGACGTAATGATCCCAGAATACAAGAGTGCTGATTATCTTTCTCTTTACACTTGATGATCATCTGAACTGATATGTCAAGTCTGCTGGCTCATATCCAGGAAGAGCTTTATGGCATTCTTGAGGATTTCCCTTGCTCGAAAGCCAGTCGTATCTGACTCAAGGGTTCAGTGCTCATCTGTTTCAAAGCTGAAGAGCCAGCGCTGTCTGCTTCTGCAGATGTTTCCATGGTCATGTGGCAGGCATGACCAGACACCAGAGCGCACAGATTGCTGTTTACCTTCCCACTGAAGTGGTCCCTATTTATCTACTTGCAATTTCTTGCTTTCAAACTATTCGGTTGGCAGGAGTTGGGACAAAGACGGGAGCTCATTCTATCCTGCAGTTCTCAGGAATCGAACTGCTGCTGACCTCCCGCCTTCTTCAGGGTACACACAAGCAAATTAGAAGATGGAGAAAGGACAAAGAACAACACTAAAGGAGAATATAGCTGAGGAATTTGACCTCCTCTGTGTCATTAGGAGGACCCTGAATAGGCTGAGGTTTGGAGTGCCTAAATGTAAGACCAACATGCTCAAGTGGATGCTGCAGGTAGACAACTTGCTGTGTGAATGTGGATACAGAATCTGGCTCATTTGCTGGTCTGCCAGCGACTACCAGAAACATGCACCATTGAGGATCTACAGGTGAAACTCAGAAAATTAGAATAAGGTGAAACAAATATATGAGATAGACTCACTACATGCAAAGCGAGATATGTCATGCCTTAATTCATTATAATTGTGATGCTCATGGCGTACAGCATACATGAGATTATATGATGATTATGGGGTACATGAGATTGGGTGGTTGGGGTTTTCATAAACTGTAAGCCGTAAGCATCAATATTATAAGAGGTTTTAGAGCCTTAGAGTTTTAGAGCTTTTGCAGTGGCTCAAGTCGCTAAGACGCTGACTGGGAAGCGGAAGGTCAGCAGTTCGATTCCCGAGTACTGCAGGACGGAAATGAGCTCCCGTCTTCATCCTAGCTCCTGCCAACCTAGCAGTTCGAAAGCAAGAAATTGCAAGTAGATAAATAGGGACCACTTCGGTGGGAAGGTAACAGCGTTCCGTGTGCTCTGGTGTCTAGTCATGCCTGCCACATGACCACGGAAACGTCTGCAGAAGCAGACAGCGCTGGCTCTTCGGCTTAGAAACAGAGATGAGCACTGCACCCTAGAGTCGGATACGACTGGCTTTCGAGCAAGGGAAACCTTTACCTTTACCTTTAGGGGTTAAATGTGTATATGTGGGGTTGGAGTATGTTGATAATTTTGTATAGTTGTATTTTGTTTAGGTTTTGTTGGGTTGATAAGTGTCCCCCCCTCGTTGTTCTGTGCAGGACGATGACAATAAAGATTTATCTTATCTTATCTTATCTTATCTTATCTTATCTTATCTTATCTTATCTTATCTTATCTTATCTTATCTTATCTTATCACAAAGTAAGGCTTGAACTATCTCGCTTTGCATGCAATGAGTCTATCTCATATATTTTGTTTCACCTTTTAAGTTGCGTTACTGAACTGAATGAACATTTGCATGATGTTCTAATTTTCCTAGTTTCACCTGTAAATTTGGCCAAAGACAAAGCCAAGGTGGCTTCATCTTAGCAATTTAAAGTATGACCTGGACACAAAAGAAGGACGAGAAAAGTCAGATTCATTGGGGGAGGGGGAGGTGGCATTGGATTTGATTTTCGGTTAGGGGTGCTCAAACTTTTCTAGGCCATGGACCGATTATGTGGTTCAGGGAGCCAGTCACTATGGCCCAGAGACCAGGCGCAGCCCCTGATGCCAATTCATCTGGCCCGCGAAGCCCTCGTCGCTCCTGGAAGCGGAAGTAAAACGCGCCCATACGGGCGCGTTTTACTTCCGCTTCCAGGAGCGATGAGGGCTTCGTGGGCCGGATGAATTGGCATGGGGGGCTGCATCCGGCCCCCGGGGCCATAGTTTGGGCACCCCCTGATTTAGGTGAATGGATATGACAATTGTACGGTACTGATTGTAGAAAACAGAAAACTCTGGCGCGACATGTAAACTGGTGGTCCTGGGAGGACCCACACTCCCCTCTCCGGGGTGGGGGCTGTGGCGTGTTGCGGCTAATAACGCAAATATTAAAACTCCTCAGCCGTTCACCATCCTCAGCCTTGGTCGTTTTAGTGGCAGTAGTAGGCGGGGAGTAGGAGTGGTGTGTGGACAGATATTCGCACTGCCTCTGTTGGATGTGGGGAAATCCTCGGGGACGCGCGCGCACTCAGTGCTGCTGCAAAGATGGGGCATGGTTATTTCCCTCCGGTTGCCCTTGGGCTGGTCGTCGTCGTCCTCCTCGGGAAAGCGCCCTGCCAAAACTTTGGCCCTTATCCCGATATCGAGGACGAGACTTTTATCAAGCAATATATCGACGCCCACAACAAGTACCGCAGCGAAGTCAACCCAACGGCTACCAACATGCGCTACATGGTGCGTCGCCCTCGAGCTTTGCTGGAGGGCGGCGGCAAAATGGGAACCGGCAACCGGGGTGGGACAAGAAAATGGCGGGGCGGGAGAAGCGAAACGAGGCGTTTATTTGGTTGCGCCTTCTGAGGAAAAAAACTCTTCTGTTTACTCTCCAAAATAAAGGAGAGTCGTGGCAGCACCTTGAAGATTTAACAAATTAGATATTTCATATCAGAAAGTCAACAAGAAATAATCCCATTTGCCTCAGTTGAATTTTTTGAAAATGATAGCCCTGTTAGCCTGTTGCGCTTCAAGAGTAAACAAAACAAAACGACACACGAGACGTTGTGTGCAACTTTAAAGACTTCAGTGCAGTATTTTAATGTTTGCTTTCGTGGATCAAGTCCACTTCAGTCAGACATAAAAGTGAGACTTCATGGCATCAGTTTATACACATCAGGCACATGTGTTGTATAAATTGATGCCGTGAAGTCTCACTCTTTTTCTGCCTCAGGATTCTGAAGTCAATTAGGCTTGGGCGATAATGTAAAATATCTTGATGTGAGAGGAAAGGCAGAAAAACTGTTTTCCTTTTTTCCTATCTCGAAACAAAATGTCTTCGGCCAGCCCTAAAGGCAAAGAGAATAACCTGTACTTTGGTCATTTTCTTTTTTACCTACAATTCAGACTCCTGAAGAAAAGGCATAATTATTTGTAGGAAAAGGGCAGGTTTTCAGCAATGTCAGTAGTAACTGCTGCAGATGGAAGACAGTTGGGTGGATTCAGATTCATAACTTTCAGAGAGAGAGAGATGTCCTGTGCTATTGATGAATAAACCATTGTAAACATGTTTATAGCATCATAACTTTATTTTGCTACTTAGCATAAAGGGAGTGTAAGGGAAAGGTGCAGAGGGGAAATTAGCTTGTTAGTGAGAAAAGTGAGGTGAGATTAATTGAATATAAACGATTGTCAGCAGTCAATCACTAAAATATAGGACCAGGCTGAACCTCTTTCCTGATAGTACAGCTGGAATAGAGGGCAGCTTTTCTCCCTCTGGTCAGTGCAGTCTGGATAGATGTCTGGAAACAATTTCCCCCCCTTCAAGATAGGGCCAAGCTAGTCTCCCTTTTGTCGTGATGTTAAGAGGAGAGAGAAAAATGCAAGCTTCTGGTAGCCTTTAGTTCCCTCTAGAAATAGGTCAGAGTATGTTTCACGTCATTCTGTAGTCTCACCTGACAGTGTATATGAAGTGGATGATGAATTAATCAGTTACGAGGATTTCCTTGCCTTGTTGAAAGGTTAAAACCTCAGCATCTAAATTTCATATTCAGAAGGTTAGTTCCTCAGAAACTATTTTTAGATGAGATCACGTCTCTAAGAATCATTCAATAGATCATCCTTTCTCTGAGATACAATAATAGCTTTCAAATAGTCAATATACAGTATGTTGGTTGCTGCCAGAATACTTACTTACATTTTCTAGAGTTTGGGCCAGAATATAATTTGGACATCTTGAAACAGACATCTAAATAAACAAGTATATTTTATATTTTGGCAGAACTGAATGTGATATCTGTACTTACTAGATGTGAATAACAAGATATCTTTATGTTTTGCAGTCATTTGATATAGCTTTAGCTAGAATAGCCAAAGCATATAGAAAGAAATGCATTTGGACACATAACAAGCATAGAAATACCCACCCTGATCCTAAATTCAGACCATTTGGAGAAAATATGTGGATGGGAACTGCTACAGAAGGCCTATTTAATCCAACTGGTGCCATTAGATCATTTTACCAAGAGGTAAACTACTACACTTTCAAAACCAACAAGTGTACATATGTATGTGGTCATTATACTCAGGTAAGTTGTACTGTTATTTTGTTTATTTATTCTTAGATTTTTATGCCGCCCACTCGGGGAAACCCGACTCAGGGTGGCGCACAACGGTAAAAACAAATAAAAGACAGTTAAATATAATAAAACAGATTAAAACCCTAACACGACCACCCAACAACCCACCCTCCCACTCCCACCCCACTTAAAAAGACTAAATAGGGAATGGAGGAATACCGCAATACACAACACAAAAAGGAGGGACAGTTGGGCTCTAGTTGGAAATAAGCCAACAGGCTGGGGCCGTATTCCCATTAGGGCCCCACACCTGGCCTGCCAGCCAAGTTTTCAATCCTTTCCTGAAAGGCAGCAATTCTGTCTGCAATCTCAATTCTGTTGGAAGGAGGTTCCAGAGAGTTGGTGCGGACACGGAGAAGGCCCTCCTCCGCGTGCTAGAGAAGCGAGCCTCTCTAGCTGAAGGTACAACCAAGGATCCCCTCCGGACCGTTATCAGCTCAGATAGCCTACAAATCTTAAAGCTTTACAGGGAGAATAAGATTGTGTAGAAGTAAAACTCCATGGGAACCAAGGAGAGATCTCCAAAATGTCCTCTCAATAACCCTGCTTATCTCTTTTAAACTTAAGCCTGTGGCTTCCTTTATGGAGTCTGTCCAGCTAATATTTGGTCTTTTACAACCTTTCCTAACATTACTGTCTTGTACAGAGAATATTGCCTTCTCATGATGTTCCCAAAGTAGGACAGCCCCAGTTTCTTCATTTTGTCTTCATATATAGTTCAGGTTTGATTTCCTCTAGTACCCACTTATTCATCTTTCTAGCAGTCCAGGATATCCACATAGCTTTTCTCAAGCACCATATTTCAAACTATTCATTTTTTTTCTTATCTTAATTTGCTATCCAACTTTCACACCCATACATGGTGATTAGAGTATAAGAGTGTGGATGATCTTAGTTTTGGTCTCATCATCACTTGTGACGATCCGTTCTAATTCTTTCATTGCTACTCTTCTGGTTTGCTGTTTCCTTCTGATTTTGTGGCTGCAGTCTAATTGGATTGATGACCCAGCCAAAGTACACAAGATATTTCATTATTTCAATTTCTCTACTGTCAACTTTAAAGTTGTGTGATACTTCTACAGGCATGATTTTTGCCTTGATATTCAACTGCAGTCCTCCATATGGTACTTTTTTCTTTCACTAAAAGTTGGCTCAGGTCATTGCTGCTTTCTGTGAGTAAGATGATATCATCTACATCTTAAAGCAGGCATTTGCAACCTACAGCCCGTGGGCCAGACCTGACCCACAATGCCCTTGCCGCTCCCGGAAGTGGAAGTAAAACACGCCCCGTGCATGTGCAGAATGCTACTAAATGTGTTCTGCACATGTGTGGGGCGCATTTTACTTCCACTTCCAGGTGGGAGGAACCACATGACTTGCCCAATCTGCTGCCCAGGAGATATAGTCAGGCCCGCGACCTAAAAACGTTGAGAAATGCTGTCTTAAATTATTGATATTTCTTCCACCAGTTTTCACTCTTGTTTCATCTGAATCCAGTTTGGCATTCCATATGATGTATTCTTTGTACAGATTAAACAGATAAAAAAATAAAATACACCTGGCTATAGGAAACCATTCTATCTCTCCATATTCGGTCCTAATGGTAGCTTCTTGTTTACAATACAGATTATTCTTCAGGATAATGCTGAGGACACCATTTATTTCAGAACAATCCATAGTTTCTCATAATTCACAGTCAGAAGATTTGCCATAGTCTATACAGCAATTGTGATACCTAGGTACATGACATTGTTTGACTTCCCTCAAAATATAGAAAACACATACAATGATTGAAATTAATTCAGAGGCAATTGGCAACTTTAAAAAAAAACAGCTCCAAAGAGTTTACATGGCACTTGTAACATTTGTAAAAACTGAGCTACTTCAGTAGTCTTAACATTTTGCCTATAGGGAATAAGAACACTATGAGAATAAAAATCAAATTGCCTTGGAATGATTTCTGTCTGACCTGTTGAGCTCCTGTCTTCTTGTGTGGCCCACAATTTCAATATAACTATACATCCTCAGGAGAAAATCATTGGGATAATTTGTTCCAGTCCCTTTAAGACACTAAAAGTTTAGGGGTACTCAGAAAGAGCCTCCTTGAAGATTGTGGTATTTTACCCTGGTAATGGCAACCTTGTGTTGCCAGCTAATCTTTCTCACACTAGGTCAGGCAAAAGAAACTGCAGAATGAACTCACCAAAAGGTGCCTTCATTTTGACAGTTTCATGTCTGGCCTAGACATGGAAAAAGAAGAACTAAAAGTTTAGATCCATATTTTGAATTTGGCCCCGAAACAGACAACAAATCCGTGCAATTAAAGTACAAGTGGTACCTCATACGATTTTAATCTGTTCCATGGGGCTCATTGTTGTATGAAACAATTGCTATATGATACATGCATCGTGTAGTGATTTTCCCTATGGAATGCATCATGCAATGATTTTTTTTTTGCTAACAGGTTTTTCCCATTGAAAAATTGTTGTACGATTTTTTCCATAGAGAAAATTGTTATGTGGGACACCATTTTCCTCCAAAACCTAATTGTTATGTGATTTCGTTGCTATACGGGCAGGGGCGATTGTTGTATGAGGTTCCATTGTATTGGCAAAATGTTTTTAGGTTATCCTAAAGAACAGTCCTGCAACCATGTTCGAACTAGACTGCTTTTAAAATTTCTAGACCACTTTCAAAGACAGCCTCATGTAGAAAATATCATTATGGTCTACTTCGGGGGTCCCCAACCTACAACCCGCAGGCCAGCCTGCGGCACCATTTTATTTGGTCTGCACTGTGGAAGTGGATGCGAAATCAGATGTGAAATGCACACACGACTTGTAAATGTGGAAGTGGCCGCATTTATGACAGGCATAAATGCGTCCGCTTCCATGGGCATTGCCCAGCCCTGCTCAGCTGTCCAGGGGCGTAGTCATGCCCACAATGCAAAAAGGTTGGCCATCCCTGGTCTACTCTAAGTACAGTAGTGAGTTACCAGTGTGCCAATAAGTGTAACTAAGTTATGGAGTTTTCATTGATTTATCAGTTACATCTTAAAAGCAATGCACAGAATTATTAAGCCAGCGACATGTTTATTGGCACTGAAATTATCTCAAACAGTGAGCTTGTTTTAGATACTAGTTCCAAAAGAGCAGTGAATAATTACAACCAATAGCAAAATCTCCATCTTATCTGGAATTAGTATGTTTATTAGCTCTGTCCAAGTCAAGGCAAATCCTTATGGGGCAAAACATTTCTAGGATGTGAATTGAAAATCTGCAGTACCACCCTCTACAATTAGCCATGTAATTAGCCATGAAATCACTGAAAAGCAAAGCTTCCAGTCTTGAATTCAGACAATCTTACCAGAAGGATAGCACAGCTGTGGCATCAAAAACTACTGGAAAATATATGAGATTGAACAAAGTTATATTTGCTACCTTTCTCTAAACAGGTTTCACAGGAAAACTATTTCAGTCTCAAACGAAAAATAGTTATCCTTGGCAGTCTAAGAGTGTTTGATAGAAGAGCCTCGCTATTCTAAATTCTTGCGTTCAAAAACTATTATGTAGATCAGGAGTTCTCAACCTTTTTAAGCAGGGGGCCAGGTCACTCTCCCTCAGACAGCTTTGGGGACCGGACAACCATTTTGCACTTCCTCCACCACATGGCACTTCCGGATGCAGTGGGGGCCCCCCATGAAATGGTGCTGTGGGCCGCAGGTTGAGAATCTCTGATGTAGATCTCTTGGATTTCACAGCCCATGGTACTGACAAATGTCTGTTTCCATAACAGTGGGATGGATTGTATTCATCTTTTGTATTGTTTAAATTACTTCACATACAAAAAGAAATTTTAAATTGAGGATTATTCCTTTACCGTACTTTCTTTCCAACTTCACTCTTCAACAAAATCACCATTCTGCCCTCATTAAAGGTGATGTACTATATTTAAATGTTTACTATAGTTTAAAATCAATCTTAAACCAAGATTAAAAATTAAAATAAATCTTATTCTGTTACATGCATAGTTACATTAACCAGATAGGGTTAATGTAGGGCTACAGATTCCCTATTCCTGACATATTGGCTGAAATCCTGTCACACGGTTCTATGTATGCAATAAATGTTTTTTGGTTGTATCAGTTTGCAGATGAGTTCATTTTAACGTGTAATAGTTTACTGCACCCCCAAATCACCTTATAATCAGCAGCAATTTGCCTTTAATCAATGGCAATTTGCCACTGATTCTGATGTCTTCTCCATTGTGCACAAGAAACTGCAGCAGGATTTTAACCAATGTGTGAAAGTGAGAAGGACTTTAGAAAATATTGTGTTTAGTACAGCTTGTGTATGATGTTATACAATAAAATCTATTCTTTTCCAGGTTGTTTGGGCTAATTCTTACAAAGTTGGCTGTGCAGTTGGTTTTTGCCGTTCTGTGGGCAAAAATGAGAAATTGGCAATTCTTGTATGCAATTATGGTCCTCCGTAAGTTAACAAATCTTAAAGAGCTGAACACTTGTGCTTACATTCTATTATTGATGTGAAAACCATTTTGACTGATTCCAGTTTAGCTCCTTTATGTATAGGTTTTGGATTTTGTACTTTGAACCATATTTTCATTACTACTAATCCAAAAAGGAAATACAGAGGTCTTACTAGGGTCTCTGCTTTAAGATATAAACAGCTTTTGCAGTTCTAATTTTAAAAGACAATGGAAAGGAACCTCTGGAGTGCCAAACTTTCAAAGCCTGAAGTCGCTTTGGTGATTGGGTGGTCATGCAAATCTAGATAAATAATAAATAAATTCAATTCCTCCTCAGGAGGAAAGCAAAGCAATCACACTTATATACCGTCCCATAGCACTTAGTGTACTCTCTGGGTGGTTCACAAGTTAATTAGCATTCTGTCCCCAACATGCTTCCTTGTTAAGTGGGTAGAAGTAGGAAGACTGTCTTCTTCACATCACAATTCCAAATTACTTTTGCTCAAAGACTTGCCACTCTTTCTCAGGCAGTAGTGTGACGAATGCACAGCTATAACAACGATGTGATTCTCTAGCCCATTCTTACCATCATAGTTGCCCTGCCCTAGTCTATCATTATAGAGTGAGATATGTGAGATGTTATTGCATTATTGAGATGTTATTATGTTCCTGAGATGTTACTATGTTACTGTACTCTATTGTATTTTGTACTTTGTCCTTTGCTATATTGCATCTTTGTTTGATGTGTTGTGAGCAGCCCTGAGTCGGCATACAAATCAAATACAGTGGTACCTCGGATAACAACGCATTCAGATTACATCAGAACCGCATAACGACGTGTCCGTCATACCCCACACGATGCCCCACATAACAACAACAAAAGTCGTTATCCAGATAACAACTTTTTTCTTATCGTTGACCGGATAACAACTTTTTTTTTGTCATTATGCAGGGCATCTCCCATAGGGATCGGTTAACGCCCTACTTGGGGAACAAAGTATTGTCGTTATCCGAGGTTTTACTATAAATGAAATGAATTATCCTCTCAGTAGTTGTAATGTACTTACAATTGCTTACATTTTACCTTTCAGTTCACCTTTGCATACTAAATCCTTTATTACATTCTCTTCTTTAGGGGCAACTATGCAGGAGCCCGTCCTTACAAAGCAGGACAATCATGTAGTAAATGCTCAAAAGGAGACACTTGTCAAAATAACCTCTGCCGTAAGTACAGAATTAAAGGACACATAATTGGGAGCCCATTACCTTGTTCAGATGTGGCCTCCATTTTAGTAATAGCAGTATTGTTTGCTTTCTTTCTAGATTGGGCGGGGGGGGGGGGGGGTTGTTACATCAACTCATGCTGTTTTATGTGTCATTGATTGCAGTGCATCTGTAATGCTCAATGCCATTATTAACAAGACCAAACTAACTTGTTACACAAGAGTGTCAGTGAATCAGAAGGCTATGGCTTGTTGAACAGTGATCAGGAACCATGTCCCAGTGTTCTGGTTTTCCTTAAACAAGTGTAAAATAGCTGTAAATATTTTAAAGACACTTTTTATTATGTGTTCTCGCAAATAGGTAAAGGTAAAGGTTTCCCTTGTTCGAAAGACAGTCATATCTGACTCTAGTGCTCATCTCTGTTAAAAAGCCAAAGAGCCAGTGCTGTCTGCTTCTGCAGATGTTTCCATCATCATGTGGCAGGCTTGACTAGGCGCACGGAACACTGTTTACCTTCCCAACGAAGTGGTCCCTATTTATCTACTTGCAATTTCTTGCTTACGAACTGCTAGGTTGGCAGGAGCTGGGACAAAGGCGGGAGCTCATTCCATCCTGCAGTACTCAGGAATCGAACTGCTAACCTACCTCCTTCCAGTCAGCGTCTTAGCCACTACTGCCCTGTTCTTGCAAATACTAGCCTTCTATTGTTGTTATTTTTAAACTACAGGCTCAAACAGTGAAGATGCTGACTGGAAGGGGGAAGGTCAGCATTTCAAAACCCAAGTACTGTACTGCATGATGGAATGAGTGCCCATCTCTGTCCCAACTCCTGCCAACCTAGCAGTTCTAAAGCAAGATATTGCAAGTACAGTAGTATTTCGCTTAAAGAGCCTAATGTGTTCCATGGGATTGCTCTTTAAGCGAAACACCATTGTAAGTGACCAAATATGACTTCTGGCGGGGGGATTGCGAACCCCAATTTAGTTGTTAAGTGAAGTTTTGGTTGGTTTTAGTTGTTAAGCAAGGTGACCATTCAGAGAAAATTCTGCTTTTTAAGCGAGTTAGACTCTAAGCGAAGCGCTCTTTATGCGAGGTTTTATTGTAGATAAATAGGTACCACTACAGTGGAAAGGTAAACAGCGTTCCGTGCACTTCCGTGTCTATGCATACCTGCCACATGTCCATAGAAATGTCTGCAAAACGCAGACAGCACTGGCTCTTTGGCTATAAACAGAAATGAGCACTGAACCCTGGAGTCAGATACAACTAGCTTTTGAGAAAGTGTGACCTTTACCTTTACTCATGAAAAGGATGTCCTACCTATTGGCCAGTTTTGGGTAATATCCCTGCTATACTAGTGAGAGCTTCTAATGATTTTAAGACATGAAATCAAGGCAAAAATAATCTAAATACAGTACAGTATACCCATTCACTTCATGTAACAGAATAGTTGCTGCTCAGTTTGTGGAGATTAACAAATTGCACTTCAGCAAGACTCACCTTTTTATGTATAATCTGAAAGTTCATTAAGAAACCTTTGTGTTGTAAAATACTTTGCAAAATGTTATAGAAGGTGTAAGTGCTCTGACGTTATGGCATCTTTTGATAGTAGTCAAAGCTCCATCAACAACTTATATTATTGGATTTGTGCAGTGCTCTGGGCACATTTTCCCTTGTAGGTGAACACTACAGTTTGCTAACTATTCTTGATTCCTGTCTAAATTTATAGCAGTTAATAGCAGAGGAGTTAGCCAAAAAGATCAAGATCACACTAAGCTTCCAGTTGCAGTAGGTATTCTGTGTTGTCAAGCCAATTCCAATTTATGGTGAACCACCCATACAGTGTTTTCTAGATACAGTGATACCTCATACAATGTCCAAACTTGGTTCCACAAGTTTGGACTTTATACGGATTTGGACTTTTTTATGAGGCATGCAAAATCCTAGCTGCGATGCCTCATACAACATCCAAATCCTTGCCGCGATGTCTCATACAACGTCATTTCCATAGAGATACATTGTACTGTAACAGCACAGACTTCAGGACAAAGTCAAGGAAACTGACAGAACTTTAAGAAATCATTGTCTAAAGGCTAAATACATTACAAAAACATGTCAAACAACCCTAATTGTCCAAGAACCTGAAGAATGCTGCAAAAATCTCAGGAATGCTTCTGAAAAGTCTGACGAAAATATTTAAAAAAATTCAAAAGTTTAGTGTATGAGAACCAAGACACAGGAGACAGCCATGGGCTGGTTTAACTCAGGTTTATTGCATGGTGGTCAGAGGGAACATGAGGTAATGGCGGATGCATAGCTCTATATATACAGTAGTAAACATTCGAATGTGGCTCCACGATAGCCCATTGGCTATTGTCCGCGTGACGTCAATGCTGGTCACGCCCTCCTTGTCCAGGTGTAGGTAGTGGCGGGAAACTCCGCGCTGTGGCCTTTGATGAATGTGGACCAAGAGAGCTTGGACGCTCGCTGCTGCCCACTGGTGGTCATTAGCTCGCGTCCTAATACAGGGTTTATAGTGATACAGCTGAAGGCTATATTGTTACTTGTAGGAAAGGTTACATTGTTATCACATGAAGAAGGTTACACTATTAGAACATTAAGATACATTGTTATCACATGAAGACGGTTACACTACTAGAACACAACAAAAAGCCTGCTCAAAACGACTCCTAAACACTCTTCGCCTCATGCAAAACCCACAAGAGCAATGCACGCATGTGTCCTGCCTTTTATACTGCCCAGGCACAATGCAACCTGGGAAAACCCCAATGCCTCATACAAAGTCGCACGACTTTTTATGAGGCAACTTTTTTCAAGGAATTAGGCGATGTTGTATGGATCTGATGTTGTATGAAGCAGACTTTGTATGAGGTATTACTGTACAGAGTACTCAAAAATTGTTTACTGGTCCTTCCTTCTGTTGTGCTCTAGCTTCTGTCTTGATAAGCACAGTGGAAAGCCAAACCCTTGATACCTCCAACCCACTGAGTTAGCCAGTTGGTATGTTGCAAACATCATCATGATGATAGTTTGCCATCAAGTAACTTCTGACTTCTGGTGACCCTTTTCAAGGTGTTCTATGTAGAGAGTACTCAGAAGTGGTTTAACATTCCCTTTTTTCCCCCTGGGTGCACCCTGGGACTGTGCAGCTTGCCCAAAGCATACAGGCTGGATCTGGGAATGCAGAAGAAATCTAACTCATTGCGGTATCCAGACAGCAAAAACCTAAGTCTTTTTTCATTTTGTGCATTTTAAAGTTCTTGGGCAGAAGGCTATTATTATAACATCTTGTAGTAGAGTATTTGCTTTCATTGCCTGTACAAGTCTGCAACTAGATTTGTCTTTCATCACAACTTAAAAAATCCAAATGTTCTACCATTTAACTTAATGAGAAAGGGAATTAACTCTTTAAACTATATAAGCATACTCAGATATCTATAGAAAGAATGAGAAGCAGTACTATAGAATACCTGTTGGGTTTTGCCTTGATTTTATTTAAATCATGTTAGAAGCATGCAACAGTTATATGAGCCTGAATTATGAAGCCTGCTTTTTGAATGAAGCACCAGACAAGAGTGGGAATCAATTTCTGTTAACCTTTTTATACAAGAAAACCTTCCTTCTACCTCAACTGTAATTTCTTATAGATTTCCCCCCCCCCCCATGTTTTTATAGGAAATCCTGAACGTGACAGAGCAAATACCAGTATGTATTTTAGTTCTATTTTGCATTTTAAAATTATTTCAAAAGCAAAATTCATATTCATAAAAATTCTCTTCCTTTTCTCATGTAGGTTATGCAAACTGGTATCCACCTTATGAATTTGACCTTAGGTGTGATACATCCTGTATTGTTGTTGCAATTTTAAGACCTTTGTTAATGTTTGTAGTATTTGTACTTGTTTATTTCTTAAAACTGCGTTATCCTGGTTTAAGCTTTAAAATATAGTCTCCAATGTGCATGTCATTTTCAATACATTTCCTCTCAGATAACTAACAAATCACATTTATAGAAATCGTTATTGTCATAGACATTACATTTTCAGAGTATGTTTGGTTCATGTCATTGTTCTATCGGATAATTTAAATGTTCTCAAAATTTTCTGCTGTATGAAAGAAATTGGGAAAGTTTTTAAATCTTGAAAATACTGATATAATACAATACAATACAATTTTAATTTATACCCCGCCTTTCTCAGCCGAGGCCAACTCAAGGCGGCTACAACATATCAATATATAAAATTGATACTGGACTTCAGTATGCTCAGCATAAGATAACAATAAGAATTAAGCATCTTAAATATAAGTTTAATTGTTTGTCGTGATTCACAAGTTATTAATAAATGATTGTACAATAAATTACATATAGTTGTCTATTTTGTTTCAAATATTTCATGTGAAGATGGTTTCAATTATTCTGGTGTCAAATGTTGAACTAAAGGAATTGTTTACATCAGGGATGTGCCCCGTGGCACCATTTCATGTGGCCCCCCACCGCTTTCAAGTCCACTTCAGACATAAAATTGAGACCATGGCATCCATTTATACACATCAGGTAAAGGTAATGGTATCCCTTGCTTGAAAGCCAGTCATATCCAACTCCAGGGTTCTGTTCATCTCTGTTTATAAGCAAAAATTGTTGTGGGGACAAACGTAGTACTGTATAAACCACTGGAACCGTTTGTCAGATATAGATTTATTATAGGAGTCTTCTCAAATGTAACACAAAAGATCCGAAACCCTTTCGATATAGGATTTTTCAAAAGTTTTCTTCAGGGATCTAAATGATAATTTAAATATAATTACTAATCCATCATATAAAATACAATATACATATATAAATATATACATGATCTTGGATAGACAAATTATACATACCTATAGTGTTGAAGTCAATTTGTAAAGTTTTTAAAAGTATCTTAATTATATCGCTTCCTAGACCTCACTAAAGTTTTTTAAAGTATCTTAATTATATCGCGTCCTAGACCTCACTAAAGTTTTTTAAAGTATCTTAATTATATTGCGTCCTAGACCTCACTAAAGTTTTTTAAAGTATCTTAATTATATCGCGTCCTAGACCTCACTAAAGTTTTTTAAAGTATCTTAATTATATCGCGTCCTAGACCTCACTATACTACAGCACGCGTTTACAGATGGTGTTTCCAAGGGAGGAAATTCGTTAATAAAGGGCGAAGGGTGTCCTGGCAAGACCCTTTAGTTTCCACGGATGGAGAGTCCTCCAATGATGAGGCCACCTCGGCGCCTACTCGCAGAGCACCTCTCACACGGTTAGCATCTTCATCGGCTTCCACTGGACAACAACCACGTACTAATTTTTTTCAAAGAAAAGCCTCACGCAAGCGGAAGACTTAGTCTTCAATCTTTCCAGTAAGTTGTTTCCAGCAAGGACAATTGAGTTACTCTCTTTGGGATTTGGGTTTGTACCTACACCTAAGTATAACCCTTTTACTACCAGGATAGATATGTTTAAATTAATACGGTTACTCAGACTCAAAAGTTTCTTTCAAGGTAAGGAATCGGACCATTCAGACAGATTTAGACCTAAATCCAGTTTTTCCCCTCCACCCAATGATCCATCAATTGAGGTTTTTTATAGGCTTGTGCTGCGGGACCTGGAGAAGAGTGAAAAACTAAAGAAAAAATGGGGTTACAATCTTTCCCTTAATGATATGAAGCTGCTAGAGCAGCTAGCAATGGATCCTGATATTATTGTCAAGAAAGCAGATAAGGGAGGGGGCATTGTGATTATGGATATTAGAGAATACGAAAGTGAAGCCCGGAAACAACTATCAAATAAGGAATTTTATAAAGTATTAGATCATGATCCCACGAACAGAACTTTAAGTCTCCTTAGAGATAGTTTGTTTGAAGGGGTGGTTATGGGTTACATATCTGAATCTACTCAGAACTTTTTGTATAATGATAATCCAAAAATGCCTGTATTCCACCTACTCCCCAAAATTCATAAAGACCGTCCTGATGATGGCATTACGCCAGGAAGACCTATTGTCTCCTCGATTGGATCCGCTCTTGAATCCACATCACGTTTTTTGGATTACCATCTTAGTCCATTTACAATGAACACTGCCTCATATATTAAAAACACGACAGATTTTATCACACAAGTAGAAGGCTTGCAGGTGCCCAGGGGTGGGGGCTTTATTACTATGGACGTCCAGGTGCTTTACACCAACGTGCCTTTGGATGACATTAAAGAAATAGTATATGAGTTTTTGGAAACACGTAATGAGCTGCCCCCCCCCCCACGCATTTTTTATTGGGACTTCTAGATTTAGTTTTAGACCATAATTTTTTTAGATATGGCAAAACAATTTATTTACAGATTAAAGGAGTGGCCATGGGGAGCTCAGTAGCGCCCTCTCTGGCCAACCTATATATGATCAAGTTTGAAGAAGAATTTCTTTTAAAAGAAGAGAACAATCCTTTCTTTCGACATATTATTTTTTATAAACGTTTCTTAGATGATCTTTTCTTTATTGTCAATGATCTGGGCATTGCACCTCAATTTGTGGGTTGGGTCAACACTCTAAACATGAACCTTAAATTTACCCATAACTTTGGGGCAGTCTCAATTCCATTTTTAGATGTTAGTACGTACATTTCAATAGAGCGGCAAGTGAGGGTCAGATTATATAGAAAGAAGACGGACAGAAATGCCTACTTGGACTTTAAATCATTTCATCCATATCACCTGAAATATAATTTGCCCTATGGATTATTTTTAAGAGCCAAAAGGAACTCCTCTATTGAGTATGACTTTGAAAGGGCTAGTAATAATATAACCTCTTACTTACATCACAAAGGTTATCCAGATAAGATCATTAAAGACAACCTAATGAGAGCTAGGGCAATACCAAGGGACAGATTGCTTCGAGACACTGTTAGGATACCAGAGAATAGACTACACTGTTCTTTTGTTTTTTCACCATTGTCAAGTCAAATACAGAACATTATCAACAAACATTGGCACATTGTTAACCATATACCAGGTTGCTCCTCTCCACCTCGGATAGGCTTGAGGAAATCGAAATCTATTCAGCAAATAGTAAGCAGAACAGACCATGTTGTTCGCTCTTTACCTAAGCAACCATTAATAACAGGACATTTTAGATGTGGACAATGCACGCATTGCTCTTTAGCTTGGCAGACCAAAGTGGTCTCGATCCGCAGCAGCAACTACATTTTACATTTAAATCACTTTTCGAATTGCAATAGCTCGGGTTGTATCTACCTACTAACCTGTTCCTGTGGATTGGGTTATGTGGGGGTAACTTCCCGGAAAATTAAAACCAGGGTGGGGGAACGTAGGTCCAAAATCCGTAAACAGAATCTGTCTGCACCATTAGTCAACCACTTCATTGAAGCGAATCATAATGACCAAGATTTTAGATTTGTAGTGCTTGAATGTATCAAACAGCAACCTTATCATCATATTAACATGGATATTGCTTTAAGACAGAGGGAGAGTTTCTTCATTCACCGGTTCAATACATTGCACCCATATGGGCTAAATCAAGAAATTGATTACACTTGTTTCTTATAATTAATCAGCTGTGCAAAAAGTTATCTTTAAAAATGTTCAAGTGAGGTCTAGGACGCGATATAATTAAGATACTTTAAAAAACTTCACAAATTGACTTCAACACTATAGGTATGTATAATTTGTCTATCCAAGATCATGTATATATTTATATATGTATATTGTATTTTATATGATGGATTAGTAATTATATTTAAATTATCATTTAGATCCCTGAAGAAAACTTTTGAAAAATCCTGTATCGAAAGGGTTTCGGATCTTTTGTGTTACATTTGAGAAGACTCCTATAATAAATCTATATCTGACAAATGGTTCCAGTGGTTTATACATCTCTGTTTATAGCCAAAGAGCCAGTGCTGTCTACATCTGCAGATATTTCCGTGGACACATGGCAAGCATGCCTCAACACCGGAATGAATGAAACGCTGTTTATCTTCTCACCGAGGTGGTCCCTGTTTATCTACTTGCAATTTCTTGCTTTCAAACTGCTAGGTTGGCAGGAGCTGGGACAGAGACTGGAGCTCACTCTGTCATGCAGTACCCAGCATCACATCAGTGACCCACTACACATCAGGTACAGAGGTACAGAAGTAAGGGGCTAGTTTTTTCAGAAGGAGGAAGCAGTTGCTTGAAAGGCTATTAGAAAACATCAACGATAAGTATGAAGAGTTAGAGATTAATAATAAACTGTAATGATGTTTACTCAAAGGAAAAATCCCATTGAGCCTCTGTTCTCTGTACCAGCACAAATGACATCCTTGATTCAATGCTGAAACAGGGTTAGTTGTCATGTTGACCTAGTATAAGTCAGTATTTTATTTACCACAGTAAAATAGTTTTGTCTTTTTGTTTTGTTTACTCTCTGAGATGCTTGAAACACAGACTAGCATGGCTACCATTTCAAAAATTTCAACTGAAACATGCAGTTAATGACTAAATTGTATGCAACCAACCAAACAATAGAAGTTACAATACAGGTGATAGAGATATATAAGCTTCTCTGCATATCAAACCAGAAGTGTTATCAACTTCAAGGGAATTTGCTCCTTGGTAAATTTACTGCAAATCACAGCCAAAATCTACCAAAAGTTAATTCCACATGAAATTCAGCTGTTGGTTTTCCAAAAGATGCACTCTTTCCTTCCATCAAGATATAAAAACAAAAATCCTTCAGAACTTGATCATGTGTATCAATAATAGTAAAGATTTTGAAATCATAAAAAAACTTAGCTATTATTTTTAGTGGCAGAAAGATATGGGGAGGGAGCCGACCAAATGTCTCGTCCCGCCTCCCTTCCAGGGAATATTGGCAAAGTTCTTTTAGTGTATGAGAACCAAGACACAGGAACAGCCGAAGGATTGGCTTAACACATCTTTATTGCATGGTGGTCCGGGGGAACATGTGGTAATGGTGGATGAACAGCTCAATATATACAGTGGCTATACATTTGAATGTGGCTCCACGATAGCCCATTGGCTACCGCCCGCGTGATGACATTCCTGGTCACGCCCTTCTTGTCCAGGTGAGGTAGTGGCGGGAATCTTCCCGCGCTGGAGTTATTGCGCAATTGGAACCATATGAGCTGGACGCTCGCTGTTGCCACCTGGTGGTTGCTAGCTCGCGTCCTATTACAGAAGGTTACAGTGTTACAGTTGATGGGTGTTACATTGTTGCAAAGGCATAGTATTTGAGAACACAACAGTTCTATAACTGGGATCTCTTTACTCCTCTGACCCTGATGAGTTGGGGAGAAATTGCCGCCTCTTTCACCACCACTACCACCACCACCCAAGAAGCCCTCAACCTTCTTCCCAGTGCCATTGAGTTTAATAAACACAGATAGAAAGGGGTGCAAAGGAAATGGACTTGAGTGGTTTCTAGGCTAGGCAGGATCTTTGAATGGAAAAATTCTCAACCCTTTCCTAGCTCCGAGATGGTCATGGCTACAATCCTCTGGATAACCTTGGTCACAATTGCAATATAAGTCTAAATAAATAAATAAGGTGATCCTGTAAGAAAGTATAGGAACCGTTTGCATTCAAGCCAAGTGTTGTAAAGGTAAAGGTTTCCCTTGCTCGAAAGCCAGTCGTATCCGACTCTAAGGTGCAGTGCTCATCTCTGTTTCTAAGCCGAAGAGCCAGCGCTGTCTGCTTCTGAAGATGTTTCCATGGTCATGTGGCAGGCATGACTAGACACTGGAGTGCACGGAACGCTGTTACCTTCCCACCGGTGGTTTCTATTTATCTACTTGCAATTTCTTGCTTTCGAACTGCTAGGTTGGCAGGAGCTGGGACGAAGACGGGAGCTCATTTCTATCCTGCAGTACCTGGGAATCGAACTGCTGACCTTCCGCTTCCCAGTCAGCGTCTTAGCCACTTGAGCCACTGCAGTCCCTGCAGAACACTGCACAAGTGTTGTAAAGGTAAAGGTTTCCCTTGCTCGAAAGCCAGTCGTATCCGACTCTAGGGTGCAGTGCTCATCTCTGTTTCTAAGCCGAAGAGCCAGCGCTGTCTGCTTCTGAAGACGTTTCCGTGGTCATGTGGCAGGCATGACTAGACACGAGTGCACGGAACGCTGTTACCTTCCCACCGGTGGTTTCTATTTATCTACTTGCAATTTCTTGCTTTCGAACTGCTAGGTTGGCAGGAGCTGGGACGAAGACGGGAGCTCATTTCTGTCCTGCAGTACTCGGGAATCGAACTGCTGACCTTCCGCTTCCCAGTCAGCGTCTTAGCCACTTGAGCCACTGCAGTCCCTGCAGAACACTGCACAAGTGTTGTAAAGGTAAAGGTTTCCCTTGCTCGAAAGCCAGTCGTATCCGACTCTAGGGTGCAGTGCTCATCTCTGTTTCTAAGCCGAAGAGCCAGCGCTGTCTGCTTCTGCAGACGTTTCCATGGTCATGTGGCAGGCATGACTAGACACTGGAGTGCACGGAACGCTGTTACCTTCCCACCGGTGGTTTCTATTTAGCTACTTGCAATTTCTTGCTTTCGAACTGTTAGGTTGGCAGGAGCTGGGACGAAGACGGGAGCTCATTTCTGTCCTGCAGTACCCGGGAATTGAACTGCTGACCTTCCGCTTCCCAGTCAGCGTCTTAGCCACTTGAGCCACTGCAGTCCCTGCAGAACACTGCACAAGTGTTGTAAAGGTAAAGGTTTCCCTTGCTCGAAAGCCAGTTGTATCCGACTCTAGGGTGCAGTGCTCATCTCTGTTTCTAAGCCGAAGAGCCAGCGCTGTCTGCTTCTGCAGACGTTTCCATGGTCATGTGGCAGGCATGACTAGACACTGGAGTGCACGGAACGCTGTTACCTTCCCACCGGTGGTTTCTATTTATCTACTTGCAATTTCTTGCTTTCGAACTGCTAGGTTGGCAGGAGCTGGGACGAAGACGGGAGCTCATTTCTATCCTGCAGTACCCGGGAATCGAACTGCTGACCTTCCGCTTCCCAGTCAGCGTCTTAGCCACTTGAGCCACTGCAGTCCCTGCAGAACACTGCACAAGTGTTGTAAAGGTAAAGGTTTCCCTTGCTCGAAAGCCAGTCGTATCCGACTCTAGGGTGCAGTGCTCATCTCTGTTTCTAAGCCGAAGAGCCAGCGCTGTCTGCTTCTGAAGACGTTTCCATGGTCATGTGGCAGGCATGACTAGACACTGGAGTGCACGGAACGCTGTTACCTTCCCACCAGTGGTTTCTATTTATCTACTTGCAATTTCTTGCTTTCGAACTGCTAGGTTGGCAGGAGCTGGGACGAAGACGGGAGCTCATTTCTATCCTGCAGTACCCGGGAATCGAACTGCTGACCTTCCGCTTCCCAGTCAGCGTCTTAGCCACTTGAGCCACTGCAGTCCCTGCAGAACACTGCACAAGTGTTGTAAAGGTAAAGGTTTCCCTTGCTCGAAAGCCAGTCGTATCCGACTCTAGGGTGCAGTGCTCATCTCTGTTTCTAAGCCGAAGAGCCAGCGCTGTCTGCTTCTGAAGACGTTTCCGTGGTCATGTGGCAGGCATGACTAGACCCGAGTGCACGGAACGCTGTTACCTTCCCACCGGTGGTTTCTATTTATCTACTTGCAATTTCTTGCTTTCGAACTGCTAGGTTGGCAGGAGCTGGGACGAAGACGGGAGCTCATTTCTGTCCTGCAGTACCCGGGAATTGAACTGCTGACCTTCCGCTTCCCAGTCAGCGTCTTAGCCACTTGAGCCACTGCAGTCCCTGCAGAACACTGCACAAGTGTTGTAAAGGTAAAGGTTTCCCTTGCTCGAAAGCCAGTTGTATCCGACTCTAGGGTGCAGTGCTCATCTCTGTTTCTAAGCCGAAGAGCCAGCGCTGTCTGCTTCTGCAGACGTTTCCATGGTCATGTGGCAGGCATGACTAGACACTGGAGTGCACGGAACGCTGTTACCTTCCCACCGGTGGTTTCTATTTATCTACTTGCAATTTCTTGCTTTCGAACTGCTAGGTTGGCAGGAGCTGGGACGAAGACGGGAGCTCATTTCTATCCTGCAGTACCCGGGAATCGAACTGCTGACCTTCCGCTTCCCAGTCAGCGTCTTAGCCACTTGAGCCACTGCAGTCCCTGCAGAACACTGCACAAGTGTTGTAAAGGTAAAGGTTTCCCTTGCTCGAAAGCCAGTCGTATCCGACTCTAGGGTGCAGTGCTCATCTCTGTTTCTAAGCCGAAGAGCCAGCGCTGTCTGCTTCTGAAGACGTTTCCATGGTCATGTGGCAGGCATGACTAGACACTGGAGTGCACGGAACGCTGTTACCTTCCCACCGGTGGTTTCTATTTATCTACTTGCAATTTCTTGCTTTCGAACTGCTAGGTTGGCAGGAGCTGGGACGAAGACGGGAGCTCATTTCTATCCTGCAGTACCCGGGAATCGAACTGCTGACCTTCCGCTTCCCAGTCAGCGTCTTAGCCACTTGAGCCACTGCAGTCCCTGCAGAACACTGCACAAGTGTTGTAAAGGTAAAGGTTTCCCTTGCTCGAAAGCCAGTCGTATCCGACTCTAGGGTGCAGTGCTCATCTCTGTTTCTAAGCCGAAGAGCCAGCGCTGTCTGCTTCTGAAGACGTTTCCGTGGTCATGTGGCAGGCATGACTAGACCCGAGTGCACGGAACGCTGTTACCTTCCCACCGGTGGTTTCTATTTATCTACTTGCAATTTCTTGCTTTCGAACTGCTAGGTTGGCAGGAGCTGGGACGAAGACGGGAGCTCATTTCTGTCCTGCAGTACTCGGGAATCGAACTGCTGACCTTCCGCTTCCCAGTCAGCGTCTTAGCCACTTGAGCCACTGCAGTCCCTGCAGAACACTGCACAAGTGTTGTAAAGGTAAAGGTTTCCCTTGCTCGAAAGCCAGTCGTATCCGACTCTAGGGTGCAGTGCTCATCTCTGTTTCTAAGCCGAAGAGCCAGCGCTGTCTGCTTCTGCAGACGTTTCCATGGTCATGTGGCAGGCATGACTAGACACTGGAGTGCACGGAACGCTGTTACCTTCCCACCGGTGGTTTCTATTTATCTACTTGCAATTTCTTGCTTTCGAACTGCTAGGTTGGCAGGAGCTGGGACGAAGACGGGAGCTCATTTCTGTCCTGCAGTACTCGGGAAACGAACTGCTGACCTTCCGCTTCCCAGTCAGCGTCTTAGCCACTTGAGCCACTGCAGTCCCTGCAGAACACTGCACAAGTGTTGTAAAGGTAAAGGTTTCCCTTGCTCGAAAGCCAGTCGTATCCGACTCTAGGGTGCAGTGCTCATCTGTTTCTAAGCCGAAGAGCCAGCGCTGTCTGCTTCTGCAGACATTTCCATGGTCATGTGGCAGGCATGACTAGACACTAGAGCATGGAACGCTGTTACCTTCCCACCGGTGGTTTCTATTTATCTACTTGCAATTTCTTGCTTTCGAACTGCTAGGTTGGCAGGAGCTGGGATGAAGATGGGAGCTCATTTCCGTCCTGCAGTACTCGGGAATTGAACTGCTGACCTTCCGCTTCCCAGTCAGCATCTTAGCCACTTGAGCCACTGCAGTCCCTGCACAACACTGCACAAGTGTTTTAGGGCTGCCTAAAATGTGTTGGACTTGCAGTGGCTCAAATGGCTAAGACGCTTATTGGGAAGCGGAAGGTCAGCAGCTCCATTCCGGAGTACTGCAGGACGGAATGAGCTCCTGTCTTTGTCCCAGCTCCTGCCAACCTTGCAAGAAATTGCAAGTAAATAAATAGGGACCACTTCGGTGGGAAGGTAAACAGCGTTCCATGCGCTCCGGTGTCTAGTCATGCCTGCCTGCCACATGACCATGGAAACATCTGCAGAAGCAGATAGCACTGGCTCTTCGGCTTTGAAACAGATGAGCACTGAATCCTAGAGTCGGATACGACTGGTTTTCGAGCAAGGGAAACCTTTACTTTAAAATATGTTGAAGGAATGTGGTGGCTCTGACCATAAACAGAGATGACCACCAGACCCTAAATTGGTTTTTGAGGAAGGGCGACCTTTACCTTTTAAACGTGGAGAATTGAAGAGCCCTGGCAGTCAAAACGTTGTGAGTTCGATCCTGATGGGGTAGAAAGTTGACTCAGCCTTCCGAGGTAGGCAAAGTGGTTGGATTTCCTTTTCTTTTACAATGGCAAGCCGCTGCAGCATGCTGGGGGGACAAAATGCTGATTGTGAACCGCCCAGAGAGTGCTCGACTATGCTCTATATGGGGCGGTAGCAGTGCAAACATGGCTCTTGCGTCTGCTTTGCAACGAACGGATCAAGGGAGCCTGGCTGGAGGCAGGCTCAGAGATATGCGGAATTAGGGGGGGGGGGGTTTCATACCTTTTATGGATCACTCAATAAAATAAAAAAACATTGCCAGCTTTCGTGATCATGAAATTGCTGCTGGCCATGATTTTTGTATTTAGTGATCCTGAAAAAAGGTCTCGCCTTCTACTTCTTCTGCATATGTTTTATACATGGATCACATGGCTGGCTTTCTTTACCAGACTGAGAGAGGCATGCATTGAAAGGAACGGGCAGAAGATGACGGAGAATTTTGGAAACAAAACCGGGCGAAACTCCCTGGGAGGGATCAGCGGGCAGCGCGCCAGGCAGCCAGCCCGGGTTCCCGCCGCCGCGGCCGTTAAAGGGTGCTCCGGGCCCGCCTTCTGGCTGCCTTGAGCCAGCATGATGCTCCGGCTGCTGTGGCCATGGTTCCTCCTGCTGCTGCTCGTCGTGCTGGAGGGCTCCCCCACATTAAAAAGGCGTCGCCCGCCGCGTGTCTACCCGAAGATCACCGACCGGACCTTCATAGATCAGTACCTCGACGCCCACAACCGCTTGCGCTCCCAGGTCGACCCCCTGGCCTCGGACATGCTCTTTATGGTGCGTGGAGAGTCGATTACTCCGAAGGACAAACGGGGGGAGTTGCTGAAGGGAGCTGACTCGATGTCTTGCACTGGCGGGGGCTGCAAAGACGCACTCCAGCATCCTAAAATGCTGGGGTGCGTTTCCGTCAGTGGTGGGCATCAGCAGGTTCGCACCAGTTCGCCAGAACCGGTAGCAGAAAATCTGGCTGGTCCCGCCCATCCAAGTTTTGAAATAAAGTAGTCCTAATTCAGAAATTGCAAGTAGATAAATAGGAACCACTTCGGTGGGAAGGTAACAGCGTTCCGTGCGCCTCCGGTGTCTAGTCATGCCTGCCACATGACCACAGAAACGTCTGCAGAAGCAGACAACGCTGGCTCTTCGGCTTTGAAACAGAGATGAGCGCTGAACCCTAGAGTCGGATACAACTGGCTTTTGAGCAAAGGAAACTTTTACCTTTAATTCAGGTGCAACGCAGGGCTTTTCCCCTGGACACACCCACCATACCACAGCCACAGTGTGGCAGTAAAAAATTTTTGGAGCCCACCACTGGTTTCAGTCACTCTTTAAGCAGGACGTTGATCTTGATTGAATACACCACCAGTGACATATCTTTGGCAGTGCCTGTGCTCATCATGACCCTCCCCTTTGCCATGACAAAGAGAATTCAAAATCTACAGAGAATTGATTGATTGATGTCAACAAATGATTACTAGATGCTTTGTACAATCTTCAAATGCCTGGTGGTGGATCAAGGGACTATGGTGGCTCAAGTGGTGAAGACGCTGAACTCGACGACTGGAAGGTTGGAGTTTCTGCCTCAGCTCCTGCCAACCTAGCAGTTTAAAAGCAAGGCCTTGCAAGTAGATAAATAGGGTTAAATAGGGTTGGCAGGTGATAATTTGAAAAAGGAGGGCTGATGGGTCTAAAATGGAGGACTTTTACAAATCAAACAAGTTTTTTTAAAAAATATATATAATTTACTTTAATCATATTTAGCTGAACTGCCAATTTTCGAAAGAAGTTCTTGGTTTTTTAACAAATAAGTATTATAGAAAAGGAGGACATGTCCTCCTTTAGGATGCCACCTGGCAACCCTAAATGGGGACCACTTTAGTGGGAAGGTAAACAGCATTCCGTGCACTCCAGTGTTGAGGCATGACCACCACATGTCCACAGAAATATCTGCAGACACAGACATCGCTGGCTCTTTGGCTATAAACAGATGAGCACTGAACCCTAGCGTCAGATACGACTGGCTTTCGAGCAAGGACAACCTTTACCTTTACCAAGTGCCTTATCTGATTCCTAATATTGGCTATCATCATGACAATCAGCCATGAATATTGTCTTGAGATCAATATAATGCAGTAGACTTCTACTTGCTTTCCGTGTTGCAGCATGACACCTATACCACTGATCCGGTTCTGTGAGTCAAATTCTGGTCCTGAGCCCTTTTGGTACACAAAAGTCCTCATTGGCCTTAGACCATTATTGATGAAGCTGCTGCCCTCCAAGATGGATTCAAGTGGGATTCAATCCACTTGTCAACAGGGCCGTAGCTAGGATTCTAGATTGGGGAGGGGTGTGTGTGTGTGTCAGGAGGGGCAACAATATCACACTCACAGAGATGAATTCAGTGCATTTATATCATCTGAAATTGTCTAAAAATGTGATTCAAAGAAGTGCATTATGTCTTCATATGTTTCAGACATGGGATATAGCATTAGCAAGAACAGCTAGAGCGTGGGCAAAGAGGTGCATTTATGAACATAACCCATTCAGGAAGAAAAAAGGCCATCCTGAACCTAAATTTCAACCTCTAGGAGAAAACTTGTGGTTTGGAAGTGCCCGCAGACGGCCATTTAATGTCACAAATGCTGTGAATGGCTGGTACTCAGAGGTACAATCCTATAGTTATCACAACAACTCATGCAGACGACTCTGTAGTCAATATAACCAGGTACCTTTTATGTGTTTCTCTTCAGATAATGTTAGAATTTGTGAGCAAAACCTCAAGAAGCTAACTCTCTTGAGATAACAATACAAGATTTATATAATACATTATTATTCTAGTGTCCTGCTTTTTGAACTAGTCTTCTGAGGCTAAGCATAATAATTGTTTATTTATAAATGCCTGTTGCTTTGAGATATTGGGTTAGATTTCTAGCATCTCCCTGGGCAATTTGAATTGTAACAGGGCCAAACTTTGTGTGTGGCATGTAGGTTTAAAAAAATTACAGAAAGCACCAGTTGCAGGGACTAATAATTACAGATGTTGCAGAAGATATGGAAGAAGAATTTAGCTTCCATGATTTTAAGCAATTCTTCCTCTAAAGTTATTATTTTCTCTCAGGTGAAATGGAACATCATGCCTAGTTTTTCCTTAGTATTAAACTGTAATTTTCCATTTATTTACAGTGGCACCATGGTCTTCAACAGAATCTATTTGTGAGGATAAAATAGTGATTTTGTCGAAGAACAAATACAATCGACTCACATTTCATGATAGGATAAGTTTTCACTGAAGCTGGAAATAAGACATCAACAACATGGTTTCTGTTTCTCAAGAGCAACAGAAACCAGATACCACGTACAAAATATTTTAGATTTCTCAGATGTTACATTCAAACATTCTCATCTTTATAATATTTTTAATTTGCTGAGATTCAAAACCAGCCCTGCAGAAACTCATATGGGCTCCTATTTGAATAAGGCAATTTATACACAAGGCAATTGAAGCTTAATTAAAAAATGAATTTCTTCATTTGTTTCTAGAAAGTAGGCAATAAACATAATTTACTTCTTGAAGCTATGAAATTAACTATCACAGACAGGATGAAAAGAAACTTGAATTGCTTGTGTGATGGTGCCTTTTGAGAATTCTATTGTAAGTTAAGGATAGCGTTTATCACACATGTCTGGCACAGTATTTGCATTTTCTAATATGCATAAAGAATTCAAAATGGCAGGTTTCCCTCCATGCGGCCTACCTAACAGTCACTGCCAGAACACAATAATCCTGATTTTTGACACTTCTGTTCACTAAATATCAGCTGATATTTGGGACAAAAAAGTACCTCAGTAGCAAAATGTGATAGATTTATAGTGACAATTCCTCACTGTTTTATGTCTGTAAAGCAGACTAACAACTTTTGTGTGTCTAGGGGCTGACACTTGGAGACACTTCACAGTTTTTGAGGTAACAGTGTTGTAGGATATATCCATTGAGAGCCTAGAAGGCTGTCTATGCATGCCGGGGATGGGCTAAAATACAGTACGGCAGTAGCAGCTGCTACCCAGCTGATGGGGGAAGCACTCTCGCCATTAGTGGTTGCTATTGCTGCTACTCCTGCCATTAGTGGTTGCTATTGCTGCTACTCCTGATTGGGCTGCTTGAACCCGATCAGTGGTGGCAATTGTAGCAGCTACTTTCTGGCTGATGGAGGGAATACTTCCTTCATCAGTCGAGAAGCAGGGGAAGTGGCCACTGCTGCCAGTGGGCTGGCTGGAGTCTGATCAGTAGTAGCCATAGTTGCTATTCCACTTACTTTTTATTTATTTATTTTGTGGATTTGTATCCCACCCTCCTGATGGGGAACACCACTCAGGGCGGCTAACAACACACAAAGGCAAAGAAAATACTACAAGCAATTTAAAATAACAATCAGCTAAAAACAACAGCAGCTAAAACAGTAGTCAAACCCCACACACACACACTAAAAGATTAAAACACATAAAACCAATCAGATTATCATTAAAAACTGCTCTCAGCCTCCTCTCCAACCCCCCCCCCCCGATAAAATAGAAACCGACAGAAGCAAACAGGAACCCCCAGATAGGCTAAACGATCCAGCAGGCTTGCGTGGTCGAATCAAGCATGCCCCACACCAGCTGGCACAGCCAGGTCTTCAGCATTTTTCTGAATGGGAGAAGATCCGACTGGAGTCGGAGTTCTGGTGGTAAGAGGTTCCACAGGGCTGGGACAGACACAGAGAAGGTTCTCTTCCTGGCCCCAATCAGACGGACTTCTTTTCTGGATGGGACCACCACTGAGCCCCTCCTGTCTGCCCTTGTAGGACGGGCTAAATACCTTGGCGTGACACGGTCTCTTAGGTATCCTGGTCTAATGCCATGAAGGGCTTTAAAGGTCAAAACCAGCACCTTTAATTGCACCTGGAGGCATACTGGAAGCCAGTGCAGCTCCCGAAGCAGTGGCGAGGCATGGGCATAGTGCCCACACCCCATCACCACCTGGGTAGCTGCATTCTGGACGAGCGAAGCCTCCGAATGGTTGCCAAGGGCAGCCCCATGTACCCAGCTGATGGGTAGATCACTTCCTCCATCAGCTGTGAAGTGGAGTAGCTTCGTAGCTACCATTAATCGGGCTCTTTTGGAACAGCACGATGATGCCTGGACAGAGGGATTGCTGCAAATAATACTTTGCTGCTTCCACGCGACCATGAGTAGCTTTTAAAAGTTTCACTACACTAGCCCCGGAAGGCCAGTGTAGACAGGTCCTAGATCTTTGTGGATCAGGTGACAAAAGGTGATTAAGGATTAAAATATCCCATCTTCTTCCAAAAGCGTTAAACAAAACATTAATATATGGTCATATATGATGCTCATGTGGGTAAGATGCTGAACTTGACAACCAGAAGGTCAACAGGTCAGTGGTTCGATCCCCGAGTGCTGCATAACAATAAGCTCTCATCTCTGTCCCAGCTCCTGTCAACCTCGCAGTTTGAAAGCAAGAAATTGCAAGTAGATAAATAGGTACCACTTCAGTGGGAAGGTAACAGCATTCCTTGTACTCCAGTGTCTAGTCATGCCTACCACATGACCATGGAAACATCTGCAGACACAGACAGCACTGGCTCTTTAGCTGCAAATGGAGATGAGCACTGCACCTTAGAGTCAGATATGACTGGCTTTCCAGCAAGGGCGACCTTTACCTATGATGCTCAGACATGTAACTATTTGTATTATTTAACTATTACTGTTGTAAAATAATATCAGGATGGAAAGTACAAGGCAGGAATTTGAGTCTAAATTTAATCTTACAGTCAGTATTAGTAAATCTGGTACTTTTAAGTAAATCTAATTTATTTTTTAATTTAAATAATTCCTACCTTCTCAGGTTGTTTGGGCTGCTTCTTACAAGGTTGGATGTGCTGTTGTCTTCTGCCACAAATTTGACCGGCACAAAAATATTGAATATCTGGTGTGCAATTATGGTCCATGGTAAGTTAATGTGTGCTGTATGTTTGTGTTAACATTCTACTTGTATTCTGATGTGCAAAGACATGTAGCTGCATGCTTTGGCAGTACCGTGTGTAATAATTTTTGATTTTTTAAGATTATTTCATATTTTGTGTATTACTTCAAAAGTGTGTCTTATTTGGGAATTACCAATAAAAGTGAATTATCTCTACTAAAACAAGCTACTATAGGGAAGAATTCAATAGTGTGAGGCAGCAAAAAATGTTTTTACAGTTTTGGTTTCCTCACATGTAGTCTGAAACATATACACAACTCAGAAATTTCTCAGCCAGCATGGCCATTTGCAAATTAAGCTTTAACATTGAGCTTGTCAACCATGGATCGCACTCTAAATGTATTCCTCACTGTTACTTCTCAGGCAACTTTCTGAGAGTGGTTATGATAGGATGGCAGTCTGCTGCCAGTGAAGGTGATGTCTACTGACAGAGTGACAATTGCTTCCTTTAGGGACCCCACTTGCTCCTACTAAAAGTTTCACAGGAATATATTTCCTGACACTGGTGTTCCCATTGGTGGAAAACCCAAATTGAGTCATATTCAAGGCGAGACTGGTCCTAGTTCCACTGAATGCAAAGCTTCACGATTCTCCATGAGGCTGTGTAAAGCTCTGTCTGATCAATGCCAGTTTCACGCTTTCATAGATAATTTAGGAGTATTGAACTTCAGTTTAGTTTGCTTTCTTATTAATTTTGTAGCTGTCACAATTTATATTGAGTGCATGATGTAATGCTATTTAAATTTATATTAAATGCCCATCATAACACTGTGTTTTGTTTAACCCTTTTGGGAGAAGATGGAGTATTTTAATCCTGAGAGTCACATGTTGTTACATAATCCACACAGATCTAGGACCGGTCTATACTGCATTATATAATTTTATAAGTTGGTGCCTTAATGAATAGGAAAAGGATTTTTTTTGTTACCTGTAAATATGGATTATGTTTCTAACAGCTCCAGTTTCTATCTTCAAAGTAAATTGCAAGTATCTTGCTACTTATTTCTTTACTTTCTTGTAAAAATTGTGTTCCTTAGTGCCATATACCAGCTGAAACCTTATAAAGCGGGACTGCCGTGTAGTGCATGCCCTGAAGGAGATACTTGTGAAAACAATCTTTGTAGTAAGTATAGAACTAAATGAAATATCTGTTTATGAACAAAACAGCAGCAATTACCATATAGAGACAAAACTGTCTTCTGTATTCCAACAACTTTAATAAAAATTTCCAGTAAGTTTGAGGCACAAAACTCAAGAAATGACAAAGCAAATAACAAAAAAAAATAAAAATGGCTATCTAGCTATTTCTTTGAGAAAGCAACAAAGTACAATTGGCAATATGGCAGTGGGCCAGGATACCTTAGAGACCGCATCGTCCCAAGAGTGTCTGCCCGTCCAGCCAGAGCGGACCGGAGGGGCTCTCTAATGGTGCCATCAGTTAGGGGTGTACATCTGTCCAGCACCCGAAGGAGGGCCTTCTCCGTGTCCGCACCAACTCTCTGGAACCTCCTGCCAACAGATCTAAGACTTCAAAGAGAATTGCTGCCCTTCAGGAAAGGATTGAAGACCTGGCTGGCGGGGCAGGTGTGGGGCCCGAATGGGAACACGGTCCCCGCCTGCTGGCTTATGTAAAGAATTAAGAACTCTCTCTTCTTCTTTTTATAGTGGGTGGGTGGGATATGGGGTTTTTTAAAGTGGGTGGGATATGGGGCTTTTAAAGTGTTTTTATGTGTTTTTAGAACTTGTTGTAATGCCGCCCTGAATCGGGTTCTGCCTGAGTGGGCGGCATATATAAATATGACTATTAAATTAAAATTAAATTAAATTAAGCCCCCTCCCACCCCACCCGAAGTGAGAATGCAGTGTTTACTGCTCCGAAGGTCCCATTGTTGTCGTCGGATAAGGTCCCCAAATGGCATGGAAAAGGTAGGGAGATTGCTCCTTTGGTTTTGTGAGGGTGAGGGACGATCGTATCCCGGAAATCAGTCATAACCTGGGGAATTTTTTAAATTGAATGTGAGGTCGTAAACCACAGCAAACGTAACCCAGGGCAGTCATATGCCGGGGATTTACTGTACCTGTACACATCACAATAAACCAAATAACCATTTGAAAATGAAACCATACCTTATGATGGAACCTACCATTAGACCCTGATGGCAACAGAGCATCAACTGGACAATAATCTAGTCACATCTCTGATGAGGACATGGGGGAACGAAACAAAATCCTGCTTTAAGCTTCCCTTCTCTCAGGGAGAGATTCTGCAAATGCCTCTTATTAAAAAAAAAACGGTTTTCAAGGGTTTTTTAAAAATCTGATGTGAGTCTGAAAAGAAAAATCACTACTTTTTTAAAAAAAACTTTTCCAGGAAATCTTGAACGGGACAAAGACAACAATCAACGTATGTATTATACTAGAATTGTACTTTTTAGATCTACTTCAGAAACAAATGAATGTTCAGTAATTTTGTTTAAATTTATTTTAATAGGATATGCACGATGGTATCCACCATGGGGAAACTGGATTATATGTGATGACCTCTGTATTACTGTTGCAATTTTAAGGCCATTGTTGTTCCTTATAGCATTTGCAGCTGTATATTGTTTACGACAGCGTTATCGATATTTAAATTGGAAAACAGGAACTATTTGATATGCCTGTAGCACAAAGATTTATCAGTAGGCATATTTACATGGCTTTTAATATTGACATTTTCCTATTTTATTTATTACATATAATAAATACAACTTTGCAAAATTATATAATTTACCTCTTCTATGTATTGACTTTGTAGTATTTTTAAATCAAAGAAAAAGACATTGATGTCATATCAGACGAATTATTTCGTAGATTTCTATACCACCTATCTGACCCATCGGAACTTCAAGTCGGTTAACATGGATAAAACCGTGCAACATAATCAAACACAGCATGTGCAGATGACCAATATAAAACATACTAATAAACTAATAAATAGCAAAACTTAATCTTAGACTTAAACATAAACTAATAAGTTACAGCCAACAACCAATTGATGGTGGCTTACAACAAAAATAACTGCAATGGGATCAGCATTCTAGAGGCAGGATATTCTGGATTGCTTTCTTGAATAGCTCAGTTTTTACAAGCTTCATGTTTGGCCCAATGAATATACTTAGCCAAAGTGTTTCATAACATTGGACCCAGAACAGAAAATGACCAAGCTCTTGTGGACCTACGAACTTTCCTTGATGTTGAGACTCTCAACCCACTAGCATGAGGGGAAATGTGTTGTCATCGTGAAGAAGCACTCCCGCAAGTATCAAGATTGAACATTATTCCAGTTTTTCAAGGATTGTGTATCATTAAATTCCAGCTCAGTCTTTGAACAACACATGGGTTCGAGGTGCCAACTCCCCACTCAGTCAAAAAACTACATTGTCCTGGGTTAACCTGTACTACCATTGCTTCTTCTCACAGCTGGGCAGCAAGCATGACTGGCCATGGTACTGCTGCTCCCATTGCCCACACTTTTCCCTGCCACCACTGCTGTGGTTGTGCCATAAGAGTCCAGCTACTATAGTCATGGCAGCTCCAACAGCTTGCTCAACCACAACACTGCAGTCAGCTGCAACTCATATCCGAGAATGCATTTTCCCCCCTAAAGCAGAAAAAAATGCCTCTGGCCTGAATTTGTTTAAGGTGGATCCCAACTTGCCATGAAGTGACCCACACACTATGATCTCGAAGCCATCTTCTGTGGCACACAGGAAATAAGACATGCAGAATTTAACACCAGGACTGCAATGGACTGCAATAGCCTTTAGGATATTATCAAGGTACACCTTCGCAACCAGGCCATCTGGCATGGCCTCTTCTGCCTCCATTTTGTGTATGGGACCAAAGACACCAGGGCAGCCGAAGAGCTGGCTTAACACAACTTTATTACATGCTGGTCAGAGGGAACATGTGGTAATGGCGGACGAACAGCTCAATATATACAATGGCTATACATTTGAATGTGGCTCCTTGACAGTCTATTGGCTACTGTCCGCGTGACGTCATTTCAGGTCACGCCCTTCTTGTCCAGGTGAAGGTGATGGCGGGAATCTTCCCGCGCTGTTGCTCTTAGGTGAGTCTTGGACCAATGAGCTTGGACGCTCGCTATTGCCATCTAGTGGTCACTAGCTCGCGTCCTATTAGGGTTACAGAGATGCAGCTGAGGTTACAATGTTACACATGGAAAAGGTTACATTGGATACACATGGATAGGTACATTGTTTAAAGGCACATGCTTTAGGACACAACATCCCTCCCCCCTAGGATGAGACGAAGTCTCTTAACCAAGATGGTTTCTTGCACTCGCGTTTGGGCCGCGATGTGGGTTGGCCCACCCAGGGGCCGCTACCGCTTCCTTGTTCCCTGGACCCTTGCCCTGTAATGGGAGAGGGAGACTTGTTAGTGGCTTGCTGCGGTTTTGCAGCTTTAGGGGAAATGGTGGGCGAACCTGGGGCACCAGGGGCTGACGTAAAACCCCTCTTCTCGCTTGGATGGGTGGGGGACCACTCCGAAACCCCCCCCCCCGGTTCTGTAACTCAAAATTAAACTCTGTTGGGGAATCCCGCGGGATATCTATGAGGATGAATTCTTCCTCCTCCCCCCTTGGTGGGGACTCTGGGCCCCCCTCTCCTCCCCCTTGGGCTAAACGGGTGGGGGAGAACCCTAACGCTGAATTTGCCCCAGTGCTGTCGGTGCCCTGACTTCCCGGGACCCGGTTCCGGAGTTGGTCCGCGTGCCGCCGCCAAAGGAGACCTGTGTTGGTTTCCACGCGGTACGACACGGGACCGGTCTGTTCCACGACAACCCCCGGCACCCAGGCTGGCCCTGCGCTGGCGTAGTTCCTGCAATGCACGGGGGCGCCTACGCTGAAACTCTTTGTGGCCTCTAGCCCGATGTTCCTCCCCTTATCTTCTACTCTCGTGGGGTCTAGCCTGGTGAGAATGGTGGCCAGTTTCCTGCGCATTAAGAGCTCCGCGGGGGAGTATCCTGACGCCAACGGGGTCACCCTGTACCCTAGCAGAAACTGACACACTTGCAGGTTGAGGTCCCCAGGGCCCATGCGCCGCAGCGCGTCCTTCGTGGTGCGCACGAGGCGCTCCACTTGGCCATTGGTGGCCGGATGGAAAGGGGCGGAGGTGATGTGCCGGATGGCGTTAATCTCTGTGAATGCCCTGAACTCAGCGGACGTGAAGCAACTAGCGTTATCGCTAATTAGAGTGTCGGGTATGCCGAACGTGGAAAAAATTCTCCGCAACTGCTTTATTGTCACGGCCGAGGAGGTGCTCGTGACTGGGATGACCTCCAACCACTTAGAGAAAGCATCCACAACAAGGAGAAACAGAGTTCCTCGGAACGGGCCCGCGAAATCTATGTGTATCCGGGACCACGGCCCCTTAGCCGCGTCCCACTCCCTGTGGGGAAGGCGGGCCTCCTCTGGTCTGGAGCATTGGCAACTCTCGCAAGTTCCGACCATGTGCTCGATGTCGGCGTCTAACTGGGGCCACCAAAAGTAGCTCCGGGCCAGCGCTTTGGAGCGCACAATTCCGGGGTGGCTGACGTGCAGCAGTTTAAGCACCCGCGGCCGGAGGGATGTGGGGATCACCACCCGCTGCCCCCACAAGAGACACCCCCTCTCTAGGGACAGCTCCAACTTTTTCCTGAAAAATGGGGCGAATTCCTCCGCTGGGGAAGACGCTGGCCACCCTTTCTGTACCCAGGAGCTAACCGCCGCCAACGTCCCATCTCTGCTTGTCGCTTTAGCGATATCTGCGGGTACTATGGGGGGCGAATCTAAGACTTCTATCATGAGCACCTGGCGGTCCGGCTCCTCCTCGCCCACGTGGCTTTGTGTCTGGGGGAGGGGGGACCTCGACAGGGCGTCCGCATGGCTGATCTCTCTCCCGGGCCGGTACACCAACGCGTGCTGGTAGGCATTGAGAAAAATGGCCCACCTGAGCATCCTCGGGGACAGGATCTGTGGCGTGGGCTTATCTGCGGTGAAAATGCCTAGTAGGGGCTTGTGGTCGGTCACGATGGTGAAGGGGCAGCCATATAGAAAATCGTGAAATTTTTTGGTCCCTGCAATTATCGCCAGCGCTTCCCTGTCTGTCTGGGCGTAATTCCTCTCCGCCTGGGACAGGGACCTGGAGTAAAACGCTATTGGGGCCTCCCTCCCGTTTTCCAACACGTGGCATAACACTGCCCCCACCCCCACCGGGGATGCATCACAGATCAGTACCACCGGCCGTTTGGGGTCGAAATGGGTCAGAATGGCGTCAGACGCCAGGAGTTGTTTCAGTTCCGTGAATGCCCTCTCCTGGTCATCGCCCCACTTCCATGCCGCATCTTTCTTGAGCAACTTGTGAAGCGGCTCAGCCACCGCAGCCTTCCGAGGAAGGAAGGAGTGGTAGAAATTTAAGAGCCCTAGGAACGACTGCAACTCGGGCTTGGAGGTGGGGCGAGGGGCTTTCTTGATGGTGGCCACCTTGGATTTGGACGGTTTGATCCCCTCGGGTGTTACTCGGAACCCTAAGAACTCGACCTCCTTCGCGAAGAAGACGCATTTGTCTTTTCGCAACCTCAACCCCGCCTGTTCGAATGCCTCCAGGACCTTGTTTAGCTGTTCAGCCAACTCAACCTCACTCCCCCCCCCGTTATCAAAACATCATCAAAATATGGCAAAACGCCGTCCAGCCCTTTGAGGAGGCGTTCCACGAGCGACTGGAAAATTCCAGGCGCCGAGTTCACGCCGAATTGGAGGCGCGTCACCTGGAACGCCCCCTTATGCGTGACTATGGTCTGTGCAGCAGCTGCGGCAGGGGTTACCATGAGTTGCTGATAGGCCTGTGCCAGGTCGAGCTTAGCGAAACACTTTCCCCCATGTAACCTGGCTAGCAAATGGCTGACCACCGGCACCGGATACGCATTAGGGCGGATTGCCTTATTAATGGTGCACTTATAATCGGCGCAAATGCGAACCTCCCCATTGGCCTTCAATGCCGTGACAATTGGAGTTTCCCACTCCGCAGAATCAACAGGAACAAGAATCCCCTGGCCCACTAATTTGTCCAGTTCCGCCTCTATTTTGTCCTTTAGTGCAAAAGGCACTCTGCGCGGTTTGAGTCTTATTGGGCGGACCTCCGGGTCCAGGTCGAAAGTTACTGGGGGTCCATTGAATTTCCCAAGTCCCTTTTTGAAGACTTCAGGGTGCACGTCGCACACCCTCTGTATTGGGTCAGTCCCAACGGCGTGCACCCCCCCAATGAATAGACCCAGGGGCTGAAACCATTGAGTCCCGAGGAGGCTGCAATTACCCCCCTTGAGAACGACTAGGGGGAGTTCCGCGGCGTGCCGCTTATACTGGACCTGGAATTTCCCAACCCCCAACACCGGGATACTGTTCCCTTGCACGTCCCGAAGCGTGGACCTCAACGCTTTGAGCTTGGGCCGTACGCGGGGGGCAATTCTCAAGAACTCCCTCTGGGGAATGAGGGAATATGAGGAGCCAGAGTCAATCTCCATCCTAACAGGGGCCCCTTGCACCAGTACCTCAACACAGTAGCGGGGGTGTCCCATGGACACGCTGAAAACTGGGGCGGCGTCGTCGCTATCGTCGGAGATGCGGCCCACGCCGTCCTGCTTCCTCGTGGGCCGAGCGCCATTCTTTGGTCTCGACGAGCGATCTGGCCTCGCTGCGCGGTCGGGCGAGCTCCTCCGGTCCTTGCGTCGTTGTCTGCAGACTTTGGCGATGTGCCCGCGTCGCCCGCAGTTGTGGCACTCGGCTTTTCTGAACGGACACCTTGCACAGTCGTGAGCCGCCCCGCAGCCGTTGCAGCGCTGGCCCTCCTTCCGGACCCTCCGGACGTCCTCGTCGTCGCTGCTTTCGGCGGACGATTTCGAAGTTCGCTGGGCTGCGTGCACCGAACTCTCTGCTTTGTCGGCCTTCGGTCGCCAGTCCTGGAGCTCTTGTACCCCGGCCTTGGTGGCTTCCGCGGCCTGTGCCGCTTTCAGGACCTCCTGCAACGTGGGGGGCGGCTCCTGATTCATTAGCATGCGCTGAATCTCGGCGTCCTTCAGGCCGCATAGCACGCAATCCCTGAGGGTGACTTCCAAGTTCTCCCATTTGCATGGGCCGGCAGCCAGGCGCAGGGCCGCTACGAAGGCGGCGACCGACTCTCCAGGCGCTTGGACTCGCCTCCAAAACGCGCTCCGAGCGGGAAACATTGCCACCAAGGGCCGGAAATGATCTCGCAACACCTTCAGGAGCTCCTTTGCCTTGAATTCAGCCGCCTTTTTGGGTGCGATGAGGTCAATCAATACCCTCTTGCCGTCGTGCCCGAGCATTCTGGTGAGAATGGCTCTTTTCTTCGCCTCGTCCATAACCTCGAACTCCACCAGCGTGCCTTGGAAGTCCATTTCGAAAAGTTCCCAATCTTGTGGTTTCTTGATGTCGAAACCGGCGTATGCCTTGGTCCCGTGGGCAGCCATTATCCCACCTTCATCGCCAATTTTGTGTATGGGACCAAAGACACCAGGGCAGCCGAAGAGCTGGCTTAACACAACTTTATTACATGCTGGTCAGAGGGAACATGTGGTAATGGCGGACGAACAGCTCAATATATACAGTGGCTATACATTTGAATGTGGCTCCTTGACAGTCTATTGGCTACTGTCCGCGTGACGTCATTTCAGGTCACGCCCTTCTTGTCCAGGTGAAGGTGATGGCGGGAATCTTCCCGCGCTGTTGCTCTTAGGTGAGTCTTGGACCAATGAGCTTGGACGCTCGCTATTGCCATCTAGTGGTCACTAGCTCGCGTCCTATTAGGGTTACAGAGATGCAGCTGAGGTTACAATGTTACACATGGAAAAGGTTACATTGGATACACATGGATAGGTACATTGTTTAAAGGCACATGCTTTAGGACACAACACTCCATGACAGTTGGGAATCGGAGTTTCCAGGTGCATTTTCTCCAACTACAGTAAGAAATCTTTTATTCTTTTCTTGAACTTCCTAGATCACTGCAGTGCAAAAGTGATCATCTCGAAACTTCAAAGTGTGTGTGTGTGTGTGAATCTACGTATAAGCAGATCTGCAGAATTCAAACTTGCACTATCTGAGGATCAAGTGTACACAGTTCCACTCTATAGATTCAATGTATTTTGTGTATCAGTGATCATTACCGCTTGTTGATTGTCTCTTAAGTTGTCATTTTGTATTAGTAAAGGTAAAGGTCTCCCTTTCTCCAAAACCAGTCATATCTGACTCATCTCCATTTACAGCAAAAAAAGTCAGTGTTCTCTGTCTGCAGATGTTTTCGTGGTCAGTCATCTGGCAGGCAAGACTAGACGCCAGAGTGCACAGAACATTGTTACCTTCCTCACCAAACCTATACCTATTTATCTACTTGCAATTAATTGCTTTTGAACTGTTAGGTTGGCAGGAGCTAAACTACTGTCCTGCTAGCCTTCCGGTAATCAAGTTCAGCATCTTAACTACTAAGCCACCGCAGTCCCAGTTGACTCAATATTCTAATTGGGGTGGAACTTAAATTTGACCTAGTAAAGAATAATGGATAGAGTGCTGTATTATGGCCCAGAATATCTGATTTAAAATGCCTGCTCAGCCATGGAAACTATCTGAGGGATGGAACTGCTAAAACTACAGTATTTAAATACCTCATATACAATGACCATTGCAAGTCAGAATCAACTTGCCAACAAACAATACAAATGCTAGTTGGATCTGTGCTCTGTTAAACCTCCCCACCCTTAGAAGCAGAAAGATTCAGAGAAGTTAATTAACAGAGAGTTGAGTAACATCCAACAAGCATGTGGATAAGGAGGATCCAGTTGACATCGTTTATCTGGACTTTCAGAAGGCTTTGACAAGGTCCCACACCAAAGGCTCTTGAATAAACTTACCAGTCATGGAATAAAGGGACAGGTCTTGTCCTGGATCAGCAACTGGCTAAGGGACAGGAAACAGAGGGTAGCACTAAATGGACACTTCTCCAAGTGGAGGGAAGTAAAGAGTGGGGTCCTCCAAGGTTCAGTACTGGGACCCCTGCTTTTCAACCTCTTCATAAATGATCTAGAATTAGGAGTAAATAGCAAGGTAGCCAAATTTGCTGACAACACGATAGTGAAAACTGAGAGATTGTGAGGAGCTCCAGAGGATCTCTTGACAGTGGGGGAGTGGGCAAAACAGTAGCAAATGAGCTTCAACGCTAGTAAGTGCAGAGTGATGCACGTTGGGGCAAAAAAACCCAATCTTTACCTATAAGGAAGGACATTAACCATTGGAATGTAACAAAGGCTCCCGCACCTGACCCAACCATCCCTAACCGAGCCGCCTGCACTTACTTTACCCCTGCCTCACCATTGCTGCAAGGGTCTGGAGGTCGCCAGTGGGGCAGCTGCCCCATGAAAGCGACCAAAAAAAGAAAACTATGAGTCCCAGAGGCCTCTGCACTGCACAACCCCTCAGCCAATCAGCTGAGGGATGCGAGTGCAGAGGAGGCCAGGAATGTGCAGCGCGCGACTTTTTTAAAAAAGCACCGGGAGGGAAAGACTTTGAAAGACCCAGCCGCAGTCAGGAAAAGGTAAGTGGGGTCGGTGGGGGTTAGGGAGGGGGAGCCACGGCCTCGGTAACCATGCCGCCCCCACCCAACCACCTTGCTCCCCCCCACTCCATAACCCCCACCGACCTCACTTACCTTTTGCCAGCTCCGGCTGGGTCTCTGAAACTCTTTCCCTCCCGGCACGGCCTTCTGCGTAAGGAGAAGCACCGACCTCCTTTGTCCCTGCGGGTGACATGGCTTTGATGTCCGCATGGACAAAGGAGAGGCCGGAGCGCATCCTGGCCTACCGGAGAGAAGGACTCGCTTCTCTCTGGGTTGGCTGGGAATGAAAGTCCCAGCCAACCCAGAGAGAAGTAAAGCCCCTCCGTGATGGGGATTCCTTCTTTCTGGGAGGCAAAGGTGCTGCCTTAGCCTCCTGAAGAGAAGGAATCGCTTCTCCTCTCTGAGTTGGCTGGGAACGAAAGTTTTGTTCCCAGCCAACCCAGAGAGAACTCTCTCACACACACACATATAAACTCACACACAAAATGTGGGAAACACTACCCACCCACCCAACACGGGACAACCCTCCCCCCACCCACCAACACACACACAACACGGGAAACACTACCCACCCACCCAACGTGGGACAACTCTCCCCCCACCTGCCCCACCCACCCACCAACACACACACCCAAACCTTCTCTCCCAACGTACCTGCACGCAGCCTCAGCAAGTAGCCTCCGCCCTCTTTGCCTGTCTCCTCTGTCTGACTGTCTCTCTATCTAACTCACTAACCCTCTATGGTGGTCTTCTCTATCTGTCACTCTCTCTTGCTCTTTCTCTCTCACTCTTTCTCACACACACAGACACTGCTTCTCTTTCTCTCTCTTTCTTTCTCTCTCTCTCTCACACACACATACACGACACTCCTGCCTTGCCAGGAATTTTTAATGTGTGTGTTGGTGGTTGGAGTGGTATTGTATTGGAAGGGGGGGTGTTGTGCACACCCAAAACCACCCCTAACCAACACACACATTAAAAATGCCAGGCTGGCCGGGCACAAATATGCTAGTTACATTTATAAACTGATGGAGTCTGAACTCTCTGCAAAAAACCAGGAAAGGGACCTTGGTGTCCTGGTGGACAGCTCAATGAAGGTGTCAACCCAGTGTGCCTCAGCAGTGAAAAAAGCAAACTCAATGCTCGGGATCATTAGGAAGGGTATAGAAAATAAGTTAGCAAGTGTCATTTTGCCTCTTTATAAATCTATGGTGAGGCCCCATCTGGAATACTGTGTACAGTTCTGCTCGCCATACCTCCAGAAGAATATTATGGAGCTGGAAAAAGTGCAGAGGAGGGCAACCAGAATGATTAGGGGACTGGAACACCTTCCTTACCATCTGAGGCTGCAACGGTTAGGCCTCTTCACTCTTGAATGACGGCGTCTAAGAGGTGACCTGATTGAACTTTATAAAATCATGCACGGTGTGGACAAAGTAGATAAGGAAAAACTGTTTTCCCTATCGCATAACACTAGAACTAGGGGGCACTCCATGAAACTTTTGGGTACTAGTTCTCAAACAAATAAGAGAAAATACTTTTTCACCCAGAGGATTACTGGTCTATGGAACTCCCTGCCAGAAGAAGTGGTGACAGCTGTCAGTCTTGACAGCTTTAAGAAAGGATTAGACAAGTTCATGGAGGACAAGGGTATCAATGGCTATAATTATGGATACCTAGGGACAACCTCCGGGTTGGAGAGATAGGCAGGATATCTCTCAATGCCATTTCCAGGGAATCCTAAGCAGGTGAAGGAATCTGTTTGGGAATATCCTGAAGCAAATGGTGAGCCACTGTGTGAGACAGAATGCTGGACTGGATGGGCTGTGGCTTGTTCCAGCAAGGCTGTTCTTATGTTCTTATTTAATAGCATTTCATCGCAAATAATTTTAAGCGCAAAACAGATTAAATCTTTAAACATTTAAAACTGAAAGTAGGTTTACACATAGATAAAAAAGTAAAACCACTCTTTAATTATCTGACGTACCTCAGAAAGTCTACTAGGGTCATCATAGGTTCAACTGATTTGATCAACATAACACATAACAAACAACATAGGAAAGATTTGTTTTTATGAAAAGGGCACAACTGTCTCATTTAATAATGAAGAAAGTTTTAAAAATTCAGTTTCCAACAGATTTGAAACAAACAGGTGAAACAGAGTTGATCCTCCTAAAGGACTCTAATGTAGGAAGAACCCAGAAGTTATAAAGAAGGACAAGTGTACACGATGACTTCTGTAATTCTGTAATCTTCTGAAACATTTGTAGTAATTGGAGACTGGAAACCTTTCTGAAAATGTCTGACAAAGCAATAGTAGTCATTAAGTGTTAAAAATGCAAGTACGTTATTATTCCTTATTATTTTGAGAAAGAAGAGCATCCAGAATCCTGCTGTGCAGTTACATCTCGAAGTTTTTATGTGGTTGCAAAATTTGTTCCAAAAGAGCAGTCGTATCCAGAACGCAGTTCCACAGATGTAGTTGTGCAACTAGTTTCACAATCAGTTGAGCAGTCAGTTGTGTAATCAGACATATAAGGTGGACTTCCTGGGCAAAGTTTCACAGGTACAACTTTATGCTATGGCAAGTGCAATATGATTTCAGCAGTTAGTTGTTTTTAAAAAGCAGAAGACTATCCCAACCATAGACCCTTAAAAGAATGCTCTTAGGAAAAACTATGACATATTACCATTAAACAAAAAGACTTCATTTTCTGTCAAGGAACTTAGAGCTAGTATATCTAAGCAAGTTGGCATGCAGAGCCAGGAATTTAAATTCCCATTGTACCTCCCAGGATAGAGGTCAACCAAGATCAGTAAGAACATATAAGGCAGATGCAGTCACTTATACTGCCACCTCTGTGACTGTAGACAAGCTGCACCATTTCAGGACACCATGAAAAGAAGGAACTGGTAGAAAGTGTGGTAAGGCAAACTAAATATTGGGACATTTAGCTCCGCTCTTACAACATAAGGCAATACTGACTAGCACAAAGAAACACCTCTCATACAAAGCATAGCCATTCCCACCTTATGTTACCAATGGCAAGCATAGACATTTTCAGCAAAATATAAACAAAAGTTGGTCACTACAGAAATGAGATGTCCAACGAAGGCTGCTGGAATGACTAGAAGGGATAAGATCAGGAATGAGATTATAAGGGAAATAATTGGAATAGAATCAATCTTAAACTATATACAGAGACAACAAACAGTAGCTTGCTCATTTGGAGAGAATGTCTTGGAATTCAATACTTCACAAGGCATATGTGAAAACAGAAGGACAAAGAGCACAAGGCAAACCCAGAGGAAGGCAAAGATACATTACAAGACCATCAAATAACGTTGATGGAGGCCACTAGAAGTGCCAGAACAAGAAGCTTGTATCTCCCTTGACACCAAAGGGGTAAAAGAGGAAGTAAAGAAGAGGAAGTTAAATCACTTGAGAGAGTAACCATAAGACAGAATCAGTTTGACAGCATATGATTAGTCATAGAAGTAACAGGGAACTATGCTGTTGTGAGAAGAGACCTTTGTTTAAACAAAGATGGAGCAACCGCACCACCCACCCACCCACCCCAGGATTTAGCAGCCTCCCCTCCCCGGTTACAGCTATAATTATTAATAATGATGATGATGATGATGATGATGATGATGATGATGATGATGATGATAATAATAATAATAATAATAATAATAATAATAATGGAACAGCTAGAGAAGGAGCAACAGCTTTAAAGATGCAACAGCAACATGTAGGAAGTTCTCCCTTCAACAAGTGATAGAACAGGCTACTTTTTAGAAGTGTAGTTCAGTTCTCCCCCTTTTTTTAAGCATTGCCATACAAGAGATAAGGAAGATTAGTGTATGTAGCAACTCAATTTTCTGAGAAAACAGCAGGATCTTTCCTTGGTGGAGGGTGTGGCTTCATTTCAATGGTTTCTAAGCAGATGTGTTCATTCCAGTAGATCTTTTGTGGCAATAAAGTCTCATTCAAAAGAAGGAGAGCTACACAGTACCCAAATTTTTCACTGAATTATGCTCAGGGTCAGAATTGGTAATAGTTTTTTATACTCCTGAAATAAAAGAAATGTAACATTTTATTTTTTATTTTTCTAAATAGTCTATCTGGACTCTGTTTTGTTTCAGTGCAACGTTAAGTTTTTTTAAGTTAAAGAAGCTGTTTCCTGTGCACTTGTTTCTGACCACACAAGCAACTCCTTCCTGTAACTATGACAACTGTTGAAACAGACTTTCCTTGTAAAACAACCAACCTTGGGCATAATGCTACCACAAGTGGTTTGTGCAATATGAAGAGCTTGTTGTGAGAAACAAGATTCCAAAAAATAATGATATCCAGATTCTTGTGTGGACTATGGGTAGTGCTGGGTCTCTCTATTTCCTCTTATACGTATGATCAAACTTCATTGCCTAATATAGAAGATGAAAAATTTATACAGGACTGTGTAAACCAGCACAACTATTTTCGATCCCTTGTGAACCCTTCAGCCAGCAACATGCATCTGATGGTAAGAAAAATGTCTGCCGATATTTCAGAGAGAGAGAGAGAGAAAGTTGGTTGGCAGTTCTTCTATGTCTAGATTTTAGTAATGCTTTCAGTGCTGTTGCAATCTATTGCTTATAAAGAAGATGCCTGAGAATGAATCCCACTCCATATTTCTGAAGAGGAAATATGATACCGTAAAGGTTTTTTATAGTACTAGCCGATTACCTGGCTTCACCTGGGGTTTTTTCTTCTGTTTTCCTGGCCAGGCAGGAGGATTTTACCTTGGGCTCCCTCTCAGTGCGGGTGCAGTAGGGTAAAACTCACCTTGCAATAGAGGCTTCCACGGGGACTACAATCCCCACCGTGCATTGCGTTGCATGGAAGGCCGGACCTGGTAAGAACCATGGTACTGTTAGTTGCCGCTTTCCTGTTTGTTGCACCCAATCAAAGCCAGCAGGAAAGTGGATACCATACCCGTCAAGCGCGGCTCCTGAAAATACGAGAATTGCTCTGGCCCAGGCATGCATGTGCAGCAACAACTCCTCTGCGCATGTGCAGAACCCTTCTGTGCATGCACAGAGCTCCTCTGTGCATGTGCAGAGCCCCTTTGTGATGGGCACGCATGTGCAGTGGCGGGAAAGGAGAGGAACGAGCGCCAAAATACAGGAAATCCCAGCCAATACAGGATTCGTGCACATGCGTTGTGGTGGCTGTCGCCTCAAGCGGTGTTGCGGCAAAGGGGGACATGAGATTTGAAACTGCTGTCGCTGTTGTACTCGTCGTGGCCAGAAAGGCAAGCCCCTGTGCTCAGGTCCTGTGGCGTCTGGCGTCGTGGCCTGTCCTGTTCCATTTGCCGCAGCCACTGTCTCATTTGGCCTTGCCGCCGCCTCTCCCCTGATGACAACATCGCATCCACTGTCATCCCGAGCCCTGCTGTGGCCAGCGGCTCAAATGGAAGCTATTCTGCATGGCATGCACGGATGTAGATGCGCATGCCACCTCACATGCCCCCTTATACGGTGGCCCTTTTGCTGAGAGTGTGCACACTGTTGCGCATGTGCAGTACCGCCTTCCCTCACCAATCTTTCCAGCGGGTGGGGGTGTCCCCTCTGGGACCCTTGTTGGAGGGCAGGACCCCCGAAATATACTGCTGGACCCCCGCCATGGCCATCTTGAATGCTCAAGGTATGTCCATGCGAAGTTTCAGCGTGATTGGTGTAGAGGTGTGGATTTGCATAAAGAACATACAAGATGACACTTTGGTTTTATATATATATAACTAGCAGATTTTGCCCGGCAGTGCCGGGCTGTTTTAAATGGTGTTTGTATTTATTTATTTTTGTTAATGTTTGTAAAGGAGAGGCTAGTCTATATTTGAAATTTTTAATATGTTTATTTAATTTTTTATTTATTGCCGGGCTGTTATAAACTGTGATTAGTTGTGTTTAGATGTTTTGGGTTTTTATTTTAGTTAAAATTCAGCACAGGATTTTTGAAAAGTTTTTATTTTATTGTCATATGTTTCTGATTTGTGTTAAATTGTGATTTTGTGTTATTTTGTTGACTTGTTTTTACTGTTAGGGCCTTTTGTTTGGGCCTGTTGTGTCTTTGTGAATTGTTTTTACTTTTGTGGCCAGCAGGTGGTGCTGGTAGGGTGTTTTCTTGTATTTTGACTGTTTTCTCTCTCATGGCCTCTGGGTGGAGCTTCGTCTGGTAAGTATTCTGTTTCTTTATTCATTTCATTTCTGGCCGTCGTGGAGTGAGGATGTCTGCTGGTAAGTTCCCTTGTTTTATTTATTTTGTGTATGTGTGTGGGTGGATGGGAGGGGGGGTGTTTGGATTTTGTGTTGTTTTCGTGGTTTTTTGTTTGTTATTTTTGTGGTGTTTGGCTGGGTGCTGTTTGTTTTTTTGTTATTTTTGTGTGTTTTTAATTTGTATGTTTTTGGTGTTATTTTTGTTTGGTTTTGGATGTTTTTGATTGCTGTTTTTTTTTAAGGGGGTCTTTCCTTCCCGCGGGCCAGGCTCGATGGCTGAACCATGGAAAGGAAAGGCAGCGGCCGAGGGGGGTATTTCCTTTCCATGGGCCGGGCTCGATGGCTGGCCCGTGCAAAAGAAAGGCAGCGGCGGGGGGGCTCTTTCCTTTCTGCGGGCCGGGCTCAATGGCTGAACTATGGAAAGGAAAGGCAGCGGCCGAGGGGGGTATTTCCTTTCCATGGGCCGGGCTCGATGGCTGGCCCGTGGAAAGGAAAGGCAGCGGCCGGGGGGTCTTTCCTTTCCGCGGGCCGGGCTCGATGGCTGGCCCATGGAAAGGAAGGGCAGCGGCGGGTGTGTGTGTGTCTTTCTTTCCCGCGGGCTGGGCTCAATGCCTGGCCGGTGGAAAGGAAGGGCAGTGGCGGCGGGGGGTTTCCTTACTGCGGCCTGTGTTGCTGTGATGCGCTGCATTTTTTACTTTTATTTTTCGTGCACCGGGTTCCTCAGCATTCTGTGCGCTCATGGCGCGCAGGACGCTGGGCTTGTAGTTTGGCGTTTGCGTTTTTGGCTTATGTGTCGTTTTTTTCTGCGAGTTTGATTTTGATTGGCTGCGGCGTGTTTCCGAACACTCCTTTTGCTCATGCTGCTCAGCCTGATTGGCTCTGGTGCGGCGCAGCGCAAGGAATGTTGGGAATTGAAGTTCCCTTTTTTTGTTTGCGTCCAGGGGGCTCCTGCCCCACTGGCGCATTTCTCAACCCCCCCCCCCCCCCCAGTAACCTCCGTACCCAGTTCGGGCGAGTGCATGAATGCTTGGTCGGGGCTAGTGGGGCCTGACTAAACATCCTTTGTCAAATCACAACGGTTAACGCACAGATTTATAGGTATAGATTATATAAAAACCTGTTATGGTTATGCATGTACAGTAATACCTCATACAAAGTCCGCTTCATACAACATCGGATTCATACAACATCGCCTAATTCCTTGAAAAAAGTTGCCTCATACAAAGTCGTGTGACGTTGTATGAGGCATTGGGGTTTTCCCAGGTTGCATTGTGCCTGGGCATTATAAAAGGCAGGACACATGTGTGCATTGCTCTTGTGGGTTTTGCATGAGGCAAAGAGTGTTTAGGAGTGGTTTTGAGCGCGATTTTGGATTTTTTTGGATTTTTTCGATAGAATTTTTAGAAGCATTCCTGGGATTTTTGCAGCATTCTTCAGGTTCTTGGACAATCAGGGTTGTTTGACAAGTTTTTGTAATGTTTTTAGCCTTTAGACAATGATTTCTTAAAGTTCTGTCAGTTTCCTGTCTGTTTCCTTGACTTTGCCCTGAAGTCTGTGCTGTTACAGTACAATGTATCTCTATGGAAACGACGTTGTATGAGGCATCGTGGCAAGGATTTGGACGTTGTATGAGGCATCGCGGCTAGGATTTTGCATGCCTCATACAAAGTCCAAATCCGTATGAAGTCCAAACTTGTGGAACCAATGTTGTATGAGGTAGCACTGTACTGGGATATACGAAATTTAAGATACAACTACTGTTTTGTCTAATAAGGTAAAGGTTGTGTGTGTGTATATGTGTTTATTCCCCCCCAATCCCCCACCCCCATAAGTAGTAAGTAAATTAACATCCATTTATCTTTTAATTTTACAGACTTGGGACCCTGCACTGGCCAAGACAGCCAGAGCATGGGCAAAGAAGTGCCACTTTGACCATAATATCTATCTCAAAACTCCTGGGAAGGTTCACCCTTATTTCACACCAGTTGGAGAAAACATTTGGACTGGGTCTGCCTCTTTCTTCTCTGTAAAACAAGCTCTCCAGAACTGGCATAGTGAAATCAGAGACTACAGTTTTGAGCGCCAAACATGTGTTACCGTTTGTGGCCATTATACTCAGGTGATTTTTTAATTTCTCATTCTGCTGACAGAAGCTATAAACTAAGTACATAGTTTATACATCAACAAATTAATACAAAACTATAGCTTCTTTAGCTGCAGTGTTGGACAGTGAGAGTAAGAAATATTTTGCTTGCAGTTTGGGAAGTGGTCATAAAAATCAAACTTGTACTCACTTGGCATTGATAATCCTCCTCTATTTGTGTGTGCTGCCATCCAAACAACAATGATCCCAAAACTTTGCACTAAGTTCAGGGCTCTTGTCTGAATGTGTGCAGATGGATTCCTTATCATGGATTATCCCTATCACCAGGCTATGCAAATAACCAATGTTCTCCTTTAAGTGCTTTTTGAGCACAGCTGCCCTTTTAAGAAAAGTAAGAATGTTTCTGGTGAAACAGAGCATAAGATACAACCAAACAAGCCATTATCACTTTGGGAACAGGCTGGTTCACTCCATTTCCTGAAAACCATATGACCTACAGGCAATCACAAACCAGCCCACCACTTATTTATTTATCTATTTATTATTCAAATTTATATATTGCCGCCCAAATTAAACGAGCGGCTCTGGGTGGCATAACAACAGTGAAAAATTACAATCATAAAACATTAAAAACCCTTAAAAACCCTTAATAGACCTTAAAGATTACTCTCCCCCTCCCCATCAGTTATTTAAAAATTATGGTTAAGACAGCAGGGTGGGGTCACCACATCACCAGTACTCCATACCTGTTTTGCCAGCCAGGTTTTTAGTTCTTTCCTGAAGGGCAACAACTCTGCCTGGAGGCGCAACTCAGTTGGTAAGAGGTTCCATAGGGCTGGAGCAGACACGGAAAAGGCCCTCCTTCTAGTGCTAGAATCGAGCCTCTCTAGCTGATGGTATCTTCAGATAGCGCCTCCAGTCTGCTCTGGTGGGACAGACAGATGTTCTTGGGGTAATGCAATCTCTTAGGTATCCTGGCCCACTACCATGTAGGGCTCTAAAGGTCATAACCGGCACCTTGAATTGCACCCAGAGGCATACCAGTAACCAGTGCAGCTCCCAGAGCAGTGGCAAGGCATGGGCATAACGCCCGCACCCCATCACCACCCGGGCAGCCGCATTCTAGACCAGTTGCAGCTTCCAAATGGTCATCAAGGGCAGCCCCATGTAGAATGCATTACAGTAGTCTAGTCTAGAGGTGACCAGAGTGTGCATGACCATGAGCAAGGAGTCCCGGTCCAGGAGCGGGTGTAACTGGCGGATCACACAAAGTTGTGCAAAAGCCGTCCTGGCCACGACTGGCACCTGCTCTTCGAGCAGTAGTCATGAATCCAGGAGGACCCCCAGGTTACGCACCGGGTCTGTCTGGGGCAAAATAGCCCCATGCAGAACCAAAGATGGTAGCTCCTTAAATAATACAGATATCCATATCTATAGATATCCATATCTATCCACACGTGGTTGGTTTTGTCTAATAATTTTGAGTTGTAAAGCATGTGTGTATATGTGTTTATTCCCGGACACCAGTATTGAACCAGAGTGGCAACGATAGGTGCTTTCCTCAACTATTCATGCTGTGTCCCTTGGATCACTAGCCAATGATGTGATACGTCACTTACCGACAAATGGGGAGGGGGATTTAGCTTTCCCCTACTCACCACTGAGGAGTTGAAAGGAGAGGATGCAAAGGACCGTCATTTTCTCTTTTTGCTTCACAATCCAGCATTGTTTCACTTTGGTGACAAACAATCAAGGGGTATGAAACTTACCAATTTTGAAAAATCCAGTTTCCCCTAGATTTTCTCCAGTGCTCCATGAACAGAGAAACCAAAAAGGAGGAGAAGGGGAATCTCTTATTTATTTCCTTTTCTTTACAGTCCCAGTTCCCTCATATTAAAACAGCATTTATTTAGCCTCAAATCACATCAAGCAATCATCCCAAAGTTCCATTGATAAACATGCTTCTGAACCACTGGACTGTTTTACTTGTCTCTCTTGGTACACATTCAGGCCTGGGACTGTCAATCAAATCGCAGTCACTTCACTTTAATAATAATTTTGTGTCAGAAATTATTCTGGGTTGAAAGGATTTTTGCGGAAGAAACTCTGCTCGGGGAATGCCCAAATGAGCCCCTTTTCATGTCCCCAAGAGGTGGGACAGAGACGGGCGTTCAATCTGTCTTGCAGTATCAGGGTCTCGAACTACCAACTTGCCAGCCTTCCAGCTAACAAAGTGAGCTTCTTAACCCTTACTTGTAGATTGAAGTCTATAATATAATAAATTTATATAATGTAAATCACCATACTTGCTACAAGCAAAATATTTCTATCTTTCTTACCACAAATAAATACTTGGAAAAATGCAGTTCTCTGGACCGGGTCAAAATTTGGATGCATGTACTGGTTTGTTGAGGGGTTGCAGTGGCTCAAGTGGTTAAGATGCTTAACTCGACCACTGGAAGGTCAGAGTTTGATTTTTCGAGTACACTACTGCATGACGGAGTGAGCTTCCATTTCTGTCCCAGCTCCTGCCAACCTAGCAGTTTGAAAGCAAAAAATTGCAAGTAGATAAATAGGGACCAGTGCGATGGGAACGTAAACAGCGTTCCATGCACTCTAGGCATGCCTGCCACATGTCCACAGAAACGTCTGCAGATGCAGACGTTCTTTGGCTATAAACAGATGAGCATTGAATTCTAGCATTGGATACGACTGGCTTTCAAGCAAGGGTGACCTTTACCTTTACTGGGTTGTTGAAACAGATTTTTCTGATTGCTGTTTGCAAGGGCAATTGCTCCAGTTCTCTACAAATGGTATTGACGTCAAGGGATTCTCGTGATTGAACTGTAGTGCAGGGTAAGGAAAGTAAGTAAAACTGCACAGTGGCACGTTTCATGAGCCAGATAAATAAGAATTGCTCAGCCACATTTTGTGGTTGGTTTCTGATTGTTAGATTGTTCACCGAACATGTATCAGGTTCCTTTAAGGCTTTTTGAAACTTTAATTTGGTTTCTACCTAGTTTTGTTGTTTCTATTAATGAAAATAATTAAAGTGGGGAATAGTGTACACACACGAATGTCAGAGTCTTCCACAATTCGAAGCCTCTGTTCTTGTAATCCAGAGATTCCAAAGGATTGGGAAGATACTTTTCCAATCTTCATAGCAGCAATACAGAAAATAGGCTTAACTAATAGCTGTGGGACAGAAAGAGTAGAGGGTCATTTCAGTAGAAACAAATAATAAAGCAGTAAGAAAGCAAGACATTGCAAGTAGATCAATAGGAACCACTTCGTTGGGAAGGTAACAGCGTTCTGTGCACTCCGGTGTCTAGTCATGCCTGCCACATGACCACGGAAATGTCTGCAGAAGCAGACGGTGCTGGCTCTTCGGCTTTGAAACAGAGATGAGCACTGCACCCTAGAGTCGGATATGACTGGCTTTCGAGCAAGAGAAACCTTTACCTTAAGTACAGTAATATCTCAAATAACGATCACATCGGATAACAACACGTTTTTTATGCACACGTGATGCATCGCGTAATGCTAAAAACTGCTAAAAATGGTCGTTATCCGAGGTATCACCCCATTTGAATCGGATAGTGACCAAAATTGCATAGCAACCAACTTCGTGGAACGGAGTTTGGTCGTTATCCAAAGTTCTACTGTATTGTGTTAGTTGTTAACTGGAATTCTAGCATCCTAAATGTAGCATGTCAATTTAAGTCTTGATCAAACTGTACTATGTAATTCTTTTCTCTATTTCAGGTTGTTTGGGCAACAAGTTACAAAGTTGGTTGTGCAGTTCAGTTTTGCCCGAGAGTTTCAGGCTTTAAAGGTCTCACCAATGGAGCACATTTTGTCTGCAACTACGGACCAGCGTATATTCATTTACTCATATTTTAAAAGACATTCAATATTAACTGAGATGTGTTTTTTTTTAAAAAAAAACACCTTATACTGCTTTGTAGAGTTTTATGATGGATATTCCGAGAAAGGAAAGTTGCACTCCTTTCTTATTGATCTGACACTGCTTTAATTTTAGGGCTGTAGACACCCCGGCTAGGTGAGAGCCTTGTTGGGGGAAGGGGGTTTGAGCAGTTTTACTAGGCAGTGTTGCCCATCTCTTGTCAATGATGTTAGGCCGTGACCAAAACTCACCAAAGCATCCTCCGTCAGATCCCTTGGGCAAGGTGAAAGTGGAGGTTACATATCATGGACTGCCTAGCCAGCGGGTGATGTGATATCCAAATGACTAAAAAAAACGCATGCAAGTTGACTTGATTTCTCAGGGCTATTTGCATGTGTGGAATGTCGTTGTGGAGATGTCTACCAAATGCACTGACTCCTCACTAAATAATGACTCCAAGGCAGGCTTCCTCAACCTTGGCTCTCCAGCTGTTCTTGAACTTCAATTCCCAGAAGCCCTGATAGGCAGGAGTGCTGACTTGGGCTTCTGGGAATTGAAGTCCAAGAACAGTTGGATGACCAAAGTTGAGGAAACCTGCTCCAAGGTATCAAGAGGTAGTGAAGAAGAAGACGTAAGAAGAAGATTAACTCCAAATATGGCAAATGGCGGTGGATGTTATATCTTATCAGTATTACATTATTACTATACCATTCTCACTGAAAGTTTTTCTAGAAGGCATCTCCTTTAGAATGTTTGCCCACAAACCAGTTAAATGGACCCACTCAGCTTATTGTTGTTTTTTTGCTTTACTTGTGCTATCCATTGTACACAATTTTTGAATAGCAAGTGCAGATGCCACTTAATTTTTAACCCTTAGATGTATTCCTTCTGTTCTGTATAACAGCTTGGCTTTAAAAAGGAAGTACAGGGATAATCCTGATGGGTAACCCTAGCAGCATGAAAGTAACCCCAAATGGGGCTATAGTTGATGGAATTCCAAGAGGTAAAAAAGACTCCTTGTCTTCAAGTGTAGAATAGAGGTCTGATTGCAATTACATAAAAATCTCTATAAGTTAAAGGAACTGCATGTAGTTGCCTGACAACCACTCCAAGATGCAGTAAGCAAAACTGAGATAAAAACTGGGCATGTATTACTGTATCTCAGTGAAATGAATGGTCTTAACACTACATGTGTAAGCCCATGCTGTTGTAACGATTCATGCAATTTAATTACTATAGCCATCTCTTTTCTGCCAATTCCAACTTAATTTCCTTTGATTTTACAGTGGAAATTATGCAATGCAACCTTATAAAACGGGAAGACCATGCAGTGACTGTAATGGTGAAACATGTGTAGATAAACTGTGTTGTAAGTATTCTATCAAGGTGACATTTATGCATCTGCTTAGGATTCTCAAAAACTTTCTCCATTCTCATTTGATTAATACCAGACTTGTGTGAATGGTATGTTATTTGAGATTAACATATAAAGGAAATAGTTTAGGACTATCACTCTTATTTCCCATGTAAGCAAAGTGATGCCCAAAATATTGCAATAGAGCAATAAATAATGTTTCGCTTGCTACAGATGTCATCGGATACTGTACAGTATTTTTATTTCTTAGTACATTGTTGGTTGTTCATTTCCTGCTGAACAAGTCAGGATCTCCTTTAAGAATGGACTGAGAGTGTCTTTATAAAGATTTTTATAAAGTTATATTGGGATTTTTTAATATTACAAAACCTAGATGAGTCCTATGAAAGGTCTGAGAGACAGGGGCTCTTACCTTATATTGTAATTATATTTTGTTGAATTGTTTTATCTGTATGTATATACAGTATTGTCAACCACCCAGAGTAGTGACTACATTAAGCTAGGCATTATTAAATTAGCAATGAATGGCTTTTGTCACTCATTTGAGTTCAGTAATGTCCTACAGGAGTCAGTGCTAACAATGCATATAACCAGTATTTCACCAAATTGCTATCTGAGTAAAGAACAAAATTTCTTCTACAATAAAAACATTGCCCAGAATTAAAATTCGCATAGTGAAAGCAATGGTATTCCCAGTGGTAATGTATGGGTGTGAGAGCTAGACTATTAGGAAGGCTGAGTGCAGAAGAATAGATGCCTTTGAGATGTGGTGTTGGAGGAGAGCCCTGAGAGTCCCTTGGACTGCAAAGAGAACAAATAGGTCAATACTGGAAGAAATCAACCCTGACTGTTCATTGGAGGGACAAATAGTGAAGATGAAGATAAAGTACTTTGGACATCAAATGAGAAGCGAGGACTCACTTGAGAAGGCCTTGATGCTGGGAAAGGTGGAGGGCAAGAGAAGAAGGGGGCGTCCAAAGATGAGATGGATAGATGGTATTGTGGACACAATGGGCACAGAGCTGGGTGGGCTGAGGAGAGTGGTGGAGGACAGAGGTGCCTGAAGGAAAATGGACCATGGGGTCACAAAGGGTCGGAATCGACTGTGCGACTGAACAACAAAAGTTGGATTTAATGTTTATAATACTTTCTTTTCATTCTCTAGCAAATCCAGAGCGTGACCAATTGAAGAGTATGTATTACCTATTGTTATTTTGATTATCATCATTTTTACTTGGAACAACTGGAATGTATGTCTAGGGCTAACATATGTTTATATTTTAGGTTACTCCAACTGGTCCCCAGACTGGGATGAAACAGAGTCCCCCTCAACAAAAGATCCTTCATATCCTGGTCCCTATTCAGCATGTGATTCATACTGTATTACTGCTTTAATTTTAAGACTATTGTGTGTATTACTTACGGCTGGCACAGTAGCTATCTTATTTAGAAAGTACCCTCAAATGTTTATGTATGAATGATTTCTCTAACATGGAGCTTCACGAATGTAACCTTTGTGTAAACATTTAACCTTCAGGATCAATACCTTCCAACATGAAAGGAGTAGAATTTTTTGTGTATGTAGGGTTCTCCTTCGTATAGTTTGTGAATCCACACTCATGGGTTATGCGCCTGCGCAGAATGGCCGATCGGAGGCTTGAAAAGCTATTGGTCAAAAGTTTTGGCGGTAAGACCGCCCACCGTACTGCCCACCCTGAGGCGCCCGCGCGCCATTTTACCTCAGTTCTCTTCTTTCCGCCTTAGCAGCAGGACGATCGTTGAGAGCTTCCTCAATTTTTTCGCCCTTCTGAGGGAAAGTCTTTTTGGAAAACTTTTAAAAATTTTCGGTGATCTTGTCCTTCGGGCAGGATCGCCACCCCGGTGCTGTTTCTTCCTTCTGGGGGACTCAGTTACCTACTCGCTTCGGTCACCGTTTCCCCCCTCAAGGGGGTGGCGGCTGGCCAGCCCTTCGGGGTAACCGCGTTCCAGAAACTTCCGCTGGAAGAATTTTTTCTTTGATTGCCGCAGCCTTCAAACAGTGTTCGGCTTGCCTGAAAAAGTTTCCGGCCTCCGACGGGCATAGCCTCTGCCTTTTTTGCCTCGGAGAGTCTCATCAGAGCCAGTCTTGCCCTCACTGCAAGAAATTCACCTGTCTGGCAGTGCAGAACCGGAGCTACCGGCTCAAAGCCCACCTGATGTAACTCTCTCTGGCTCCCGTCGCGGCCGCTTGTGCCTCGGCTAGTGTCTCTCAGCCTCCTCCGCCTTCGGCTTCTTCTTCCGCTCTTCCCATCAAGAAGAAGAAGAAGAGGGACAAGAATGGGGAGAAGAAGAAGAAACACGGGTCGGAGAAGAGGTGATCGCTCCCGCCTACTCCGCGCACCCCTGTTTCTCCGGGACCTTCGCCGCCATATTCGGTCGCAAGATGTCCGTCGCCTGGGTCTTCCATCTGGGGAGGACGATCCTCCTCGGGATCGCCTGAAAAAGGACGCAGGGCTGGGGCTCCAGCTCGCCCACTTCAGGTGCTCCCGTCGCCGCCTCGTGGAAGGGCCCGTTCGCCTACGAGACAGGCCTCCGTCTCCCCTAGACCCAGGACTCCAACGCTCGACGACGCGGCGATCACCATGCCGGCCACCGTTTCGTCGCCGCCTATACCAGCCACCGTTTCATCGGCCACCGTTTCGTCGCTCCCGACGATGCTGGATCCAGCCCAGATGGAGCTCCTGAAAGGGATGTTTGAGGTCATGGCTCAGACTTTTGCCAGCCAGTTTAAGACCTCCATGCCTGCGGCCTCTGCGGCTCCGGTACCGACCACCGCAAGCCCCAGGGATGTTGGCCCTGCTGTGGCCCCTCCGACCTCCCGAGGGTCGAGTATCCGCTCTGCTGGCCCACCCACATCGTCGCGGGTTGGTCCAGACGTCGATGCGGTGGACTCCCATCCCGCCGGCCCGCCCAGGCCGTACTGGCGCGGTCCCGACGTGGATGTAAGAGTTCCTCCCTCGTCCTCCGATGACTCCAGCACCTCTTCGGAGGAGGACGAGGGAGACGTCGACGCCGAGAGGACGCCGGACCAGGCCATCGGCGCGGTTGACCCACCGCGTGGTGAGGATCAACGCTCGCTTACGGCCATGCTGACACGGCTTGGCACCGCTCTGAACCTGAAGGTGGACCAGCCCCCACTGGAAGGTGAAGACCAAATGACCGCCAAGCTGGACAGACGGGCGGTACGGCCGGTACACATCACCATGCTGCCGTCCATGTTGACGTCGGCGAAGGCGACATGGAGGAAGCCGGTGTCAGCACACTTCGTTTCGCCCAGGCTCGACGGCATGTATAGAGTCCTGGACGAGAACGTCGAGTTCCTGCAGGCGCACCCCCTGCCGAATTCCCTGGTGGTCAAGGCCTTCCAACACAGGACGGCCACCAGCGGGTTCCCGGTGCCTTCGACCCCGGAAGGGAAGAAGCTGGACGTGGTGGGCTGTAAATTCTACGCCACCGGTTCCCTCTTCCTCCGCGCCGCCAACTACTCGGCTGCTATGGGCCTGTACCAGTCTCACCTCTGGGAGCAGGTGAAGACCGAAACGGCGAAGTTGCCCGCCGACGCCCAGAAACGGATCGACGCGCTGGCATCCGAGGGCGATTTCCTGGCGGAGCAACAAATGCGAACAGCCAGGCATATAAATGACTATGCGGCGAAGGACATGTCTTCTGCGATCCTACTCCGTCGCCACGCCTGGCTTAGGGGCACCTCCCTCGATGATGCTATGAAGAAGCTCATCGAGGAGTTTCCCTTCGACGGACAAGGCCTCTTCGGGCAGGACACGGACAAGGTCCTCAATGAGATGTGGCAGACCAACTCCACCGCCAAGTTCCTGGGGCTCACCACGCCGGCTCCGGCTGCCAGGCCGAGATTCCAGCCCTTCACTCGGCGCTACCAGGGAAACCCGCAACAACAGGGTGGTCCCGCGGAACAGCCCAGGTCTGGCTCCTACAAACAGCGGCGCCAGCACAAGCCCCGCTACCAGCCCTACGGACACGGCAAGTGTTCGGACGCTAAGTCCAAGTCGCGCGTTTGAAGCTGCGACGGCCGAGTCTCTCTCGCTCCACATCCCGTACCTCCCCCTCCGGAACTTCCTTCAGATATGGTCAGGCATCACGGACGACCGGTGGGTCTTAAAGATCTTGTCCTCTGGCTACGCCATCGAGTTCGTGCGGGCTCCTCGAGTAGGACGACATCGTCTCACCACCTCGTCCCCCCATTTGGAGGAAGAAATATCAACTCTTCTGTCCAAGGGAGCCATCGAGCGGGTGGCGCCGCCCGACTGGGACAACGGCTTCTACTCGAGGTACTTCGTGGTTCAGAAGAAGGACGGAGGACTCCGCCCGATCCTGGACCTGCGCCTCCTCAACAAGTGCATCCACACCAGGAAGTTCCGGATGGTGACCCTGCAGACCGTCCTTCCCCTCATCAACAAAGGGGACTGGTTCACAGTCATAGACCTCAAGGACGCTTATTTCCATGTCTCCATCCTCGAGGAGCACCGAAGGTTCCTCCGGTTCCGCATCGGCAATTCAGTGTACCAGTACCGATGCCTACCGTTCGGTCTGGCCACGGCACCGCGAGTCTTCACCAAATGCATGGCTCCGGTAGCTGCCTTCCTTTGCCAGCGGGGAATCAGGGTCTTCCCATACATCGACGACTGGCTGATCGTGTCCCCCACCAGTTCGTCAGCCATTCGGGACACGCAATTCACGGTCCACCTCATGGAGAGTCTCGGCCTCAGGATCAACTTCACCAAATCGAAGCTGATCCCCTCTCAACACATCGAGTACATCGGAGCGGTACTCGACTCGCTTGCAACCAGAGCCTTTGCACCCCAGAAACGCTTGCAGGACATCGCGCAGGGGGTGAACGATTTTCGCACCAAACCGTGCGTCCGAGCGGAGAAGGCTCAAAGACTGCTAGGCCTTATGGCCTCAACGACGGCTGTGGTCCCCCACACCAAGTTGAAGTTCCGGTCCCTACAGTCGTGGCTTCTGCACGAGTTCGACGCGCTCCGGGAGAGTCAATCCAAACGGCTAACTCCGTCTCCGGAGCTGAGGGGCCAGCTGCTGTGGTGGACGATGCCACTCAACGTTACAACGGGGAAGAGCTTTTACCCCCCGCAACCCTCGTTGCAAATATTGACCGACGCAAGCAACCTCGGCTGGGGGGCTGCCTGCGGGACTCTCACGGTCAACAACCCTTGGTCGCCTCAGGAGATGGTGCACCACATCATCTACTTGGAGCTACTGGCCATTTGGAAGGCCCTCCGTTCCTTTGAGAGCCTGCTCATGGGCAAGGCAGTCCAAGTGGCATCGGACAACACCACGGCTGTGGCGTATCTGAACAAGCAGGGAGGAACACGGTCCACCACCCTTCTTTACCTCGCTGTGCAACTCTGGGAGTGGTGCCTGGAGAGGCACATCTTCCCGATTGGAGTGCACATTCAGGGCAAGCTGAATGTCCTGGCCGACCATCTCAGCCGCCTCACCTCGACGACCCACGAATGGGAACTGGACGACGAGGTTTTTCACTCGCTTTGCGAGGCCTGGGGGACTCCGAACATCGACCTCTTCGCATCGGAGTCCAACACGAAATGCCACAGGTACTGCTCCAGGGCGGGCATCGGTGTGAACTCCGAGGGCGATGCCTTTATGAAACGGTGGGATCAGGACTCCGACGGCCCAATGGTCACTCTCTACCGTCCTCAACGCGCTCACCAGGACTCCTTTCGAGCCCATGGCTACCGCGGATGCTTGTCTCCTCACTTGGAAGACGGCTTTTCTTGTGGCCATCACATCTGCTCGACGAGCTGGCGAGCTGGTTGCTCTACGGGCAGACGCACCCTTTCTCCAATTCTTCAATGACCGTGTGGTACTCCAAGCGGATATCACCTTCCTCCCCAAGGTGGTCTCCCAGTTTCATATGGCACAGACTATCTCCTTGCCAACATTCATCCAGAACCCCACTAACGCTCAAGAAAGGACTTGGCACACACTGGATGTCAAACGTGCTTTATTGTTTTACACCAGCAGGACAAGGGAGTTCAGGAAGTCGCAATGCCTTTTCGTGGCGTATGGGGGCAAGTCCAAAGGTGAACCCATCTCTGCACAGCGGTTCTCCAAATGGATCACCTCTACCATCTACTTGGCCTACGAGTCGGCATCACTGCCCCCTCCACCGCATGTCAGGGCGCACTCTACCAGAGCGGTTGCAACATCCACGGCTTTTCTGGAGGGCACACCGCTTGAGGACATATGTAAGGCTGCCACCTGGTCCAGACCTTCTACATTTGTCCAGCACTACAGGGTGGACACCAGAGCCACTGCGGACGCCAGGCTCGGCCGTGTCGTCCTCACTCGGGGGCTCTGGGCCCATCGCCTGTGACAGTTCACCCTGCCTGACCAACATCATCTTCATCGTGGGATCATCTCATCCGACTGCCCACCGACCAAGTAAGTGTGAGCTTGCTAATCTCCCATGAGTGTGGATTCACAAACTATACGAAGGAGAAAGTTCGGTTTCACTTGCCAGTGATAACTTTCGTTCTTCGAGTATATAGTTTGTGAATACACACTACCCACCCTGCCTCCCCTCTTGAGCTGCACGGATGAGATCAATTGGTTTATCCTGTGCTTGGCTTAAGTATGGAACTGAGGTAAAATGGCGCGCGGGCGCCTCAGGGTGGGCGGTACGGTGGGCGGTCTTACCGCCAAAACTTTTGACCAATAGCTTTTCAAGCCTCCGATCGGCCGTTCTGCGCAGGCGCATAACCCATGAGTGTGTATTCACAAACTATATACTCGAAGAACTAAAGTTATCACTGGTAAGTGAAACCGAACTAACTATGGAATAAATTCACCAACAGGTGACTTCACTTGGGCAGTTTAAAGTCTGACTTAGACACAAGAGAAGAAGAATATCATGATCAACACTGTTCCAAGGGGAAGCAAATGCTTGCAAGAGAGGAAGTTAATCAGAGATTGTCCCTGTCTATAATTATGTGGATATTTTCAGCATTGAGTCTTTACACCAGGGGTGCCCAAACCTTTCAGGCTGTGGGCCAGTCATGTGGTTCAGCAGGCTGGTCACATGGTTCAGTGGGCCAGTCACAGCGTTCCACCCACCGGAAGCAGAAGTAAAATGCACCTTGCAATATGTGTTTTGCAACAGGATGAGATAGATTTTGGGCTGTCATTTTCTCTGCTTAAACCGGGGTGCCCAAACTATGACCCATGGGCCAGATCTGACCCCTGATGCCAATTCATCTGGCCCGTGCCACCCTCATCACTCCTGGAAGTGGGAGGGCACGTTTTACTTCCGCTTCCAGGGGTGACAAGAGCAGCATGGGCCAGATGAATTGGTATTGGGGGCCGGATCTAGCCCACTGGCCATAATTTGGGCACCACTGCTTTACACCTTACATTTAGAGGTTTATATCCTATTCTGTGGTTTCAATATCCTACTGTTACTATTGACTTGCTCCTTTCCTTTCCACCCCTCATTTTTTTGCCAACAAACTGTACATTTTGAATACTGATATGAAGATACAACATTTTACCTCCATTTTATGCATTTCTCACCTATCATAAAGGACCACAGAACTGAGTAGATTCAGGAACTACAGCCCCGGCAAGTCTGCAGGAATTCCCTGAATACAGCCATCAGTGTTAGAAGAGACACTCTAGTTTGATAGACGTATATTTTTGTCTGTAATACTGTTACCTGAAAAATTGTTACCTTTTAAATTTGGGGGATCGTCCCACAGGCAGGGTTGAATCAGGAACCAAAGACCACATTAGATTGTGGGTTAAAATAAAAAGGAGCTTATTAAATTGAGGTTGAGGTACCATTCAATTGAAAAAAGTCCACCCACAAAATGAGCCCTAACTAAGTTGATGCAGAAGAGAGCTCTAGCTGAAATGAACTAAGTAGCTTTTATACAGTTACAGACTAACCCTAGTGGCTATCTACCTTGAAACAAAGTTTACACAATAAAACAAAACCACCCTCAGCAGGTGGTCAGTACAAAACTGGATAGGTCAATCACAGGTTACAAAGGTAAATATTTATGTAAATAAGGTCAAGTAGTAAAAGATTACAATTTCCAGGAAGATAGAAGGAGGAGATTGGGGATTAAGTAAAACAGGTACAGTATCAAGATGAGCGCAGAAGAATAGATGCCTTTGAAATGTGGTGTTGGAGGAGAGTTTTGAGAGTCCCCTGGACAGCAAGGAGAACAAATAGGTCGATCTTAGAAGAAATCTACCCTGACTGCTCCTTTGAAGGTCAAATAGTGAAGATGAAGTTCTTCGGACACCAAATGAGAAGAGAGGATTCACTTGTGAAAGCCTTGATGCTGGGAAAGGTGGAGGGCAAAAGGAGAAGGGGGCGGCCAAAGATGAGATGGCTAGATGGTATTGTAGACACAATGGGCACTGAGCTGAGTGGGTTGAGGAGGATGGTGGAGGACAGAGGTGCCTGGAGGACAATGGTCCATAGGGTCGCAACGGGTCAGAATTGACTGCGACTGAACAACAACAAAAGCCAATGCTAGAGCTTGGTGTTTGGGCTTGCTACCAATGGTCAAGCCGGAATTGAAGATGTGGTCCAATCAAGATAAAGAGTCTTCTCAGGCATGAGATTTGTACAGCTAATCAGTGGAGCAATTCCATGTTTCACTGGCAAAGTCAGCCCCCAAGCAGGAAAGCCCCATCACTATAGTGTACACATATGCTAATTTCCTAACATCCACTTCCCCAGAAAATAATAAACGCGAGAAGAAAACGCAAATAGAATTAGGCTTTAAGGAAAACAGAATATCAGGAGTGTCTTGAGAAACTTTAGTGATGAATTATCTTCATAGAATACAGAACTTCAGGAATTAAGTGCATGGGAGAGCTTCTTTGACTGAGATACTGCATGCCCAAGTATGGTTTGAGCTTATGAAAAGGAAGTTGAGAGATTCCTGCTTGAATAGACAAGAACTGAACAGTGTAAAATACATGAAAACACTTTTATTAATTTCTTTGACGTCCTAGGTATGAAATAAACACAAATGAAATAAACACAATTGGGAATGAAAAGGGTTAAGTCTGCCATGTCTATAGTCAGTAGCAGCTTGACAGAGGGGGAAAATTATTAGGTTTATTTCTATACCGCCTAATGCTTTTTAAACCAAACCACAATTACTTTAAAATCTCCCAGAGCTTCTTAAAAGGTTAATTTCGCTGCTGTTGAGGCTTGCCTTTAAACAGAAGGAGAGAAGTAGGGAAATCAATTTTCAAATAACCTGGATTTCCAGCCTTAAACCAACCAGGCGAAAGCAAACCTTTTACAGGCTTACTCCCGAGCAGACCACCCTTGACCATGGCCTTTTAAAATAGTGGTTGGAGATCTTTATAAATTTATTTTAAAAAATCAACCCTTGCAGTTATCTACCTGCAAGTGAGTCATGGGTGGATGGGTGTACAGTGTTGTAGCGATGTCTGGCCGCTAGGGCGGCGTTGGTTCCCGGAGGAGATTGATCAATGACAACACGAGGCAACAGGAGCGAGATCAGATCAGTGGTTTATTGGGAAAATACATACACCTTTTATAGATCAGAATGCAGGTAGAAAAAACCATCACCCGAAAGTCAATCACATCACCTATTTACTCAGGTTAATTGGGGAACCTCTCAAAGGGAAGTTAATTAGTGCGGGCAAACATTGACAGAGGAAGCCCTATTGTTTTGGGCTTAGAGGCTGGGTAAATATGGTCGCTATTTGCACCAGGGATTTACGCTAAACCAAGGAGATGAATGTTTGCCTAATTATGTCCAGACGTTGGTGATCTGCTTACCTGGCAGAGCTGTGAGTCAGGTCAATGAATTGGGTGAATCAAACCCTATAATTTATCCACCCCCCTTATAATTTGGCTGCTCGCAGAGCCCACGGGCCAGGGAGCCTTTCTCCCGAAAGTGGCCTCTGCTGGGCCGATCCATGCCCAAGAGGGCACGGGGAAACCATATCTCCCCTTTTAATTTTTCTTAAGAACCTGACTGGCAACTCTGCGTAGGAGCGGGACCAGCTGTTGGTCGGGAGTGACGTCACGGGGTTTCCTTCTTCTGCGGCATCTCAAAATCAGTGAGGGGACACATTGAGCAAAACAGCAGACTGCAATGCCTAGTATGACTACCCCCACCACCACCTTGATTACCGTTTGAAGCCACCCCCATGGAATCCATGACCACATCCATTTCCATAGTGAGCTCCACCAAGCCCCCCATGCAGAGCCCTCTGTGATGCCAGCCACTATGGCGTGAAGATCCGTGAGCTGGCTTTGAATCTTACGAGAGTTGTCCGTAAGGTTAAAGCAGCACATACCGTGAAAAGACTCGCAGCCCAAGTGGTGCAACAATAGGAGGTAGTCGATAGCCGCTCGATTATCGAGAATGGCATGGCGAAGTTCCGCCTGCTCCTGATTGAGGAGTGCTATCGCTGAGGAGGTATGGTTGATGGCCTTTGCTAGACCGCAAGCCCAGCGACCAATCCTTTTTGCGTTGCCGACGGCTAAGCCTGGCACGCCAAAGATGCTGACCGCCAAGGAGAGATACTCGGCAGGTCTCATTACCCTAAAGCTGCTTTCACATGAGCTGTCTAACAGAGTGGTGCGAGTGTGCCGTATGAGTGAGGGAACATTAGAAACATTGGAAACATTGGGAACACTAGGGCTTGGGGCAATCATATCCTTAGTGGGGAGCAAGAGTGTCAACCGACTTATACAACATATAGAGTCTGTAATATTAGCAGGAATATAGTTAAACGTATACTGGTTACAAGTGAAAAACCATCCAGATGGTAGGGTGATATGTGCATATGCTGTGCCACGTGGCACCGGGTTACTGCAAGTCCAATTGCCACTGCCTACATCGAGGCATCGGCGCCGGGTTCGGCCGAGTCCGGAGCAACCGTAGATTCGGCCACAGGTAGAGTTCGGGCTGACCGCCACTCGAGGAGTGTGGAGAGTGGCCGCATCAGCCGGTAAGGTCATGGTTAGCCGCATCTCCCAACGAGCATATTCCGAGGAAGCTGTCGGGATGTACGGGCTGAAGAATCGCTTCACCAGCCAGTCCCCGTCCCGGGGGTGTGCGCCTGGAGAATGGCACACCGGGATAAGGCAGGTGCTGAGGATTGAAGCAGAACCGACGTCCTGCCTGAGGCAAAAATCGGACTGGTTGACAAGGCTTGCCAACCTTTCCCAAATGTTGTACTGCATGCGGGCAGAAAGGTCTCCGCCAGGCATCAAATCGCTGGCCTCCAAAGAGGCGGCCTGAACGCCTCCCCCCGAAAGCAGGGTGAGGGTCAGGATGATGGCAAGTGCCAGGGTGTTGGCATGAATCTGGGCAAAGACTGCAGCTGTGAGGTTCTCCGGCGTTGGCTCCTTCCTCTCGCGCCGGACGGTGTCCTTGGCATCACGGCAAAGGATCTTGACCATCCCCCAGGTGATCCTCGGTGCTGCCGTTGGTGGCCGTCTCCTCCGGCGGGTTCTCTCGGTCAGAGTGAGGTCCTCCATCTCCGGGATCGGGATCGGGTCGGTCTGGTTCCACGCCATGTGGTTCCAAGTAGGGTTTGACACACCGAGCTGGAATCCAAACGACACCTGTAGGAGACATAACTGCAGCATACCCTCTCCCCCAGGTTATGAGCGGCACCGGGCCCCTCCAGGAAGGGTCCGGTGGCACTCGGTACCGGACCATAGGTCGCGGGAGAGCTTCCGAATGGTGGAAATGCCTCTCCTGCGGCGTACAATCCGAAAAAACATTAAGGTGATTGTAAGTGAACAATACCTTATTCAAGCAAAACTGTGCCTGTCCCTGTGATTTGGGGAGGGCTGGTGGCTCCCCCCTTTCTGTTTGTTTGTCAATGTAGGACTTTAGCGTCCGATTGACCCGCTCTACAATCGCCTGCCCTTGTGGATTGTAGGGAATTCCAAATGTATGTTTGATGTCCCATGTGGTCATGAAGGCGGCCAACTGCCTGGAGCAGTAGGACGGGGCGTTATCCGTTTTCACGTGCCGCGGCTTGCCCATCGCCGCGATGCAGGAAAGGAGGTGCTGCTCCACGTGGGAGGCAGTCTCCCCTTTCTGCGCCGTGGCCCAAACGAACTGGGAAAAAGTGTCAATGCAGACGTGCATGTACTGCCATCTGCCAAATTGCGGCACATGCGTGACATCCATCTGACACACCTGATTGGCCTCTGTCCCCCGTGGGTTGACCCCCCACGAGGCCCCCCCCCCCCCCGGCGCCCCTGCACAATGCTGACAAGAGCGGACTATGCCCTGGGCTTGAGAAAGTGGCAGATTGAACTGTCTTGCGAGAGCTTTGGCATTTTGGTGAAAGAAGGCATGACTTTGGATTGGAGTAGTAAAAACTCCCAAAACTGATCGTTGCTGAATTTCCTTTGCGGCCGCGTCCGCTCTGCTATTGCCCGCAGAAATCGGACCCGGTAGGTCTTGGTGACTTCGGATGTGGGCAATATAGAGCGGCTCCGTGCGGTTTCGCAAATGAAATTGAGCGGTGAGAAACAGACTAAGCAAATTTTTGTCTATCGCGGGAGTGATGTAAGCTCCCGGTAGACTGTGAAGTAAATTCCTAACATACAGGCTGTCAGTTATGATATTTAAACGCTCCTGGGCGAAGGTGCGCAAGGCAAGGTTCATGGCTGCCAACTCTGCCCACTGAGCGGACTTCTGTGGAAGAGTTAACAGCGTGCGCCAAGCCCCACCCTCCTGCCAGGTCAGAACACCATATGTGCATCCCCCATCAGTAAAAACTGTCTTGGCCCCCTGGAGTGGGACCAGCGAAAGCAATTCGAACAAGCTGACTGTTCCTGTTTGAAGCGAGACAAGTCTGGGGTCTTTAGGCAAATGGTATGCTAAACTTCCAGTGAAACCTTCCAAAGCTATCGGAAGCGAGTCACCTAGCTGCATTAACTGATGGATTTGTTCCTTGGTGAACGGAACCACAATTTTGGCCAAATCATTTCCTGAGATGTCCCTAGCTCTCAGCCTGCCGCGGTAAACCACCGCGGAAACTAGCTCCTGGGGCGGAACGATGTTCCATGAAGAAGTGTTAGGCAAATACACCCACTCCACAATTTTCGCTCCCTTCTCTGAGTCTACTCCTAACGCCCCAGTGAACATGGATCCCGACCGTACGATGTACAAATTCAGGATCGGGGCATACGGCCCCTGGGCGATTCTATCCACCCACCTCTGGCTGAGAACTTGGTTCACTTTCTCGAGCGCCAAGCGCGCGTCTCGAGAAATCTTTATCCGGTCTGCCGGCTGCTAGCCTAAGGTTAGCAGCGAGAAGAGCGGTTTTAGAAGATCCGTATCCAATCGGAAGTACGGTCTGGCCCAATTGATGTTTCCCAAAACTTGCTGCAACTCTACGAGGGTAACTGAATCCTGTAAATTTATCTGAGGCAAAACTGGTGCGGCAAAAGAACGGAGAAGCCGATGACCCAAGTATGAGAAGGGCTCGGTCTTCTGCACCTTTTCCGGGGCAATGAGTAAACCTTGGTCCCCCAGGCTGGCCTGGAGGTCTGAAAACATTTTGCTGCCGAGTTGCGGCAATGCTACTAAAATATCATCCATAAAGTGACAAACAATAGCTTTAGGGTAAAGGCTTCGGAACTTTGCCAGTGCGTCGTGAACATATATTTGGCACAAGGTGGGCGAATTGAGCATGCCCTGTGGCAAATATTTCCACGCGTAACGCTGCGTGGGCTCGCTGTGGTTCACGACCGGCACTGTAAAGGCAAACCTTTCCCGGTCCCTGGGGTCTAAGGGGATTGTATAGAAGCAATCCTTGAGATCTACGACTAGAATCTCCCACCCCTCGGGAATCATATTAGGATTTGGGATGCCGCACTGAAGCGGACCCATCGGCTGAATGCATTTATTGATCTCTCTGAGATCGTGGAGGAGTCGCCACTTCCCCGACTTTTTCTTAATAACAAAAATTGGCGAATTCCAAGGACTTGTGGACTGTTCTATATGTCCTGCGTCTAGCTGTTCCTTAACTAGCTGCTTGAGGGCAACCAATTTCTCTCCCACTACCGGCCATTGTTCTACCCAGACCGGAGTATCGGTGAGCCATTTAAGTGGCAACGCCATTACCCGAAGGTAAGGGTGGCACCGTACTGCTGTAGAATGTCTCGCCCCCAAAGATTGACGTGCGGCCGAATCACCGCCGTGCCGTCAGCCCTTGGGATTGTGACTTCTACCCACTCTCGGCTTCTAAACGCTTCCTGAACACCGCCTACCCCCCACACATCGGAGACCGGCTCAATGGCCCACTCCCTCGGCCACTGGCTTCTGCTTATCACACTCACATCTGCTCCGGTATCGAGTAATCCTGAGAATGCTCTTTTGTTCAAAAATACCTCGATAACGGGGCGCTGCTTCCACTCAATGTTGGTCTCCACTGTCGCTAAGACCTGGTATCCTTGCACTGCCTCACTCGCGCTCAAGCGGTCTGCTGAACCGGACTCTGAGCTGTCACTGAGCCTTCTCTGGCTGCCTGCTGGCGAGTGACAAGGGACCATGATCAGTTGCGCTAGGGTGTCTCCCTTGTGGATTGTTTGGGGCAGGTGTGTCCAAAGCTGGACCTGGAGAACGCCTGAAAAATTCGAGTCAATGACTCCTGGAATTATAAAAATTCCACGTGCTCCAGCTATACTACGGGGCAAAACTAAACCTATAAAGCCTCTGGGTAGGGGTCCCATATACTGAGAATCGACTAGATAGACTGTGCCTGGCAGATCGCATGTAACGTCCGCCTGGCAAGCCAAATCTAGCCCTGTGCTACCCTTGGGGCTGGCCTGTGCCCTCGCAGTGCCTGGAATGTGCCTGGGACCTAGTCTAATTCTGGGGAGTTCTGGATCTGGGGGAAGGAAGCCTCTGTTTGGACTGGGGCCAGAGACATGCCCGTGCTCCGGTTTCCCGAATTCTGGCAATATCTGGCCCAATGATAGCCTTTCTTGCACTTCGGACAGAGGGTGTTCGGAGCCTTGGGACGGCCGGACTTTTGTCCGCCTCCCTTGGACCGGCACTCCCTAGCGAAGTGGCCGATCTTGCCACAATTGTGACATGCTCCCTTGCTCTTACCATTAGGTCTTTTCCCTCCTTGCACCGCTGCCGCTAGCAGACCCATCTTATAGGATTCTGTGCCAACGTCGGCGCAAGCTCTAATGATGTCCGATAGGGTCAAGTCAGGACGATTGCCTAGGGACTGCAAGATTCTACGGCAGTCTAAGTTGGCATTGTCCTTGGCTAACTTAATCATGAGCTCTTCCTGGGCTTGCTCATTATCAATCTGCCTGCTAATTGCTTCTTCCAGGCGATTGATGAAGTCCATGTAGGGCTCCTGGGCTCCCTGCTTAATGGAGGTGTAATTTTTAGCCGCTTTGCCAGTGGCTGGGACCTTAAAGTAAGCCCTAAAGGCTGCCTCGGCTGACATCTCAAGAGTGGTGAGGGGCAGGTTGATCTGAGCGTTGATTGACTCGAAGGCACCTGAACCATACAACTGGTCAGGGATTACCGGGCCTCCCATACTGGCAGCTCGAGTTTGAGCCTCTAGGCGAAACTCGCTGTCCCAAATCATGTACTGGCTGGGGGTAAGCATCATCCTCATGACGGCTTTCCAATCATGAGGAATCCACATGGTGGTCTCGCACACTTGCTGAAGCGTGCCCCTAGTAAAACGACTTTGGAGCCCTGTTTCTGCAATGGCCTTCCGCATAGCCATGAGAAGCTTATACGGAACTGGGGAATGAACAATCTGCTGTGCGCCCGTGAGCGCGTCCATCTCCATGCGGATTGGACATATCTGCCTGAGCTCAGCTAGCTCTTCTACTGGCAGATCCCCCTTTCTAAGCTCTTCTTCAGCTGTACGCTGAAGGGCACTTTTGGTAACTAGGGAAGCCGAAGCTGTCAGAGAAGCGCCTGCGTTTCTCATTCCTTGCATTCCTTCGGTGACGTCTGCAGCTGTCACCGCGGGAAGGCTCCCTACGCTACTCTGCTGGTACTTGAATGTCGGATAGAGCGAGGTGGGCGCAGTCGGTTCGACTGGCTGAACTGATGACTTATTTAACGGGGGTTCTCCTGCTTCTATCCGGACTGGTTCGATCTCAGCCAAGAGTCTCCTACACTTCCTCCATGTGCTAACTATCCCTCCTGGGGCTTTCGGGGGTTGCTGAATGCAGTCTCCTATCTGATCCCAGAGCGGTAGGGTAAAGCAGGCAGTGTTCCCTAAGGTACGCCAAAAGTCTCGCTAGCTCCCTGCTGTGAAAGCGTAACTGAAATACCCTGGCCAGGATCTTAAACTCTTCCTCACGAGTTTTTTGGCTAGCGGACGGACTTGGTCTGTGAGAACAAGTCCCCATATTACCTGCGAGTGGTCCTCTGACGTTTCCTCCTCGGGACGGGTCGACGCGTCTTGGGGCAAGGTAACAGGTCTTGGCGACGATCGTCTGGGTAGAGCTCGGAGCGTGGCCTCCTGCCACGGGCCCTCGGCGGCCTCTGCGCTGTCAGGGGCTCACAGCTGCCCTGAGCGGAACGCGTTTCTCCCTTTAGTGCAAGTCTCCCCGAAAGCCGGGAGCGAGGTGTAGGAATGTCTCTCTGGAATGCCTCGCCGCAGGCCACTTCCCCGATCGGCTGGCTGCCGGTCGGAGCGCCGTGCTGTCCTCCAGGATGACGGGTCGCGGTTCAAGCGTAGAACCGGACCGCGTGGATCGCTACTCACGAGTAGACCTCTCCGGGGTCTCTTACTCACGAGTAGAATCACGTCGGGGTCACCAGATGTAGCGATGTCTGGCCGCTAGGGCGGCGTTGGTTCCCGGAGGAGACTGATCAATGACAACACGAGGCAACAGGAGCGAGATCAGATCAGTGGTTTATTGGGAAAATACATACACCTTTTATAGATCAGAAGGCAGGTAGAAAAAACCATCACCCGAAAGTTAATCACATCACCTATTTACTCAGGTTAATTGGGGAACCTCTCAAAGGGAAGTTAATTAGTGCGGGCAAACATTGACAGAGGAAGCCCTATTGTTTTGGGCTTAGAGGCTGGGTAAATATGGTCGCTATTTGCACCAGGGATTTACGCTAAACCAAGGAGATGAATGTTTGCCTAATTATGTCCAGACGTTGGTGATCTGCTTACCTGGCAGAGCTGTGAGTCAGGTCAATGAATTGGGTGAATCAAACCCTATAATTTATCCACCCCCCTTATAATTTGGCTGCTCGCAGAGCCCACGGGCCAGGGAGCCTTTCTCCCGAAAGTGGCCTCTGCTGGGCCGATCCATGCCCAAGAGGGCACGGGGAAACCATACAGTGTGGTGCTTGTGAACATGTAAGCCTAGTGGGTATAGTCGGAAGGGAATGGAAAAAGTAATTTTTATTGAAAATCAGGTATGAAAAAATAATAAATGAAAATAAGGAGGGAGCAGTTTCCAGATTTGGGGTAACAATACAAAGCTTTTTAAAATCTAAATCTTTTGGGATAATTGTGGTCATGCATGTGCTTAACTGGGTAACAGTGGGAGAGGGCTTTACAGCTTAATGTGATTGTAATGTGCCACTAAATTGATTGGTAAAGTTCTTTTCCCATTTCTGGCATTTAAGGCAGTATCACATCAGGTATAAATTATTCCTTGTGCTATTCTTGTGTGTGTATGTGTGTGTGGGGAGGGAGGGGTTCATCTTAGCCTTCTAGCTAGTTGATGTTTCTTTCTCTTCTTTCCCTGTCTTCTGACCAAACAAACAAGCATGACAGTTCCCTCCATATTCTAGAGCAGGAGTTCTCAACCTTTTAAAGCCAGGGGCCTGGTAATGCTCCCCCAGACAGCTTCAGGGACTGGACAGCCATTTTGCCCTTCCTCCACCACATAGCACTTCTTGGTGTGGTGGAGGCATGAAATGGTGCCATGGGCCAAATCCGGCACGTGGGCCGCAGTTTGAGAATCCCTGTTCTAGAGACTCAACTTTCCAATTTTATTCTACTGACGTTAACTACGTTAGCATTTGTTGCTGTTAATTATTAATAAATATTCCCAAACCAAACTGACTGTACTTGCTAAAAATATTCTGGATTACCTAATGCTTTAGCCCAGACTTTTGCAATGTTTTCCCACCAGGGGCCGGACCTGTCCCCAACATTCCCTTTTGTTGTTGTTCAGTTGCACAGTCGATTCCGACCCTTTGCGACCCCATGGACCATTTTCCTCCAGGCACTTCTGTCCTCCACCATCCTCCTCAGCCCACCCAGCTCTGTGCCCATGGTGTCCACAATACCATCTATCCATCTCATCTTTGGATGCCCCCTTCTTCTCTTGCCCTCCACCTTTCCCAGCATCAAGGCCTTCTCAAGTGAGTCCTCCCTTCTCATTTGATGTCCAAAGTACTTTAGCTTCATCTTTACTATTTGTCCCTCCAATGAACAGTCAGGGTTGATTTCTTCCAGTATTGAACTCCCTGCCAGGGGGCAAAGGCGTGGCTACTCCCTGGACTTACATTTTTGACATCATCGGTGATGCCAGTGGTGCCATTTTCACAGCTTTTTCCATAGCCTCTGCCACTTCCCAGGGCAGCAGGAGGCTTTTCGGAGCAATTTTGCTCTGTTCAGATAATTTTGTGACCCTTCCCCATTTCATTTCAGCTGCTTGAATGTGCTGCTGGGCAACTTCCTGCTTCCGTGCTAGGAACCAAACCAGTGATGCAAGCTCCACCAGGCACCGGAGGTTGCCCAGCATCGTGTTCAAGCAGCTGAAACAAAGTGGGGACAGGTCAGAAAATTATCCTAATGGAGCAAAATTGCTCCGAAAAGCCTCCCACCACCCTGGGAAGGAGCAGAGGCTGTGAAAAAAGCCGTGAAAACAGTGCCATCGCCGCCACCACCACTGTTGTAAGTGATGCAATGTTGACGTCCGGGGGCGGGGGTGGATGGAGGCAGATCTAGAGGTGCCTGGGTGGCCACCATGGGCCAGATTAGGCCCACAGGCTGGGGGTTGTGAACGCCTGCTTTCGCCCTTGTAGTATTCAGTCTCATACAAAAGAACAGAAGCTCAATAATAAGATAATTCTAAATTGACTTTCCAATTCTCCTGTTATAATCTCTATGGTTTGTAACATATTGATAGGTTTATATCAAAAAGAGTGGGTTATCATTCTGTGTCTGTGATGGCCCTGGACCCTGAATTCAGGGAGGAGGACTCTCTGTCAACTTCCCAGCCTGCTGTCAGTTTAGAACTGTCTGTTTATGACCAAGCTGATCAAATTGACCAGGAAATGACAGCAGCTCAGCCAGTCCATGCTGAGGCTCCAAATGTCAGTGAGCAGGAGGCAGAGCCAAATACTAAAGAGAGATGTCACCGGCAGCTGAGAAATGAGCTATACCTGCTCCACCTATAGCTGTGAGTCCAGAGCTTCAGGACTTTTAAGGAACTGCCCATGCCAGCCAAGACTTTTGTTGGAACAAGAATTGCTCTCCTGACTGCATTTCTCTGCTCTATATATTCTGCCTGTTTGACAAACCTGGACCCTCAGCCTACATTCTGATGACACCTTTGGATTCTCGGGATTCTTGTTAGGTAACTCTGGACTTAGCCTGCAAACTTACTACACTCTTGGATCTCCCTTAGGACCTTGTTGAACCAACAATCAGTAACTGAACTTGGCTTTCATCTGACCTACATAAGAACAGCCTTGCTGGAACAGGCCACAGCCCATCCAGTCCAGCATTCTGTCTCACACAGTGGCTCACCATTTCCTTCAGGGTATTCCTAAGCAGATGCCTTCACCTGCTTAGGATTCCCTGGAAATGGCATTGAGAGATATCCTGCCTATCTCTCCAACCCGGAGGTTGTCCTTAGGTATCCATAATTATAGCTATTGATACCCTTGTCCTCCATGAACTTGTCTAATCCTTTCTGAAAGCTGTCAAGACTGACAGCTGTCACCACTTCTTCTGGCAGGGAGTTCCATAGACCAGTAATCCTCTGGGTGAAAAAGTACTTTCTCTTATTTGTTTGAGAACTAGTACCCAAAAGTTTCATGGAGTGTCCCCTAGTTCTAGTGTTGTGCGATAGGGAAAACAGTTTTTCCTTACTTTGTCCACACCGTGCATGATTTTATAAATTTCAATCAGGTCACCTCTTAGACGCCATCATTCAAGAGTGAAGAGGCCCAACCGTTGTAACCTCAGATGGTAAGGAAGGTGTTCCATTCCCCTAATCATTCTGGTTGCCCTCCTCTGCACTTTTCCCAGCTCCATAATATCCTTCTGGAGGTATGGTGACCAGAACTGTACACAGTATTCCAGATGGGGCATCACCATAGATTTATAAAGAGGCAAAATGACACTTGCTGACTTATTTTCTATACCAGTGATGGGCAGTCTTGGCCCTCCAGCTGTTCTTGAACTTCAATTCCCAGATGCCCTGATCAGCAGGAGTGCTGATTTCGGCTTCTGGGAATTGAAGTTCAAGAACACCTGGAGGGCCAAGACTGCCCATCACTCTAATCTATACCCTTCCTAATGATCCCTAGCATTGAGTTTGCTTTTTTCACTGCTGAGGCACACTGGGTTGACACCTTCATTGAGCTGTCCACCAGGACACCAAGGTCCCTTTCCTGGTTTGTCGCAGAGAGTTCAGACTCCATCAGTTTATAAATGTAATTGGGGTTTTTTGCCCCAACGTGCATCACTCTGCACTTACTAGTGTTGAAGCTCATTTGCCTCTGTTTTGCCCACTCCCCCAGTGTCAAGAGATCTCTCTGGAGCTCCTCACAATCTCTCACAGTTTTCACTACCCTGTTTAATTTAGTGTCATCAGCAAATTTGGCTACCTTGCTATTTACTCCTACTTCTAGATCATTTATGAAGAGGTTGAAAAGCAGGGGTCCCAGTACTGAACCTTGGGGGACCCCACTCTTTACTTCCCTCCACTTGGAGAAGTGTCCATTTAGTGCTACCCTCTGTTTCCTGTCCCTTAGCCAGTTGCTGATCCAGGACAAGACCTGTCCCTTTATTCCATGACTGGCAAGTTTATTCAAGAGCCTTTGGTGCGGGACCTACCCTTCTGCTTCTCCCTTCCTTGCTCCTTCTGTGCAGTAAGCCTGCTCTGTATTGCTAGCAGCGGAGGGTAGCTTAACAGTGTCCAATATGGACAAATGTTTCTTTTTAAAGGAGTGAAAATTCTGTTATGAGATAAATAATGTTTAACTATTTGTTCTTTGATGGTGTATATTAGAAAATGGTGTTCTCTAGCTCTTGGATAAAACGTTAGAAAATAGCCAAAAGAAGCGTAAGGGAGTAGAAGAGATAAAGGTATAGTCCAAAGTAACTTTTGACACTTTTAAAAATAAATGCATCTTGATTTGTGTGAGGATTCTGAATGGATGGTTCCTTTCCCCCCATTATTTAGGCAAGACAAGCAGAAGCAGTAAGCAAGAGACAAGAAGAGAGAAACAAAGCTTTTATTCCGCCCAAGGAAAAGTCTGCTATAAAACCAAAAAAAGGTAACATTCGTAATCTTTGTTCCTGAATTAAGTCACTAGCTTTCAAAATGTGTTAGAGGAAAAAGCCCTAATGTTGTGAATGTTAATAAAATCCTTCCTCTTTGTATATTGAATTCTGCCTGTATTAACCTGAAATATAACTCCTAAATGTAAAGAGGATGAGATGTCCTAATGTACGAAACTGGCTTTCCTGAAATACTGAGACTGGTACACAATATTTAATTAAAAAATGAGGTAACATTAATACAAAGTGCAGCCAAAGCACGACATCTCTATCCGTTACAGAGAAGATAGGTTTATATCAAGCTACATTTCAAGGCAATTGGATTTCTGGTTGTGGTGGGATTGTTCTGAGCAGAAATGTATGTATGGAATTATTTGGTTGGCAGAAAAGGAAGCTGTGTTAAATCTTTTAATTGATTTAAATGCTATATTCTCTCTGTGTGTTAAAACTCAGATGCACTTCTCTGGCTTACTCAAACTTTTCATGCAAGCAATAGCATTCCAAGCACTCTTGGATTGGGTGTGTGCAATGTTATGGATCAGAACAGAAAACAGGCAGTTTGATTATAGCTTCCGTTATATCTGACATTGTCTCTTCTATATAGGGTACATCAGGGGTGCCCAAACATTTCCTGACAGGGCCTGACCATGCCCGCTCAGACAGATGAGTGGGCCAGTCATGGGGTTCCTCCCGTGGCAGTGCTGCATGAATTTATTGCACGTTTGCAGTCATTTTTGCCGCCTCTGCTACTTCTCATGGCTGCAAGAGTGAGGGTGGCACATTTTTGCTGCATTTTTGGAATTTCTGGCTGCATTTTTGCAGCATTTCAGTGTATTTTTGGGCTGATTTCATGACTTCTATTTGCAACAGGTCACTTCTGGTGTTGTCGGCAATCCTGCCCGTGGGCTGTAGTTTGGGCACCCCTGGTATACATGGTAGCTGGAGTCTAACATCCATTGGAGGTCTGCAAGTTGCTAACTCCTATCAATCAGAATACAGTAGAACCTCAGATAAAGTCCAAACTCCATTCCACAAATTTGGACTTTATCCGATTTTTGGACTTTATCCAAATCAAATGGGCGATGCATCGGATAATGTCCAAAAAATGGACTTTATCCAAGGTTCCTATACCAAATACCTCGGATAACATCAAATTTTAGTGGTTTTGGACATTATGTGATGCATCACGTGTGCATGTAAACCGTGACTTTATCCGAATCAGACTTTCTCCGAGGTACCACTGTATTGACTTATATGTAGCACTAAGCTGCCAAGGGTTTTTGTTGGCATGTTTGGTTTCATATTTAAGTTGGCCCTGATCGAGATGCATGAAATTTGTGTGTGTCTCTTGTGTATGACATGATAATTGGCAGATACAGCCTTCATTAATGTCTCTTGCCTTGTAGCTCCTGCTGAAACAAAAATTGACATCAAAGGTATTAAATAAAAGGTTAAGAAGGCAAAGAAGAAGAAGTTAGGAGCACTTCTAGTGGAAGAAGTTAAGTTAAAAATTGCAGCAGCTGAAAAGAAAAAGAAGAAAGTTTCTGTAAAGTTGTAGTGCCTTGTTTTTCCAAGGAGGTGAGCAGAAAATTCTATGTTTAAAACAAACTTTATTTACATGTTGCCCGTTAAAGCTGCAATTTCTGAAATTAAAATGACAGCAGTTTCAAGATTTGAAACTGGCAGTTTGTTCTGTTATGTTCCAAAAAAGGAAGGGGGGGGGGAGAGATTTCAGATGTGCAGCATCCCTGCGAGGCACTGTATGCACTACAGCATCTCTGCGAGTAAGTGGATAACTTAACACTGTTTACACAAACATTTCTAGCATAAAGAGGGTTTTGTACAGGATGTGGATATTGTCAACAGAAATGGGATATTATCAGTAATCTTATTATTATTTGGCATTTGCTCAAGAGCGCCACAGTGATAAGCTTTCAAGAGCTATACAATTCTGTGGATTGAGGACAATTTCCCAAAAATGTTTGTAAATTGGTTTGTATTTTGAGTCTAGATTACATAAACTATTTTTATATAAATATTGCTATTGCCGAATGTTGTTTTTTGTCTGTCTGAAACATATTTATTTAACAAATGCACTTTCCAAATTCTGACTAACTTTGAGCAGTAAATTACACTGTATGCACTACAGTAAGATGAAGAGGACCAGTATAAATTAAAGACCTTAAGTTTTTGTTTGCTCAAGCAAAAATAGCATTTATTAACATTTTGTGGAAAGATACAATGAGCTCATATCTGTGTAAATTTATAACAGAAGAACAGCTGTAAAACATACTGAAGGAATGCTGATATCTTGACATTTAACCAGTTAATAACATATGGCAGTGTAACTCTTTTACTTTTACTTGAAACTATTTAGTTCCCATTTTGGGATAATGCTACTAAACAGAAGTACTACAGATGTCATTAAAAGTAAAAATGGGTTTATGTAGTACTGCTCACAGGAAGCGGCAACATCTGTAAATAAAATAGACATGTTATTTGCAGCTGGAACCCTGTTAATAATAGATCTCTACAACTCTATCGTAAGAGTGATTATATGTTAGCCATATAACTAAAGAACTGATCTGATCTCCCAGACAAAACAAGTTCCCAAATCTTGAATAAGGTGTGTTCCCGCATATGACTCTATATGACTTTGGTCCGAATCTTACTACTAACACCATGTAACTGGCATAAATCTTGATGGCAAATAAGTAAATAAGTAAATAAATCATCTGTTAAATAAGATTTACGGCCCCTGCCTACCATAAAAATGTAACAGAATTTGGCCATTGTTAATTCTCCTGCAAAAACTTAAAATCCCTTAGAGTGCTGATACTTGGAGTTAACAACTAGCACAGGGGTGCACAAACTACGGCCCGTAAGCTGGATCCAGCTCCCGATGACAATTCATCCAGCCCGTGCTGCCCTCGTTGCTCCCAGAAGCAGAAATAAAATGCATTCATATGTCTGCTTCTGCTTCCGGTAGCGACAAGGGCAGTTTGGGCTGGATGAATTGGCATCATGGGCCAGAGCTGGCCTGCAGGCCATAGTTTGGGCAACCTTGGTTTCAGCAGAGAAAATGGCAACCTAAAATCTTTCTCATCCTGTTGCAACACACAGATTGCAAAGTGTGTTTTATTTCTGCTTCCAGTGGGAGGAGCCACATGACCGGCCCACTGAACCATGTGACTGGCCTGCAGCCCGAAAAGTTTGGCCACCCCTGACCTAGCATGTCAAGCCTCTTGTATTCCTGTTGTTGCTTTGGGTTTTGCACTTAAATTCCCAGAAGCCTAAGTCAGTACATTGGCTGATCAGTGCTTTGGGGAAATGACTTCGGCTTCTGGGAATTGAAGTCCAAAACCCAAATGTTGGGAAACACTGCTCTAGAGTATGCACATATGGCTGGTGTATTCCTATCCCTGCATCCCAAATCTGGCCGCTATTGAAAACATCCCCTTCCCCTTCAGGATTTGGGAAGGTTAAGTGTGACGTGTTGGAGAGAAGTATAATAAGTCCATTCTGATAGATAAATATGCAGGAGACCCTGCATAACTAATCAGAAATTGATTCTGAAATATGTACATGCAGAAGATTGACTATCTTCTTAATCTAGTTTCCAGCAGAATTGCACACAGTTGGGAATACATCAAGAGATGAAATAAATTGCAGCAGAGTGTGGTTAGTTCATACTGCTATGGTTACATGCCAGACTCATACCAGGGCCCCATTTTATAGTTTCTACCTAAGTCTGGCTTGTAGCCAAAACAGTATTTAAAATCGTAGTGTTACAGGTACAAAAATTAATGGTAGGTGTTATGTACTGAATAGAATGTGACAAGTACTCTTTAACTGATTGTATCCGGCAATTGTATCCATTGTAAATAATCAGAGACACATTGTAGCAAGCTGTTAAGGATGCTACTGCCAGTGGCAGTAGCAGTATCCAGCTCACATGATATAGATTCCCCTGAATACCTGAAGAGCGGGAAACCTTCCCAACACACCGCACCTGGAGAAGATGGGTGTGACGATCCATGATGTCACGCGGATAGTAACCAATGAACTATCACCCGGGTTATTCAAAATGTACAGTGTGCTATAAATAGAGCTGTTTGGTCCACCATTACCTCATCTTCACTCTGACTACCATGCAATATAGTTGTGTTTTAGCCCTTACTGTGGCTCCTTCTTTGTCTTCCGTGCAAGACACAAAAGTAGGTAATCATCCAAAGCAACACATTTCCCTCAGGAGGAAATGCCAGCCTTTTAAATGCTGTCAGAAAATTTGAGGAACTGCTATGAAAGGATAAGAGAGCTATAGTATAGTTGCCACCACTGAAGGCGGCTTGAAAACTTTCTACCCCCTCCCTGCAACCGCAGTCCTCCTTGCTCAACAATCGGCTTTATAGAGCAGGGATTCTCAACCTGCGGCCCATGGCACCCTTTCATGTGGCCCCTCCACTGCCTCAACCATACCAATAAGTGCCATGTGGTGGAAGAAGGGCAAAATGGCCGTCTGGCCCCTGAAGCTCTCTGAAGGAGCGTGACCTGGCCTCCGGTTTAAAAAGATTGAGAACTCCTGCAGTAGAGTTTCTTAGTTGTGTAAATTAGTTTTTGGGAAATTGGATAGATGACAGGGAGAGAAGCTGCCCTAGTTCTTATCAATCCTGACAGTTCAAAGCCGTCATTATACCATTTGCACCTTTGTATAATATATTGCTTAGCAGTTTATCAGTTAATCTATGTTTTAAATGGTTTATTGAATAACATGACAAGGTAGTGAGACAAAAGTATATATTACTAGCATATTTTGCCCATCTGTGCCGGGCTTTAAAAAATTGTGTTGGATAGTAAAGGGTTTCATTTTTTTTCTTGAACCAATGGTGCTGGGCTGTTTTAAATTGTGTTGTAAGGTTTTGTGATTTTTTTGCTTCGAGGCGCTGCGTCCGCCTGTGGCGGACTTGCGCTCCCAGTGGGGTTTTTTTGGGCTTTTTTTTTTTTTGCGTGCCGGCTTCCTCAGTGTTGGGCTCTTTAAATTGGTTTTTGAAGGATTTTGTTTTCTGTTTATGCAAATTTTATTTTTATTTAATTTATTTAATTTAATATTATTTAGTTTAAATTTTAATTTTGGTTTTTTAAATTTTTATTTTTACGCATTTTTATTTTTTGTTTTGGTTTTTTTGAGTGAAAAGTGATTTCTGGTTTTTGAGATTAGTGTGATTATTTTTGAATGTTTTTATAACTTACTAGCATAGTTTGCCCGGCGTTGCCGGGCTTTTTTCCCCCTGTGCTTTATATAAAACAATGAATGCTTTGTTGTTTTTTGTAAATTTTTTATTTTTTTAACTTTGTAAAGTTTTATAGGTTGGTTTTATAGGTTAAGATCAGCATTTTTTGTCCTGCCGGGCAGGTATAACATGTGTGCTTGTGGTTGGGGTGGTTTTGAGGGGTAGACATACACACAATATAAGCATACATGCAACACAACCACACACGCGCACACAATACACACACACACAACACATACACACACACACAAAATACACACACAGCACACACAACACAACCACACACTCATTCAATACACACATACAGCACACACAATATAACCACACACTCATTCAATACACAAATACAAAACAATCACACACACAACCACACACACACACAACACACACACAACACACACACAACACACACACAACACAAAAACACACACTCACTCAATACACACACAACAACACACACAATACACACAGCACACACAACATAACCACACACACACACTCAATACACACACACAACACAACCACACAAACAACACAAACAACACAACTACACACAACACATCCACACAAACAACACAACCACCCACACAACACACCCACCCACACAACACAAACACACCCACACACAATACACACACACATGCCATAGCTCCATGGGGAGAGGACGGGCTCTTCCTCCCCCCCCCGAAGCCTTGGTGAGCGCACACACACACACACACACACACACACACACACACACACACACACACACACACACACACACACACACACACACACACACACACACACACACACACACACACACACACACACACACACACCGAAGCCTTGCAGGGGGAGGAGAGACTCTTCCTCCTCCCCCCCTGACGCCTCAGTGAGGACACACACACACATGCCAAAGCTTTGCAGGAAGAGGAAGGGCTCTTCCTCCTCCCCCCCTGAAGCCTCGGTGAGGACACACACACACACACACACACACACATGCTGAAGCTTTGCAGGGGGAGGAGGAGCTCTTCCTCCTCCCCCCAAGCCTTGGTGAGGACACCCAGGAGGCCTTTGCTGGGCGGGCGGGAGCATCGTTTGCCGGCTGGGCTGCTTGATTTTGGTGGCCCACACCCCACCGATGAAGGCCTTGGCGCCGGCATTGAGGGAGGAAAGGCCACACCATGGAGGCATGGAAGGTGAGTGGCCCAGCACAGAAGGCTGCACTGGGGAGGCGCAGAGTACGAATTGCCCAGCTGCCAACAGGTAAGTGGGGCAGGGGACTGAGACTGGGGGGAAGGAGGTGGGTTCGTTCTCCCCCTTTCTTCTCTATGACCTGGGTGGGTGGCGTGCTCCCCAGGCCCGTTCCCCTCCTCAATTCCTCTCCCCCGCCCCACTTACCCGTTGCCAGTTGGGCCTTTCGTACTCTACGTCTCCCCAGTGCAGCCTTCTGTGCCAGGCCTCACCTTCCATGCCTCTGTGGCGCAGCCTTTTCTCCCTCTCCGCTGGTGCTGAGTTCTTCGCCGGTTGGGTGGGGGCCGCCAAAAGCAGGCAGTCCAGGAACCGACATGGCCAGCCGCCCACCGTGATGAGCTGGGGATGGCTTCCCTCCGGGAGACGAAGTGCCTCCTGGAGGGAAGTTGTTGGCGCATTGGCTTTCCCAGCCTCCTCCATGCTCATGTCCCTTAGCCTGATTGGCTGAGGGGTCACAGCACGGAGGACGCTGGGACTTGTAGTTTCTGACGTCCGTCGCTCGGCAAGGTTTTGAAACGCTACTTTTGATTGGTTGCGGCTCGTAAAACAAAGACTGAGTCCGTTGTTTTTATCATCTTGATTGGCTGACACTGGGAGAAACACGGTGAAACGCAATGCTTTTTGGGAAATAAAGTTGTTTCCCTTTCTTGCCAATGGTGGGGCTGATGCCCCAATCGCGATTTTTTAAACCATTCGTTGACCTGCGTAGCCACTTCGCCCGTGCTCTCGAAGGGAGGGAACGGGTAAGTAGGGCGACGCACAGCAGCCCATAGCCAATTCCAACGGTGAACACTTGGTTTTATAGGTTAAGATTTGATTAATTTTTGAATTAATCTTATTAGCTTCAATATTTTTGAATGTTTTTTCTCTTTTGGCCTCTGGGTGGGGGTGGTGAGCTTTTCTGCCTCTCTACAATTGTCCTCTGTCCTCTGGGTGTCGCTTCTGGTAAGTTTTTTTTTCCTCATTTGAGTTCCGGTCCTCATGGATAGAAGACATGTTTTGGTAAGCTCTCTTGGGTTTTTTTTTTGGGGGGGGGTGTTGGGGATTTTTTTGGGGGGGGTCTGTGTGTTTTTTCTTGTTTGTTTCTGGCTGTTTTTGTGTTTCGTTTTTGGATTTTTTAGTGTTTTTTAGTGTTTTTGTTTTGTGTTTACTTTTTCAGGGGGTGGCTTTCTTTCCCACGGACCATGCTGGTTGGCCCGTGGGAAGGAAGGGCATTGGCGGCGGGGGGGGGCCTTTCCTTCCCACGGGCCATGCTGGCTGGCCCGTGGGAAGGAAGGGCAATGACAGGGGTGGTGCTTTCTTTGCTTTCTTCTCCACGGGCCATGCTGGCTGGCCCGTGGGGAAGAAGGGCAGCAGCGGTGGGAGGTTCCCTTTTTTTCCTGTGGGCCATGCTGGCTGGCCCGTGGGGAAGAAGGGCAGTGGCGGTGTTTTTTTTAAACTTTTATTGTTCTTGCGCCGGCTGGTCCATCAAAATGAAGGGCAGCGGTGGTGGGGGGTTTCTTTTTTTCCCCATGGGCCATGCTGGCTGGCCCATGGGGAAGAAGGGCAGTGGCGGCAGGTGTTTTTTAAAAAAACTTTTATTTTTTGCACGCAGGCCACCATAGCGTTCGGCGCGCTAATGGCTTGTAGTTTTGCCTGCGCATGTTTGCTTACTGTGGCGTTTTTTTCCTGGGGCTTTTTTTTGATTGGCTGCGGTGCGTTTCTGAACGTTCCTTTTGCCGCGTTCCTTTTGCCTGATTGGCTCTGGTGCGGCGCGGCACAAGGAACGTTTGGAATTGAACTTCCCTTTTTTTGTTTGCGACTGGGGGACTCCTGCCCCCGGGTCGAAAATTTCAACCCGACAGTTACCTGCGAACCGGGTTCGGGCGAGTGAATGGAGGCCCATTACGGGCTAGTGGGGCCTGGTGCAACATCCTTTGTCACATTCCAACAGTTAACACACCATTTTATAGGTATAGATGAATATTAAAATAATTCATTTACTGCCATTACCGCAGGCTCCTTTGCAGTATATACAACCACTTCTGGATTATACAATATAAATTATTTTGGCTTTGTAACTGAGCTTGTATTAAATTGAATACAGTAGTAGGATGTACAATTAATGGTGTAGAGTTGGAGGATGAATCGAGGTAAATATCTTTGTACTGTTAAATCCATTACCATATTTGGAAATAAATATCACTACATGGTAAAACATTCCATACATAGCTACACTTAGATGTAATGTGGCTACAAGACTACTACTTCTTTACTTACGGCAGAGGTTGTCTTTGCATGGTAATCCAGGACAATCACTGCATGGTGTTCCACTTTTATATGGCTGAGTTTGACTATTCCCTCTGTGTTAAAAAAAAAAGCCTCATTAACTTTTTTAGCTAGTGTACACTCTCTTTGATCTCAGATGACATAGGGACTGCACAGTGGCTGAGAACCCATGTGCTCTCCACATTATTATTGTTCTATGTTCCTTGGCAGTTGAGCTGGGGTATCATCTAGCAGCAGGTCATCATCTGATACCCTGGAGCCATTGCCTTTATGCCAGGACCAAGCATCAGTATAACCCTCTATTTGAGTAGCAAATTGTGTACCTGGTAAACTGCACCCTAATTCCCATCCCAACTAAGCTGTTGGGGCTTCAACTTCCTATTGTTACAGGTACCCTAGCCAAAGGCCACTACTGTATAATAATTTTGTGTCAGAAATTACTCTGGGTTGAAAGGATTTTTGCTGAGAAACTGCTCAGGGGACACCTGAATGAGGCTCCTTTCCTGTCCCCAAGTGCAGCTCTTGGGTATCAAAAGCCAACCTTCTAGTCTCCAGCTCAGTGCCTTAACCACTAAGCCACCAGGGGAGCTGCCACTTAGAGATTTTAAGATAAATGTCAGCACTTTTGCCCTGATATAAATGTACAACAAATGCAGTTTGTGCCCATCTTGATCTTCCTAGGAACCACAATTTGCACTCATTCTTTGAAGGCACTCCCACATAGCCAATGTTATAATAATCCAGGCTACATGTAATCTGTGCATGAAAATCCAAAACTAAGTCCAAAGACCGCATGTTTCCCTGGTTGCCAGTTTCTCAGTTCCTGGAAGACCAGGAGGTATTCCATTCTGAAAGAAATTTTTACACAAATTTTAAACCAAAAAGCTTACGCAGGGGCGTAGTCACAAGCGAAGAACAGAGCATTAGCTGAGGTGTAGTTTTTCAGTTCAGCGCAGTAGTGAACGGCACAGCCAACCTTGTAGCTCTCTGCCCAAACAACCTAAAATGAAATTGGGACACTTCTTTAGCATTCACCAAGACTTAGCTGGAACTTACAACCAGAGCACCTGCTATACAGATTGCGAGTGGCTGTTATATATAATGTCTAATCATGGAATAAACACCTAAGATATATAACTGATTTAAAGATCAATGCATCATGTTAATATTCAAATATGAATTAAGAAAATAAAAGGTTTATTTTCCAGGTGGCTTTAGAATCCTGATCTTGTTAAACTATAGTTGTTTGCAGGGCCACCGTCGGGGGGGGGGGGACACAATCAGGACTCCCACACTGGGCCCGGAGCACGCAGGGGGCCCGATGGTGGGCCCCCACAAAGCTCAGATTTGTGCATTTTAAAATTTTAAAACTTTTTTAAACTTTGTTTTAAAAATGCAGCGAGCAGGCCTGGCAGGCGGCACCACTGCGCATGCCCCGCCAGAGGGCTCCTGGCTCCGCCTCGACCCGGATATCTGGGTCAAGGCTTCAGCCCAGGAGGCGCACGTTGGTCTGGCAATGCAGAGATGAGGTGGCTGCTGCTGCTGCTGCTGAGGAGGAGGAGGCAAATGCCAGGCTCAGGAAGAGCCTCGGTTCGGTTGTCCTCCGGACAAGGAGGAGGAGTCCCAGAGCAGCCAGGCACGCTCTCACCTCTGCACTTCTCACGTGCCGGAGGTGGGCGGGGTGGTGGGCTGGCGGCCTCTCCTTCCCAACAGTGTGGCAAGTTGGCGCAACTCTTCCCATGCACCTTGCCCACCCCCTGAAGGCACGTGGGAAGTTCGGAGGTGAGATAGCATGTCATGATGGTGAGCCTGGCTGCTAGGGACTCCTCCTCCTTGTCCAGAGGACAACCAAGGCTCTTCCTGAGCCTGGCGTGGCATCCCAGAGTGGCATGGTGAGAGGTTCTTTAAGTCATGCCACTCTGGGCAAGCAGAGGCGGCAGCCTCTCCTTCTGCCTCTCCACCACCCTGGTCCCCAGAGGAAGAGGGACATGCCTGGGCGCTCCGCCGCCTGCCTCCTCTGAGTAAGTGTTATGTATGCATGTACAATGTTACTTTAAATATAAGAATGTAACCACTCCACAATCACAATGTATCTCAGCTGTTAAGGAACGCGAGCAAGCAGCCCATAGAGGGCAGCTGCGAGCATTCAGTCTCACATGGTCCACATTGCTCAAATCACGAACAGCCGCGGGAAACTTCCCCGCATGATCAGGAAGAGAAAACAACTACAGAAGAGAGGCGTGTCCTGGGGGAGGCCACGCCGGTAGCAGCCAATAAGCTACCGTGCAACAAGATTCAAATGTATTGTGCTATCGTATATAATGAGATGTATCACCGCCATTACCTCATGTTCATGCTGACCATCAATGAATAAACCTGTGTTAGTCCTTCCTGCGACTCCTTCTTTGTCTCCCGTGCAAGACACTAAATTGGCGATGAAGGTGGGATCGATGGCGAATCCCAAAGTCAAGCCGTACCAGTTCGACATCAGTGAGCCCGAACAATGGGAGCTCTACGAGTGCCAGTTTCGGCACGCCATGGAAGCTGCAGGCATCGACGACGACGCGAAAATGCGCTCCCACTTCCTGGCTCAGGTGGGGCCGGCCACGCTGCGGATCCTGATGACCCTGGTGGCCCCCCGGAAGGTGGACGAGGTGCCCCTCGACCGTATCCTGGAGAGGCTAGGCGAGCACTTCCAGCCGCCCATCTCAATCTTCCCAGCCCGGGTCGCGTTCCACAGGCGAGACCAGCGCCCGGGCGAATCCGTGACCGCCTACGCAGCGGCCCTCAGGCTTGCAGCCATGCACTGCCAGTGGGACGACCTGGACCAGGCCCTCCGAGACCGCATGCTGTGCGGACTAAAGGACGAGGAGCTCCAGAGGCGGCTGATGACCCGCGACCACCGCCTCACGTTCAACGAGGTACTGCAGGAGGCTCAAGCAGCCGAGGAAGCCCGGAGCGGGGTCAGGCTGTTCAAGTCTCGAGGGACTGCGTCCGAGAGGGCCAAGTCACCAGTGCAGGCGGCCCGGCGGACACCAGCGAAAATGGCCTGGCGGGCCCCCAAGCCGCCCGCCGGCTCTCCAGCGACGTCTGAGGAATCGTCCACGACGGCAGACCCCTGCTCCAGCGAGGACGACGACGTCCAGCGGATAAAGAAATGCGGGGAGAGGCGCGAGGCCCGCGAAAGGCAAGACCGCCGCTGCGGCGGTTGTGGGGCGTCCCACGACCGCACGAGGTGTCCGTTCCGTAAGGCCTAGTGTCACAACTGCGGCCGAAAGGGACACATCGCCAGAGTGTGCAGGCGCGGGCGAGCCGAGGACAAGAGCGTTTCGAGCCATCCCCGGGGACATCAACGGAAGGTGACCGGCACCAGGAGAGTCTCGACCGGCTACGGCGAGGAAGGCGTCAACCGCGTGGGCCTGGAGCACCTGCGTTTCTTCGTTGAGGTACAGTTACAGGGGCTCCCAGTGAAAATGGAGATAGACTCGGGGTCATCCTACTCCATCCTATCCCAGAGAGAGTACATGCGCATTCCCCCAGAGGCGAGGCCCAAGTTGCGGGCCATGAAGTCACACTTGCGGGACGTGCAGGGAAATGGGATCCCAGTGTTGGGGGTGGGAAAATTCAAGGTAAAGTTCAAGAACTTTTCCGAGAGACTGCCCCTAGTCGTCCTCAAGGGGGGGGAGATGCTGCCTCTTGGGAACTCAGTGGTTTGCTCCCCTGGGAATCGAACTGTCCGGCATAAACACCATCGAGACTGACCCAATGCAGGTCGTGTGCAATGCGCACCCGGACGTTTTCAAGAAGGGGCTCGGGAAATACAAGGGGCCCCCGGTTTCCTTTGAGCTGGACCCAGAAATCCGGCCCATCCGCCTCAAGCCGAGGAGGGTGCCCTTCGCCCTCAAGGACAAGATCGAGGCGGAACTGGACAAATTGGTGGGACAGGGGATTTTGGTCCCAGTGGACTCGGCGGAGTGGGAAACGCCGATTGTTACAGCCCTCAAATCAAATGGGGAGGTCAGAATTTGTGCGGACTATAAATGTACGATTAATAAGGCCATTCGGCCAAATGCATACCCGGTGCCAGTGGTCAGCCATTTGCTGTCCACGCTACATGGGGGGAGGTGTTTCGCCAAGCTAGATCTGGCCCAGGCGTATCAGCAGCTCTCTGTAACCCCGGCTGCTGCCGCCGCGCAAACAATCGTGACGCACAAGGGGGCGTTTAAGGTAACGCGCCTTCAGTTTGGCGTGAATTCGGCCCCCGGAATTTTCCAGTCCCTCATGGAACGCCTTTTAAAGGGGCTTCCAGGCGTTCTCCCATACTTCGACGACATGTTGATAACAGCGGGGAGCGAATTAGAGTTAGCTAAGAGGCTAGACGGGGTCCTCTCAGTGTTCGAGAGGGCAGGACTTCGATTGAGGAGGGACAAGTGCGTATTTTTCGCGAGGGAGGTTGAGTTTCTAGGGTTTAAGGTAACCCTGGACGGGATCAAACCCTCCGAATCCAAGGTTGCAGCCGTAAGAGACGCCCCTCGCCCCACCGCGAAACCGGAGCTGCAGTCATTTCTAGGGCTTCTAAACTTTTATCACTCCTTCCTACCTCGGAAGGCATCAGTAGCGGAGCCACTGCACGCACTACTCAAGAAGGATGCGGTTTGGCGGTGGGGGGACAAGCAGGAGAGAGCATTCAAAGAGCTCAAGTCACTCCTATCGTCGGATGCTGTCCTGACCCACTTCGACCCCAAAAAGCCAGTGGTACTAGTCTGTGATGCGTCCCCGGTGGGGGTGGGGGCGGTCCTTTGCCACGTGTTGGAGAGCGGGAGGGAAGCCCCAGTGGCGTATTACTCAAGGTCCCTCTCGAAGGCAGAGCGCAATTACGCGCAAACAGATAGGGAGGCCCTAGCCATAATCGCGGGAACAAAGAAGTTCCACGATTTCCTGTACGGCCGCGAGTTTACGGTGGTGACGGATCACAAGCCGCTTCTGGGGATCTTCACTACCGGCAAACCCACCCCACAAATTCTATCCCCCAGGATGTTGCGTTGGGCCATTTTTCTCAACGCCTACCAATATGAGTTAGTCTACTGCCCAGGGAAGGAGATCTCCCATGCAGACGCCCTGTCCCGATCCCCCCTCCCTAGCGTAGGGGACCCCACATGCGAGGTAGAGCAGGAACACCAAGTCCTACTGATCGAGTCCCTCGACTCACCCCCAATTGTTCCGGCCGACCTCGCCAAGGCCATGGCGGCCGATAAGATGTTAGCACAAGTTAGTTCCTGGGTGAGAAAGGGGTGGCCCACTTCCCCCCCCCCCCCGAGGAACAGTTCAAGCCAGTTTTCAGGTGCAGAGTAGAGCTTTCCCTGGAAAGGGGCTGCTTACTCTGGGGCCAGCGGGTAGTCATTCCAGAGAAACTGAGGGCCAAGGTGCTGAGGCTACTGCACACCAGCCACCCCGGGATCGTGCGCTCCAAGGCTCTGGCCAGGAGTTTCTTTTGGTGGCCCCAGATAGACGGGGACATAGAACGATTAGTGGGCACGTGCGAGAGCTGCCAGAGCTCTCGGCCCGAGGAGTCCCGGTTACCCCATAGGGAATGGGATACGGCCCACGGGCCATGGTCCCGAATCCATGTCGACTTCGCTGGCCCTTTTCGGGGGTCTTTGTTCCTACTGGTAGTCGACTCCTACTCCAAGTGGTTGGAGGTAATCCCCATGAGCAGCACTTCCTCTGCCGCAACCATTAAACAGTTGCGCAAGCTGTTTGCATGCTTCGGCCTGCCAGACGTTCTTGTGAGCGATAACGCAAGTACCTTCACCTCGGCAGAATTCAAGTCCTTTATGGAAAGAAACGCCGTTAAGCATATAACTGCTGCCCCGTTTCACCCCGCCACAAACGGTCAGTTGGAGCGCCAAGTGCGCACTACAAAAGACGCACTGTGGCGCATGGGTCCCAGTGAGTTGAACCTGCATCTGTCCCAGTTCCTCATCTGCTACAGGACAACCCCCTTAGCGTCAGGCTTTTCCCCAGCCGAACTCCTCATGAGGAGGCGTCCGGTAACTCGTTTTGACCGGATGGATCCGTCCAGGGTGGAGGATGAAGGGAGAAATATAAGCATAGGGGGAGAGAGCTCCAAAAGATTCTCGGTAGGGGACCCGGTTCACTGCAGGAACTACGCGGCCTCGGGGCCAGCGTGGGTGCCAGGGACAATTGTTGAACAAACGGGGCCGGTATCCTACAGGGTCGAGACCAGTTCAGGTCTACTCTGGAGGAGGCACGCCGACCAACTCCGAAGGCGAGTCACCGGCGAGGGGGAATCAGCGTTAGGGTCCTCCCCCACCCGCATTACCCAAGGGGGAGACACGGCGGAACCCGCGGATACAAATGTGTATCCTGGGTTCCCAACCACAGAGGAGGATACTTTGAAAGAGAGGGATCAGTTTGATGATGATTTTGAGTTCCAGTACCAGGGGGGTGTAGCGGAGTGGTCCCCCACCCGTCCTAGCGAGAAGAGGGGTTTCAGTTCAGCCCCTGGTACTTCCAGTCCCCCTAGCCCTTTTGCGTTAGAGTATACCATAGTTCCAGCTCCCCGGAGACCAACACCCCCAAGACAGGAAATGAGGACAAGTCCGCCCACCACAGCCTCTAGAACTCCCAAACAGATAGCAGGAGGTGGCGGGACCGCGAGGGCATCCTCGTCGGTCCCAAGGTTTGTACTGGGAGGGTCCCCGGGCTCCTCAGGCAGTAGGCAGGGGTTCACTTCCCAGCTGTTCATTCCATTCCCGTCCCCCAGTGCAAGGTTGGCACAGACTCCCCACAGAACCACTAACGAGTCCCCACTTTCCGTTTCAGGACGAGACCCCACGGAACCAGGGATCACAGGCTCCCCTGTATTAGGTCAGACGACTGCACGTTCCAGGCTCACGTGCACAAGCCACAATGGTTGAGGGACTTCGTCCCATCCTAGGGGGGAGGGATGTTATGTATGCATGTACAATGTTACTTTAAATATAAGAATGTAACCACTCCACAATCACAATGTATCTCAGCTGTTAAGGAACGCGAGCAAGCAGCCCATAGAGGGCAGCTGCGAGCGTTCAGTCTCACATGGTCCACATTGCTCAAATCACGAACAGCCACGGGAAACTTCCCCGCATGATCAGGAAGAGAAAACAACTACAGAAGAGAGGCGTGTCCTGGGCGAGGCCACGCCGGTAGCAGCCAATAAGCTACCGTGCAACAAGATTCAAATGTATTGTGCTATCGTATATAATGAGATGTATCACTGCCATTACCTCATGTTCATGCTGACCATCAATGAATAAACCTGTGTTAGTCCTTCCTGCGACTCCTTCTTTGTCTCCCGTGCAAGACACTAGAGTAAGTCTGTCTTTTTGTTTTGTTTACTTTCGTTCGTGTGTGTGTAAATGGGGGGAATGGTGTGTGTGTGTGTGTGTATGTGTATGTGTATGTGTAATGATGAGCTCCCATCTCAGTCCCAGCTCTTGTCAACCTAGCAGTTCAAAAGCAAGAAATTGCTAGTAGATATCCTTATTTATCTATTTGCAATTTTTTGCTTTTGAACTGGTAGGTTGGTAAGAGCTGGGAGGGATGACAGGAGCTCATCACTAGGAACGTAAATAGTGTTCTGTGCACTCTAGTGTCTAGTCATGCCTGCCACATGTCCATGGAAACATCTGCAAATGCAGACAGCACTGGCCCTTTGGCTGTAATCAGAGATGAGCACTGAACTCTAAAGTTGCATACAACTGGCCTTCAAGCAAGGCTTAAAGACTAACTGCTGTATTTTAATGTGAGCTTTTGTGGATCAAGGCCACTGGCTCTTTGGCTGCAATCAGAGATGAGCACTGAACTCTAAAGTTGGATACATCGATTTCTTTTGGGAAATTGTGTATTCCACCTGATGCCGCTACCCCAATGCGAAGAGAGAGAAAAGTGTGTGTGTGTGTGTGTGTGTGTGTTTGTGTGTTTGTGTGTGTGTGTGTGTGTTTGTGTGGGTGGGTGGGGCAACAGGATTGCTCAGTACGGGGCCCAGAAATTTCTGATGGCAGCCCTGGTTGCTTGTGTCTGTGATCCAATGTCATAGTCACTATGTGTGAGTATTTTCTGTTTAAGGTCAGGTGTGCTTCCACTGATGGCTGGGAGCTCTACCCCTCTCCCAAGTTATTTTTCCAATGTCTACTCTTTGATGATTTTTATGCACCAGAGTTACAATCTGGGCAAAGGTTGCCCTTGATCGAAAGTCAGTTGTATTTGACTCTAGGGTTCAATGCTCATCTCTGTTTATACTCAAAGAGCCAGTTTTGTCTGGCAGACGTTTCCATGGATGTGTGGCAGGCATATCTTAAAAAGGCATGGAAAGCTGTTTACCGTCCCACTGAAATGGTACCTATTTATCTACAGTGGAACCTCGGTTAACGTAATGCGTTCTCTGGGATTTTTCTTACAGCGAAAAATATATTTACCAAATTTCCCATAGGAATGCACTGAATGCAGTTTCCATAGGAATGCATTGAAAACCAAAATACATTAACCAAAATGCTATTTCCTATAGGAATGCATTGAAAACCAATTTAATCTGTTCCGGGAAAAATCCATAAACTGAGCCACTATTTTCTATGGATTTCATTTTGTTGTGCAATTTTTATGTTCACTGAGCATTTTGTTAACCGAGGTTCCACTGTACCTGCACTTTCTTGCTTTCAAACTGCTAGGTTGGCAGGAGCTACGACAGAGACAGGAGCTCACTCCATTGTGCAACACTCGGGTCTTGAACTGCGGACCTGCCAACTTCCAGTCATCAAATACTGCATCTTAACCACTAAGCCACTGCAGTCCCTGAGTCACAATCTACACAAGGGGTGCTCAAACTTTTTGTGCCACGGGCCTGGCCACGCCCCTGGAAGAGCTGAGCGGGCCTGACCACTGCTCTGAGCTCCTTCCCCTGGTCCAGCCTGGCCGTGGGGAAGTGGGAGCAAGTGCGCTCCGCGACGCAATGGCCACAAAAACTGCCATTGCATAGTCCCACCGGCCAGAGGGTTTAAGAGATGCAGCTGTCACAGGTAGGGGACTTTGTTTTGCCGCCTTGTTCTGCAGCCCGCATCGGACTTCCTTCATTGACCAGCCCCCGGTCTTGAGGGAGACGGGAGGCAGCTGCGCGGTATGGCTGGCCGGCCATGGAAGCGCTACCAGCGCCGTAACTGGACGTGCCTCCCTCAGCCGCCCCCCGGCCTTGAAGGAGATGAGGACTTTTGCCAGACTTGCCCTCGGCCGTCCAGCCTGGAGGGAAGGGGTTGGCTCTGAGTTTTTTCTTGTAATGTTTTTGTCTTTTCCCTAGTGTATTGCTTGCAATGTGTTCTGTTTGTAACGTGTATTGTATAGGATATTTTGTGTATTGATATGGTGTATATGATATTATATGTATCATATATTATATGTATGTTTTATGTATGCTTTATTTATATACCGCTTTTCTTATTAAAAATAACTCAAAGTGGTTAACAATATAAAAATACAGAATTATACAATAAAAATATACAGTCATACGTATCAAAAGTACAAAAGCAAAGAAAAACAAAATAGAACAGAAATCTAAGGAGTCGTCACAGTATCACCAAGTAAGCAAGGCACAATATACTAGTCACGAACGAAGGCACGGTTGGAGATAACTCAACGGCCACAATGTGTCAGATACAATATCAGCAATGTCAACACATGATATGATATTTTGTAATTGTATTTGGTATTTTGATATTATTGTTTGATTTGCTGTGAGCCGCCCTGAGTCGGCGTATACTGAGTGGGCAGCATACAAATCGAATGAATGAATGAATGAATGAATGAATGAATGAACTGGAGCTGTGCACACAAGCACTCAAACCTCCAGATGAAAAAACATCTATCTACTGTATACTTCCTAATTAGGATATGCCACCTTAATATGGCTGAAGACCAATTTTATTTGTCCTGGGATTCTTCCATCACCTACAAATAATAGGAAAGTAATTAAATCCGAAAGGGGGTAAGAGTTAAAAATATTTTTCAGATTTGAAAAGGAGGTATTTCAGGGCTTTGACCCATTGAAAAGATGATGCACCACTCCTTCCAGGAGCTACACTTTGCCTTTCTTACTTGAGAAAGAAGCGACAATGCTTCTGAAGGAAGGAGAAGTTTCATTAGCAATAGCAATGACACTATAGTAGAACCTCGCATAATGACCAAACTCAGTTCCATGAAGTTGGTCGCTATGCGATTTTTAGCGCTAGTTGGTTCAAATGGGCGATACCTCGGATAAGGACCAAAAAATGGTCCTTATCCCAGGTTCCTATACCAAATACCTCGAATAACAACCATTTTCAGTGGGTTTTAGTGTTATGCGAGGTATCGCCCTAGCATAAAAACCAAATCGTTATGCGAATAAATCGTTATGTGATGCAGTCACTATGCAAGGTATTACTGTACTATATTGCCTCATAGTACTTGTGCACTCTGGGTGGTTCATTACGCAGCAAGAAGTGGACTTATAGCCCAAGGGATCCATTTCCACCCAATGCCACATTTACCACTCTCAGAAGAAGTGCTTGTAGGTGTGTTGGGTTTCTGCAACTTCAGAATACAAAAAAATACAAAAAAACAAAAACAGTTGCTGGAGGAGGAGGGGACGATTGCCAGAGAGATGAATGGATTTAGTCCAATCATGTCATTTGGAGAGAGCAGGAAGTGGAGAGCCTGCTTCATATGAATGAGTCTTCACAACATTGGTTCAGGGGTGGGAGGTGGAAGCTGTTGGGCTACTTCACATACATTCTGGCAATACTATGAGACCTGAAACAGATACCCAAATATCATGAGGATCAAAATGAAGACTACACACTGGGATGTGAACCTCAAGAGAAGGGGCATATTTGTATTTTGCCTGGTCTCCACCCCAAATTCTTCATTCAGTGTCTCCATCATGTGACCTGCGGTTTATCCAGATTCTGGGCCTATGTTCCTGCACACTTCAATTCTTTCCCCCCTAATCCTTGCCTGGTCCACCCCATGGGATTACCAATGCTGGATCTTTATTCTCTGGCTTTGGTCCTGAAATCTCAGGAAATGAGATGGTAAAGTTAAAGGTTTCCCTTGCTCAAAAGCCAGTCATATCCGACTCTAAGGTTCAGTGCTCATCTCTGTTTCAAAGCTGAAGATCCAGCGCTGTCTGTTTCTGCAAACGTTTCCATGGTCAAGTGGCAGGCATGACTAGACACCGGAGCACACAGAGCGCTGTTACCTTCCCACCGAAGTGGTCCCTATTTATCTACTTGCAATTTCTTGCTTTTGAACTGATAGGTTGGCAGGAGCTGGGACAAAGACGGGAGCTCATTCCGTCCTGCAGTACTTGGGAATCGAACTGCGGACCTGCCGCCTTCCAGTCAGCGTCTTAGCCACTTGAGCCGCTGCAATTGCTGAACTAGTATTCCAGGTTTCACTTTACTGAGATAAGGAAGGATTTTGCAATAATTTATCCACCAGCCTCTTTTCCACACTGACCTCCAATCTGTTCAACTTTCTTCAAGGAATAATTCAGGTGAGACTTTATGAATTATCCTTATTCTGTAGCAGAGAGAGTAAAGGCTTATGTATGCCCTTGACATGCCCATACTGACATCCTAACTGTTGAGGTAAGGTTTGAGACAGGGACATTTTAATTCAGGCATTCACAATCTACATGGCCCCCAATGCCAATTCATTCTGCCCACGCTGCCCGTGCTGCTCTTGGAAGTTGAAACACCCACGTATGCACAAAATGCAGCCATAAATGTACCTGCGGCTGTCGTAAATGCATTGAATGTGTTTATGCATGTGCTGGCGTGTTTTGTGGCAGTTACGTGGTGGTGGGGAACAACCATGTGACTAGCCTGCTTAGCTGCCAGAGGGGGAGTGCATGCAACTTTGTTGCATTGTACACTGAATTATATGTACGCCTTCAATCAGTAGCAGTTTGCATAATAGGATGTCCCATAGTGCCTCACAGCACTTGTTTAGAACCAGATTACATCATATCTAAAGATATAAGCCCCTGGTGCCATTTCATGTGCCCCCACCAAGGGCATTCAAGAAACAAAATGGCCACATATTTGAAGCTGTTGGGACAAAATAGCAATCCCCATTGTGCAGGCAGTGCAAAATGACCATCTGACCCTCAAAGCTGACTGAGAGCATGACCCGGCCCCTGGCTTGAAAAAGTTGGGAACCCCTGATATAAGTAGTGGCTTACCTGCGTGTACTGTCCGCATTCGTTATCACATTTTTTAGTGGCGTATTCGTAATTCTTGGATTCCTCATACCAAGATGTGATGGCAACAGGCACTGTAAAATCTAACACTGAACCTGCCCAAATATTTTCTCCAACATCAGCAAAAGAGGGATGGATCTTATGTGGTGTAAGGAGATCTATATTATGTTGGTATTCACACTTGCTCGTCCACCTTTTGGCAGCCTCTGCTAGGATGTTGTCCCAGCTCTACAAGTGAGTAATAACAGGTTAGAATCCTTCTATTTTATATTCTAGCATTTAGCAACATGAAAACCTAAAGAATGAAAATACTTCTTACAAATGTATGTCCCCTCCTCCCTCAATCTGCTAGGTTGGCTGGAGTTGGGACAGAGACAGGCTCCATTCCATCATGCAGTACTCAGGTCTTGAACTACCGACTTACCGACCTTCCAGCTAAAAAGGCGAGCTTCTTAACCACTGAGCCACTGCAGTGGTACTGGTACTGGTGCTATACAGTTTGTAGAAATCTGATGAGATTTTGATTTTTTGAGTTTCACCTGTAGTTCCTCTGTGTACTCTTGTTATCTTTTTTTTAAAAAAAATCTCTTCTACATCAGCTAACTCCTTGCCATTTTTGTCCCGTATCATGGTCATTTTTGCTTTAAACGTTCCCTTGATTTCCCCCCAAAAAAAACTTTTGAAAAGCAAAATCAATTTAACATTATATCTACAGGAAGTGACTAAAGACTCCTTTACCATCCGTTTCATGTTGCTGGCAGTCGGCTTAACGTTGGATCGGAAATTGTTATGCGTTCGAACACATTCATCAATGAATTTTTCATCTTTAATATCTGGCACAGTATCTTTGGTGTAAAAGTAACAGCAAAGAAAGAGATTTGAGAATACCAAGGCACCATAGCTCAGGTGGATGCCTGCCATCCTTGAATTGTCTTAACTGCACAAAGAGCAAAAATATGGTATTTATAAATGTGCTGTTTATGATTTTCAGCTCAAAATTTCAGCTCATTTCCTTATCTCACTTTCCTTTATTTGTCATTTGAATCCACATAACAGCAAATGAACCAACCAACCCTGATACCTATAAGTGAGGGATAAATAAATGTTATATTTCAACCTGTTCCCTTTCAAAAATACTTCTTTGTACATTTCTCTAATATTTCCTTATACTTTGAACATCTACTTTTTAACTTCAACTATTTAAGGAGAAGCAGGAGTTTGGGGCAATATGGTACAATTACTTTTAAACAAAATCTATGTTTTCCCTTTTTTCGGAGACATCTTAAAAACCCCTATCAATACAATTTCTCTAATGAAATCTCACGAACTGCTGGTTTAAAATCTCACCTCATCAATTAAAACTCATATACAGAGCAACAAGTATACTCTCCTGTACCTGCTGTTGGCAGTTAAGAGTGACTTCTGTTGTCATTTGCTTTGACTGAGCCTAAGGTGGCAGTTACAGAACACAAACAGATTGAATACAATATTCCAAAGCTGTTGGATAGTGGCAGTTTCTGGCCTCTAGACTGATGCATCCTGGATAGTTGCAATCAAGATACAAATTAGTTTGCAGGACCTGCTGGGGATCTGCTGCTTAACACAATGAGTCTTCCTTTAGTTTTGCAAGATTCTCACAAGAACAGCTGTATCAAACCCATTAAATTTGAAGACATATCATAAAACAAAAACAAAAATTCTGCAGCACTTTATAGACTAGCTGCTATATTTTTAATGTGAGGTTTCATGGATCATGTCCACTTCACCAGACATAGGAGTCAAATAGCAGGCATGAGCTTATATACACTAGATACAGAGCCATAGAGTGATTAAATCAGAATGACAGATAGTCATGCAAATCAATACAGCCACCAGTAGCTGGTAGTGGCAGATGAACTCTGGCTGTTATTTGGATCAGTTCTAAATGTCCCCTATTCAATTTTAAATGTGGGGAAATTCAAAACACATCCTGGCATTGAATTTATTTGGACATGCAGTAGACATGACTAGACACTAACCAGCTGCTAACCAGCTGCCTGCAATGAAACTCTGGGTAAGGCTCAAGCAGTGCAACTATATAATTAGCTGTGGATGATGGGTTTGTTACTGTTGCCTCTATGCTTTTGTGACCCTATTTACTAGATTCTGGATTTGGAGCTTCCATACATGGTTTACCTAAATCTGGTTGGACTCTGCCTTTTGACTCTTTTAAGGTTATTTGACTGCAGTGGCTTAATAGTGGTTAAGAGTGATAGGTCAGCAGTTCAGCAGTTCGAGACCAGAGTGCTGCATGACAGAGCGAGCTTCCTTCTGTGTCCCACCTTCTGCCAACCTAGCAGTTCAAAAGCAAGAAATTGCAAGTACTGTAGATAAATAGGCACCACTGGTGGGAAGGTAAACAGCGTTCCGTGCACTCTGGTGTCGAGTCATGTCTACTGCATGTCCACAGAAATGTTTGCAGATGGAGACAGCACTGGCTCTTTGGCTGTAAACAGAGATAAGCACTGAACCCTAGAGTCTGATATGACTGGCTTTCAAGCAAGGGTGACCTTTACCTTTACCTAATGCGGATTCCGCATGCACAATTGGCACAAACTGCCCCTGGCAGAGGTTACACCGGATGAGGAAGACCCCTGGTCACTGGCCCTTGCCAGTATGGAAATTGGGGAACGGATTAATAATCATAGGGTTGGTTCACCGACATCTGACCTGACCGGCGATTCTGCTGAGGAAAGCAAATCGCTAACCTCCGTTACGTATTAGGCAATTACTGACTCACAGATCAGCCCAAGCTCTCGTGCAAATAGAGGCCATATTTACCCTGGTGTAAGCCCCGAACAATGGGTTTCCCCTGTCAGTGTTTGCCCTAGTTAATTAACTTCCCCAAGAGAGATTCCCCATTAACCCGAGTAAATGGGTGATGTGATTTTCTGTCAGATGACGATTGTATCACACGCTGCCTTGAATTCCTATAAATGATGATGTCTTTTCCTCAATAAACCACTGGTCTTCGCTCCATCTTGTCTCGTGTCGTTCCTTGACCAGTCTCCTCCGGGACCTCACGGCCGCCCCGCGGCCCCAATCCTACAACCTAAGCAAATAAATTTGTGTACATTTAAAAAATCCTTCCCTGTTTAGAAACTTTTGTTATCTGTCTTGTTGATTTAAATTCTCAGGTGTTTGTCCACTTATTATCATTCCTGGGATTCCCCTTTTGATTGGTATCCCTATTATCAATCACGTGTTAATGTGTGGAGTGTGCTGAGTGTATTGGAAAGTTAATGACATAGATGCTTTCTCTTTCTGAGAGCTAGCATTTCTCAACCTTATAGAGAACTAGCTGATTGCCCGGCCTTGCCAGGGGTATTGATTTTGTTTTTAATTGTGGGAAGGTATCTGTGTGTCTCTCTGTGTATTTTTCTCTCCTGCTCTCTCTCTCTTTCTTCCTCTCTCTCTCTTTCTTTATGTCTTTCTTTGTCTCTCTGTCTTTCTATCTTTCTTCCCCTCTCTCTGTTTCTTTCTTTCTCTCTTTCCTTCTCTTTTTTTCTTTCCTCCTTTCTCATTCGTTCTTGATTTCTTTCTCCCTCTCTCCTTGTCTTTCTGTCTTTATTGCTTCTTTTTTCTTTTTTCTCTCTCTTTCTATTTCTCTGCCTTTCTCTCTCTCTCTCTCTCTCTGTCTAGCTGTTTTTCCATCTCTCTCTCTTTTTGTCTCTTCCCATTTCTCATTCCCTGGCCGGGCGGGCCTAACCCTGTCTGAGGGGATGGCCAAGCCCTTTGCCCCTATCCTGGTTCCCAGCCCTTGGTGCCCATACTGAGTGGTGGAGTGGTGTTTTCCTTCGTCGCTTCTAGCAGCCGTGCTCCCGCCAAAGCCCCCAGGCTGTGGGCTGGGCCATGGTCAGTTGGGCCCTCCAGCTGGGGGCTGGGCTGGGACAGTGTATAGGTGGCGGTTTAGCAGCCATTGGCCATGTGCTGGGGCAGGACTCGCTGGCTGGGTGCCCTGTCTGCAGCCTGTGCCGGAGGTCTGCCAGGCTTCTGCAGCACGTTCTGTGTGGAGCACGTCCCGGTAGCAGGGCCACCGCTGGCACCGCAATTCACTGTTAGCAGGGGTGTCGGGGCCTGCCCCCAGCCTTGGCTTGCCAGGCGCCTCCAGTGTATCAGGGGCTGGATGGCGGTCCGGCAGCAATAGCCCTGCTAACCGGACATGTTCGGGTTGGGACCAGGCGCACTGGAGGAGGCTGGCAGGCCTCCGTCCAAGTCCGGAGTGGTGGTGGCGGGGCAGCCGAATAGTCCTGGCCGTGTGCTCTACTGGCGGGGCTCCATAGATGGACAGCAAAGGAGGGGACGCTCAGGTCAGAAGGTCTAGGCACGGCAGTCTGCCAGCTGGCCTCTGGAGATGGCCATCGCAACACCGATGCAGCTCCATCCTTGGGTGGGGGGCGCAACTGGCAATAGGCCAGACTGGAGCTTGGAGGCCTTGTTGGGAGCAGGGCTGGCAGAGGCGATGGAGGAGGATGGCCGTCCTCGACCAGGTAGGGTGACTGAGGGCTGGGATTTTAGGAGAGGGGAAAGGGGCAGACCATCCCCTCAGTTCGGGTTTGGTGTGCCTGGGTAAGGCAGGACACTCAGCTTGTAGCACATGTGTGCGTCGGCTGTTGGTTTGTGTGTTTGCGCACTGGCCATCCTGCCTTCTCCACGTTCGTGTTCTCCTGCCGGATTTGGCGGTGGCATGGCGCGCAGGACACTGGGACCTATAGTCTTTGCATTTTTTGCATTTGTGGGGCATTGGCCCCACTCTTGGCCCCCGGACACTTGTGGCGCTGATCTCGGGGACAAAAGGTAGGTGTGCATGGCGTATCATGGGATAGGCTGGACAGGTGTGGAAACGCATTCCACACATGCACGGCCACATCCCTTCCTTATAGGTTAAGATACTAAACAATAGTGTGACATAAATGAATATAAAGTAATTCAAGAAATAGTAATGACCCCTAAGGATTTTCATGACAAGTATTACAATGCATTTAGAGGATGAGGTGAAAAGCAGACATACCAAGGCATACTTATTAACTGGTGGATATGTAATGCCGTTATTTATTGTCATCCAAATGTTTTCACAGTAAACCCTAGACTTTACTGAGCTCAAGAGTTAATAATGTGTTTTGCATATTTGAAAAAAACTTCAAGTTTAATTTTTTGGATTATTATTTTTTTGGAATTCTGACAAGGGTTTGAATATTAGGCAGGGATTTATGGGGCATTATCAAATTTGATACACACATTGTTATATGTTGCTATCTTTACCTATAAGAAGGTGGATGAATCGTGCTTGTCTGGCATACATGGCCACACCCAGTCCAACTATCCTGAACCGAGCCGCTTACACTTACCTTAACACCCTTGGAGCACCGCCACACGAAGGTGAACAAAAAACAACAACACCCCTCACCAGAAGGTGAGGACACAGCCTGCAACTGCTCGGAGAGAAAAAGGGTAACAGCGGGGCACAGCCAAGGTGGGCACTGAGGATTGGAAGCTGGGCCCCCACAGCCCAGGCTTGCTGTGAGAGAAAGAGAAAGAGAGAGAGAGATTCCCAGGCAATGGCATCCACTGGGCCCAGCGAAGCCAGGCACTCAGCTAGTATATTATATTATACCACCTTTATAACCTTCCTGTAATATTCTCTTTCACAGCATGTTTCAGAGAACAAGGGAGGTGCTCACACAGATTAAATTTATTAACATAAACTCAATGCCAGGGTGTGTTTTGAATTTCCCCACATTTAAAATTGAATAGGGGACATTTAGAACTGATCCAAATAACAGCCAAAGTTCATCTGCCATTACCAGATATGGGAGGCTGTATTGATTCGCATGACTATCTGTCATTCTGATTTAATCACTCTATGGCTCTGTATCTAGTGTATCTAGCTCATGCCTGCTATTTGACTCCTATGTCTGATGAAGTGGACATGATCCATGAAACCTCACATTAAAAATATAGCAGCTAGTCTATAAAGTGCTGCAGAATTTTTGTTTTTGTTTTTGCTTTCTGATATGCCTTCAAATTTAATGGGTTTGATACAGCTGTTCTTGTGAGAATCTTGCAAAACTAAAGGAAGCACTGTGACTGGGAAGACTCATTGTGTTAAGCAGCAGATCCCCAGCAGGTCCTGCAAACTAATTTGTATCTTGATTGCAACTATCCAGGATGCATCAGTCTAGAGGCCAGAAACTGCCACTATCCAACAGCTTTGGAATATTGTATTCAATCTGTTTGCGTTCTGTAACTGCCACCTTAGGCTCAGTCAAAGCAAATGACAACAGAAGTCACTCTTAACTGCCAACAGCAGGTACAGGAGAGTATACTTTGTTGCTCTGTATATGAGTTTTAATTGATGAGGTGAGATTTTAAACCAGCAGTTTGTGAGATTTCATTAGAGAAATTGTATTGATAGGGGTTTTTAAGATGTCTCCGAAAAAAGGGAAATCATAGATTTTGTTTAAAAGTAATTGTACCATATTGCCCCAAACTCCTGCTTCTCCGTAAATAGTTGAAGTTAAAAAGTAGATGTTCAAAGTATAAGGAAATATTAGAGAAATGTACAAAGAAGTATTTTTGAAAGGGAACAGGTTGAAATATAACATTTATTTATCCTTCACTTATAGGTATCAGGGTTGGTTGGTTCATTTGCTGTTATGTGGATTCAAATGACAAATAAAGGAAAGTGAGATAAGGAAATGAGCTGAAATTTTGAGCTGAAAATCATAAACAGCACATTTATAAATACCATATTTTTGTTCTTTGTGCAGTTAAGACAACAATTCAAAGATGGCAGGCATCCACCCGAGCTATGGTGCCTTGGTATTCACGAATCTCTTTCTTTGCTGTTACTTTTACACCAAAGATACTCTGCCAGATATTAAAGATGAAAAATTCATTGATGAATGTGTCCGAACGCATAACAATTTCCGATCCAATGTTAAGCCGTCTGCCAGCAACATGAAACGGATGGTAAAGGAGTCTTTAGTCTCTTCCTGTAGATATGTTAAATTGATTTTGCTTTTCAAAAGTTTTTTGGGGAAATCAAGGGAATGTTTAAAGCAAAAATGACCATGATACAGGACAAAAATGGCAAGGAGTTAACTGATGTAGAAGATATTTTTTTTAAAAAAAAGATAACAAGAGTACACAGAGGAACTACAGGTGAAACTCAAAAAATCAAAATCTCATCAGATTTCTACAAACTGTATAGCACCAGTACCGATAGAGACTGCAGTGGCTCAGTGGTTAAGAAGCTCGCCTTGTTATCTGGAAGGTCGGTAAGTCGGTAGTTCAAGACCTGAGTACTGCATGATGGAATGGAGCCTGTCTCTGTCCCAACTCCAGCCAACCTAGCAGATTGAGGGAGGAGGGGACATACATTTGTAAGAAGTATTTTCATTCTTTAGGTTTTCATGTTGCTAAATGCTAGAATATAAAATAGAAGGATTCTAACCTGTTATTACTCACTTGTAGAGCTGGGACAACATCCTAGCAGAGGCTGTCAAAAGGTGGACGAGCAAGTGTGAATACCAACATAATATAGATCTCCTTACACCACATAAGATCCATCCCTCTTTTGCTGATGTTGGAGAAAATATTTGGGCAGGTTCAGTATCAAAGTTTACAGTGACTGCTGCCATCACAACTTGGTATGAGGAATCCCAGGATTACGAATATGCCACTAAAAAATGTGATAAAGAATGTGGACAGTACACGCAGGTAAGCCACTACTTATATCAGGGGTTCCCAACCTTTTCAAGCCAGGGGCCGGGTCATGCTCTCAGTCAGCTTTGAGGGCCAGATGGTCATTTTGCACTGCCTGCACAATGGGGATGGCCATTTTGTCCCAACAGCTTCAAATGAGTGGCCATTTTGTTTCTTGAATGCCCTTGGAGGGGGCACATGAAATGGCACTGCGGGCTTATATCTTTAGATATGATGTAATCTGGTTCTAAACAAGTGCTGTGAGGCACTATGGGACATCCTATTATGCAAACTGCTACTGATTGAAGGGGTACATATAATTCAGTGTACAATGCAACAAAGTTGCATGCACTCCCCCTCAGGCAGCTAAGCAGGCTAGTCACATGGTTGTCCCCCCACCACCACGTAACTGCCACAAAACACGCCAGCACATGCATAAACACATTCAATGCATTTACGACAGCCGCAGGTACATTTATGGCAGCATTTTGTGCATATGCAGGTGTTTCCAATTCCAAGAGCAACACGGGCAGCGTGGGCAGAATGAATTGGCATTGGGGGCCAGGGCCGGCCCACAGGATGTAGATTGTGAATGCCTGAATTAAAATGTCCCTGTCTCAAACCTTACCTCAAAAGTTAGGATGTCAGTATGGGCATGTCAAGGGCATACATAAGCCTTTACTCTCTCTGCTACAGAATAAGGATAATTCATAAAGTCTCACCTGAATTATTCCTTGAAGAAAGTTGAACAGATTGGAGGTCAGTGTGGAAAAGAGGCTGGTGGATAAATTATTGCAAAATCCTTCCTTATCTCAGTAAAGTGAAACCTGGAATACGTTCAGCAACTGCAGCGGCTCAAGTGGCTAAGACGCTGACTGGAAGGCGGCAGGTCCGCAGTTCGATTCCCAAGTACTGCAGGACGGAATGAGCTCCTGTCTTTGTCCCAGCTCCTGCCAACCTATCAGTTCAAAAGCAAGAAATTGCAAGTAGATAAATAGGAACCACTTCGGTGGGAAGGTAACAGCGCTCTGTGTGCTCCAGTGTCTAGTCATGCCTGCCACATGACCATGGAAACGTCTGCGGAAACAGACAGCGCTGGATCTCCGACTTTGAAACAGAGATAAGCACTGAACCCTAGAGTCGGATATGACTGGCTTTTGAGCAAGGGAAACCTTTAACTTTACCATCTCATTTCCTGAGATTTCAGGACCAAAGCCAGAGAACAAAGATCCAGCATTGGTAATCCCATGGGGTGGACCAGGCAAGGATTAGGGGGGAAAGAATTGAAGAGTGCAGGAACATAGGCCCAGAATCTGGATAAACCCCAGATCACATGATGGAGACACTGAATGAAGAATTTGGGGTGGAGACCAGGCAAAATACAAATATGCCCCTTCTCTTGAGGTTCACATCCCAGTGTGTAGTCTTCATTTTGATCCTCATGACATTTGGGTAATTGTTTCAGGTCTCATAGTATTGCCAGAATGTATGTGAAGTAGCCCAACAGCTTCCATCCCCCACTCCTGAACCAATGTTGTGAAGACTCATTCATATGAAGCAGGCATTCCACTTCCTGCTCTCTCCAAATGACATGATTGGACTAAATCCATTCATCTCTCTGGCAATCGTCCCCTCCTCCTCCTGCATCTGTTTTGTTTTTGTTTTTTTGTATTCTGAGGTTGCAGAAACCCAACACACCTACAAACACTTCTTCTGAGAGTGGTAAATGTGGCATTGGGTGGAAATGGATCCCTTGGGCTATAAGTCCACTTCTTGCTGAGTAATGAACCACCCAGAGTGCACAAGTACTATGAGGCAATATAGTACAGTAATACCTTGCATAATGACCACATCACATAACAATTTATTCGCATAACGATTTGGTTTTTATGCTAGGGCGATACCTCGCATAACACTAAAAACCACTAAAAATGGTCGTTATCCGAGGTATTTGGTATAGGAACCTTGGATAACAACCATTTTTGGTCCTTATCCGAGGTATCGCCCATTTGAATCGCCTAGCACTAAAAATCGCATAGCGACCAACTTTGTGGAATGAATTTGGCCGTTATGCGAGGTTCTACTGTAGTGTCATTGCTATTGCTAATGAAACTTCTCCTTCCTTCAGAAGCATTGTCGCTTCTTTCTCAAGTAAGAAAGGCAAAGTGTAGCTCCTGGAAGGAGTGGTGCATCAGCTTTTCAATGGGTCAAAGCCCTGAAATACCTCCTTTTCAAATCTGAAAAATATTTTTAACTTTTACCTCTTTCGGATTTAATTACTTTCCTATTATTTGTAGGTGATGGAAGAATCCCAGGACAAATAAAAGTGGTCTTCAGCCATGTCAAGGTGGCATATCCTAATTAGGAAGCATACAGTAGATAGATGTTTTTTCATCTGGAGGTTTGAGTGCTTGTGTGCACAGATCCAGTTCATCCATCCATTCATTCAATTTGTATGCTGCCCACTCTGCATACGCCGACTCAGGGCGGCCCACAGCAAATCAAACAATAATATCAAAATACCAAATATTCATACAATTACAAAATATATCGTATACGATACACATATCATATACACCATATCAATACACAAAATATCCTATAAATACACGTTACAAACTGAACACATTGCAAGCAATACACCAGGGAAAAGCCAAAAGCATTACAAGAAAAAACTCAGAGCCAAACCCTTCCCTCCAGGCTGGACAGCCGAGGGAAAGTCTGGCAAAAGTCCTCATCTCCTTCAAGGGCGGGAGGTGGCTGAGGGAGGAATATCCAGTGACGGCGCTGGCTGTGCTCCCATGGCCAGCCGGCCATGTCACGCACCTGCCTCTTATCTCCCTCAAGACCGGGGGCTGGTCGAGGGAGAAAGTCTGATGCGGGCTGCGGAACAAGGCGGTGAAATAAGGTACTCCTGCCTGTGGCAGCTGCGTCTCTTAAACCCTCCGGCCGCTGGGGCCAGGAGGGTGACGATGTCGGCGGCAGTTCTTTTGGCCGTGGAGTCGCGGCAGCGCAGAGTGCAGGTGCTCCCACTTCCCCTTGGCCAGGCCAGGCCGGGGGAAGGAGCTTGGAGCAGTGGCTGCGGCAGTGGTGAGACCCGCTCTGCTCTTCCAGGGGCGTGGCCAGGCTCCTGGTGCAAAAAGTTTGTTCACCCCTTGTGTAGATTGTGAGTCAGGGACTGCAGTGGCTTAGTGGTTAAGATGCAGAATTTGATGACTGGAAGTCGGCAGATCAGCAGTTCAAGACCCGAGTGTTGCACATTGAGTGAGCTCCCGTCTCTCTAGCTCCTGCCAACCTAGCAGTTTGAAAGCAAGAAAGTGCAGGTACAGTGGAACCTCGGTTAACAAAATGCTCAGTGAACATAAAAATTGCACAACAAAAGGAAAGCCATAGAAAATAGTGGCTGTTTATGGAACTTTTTTCGGAACAGATTAATTGGTTTTCAATGCATTCCTATAGGAAACAGCATTTTGGTTAATGTATTTTGGTTTTCAATGCATTCCTATGGAAACTGCATTCAGTGCATTCCTATGGGAAATTTGGTTAAAAATATACTGCTCAAAAAAATAAAGGGAACACAAAAATAAGGCACCCCACGATCTGAATAACTGAAATACTGTATTCCTATTGTTGTTCACATACTGTAGTCGAATGTGCTGACAACAAAATCACACAAAATTTAACAATGGGAATCAAATTAATCAACCCATGGAGGTGTGGATTTGGAGTTGCACTCAAGAGTGACAGTGGAAGAAAACACTACAGGCTGATGTATTACATTCCATGTAATGTCCTTAAATCAAGTCAAAATGAGACTCAGTAGTGTGTGTGGCCTCCACGTACCTGTATGACCTCCCTACAATGCCTGGGCATGCTCCTGATGAGGTGCTGGATGGTCTCCTGAGGGATCTCCTCCCACACCTGGACTAAAGCAACCACCAACTCCTGGACAGTCTGTGGTGCAACGTGGTGTCGGTGGATGGAGCGGGATATGATGTCCCAGATGTGCTCAATCAGATTCAGGTCTGGGGAATGGGCGGGCCAGTCCATAGCATCAATGCCTTCACAAGGGGTCTGAGGATCTCATCTCGGTACCTAATGGCAGTCAGGCTACCTCGGCGAGCACCTGGAGGGCTGTGCGGCCCTCCAGGAAAATGCCACCCCACACCATTACTGACCCACCACCAAACCGGTCATGCTGGAGGATGTTGTAGGCAGCATAACATTCTCCACGGCATCTCCAGACCCTGACACGTCTGTCACATGTGCTCAGTGTGAACCTGCTTTCATCTGTGAACAGCACAGGGCAACAGTGGCGAACCTGCCAATCTTGGTGCTCTCTGGCAAATGCCAAACATCTTGCACGGTGTTGGGCTGTGAGCACAACCCCCACCTGTGGTCGCCAGGCCCTCATACCACCCCCATGGAGTCTGTTCCTGACCATTTCAGCAGACACATGCACATTGGTGGCCCGCTGGAGGTCATTTTGCAGGTCTCTGGCAGTGTTCCACCTTTTCCTCCTTGCACAAAGGCGGAGGTAGCGGTCCTGCTGCTGGGTTGTTGCCCTCCTCCACATCTCCTGATGTACTGGCCTGTCTCCTGGTAGTGACTCCATGCTCTGGACACAATGCTGGCAGACACGGCAAACCTTCATGCTACAGCTCGCATTGATGTGCCATCCTGGATGAGCTGCACTACCTGAGCCACTTGTGTGGGTTGTAGGCTCTGTCTCATGCTACCACTAGGGTGCAGGCACCGCCAGCGTTCAACAGTGACCAAACCATCAGCCAGAAAGCAAAGGAACTGAGAAATGGTCTGTGGTCACCTCCTGCTGAACCAAACCTTTATTGGGGTGCCTTGCTAATTGCCTCTGATGCCCACCTGTTGTCTCTTCTATTTGCACAACAACATGTGGAATTGAATGTCAATCAGTGTTGCTACCAGGGTGGACAGTTTGATTTCACAGAAGTGTGATTGACTTGGGGTTACATTGTGTTGTTTAGGTGTTCCCTTTTTTTTTTGAGCAGCATATAAGAAAAATCCCAGAGAACGCATTAATTACGTTAACTGAGGTTCCACTGTAGATAAATAGGTACCACTTTTGGGGGAAGGTAAACAGATTTCCATGCATTCTGTTACGTTATGCCTGCCACACGTCCATGGAAACGTCTGCAAACAGACAACACTGGCTCTTTGAGTATAAACAGAGATGAGCACTGAACCCTAGAGTCAAATACAACTGGCTTTCGATCAAGGGCAACCTTTGCCTAGATTGTAACTCTGGTGCAGAAAAAATCAGCAAAAAGTAGACGTTGGAAAAATAACTTGGGAGAGTGGTAGAGCTTCCAGCCATCAGTGGAAGCACACCTGACCTTAAACAGAAAACACCCACACACAGTGACTATGACATTGGATCACGTGCACAAGCAACCATAGTTTAACAAGGTCAGGATTCTAAAGCCCCATGGATATCTCTGCTATCATGGCATGACTCAGCTTGCTTGAAAAATAAACCTTTTGTTTTCTTAATTCATATTTGAATATTAACATGATGCATTGATCTTTAAATCAGTTATATATCTTAGGTGTTTATTCCATGATTTAGACATTATATATAACAGCCACTCGCAATCTGTATAGCAGGTGCTCCGATTGTAAGTTCCAGCTAAGTCTTGGTGAATGCTAAAGAAGTGTGCCAATTTCATTTTAGGTTGTTTGGGCAGAAAGCTACAAGGTTGGCTGTGCCGTTCACTACTGTGCTGAACTGAAAAACCACACCTCAGCTAATGCTCTGTTCTTCGTTTGTGACTACGCCCCTGCGTAAGCTTTTTGGTTTACAATTTGTGTAAAAATTTCTTTCAGAATGGAATACCTCCTGGTCTTCCAGGAACTGAGAAACGGGCAACCAGGGAAACATGCGGTCTTTGGACCTAGTTTTGGATTATCATGCACAGATTACATGTAGCCTGGATTATTATAACATTGGCTATGTGGGAGTGCCTTCAAAGAATGAGTGCAAATTGTGGTTCCTAGGAAGATCAAGATGGGCACAAACTGCATTTGTTGTACATTTATATCAGGGCAAAAGTGCTGACACTTATCTTAAAATCTCTAAGTGGCAGCTCCCCTGGTGGCTTAGTGGTTAAGGCACTGAGCTGGAGACTGGAAGGTTGGCTTTTGATACCCAAGAGCTGCACTTGAGGACATGAAAGGAGCCTCATTCGGGCGTCCCCTGAGCAGTTTCTCAGCAAAAATCCTTTCAACCCAGAGTAATTTCTGACACAAAATTATTATACACTAGTGGCCTTTGGCTAGGGTACCTGTAACAATAGGAAGTTGAAGCCCCAACAGCTTAGTTGGGATGGGAATTGGGGTGCAGTTTACCAGGTACACAATTTGCTACTCGAATAGAGGGTTACACTGATGCTTGGTCCTGGCATAAAGGCAATGGCTCCAGGGTATCAGATGATGACCTGCTGCTAGATGATACCCCAGCTCAACTGCCAAGGAACATGGCATAATAATAATAATGTGCACAGCACATGGGTTCTCAGCCACTGTGTGGTCCCTATGTCATCTGAGATCAAAGAGAGAGTATACTCGCTAAAAAAGTTGATGAGGCTTTTTTTTAACACAGAGGGAATAGTCAAACTCAGCCATATAAAAGTGGAACACCATGCAGTGATTGCACTGGATTACCATGCAAAGACAACCTCTGCCGTAAGTAAAGAAGTAGTAGTCTTGTAGCCACATTAAATCTAAGAGTAGCTATGTATGGAATGTTTTACCATGTAGTGATATTTATTTCCAAATATGGTAATGGATTTAACAGTACAAAGATACTTACCTCGATTCATCCTCCAACTCTACACCATTAATTGTACCTCCTACTATTCAATTTAATACAAGCTCAGTTACAAAGCCAAAATAATTTATATTGTATAATCCAGAAGTGGTTGTATATACTGCAAAGGAGCCTGCGGTAATGGCAGTAAATGAATTATTTTAATATTCATAATATATACTTTTGTCTCACTACCTTGCCATGTTATTCAATTAACCATTTAAAACATAGATTAACTGATAAAATGCTAAGCAATATATACAGTGGTGGGCATCAGCACGTTTGCACCAGTTGGCCAGAACCAGTAGCAGAAATTCTGGCTGGCTCCACCCATCCAAGTTTTGAAGTAAAGTCGTCCTAATTTGGGTGCAACGCAGGGCTTTCCCCCTGGCCACGGCCACCATATCACACCCACAGTGTGGCAGTAATTTTTTTTGCTGCTGACTAATATATACAAAGGTGCAAATGGTATAATGACGGCTTTGAACTGTGAGGATTGATAAGAACTGGGGCAGCTTCTCTCCCTGTCATCCATCCAATTTCCCAAAAGCTAATTTAAACAACTGAGACACTCTACAGCAGGAGTTCTCAATCTTTTTAAACCAGAGGCCAGGTCACGCTCCTTCAGAGAGCTTCAGGGGCCAGACGGCCATTTTGCCCTTCTTCCACCACATGGCACTTATTGCTATGGTTGAGGCAGTGGAGGGGCCACATGAAAGGGTGCCATGGGCCGAAGGTTGAGAATCCCTGCTCTACAAAACCGATTGTTGAGCAAGGACTGCCGTTGCAGGGAGGGGGTAGAAAGTTTTCAAGTCGCCTTCAGTGGTGGCAAACTATACTGTAGCTCTCTTATCCTTGCATAGCAGTTCCTCAAATTTTCTGACAGCATTTAAAAGGCTGGCATTTCCTCCTGAGGGAAATGTCTTGCCTTGGATAATTACCGACCATTAATTTTTGTACCTGTAACACTACAACAATTTTAAATACTTTTTTGGCTACAAGCTAGACTTAGGTAGAAACTATAAAATGAAGCCCTGGTATGAGTCTGGCATGTAACCATAACAGTATGAATTAACTACACTCTGCTGCAGTTTATTTCATGTCTTGATGTAATCCCAACTGTGTGCAATTCTGCTGGAAACTAGATTAAGCAGATGGTCAATCTTCTGCATGTACCTATTTCAGAATCAATTTCTGATTAGTTATGCAGGGTCTTCTGCGTATTTATCTTTTAGAATGGACTTATTATACATCTCTCCAACACGTCACACTTAACCTTCCCAAATCCTGAAGGGGAAGGGGATGTTTTTAATAGTGGCCAGATTTGGGATGCAGGGATAGGAATACACCAGCCATATGTGCGTAATCTAGAGCAGTGTTTCCCAACATTTGGGTTTTGGACTTCAATTCCCAGAAGCCGAAGTCATTTCCCCAAAGCACTGATCAGCCAATGTACTGACTTAGGCTTCTGGGAATTTAAGTGCAAAACCCAAAGCAACAACAGGAATACAAGAGGCTTGACATGCTAGGTCAGGGGTCCCCAAACTTTTCGGGCTGCGGGCCAGTCACATGGTTCAGTGGGTTGGTCACGTGGTTCCTCCCACTGGAAGCAGAAATAAAACACACTTTGCAATCTGTGTGTTGCAACAGGATGAGATAGATTTTAGGCTACCATTTTCTCTGCTTAAACTAAGGCTGCCCAAACAACGGCCTGAAGGCCAGAACCGGCCCACGATGCCAATTCATCCAGCCCACACTGCCCTTGTCGCTCCCAGAAGCAGAAGTAAAATGCAGACATATGGACACATTTTATTTCTGCTTCTAGGAGCGACGAGGGCAGCACGGGCCGGATCAATTTGCATCGGGGACTGGATCCAGCCCACGGGCCGTAGTTTGTGCACCTCTGTGCTAGGTGTTAACTCTGAGTACAGTATCAGCACTCTAAGGGATTTTATGTTTTTGCAGAAGCATTAACAATGGCCAAAATTCTTTTACATTTTTATGGTAGGCAGGGGCCGTAAATCTTATTTAACAGATTATTTATTTACTTATTTGCCATCAAGATTTATGCCAGTTACATGGTGTTAGTAGTAAGATTCGGACCAAAGTCATATGGAGTCATATGGGGGAACACACCTTATTCACGATTTGTGGAACTTGTTTTGTCTGGAGATTAGATCAGTTCTTTAGTTATATGGCTAACATATAATCATTCTTACGATAGAGTTGTAGAGATCTACTATTAACAGGTTTCCAGTTGCAAATAAGGTCTATTTTATTTACAGATGTTGCCGCATCCTGTGAGCAGTACTGCATAAACCCATTTTTACTTTTAATGACATCTGTAGTACTTCTGTTTAGTAGCATTATCCCAGAATGGGAACAATGATAAACTAAATAGCTTCAAGTACAAGTAAAAGAGTTACACTGCTATATGTTATTAACTGGTTAAATGTCAAGATATCAGCAGTCCTTCAGTATGTTTTACAGCTGATCTTCTGTTATAAAGTTACACAGATGTGAGCTCATTGTATCTTTACCACAAAATGTTAATAAATGCTATTTTTGCTTGAGCAAACAAAAACTTAAGATCTTTAATTTATACTGGTCCTCTTCATCTTACTGTAGTGCATACAGTGTAATTTACTGCTCAATTTTAGTCAGAATTTGGAAAGTGCATCTGCTAAATAAATATTATATTTCAGACAGACCAATAACAACATTCAGCAATAGCAATACTTATATAAAAATCGTTTATGTAATCTGGCTAGACTTAAAATACAAACCAATTTACAATTGTTTTGGAGAAATTGTCCTCATTCCACAGAAATGTATAGCTCTGGAAAGTTTATCACTGTGGCGCTCTTGAGCAAATGCCAAATAATAATAATATTACTGATAATATCCCATTTCTGTTGACAATATCCACACCCTGTACAAATCCCTCTCTATGCTAGAAATTTTTGTGTAAACAATGTTAACTTATCCATTTACTCGCAGTGATGTTGAAGTGCATACAGCGCATCGCAGGGATGCTGCAAATCTGAAAACTTTGCCCTTTTTTTTTGGCGGGGGGCACATACTAGAACAAACTGCCAGTTTCAAATCTTGAAACTGCTGTCATTTTAATTTCAGAAATTGCAGCTTTAATGGGCAACATGTAAATAAAGTTTGTTTTAAACATGGAATTTTATGTTCTCCTCCTTGGAAAAACAAGGCACTACAACTTTACAGAAACTTTCTTCTTTTTCTTTTCATCCGCTGCAATTTTTAACTTAACTTCTTCCACTGGAAGTGCTCCTAACTTCTTCTTCTTTGCCTTCTTAACCTTTTCTTTAATACCTTCGATGTCAATTTTTGTTTCAGCAGGAGCTACAAAGCAAGAGACATTAATGAAGGCTGTATCTGCCGATTATCGTGTCATACTCAAGAGACAGTCACAAATTTCATGCATCTCGATCAGGGCCAACTTAAATATGAAACCAAACATGCCAACAAAAACTCTTAGCAGCTTAGTGCTACATATAAGTCAATAGAGTGGTAACTCGTATAAAGTCCGATTCGTATAATGTCGCGGTTTTCATGCACACATGATGCATCGCATAAAGTCCAAAACCGCTAAAAAAAAAATGGACGTTATCCGATGCATCCCCCATTTGATTCGGATAAAGTCCAAAATCGGATAAAGTCCAAATTTGTGGAACGGAGTTTGGGCTTTATCTGAGGTTCTACTGTATTCTGATAGATAGGAGTTAGCAACTTGTAGACCTCCAATGGATGTTAGACTCCAGCTACCATGTACACCAGGGGTACCCAAACTACGGCTCACGGGCTGGATTGCCGACAACACCAGAAGTGACCTGCTGCAACCAGAAGTCATGAAATTAGTCCAAAAATGTGCTGAAATGTTGCAAAAATGCAGCCAAAAAATTCCAAAAATGCAGCAAAAATGTGCCACCCTCGCTCTTGCAGCCATGGTAAGCAGCAGAGGCGGCAAAAATGACCGAAAACATGCAAGAAATTCATGCAGCACCACCACGGGAGGAACTATATGACTGGCCCACTCAGCTGTTTGAGGGGGCGTGGTCAGACCCTGTCAGGAAATGTTTGGGCACCCCTGATGTACCCTATATAAAAGAGACAATGTCAGAGATAATGGAATCTATAATCAAACTGCCTGTTTTTCTGTTCTGATCCATAACATTGCATACACCCAATCCAAGAGTGCTTGGAATGCTAATGCTTGCATGAAAAGTTTGAGTAAGCCAGAGAAGTGCATCTGAGTTTTAACGCACTCAGAGAATATGGCATTTAAATCAATTAAAAGATTTAACACAGCTTCCTTTTCTGCCAACCAAATAATTCCATGCATACATTTCTGCTCAGAACAATCCCAACACAACCAGAATTCCAATTGCCGTGAAATGTAGCTTGATATAAACCTGTCTTGTCTGTAATGGATAGAGATGTCGTGCTTTGGCAGCACTTTGTATTAATGTTACCTCATGTTTTAATTAAATATTTTGTACCAGTCTCAGTATTTCAGGAAAGCCAGTTTTGTACATTATAACATCTCATCCTCTTTACATTTAGGAGTTAGATTTCAGGTTAATACAGGCAGAATTTAATATACAAAGAGGAAGGATTTTATTAACATACTTTTAAAAAAATATCTACACAAGTACACATGTTTGAATTAAGAACATTCACAACATTAGGGCTTTTTCCTCTAACACATTTTGAAAGCTAGTGACTTAATTCAGGAACAAAGATTACGAATGTTACCTTTTTTTGGTTTTATAGCAGACTTTTCCTTGGGCGGAATAAAAGCTTTGTTTCTCTCTTCTTGTCTCTTGCTTACTGCTTCTGCTTGTCTTGCCTAAATAAAGTGGAAAAAAGGAGTCATCCATTCAGAATCCTCACACAAATCAAGATGCATTTATTTTTAAAAGTAGCGTCAAAAGTTACTTTGGACTATACCTTTATCTCTTCTACTCTCTTACGCTTCTTTTGGCTTTCTTTCAAAAAATATTCACCACTTGCCAGTTCTTTATCAATCTGAAACACAGTCGTTTTGATTAGATATGTTATACTGTCAAAGCTCTTTAAAATACAAATCAAAATAAAGACCAAGACTCAACGTCAGAAATTTGAACTGAAGTTATCTATGGCCAAATTTTACAGCTGAAGTGACAAAGTGTTGAGATCATTTACCAGGAATGACCTTATGAATAAATAACTAATACAAAACAGAAGCCCATACACTGATGATTATACTATTAGTACTGTACCTCTTTATAGTAGCAAGTTCTTTTATGTGCTGTAACACATGAGTTTTTAAATTGTGATAGCATTTTCACATATTCTAAGGAGTAATATTTCTTCAGAAATAAATTCATAGCACTCCTAATCTAATGCAATTAGTATTTCTAATGTAGTGTATTAGCTACTCTTTTTCTTAGTTCTACTTGACATTATTTGTTTGCCATTATATCATGTAGAACCATGAGGAAACAGCTGTTAAATAACACAACCCAGTAAAATGAATGTACCTGCAGCCTTCTAGATGTTATTGGAGTAATTTATGATTCACATTTGTATATGCCGCCCACTCAGGCAGAACCCGACTCAGGGCGGCATTACAACAAATCTAAAAAATACATAAAAACATTTATAAAACCTTATAAAAAAAACCCACATCCACCCCAATTAAAAAACCCATATCCCACCCACCCATCACACCCACCATACAAAAAGGGAAGAAGAGAGAGTTCCTATAAAAGCCAACTGGCGGGGACCATAGTCCCGTTCGGGCCCCACACCTGCCCTGCCAGCCAGGTCTTTACTCCTTTCCTGAACGGCAGCAGTTCACTTTGAAGTCTTAGATCTATTGGCAGGAGGTTCCAGAGGGTTGGTGCGGACACGGAGAAGGCCCTCCTTCGGGTGCTAGACAGATGTGCACCCCTCGTTGACGGCACCACTAGAGAGCCCCTCCGGTCCGCTCTGGTTGGACGGGCAGTCACTCTTGGGGCGATGCGGTCTCTAAGGTATCCTGGCCCCCTGCCATATAGGGCTTTAAAGGTCAAAACCAGCACCTTAAATTGCACCCGGAGACAAACTGGTAACCAGTGCAGCTCCCGAAGCAGCGGTGAGGCATGGGCATATCGCCCACACCCCATCACCACCCGGGCCGCCGCATTCTGGACCAGCTGCAGCCTCCGAATGGTCGTCAAGGGCAGCCCCATGTAGAGCGCATTACAATAATCTAGTCGGGAGGTAACCAGAGCATGAGTGACCATAAGCAAGGAGCCCCGATCCAGGAGCGTGCGCAGTTGGCGAATCACCCGAAGTTGGGCAAAAGCCCTCCTGGCCACAGCCGCCACTTGTTCTTCCAGCAGCAGCCGTGAGTCCAGAAGGACCCCCAAGTTGCGCACCGGGTCTGTCTGGGGCAAAACAGCCCCATCCAGTACCAAAGATGGTAACTCCTTGGATAACATGGGGCCCCTTATCCACAGCCACTCTGTCTTGCTGGGATTCAGCCGAAGCCCATTGGCCCCCATCCAGACCCCAACGGCCTCCAGGCATCCGGATAGGATTTCAACAGCATCACTGGGGTCCCCACGGGCCGAGATGTACAGCTGAGTATCATCCGCGTACTGATGGTACCGCACCCCGTGGGAACGAATGATCTCACCCAGTGGCTTCATGTAGATGTTAAATAAGAGAGGAGATAGCACAGAGCCCTGAGGCACCCCATACTTGAGGGGCCTAGGGCTGGACCTCTCACTCTCTAACCACACCGACTGGGTACGGCCCTCCAGAAAAGAGGAAAACCAGGACAACACGGTGCCCTGGATCCCCAGTCCTTCGAGCCGTTCCAGAAGGATACCGTGGTCATCTTTTCTGACATGGTTAAAAAGCACAGACTAGTAGGACATGAAAGTCATCATTTGGAGGGCCAAAGATTCCCCAACCTATCTTAATATGCTACAATTCTACCCCACCCTCCCAGGGGCTGCAGTAGCTCAGTGGTTAAGAAGCTCATCATGTTAGCTGGAAGCATGGCAAGTCGGCAGTTCAAGACCCGGGTACTGCATGACGGATTGAGCTCCCGTCTTTGTCCCAGATCTTGGGGACATGAAAGGCACCTCATTTGGGCATTTCCTGAGTGGAGTTTCTTCTGCAAAAATCCTTTCAACCCAGAATTTCTAACAATAATTATTACCCCACCCTCCCAAATTAGAGTAAACAAAACAAACAGGCACTCATAGCAAATGGCTACAGATTTAGTCCAGAATTATGTGTTCTACATAATAAGTCTATTTTAGATTTGAAACAAAGATAACACCCAAGTCATATTCTCAGTTATTGTTTTGTGCGTGTCTTTGTTGGGAGGGAAAAATGCAATCTTTTTGCAAAGTATATTTCTTTTCCACTTGTTATGTCTCTAATCTCAAAGCAATCAAAATGCACACCCCTCGTTCCTTCCTTATTCAAAACTATTTAGGCCATGCAATATAATCTAGGAATTTAACAGACCTGACTTTCTGGTTGTGGAGGTGGAAAGGGAGTATATTCCTTCTTGACATTTTTCTTCTTGGGTTCCTTCCGTTTGTTCAAATTCTTATGTTTGAATTTAGGCAAAAACCTCTCCCAGTTCTGTAATCTTAATTCAGGATCTTTTGATAATTCTCTCTTAATCATCAGGGTCTACACCACATTAAAACACACAAAAATATTAGTTCGTTATATTACTTAATTCCATTTTACATATACCGTATTTAGACAGACAGAAAAAAGCAGAAGATTCTAGGAAAGAAAAACAAAATAACCGCATTTTAATAATAGGAGCTATCACTAGGCATTATGATAACATTATTACAACCTCAAGGAAGTGTATTGTCTCCAAGACTGTATAATATGTATTTATTTATTTATTTATTTATTATTTAAATTTATATCCCGCTCCACTCAACCCACGGCCGACTCAGAGCGGCTAACAACATATTAAGATACATACTGTTACAATAAAATCATGCAAAAACACAATAATTAATCATTACAATTACAGGGGGAAAAACAATAATACAATAATACCATATCAACCCTCCAACCCTCCAACAACAAGCATCAAAACACATCTTTTCAAAAACCCCACATGTCCAGGTACAATAAAGCCACCACAAGAATAATCAAAGTCAAAAAACTACCCGCCCTAGTCAACCTCCAAGAGGAACAAAGGGCCGGGAGGGCACGCGGCTGCGGCTGCGGCGTCTTCTTCGGAGCCTCCCGGGCCACGGGAGGCTCCCTTTATCTCCCCGCCGGTGGTGAGGGCGGGGAGAGCGCGGCTGCGGCTCCGGCGGCGTTTTCGGAGCCTCCCGGGCCACGGGAGGCTCCCTTTATCTCCCCGCCGGTGGTGAGGGCGGGGAGAGCGCGGCTGCGGCTCCGGCGGCGTCCTCGGAGCCTCCCGAACCACGGGAGGCTCCCTTTATCTCCCCGCCAGTGGTGGGGGCGGGGAGAGCGCGGCTGCGGCTCCGGCGGCGTCCTCGGAGCCTCCCGGGCCACGGGAGGCTCCCTTTATCTCCCCGCCGGTGGTGGGGGCGGGGAGAGCACGGCTGCGGCTCCGGCGGCGTCCTCGGAGCCTCCCGGGCCACGGGAGGCTCCCTTTATCTCCCCGCCGGTGGTGAGGGCGGGGAGAGCGCGGCTGCGGCTCCGGCGGCGTCCTCGGAGCCTCCCGAACCACGGGAGGCTCCCTTTATCTCCCCGCCGGTGGTGGGGGCGGGGAGAGCGCGGCTGCGGCTCCGGCGGCGTCCTCGGAGCCTCCCGGGCCACGGGAGGCTCCCTTTATCTCCCCGCCGGTGGTGGGGGCGGGGAGAGCGCGGCTGCGGCTCCGGCGGCGTCCTCGGAGCCTCCCGGGCCACGGGAGGCTCCCTTTATCTCCCCGCCGGTGGTGAGGGCGGGGAGAGCGCGGCTGCGGCTCCGGCGGCGTCCTCGGAGCCTCCCGAACCACGGGAGGCTCCCTTTATCTCCCCGCCGGTGGTGGGGGCGGGGAGAGCGCGGCTGCGGCTCCGCCGGTGTATACAAATGATCAGCCAGTTCCTGACAATACAAAACTGTTCATCTATGCAGAAGACACAGCAATGCCGTTCATGGGTCATGCTTCGATGAGGTAGCTGGAAAACTTACTGGAGCACTTGAAAAATTAGGACAATATTAAAACATCAACCATTTGAAGCCTAATGACAAAGCAAAGAAAGTGGCTTCATTTTGGCAGTACAGGGTTTGATCACGATACGAAAGAAGGAGAACGAGGCATTATATTAGGGGAAAGCAATCTTATTTATGAAAAATAGTTAAGTCTTAATAATATCATGCTCTCTGTATGACTTTCAGTTTGGACAATGATATGCCATGGACACAAGAAATGCAAATAACAGAGCTTTATGTTACTTGAATTCTACTTCTCAATTAATCTGCAGTTCACATCTTTAATATCAAAACTCTGTACTCACGGCAAGCCAAAGCTGGAAGGTTTAGTGAACGGCCAGGATACAGGATTAGTTACTCCAATATATACAATTAACATGCCCAATTAGTAACATGCATTGCTGATAATAAAATAAGCAGGTTAAAAAAGATGCCAAATAAGATCTTACATGAAACATTTTACAAAACAAGGAGAAGCGCACCCACCTTGATATTATATATGGGATGAATATTTTTCATTGTATCCAGAACCACTTTCCTAACCTAGAGTTAAGAAAATGACAAATTGGTTTATTAACTATAGCAGGGGTTCCCAACCTCCCACGGCACCATTTCATGTGGCACCCACACCCCTCCAAGGGCATTCGAGAAACAAAATGGCCACCCCTTTGAAGCTGTTGGGACAAAATGGCCACCCCATCACCCTTTCATGCAGGCAGAGCAAAATGGCCATCTGACCCTCAAAGCTGACTGAGAGAGCATAACCTGACCCTCAGCTTGAAAAGGTTGGGAACCCCTGAACTAAAGCATGGGTTAACTGAAAATAAATCTGGATCAATTTGGTAAATTTGGAATGGACCATCCCAGATTTCTGGCTGTAAACTTTTAAACAGTATCCAACAGCAGTATCAAACAATTTAGCATAACAGTCAACCATAATGCCTTCACCCATCCTCCTTAATTATTTTGCTGAAATGAACAAATGGATGATAACCTGGAAAAGATTTCTGTATGGAAATCTTCATTCAATCCTGCTGATGGAAAACCAAATTCTGTGCTCAGAATGCTTGAATTACAAGTACAGTGGTACCTCATACAACGATTTTAATCCATTCCACGGTGCTCATTGTTGTACAAAACAATTGTTATATGATGCATACATCTTATAGCGATTTTCCCTATGGGATGCATTGTACAACAATTTTTTTCGCTAAGTGGTCCCCCCCCCCCCCACTAATATATAGAGTGCTGCTAATACAGTAATGTACATGACAATCCACATACCTGTAATTTCAAACCATACTTCATTTTTATTGTTAAGTGGCACGCATCTCGCTTGGCCTGATTTTTTGTATTCCTACATTTGAATGGAGCATGGCAAAGACAGACCTTTGGGCTATGGTCATGTCTGATTAGGAATATACCTCCCATTCCACACTTTTTCTCATGTTATTTGGGCAAGGTCTTCCATGGGTCATTTCTTGCATGGATACAAACGCCTTCAGTTAACCCATGGAATCTGAACGGCAAAATAAAAAATCTTGTGTAGGTAACAGCTAAAGACAGGGATGAAAGCTGCACTTCTTTTTCTTTGATATAGTAAAGGTAAAGGTTTCCCTTGCTCGAAAGCCAGTCGTATCCTACTCCAGGGTTCAGTGCTCATCTCTGTTTCAAAACTGAAGAGCCAGTGCTGTCCGCTTCTGCAGATGTTTCCATGGTCATGTGACAGGCATTACTAGACACCGGAGCCCACAGAACGCTGTTACCTTCCCACCGAAGTGGTCCCTATTTATCTACATGCAATCTCTTGCTTTCGAACTGCTAGGTTGGCAGAAGCTGGGACAAAGACGGGAGCTCATTCCGTCCTGCAGTACTCGGGAATTGAACTGCTGACCTTCTACTTCCCAGTCAGCATCTTAGCCACTTGAGCCACTTTGAAAACAATTCAAAGTAGAGCAAACTGGCTTTTCAACTGAAGTTGAATGTAAAAGTATTCTTGTACTGTACAGTACAGTATATGGAAAAGAAATCATACCTCTTTTAAGCCACTAAAAGGACCAAGAGCTGAAACAGTGTTCCCCTGAACCATAATGTAACAGTTTGTTAACAGTTCTAGAGCCTGCAACAGAGGGGGGGGGGGGGGGACAAAAACAGAATAATAATTTAGAACAGGGGTTCCCAAACTATGATCTGCAGGCTGGGGCCGTGCCCGGAAGTGGACTTATTTACGCATGCGTGGGTGTGTCTTATGACAGCTGTAAAACATGTTATGCATGCGTAAATGCGCCCGCGACTGTCATAAACTCAGAAGTGGATGCACTTATGACAGCTGTAAGTGCGCCTGCTTCCCCTTCCAGGGGGCGTGGTCCGGCCCACTCAGCTGTCCAGGGGGCGTGGTCAGGCCCATGGGAGGGAGTTTGGGAACCCCTGATTTAGAACACAGGGTAAAGTATAATAGAGAACCAAGAATGCATCTCTAAAGGTCTGAACAATCATTCAATAAGACTCACAGAACTAAACTCACAAAGTAAGCATTTTGCAGCATTGCCACTTGAAGAGCTGTGAACAATGACCCAAAGTTTCAACTACCTGCCATATACATTTTTATCTTTTTATAGACAAAGATCGAGTGGTATAGAAATTGACACGCTACATTTATTGCTTTTTGTCATTGGGATTACTTTTTTGCAATATGCTCGAAAAAGGGTGGGTGGGGGAACAAAAACGTCCAATGCCATTTTGTGACCAAAGAATGATGTACAGAAATTGCTGGGAATGTTTTACAAAGCAATGGAAATGAAAACCAAGTATATTTTGAAACATTACCAACAACATAAACCATCAACTGTTTACAAAAATAACAAACTGTCATATTCCTGAATTAGGAAATATACAACCCGCTGCTCTGTAATCTGACATTCAGAAATTCTTAGAAGAGTAAATTATTCACCAGTCCATGGTTGCCCCCTCTCCTATCAACAACATAATCCAGCTTCTTCGAGTTCCGTATCTGATTCCAAATATTGGCGATCATCCTGGTGATGAGCCATGAAGATTGCTCTGGGGACAATAAAATGCAGGGGCCTTCCGTTTGCCTAAGGCACCCATACTACTGATGCAGTTCTGCGTGACACCCATACCACTGCGTGACACCCATACCACTGATGCAGGTCACTCTCTAATCCTGAGCTCTTTGGGCACGCAAAGTCCTTATTGGCCCCAGGCCACTATTGATGCTGCTGCCGCCCTCCATCAAGATGGGTTCAAGTGGGATTTAATCCATCACTCTTCCCTGTGGACTTTGCCACCCAAGGCCGTTAGTCCTCAGGGTTATCAGGTTAGTTAATATAATCAACACTGAGTCAGTGGCAATATGGTTTACTCCAGGAATTTTCAACCTGCAGCCCACGGTACCATTTCATGTGGCCCCACACGGCCTCCACCACACCAGGAAGTGTCATGTGGTGGAGGAAGGGCAAAATGGCTAACCGGCCCCCGAAGCTGTCTGAGGGAGCGTGACTGGGCCCCTGGCTTTAAAAGGTTGAGAACTCCTGGTCTACTCTATTACCATAGCTGGGTAACAGGTCAGACTGGGATACTGTATAATCTATATATAATGTAATCTACGTAGATTTCAAAATGTCGATAGTCTGTATAGTAATGACCCAACATTAGAGTTATTAAAATGGCTGTGGATTGGTGGAAGAAATCACTTCCTACTGTTAGAAGAAGAAATTGTGCTAAAGACTCTGAACTGCTCCACTGAGAGAACATTCTGTACCATACAATCTGTGAAACAGATGCATAAATTGCATTTGGGTCATGGGGAAACAGGAACCTTACCAACATTTCCTAAGTAAACTCCATGAATAGAGACTTAATTCCACTGAACCTATTTAGAAAATATGTGCATGATTAGGATGAAGGAATGTAAGACAAACCTTAAGAGTAGATCCATTGGGACCAATAAGCCTTTGTCTTCTTTTTATAAATCGTTCTCTGTTCCTCACCAAGGACCCTATTTTGATAATATCACAAGCAACATCATCTTGAAGAATACGCACAGCCTGAATGTAACAACAGAGATAGTCTCAAGTTAGACAGATGCAGAGAGAGGTAGAACATTATTAAGTAATTATAATGTATTAAAATTATAATGAGCCCTGGTGGCACAGTGGTTAAACTGCTATAATGCAACCAAAAGGTTGTGAGTTCGATCCTGACCAGGACCCAAGGTTGGCTCAGCCTTCCCTCCTTCTGAGGTTGGAAGAATGAGTACCCAGCATGTTGGGGCAAAATGTTAATTAACTTGTGAACTGCCCGGAGAGTGCACTAAATGCTCTGGGGTGGTATAGAAGTGTAATTGCTTTTGCTGTGCTTTTAAAACTATCCTTCTAAAATCTGTGAAAGCACCAGGAGGGCCTTCTCTGTGTCTGCTCCGGCCCTATTGGAACCTCTTGCCAATCGAGTTACGACTCCAGACAGAGTTATTGCCCTTCAGGAAAGAACTAAAATCCTGGCTGGCAAAGCAAGTGTGGGGCACCAGTGATGTGGTGACCACTGCCTGCTGGCTGATATAGCAATATCGCTCCCTCGTTCTTTTAGCTGTTTGGGGTAATTTTTGTAATATTTTTAATTGGATTTTTATGGCTTTTAAGTTTTAGATTGTGATGGCGATTTTAACGTTGTGAGCTGCCCAGTTGGGCAGCTATATAAATTGGACAAAAAATAAATAAAATAAAAACTAAAGCTTTATCATTCAGTAAATCAACATTTTAAATAACATTTCTAATAAACCCAGTCACATACTTTAGGTGGCCCCCTATATTCACAAACTCATACAAGTGAATGTGATCATTCACAACTGAACGAACCTGCTCAAACGGAACACTTCTTGCTAGAAGCTTTATTAAGTCTCTGGCTCTGATGATTATATACGGATCAAAAGTCTTCTTTGTTGTGCTTACTGTCATGCTTCCTTCAATTAAGTCTAAAGCTGCATTTATGTGCTGCAACACAAAACAGTAAAAAACATCTGCATCTTAACAATATCAGGAACTTATGTGTCAAACAAATTTTACAAACAGAAGATATATAGGATACCAAAGAAACAAGAAAGAAGACAAGATGCTGAAGCTATTGTGTTGGGACACCATTCCAGAACACCCCAACAACCATGGATGGTGGGGTGGGGTGTTATGGAAGATGCACTCTTCTTTTGCCGTATCTGAATCTGAATATTGGCAATCCTCATGACAATAAGCCATGAAGACTGTCATGAGAACATAATGTAGTGGCCTTTCATCTGCCTTCCGGATCACAGCATAAGACCTGTACCACTGATCCACTTGTGCAAATCATTTCCTGAGCCATTTTGGTACGCAATGTCCTCATTGTCACTAGGACAGTATTGATAAAGCTACTGCCCTCCATCAAGATGGATTCAAGTGGGATTGAATCACTTGGGGACCATCACCCTTCCCTGAGGACTTTGGCATTCAAGGCTGTTAGTCTGCAGGGTTCCCAGGTTAGTTAACCACCGTCTGACACTCAGCATTGAGCTGCTGGCAGTGTGGTCTACTCTACTACCTTAGCAGGATAACCTGGCCAGAGAAATTTAAATTGATTACACTGCACAGCTACTCTCAGGGTCAGGACTATTGGGCACCAGCAGAAGCACAAGGCCAAGATGCCCTAACCTTTGGCACCAGCTACTCCTGCAATTTGCTTTCTCTGGCCACCTGCTTGCCTTTGCTGGAGAAAATCACCAATCTCCATAAGACCCATCCCTTCCCTTGAAGATTCGTGACTGATCTCACAAGAACCGAGCAAATGGATAGTGGCAACAGCAATAGACAAACATTGTTAACACCTAGGGGACACCTTGTCCTTCCAGTCAAACAAATCTAGACTTGTGAAGCAGAAAGTTAACATTGTGCTCTATAAAACCACAGAAAATATTCTTACATGTTCATTTAATGCCTTCTGCACTAGGGGCCAGCATTCTTTCAAATAAGCTTCTCTGTATTTTGGGAAGAGAGTGGCAAAGCTGCTTTCCTCTAGAAGCCCTTTGGGATTATCTTCTCTTGTAAAGGTTGGCTCTTTCCATCCATCAGGAACGGTGAGAAGCTCAGATTCATCTACTGTTTGCAAAAGATAAATTTTTGTGTTTAAAACATTCCTACTTAGAAAAACAGGAGAAGGGAAGCAGGAGTGACAACAAAAAATATGGTGCAACAATAAATCCAAATGTTGAGGCCCAATGCAAGGAAATGACAACTTTCAAGAATTGTACAGCAAGTGTAAAGCTGTAACAACCATTCTCCAGAGCCCTCCTGGCTGTTTAGGTCGTGGTGTGCCAATTCATACAACTGGCAAGCAAAAAGGAATACAAGTGACAATTCGTTAACTAATGGTAATTCTCCATTGCAATTTTTGCCACGAAATTTATGCTGGCACAAATAACCAATAGGATTCCAGCCATTTTGTAATTTTAAGAGTATGTATGTTTATATGTACGTACGTACATACATGCGCACACACATACTATTTTTTTTCCTTCCTCCCTTCTTAGATTATTTTACAGCCTGGCCCCAAACAGTTTCCAAAGCAATTTACAGCAAGTTAAAAAGAGAATATCTGAAAAGCCCATCTCATGCAACTTGAAATCTACAATCCTACATTTATTTAAGAATACATTTAGGGCAAGTAGAGGAAAATCTGAACGGGGACTTTATAATTTCAATAGCTACTTAGAAGAGGACATTTTATCAGCTGCAGCTTTGAATGCAAATTAAAGGTAAAGGTTGCCCTTGTTCTAAAGCCAGTCGTATCCGACTCTAGGGTTCAGTGCTCATCTCTGTTTATAGCCAAAGACTCAGTGTTGTCTGCATTTGCAGATGTTTCTGTGGACATGTAGCAGGCATGGATTCCCTTCCCAACACCGGAGAGCACAGAACGCTAATAACCTTCCCACCTAAGTGGTTCCTATTTATCTACTTGCAGTTTCTTGGTATCTATTTATCTACTTGTAATATACACATGCTCAAATCGCCTCCTCTATAGAACCATCAAATGTGCAGGAACCTCTTCTTCTTCATCTAGTTACCCTAAATAAAATCCCTTGAAATCTTTTTTTTTTAATTTAAAAGAAATAGAGTAGGTAAAGGTCACCCTTGTTCAAAAGCCAGTCGTATCTGACTCTAGAGCTCAGTGCTCATCTCTGTTTATAGACGAAGGGCCAGCGTCTGCAGACGTTTCCGTGGACATGTGGCAGGCATGCCTAGACAACCGTTGTGCACGGAACGCTGTTTACCTTCCCACTGAAGTGGTTCCTATTTATCTACTTGCAATTCCATGCTTTCGAAACCATTCCCTGCAGCCAGCATATCCTGTTGCAAACCCAAACCGAATCCCGACTACCATTTTATCATACCAAGGTACAAATCTAAACACAAAGGGGGAGTTTTCAGAGATCGCCTGCGTCCTCCGTTAGCACCAAAACGCAAGACACATTGGCGGGCGCCACATCGGCAGAGTTCCTTCGGTGCTGGCAGACGGCATCGTCACCTTTTTGGCTCGTCTCCCCGGCTTTGGGGTTTCTGTTCCCGCCACCCGCGGCTCCACGCCCGGCGCTCTCGGAGGCCGCCATGATGCACTTGCTCCACCCCCTGCTCTCAACCCGAACCCGGGGACGGAAACGCAGCCCAGGCCGAAGATGGAAGCTGCAATCACGACTCCACCGTTGCCCGGATGTTGTTCTCCACCAGGCAGACGAGACCCAGAGAGATAAACGCTGTTTAAATAGCGCGCAATCTGAACCAACCCGCGGCTATGCTTGCACACATGCACAGGAATTAGTTTCCAGCGAGCGTATGCACAGGAAGGGAATCCAATGCCGTTTCAAAGCTGCACAATCAATGGCAGAACTGGCTAAACTTACACAGGGGTCACCAGAAAGTGAATCCACTAACTACTCCCGTGATGGCGAACCTTGGCACTCCAGATGTTCTTGGACTACAATTTCCAGAAGCCCAAGCAAGCACCCTGTGAATCCACACGAATGGGTTTACTGCACTGTAGACTGCACTGAATTCTATAGTGTACGTTTGGATGGATAAGACTGTTGTGTGAACGACAGAAAGAGAGAAACTAGTCCATTGGTTCTTAACCTGGGTTCGATTGAACCCCAGGGGTTCAGTGAATCAGTCTCAGGGGTTCGGCGGAGGTGTGTGTGTGTATGTGTGTTCTGTTCACCAGGGTATTTATAGCAAATTCTACAAAGGGTTTGGTGATTGCACGTATGAAACTTGTGGGGTTCAGTACCTCCAACAAGGTTAAGAACCACTACTGTAGTTGTTGCACAACCTGTAATAAGAACCATTTCATGTTCTATCAGTTTCCCTTTTGTTCTATACTTTACTATAAAGATTTATGTATAAGAATAATAATCTTAAAGCTGCAGAACTTCTTCCGTGTCTAGGTCAGACGTGAAACTTCCAAAATGAAGGCACCTTTTGGTGAGTTCATTCTGCAGTCTGTTTTGCCTGACCCAGTGTGAGAAAGATTAGCCGGCGAGTACACCCGATTGTGGTTTAAAAAATACCACAATTTCTTTCTTTATTCATGTCAGATGCACTACCATCATATTGTGTTGTTCTGTCATGTTATTTGGTGTCTGCTTGTACACACACACACCCCAGAGTGGGATACCACCGAAATGGGCGGTATAGAAATGTAATAAATAAATAACATACAAAGCTAAAATTAACACATCTAAAAACAAAATAGAATTTAAAAGGGCTAGATGACGTCTGCCCAATATTGGGCCACATCAACAGCATTTCCTCTTGCCAACGTAAGGTCCTCTTCAGTACACGTTGAGAGGCATTGTCTGCATTGTATCATATGGAAGATAGTTTGTACTTCTCCGTGTTCACACACGCTGTCATCTACAGGGAAACCCTACTTTCTCAATTAGCCCTTGATCTTCCTACCCTGGTACGCAGTCTATTTAAAGCTTTCCACACAGGCCATGGTTGTTTTTGGCCAGGCAGTAGAGAGTCATGTGTTTCTGCCCAGTTATCTGGCAGCTCCTTGCTCACCTTCCATAGTTCTAAGGCAGTCTGTGCGGGCTGTTTGTTCAGAGGTGCAGAAGTTGTGAGGAAGTTATGATTTCAGTCTGCTTTGGTGGTTGGTGATCAAATAGCAGGTGTGTTTCTGAAGAACTTGCTTTTACACACTATATGGAATTTTGATGGAGGATGCCAGCTAATAATGCACTTTTTAAATTGGGGTTGGTTTAGACATCATATGACCAATCTCGTTGTTTCATTTAGGACCACATCCATCTGCCCTGCATGCAGGGCCGGCATTAGAAATTTCCAGGCCCGGTACGCACCCCCATTTTGGCCACGCCCCTTTGGTTTCCTGCGCATGTGTGGTTTGTTTGTGCATGCGTACATCAGTGGTCTCCTGGCGGCGCCACGCCCCGGTGGTTTTCTGCGCATGCGTGGTTTGTTTGTGCATGCGCACATCAGTGGTTTCCTGCCGCTGCCGGGTCCCCGTCATCTCCGGGCCCGTGGTGGGAGTCCTGATGGCGGCCCTGCCTGCATGGTTTGATCCGTACCACACTGGACTAGCATACTCTCCTGCAGAGTAACAAAGCTAGCACTGAAGTTCTTAATGTGTGTGGTTGGGCACCCCAACTTGTGGCTGTTGTTTTCCTCAGAATATTGTTCCTGGCAAAAAAACATTTTGTTTGGTATTAAGGCAGTGGGTCTTGAAAGTTAGAGTTCGACCCAGGGTAACTCCCAGGTACTGTGTTTGGGGGTGATGCAATGTTCGAGCCTGTTGCCTTTCCAAGTCACCTGCAGGCTTCTTGATGCCTCATGGTTTTTTAAATGAAAACCACAATGATCATGTTGCTTTTGTTGGTTTAATAACAATAACAACAATAATTAGCATGCCATCAAGTAAGTTCTGACTTTCACTTGCAATATATCCTGTTACAAACATAATCCCTGTTTAATAAGTTGTGTGTTATTGACTTGTTTCCCAGCAGAGTTTGATTTGTCCTGTTTTACATGCAAATAAAAAGAGATAAGACCACCTGCTTGGTAAGCATACAAGAACTCAACACCAAGTTCAACCTGATCAGCATATTTTATACTTCAGAGATCCAATTGAATATTCATGTGTGCTGTATAAAACTCCTTTTGCTAGGACTGAATCTAATGTCGTGGAGCTGTAACCTTTCCTCAGTTACAGAGATATGAAAACTTCTCAGTGATTTATTGGACACAAGTAAATTGTAACAGTGACAATTATCTACATAATGCACATAACCAGTCCTAGACAAAAGCAGTTCTTGTGCAGCCTTGCACATAATTGAATTTTACAGGACTGCATAAACAAAAGCAGGGACTGTGGTGGGTTAGCAGTAAAGACTCTGAACTTGACAACCAGAAGGTCGACAGGTCAGCAGTTTGAGACCTGAGTGCTGTATGATGGAGTGAGCTCCTTTCCCTGCCCAGCTCCTGCTAACCTAGCAGTTCAAAAGCAAGAAATTGCAAGTAGATAAATAGGTACCACTTCAGTGGGAAAGTAAACAACATTTCGTGTTGAGGCATGCCTGCCACATGTCCATGGAAACATCTGCAGACAGACAGCGCTGGCTCTTTGGCTATAAGCAGAGATGAGCACTGAACCCTAGAGTCGGATACGACTAGCTTTCAAGCAAGGACGACCTTTACCTGTAGCAATCTGGGTCTGGATTTCGAAGTGGAATATCCTGCAATGCTGATGAAATTAAATGAGGATATCATGTAGGCCCAGCAATGCTCCTCTGAAATGTGGAGGAGAACAAAGGGAGGGTTTGAGCAAGATGTTTTCCAGAGTTCTCTTTCAAGTCTGTCATGTGTTCCTATTGCTACTACTCCAGCTATTGTCTCCCTGATTTTTATGGTGCTGGCTCAAGTGAAGAGACTACGTTAGCCTTCACTTCTCCAGACTGTCAATTATTCATATTAAAAGTGTTAAAGCAGGAGGGTAGAGTTAGCATGCTCCCCTCAATGGACATGGAGTCTACATGCATAGCTAATAGTAAATGGGGCAAGTTATGTTTGCTTAGCATTGGATTTAGCCTACCCAAAAAAGATTGCCTGGAATTTTTCTGTTTAATCCTAATAAAATCAAGATAATAGAGGTTGGTTTGTTTAAATAGACCTACAGAGCAGCCATTTAATGAAAAAGCCAATTAATTTACTAACTTTACAATTTTATTTTATCCCTTTCACTGAAAGCCGGTAAGTTTTATCTCGAATTTGTTCATTTGTTCTCATTAGCGTATTGCTTGGAAGATTGTAAAAAGATGTGACTTGTTTTGAAGAAACTATCTGGGCTCTTTTTCATATACAGTTCCCTTTCCTAAATATTTACACATTTTTTCGGACTAACCCATATTTATAGCTAGATATAGTAGAGAGCTGCATGTGTGTGAAAGAGCTCGATATTTAATTGAGGCCTAGACCAGTGATGGTGAACCTTTTAGAAACCATGTGTCCAAACCGCAACCCAAAACCCACTTATTTATCGCAAAGTGCCAACACAGCAACAGGGGAGGAAAGAAACACTCCCATTGGGCTGCTGGGCAGAGGGAGGATGTGCTCCCATTGGGCTCCTGGGTAGAGGGGTGGGGTAAACTCTGTGCTGGGGGAGGGAGGAAGCACTCCCATTGGGCTGCTGGGCAGAGGGGCAGGGCAAACTCTGCGCTGGAGTGACTGTAATGTTTGATATGTTGTGATTTTTGTGAGCCGCCCTGAGTCGGCGTATGCTGAGTGTGTGGCATACAAATCGAATAAATCAAATCATAGGTTTGCAATCACTGGCCTAGACATTTTACCAGTAACACTGGCTTCCATTGCTTTGGGATAAATATTCTCTCATTAGTTGTTTCCTTTCTTCTTTATGCATAAGAGCACCCAGATTGGGGTTCTTGTGAGAAATAGGCATCCAGGCAAGTATACTCTCACCTACTCTATTTAGTTTCATTGCTCTCCTATGTAAGCAAAGTGTTAGGCCAAATGGGAGATCCTGTGCTAAACCTAAAGACTTTCCTCATCATTTAGAACTCTTGAAAACCAAAGGTTTAATTCATATGTAGACCCCTCTCTTTAGATTTGTAACACTTCATGCATACAGGGTCTTGAGTATCCCACCTCCTCATCTCATGAGAGTAGCGTATTTAATCCTGATTGTGGGTGCGATCAGACATTTTTAGATAGCATTTGGCAGAATGGTCTGCCAAATGCTTTCCAACACCAGAATGGTCTGGTTTGCTTTATTTTTCAGCAAATCAGTCTGGGTCTTTTTGGCCCAATTGCATGGTTATCCTGTCCTTCCTTCTAAATAGGCTGTCGCAACTTGTAACTGGATGGAAGGATCACTTTAAAGCAGGAGTTCCCAACCTAAGGCCTGCAGGCCGGCCTCACCCGACCCACAGCACTGTTTTATGTGGCCCCCACCCCCTCCAAGGGCATTTGAGAAACAAAATGGCCACCCCCTTTGAAGCTGTTGGGGCAAAATGGCCCAAAATGCAGGCAGGGCAAAATGGCCATCTGGCCCTAGAAGCTGACTGAAAGAGCGTGACCCAGCCCCCACCTTGAAAAGGTTGGAAACCCCTGCTTTAAAGAGTCCCTTTTAAGATCGCACCCAGGAAACAGTTCTCTCCAACACCATCCAAGCTCCACAACTCCCTGTCTCACATATTAGAAATCTTGATTAGCTGCATAATCATCTTCTCTGGGATAGCAGCACAGTGTTCAGAATACTGTTTGCTCTGCTCTAACATTGCTTCTGAGTGGCTCCAGGAAACCTTACAAGACAGCAGGTAAACAAGTAGCAAGAAGTTTTTAGAAATATCACTAGTTATGATCTACAATGTAATGCAGTTTTCCCCATTTGGTAATGGTGTTGCATTCTAGCCTGCCCCCTCCAAAATGGCAACACCCAACACCCCCACCATCCTTCCACTCCTACTATACTGTGGATGCAACAGGTCCTGTTAGCAGCACTGAAGTGGATTAGTGGTTAAGACACTGAGCTTGGAGACTGGAAGGTTTGGAGTTCAATACCTGAGTGCTGCACGATGGATCTTGGGGACATGAAAGGCGCCTCTTTCGGGCATCCCCTGAATGGAGTTTCTCCAGCAAAAATCCTTTCAACCCAAAGTAATTTCTGACATGAAATTTATTTATTTACCAGGTCCTGTTCTAATGTCTGGTTTCAAAGAGACTTGTACACAGAACTGTAGATCTCTAAGGTTTCCCTTGCTCGAAAGCCAGTCGTATCCAACTCTACGGTTCAGTGCTCATCTCTGTTTCAAAGCCGAAGAGCCAGCGCTGTCTGCTTCTGCAGACGTTTCCGTGGTCATGTAGCAGGCATGACTAGACACCGGAGTGCACGGAACGCTGTTGCCTTCCCACCGAAGTGGTCCCTATTTATCTACTTGTAATTTCTTGCTTTCGAATTGCTAGGTTGGCAGGAGCTGGGACAGTACTCAGGAATTGAACTGCTGACCTTCCGCCTCCCAGTCAACGTCTTAGCCACTTGAGCCACTGCTCAAGTAGATCTCTATTAGAGGGGAAATTGAAGGGCTTTCCTTTCACTACCACTAGATGGGAGTCAGTGTTCATTTCCTTTTACTTGAGCTGACTTAGTCTTTGTTTTCCTAATTATGCCTTCATTATTTTAAATAGTTTTATGGGATTGCAGAAACAATTTGTTGGACTTGCAGGAGATAACACCAACTGCTTTCTTTGCTTGCTACTAATCTAAAATAGAGTTACATAAAATCCTCATCTAGGTTACACTCATGAAATGCCTAGCAACTGTTAAACCTTTTGAGTATACAGTAGTTAGTTAATACTATAATCATGCTGCAGAAATTTGCAATCTGTACTCATATGTCACAATTAAATATATAGCTAGGTTGTAGGGAGCAATATGTCCAATAAAATTATAATGCTTTGGAAAAGCTGTGATGCTTTTTAAAAAAGTCTATATTTCCTAAATATATGCTTTGGTGATATTTCTTACAGCTGGCTGGAAAACTCAGTGGGTAGGTGTCTGGCTGCAGAGCCAGAGGTTGGAAGTTATGCCTCCAAGGAGAAGAACCAGTCTGTACTGTTATGGGCAAGTTGCACAATCCCAGGGTATCCCCGGAAGGAGGGAATGGTAAGCCACTTCTGTATTCTTCACCTAGAATATCCTGGAAAGAGTCCTCATAAATCAGAATTGACTTGACAGCATACAATTAATTAACATTTTTCAATTAGTGGAGAATTGACCAAATCAGTACAAATGCTTATTAATTAAAATTATAGTTTTTAAATTATCCACCAGCTATCCATCAAGGTCTGACTCCATTGGTAGTCTGGTTTGAACAGAACAATAGAATGAATGAGGTTTACAAAGGTATTGACCCACCATTAAGTAAATGATTTGTAAAGTCTACTTTAGCTGAGGCTAGCAGTTACCAGTGATGGGCAGTCTTGGCCCTCCAGCTGTTCTTGAACTTCAATTCCCAGAAACCCTGACCAGCTGGTGTGTTGAGTTGGGCTTCTGGGAATTGAAGTTCAAGAACAGCTGGAGGGCCAAGACTGCCCATCACTCAGTTAAACTTAGGACCAAGTTATTAGTACGGTTGACAAAAAGAGATGTCGGCAAACCACAGATACATTTGTTATTTCCTCATTTTTGCCAGGTAAGAACCCTTAGTATTCTCAAGTTTCTTTTTTAAAGAAACTGAGTCATTTGAGCCACAGGACTTGCTGTTTATTTTCTTGCAAACCAGGCACCAGAGAGGACTGGTTGATTGATTGATTCAATTTGTGTGCCGCCCACTCAGCATATGCCGACTCTGTGGAAGAAGCTCTATGGCAGTGGTGGTGACCCTTGGCACTCCAGGTGTTCTTGGACTTCAACTACCAGAAGCCCAAGTCATTCCTGCTGATCAGGGCTTCTGGGAATTGAAGTTCAAGAATACAGTACCTGGAGTGCCAAGGTTTGCCATCATTGCTCTATTGGTTCATCTGGGATCGATCAATGCCTGTGCCTTTAAAATGTATCAAAGTGTCAAGTGAGGGTGCAGCTGCTGAATTTTTGATTGTTCTGTTCCTTCACCAATTCTAGCATCCACCCACCCATCTTTCCTGCCAGCTGTATGGGGGGGAGTAAGAGCTCTACTGTTTGTGACCAAAAGAGAAGGTGGGTAGCTGAGTGGAACAGGATCTAAAAAACCCACAAGGACTGAGGTTTTAAAATTTTATGGAGCATACTGAGGACCACTTCCCACATATTTGTTTGGGATGGAATTTCATCCAGAGTCTACTAGTCTGGTGAAAGCTATTATTCTTAACCCTAACCACACCCCACAAAACATGCAGCTTTCAGAGTTGAAGAGCAAAGTTAAGGTTATATGTTACCATTCTTGCTTTGATAGCTAAACAGCCATGATCTTCCAAACACAGTAATAGCTAATCAAATGTCAGTTTGCCCCAGTGGAATTTCTTATCTGACACTTAACTGATTACCCGGCCTTGCCCGGGGGTCATGCCTGTGCTTACCTGGCCAGGTGGGGCCTGGCTCCCTTGCCACCTCAGCCATCTGGCCCCCCACCGAGGCATTCAGGTCCCGTTTTGGGTGTTGCGCCGCCGCTGCCAGAACATTTTTGGCTGTCAGTCTGTGGTGGCGGTGGGCTAATGTGCATGCCCAGTGCGCCATTGCTGCTACTCACCACTCCGTCCTCCAGGCCGGCGCAGGCCCAGGGCGTGTGGGGGCATCAGGGCGCCCGGTGTTGGCTTTGCCGTGTTTATGTTGGGGCAGGACCGCCGCACAGTGGTTGCTCCTTGCTGCTCTGGCCCAGTGGGTGGTGTGAGTGGGTGCGGCGGTGGGGTCCCTTTGGGGCATTGTGTTCTCCGGGCTGACCAAGCCGCAGCTCAACCCCGCTGTTGTCCCTGCAACCACCACTGCCTCCTCTTCGTGACACTTTGGCCCACACCATCTCTGGTGGTGCCAGTTTGGATGCCTGGGCCACCAGTGAGGCCGTGTTGCATGCACAGATGTTTGTGCATGCACATTACCATATTCCCTGGCTGTTTGTCCTGGCGGGTGGAGGTGCCCCCTTATGACATTTTTTAAGGGCACACACACTGAAATGGGCTGCTGGACCCCTGCAGTGCTGATCTCGCATGCGCAAGGTAGGCATGTGCCAAGTTTCAGAGCGATTGGTGTGGGGGTGTGGATTTGGATAAAGAACATACTTGACGACACCTCTGTTTTATATATATATATACTAGTATAGGTTGCCCGGTATTGCCGGGCTGTTATAAACTGTGATCAGCTTTTTTTTGGGTTTTTTTGTGGATTAAAAAAGAACAAAGGATGATATAATTGTTTCAAATTGTTTTATTTAACCAAATAATGTTTTAGTATGTGACATTTTTTTTGTTAATAGTTGTACCATAGGTAATATTTTTTAAAAATGTGAAAGTACATGTTTTTTATATTCAATGTTTTTAAACTGTGTTTAGATGTTTTGGGTTTTTATTTGAGTTAAAACTCAACAGAGGATGCTATAAATCATTTTATTTATGTAACATATGTTTGTTATTTGTGTAAACTTTTGATGTATTGTTATTTGTTTGACTTGTTTTTACTCTTGTGGCCTCTAGGTGGGGCTTTATTGTTTTTGAGTTGTTTTTACTATTCCACCCTGCAGGTTTTGTTTTCATTTCACATGTTTTTTCTCTCCTGGCCTCTAGGTGGGGCTTCTTCCGGGAAGTAGTCTTTGTTTCTTCATTGCTGTTCTGATCTCGTGGAGGGAGGATGTGCTGGTGAGTTCTCTGGTTTTCTTTCTTCTGGGGTTTTTCTTTGTTTTGTTTTTGTGGTGGTGGGCTGGGAGGTGTTTCTGTTTGTTCTTTTTTGTTTTGGTTGGGTTTTAGGTTTGTTTAATTGGTTTGTTCATTTCTGGCGTTGTTTATTTTTGTTATTTTGTTGTTGTTTATTTGTGTAATTTGTGGTAGTTGTGTTTTTAGAGTTAGGTATTTTCGTGTTGTAGTTAGGTGTTTTGTCTGTGCTTTTGTGGTATTGTGGATGTTTTTGTGTATTTTGTGGTTTACTTTTTTGTTTATTAATGGTTTTTAAATTATTTATTTATTTTTGTTTTATTAATTTTGGTGTTTGTTGTTGGTGTGTAGGTTTGCATGAAGAACAGGCTGCCTGTCGGTTCCTCTTTTCCCCATTGCTGCTTCGAATTTTGGTTTCGATGCAGCAATGGGGGAAAGGAGGAGCCGGCAGTCAGCCCATTCTTCCCCTGGCTGGTAAAGTTCGTTAGGTAGGTCGGGGGAGAAGGAGGCAGAGAAGAGCTATTTCTGCCTGATGATGGTTCTCTCCTCTCTGTCTCCTTTCTCTCCTGGCTTACCTAACTGGAGATCGGCAGGCAGCAATCCGTAAGGGGTGGTGTTCTTCCTTGCGGATTGCTGGCTGCTGCTTTTGTATTACCTCCATCGGAAGTACAAAGGCAGTAGCCAGTCATTCGCCAGGGAGGGTGCTTCCCCTGATGAACTGCTGCCTGCTGGTGGTTTTTTTTTCCACCCCGGCTCAACTTTCCTTGAGGCCAGCGGTGGTCTCGCCATGTCTTCGGTGGGGTAGCGTGGAGGAGAGGGAGTCCCTCTTCTCCCCGTTGCTCTGGGAAAGAAGGCCAGTGGGTGTCTCGCGGTGGAGTTTTGTGGCTTTTTGTTTTGCAAGGCTGTGAGGCGCAGTGTCTGCCTGCTGGGGACTTGCGTTCCCGTTGTGTTTTGTAATTTTATTTTTCACGCGCCGGCCTTCTCACGGTGCGCAGGACACTAGGACTTGTAATTTTGCATTTTTGATTTGCGTTCGTGCAGTGGTTTTTTCCCCCTGCGGCTTGATTTTAATTGGCCGTGCCACGTTTCCCAATGTTCTTTTTGCTCGCGCCTCTCAGCCTGATTGGCTGTGGCACAGCGCGGTGCAGAAAATGTTGGGAAGTGAAGTTTGTTTCCTTTTTTCACGTCCGTGGGGCTCTTGCCCCACTGGCGCCTTTCTCAACCCTGCAGTAACCTCCGGACCGGGTTCGGGCGAGTGCAGGAGGTTTGGTATGGGATAGGATGGATGGGTGCAGAAACGTATAGCAAGTTCCAATGGTTAACCCTTGGATTTATAAGTATAGATAATAAAACTGAGAAGCATGTCCAGATGGGTGTATTGTCCTTTTTTCAGTTCTTGGGGATCACAATTTGTCCACATTTTGTAGAAGCTGCAACACCACAACCTCCCCCTTCAAGGTGTTCTACTTCTTTACAGTACACCAGTTCCATCGCCTGTGGCTAATGAGCCCCTTTTGTATATCATAATTTTGAATTAATCATTTCCCCAGCTCCTCTGCAGAAGAGTTGGGAAAGTGTAATTATTTTTCCCCTATTAGCTGATTATTGTAGCGCTGGTTCACTTAGGAGGGGAAAAATAATTATATGTGCCCCTCTGCAGGTAACTTGGAGTGTATGGATGGGAGAAGCAGGCTAAATGTTATTTAGCCCCTCTCCCTTTCAAAATTGACCCAAAAATGAGCTAGCTCAGACCGCCCCCATAAGAGGCACTCTGGACATGCTCCTTATCTCCCTTTATAGTGTTTCCCTCAGTTTCCCCCCCCCCCAACACAGCTAGAAAAAATATTTTTAATCCTCAATTTTCATCAATAAGTAGTGTTAATTTTCTTAGCCACTGGAATTTTGCACACTAAGGTTTTTTATCTTCTCTACTCATATACAATCCTGATTAGGTACTAAATTTTATGAAGATATTGGCATCTTCATGAAGACAGCAGAGCAGACTTGGGGTTTTCCCTCCCAACTGCTGACAATAGTACTAAAATCAATGTATGGAAATTGCAAAGAAGCAGATTTCTGAAAAATATTAGGAGAAGCCTCTTAACATTGGGTCATGTCCAACAACGGAACTGTGTGCTTTGAGAGTTTGTGGGTTGCCACTGGGGGCATTTAAATAGAAATGGGATAGCCAACTCTTGGTGTTTCTATAATTGCATTCTCCTTTGTCAATCTTGTTGAACAGAGGACTAAACATGATAACACGAAAATCCCCCTACAGCTCCATGGTTCTATTTAGTCTCTTATTTCTTGGCTGATCTTTGGCACTGAAATTGATGTGTCTGCTGTGAGGGGAAGCCTATAATAATAATAATAATAATAATAATAATAATAATAATAATAATAATAATAATAATAATAATAATAATAATAATAATAATAATAATAATAATAATAATTATTATTATTATTATTATTATTATTATTATTATTATTATTATTATTATTATTATTATTATTATTATTATTATACTTGTATGCCACCCCACTCGCAAAGCAACTCTGGCCGGCTAACAAAGATACAAAATATATAGTTACAATTACAAGGTGCCTCATTATCATAATACAGAAATATTTCAAAACATATATATAAGGAACTGCATAAAAGAGGGGACATATGTAATCTGATTTGTTGTTGTTCAGTCGCATAGTCGAGTCTGACCCTTTGCGACCCCATGGTCCATTGTACGCCAGGCACCCCTATCCTCCACCATCCTCCTCAACCTGCCCAGTTCTGTGCCCATTGTGTCAACAATACCATCTAGCCATCTCATTCTCTGCCGCCCCCTTTTTCTTCTGTCCTCGACCTTTCCCAACATCAAGGCTTTCTCAAGTGAATCCTCATTTGATGTCCAAAATTCTTAAGCTTCATCTTGAATATTTGACCTTCCAGGGAGCAGTCGGGGTTCATTTTTTTAAGATCGACCTATTCGTTCTCCTTGCTGTTCAGGGTACTCTCAAAATTCTCCTTCAACACCACATTTCAAAGGCGTCTATTCTTCTGCGCTCAGCTTTCTTTATGGTCCAGCTCTCACAACCATACATTACTACTGGAAATACCATTGCTTTGACTATATGGACTTTTGTTTGCAAGGTGATATAGAGACAGTATTGGTCGCACTACTGGATGACCTTCTGAGGGAGGCTGACCGAGGTAATTCCTAATTGTTAGTTGACTCTCTCAGCAGCCTTTGATACCATCCTGGGCAGGCTTTCAAGGTTGGGTATCAATGGCCAGGCTCTGGCTTGGGTATTATACTTTCTTGAGCACTAGGTCCAAAGAGTACAGCTCGGGACGGGGGGGGGGGGGGAATTGACATTTATATAAGACTGCTTGGGGAAGTCATCAGGTGATTTGGCACATGTTTTCATTGATGATATGCAACTCTATCTCTCCTTCTCTATCTCAGTAGATGATGCTGTTCATACCTTGGAGACTTGCCTGGAGATGGTTATGGAGTGGGTGGAGCAGAAGACACTGAATCCTGTTGTGTCCTAAAGCATGTGCCTTTAAACAATGTACCTATCCATGTGTATCCAATGTAACCTTTTCCTTGTGTAACATTGTAACCTCAGCTGCATCTCTGTAACCCTAATAGGACGCGAGCTAGTGACCACTAGATGGCAATAGCGAGCGTCCAAGCTCATCGGTCCAAGACTCACCTAAGAGCAACAGCGCGGGAAGATTCCCGCCATCACCTTCACCTGGACAAGAAGGGCGTGACCTGAAATGACGTCACGCGGACAGTAGCCAATAGACTGTCAAGGAGCCACATTCAAATGTATAGCCACTGTATATATTGAGCTGTTTGTCCGCCATTACCACATGTTCCCTCTGACCAGCATGTAATAAAGTTGTGTTAAGCCAGCTCTTCGGCTGTCCTGGTGTCTGTGGTCCCATACACAAAACTGGCGACGAAGGTGGGATCATGGCTGCCCACGGGACCAAGACATACGCCGGTTTCGACATCAAGAAACCACAAGATTGGGAACTTTTCGAAATGGACTTCCAAGGCGCGCTGGTGGAGTTCGAGGTTACGGACGAGGCGAAGAAAAGAGCCATTCTCACCAGAATGCTCGGGCACGACGGCAAGAGGGTATTGATTGACCTCATCGCACCCAAAAAGGCGGCTGAATTCAAGGCAAAGGAGCTCCTGAAGGTGTTGCGAGACCATTTCCGGCCCTCGGTGGCGATGTTTCCTGCTCGGAGCGCGTTTTGGAGGCGAGTCCAAGCGCCTGGAGAGTCGGTCGCTGCCTTCGTAGCGGCCCTGCGTCTGGCTGCCGGCCCATGCAAATGGGAGAACTTGGAAGTCACCCTCAGGGACTGCGTGCTATGCGGCCTGAAGGACGCCGAGATTCAGCGCACGCTGATGAATCAGGAGCCGCCCCCCACGTTGCAGGAGGTCCTGAAAGCGGCACAGGCCGCAGAAGCCACGAAGGCCGGGGTGCAAGAGCTCCAGGACTGGCGACCGAAGGCCGACAAAACAGAGAGTTCGGTGCATGCAGCCCGGCGAATTTCGAAATCGTCCGCCGAAAGCAGCAACGACGAGGACGTCCGGAGGGTCCGGAAGGAGGGCCAGCGTTGCGACGGCTGCGGGGCGGCTCACGACCGTGCCAGGTGTCCGTTCAGAAAAGCCGAGTGCCTCAACTGCGGGCGACGCGGGCACATCGCCAAAGTCTGCAGACAACGACGCAAGGACCGGAGGAGCTCGCCCGACCGCTCAGCGAGGCCAGATCGCTCGTCGAGACCAAAGGATGGCGCTCGGCCCACGAGGAAGCAGGACGGCGTGGGCCGCATCTCCGACGGCAGCGCCGCCGCCGCCCCAGTTTTCAGCGTGTCCATGGGACACCCCCGTTACTTTGTTGAGGTACTGGTGCAAGGGGCCCCTGTTAGGATGGAGATTGACTCTGGCTCCTCATATTCCCTCATTTCCCAGAGGGAGTTTTTGAGAATTGCCCCCCGCGTACGGCCCAAGCTCAAAGCGTTGAGGTCCACGCTTCAGGACGTGCAAGGGAACAGTATCCCGGTGTTGGGGGTTGGGAAATTCCAGGTCCAGTATAAGCGGCACGCCGCAGAACTCCCCCTAGTCGTTCTCAAGGGGGGTAATTGCAGCCTCCTCGGGACTCAATGGTTTCAGCCCCTGGGTCTATTCATTGGGGGGGTGCACGCCGTTGGGACTGACCCAATACAGAGGGTGTGCGACGCGCACCCTGAAGTCTTCAAAAAGGGACTTGGGAAATTCAATGGACCCCCAGTAACTTTCGACCTGGACCCGGAGGTCCGCCCAATAAGACTCAAACCGCGCAGAGTGCCTTTTGCACTAAAGGACAAAATAGAGGCGGAACTGGACAAATTAGTGGGCCAGGGGATTCTTGTTCCTGTTGATTCTGCGGAGTGGGAAACTCCAATTGTCACGGCATTGAAGGCCAATGGGGAGGTTTGCATTTGCGCCGATTATAAGTGCACCATTAATAAGGCAATCCGCCCTAATGCGTATCCGGTGCCGGTGGTCAGCCATTTGCTAGCCAGGTTACATGGGGGAAAGTGTTTCGCTAAGCTCGACCTGGCACAGGCCTATCAGCAACTCATGGTAACCCCTGCCGCAGCTGCTGCACAGACCATAGTCACGCATAAGGGGGCGTTCCAGGTGACGCGCCTCCAATTCGGCGTGAACTCGGCGCCTGGAATTTTCCAGTCGCTTGTGGAACGCCTCCTCAAAGGGCTGGACGGCATTTTGCCATATTTTGATGATGTTTTGATAACGGGGGGAGTGAGGTTGAGTTGGCTGAAAGGCTAAACAAGGTCCTGGAGGCATTCGAACAGGCGGGGTTGAGGTTGCGAAAAGACAAATGCGTCTTCTTCGCGAAGGAGGTTGAGTTCTTAGGGTTCCGAGTAACACCCGAGGGGATCAAACCGTCCAAATCCAAGGTGGCCGCCATCAAGAAAGCCCCTCGCCCCACCTCCAAGCCCGAGTTGCAGTCGTTCCTAGGGCTCTTAAATTTCTACCACTCCTTCCTTCCTTGGAAGGCTGCGGTGGCTGAGCCGCTTCACAAGTTGCTCAAGAAAGATGCGGCATGGAAGTGGGGCGATGACCAGGAGAGGGCATTCACGGAACTGAAACAACTCCTGGCATCTGACGCCATTCTGACCCATTTCGACCCCAAACGGCCGGTGGTACTGATCTGTGATGCATCCCCGGTGGGGGTGGGGGCAGTGTTATGCCACGTGTTGGAAAACGGGAGGGTGGCCCCAATAGCGTTTTACTCCAGGTCCCTGTCCCAAGCGGAGAGGAATTACGCCCAGACAGACAGGGAAGCGCTGGCGATAATTGCAGGGACCAAAAAATTTCACGATTTTCTATATGGCCGCCCTTTCACCATCGTGACTGACCACAAGCCCCTACTAGGCATTTTCACCGCAGATAAGCCCACGCCACAGATCCTGTCCCCGAGGATGCTCAGGTGGGCCATTTTTCTCAACGCCTACCAGCACGCGTTGGTGTACCGGCCCGGGAGAGAGATCAGCCATGCGGACGCCCTGTCGAGGTCCCCCCTCCCCCAGACACAAAGCCACGTGGGCGAGGAGGAGCCGGACCGCCAGGTGCTCATGATTGAAGTCTTAGATTCGCCCCCCATAGTACCCGCCGATATCGCTAAAGCGACAAGCAGAGATAGGACGTTGGCGGCGGTTAGCTCCTGGGTACAGAAAGGGTGGCCAGCGTCTGCCCCAGCGGAAGAATTCGCCCCATTTTCCAGGAAAAAGTTGGAGCTGTCCCTAGAGAGAGGGTGTCTCTTGTGGGGGCAGCGGGTGGTGATCCCCACATCCCTCCGGCCGCGGGTGCTTAAACTGCTGCACGTCAGCCACCCCGGAATTGTGCGCTCCAAAGCGCTGGCCCGGAGCTACTTTTGGTGGCCCCAGTTAGACGCCGACATCGAGCACATGGTCGGCACTTGTGAGAGTTGCCAATGCTCCAGACCAGAGGAGGCCCGTCTGCCCCACAGGGAGTGGGACGCGGCTAAGGGGCCGTGGTCCCGGATACACATAGATTTCGCGGGCCCGTTCCGAGGAACTCTGTTTCTCCTTGTTGTGGACGCTTTCTCCAAGTGGTTGGAGGTCGTCCCAGTCATGAGCACCTCCTCGGCCGCGACAATAAAGCAGTTGCGGAGAATTTTTTCTACGTTCGGCATACCCGACACTCTAATTAGCGATAACGCTAGTTGCTTCACGTCCGCTGAGTTCAGGGCATTCACAGAGATTAACGCCATCCGGCACATCACCTCCGCCCCTTTCCATCCGGCCACCAATGGCCAAGTGGAGCGCCTCGTACGCACCACGAAGGACGCGCTGCGGCGCATGGGCCCCGGGGATCTCAACCTACAAGTGTGTCAGTTTCTGCTAGGGTACAGGGTGACCCCGTTGGCGTCAGGATACTCCCCCGCGGAGCTCTTAATGCGCAGGAAACTGGCCACCATTTTCACCAGGCTAGACCCCACGAGAGTAGAAGATAAGGGGAGGAACATCGGGCTAGAGGCCACAAAGAGCTTCAGCGTAGGCGCCCCCGTGCATTGCAGGAACTACGCCAGCGCAGGGCCAGCCTGGGTGCCGGGGGTTGTCGTGGAGCAGACCGGTCCCGTATCATACCGCGTGGAGACCAGCACGGGTCTACTGTGGCGGCGACATGCGGACCAGCTCCGGAGCCGGGTCCCAGAGAGGCAGGGCTCGGAAAGCACAGACAGGGATTCAGCGTTAGGGTTCTCCCCCACCCGTTTAGCCCAAGGGGGGAGGAAAGGGGGGTCATGCGTCCCCACCGAGGGGGGAGGAAAAGGAATTTGTCCTCATAGATACCCCGCGGGATCACCCAGCAGAGTTTGATTTTGAGTTTCAAAGCCGGGGGGGGTTTTCGGAGTGGTCCCCCACCCATCCAAGCGAGAAGAGGGGTTTTACGTTAGCCCCTGGTGCCCCCGGTTCGCCCACAACGGAATCTACCATTTCCCCTAAAGCTGCAAAACTGCAGCAAGCCACTAACAAGTCTCCCTCTCCCATTACAGGACAAGGGTCCAGGGAACAAGGAAGTGGTAGCGGCCCCGGGTGGGCCAACCCACATCGCGGCCCAAACGCGAGTGCAAGAAACCATCTTGGTTAAGAGACTTCGTCTCATCCTAGGGGGGAGGGATGTTGTGTCCTAAAGCATGTGCCTTTAAACAATGTACCTATCCATGTGTATCCAATGTAACCTTTTCCTTGTGTAACATTGTAACCTCAGCTGCATCTCTGTAACCCTAATAGGACGCGAGCTAGTGACCACTAGATGGCAATAGCGAGCGTCCAAGCTCATCGGTCCAAGACTCACCTAAGAGCAACAGCGCGGGAAGATTCCCACCATCACCTTCACCTGGACAAGAAGGGCGTGACCTGAAATGACGTCACGCGGACAGTAGCCAATAGACTGTCAAGGAGCCACATTCAAATGTATAGCCACTGTATATATTGAGCTGTTTGTCCGCCATTACCACATGTTCCCTCTGACCAGCATGTAATAAAGTTGTGTTAAGCCAGCTCTTCGGCTGTCCTGGTGTCTGTGGTCCCATACACAAAAAATCCAGACAGGGCTTGGAGCCTGGATAAAAAAGGAAGTTCACTCACACATCCTACCCCATTCTGCACACAATCAGTGTAAGGGTGGTGGGTACATAGCCTTCCATATTTGCTTGACTCTAGTGTCCACCTGTCTGAGTTAGCACAGTCACTAGTTGGGGGATGATGAGAATTGTTGTGATGGTAATTGTTGGTTAAACAGTCCTGGGAAGTTCAAATTCTCCTACCTTTTAATGAGTGTCTGTAGTACAATAAGGGCACATCCACATGGGCATTTGCTGCAGATTGATTCAAGCCTTTCTGTATTGCACTTGGGCATTTAAGCGCTGTTGTTCACACAGAGACATAGGTGTGCTTCAAGTGTCTATGTGTCACACAGCTCCTTTTTCTGCTCATTCCCCTCTCTTCGCCCATTCACCCACTATCACCATTGTGGGAGAAATCCTGTAGCTTAGAACAGTAAGTCATAACTAGACTTGGGCCCATTGAATCAATGGAATTTACACAAGAGTTGATGCACCAAAGTCACACTGATTCAATGGCCTATTCTAGTTGTGATTTACAATGCTGTGCAGCTGGATTTTAGCCACTCTTTCAAAACACATTTCTAAGTACAGTATTATGTATATACCTATATTCAACAAATACAAAGGTTTTGTCCCTTTAGCTGTTAACTAGGTATTAAATTATTTCCTTTATGAAATTGTCTCATAATTGAAATAATGCTGAATTGAGGAGACATGGTAAACTTTTGAATCAGTTCTGTATCACTTTAGCAATATAGTGGGGAAATTGATTCCGTGATTCCTTGATTGCCCAGACTGTCAAGGGATAAGCTCCTGCTGGTCGCAACACGTTTCCCATTAATTTACAAAAATAAATATTTTTGAAAAATGCATAAACAATTTAAATTGCTCTTGAAGTCATTATCAATGATAGCACAGAGTAAGCAAAAGGAAGTTCATTCACACATCCTAGTCCATTCTACACATAATGATCTCATCGGGACATACCAGAAAAGAAAAGAAAAGAAAAAACCTGAAGGAACTATATGGGTGGTAATGCAAGGCAAAACCAAGGCAAAACAATGTGAATGAAAATGCCAACTGTTAGCCAAGGAAAATGCCATTTCTGTTAGCCAAGATCCTATTGTTTAACATAGTAAATTGCACTAGAGAGTGAGCCCATTCAAGCAATGGAAGTTATGGAGGAGGTGACTCATCAAAACCCCATTAATCCAATAGGCCTATTTTAGTGTAATTTACTATGCTAAGCAGTAGGATTTTGACCATTGCATACTCATGCCAGAAGATCCAATCTAATCCTGATTAGTGCTTATGTTCTTTGATCGACTGAATAAGCAAAGAAACAGTGATAAACATTGTACAAACAACAGAACAAACATACCTCTAGTCCAGGGGTGCCCAAACTACAGCCCATGGGCCGAATCTGGCTCACACACCTAATAATCTGGCCCACACTGCCTGCACCGCTCCTGGAAGCAGAAGTTAAATGTGCCCATGCATGTGCAAAATGCTGCTGTAAAACACCCGTACCTGTCGTAAAAGCGTTTATGACAGCCATGGGTGCATTTACAGAACTGTTTTACTTCCACTTCTGGTCGGAGGAACCACGTGACTGGTCTGCTCAACCACGTGGCCTGAAAGGTTTGGGCACCCCTGCTTTAGTCATTCTTTAATGAAGTAGTCATTAAAATACATATCCTTTATTACAGTACATTTTAAATGGAAACCTTTATCAATTCTGATTTGTTCCATTGTACATATGAAAGGACAGGAGACACTAAGTGATACACTAAACATTTTAAAAAGACATATGTTAGTACAGTGGCAACAACGGAAACAGACATTAAAATAAGGAGCCTTCTTGAATAGCTATGTTACCAGACAGAGAAGGCATTTTTCAAAAGCTCTATAGAATGCAGTCCAGATATTTCAGAAGCTTATGAATAGGACATCCAGTCCTGATAAAACAACATTGTTGACAACACAGCTGTTGTCCCTTGCAACCTGAGATGCCATGGGATGGAGGATAATCAACAGGTGGCATTTACAGCTTGTCCAGTAATCACTTGAGCTACTATTGCTCTTCACAGCAATAAAGACCCATAGCAATCTCAAGCCCAAGTCCTGCAGAGCATTTTAAATAAATGCTTAAAAGTTAAGCTGGTGAATACCCTCTCTTAAGTCAATGGCATATCTCACATACCCAGCAAAAGATGATTGCGTTTAGAAAAGGATGGAGCTCCATAGCCGAATGTGTGCTAGGCTTTCCGTGTATAAAACCGTTGCACTCACTCTATGGCATCTTTCTCTGAAGACTACCACTAGCTCCATCCTAGGTAAAAGTACATCATTTAAGTCCCTCATCACAATTCTATCAAGATAGCCCCCACCCATAAAGTCAGTATGCCAAACGTAGATAGGATGGGTACAAAAGCTAGAAAGGGAAAATTAAAGAACCAGTGACTTCCCATGGTGGTAATCCTTTTGGTGCACGAGAAACTTTTATACTGCTTCTCTGAGGTCAGTTCATGGAGGCAGCAACTCTCTTTAGAGCAGGGGTTCTCAACCTAAGGGCTGTGGGCCAGAACCAGCCCATGGCACCATTTCATGTGACCCCCCATACCTCCAAGGGCATTCAAGAAACAAAATAGCTGCCCCTTTGAAGCTGTTAGAAAAAATGGCCACCCCCATTGTGCAGGCAGAGCAAAATGGCCTCCGGCCCTTGAAGTTGTCTGAGAGAGTGTTACCTGGCCCCTGGCTTGAAAAGGTTGGGAACCTCTGCTTTAGAGAGTCTGCAAACATGCCAAGCACTTTCCCTATATTTGGATTTTTAAATCCCTTTGGAGATCACAAGGAAGGCTAGGAATACACATTTGCCCAGAGCCAACGGACTTGTTTGGCTCTGATTGTAAACTGCGGTAAACGTAAACCAAGGCATTCGTAAACTGGGGTTTTACTGTATAAGAATAATGATCCACCCAAATTTCTTCCTCTCTGCAGCTATTAAAAGTAAAGAAGATCTGTCCTTTATTTTCCTACATCTGGCAAGACTGTAACATGATAAAGGGTAAAAGTGCATGCATTGTGTAGAATGCATTCCAAGAAGCCAAAGAGGAAGTAGGAGTTAAGTTTTTGAGTTAAAATAAAATAACACATGTAGTCCATGATAGCACAAACAATAAAATTTTAAAAACAGTAAAGGTAAAAGTAAAAAATTTTCCTTGCTCAAAAGCCAGTTGTATCCGACTCTAGGGTTCAGTGCTCATCTCTGTTTCAAAGCCGAAGAGCCAGCGCTGTCTGCTTCTTCAGATGATTCCGTGGTCATGTGGCAGGCATGGCTAAACATCAGAGTGCACGGAACACTGTTTACCTTCCCACTGAAGTGGTCCCTATTTATCTACTTGCAATTTCTTGCTTTCAAACTACTAGGTTGGCAGGAGCTGGGACAAAGACGGGAGCTCATTACATCCTGTAGTACTTGGGAATCAAAGTGCTGACCTCCTGCCTTCCACTCAGCATCTTAACCACTTGAGCCAAACCTCTTGTTTCTAGTGCCTTAAATTGGCTTTATTTCTTCATTCTCGTTGTTCATTTATGCTTGTTAATTCTCGCATGTGGTAAAGGAATGTGGTGTACTTTCTAGGAGAAGCTGTATGACAGATTGACTAATTCCTATATCATGAGAGTCTGGCCAGGTTATCCTGCTATGGTAATAAAGTAGACCATACTGTCAGTGACTCAACGCTGACTGTCAGGTGGCAGTTAACTAACCTGACAACTGTGAGGATTAACAGCCTTGGGTGCCAAAGACTATAGGGAAGGGTGGGGGTTCCCAAGTGGATTAAATCCCACTTGGATCCATCTTGATGAAGGATAGCAGCTTCATCAATACTGGCCTAGGGCCATTAAAGACTTGGTATGCCAAATGGGCTCAGGACCACAGCAGTCTTCATGGTACGGGTACACAGAAAGAGCCTCCTCGAAGATCATGTTATTCTTGAACCACAATGGTGCATACTCTGGTAAAGGTAACCTTGCCTTGGCGTCTAATCTTTCTCACACTAGGTCAGGCCAAAGGTACTGCAGAATGGACCCACCAAAAGGTGGCTTAATTTTGCTAGTTTCACATCTGGCCTAGACACGGAAGAAGAAAAATAAGAGGAGAAGAAACAGACTAATCACAGTCCTTTCTAAAAGGGCTATCCAAAGAATGGTTATCTGTTATAGAGTTGTATTAAGCAGACTTTGAATGTTTGTTTGAAGGTACCCACTCCCTCCCTAGGTAAGAAATGTGAAGAATCTCATTGATCAAAAGTTTACATTCCTGATTCTATAAAAGGTCAACTGACATGAGAGAGGAGAATCCCCATTCTGATATATAACAGACCAGGAAGTGAGTTAGGTTAGTAGGGCAGAGCTGGGTATTTTGTGTTCTTTTGTTCAAAATGTATTGCTTTAGAATTGGTTGATATTCCCACCTGAACCATGGTAAAGTTGTTTAACCTGCCTTTATTTTAACCTTTTTGATGCTTAAACAGAGAATACAAAAATCAGCCGGCACCCAAACAGGGAAAAGTTTATTTAAGCAGAGAACCTGCAAAGGTGTGAATAGGTTGTCTTGAAATGCAATGATTTTTATTATTATAATTTTCATTAAAGATTTTAATACAAAAAATAAAATGATGAAGACAATATTGGGAGTGTGGAAAAAGGTGAAGAAGGAATTGGCCCCAGACACATCTCCGATAATAGAAATAGAGGATATCAAAAAAATTCCAATAAAAAAGGACAAAAGGATGAAAGAAGTTCTTTCTAGAAATGATGTTTTCCTGTTGAGAGACTGGGTATGGGCTTGTAAAGATAGAGAGAGAAAAGTAGACATATATGCACAGTTGAGGTTGAACTGGCTCCAGATAGTGTTGGTAAATAAGTGGAATAGTAAATATTTGAGGGAAGCCAGTTTGGAAAGAGGTAAGACTGATTTTGAAGAATTGATATTAAAGATAAGAAAGGGAGAAAGGGGAATTAAGGGCTTAGTAAGCAATATATATATATAATGTTAAATAAAGATGGTAATCCACAAGAAACGTTGAAAATAAATTGGGAACAAGATTTGAAAATAAAGATTGCAGATGAGGTTTGGAAAAATAAATGGAAGAAAAGGATTATGAGAACTATGTCTGTTAGAGTAAAAGAACATAACTATAAAATGTTGTGAAAATGGTACTTGACCCCAGAGTTTACATCAGATTGATAACAATAAAGATAAAATGTGTTGGAGATGTAAGGATACACTGGAACGTATGAACATATGTGGTGGGGTTGTAATGTGGTAAAAGACTTTTGGGGAACAATTGAGAAAGAGATTTGTGCTATTATGGGTATGAGACAAATTGGGGCCAAGTACTGTTTTGTTGACAGATGTGGAAAATATGAATTTAAATAAGGATTTAAAAAAGAGTTACTGTCGATAATGTTGACAACGGGTAGACAGTGCATTGCTAGGAATTGGAAAAATGAAGTAATTTTGAAAATAGAAGAATGGTACAAGGAGATGTGGGATCTTGCGTTGAATGATAAGCTAACATGGGAGATGAATAAGAAAAAGGGTATAGTTAAAGAAAATAGATTTTGGAAAATATGGCAATTATTTGTGGATTACTCACTGAAGGGGGATGAAGGGAATAGACCAGTACCAGATCAAATGAGCTCTTGGGAATAGAAAAACAACTGTGACACTCCGTATCCTCCAGGGCATTGGGTGTATATTGTGAAAACTGTTTATTGTATTTTAATTATTGTATTTTTATTTTGACTTAGTAGTTGTATTAAATTGAGGAGTATAAGAAGTGAGTTTGAATATGTATATTAGGATAATTGCAAGAGTGTTATAATGTATTAAAATTTTGGAAATATAATCAAAGATGTTTGGAAGAAAGGGGAAGGTGTTATATTACTAAATTGTAATTTAATTGTATTTTTATGTTTTTCTTCTTTTCTTTTCTTTTTTTATATATTGTATTTTTAAGTTTGTTGTTTGTATTTTTATTCATATTTGTTTTTTTGTTAAGTTGTATAATTGTTGAAAATCTAATAAATAATAATTAAAAAAGATTTTAATATAAACAGAGGTAAATATACATAGTTCAAGAATACAACACTAACAATGCAACAGTAAAATTATATATTAAAAAAGCAGGAAAAAAATCTACTAATATGTGCACCCATTACCAATGGGACATTAATATCTTAACAAATATTATAAACAAAAATCTCACTTATTTATTCTTATCTCCTATTTCCAAAAATTTAAATATTCATGCGCTGGTTTTATCCCTTTAGTTTTAACAAAAACATAATCAATAATAATAATTTGTGTGTCAGAAATTATTCTGAGTTGAAAGGATTTTTGCAGGAGACACTCTGCTTAGAGAATGCCCAAATGAGGCTCCTTTCATGTCCCCAAGAGCTGGGACAGAGACAGGTGCTCAATCCATCATATAGAACCCAGGTTTCGAACTGCCAATTTGCCAGCCTCCCAGCTAACAAGGTGAGCTTCTTACCCACTGAACCACCACAGCCCATAATCAATAAAATCTCCCCATATCTATAAAGTTGTTTTTCTTTATCATACCTTTCTTTAATTTTATTTCACACATCAATTTATCATTCATGGCAATATCCCACAGTTCTTTATACCATTCTTCCCATGTAAATTCCATGTAGATTTTTCAATTTTAGCCGATTTTTATCATTAAAGTCAATAAAAAACTGCCAATAAGTTGTACTGGAGCTACACTTGACTGCATCAGCAATAAGAGTTTGAAATCTCTCTCCCCTAAATAGTTGAAGGTCAGCATTTTTAATAACACCATTGCTCTTAGAAACATACCCAACTTTCTATGCATGGAAATAAACAAAGATAAGATAAAATACATTTTTACTAGATAGCTCTTCATCTGAGAAATGCATGAAGTTACCAGGAATTTGCAATTAGGAACTGGAAATAGGAAGCTGTCAGTTTGCACAGTAGGTTTCCTTTCCCAATAAGATAAAACATTTTGATGAGCTGCCATACAGGAAGAGTGGTCTTTATTTATATCTCATCCAAAAATATATGAGATGTTTCCTAAGTTGATTAGTGGTAGCTGCTCAAATGGAGAGGGCAGGAATGTGCAGCTGTGCTCAATAGTCTGATCCTTTGGTGATCTTAACATTGAGGCTAGATATGAAAAGCTGGAAAGTTTGTTGTATGGGCTAACAAAGATATTCAGTGAGTGTGTGGCACTGAAGCAAAAGGAATAGATCAAGCCAAGGCGAACCTGTGCCCCTCTAGATGTGATTAGACTTCAATTCCCAATAGCTCCTGCCAGCTTGGCCAATGATGAAGGACATATACAGGCACCACTCCCAGCCTTGACTCATTTAAAGCACATTCAGCTAAATGGAGCTGGAGTGCATTCAAGTGTCCCATGATTGAACCCTGCATTATAAGAGTTCCCAATTAGGGTAATGAAAATGTTCCTTTTGTGACCAAAACAAACATATTTCTAAAGCTTTACCCAATTGAAGGAGGAATCCCCACTTTCTAAGCAAGATGATTGGTAGAAGTGTTAGAATGCCTGAGAATGGCCTTTCTCCATTGCAGCCCTAGGTAAAGGTAAAGGTCACCTTTACTCGATAGCCAGTCATATCTGACTCTAGGGTTCAGTGCTCATCTCTGTTTATAATGGAAGAGCCAGCGCTATCTGCGTTTTGCAGACATTTCCATGAGCATGTGGCAGTCACGCCTAGACACTGGAGTGCATGGAATGCTGTTTACCTTCCCACCGAAGTACAACCCTAGGCACTTTTTAAAATCAAGTGCATTGAGCATAGTTAAACTATTTATTATTCCATGCACTGTTGCTGGTAATCAGCTGAAAGAGCTGTTTAGAAGTCTAATCCCATAATACAGTTAAGTCACTCAACTAGTTTAAGCCCTGCTCGCAAAATGAGAGCTTCTTGGATGTGCTAAAGACAAGCAGATAGCAGTAGTAGAAGGCTATTCTCTTACAACCGAACTGTGTCTGTATACTTCTTGCCAGCATCCCAGTAACTGGCATGGCTAAATTAAACAGTTATTTAGCCAGGTCCAACAGCCTCATCCCAAGCAACACCATTATTATTATTATTATTATTATTATTATTATTATTATTATTATTATTATTATTATTATTATTATTATTATTATTATTATTATTATTATTATTATTATTATTATTTTGTTGTTGTTGTTGTTGGTGGTGGTGGTGGTGGTGCTGCTGCTGCTGCTGCTGCTGCTGCTGTGGCAGCTAACAAAGAAACAAAATATCACAATTACAATTACATGGCATCACATTACAAAAACATTTCAGAAACATTTCAAAAAACATCACAATTATAATTACAAAGTATCAAATTATCATAATACAAAACACTTCTAAAACAATACACAGAAAAACATTGTAATGTTTTCTCACTGGATGACTATGCTTATTATGACATTCAAAATATGAATAGGGACTGCATAAACTATAGGAAAGCCTACACAAGTGGAGCCACCAGGCAGTGAAAAGAATTGTGCCATATATCCATAGGATCACTTCCTCCTTGTCTTGCCAAGCCCAAACAATGCTGGAGGCTATTTTTGTATGTTTGGAATTTACTCCAACCATGAGCACATAACCTCCAAGCACATATTTCTAGTTGAGATTCTTGTCTTTTCACAGCTACACTTGATACTTCCAAAATGGCTTGTTGGCTGCTCTGTTTGAATGGCACCATGCCAGCTAATAAGTTCCCCCCACATCCCACCCCACAAATCTCATAACTGTGCAGAGATAAATTTAGATGGTCAGCCTACAAAACAACAGCAGAATCCTATCTTCTTCAGGAAGTGACACTGTACCAGCTCTAATGCTTGAATACCTCCTGCCACTTTATACTTGACATCTGTGGGTGCTTGAAGTTTATGATAAAATGAACAAGTCTGAGAAAAGGGAAATGAAGTTCTGCTGTAGATATAGCCATTGTCCACTGCCCATGTGGAGGATATATAGAAGTTTGAGACTGGAAAGTCCCATAAAAATGACTGATGGGAGAACACTGTATTTAAGATAAGGAAGGATATTGTTCATAGCAATTTACTTCTGAGACAAAGCTACCATACAGCAATAGCAGCAAGGCAATGCACAGTTGAAGCCTTTTGCATAGGTTTCAACTAGTAACATTATTCCTCAACACCCGTTTTTATGGACACACAGACTTTCATTTCCCATTTGTAACAGAAGGGTTGAGCTGCATGAGGTTTGATTAAGGGGGAAATGCTGTCAGCTACAGAATAACCTAAATTCAATTGCCACTTTCAACTAGAGTAGACCCATTGGATCAATTTCAGAACAACCAGCCAGCATTTAATGTAAAGAACATTGATTCAAAGGATCTATTCTATTTGGGGCTATCTAGCTTTGGTTTTCAATATCTGCCCAATATCTAGTTCTATACTTTTCTTCACTCCTTTCAAAATAGCTGCCCATTTTCTAAGGATAAGGGGAAGTCCAAGATTTGTGGTCCTTGGTGTCTCATAAAAACCTAGAGACTTCCCATCCAGGAGATTAGTTGATTCAGACCTTTATAGGTCCTGATAATATTCTTGACCAGATCAGAGATTTTTTTTCAGAGTTTTCCTTTAAAAAATAATTTACAGGTGTGTATGTCTGCATAACTAGAAAGCTTACCAAGTAAACTGTATAAAAAGTATCTCATCCCTTTTTAGGGGGTGCCTAAATTAATAGACACTCAACCAGTGAAGTCTGATGTTTCAAAGAATAGGGAGCTATAATATCTGTTTGATGCTTGTTTATTGGCAATTTAGCTACCCCTGCCAGATGCCCTTAGAAGGTCATTCAGCGGTTCAACCAGTGCTGTTTCAGTACTGTGGCATGGCCTGAAGTTTGGTTGAGAAGGATCGAGGGGATCAGTTTCATCCAGGAATGCCTGCAGCCGATCTGCTGACACCCTCTTGGCAACCTTGCCTATGGATGGCATATTGGTGACTGGACCATAGTTGTTTCAATCATTGACCACCAACCCCAGCATTTTGTGAATGGGCTGCACAATCATCTGCTTCAAATGAGCAGGTGGACACCCTCCATGCCAAGGAGTTAACAAAGTGCATAGCCCATTCCACAATTGTCTCCAGGACAGGTAAGGGTCTAGAGAAGAGAGAGTCACTCTACAGACTACAAGTGCCCTGGCAATGGAATTTGATGACATAATCTGAAAATGATCCTACAACACTGGACAAAGACATTACATTGGAATCTCCTGTTGATTCACTGCACTAACATGGAGTCTAAGTCCCTATGGATGGCCTTCTATCTAAAATGGATGGCCTTGGATCTAAAATGGGTTGTGAACTGATTATAGTTCGTGACCTTTGGTTGAAATATATCTGGCTGCTCAATACATAAGAATAAGCAAAAAATGTTAGAATCCAGCTGGATTATTTAATGACTCAAAGATCAGTTTTTAATTTTATGCCTTCCTTGCTGCGCTTATTACATTGGCACACTTTCCTCTGCACCTTTTCACAGCAGCCAGGTTAGCATCCATGAGAGCTTTCCTCCACGTGCGCTCTTTTTCTACAGCTTCTGTTTAGCAAAAGGCCTCTAACCAAAATATTTTCAGATTCTGATTCTGCAGTCTTCTGTGTACAGGTATAAGAAATGGGCAAGAAATGCAGCCTTTCTTAAAATGAAAATCTGGTTCTAAGATGTCTGTTTCCTAATGTAGGTACTGTATTACCTCACACCTTTTTGGTGTGGATCCATCTGGCAGAATCCTGGAATTTTTAGTATGGATGGTAAGGTCTTTAGAAAGATGACTTGGGCTTCTGGGAACTGAAGTCTAAAAATTACTTGGGGCCCAAGATTGAGAAAGTCTAGTTCAGTGATGGTGAACCTTGGCACTCCAGATGTTCTTGGACTTTAATTCCCAGAAGCCCAAGCACCCTGTGAATCCACACAAATAAGTTTACTGCGATTCATCCGGCCCGCACTGCCCTCTTCGCTCCCAGAAGCAGAAGCAAAACTTGCTCATACAGCCCACGCTGCCCTCATTGCTCTGTACGGGCGTGTTTTACTCCCACTTCCAGGAGCGACGAGGGCAGCGTGGGCCAAATGAATCATAGTAAAGCCATTCGTGTGGATTCACAGGGTGCTTGGGCTTCTGGGAATTGAAGTCCAAGAACATCTGGAGTGCCAAGGTTTGCCATCATGGGTCTAGTTCATTCTGCTGAACAACACCAGGGCTGTCTAGCACATTTGTTTCAATCTTTTATCAAACTGCAAATCTCAGGATACCTTAAGATGGAGCCATGACAACTGAAATAATATCAGATTGATCTAACTGTGCCATATAGACATGTGCTTGGGTTTCTTCTTGCAGTTAACAGGAGACCCAATGGCTATAACTGTGCCATGTAGTGTTTTCTCCTTATAGTAAACAGGATAAACTTTACATTAATTCAGGTCTGTTCTAATATTGAAGACCATGCTTTCTCTTCTGAGATTGCATGAGACAGTTTTTTTTTAAAAAAATGTGTTTCAATTTTCAAAGAAACTTCATTGCTAAATCAGATTTCTGTCTGCTTTCCTGTCAATTATTTGACAACAGAAACACATAGTTTCTGGCGGCTAAAAGTTTGATGAGTGCAGGTACGCAATCTTAAAATCCCAGTGTTCTCATTTTTGTGGTTTTTCCATGATAGACACTTCATAGAAAAGTCAAAAATCAAAGTTATGTGACAGTTTTAAAAACTGCAGAAGTTGAAAAAGAAAAGGCCTAATGGTTTTAAGAGTAGTATATATGTCTTCTGCTTCTAGTAAGGTTTTATCAATAAAATCCAGTGATCCTGAAAAGATGGCAACAGGATTGAGTAAGAATACAGAAGAAAGAACTCAGGAAAAGTGATTCTTTTTTTAAAATAAATTTTTCACAAAATACAATATAAACCATCTAAACTTAATAACATGACTAATACAGTAATAAAAACCTAAACAAACATAACTATCCAAAAACAAAAAAACACAATATATAATCAAATTACAACTTATTAGTTGAATTCCAAACTCTTTTGTATCAAACCTATAAACTAATCAAACTCTTGTTTTATACTTCTCAATTTAATGTTAATACTTCTTCACTAAATAAAAATACAAACTTCATTTTAAAAAAAACAATGTACAATTACTACAATAAACACCCAGTGTTATTTACAATGCTCTGGAGGATGCGGGATGTCACATTATTTTACTTCTCAAAAACACATAAGATCCCGTACTGGTTTATATCCTCCATCACCTTTCAATGAATATTCCACAAATGGTCGCCATATTTTCCAGAATCTATTTTCTTTAATAATACCCTTCTTCTTATTCATCTCCCATGTTAATTTATCATTCAATGCAAGATCCCACGTCTCCTTATACCAATCTTCTAGTTTCAAGATTACATCATTTTTCCAATTCCTAGCTATACACATTCTTCCAGTGGTTAACATTATTGCCAGTAACTCTTTTTTGTCATTGTTCAAAACCGTATTTTCCACATCTGTCAACAAAACCATACTTGGCCCCAGTTTAAATCCCATTCCCATAATAGTAGATATCTCTTTCTCAATTTTCCCCCATAAATTCTTTACCACATTACAATCCCACCACATATGATCATAGGTTCCCAGTGTATCCTTACATCTCCAACACATTTTATCCTTATGTTTGTCTATTTGATGTAACCTCACTGGGGTCAAGTACCATCTCCACAACAATTTGTAATTGTGCTCTTTCACTCTGACAGACACTGTTCTCATAATCCTTTTCCTCCATTTATTTCTACAAGCCTCATCTACTATCTTTATTTTCAGTTCTTGTTCCCAATTAAATTTCAACACCTCAAGCGGATTAACCACTTTATTTAACATTTTATATATTTTACTTACTAAACCCTTGATACCTCTTTCTCCATTTCTTATCTTTAATATCAAATCCTCAAACTCTGTCATACCTCTTTCCAAACTGGCTTCCGACAGGAAAAGTGATTCTTAACAGTCACCCAAACCCAAGATACTTTTCAGTCCCATATTTCTTTCCTCTACAATACACACACTTTCATTTTAGTTCTAAGGGACTGCAGTGGCTCAGTGGTTAAGTAGCTCACCTTGTTAGCTGGAAGGTCAGCAAGTCAGCAGTTCAAGACCTAAGTACTGCATGATAGAATGAGTGCCTGTCTCTGTTCCAATTCCTGCCAACCTAGCAGTTTGAAAGCAAGAAATTGCAAATACTGTAGATAAATAGGGACCACTATGGTAGGGAAAAGATCTTGGGGACATGCAAAGAGCCTCATTTGGGCATCCCCTGAGTGGAGCTCCTCCAGCAAAAATCCTTTCAACCCAGAAAGCACCTTTGTGTGCTTTCTGACACGATTTTAAAATTTGTTTTAGTTCTAGAACTCTATACCTGTCAGAAGCAATCAGTTGCTTTATTTGACATTGATAAAGTGGAAGGGAGCCTTAAGCAGAATTAAATGGTGCACTGTGGCTCATTGCACGTGTTTGGCCCAGTTTTATGACCTAAACTTGTGTGAGAGAAATACTTTCCTCTTTATAAACATATCTGCCCATTCCTCACATGCTGTAAGCAAGACATATAGAATCAAAATGCTCTTGTCAGAAAAAAAAACTATTAACAGGCTTAATTTTAGTATTCATTTTCAATCAAAATACACCCACCAAAGGTAACAGTTTCTGCACCTATCCATTGGTTCCCACGTGAACTATTAATTGAAAATCCAGATTTTTTGTCACTGACATTACTGTTGTCAAAGTCAAAAGTGTAAAACTCAGACAAGGACTCAGAATACTACAAAGCTTTATAAAGCTCCTTGGTAGAGTGAGTCTGTGGTGATATGTCACAGTTGAACATTAATCCCTGAAATGATTAATTTACATGTGAATCAAATAATCAAGAAAAAATACCATATTTGCCGGTGTATAGGACACATCAGAGTATAAGACGCACCTCATTTGTATAAACATTTTAAAGGGGGAAAATAATTTTTGACATTTTTCATGAATTTCCAAAATTATTTATTGTATGAAAAATGAAGGGGGGGGGAAATGGTGGTGGCTGGAGCCGGGGGAAGGGTGGCTTCAGAAAGACCCCTCTCCCCCCACTGATCCCCACGAGCCAGAGAGAGGGGTATTTAAAGCCATCCTCCCCTGGGGAGAGGGATATTTTTGAAGTTGCCCTTTCTCCTTCTCCAGCCACTACCGATCCCCACCAGCCATGGGGGAGGACAGTTTTTAAAATACCCCTCTCCTCAGCTTGTGGGGATCAGTGGTGGCTGGAGCCAGGGGAAAGGGTCTTTTAAACCTGAGAGAGGTAGGCTGACTGAATTTTCAACATGATAATTTTGATTGCTGGCACACAAGATGTACTCCATTTTCCGGTGCATTTTAAGGGGGAAAGTGCATCATATACACCGGAAAATACGGTATATGAAAGTTTATCAGAGTATCGAGATGTAAATATTTTACTTACTTCTGCCTCATTCATCAGAAATATAGCATGCTCTATGTTTTAAGAGGATGGGAATAAACCATTATTTTCTCTCGTGGTAAAATAAAGAAAAAAGAATGAGTACAGGCAACATCAGCTTGTCTAATTATACAAGTGTTCTTCATCTACATTGTTTCTATGCATAAAAATCTAGGAGTTATTGAAAACATGTAACTTTTTGAGAAATAAAAAAATATGTGACTTATCATTCTTACAGCTATGGGTGAAAGCTGTATGTACAAATACTTATAAATGTATGGAGAATGAACTTGGATACGTAAGCCGAACAAATATTTCAATTAAAGTTTTTAGTTTTAAAAAGTTACAAATAAGAACATAATTCTTATTTGAATTAAAAAAATACAAGAGCTTATCACCCTAAAAGACACATCTTGTAATAAAGTATAAATCTTTAAAAGTAGAAATACACTTCTTAGCCTTTTAGCATATTTGAACATAATTTTTTCTAAGGGATCACCCAGCCATCTGCCAGGTAAAGTCTATGGAGGAAAACCCATGATTTCTGTGTATTGCCTCAGTGTGGCTATGTCTCTAGGCCTGACCTTTATCTTTTAGCTCCCCACAGCTTCTCAACTTGGCTTGGCTTGGCTGTACTGTGGCTCAGCTGATCAACTGACCTTGTGCTGGTGCACCAGCTCTTTAATAGGCAAAGGACGTTTATATACTCTTATCATTGTTTACATATTTCCTTCTAGATTGCATATTCCATTACTTTACTAGCAGGCTAATGCAAAATCTGATAGATTCTGCTACAGAAGCTGATAAGGGAGACTAACACACACACACACACACACACACACACACACACACACACACACACACACACACACACACACACACACACATTCCACCTTCTCATTCTCCTAACCTAGAAGGCTAACTTTCCCATTAAGATGGGACTTGCTAAGATGGGTAAATTTCATTCTGATTGAAGTCGTACTAATACATCTTGTGCAAATTTCTCCTGGACAATCACTTTGAAGTATCTTCTTCCTTTACTGGATGCTTCTGTGTGCTTCTTTGGGGAACATAAAGGATATCCAGAGGAATAAAGTTATTTGTGTGCAGTAAATCTTCTGGTTCACACTGCTTACAAAACCCCTACACAGGGATTGTTAGCTGCCACAGATTTCATAGGATGAACAATCAAGAAGTATTATATAGCACACTGAGGGCTTAGTTCACATATTGTCTAACAACTTGACACCATCATTGTCTTTCAGGTTTTATAACTCCATGAACAGTCATATCATTAATAAAAAAAACTGAATTAGATGGAAGATACAGGGGGATAGCACCAACACTCAAAAGCATTCTTCCTGAGCAATAGTAATAGAAATAACTATTACACTTATATACCAACGCATAGCACTTAGTGCACTCTCTGGGTGGATAACAGTTAATTAGCATTTTGCCCCCATCATGCTGGGTACAGTATTCATTTTACCAACTTTGATGGAATGTTGAGTCAACCTTGATGCCCATGTCAAGATCGAACTCACAATGTTCTGGCTGCCATGCAGCAATTTAACCACTGTGCCATCAAGGTTCTTCAGGACAAAACTATGTGCACCCTTGTCAATTCTGCACCCTAGGATAGATTGTCCTTTTATCCCCCAAAGCAGTAAGGAATATTGTCCCATTAGGTAAAGGTTTCCCTTGCTTGAAAGCCAGTCGTATCCGACTCTAGGGTTCAGTGCCCATCTCTGTTTCAAAGCCAAAGAGCCATCGCTGTCTGCTTTTGCAGACGTTTCCATGGTCATGTGGCAGGCATGACTAGATGCCGGAGTGCACGGAACGCTGTTTACCTTCCCACCGAAGTGGTCCTTATTTATCTACTTGCAATTTCTTGCTTCCGAACTGCTAGGTTGGCAGGAGCTGGGACAAAGACGGGAGCTTATTCTGTCCTGTAGTACTCGGGAATCAAACTACTGACCTCTTGCCTTCCAGTTAGTGTCTTAGCCACTTGAGCTAAGTCCCATTAGTACTATTCAAATAAGATTTAACTCACAGTCCAGTTACTTCTGGAGCACCATTTTATTCCTTGCCTCAGTAGTCAGCAAAATATTGTGGACAAGCCCAGGCATAGCCCATAGGTACATGGCTGGAAGTGGGGTGAAGAAGATCTGTTATTCCTTCAGTGTAAGCGTAAGCTTACAGTGTTTCTACGGGCCCACTGTCTTGATTCAAAGTTATGTGGGGAAAGACAGATGTCTTCGTGAATGAAACAATGCACTTGTTGGAAAATGCTGTGTTCAGTGTTAGACCTTCAATTCGCACCACAGAATGCTTGGCCCAAGTGAAAAGGGGTAGAGTAACCATTTAAGTGCCAGAAAAAATTGTTTATAGAAGCTCCACTAACAAAAAATACAGAGCAATTTCATGCCACTAGAGAATTTTTCTACAACTGCAGCTTCAGCTCTACTTTTTATATATTCTAACCATAATTGGGTGGGTGGAGGTGTCCTTCATTATAGAGTTGAATGAGTAGAGAGGAAAAACTTGCAGATACTTCCCCAAATTTAGTATATCTTCAGCTATGTTCTTAAATCTTTTTTCTTTCCAATCCGTTAGTATTTTGAGTATTTGTGACGTATCTATAAATCTCAAATGCCGGGAACCAGCATGTTACTGAGCTTTTTAAAAACGCAATAAGTTAAACACAACATCCATTTTATCATATTTCAAATAAGCTTCCCATTTAATAAGCCCATGCAGATCCATCATAAAAACTTTTTTCCTGCAGTCTGATCAGGTATATTTACTATGTCTAGGATTTAAGCAGACTAGTCATGTAAAATGATTATTCTAAAGTATTTCAAAAGAGGTGCTCAGTTTTTCCTCTTCGTTTAACTTAATTTTCTACTTTGTAGCCTAAACACTTGGTGTGAAATAGCACTTAAGATTTCTTTGCATAGCGTCACCATTTCACCCACCTTCCTTAATTTCCTCCTCCTCCTCCTCCTCTCTCTCTCTCTCTCTGAGAAGCCTTCTACTACAAGGGGACTAGCTACTGCCTATAGTTTGTAGAAGTCTCCAGAATATCTACCTTCCTTAATACTCCTATAGCTCCAATTTATTTATTTATTTTTTAAAACACCATTGCTCATAAAGTCCCCCAGTGCCTTCTGGGACACGGGACAGTTTGCAGTTTTGTCATATTCCTACTCTCCCACCACCACCACCACCATCACCCCAACAGGAAGACACAACAGTTTTTTGACTTACAAAAATGGAAGAGGCTAGAGAAAACAGAGCCTTCCAGGGTCAACTGAGGTGGGTGTGTACTTCCCCCCTCTGTGCTTTTTGTGTATGGGACCAAAGACACCAGGGCAGCCGAAGAGCTGGCTTAACACAACTTTATTACATGCTGGTCAGAGGGAACATGAGGTAATGGCGGACGAACAGCTCAATATATACAGTGGCTATACATTTGAATGTGGCTCCTTGATAGTCTATTGGCTACTGTCTGCGTGACGTCATTGCAGGTCACGCCCTTCTTGTCCAGGTGAAGGTGATGGCGGGAATCTTCCTGCGCTGTTGTTTTTAGGTGAGTCTGGACCAATGAGCTTGGACGCTCGCTATTGCCATCGGGTGGTCACTAGCTCGCGTCCTATTAGGGTTATCATGTTACAAGTAGAAGGATACATTGGTTACACATGAATAGGTACATTGTATAAGGGTACAGTGTTTGAGAACACAACATCCCTCCCCCCTAGGATGAGACGAAGTCTCTCAGCCAAGATGGCTTATTGCAATTGCGTTTGGGCCGCGATGTGGGCTGGCCCGCCCTGGGGGCGCTACCGCTTCCGTGTTCCCCGGTCCCTTGTCCTGTAATGGGAGAGGGAGACTTGTTAGAGGCTTGCTGCGGTTTTGCAGCTTTAGGGGAACGGACAAACTCCATTGTGGGCAGACCGGGGGCACTAGGGGCTAACGTAAAACCCCTCTTCTCACTTGGATGGGTGGGGGACCACTCCGAAACCCCCCCCCGGCTCTGAAACTCAAAATCAAACTCTGCTGGGTGATCCCGCGGGGTGTCTATGAGGACAAATTCCTTTTCCTCCCCGCTCGGTGGGGACCCATGGCCCCCCTCTCCTCCCCCTTGGGCTAAACGGGTGGGGGAGAACCCTAACGCTGAATCCCTGTCTGTGCTTTCTGCGCCCTGCCTCTCTGGGACCCGGCTCCGGAGCTGGTCCGCATGTCGCCGCCACAGTAGACCCGTGCTGGTCTCCACGCGGTACGATACGGGACCGGTCTGCTCCACGACAACCCCCGGCACCCAGGCTGGCCCTGCGCTGGCGTAGTTCCTGCAATGCACGGGGGCTCCTACGCTGAAACTCTTTGTGGCCTCTAGCCCGATGTTCCTCCCCTTGTCTTCCACTCTCGTGGGGTCTAGCCTGGTGAGAATGGTGGCCAGTTTCCTGCGCATTAAAAGCTCCACGGGGGAGTATCCTGATGCCAACGGGGTCACCCTGTACCCTAGCAGAAACTGACACACTTGCAGGTTGAGGTCCCCGGGGCCCATGCGCCGCAGCGCGTCTTTCGTGGTGCGTACGAGGCGCTCCACTTGGCCATCAATGCCGTGACAATTGGAGTTTCCCACTCCGCAGAATCAACAGGAACAAGAATCCCCTGGCCCACTAATTTGTCCAGTTCCGCCTCTATTTTGTCCTTTAGTGCAAAAGGCACTCTGCGCGGTTTGAGTCTTATTGGGCGGACCTCCGGGTCCAGGTCGAAAGTTACTGGGGGTCCATTGAATTTCCCAAGTCCCTTTTTGAAGACTTCAGGGTGCGCGTCGCACACCCTCTGTATTGGGTCAGTCCCAACGGCGTGCACCCCCCCAATGAATAGACCCAGGGGCTGAAACCATTGAGTCCCGAGGAGGCTGCAACTACCCCCCTTGAGAACGACTAGGGGGAGTTCCGCGGCGTGCCGCTTATACTGGACCTGGAATTTCCCAACCCCCCAACACCGGGATACTGTTCCCTTGCACGTCCCGAAGCGTGGACCTCAACGCTTTGAGCTTGGGCCGTACGCGGGGGGCAATTCTCAAAAACTCCCTCTGGGAAATGATGGAATATGAGGAGCCAGAGTCAATCTCCATCCTAACAGGGGCCCCTTGCACCAGTACCTCAACAAAGTAACGGGGGTGTCCCATGGACACGCTGAAAACTGGGGCGTCGTCGTCGCTGTCGTCGGAGATGCGGCCCATGCCGTCCTGCTTCCTCGTGGGCCGGGCGCCATCCTTTAGTCTCATCGAGCGGTCTGGCCTCGCTGAGCGGTCGGGCGAGCCCCTCCGGTCCTTGCGCCGTTGTCTGCAGACTTTGGCGATGTGCCCGCGTCGCCCACAGTTGTGGCACTCGGCTTTTCTGAACGGACACCTGGCACGGTCGTGAGCCGCCCCGCAGCCGTCGCAATGCCGGCCCTCCTTCCGGACCCTCCGGACGTCCTCGTCGTCGCTGCTTTCGGCGGACGATTTCGAAATTCGCCGGGCTGCGTGCACCGAACTCTCTGTTTTGTCGGCCTTCGGTCGCCAGTCCTGCAGCTCTTGCACCCCGGCCTTCGTGGCTTCCGCGGCCTGTGCCGCTTTCAGGACCTCCTGCAATGTGGGGGCGGCTCCTGATTCATCAGCGTGCGCTGAATCTCGGCGTCCTTCAGGCCGCATAGCACGCAGTCCCGGAGGGTGACTTCCAAGTTCTCCCATTTGCATGGGCCGGCAGCCAGACGCAGGGCCGCTACGAAAGCGGCGACCGATTCTCCAGGCGCTTGAACTCGCCTCCAAAACGCGCTCCGAGCTGGAAACATCGCCACCGAGGGCCGGAAATGGTCTCGCAACACCTTCAGGAGCTCTTTGGCCTTGAATTCCGCCTCCTTTTTGGGTGCGATGAGGTCAATCAATACCCTCTTGGCGTCGTGCCCGAGCATTCTGGTGAGGATGGCTCTTTTCTTCGCCTCGTCCGTAACTTCGAACTCCACCAGCGCGCCTTGGAAATCCGTTTCGAAGAGTTCCCAATCTTGCGGTTTCTTGATGTCGAAACCGGCGTATGTCTTGGTCCCGTGGGCAGCCATTATCCCACCTTCGTCGCCAATTTTGTGTATGGGACCAAAGACACCAGGGCAGCCGAAGAGCTGGCTTAACACAACTTTATTACATGCTGGTCAGAGGGAACATGAGGTAATGGCGGACGAACAGCTCAATATATACAGTGGCTATACATTTGAATGTGGCTCCTTGACAGTCTATTGGCTACTGTCTGCGTGACGTCATTGCAGGTCACGCCCTTCTTGTCCAGGTGAAAGTGATGACGGGAATCTTCCCGCGCTGTTGTTTTTAGGTGAGTCTGGACCAATGAGCTTGGACGCTCGCTATTGCCATCGGGTGGTCACTAGCTCGCGTCCTATTAGGGTTATCATGTTACAAGTAGAAGGATACATTGGTTACACATGAATAGGTACATTGTATAAGGGTACAGTGTTTGAGAACACAACAGTGCTAGATACTAAAAGTATTGTAATCAAGAACTGCATGTGACTGAAGTGGTCCCATACTGGTTCCTCCCTTTCTTTCTTCCTTTGTCTGTTGTTAACTTATCTTTTTAGATGATAGTTTCATTAAATTCACCAGTCCTGCTCTTTGTAAAATGCTTCATAAATAGATGGCCTGTATAAGTGAATAATAAGAACTGCAAAAAATTTATACTGTATTGATAACATGCACAACTACAGAAAATAAGATGTGAGCCAGATGGAAAAATAAAGTATGATCAGAAATTGTTAACCATAGTCAACATCTTCTCTCTTCTTTTTCATTTCTAGCAGTCATTATTTTTCTTTGTTAAGTCTTAAGTTTCATTTTATTGCTATTCTCATCCATTTTCTCTCCTTTTTATTTAGTTTCCCAGTATGGGCAAGTTGTAACTTTGAAAAATGTTCTATTTATAAAACAAGGAATAAGATCCACTCCTTTAAAAGCTAAAAAATGTGTTACTGCCTCCAGCAATATCTGTCTACCAGTTTTATATATTAGGTGGTGGCTTATGTGAGCCAGTACTTTCGTTACTTTCTTCTTGAGTATTGAGCCATTTCCCTATTTTATTCCTTTTAGCCAAATCAGATTTTTCTGGGATTGAGCAAAATAGGGATCACACAATAATAAACACACTATCACAATGCAGATAACTAATTAGATGCCCTAAGCAAATTTAGCTGCATGATGAGATCATTGGCAATTGCACTTGGTTCAAAGAGTAAGACAGGGTAATAATGCAAACAAATAGATAAACTTTTTCCTCAAGGACAGTCATAGAGAGTAGGGAAGAGTTTTTCAATGAAGCTGAAACTATTTGTGAAAAATGGTTAAGTTATTTTGGTTCAACCATAGATCTCTAGATATTGTTCCAGAGCTTTTTCTCACCCCCTTTCTATTTTTATTACCGTAAACACATATAAGTTAATCTTCTTGAAAGCAAAGTTCTCAGATGACTCAGAAATAACAGACTGCAGCTTCCATTTGACAATGATACAGCTTGAAAGTTTCAGTGGAGGAATAGTAGAGATAAGTTACTTATAATCTTTACAGTCATTCATCCTTGCTCTGACAAGTTGTTGTTGTTCAGTCGCACAGTCGATTCCGACCCTTTGCGACCCTATAGACCATTTTTCTCCAGGCGCCTCTGTCCTCCACCATCCCCCTCAGCACTCCCAGTTCTGTACCCATTGTGTCTACAATCCCATCTAGCCATCTCATCTTTGGCCTCCCCCTTCTTCTTTTGCCCTCCACCTTTCCCAACATCAAGGCCTTCTCAAGCGAATCCTCCCTTCTCATTTGATGTCCAAAGTACTTCAGCTTCGTCTTTACTATTAGACCTTCCAATGAGCAGTCAGGGTTGATTTCTTCTAAGATTGACCTATTTGTTCTCCTCGCTGTCCAGGGTACCCTCAAAACTCTCCTCCAACACCACATTTCAAAGGCATCTATTCTTCTGCGCTCAGCCTTCCTAATGGTCCAGCTCTCACACCCATACATTACCACTGGGAATACCATTGCTTTGACTATTCTAATTTTTGTTTGCAATGTGATATCTCTGCTTTTCACTATGTTCCCCAGGTTTCTCATGGCTTGTCTCCCAAGAATCAGTCGCCTTTTTATTTCATGGCTGCAATCCCCATCTGCAGTGATCTTTGATCCAAGGAATGTAAAATCTGTCACTGCTTCTACTTCTTCCCCATCTATTTTCCAGGAACTGATGGGGCCTGTTGCCATTATCTTGGTTTTCTTGATATTGAGTCTCAGGCCAGCTTTTTCACTCTCCTCCTTCAATCCAATCAAGAGGCTCCTTAGATCTTCCTCACTTTCTGCCATTAGGGTGGTATCGTCTGCATATCTCAGATTGTTGATGTTTCTCCCAGCAATTTTAATCCCATATTGTGATTCCTCCATCCCTGCATTGCGCATTATGTGCTCTGTGTATAGATTGAATAAACAGGGTGATAAAATGCAGCCTTGTCTTACTCCTTTTCCTATTCCAAACCACTCTGTCATTCCGTGTTCTGTCCTAACTGTTGCTTCTTGGTTCATGTACAGATTTCTCAGGAGACATGTGAGGTGCTCTGGTATTCCCATCTCTTTAATTACTTGCCACATCTTGTTGTGGTCCACACAGTCAAATGCCTTAGTGTAGTCGATAAAACAAAAGTAAACTTGTTTCTGGTATTCCTTTGTTTTCTCCATGATCCAGCGTATGTTGGCAATATGGTCTCTAGTCCCCCTACCTCTTCTGAAACCGGCCTGCACCTCTGGTAGTTCTCTCTCCACATGTTGCTGAAGTCTATCCTGTATTATCTTGAGCATCACCTTGCTGGCGTGTGGGATGAGTGCAATTGTTCGATAATTTGAGCATTCTTTGGCATTGCCCTTTTTTGGGATTGGGACGTATACTGATCTTTTCCAATCCTGTGGCCACTGTTTTGTTTTCCAAATTTGCTGGCATATTGAATGTAGTAATTTGACACCATCATCTTTTAGAGCTTTGAAAAATTCCACTGGGATACCATCATCTCCACTAGCTTTGTTGTTTGCAGTGCTCTTTAGGGCCTTTATAACTTCGCTCTCCAGAATGTCTGGCTCAAGTTCAATTTTTTCATCATTGTGGTTATCAGGGGTGTTGAGGTCCTTTTTGTAGAGTTCCTCTGTGTACTCTTTCCATCTTTTCTTAATCTCTTCTGCATCAGCTAGCTCTTTTCCGTCTTTGTCCCTTATCATGGTCATTTTTGCTTTAAATGTTCCCTTTATTTCCCCAATTTTTCTGAAGAGTTCTCTAGTCCTGCCTCTTTTGTTGTTTGTTGTTTTGTTGTCACAAAGATAAGCAATTACATGTTTTGACTTTAAACTGTAGCTCTGCTGAAAAATAATTGTTGGAGCTGGTAGTTATCTTTCACTGACCTTTTACTTTAAACTCTGGGTATACAGTATGGTGATATTGAACCAAATTCTTTCTATATCTAGTTTTGTTTTAATAGAAATTAAAAAATAGGAGACTTATTTTCAACTGTTTACATTCATATCTTTCAGTAATATTTACCAAATTTGGTTTCACTTATATTTCACTTACCTGTACAATATATCAATACTGAACACAAACAATCCTATTGTACAATTACCATATATCTAAAAAGAAGAGCTACTTTAGTGTCTTTCAATCACAGATACTATTCCCTGGGCACTGAGCCCCAAAATGGGTGAATAGCTCAGCTACCAGGTTCGCTGGAGGATCAGTATAGAAGAAAAATCTCATAGTTGGCTTCCTGTGGCATCGCTGTCCATATGGAGAGAAGGAAAAGACTTGTGAGTACATATACAGTATATTTATGTTATTTATTTAATCATCCTATACACCACTGGGATACCCAGTTTGGTGTAGTGGACAGAGTGATGGATTAGGACTCAAGAGATTTGAGTTGTAATATCTATTCAACCATAGAAACTAACTGGTACTGGTAAAACCACTCTTAAAATTCCTCACTTTACTTGAAAGCCCTATTAGGGGAGCTACAAGTCCGATGTGACTTTGCAGTACATAAAATACACAGAGAGAGACATCGCTGACCATAATAATATAATTATCTTAGAACAAATTATAATGCCTTGTGACATCAACGTGGTCCTCTAGTATGATCTGTTTTCCTAACGTTGTTGCACAAGAACATTATGGACTGGGTTGGAGAGATAGGCATGATATCTCTCAATGCCATTTCCAGGGAATCCTAAGCAGGTGAAGGCATCTGCTTGGGATTACACTGAAGCAAATGGTGAGCCATTGTGTGAGACAGAATACTGGACTGGATGGGCTGTGGCTTGTTCCAGCAAGGCTGTTCTTATGTTCTTAAATGCACCTAAATGAGCCCACAGCTGTTGTAAATGCACCCGACAGCCATGGGTGCTTTTATGGTGCTGTTTATTTATTTATTTATTCTTTAAACTTCTATGCCGCCCACTCAGGCAAGCCCAACTCAGGGTGGCTAACATCATAATTAAAAAACAATTAAAAACAATCAGAGGTATATACAAGTATAAAGCAGAATAAAACCAGATTAAAAGCTACCCACAATAAAAACTACCCGCATTAAAAGGGAAGCTTTATTTTATAAGCCAACAGGCAGGGGCCACCTTTGCATCCGGACCCCACACCTGACCTGCCAGCCAGGTTTTTAGACCTTTTCTGAAAGGCAGCAGCTCTGTCTGCACCCGAAGCTTTACTGGCAGGAAGTTCCACAGGGCCGGTGCGGGCACGGAAAAGGCCCTCCTTCGTGTGCCAGAGAGGCGAGCCCCTCTGGCTGATGGAACAATTAGAGAGCCCCTCCGGTCTGCTCTGTTTGGATGGGCCAACATTCTTGGGACAATGTGGTCTTTAGGTATTCTGGCCCACTACCATGTAGGGCTTTGAAGGTCAAAACCAGCACCTTGAATTGCACCCGCAGGCAAACTGGTAACCAGTGCAGCTCCCGGAGCAATGGTGAGGCGCGAGCCTAGTGTCCGTGCCCCATCACTACCCGGGCTACTGCATTCTGGACCAGCTGCAGCCTCCGAATGGTCGTCAAGGGCAGCCCCATGTAGAGCGCATTACAATATTCTATGTTTATGGTGCTGTTTACAGTGGGGGGAACCACCAGTCCAGCCCACTCAGCTGTCTGATGGGGGATAATCCGGCTTGCAGATTAAAAAGTTTGAGAACCCTTGATGTAGAGGAAGCCTAAAAAGCCATTTACTGTTAATAAACCATTCTCGAATCCCCCCCCCCCCCAAATAATAATAATAATAATCAAATTGCCCCCCTGTGGCTCTAGATCTTTGTTCTTAATGTTTCTTCTCTAGAAATCCTATGAAGAGTGTCCAGAAAATGAATGACTGCAAAGATTATACTAACTGATTTGAAATGTTTTTTTTTTACATTGTTCTGTTCTGTTTGAGACTGCTTCTCGACTTCTTTCTTTACCACAAGTTTGCACCATCTAGCCCTCAAGACATAGCTAGGCTGCAACATCCATCAGGCTTAGCCAGTGTGGCCAATGCTGAGAGGTGATGGGGGTAAACGTGTAATACTTGTAGGCTACATATCCCCATCCCTGCTAAACAGTTCTTTGTTCATTTCAGCAGAGAAAATGTTCAAAATCTAGTTATGATACTGGCAATGCAAATGCTCCCTGCTCTGCCATGGCACTTTATATGACCTTGGGCAAGTCATTGGATTTGTCTGATTGGCATTTCCTGCCTGTTCTGTAGACATAGCATTACTTTTATTTGCTTTGTCTACATAAATAGCTGATGCTTTGTAACAGAGCTGTTTCCTAGTGTGTGGGCGCATATCCAGTGCCTAGCATCATGTGATTCTAATCTCACCACAGCCTTTAGGCACCATAACCTCACTCAAAGGTTACTGGTACTGACAACCTAGTTTGAAAAATTAGAGATAGCTTACAGTAAAACAAAGCAATGTTTCACTTCCCAAGGATTCTGTGGTGCAGCTAAACACAAATGTTAGGAATAGCTATGTCCTTGACAAATTCAACTTTTATTTCATCGAAGCCACAGGGAAACAAATGGACAGGTTTCTTTTGTTCCTGCTATTTATTTAAAACTAGCAGGGGTGTTGGGTTTCACCCAGGTGGTCCCAACCCAGCTAGCTGAGTGCCAGTGTTGCCCGGGAAACCCACTGGCCAGGGGTGGGCCTGTGATGTGAGCTTGGCGATGACATCAATCCCCCCCTGGTTGGCCGAGCACTGGGGCCGACACAAACCCTCCTGTGGAATATATCCCCCTTTGCAGATCAATTTAGGGGGCAACCCCCCCCATAGGCTTTGGGACCCCGACAGTGACCTGCTCACGTGCGCAAGGTACATGTGTGCCGAATCTCACAGGGTTTGGTGAAGGGGTGCGGCAGCCCATTCGGACACCAAACCCACACCTTTTAGGAATAAAAGATGATGCCTTTCCTTTTTAAAAAAATAAAAATGTTTTTTGATGTAGCCCTAGATAATTTTTTCCCAAACCATCACTGTTTCTAAGCTCCTTCAGGCTACAGGAAATAATTTCTTTGATTTGAATATTGTGGATAACAATATAGGGTAAAGGTCACCTTTACTCGAAACAGTCATATCTGACTCTATGGTTCAGTGTTCATCTCTGTTTACAGCCAAAGTGCCAGCTCTGTCTGCATCTGCAGACGTTTCCGTGGACATGTGGCAGACATAACTAAACACCCAATTGCACAGAACACTGTTTGCCTTCCCACCAAAGTGGTACCTATTTACCTACTTGCAATTTCTTGCTTTCGAGCTGCTAGATTGGCAGGAGCTGGGACAGAGACGGGCATTCATTCCGTCATGCAGTAGTCAGGTTTTGAACTGCTGACCTTCTGCCTCCCAATCATCAAGTTGGGCTTTTGCCCAACTTCGGGTGATTCGCCAATTGTGCACACTCCTGGACCGGGGCTCCTTGCTTATGGTCACCCACGCTCTGATTATTGTAGATTATTGTAATGCGCTCTACATGGGGCTGCCCTTGACGACCATTCGGAGGCTGCAGCTGGTCCAGAATGCGGGAGCCTGGGTGGTGATGGGATGCGAACGATATGCCCACACCTCACTGCTACTTCGGGAGCTGCACTGGTTACCAGTTTGTCTCCGGGTGCAATTCAAGGTGCTGGTTTTGACCTTTAAAGCTCTATATGGCAGTGGGCCAGGATACCTTAGAGACCGCATCGTCCCAAGAGTGTCTGCCCGTCCAAGCAGAGCGGACCGGAGGGGCTCTCTAATAGTGCCATCAGCTAGGGGTGCACATCTATCCAGCACCCGAAAGGAGGGTCTTCTCCGTGTCCGCACCAACCCTCTGGAACCTCCTGCCAACAGATCTAAGACTTCAAAGAGAATTGCTGCCCTTCAGGAAAGGATTGAAAACCTGGCTGGCAGGGCAGGTGTGGGGCCCTAATGGGAACACGGTCCCCGCCTGCTGGCTTATGTAAACAATTAAGAACTCTCTCTTCTTTTTATAGTGGGTGGGATGGGTGGGTGGGATATGGGTCTTTTAAAGTGTTTTTATGTGTTTTTAGAACTTGTTGTAATGCCGCCCTGAGTCAGGTTCTGCCTGAGTGGGCGGCATATATAAATATGACTATTAAATTAAATTAAAATTAAATCTTGACCACTAACCCACCGCAGTTCCCGGATAACAGTATGGATAGGAGTAAAATAAAAGGGGTTAGAGCATAGCCTTAGGCAAGCTGCACTGTAAGTCAGAACTGACTCGACAGCAAGAAATTATTTATTATTACTAGCTCATAGGGCCTGAAAACATATTTAATCCTTTAGCCAGCAGCTGGTAAAGCAGCAACATGGTCTGAGTTGAAAGGGTGACCAAAGTTTGTTGGAATCATTTCACCATCATTACCACAATTTCTACCCTATTTAAATTGCCTAAAAGGACTAGAAAATCCAAATGCTACAAAAGAAAGACAATGTTTCAATGTAGATACATTAAAATAAAGAAAAATATAATCAAACTAAATTACTCTACTTACTAGGGTAGAAGACAAACAATACATTTCTTTAAACTAATAAATAAAAATAGTCCTGTGATCCTTACGCAATACAAATGTAAGATCAAAGACAATACCTTTATTGGATCACTATAAACAAAATCAAACATTACACTAGACATTTCTTTCTTTATATTATTTGTTCATCTATTTATTAATCACTCAAATAATATAAAGCAGCCTCCTCCCCCCCCCCCTCCGTTCCATTTCTAACCTGATGGTAGTAGAAATATAGTAGAGCACTAATTCAGAAACGGCTGGTATGGGAGTATAGATAACGGATAACACTGTGGAAAATTCTTTGATGTGAACATGTCTGGGCAAGGTCCGTTGCATAGATCGTTTCGGGTTTGTTACACAACTTAGAGCAGGTGTTAGCTCTTTTATCCACAAAGTAAAATGTCTCTTTTTCACAGAAGACCCAGCCAGACACTCTCTTAAGGCATCAATCATTTCAATGCCCTTTTCTAATCTCCAGACACTAAAAAGTAAATGTTGCCTCACCTTCCTTGAAACAGGCTATAGACAATTGAAGTTGTTATAGGGTCATATCTGTGTCTGTGAGCTTAAAATATTTATGTCTGATTATGCTGTATATCAAGGGCTTCCAACAGAAAAAAAAATCCAGTGGTGTAGTCGAACCATGGCTCACAGGGTCAAAGCATTAGAACATTGTTGTCGTTTTGTTGTTGTTGTTGTTGTTGTTGTTGTTGGTGGTGGTGGTGGTGGTGGTGGTGGTGGTGTCGGCGGCGGCATATCATCTATTTTATTTTAGCTTAGCTACAATCATCTTGGTAGCTTGGAGAGAACTGATGTTCCCGTCTGCCAATAACATGTCATTGTGAGTTATCCCTACCCTCACATTATCCTTCTTGGACACACTCCTTAATATGATAAAGGAGTTTGACCGTGTCTGTAAAACTAAGAGCAATGCAATGAGGAAGCCATTATGAGCTTGGACTCCAAAGGAGGGTCACCCAAGCCAGATTGGTTACAGCGCAGAGACTAGATGCAGCTACCCTCTTCAAGGCAGCTGCTGGGCAGCAGTGGGAGTGGGAGCAGTGGGAGAAGACACTGGCAATGCCACTCAGACTAACTTTTATTAGTACAGCATAGAAGGTAGCAATGGTAAACCCCTGCTGAACGTTTCTTATCATTGGTATCAAACCCTAGTGCAGTAATTCTAGGTTGACTTCAATTTCCAGAAGCCTAAGTCAGTACATTGGCGGATCAGTGCTTTGGGGGAATTGATCTAGGCTTCTGGGAATTGAAGGTAAAAAAACAACAACAAAAGTTGGAAAACACTGCTCTAGGAGCACATCTTTAATTTCCCATGTGAGAAAAGCGATGCTCAAGGTGTTGTAACAAAAGCTTTTACCTTATATGCTTGTACTACACCCAAAACTCTGCTCACAATCTGGGTTTGATACCAATAGGCTCCAGGTTTACTTAACTTTCCATTCTTCTGAGGTCAGTGAAATGAGTACCTGGCATGTTGGGGACAAATTGCTAATAATCACCTTGTAAATTGACCAAAGAGAATTATGGGGCAGTTTATGTGTAATTGCTATGGCTATGTGGAGGGAGAAATGCCTGGTGTTCACACTGGAATCCAAAAGGAAGAGGCAACCAAGATCATATTGCAAATATCTGCTGGCTACTAGAATGCACCAAAGAATTTCAGAAGTGTGTATGGTTTATAGACTACTGCAAAGCCTTGGATTTGTGGATCATCAGAAACTATTGATTGAAAGAAATGGGTGTACCTCAGCACTTCATTGCCCTGATGGAGTAATCTGTATTGTGAAGAGATCATTAGAGCAGAATATAGAGAGACATAATAGTTTCTGATAGGTAAAGGTGTTGAACAAGGGTTCATTTTATCCTCTTATCTGTTCAGTCTTTACATCAGGGGTTCCCAACCTTTTTATGTTGTGGGCCTGACCATGCCCCTGGACAGCTGAGTGGACCAGACCACGCCCCAAGAAGCGAAAGTGTGTAATTTACGGCTGTCGTAAATGTGGCCACTTCCACGTTTACGGCAGTCGTGGGTGTGCTCACGCATGCGCAGGCATGCTTTACAGCTGACATAAATGCATCCACTTCCACTTCCAGGTGCAGCGGCAGTGGGACAGATGGAATGGTGCTGTGGCCCATGTCTGGCCCATCGTCTGTAGGTTCTGAACCCCTGCTTTACACAGAATATATCATATGGAAAGACAGAATAGATTCACATAAAGCAGGGATTCTCAACCTGCAGCCCACGGGCCAGATGTGACTGACTGCACCATTTCATGGGGGCCCTCAGTGCCGCCACCAAACCAAGAAGTACCATGTGGTGTAAGAATGGCAAAATGGCCATCAAGCCCCCGAAGCTGTCTGAGGCTTTAAAAGTTTGAGAACTCCTGAGATAAAGAATGAAAATTGATGGAAGAAACATCAATAGTTTAAAATATGCAGATGATCTTACTGGCAGAAGGCAACAATGACTTGAAAGAACTTTTAGTGAAAGTGAAAGAATAAAGTGCCAAGGCAGGATTGCAGCTGGAACATTAAAAAGACAAAAAAAAAATCATGACTGAAATTGAAATAGTGAAAGTATTTTCCGGTGTATAAGGCGACTGGGCGTGTAAGACAACCCCCAACTTTTCTAGTTAAAATGTAGAGTTTGCAATATACTCGCTGTATAAGACTACTCCTCTTCCAACAGCAGCATCTTCGGAGCTTCCCGGGCCGGGGACGGCTCCCTTTATCTCCCCACCGGTGGAGGGGGTGGGGAGAGCGTGGCTGCGGTGGATGGTTTTCCCCGCCACTCAGCTGGTCCTCCTCCTCCTCCTCCTCACCCCCCGGCTGGGGGTGGTGGTCTCTGGGCAGCCCCTGGCTCCGGAGGCCTCGCGGCGGTGGTGGCGGTGGATGGTTTTCCCGGCGCTCAGCTGGTCCTCCTCCTCCTCCTCACCCCCCGGCTGGGGGTGGTGGTCTCCAGGTGGCCCCTGGCTCCAGAGTACCCGGTGTATAAGACGACCCCCGACTTTGGCACAGATTTTTCGGGGTTAAAAAGTTGTCTTATATGCCGGAAAATTCAGTATATTGGCTTAATCAACAATCCAAATGGAGACTTCAGCCAAGAAATCAGAAGACATCTGAGACCTGGAAGGGCATCAATGAAGGAATTAGATCATCCTATAAGGATGTGTCACTGGAGACCAAGGCCAAGATCATCCATACTCTTGTACTTCTGATCATAATGTATGAGCATGAAAACTAGACAATAAGAAAGCTGATAGGGAAAAAAATGAATAGTTAGAAATATGGTCCTGGAGAAGTGTTTTGTGGATACCATGGACTACCAGAAAGATGAACAAGTGGTTCCTAGAGCAAATCAAGCCTGAATTATCTGTGGAAGCAGAAATAATGAAACTGAGGCTGTTGTACTTTGGGCACATTATGAGGTGACAAGATTCTCTGGAAACGACAATAATACTGGGAAAAGCTGAAGACAATATGGAAACAGAAAGGCCAAATAGAAAATGGATTAGGGCTATTCAGTACAGTATTCAGCACAGAAGAGACTGTGGTGGCTTAGTGGTTAAGATGCTGAACTTGATGACTGAAAGGTCAGCAGGTCAGTCATTCAAGAACCAAGTACTGTGCAACAGAGTGAGCTCCCATCTCTGTCCCAGCTCCTGCCAACCTAGCAGTTAGAAAGCAAGAAATTGCAAGTAGATAAATAGGTACCACTTCAGTGGGAAGGTAAGCAGTGTTCCATGCACTCCGGTGTCTAGTCATACCTGCCACATGTACATGGAAATGTCTGCAGTCGCAGACAGCACTAGCTCTTTTGCTATAAACAGAGATAAGCACCACACTCTAGAGTCAGATACGACTAGCTTTCAAGCAAGGACGACCTTTACCTATTGAGTACAGAACATTCTGGAGATCATTCATTCATTCATTCAGAGATAACTTGATGTCATGTAAAAATGATAACGAGGCAAGTGATCACAGCTCTTTTATCATGAGAAAAAGTCCATGGCCATTACCATGAGAAAATTCCTTCCTGACAAGTAATGTAGTACTCCTCAACCACATCCAGAGGATGAAAGCAGAATTGTTCCATTGAAGAACTTTCAGCATTAACATTTTCCTGGATTGAGTCTAGTGCAAGCATGCTTCAGCCTGCTTCATCTCTACATCTCACACTCCTGTTTAGCAAAGCAAGTGAACATGAATGCAACACTGTACACATTCTTCAATAAAGGGTATAATAGTTGCAGAATTGCCAGCACCTCTACTCTGCTGTAGAAGAGAATACATAGTCTTTCCAGGCGTGCTCTTCAGCTGGGTTGGTTTATAGCTGTGATGGCGAACCTTGGTACTCCAGATGTTCTTGGACTTCAATTCCCAGAAGTCCAAGCCCCCTGTGAATCCACACGAATTGATTTACTGTGATTCATCCAGCCCGTGCCGCCCTTGTCACTCCCGGAAGCTGAAGTAAAATGTGCCCATATGGGTGTGTTTTACTTCCGCTTCTGGGATCGACGAGAGTGTTGATCTAACACTCTCAGAATCCCCTCTCCAGTGTGATTCTGGAAACACGCTGACACCCTCATATTAAATTTGACATTTGTGGAGTTATAATATTAGAGGGGGCAAAAGATATGATGTGAGTAGGGTGTATATGTCCCATTTCCCCAGGATTTTCCTGGATTCAAGCTCAGGAAAATTGTCCTAGCTGGTTCGAGAAGAACCATGTAAAAATCCTGGATTTTTAAATTTGAACAAAAGAAGCAAGATCACCCTCACACCAAGGGATTTTGCAAAGAGTTAATTCACTGCCTCCCTGCCATTCTTTCAATTATCCCACTTGCAAGTGGCGAAGGCAAAACAGCACCCTGAGAAACCCGCCGGGAAGGGAGAGACACTTGCAAGTGGGATAATTAAAAGAAAGGCAGGGTGGCAGTAAATTAACTCTTTGCAAAAATCCCTTGGCTCACCTTGAGCAATGGCGTAGGCAAGAGACACACTGGAGCACCAGGCTGAAGAGCTCCAGCTCATGGAGTGACTGGAAAAGGGGGAAAAAAGACAGAGGCTGCCCACCCCAAGCGGGGATCCTGTGGGGTATTAGAGCCAACGCCTCCTCGACAGCCCCATCTGATGCATGCACAGTTTGAAGAATGCAATGACACCATGTGGCTGTCCCGGTTTGGTGAAAAAGAATTATGGCAACCCTAGATGCGAGCATAAGTGGGGAAAGGAAATCTGGATACTGGGGCGTGATGCAGTCAAAGTCCTTTCCAGGTGTCTGGAAGCTGTTAGGGTCTGGATGGGGGCTAACGGGCTACAACTGAATCCCAGCAAGCCTGAGTGGCTATGGATAAGGTGTCCTGTGTTATCCCAGGAGCTACCATCTTTGGTTCTGGATGGGGCTATTTTGCCCCAGACAGACCCAGTGCACAACTTGGGGGTCCTCCTGGATTCATGGCTACTGCTAGAAGAACAGGTGGTGGCTGTGACCAGGAGGGCTTTTGCCCAACTTCGAGTGATTCGCCAGTTGCGCCCACTCCTGGACTGGGACTCCTTGCTCATGGTCACTCATGCTCTGGTCACCTCCAGACTAGATTATTGCAATGCGCTCTACATGGGGCTGCCCTTGACGACCATTCGGAGGCTACAGCGGGTCCAGAATGCGGCAGCCCAGGTGGTGATGCGGTGTGGGCGTTATGCCCATACTTTGCCACTGCTCCAGGAGCTGCACTGGTTGCCAGTTTGTCACCGGGTGCAATTCAAGATGCTGGTTTTAACCTTTAAAGCCTTACATGGTAGTGGGCCAGGATACCTAAGAGACCGCATTGCCCTAAGGACGTCTGTCCATCCAACCAGAGCAGACCGGAGGGGCTCCCTAATTGTTCCATCAGCCAGAGGGGCTCGCCTCTCTGGCACAAGGAGGAAAGCCTTCTCCGTGTCTGCGCCAGCCCTCTGGAACCTCCTGCCAACAGAGCTACGTCTCCGGATGGAATTGCTGCCTTTCAGAAAAGAACTTAAAACCTGGCTGGTGGGCCAAGTGTGGGGTGCAGGTAGAAGGGTAACCTCCATTGGGTGGCTGGTGTAAAAGAAACTCCTTCCCCACGGTTCCTTTGGTTCCTGCCCCCCTTGTTTAGGGGGTGGGTAGTTTTAACTGTTTTTAACATGTTTTTGATTGTGATTGTGAACTGCCCTGAGTCGGCCTTGGCTGAGTGGGCGGTATATAAATTTGACAATTAAATTAAAATTTAATTAATACTATAAGGCAGGTAGTAATCTGTTGTCAAAACAGAAAAAGATTGACAACATGTGCACCCTTCTTTTCTTTTTAAATCTAACAGTAAACTAAATGTAAAAAGTAGGAGTAAGACTGGCATTAGTACTCTTCTCTCTGTGTATGGCTCTGTGTATCCTTTTAACACACAACTGAATAGACTCCCTTGCATCTAAACCTCCATCTTGGGAGGACAGCAAATTCAGATAGTAACTAACAACATGTGTTGGACTGATGAAATGTCTGGATGGTGCTGACATTTCAGCCATGCTGGACATGAAGCCTTTTGCTGCATTTGTCTTTGACTGTGTAGCCATGGTGTGAATGCTGACATCAATAAGGGCCATTTTTCTGGATTTTTTTTACACCAAGATCAAGACTACCTTCACTCTATTAGTCCTGCAGGTTTTGAGATTCCAGCAAGTGTAGTCCACAAGAAAGCATTTCCCATCTCTGTCTATGACCATGCCCAGCCAGCAGCCCTTTCTTCCTTCCTCTCTCCCTTCATCATGTTTTCTTCGATAAACATGTCCCTGATGTAAAAAAGACAAGCCACCCAAGCAAACACATTTTCAGTTAAATAGGTACATAAACAAAGAGAAGTACAGTAGTTCCTTTTATATCTTGCAGAGGAAAAAGAAACAAAGATTAGTCTCTTCTGTTCTTCAGAGCTGATGCCAGAAAAACCCAGAGCTATTGGCAGCAATAGGAGGAGGAAATGCCTGCAGCTGACTGTGGTGAACAGCTGATATCTTTTCTTTCTGTCCCAGCCTTTACCCCCACAGTATTCTAATCCAATGCATGTTGATGCAGAACTATGCTCACTCATTTCACTTAAACCGACTGTCCAGCATATACGAAGGCAAAGGATTGCAATCTCAGATTTGTAAATATTAAGTATTCTCCCCTCCCTTCCAATCTTGGCAGCTTGTTATTCTGCTCCCAGCATTTTCATAAGACTGGACACTGCAATGACCTTCTGCTAGGCCCTATTTAAGGTGCACCATTAAAGCAGGGGTTCTCAACCTATGACCTGTGGGCTGGATCTGGCCCATGGCACCATTTAATCTGACCTGCACCCTTGCTCCAGTTGTCGCCACCTCCACCTCTTCCTCCTCAATCATTGTCCCCTCCACTCGGTTTGGCATGTCCCTAATGGTGTTCCATAGCAGGGCAGATGTTGTAACCCTTACAACATCTGCCCTGCTATGGAGCACCATTAGGGACATGCCATGCCATGCCAAGCGGAGGGGAGAAGGATTGAGGTGGTGGCGGCAGCAGCAGTGGAATTGGTGGCTGCACGCAGCTGCATGTTTCTTTCCCGGGGCCGCTCTGGCCGAGCACATGCAAGAAGAGCCTGGACCCTTCCTTCACCCATGACATGCAGCTCCTCCAAGCCAGTAAGCAAGGAGTCTTGTGGAGGGGAGGGGGGCTTGGAGTGGACTTGCCGGTGGTGATGGTGGTGTGGGAGTGGGAGGGCTCAGGGTGGTCCCGCTGGTGGTGACAGCAGTGGGGGGAGTGGGGGGGGGCTCAGGGTGGTCATGGTGTTGGTGGTTGGACAACCAGTCCAGCCAACCAGCTGGCCAAGGGGGCATGAACTGGCCCATGGCTTTAAAAGGTTGCGGACCCCTGCATTAAAGCCTCAAGTCTTGTATTGAAGGTACTGCTTCACTGATCTCACCTCCAGCAATGTGTTGGGATGTGATCTATGTTAGCTCTGCTAACATAAAGTAAAGCCACCCCCAGCCACATAGCAAAAAACAGTAATTTCACAACTTAAACAATGAGCTTCTGAATATTTTTCTCTGTATTTTAAATAGAGTATGTATTTTTAAATATTTTACAACCCAAACCAGAATGTTTTTAAAAGTTTTACTCATGAGTGTCAGCTAATTAGGTCTGACTGACAAGGTAAAATGTTCAAATTGCCCCAGAACGCACCAAACATGCAACAATGTATCTCTACTTTTGGACTTTACTGGGGATAAGCCTATTCTGTTCATTTTATAATAGCCACTGTTTTGCCCATTTGAGAGTTCTTTTAAAAAAGATTAATATTTCAGTCCTTGTAGACTAGATTCCTTCTAAATAATAATTTTAAGAAGCTGCTGGGGTCAAGCATTCTCCATAGAAATAATCAAGATTAAGCTTTTCATTTTATTTGATCTGTTTTAATTTGGAGACATAAAAGGTCAGTTTGTGCACAGGGAATAAAACAGTTGAACATTTTAAAAAAATCATAACTTGAAACCCTTTGACCAAACTTCCCCAGATTTGGCACAGAGGATGATCTGGCTGTCTTCTATGTCTTTGCCAAGTCAGGTGCTGATCTGAAGTCCAACTTCAAAGTTATAATTTTTTTATTAGGGTGCCCTCGTTTTAAGAACATTGTTTTACTCTGCATTCATATTGTAGATGTAGATTATTCTGATGTCCAACTGAGGCCACGTAGTTCACTGGACATTATGAACAGGTCACATCTGTCCTTATTATATGCCTAAGGCAAATTTTCATAAACTGCCTTCTTCAGTCCCTAGTCCTCCATCCACCCCTCCACCCCACCCCCTTTGTATTTTTCATGCAATTTGCCATTCTGCTCTGTCAATACATTTTACATGTTTTAGGCAGGAATCTGGTTTGGTCTCACTCACATTGCTCCCAGCTAATTAAAATAACTGGAAGAAAGACAATTCTCCATTGTTATGTTTAAACATAATGTCCTCCCTCCTTCAGCTGTGATGATGAAGTACACTAAAATGAATCATCAGACCTACAAAGCTGCATGCCTAGATGGTGAAAGCGATTGTATCTTTTCAATAACAGGAAAGTGGAGTCAGTGAGCTTCAAAATGCCTCTAAAGCCTACTTTCCTAAAATAGGCTACAAAATTTAGATGGATAAAGATTACATGAAGGAATTCTTTAGAGTAAGGTCCTGGGCAATTACCAATGTTTCCATATTATTTCTTATAGCATTTGTGCTGGCAACACCATTAGAATCATCTGACGAAGCACATTTCACTCCAAAGCAAAGCAGCCCTGCATTAATTAATACATAAAAAAGCACCTTGCTATGATTCTTAGCTTTCTAGATATACTGCCATCTATGAAATACAGGCCTCAGACTTTTAAAATCAGGTGCTAAGCAGCTAATACAATCCCATTTCACAAGGTCATAGCTATCTTTGCCTATAAAAAGGGGGTTGGGCCGTGCGTGTCCGGCATACATGGCCACACCCGGCCCAACCATCCTGTTCCGAGCCGGACACACCTTAAGACCCTGCAAGCAGCCAAAAGGGTCCGGATGCCAAGAGTGGGGCACCCGCACCACAAACATGAACAAAAAACCCTACACTTCCCAGCATCCTCCGCGCCACGCAACCCCTCAGCCAATCAGGCTGAAGGACGCGAACGCGGAGGAGGCCGGGAAAGCAGTGTGTGTATAAAAAAATGGCTGACACGTCCAGAAGGCAAAGGCCAAGAACAGCTTTCCGTTCTCAGCCATCGTCTCCCGGAGGTAAGTCACCACCTTCCATGGAGGGCGGGGGCCGGAAGCTTCAGCCCTCGGCCCCCAAGGAAAACTAACCACTTCCCTCCAGGAGACAGAGGCCAAGAATGGCACTCCATTCTCGGCCTCCATCTCCCGGAGGGAAACCATCATCTTCCAGCTTCGGCAGGGTTACGGGGAGGAGGTGGAGCCCCTCTTCTCCCCGCGGCCCCAGGGATGAAAGCCCTCGCCATGGCTTTGCCCATGCCTGTCAGAGAAATCCACCACCTTCTCCGACAGCCAAAGGCCCCCCCTCTCTGTGTGTGCACCCCCCAAAACTGCCCCTACCACCAACACACACAATATACCTGCCCGGCAAGGCCAGGCAAAAATGCTAGTACAGTATAAAAAAAAAGGTTCTCAAATGCTTTACTTGCTGTCAATAAGGCAGAAGAGGGAAAAGGTTTTGTAAAAAAAAAAGCCTCCATTAATAAATGGTATTATTGTTGTTGTTGCAGATCCAATAGTTCTTACAAGATTGGGTCCCCAGCCTGGAAGCAGTGGGAGGCTAGGTTGTATAAGAACCAGCTCTTCATCCTAGAAATGGCCTTAGTAATGGCCATTAGTAGATTTATTAATGTTTGGTCCCTGGATCTTTTGCTTTGTTATTGTCTTAGAAGACTTCTTCCCCTGTTCATGGTTCCTGTGCACTATTGTGCCTTGCCTGTATCCTTGCTTATCGACTCCTGTCCTTGCCCTGCTCTAGCTGCTGACGGTACTCTACCTAGTCTGTTCTCTTGGTGACCTGACTTCTGGCTTGTTTGGATAATGCATTGGTTGTCTGAACTAATCCTTTATCTTGGTCTGTCTTGGGCTTAACTTGGATTCTGGACTGAGTTATGTTTGCTGTTTGGCCTGTTACCTGGTTCTTGGTGTTTATGTTATATGTTAGCCACCCCGTCCCAGACTCTGACAACTCTGAGAAATTGTAGGCTTTATCTGACATAGTGCTATTTTGGAAAAATATGATCAAAAATTATTCAGAGAGACAAGTACTGTAGTACCGTTTTGGGACATGGTCTTAGTACAAAATCATTATGTAAGTCGAATTTTATGTAACTCGAGGCATATGCAAGCCGGGTTTTTACTGTATTTCAAATTAAGCTTTTCCATTATAGCAATGTTAAATAAAACTGCAATTTTTCATGTTGTTGTATCAATTCAGTTACTTGCCCAAATTAAAAAGAGATGAGGAAGAGAGTGGTGTTAATGACAGAGGAGGATGAGTGACCTGTGATATTGATACAAATTTGAGGTATAGATTAGCCTCTTCCCTCTAAATTGTCCATGATAATTAAAATTATATGAGAACAAGAGTGATTTAATCACCCCAAGAAACTTCCAACAACCTGAATCAACCAGGGTGACTTCCCTGTCTAGTTATGCCCTAACTAACTGATGTACTACCACTGCTCATTTCCTAAGCAACAGAGCTTGCTTCACCTTGATTATGTATGCATGCGCCATTCAGGAAACACAAGATGTACTCTGTCATAGCTTTTAAGCTTGACAGCCTAATGTCAACAGAGAAAATATCATCTGCATTTAGCAAAAGAGCTGACTGGGGCTCGCTTAATTTTTGAAGCTTACTATTCATGGTTTTGCTGCAGGACATAGAAAGAGATAATATCCTGAGAACATAAAGCCAAGAGCTGGCAGACACTTAAGGGACAGCAGGTGCATTCATACCAAAGCTTCTCCTCGTGCATCTGTAACTTTCATGCTTATCTTTGACATGGCTGATAAATCAAAGTTGTGTTGATCTTGGATAGCATTGTACAAGTAATTCTCTTCACTCCAATGGGCTTCCTGCATGGAATGTATTTGGCTCAGTTGACTACCATATACATAAAGGGGCTTTTCTTCACCAGTTTCCTCCCCACCATTTTTGATGCAGATGTTTCTTCTTATGAGCCATGAAAGGAAAACAAGACCCTATTTACAACTGAATTTCCTCATGTTCTTGCGACAGCGACAATTTAAGGTATTCATACTGTACTGAAGACAGTAATCCTTATATCATTTCTTTTAACTCAGTAAGGCAGCATAGTTGTTTATTAGCTGAAGAATGTGGTGGCACATTATGCCAGAAAATTCAGAACCAAAAAGAAGTGGCAACTTCTCTAAAAACTGAGCCCTTAGGCAGCATCTGCTAAGAGAGAGTTAGTTCCACTGATTTTAACTTTTAGAGACGGGAAGGTAGAGTATTACAAATAGGCTGTGATTTGCTATGAAGTCCTTTTCTTACTAACAGAGGCATGAGGATTATAATGTAATTAAGTTTAATTCCTTTACTCAGCTAGAAATAACTGCATTTAGTTGCTTTCATAGTTACAGTGGAACCTCACATAACGATGCGTTCGGGTAGCTACGATTTCGCTTAATACACGTCGTTATGCATCACGTGTTTCCCCAGACAATGACGTTTAAATAGCAAATGATGCTTTAAAAAGTTGTTATACGGGGGACCCCCATATAACGACTTTTTTAGCGTCATTATAAGGGAGTCCCATAGGAAACCACAGAACGATGTTTTCTGCATAGCGACGCTACACCACAAATCTGGCCCTGATAAGGCAATAATACACATCTTATTACAGTGTGGGCCACTTCATACACACAAATAGCATGGGAATGCCTAAATCTATATACTGTAGTGTGTGGAAACAACTGTTTCACATTCAGTTGGCCCTCATAGAACCTTGGTTATGACGTTTATGGATATTTGAACACAAATTGGTGGGGGAGCCAACACCGATAGGCTCCTCTATACAACAATACACCTTTTTTTTAGTTGTAAGTAATCACATGCAGAGTAAAAGTAGCATAAGAACAGCCCCTTATTGGCTGATTCCATTCAGAGGGTACCTATTATTAATAATTAAAATCCATTGTGCTCCTATTTGATCTTAATGAACATCTTTCTGGTAAGAAGAATAGCAAAGCAGTGGGGAGATAATGAAAGGCTCAAAAGGGAAGATGATGATGTCTGAATTCCTGAGAAAAATATAGGAACAAACTAGTGGAATTTCATGATAAATGTTGCACCTGAAAAGTCTCATAACAACAAGAATGTGTTTCTATGTTTTATAAATTGTATTCCTTTACTGCAGCAACTAAGTTCATTCAGTTAAACTCAGCGGTGGGCACCAGTAGGTTCGCACCGGTTTGCCAGAACCAGTAGCAGAAATTCTGGCTGGCTCCACCCACCCACGTTTTGAAATAAAGCAGTCTTAATTCGGGTGCAATGCAGGGCTTTTCCCCTAGCCATGCCCACCATACCACGCCCAAAGTGTGGTAGAAATTTTTTTTGGAACCCACCGCTGATTATACCCAACTTTTATTTCCAATTTCCAAATTAAAATTTAAATATACAGTGAAACCTCACACAACAATCACCCTGTATAGCAATGAAATTGTATAACAATTAGGTTTTGGGGGGAAATGGCATCCCGCATAACAATTTTCCTTATGGAAAAAATCATACAATAATTTTTCAATGGGAAAAACCACTTAGCGAAAAAAATTGTTGTACGATGCATCCCATAGGGAAAATTGCTATACGATGCATGCATCGTATAACAATTGTTTCGTATAACAACGAGTCCCATGGAATGGATTGAAATCATTGTATGAGGTACCATTGTATATGCATCCATCTATAGGTATAGGTAAAAGTAAAGTCGCCCTTGCTCGAAAGCCAGTTGTATCCGACTCTAGGGTTTGGTACTCAACTCTGTCTATAGCCAAAGAGCCAGCGCTGTTTGCATCTGCAGTTGTTTCTGTAGCAGAGTAGAGATGCTGGCAATTCTGCAACTATTATGCCCTTTATTGAAGAATGTGTACAGTGTTGTATTCATGTTCACTTGCCTTGCTAAACAGGAGTGTGAGAAGTAGAGATGAAACAGGCTTGCACTAGACTCAGTCCAGGAAAATGTTAATGCTGAAAGTTTTTCAATGGAACAATTCTGCTTTCATCCTCTGGATGTGGTTGAGGAGTACTACATTACTTGTCAGGAAGGAATTTTCTCATGGTAATGGCCATGGACTTTTTCTCATGATAAAAGGGCTGTGACCACTTGCCTCTGCCTTGTTATCATTTTTACATGACATCAAGTTATCTCTGAATGAATGAATGATCTCCAGAATGTTCTGTACTCAATAGGTAAAGGTCGTCCTTGCTTGAAAGCTAGTCGTATCTGACTCTAGGGTGCAGAGCTTATCTCCGTTTACAGCCAAAGAGCTAGCACTGTTTGCATTTGCAGACATTTCTGTGGACATGTGGCAGGCATGACTAGACACCGGAGTGCATGGAATACTGTTTACTTTCTCATTAAAGTAGTACCTATTTATCTACTTGCAGTTTCTTGCTTTCGAACTACTAGGTTGGCAAGAGCTGGAGACAGGAGCTCACTCTGTCGTGCAGCTCTTTGGTTACAAACTGCTGACCGTTTGACCTTCCAGTCATCAAGTCCACTTAGCCACTGCAGTCCCCTATATCCATCTATACTTACAGTTTAATGTTCAGAAATGGAAACAGTTACTTTTTTTATTACTACAACTGTCCAAAACCTCTAACTTGCTATGGAATTTCTGAGAGTTTACTCCCAATGTCCCATGAGTTAATCAGTGTGCAGAAACGTGTTCTTCAATCCTTACACAAGCCTAGCGGGTATAAAGTGTGAACAGAAAATCTGAAAATTTTATAAGGTTAGTATTCCGAGACTGCAAAGAAGATGAACATGTTCATCAAATATTAATTCATGTGGTTGGTAAACACTGCAGTAGAAAATGGAAACCACATCAGTTTGGACTTACACACAGGAAATACAGTTCACTCTCTGTTTTGATCATCAAGGACTAGTTCCTTTTGTCTTTGACCTTAATGTCTGTTATCTGAGTGACATGCTGTTGGGAAAAGGTAGGTGAGATGGAAGCAAGGACTAGATATACTGAATGACCATCTCAGGGCCCTAGAAAAACACTAGTACAGTATACAATTTTAAAAATGTGTTTGCTTTCAATGCCTGTTACACAATGTATTTTTAGCAATAGAAACATCAATTATGCTTATAGAATGCCCCACAGCACTTACAATATTCTCTGGGAGGTTCACGAGATAATTAACATTTTGTTCCCATCAAGCTGAATTTTACCAACCTTGGAAGGATGGAAGGCTGAGTCTACCTTGAGTCTGTCACAATCAAACTCAGATTGCAATAAGAGTTTTGGCTACTGCAGTTTAATCAATGTACTATGGGGGCTCTAGTTACATGTAAGGCTGCTGGATAGTGAAGAGGTGTTCAGTTTTGCCATTTCCAGATTCCACAGCAGCAGACTCAGATTATCACCTCAGAACATGACCGCCACATTCATCATTGTGAATACTTACATATATATACCGCTTTCCTCGACCCAATGGGCGACCCAAAGCAGCTTACAGGTATTTAAAGATATAATATTAAAGATACAATATTTAAAGATACAACATGGAAATGGGGCAAAAATACAATATTGCACAAATACAGTACAACATACAGTACAACATACCATAGAAAAAAACCATAACAGTACCGGCTCGGCAACCCCACTCCACCTGCCCCTACCCCAGGCAAGTCCAAAAGAAAGACAGAAATGCTGACATCTCAGCGACTTCTAAAGTTCTAATTGGAAACAAAGCCCGGAGGGGGAGGGCTAGAGGGCGGGAGCGATTCTCCACCGCCCAGCCTCTGCAGCTGTCGCCGCTTTCTCTCCCTCCAGCGATGTCGGGGCTGGAGGTCAGCAGCGGGAGTGTCTCGGTGCCGGGGCTGCAGTCGGCTTTTTATCCCTCTCTGGGTGGGCAGGGCCCGGAGAAGGAGGGTGGGAGCAATCACTCAAATAATGTGTTGTATGGTATTAATGCATTGTTCTGTCGTTACTAATAAATCAGAAAAATAGATGAGAGGCCAATCCTGATATTGTTTCTTGGAAATAAGAAAAAAGATAGAATACTTCCCTTGCCCCTTAGGACTGATTTTTAAAAAGGCATAACATCTGGAAAAAATCCTCTAAACATGCCCTTACAGGTAACTTAAAAAACAACAACACCTTATACATCTACATAATTTATGCTTTACTTGTTGCACCTATAAGTACATTGTAATTGCTAATTATATTACTCATTTTACAAAACTGACTAGTTATTTTCAAACTCTCTACTGAAGTAGAAGACAAGTCATGCAATAAAGTAAAATCAAGCCATGCTCACCTCATTACTCTATGGACTATCACAGTGATGGCGAGCCTTTTAGAGATGGAGTGCCCAAACAGAGGGGGTGGGGTGAACTCTGTGCTGGGGGTAGGAAGGAAGTGCTCCCATTGGGTTGCTGGGCAGAGGGGTGGGGCAAACTCTGTGATGGAGAAGGGAGGAAGCGCTCCCATTGGTCTGCTGAGTCAGGGTGATGGCATGTGTGCCCACAGAGAGGGCTCTGAGTGCCCACTTTGGCATGTGTGCCATAAATTCGCCACCACTGGACTATCATCCCTCTTTCTTTCTCTCTCCCTCCCCCCCTTGTTATTTTAATCTATGATACTCCCCAAATTTGATAATTTGTAATAAAAGTGATGCTTAGCTGAAATCAATCAGCTCTAGTCTGTCTGAAAATGACATATTGCAATTTATGGTGCTTCTTTTCTAAATTGATACCCGAGGAATTCCCCTTCTTACCCAGATTGAGTATATGTAATCTCTTTAAAGCCATGCATTCAGAGGTTTTCAATACTAATAAAACTGGATTTTGAATTTTTTTCCCAACAAAAATAAATATGATGACATGCTGAAGGCACCATATCTGAGCAGGTTGTTCTGTGCAGGACAATGACAATAAAGATCTATCTATCTATCTATCTATCTATCTATCTATCTATCTATCTATCTATCTATCTATCTATCTATCTAACTACATAGTTATATATAGTTTTAACACATCTTATATTTATTCTTCCTAAAAGTAACCTCACAAGCTCTAGTTTTGATTAGTCTTAAGGATATGTGGTCATTATCTTTATGAATCATAGATACTCATCATCAATTTGAATCAGATAAAGAATGTTTTTACTAGGTCTTATTTCATATACTTCAAAGTTAAGCTCTGGCATTAAGAACACAAACCACAGAAGAGATGCTAAAACACCTCTGGCATGAGTATCTGTGTTTCACACAAACGTTGCAGATTTAGATATATTTTGGGTGTGAATAGAAAATGTATGTTACTAATTAGTAAAAGACACTAAATATATTAATAACATATAAGTATATATTTAATTAATGTCTATCATTTATTTTTATTTTATTTTGTTTGGATTGTTTTATATTATTATTTTGTGGATTGTCTTGTTTTTAAAAACATTTATTGGCATTACAATGGCACTACAAGTGACAGTGGTATCATAAATGATTAAGACAACGAATAGTGGTACAATCAAAAAATGGGAAACCAAAGATCATCATTGTCTATTTCAGGAGTTCTCAACATTTTAAAGCTGGGGACCAGGTCACGCTGCTTCAGACAGCTTCGGGGGGCATATGGCCATTTTCCATTCCTCCACCACATGGCACTTCCTGGTGTGGTGGAGGCGGTGGGGGGGGGGCATATGAAATGGTGCTGTGGGCTGCATCTGGCCCACAGGCTGCAGGTTGAGAATCCCTGGTCTATTTCATTGTTGTAAGCTGCCCAGAGTAGTGCTTGCACCAATTGGGGTGGGGTACTAAACAAACAAATGTTTGTGCCATATTGAGAAGCTGCCCAATATGCTACAAAAGGAAGCAAAATAAAGCATGACTCAACTCCAAACAGCCTTCATTTGATGAATTTATTTATTTATTTCTGATTTATATTGCCGCCCAACTCTGAAGACTCTGGGTTGCTCACAGAAAATAAAACCAATCACATTTTAAAAACCAATAAAAACCCCATTAAAACTGCCACCAAAAGTTACTCTGATCCCTACATATTAAAATAAATTAAAAGAGGGTGAGAGTGTTCTTACTAAATCAGCCAGCAGGCAGGGGTCACCACATCATGTGACATGAATTAAAATTCATGTCACATGAAGGAAGTTCAAAAGGAGCTTCCAACAAATGGCCTTTTCAGTTAAGTTACTTTTCTTGTAAGCGTCAGACCAAAGGAGGTCAAAGCCTCAGGGTCAAAGTCAGAACAATTACTTCAGAAATATACTTAGCCCAGTAATGTTAAGGAAAATCAAGAGTTCATCAGAAGAAATGCTTCAGCAAATGTGTTGCTGCCATTTGTTTGTTAATACATTTCTGAAACACATATTCCACTGCCTCAGCCAAAAGAAACTTCAAAGGGCCTACCTGGTGGTTGTTGCTACTTTTCTTCTTGAAATATTTCTTCCTCAACTTCCATTTTGAAGTTAAGCAGCTACAGTAAGGCAAATAATTGCTTGTCTGTTGAAATAATTTCAAGATGGATAAAGCCTAGTTAGAAGTAAACTCATAGTATTGTGTGTATTTTTCAAAAGTTACCATGTGGCAGCTGTAACAGGTGTGAAATTAGTTATCTGGTAGCATTCCACAACATATAAATACATTATTTTCCACTCCATCACCCTGCAAACTGCTGGTCTCCAACACCTTCCTGTATACACTCATGACACTGGAGCCAAACAAACCACATTTTCAGGAAACTTCAATTTGTCCCAATTAAAACTTTTAAAATCCACGTCATCTTCAGAGAGGTGCTATTCAAATTATACATTGCAGGCAACTTCCACACCTGTAAGGCAAATTAAATTCCTCTTCTCACAAAACCCACAGTTTCCAGATTATTTTGTTGCCCCCCCCCCCCCCCCATGACTGGTCTTCTGACATAAACACAGGCTTCATTTTCAAGCTTGATTTCTCAGTTATCAATATTTTCCTAAATCATGCCCGTGGAATATAAATGGATTTCAACTTCTAATTATGGGTTGTCTGTAACATAATTTGCCGTTCTATCTTCCCAGTGTGGGTCTAGTTTAAAAGCAAGCCACATACTTTAACTGGTCTTTTATTGGGTAAGAATCAGAGCACAGATTCTGTAGTTCAAATATGATTATTAATTACCTGATGGCTCACTCAGTGGAGGAAATGCCACTGGAAACCATCATATTCTGAAACACATATTCCACTGCCTCAGCCAAAAGAAACTTTCTTTCTGAAATACTGCTTCCTTGACTTCCATTTTGGAGTTAAGCAGCTACAGTAAGGCAAATAATTGCTTGTCTGTTGAAATAATTTCAAGATGGATAAAGCCTAGTTAGAAGTAAGCTTGCCAATGGCAAACTGAGTGGAGGAGGAACCACTTCATTCTGATTCCCAATGGTCATGGAGGTGGAAGAGGTCTTGCCAAATGGATTGGCTGTGAAGGCGCACCTTGTTACAATCCTCAAGGCTGTGGCAGTCCATTGCAGTCTTGGTGTTAAATCCTGCATGTCTCATTTCATACGTGTTAGAGGAGATGGCTCCATGATCACAGTGTGTGGATCACTTCGTGACAAGCTGGCATCCACCTTAAACAAATTCACGCCAGTGGCACTTTTCCTGTTTGTCATTCTGTGAAAATTATTTCCAGGAAAAATGTATACTTGGGTATGAGTAGCAGCTGCAGCTGCCGATTAATGGCCTAGCTTTAAACCAAATGTTTAAAATGGAGACAAGAGTGTAAAAGAGAAAATAAAATGGATTATACAGATGAGGTTGGAAAATCAAAGCGAATGGCAAAGAGGGCATATCGACAACAAACATTTTGTTTAAATCTAAGAGCACCTTAACAAACATAACATGGTCCTTCCTGAAACAACCAACACATGTCAAATATCATCTGATTAAGTGGAAACTAGAAACAATAGTGGAACAACACCGAGAGCAAATTGCAAACTACAAGTAATACTGCAAAACCATTTGTAACATTTTTCTCTCTCTAGCTACACACACACACACACACACACACACACACACACACACACACACACACACACATCCATGTGGGACTGTGAGAGTAAAAGTCAATTATCTTTAATCTGCTTCAATGATGCAGACACGTTCTAAGGGAATGTATCAATTAATAAAATATTGATATGGTTACAGTGTTAGACATATCTCAGGTTACAGGAAATGGAAAAACACAAGTGAGTCATTATGTTAGCTCGAATCACAATGCAGTGCCAGCTTTCTGCAGAGCAGACAGAATTTAAGGATGCTTTCTCCCATTTCATAGGGAAGCACTTGTTACAGCCAGACTATACATTCTATGATTTGGGTTGCAAGCCACACTAAATTTACAGATATATAGTTCTTATATATTTTTAATTTGCTGATCTGTCAGTTTACAGTTCACCTGAATGCCTTACAGAAGCACCTAAGTTTTATATTCCCTGTGGGAGAGCAGAAACCAAAGCACATTGGGCAGAGATAACAAATGACCTGATCAGCTCTGCCTTGCTTAGCTCCAGACTAGGTTTATTTACTGTTTTGTTTATGTTCAACGTACTCTTCGGCAGAATCGTACAGTGCTCCTTGGGTGGCAGTCTAATATGGTCAGGGGTCAGATGTGGTGTGGGTTATCTGCCATGAATGTCCCACTACACTCTGTAGGACTGTTCTCTAGCAATGCCCCCCCCCCCCTTTTACAGGGCTTCCAATGGGTTTAAGTTAGAAATATCTACTGGGCTGAAATTTATTTTACACTCTAGAACCATGGTTCCCAATGTGGAGCACACACACCACAGGGGGGCAATTTGATTTTTAAAGGGGGGTAATTTGAGATTGTACCATGTTCCTTGGAAGCTTGTTTAGATCAAGTTAATGGCCGTTTAGCCTTCCTCCACATGAATTGAAGTTCGCTTTTTGAATAATAAGAATTATATGTCACCGGGGGGGCGAGGAGACATCAGGATTTTAGAGATACTTAGATGTGGCATGGCCAAAAAAAGGTTGGAAACCACTGCTCTAGAACCTTTAATCAGAGCTTATCAGGAACTAGTTACAAATAATTTGATATTTGTAATTCCTTCCTTTTTCCAAAGAAGGTATAACCATGTCATATTACAAAAGAAACGGAATGGCAATGTCACTCCTTTTGTATGTGTTACTTCAATTTTCAAAACTACTTTTACATGTGCAAAGTTGTAGCCTTACTGAATTGTGAAAGATGGCTCACAATGCCCCTCTTGCTGCTGCATCATACACTATCGTGGCTGTCAAGTCAACAATGAGGTGGAGAGGAAATTATGCTTCATACTATAGTCAGGCTGAAGCAGTCATGTTTTTTAAATAAATAAATAAATTATACATTACATGTAATCACAGGCTTTCAGGGAAAGGATTCAACAGCCCCCTTTCTCCTGCCCCAGGTCAAAGAGTCAAGTCGAATTTGCACAAAGTTGTTGAGAACTGGGCTGACTCTACCCTTAGGCAAAGTGAGCCCGCCAGCTACCTCAGGCAGCAGATGATGGGTGTTCTGGAAGGGCAACAACTGGTATTTCACTTGTTTTCATTTTATTTCTACTGCCAGGAAAGGAGAGAGAAGCTTGTGGGATTTTCTGCCTCTTGTGCCAGAGTAATTTGGCTGACTTTGTGATACTGTATATCTTGACAAATTGCTAGTCTACGCCAAGCAGAATGATGCCTCAGATCAGTCCAATATCTCCTATGTTTCTAGTGTTATTTGATGTAGGAGTTGTATAATTCTTGGATGCATAGTCCATAGCTTATTTTCTATGAGACTGACATCGTCTGCTGATTTCTGACATCTCAGTTGCATGGTAGTGACCTGCCCAGAATGCCTGTCTGGCTTCAACCATTATACAATTGTAAACATTTACAGAGGCTAATGGCCTTTTTTTTTGTTTTGTTACATATTTGTGCAGTTCCTAATGTCATTTTGCTTTGAGTAATAACTGAGATAGCATCACCACCACATCACAATCAAAGCCCCAGAAAATGTGATATACAGACCATATAAAACAGCAGGCTTCAGAATGGCACTGTGTCTACTAGTCTTCAGCATTGTAGTGGGAAGGTGGGCAATATATACACAAAATTCCAATTACTGAGAGAAGTTTGTCAAAAGCTCAGCCAAATGACACAATGGATCAAACATAGATAAAATAAAATGGAACAATGAAACAGGGGAAAATATTTCTCTAATGCCATTTATTTCCAAGTCCTTGTTTTCTTTGGAGCTATTATGAGTTTGGCCACATGTGGTCAGCATTCCAGGTTTTGAAAATACATTAATACATCACAAATATGAATTTAAAAGGCATCTTGTGCCCCAAGTTTGCCTTTGAAATATCCACTGGTCATTGAATTTAAAACAATGCCTTCTGTCACAGACATGAACATTTTCAGATCTCTACTTTCATACTGTTCTGGGACTCATAATCCATTACGACTTCTATAAATCTCTCTGTCCCCAAATGTATGTGTGCTCTATACCTCAGTGTCCCCACTAAACTCTTCATTTTGTTCCCCTATCTAAGTCCAACTTGTTAACCAGTACTGGCACAGGAGGCAATCCATTGCCCTCTAGAAGCCTCAATCCAGAGATCCTGACTCTTAGTTCCCCAGTGGACTGGGGGTGGGAGATGTGAATGCAGAGGGGACATATGAATCTCTGAGTTTCAGCAATGAGGGGAGAGAGGACATTGGAGAAGGGATAAGGGTAGGTGAGGAGGTTGAAAAGGGGACAGAGGAGGAGGAGGAGGAAAGGAAAGAGGAGACAGAGGCAGATGAATGGGTGGGACTGGGGCATTCTGGAGGCCCATGAACTGAAGAGTGATCTCTAAAAGAGGTACCACAAGATTGGGTCTGGAAGCAGGACCCCTGGATGCAGGAGAAGGTGTGCTTCCATGTCCCTAATTATAAACAATACACTATTTATAACTAGTTACTTTCAAGTTCGGTTAAGGGAATGTTTTGTGAAATTATAGCCTGTAAAGGGAAGCATCAGCCAATGCTCAAGTTAGTTGGCTGCTCAGTACAATCACTTCCATCTTTGCTGCTAGCATAATCAAGACTGCAAAAAGCCCTTTGTTATTCCAGAGTCACAGAATGTTGTGATTAGGAGCTTCATTCTATAGTCCCTTCGCCTAATATTTTACTTCTGTTAATACTGGGGAGCAGGGACATAGCTAGGATTCTTTTATTATTATTATTATTATTATTATTATTATTATTATTATTATTATTATTATTATTATTATTATTATTATTATTATTATTATTATTATTATTATTATTATTATTATGATGATGATGATGATGATGATGATGATGATGATGGGGGGGGGGGTTCCAGGCAGGGCAAAACATTTACAGGGTGGGCAACAATGTCACACCCACATATATAACATTGGCACCACGGGGTGGCAGGCTGTTAGCTCAGGAGGGTTTTTGCCCCCACCCCACCCCCTGCCCCCCTGGCTACGGCCCTGCTGGGGAGAGCTAGTTTGTTTGTGGTAACAGGGCAATAGACTAGAAGTTGATATAAAGCAAAGAGTGTGGAAGTCTGTTCAAAGTCCCTCATGCCCTGGCTGAATAATACCTTGCCCTTCACTCTCATTACAGTATGAGCAAATCTTTGCCACACTTTTAATGAACGTTTAATTAACTACTGTCCTGTCCTTTGGCTTTCACGCTGAAATAGCTGAACAGTATCTGGCAAGACAAAAAGGTGGGCCATTTTGCTGCCAACTAGCCTTGGCACAATGTGGACAATTCATCTCCATCAGTTGCACATGTCATTTAATACCCTGAGGTAGAAAGCATATTCTTAGCATACTATGCATAACAGGCATTGTCGTGGTATTTACTTGGCCCAGAAAATAAAGATAGGTATATTTTGTGCAGTTTCAGTCTGTTTTTAGTGGAAAGCACTGGGGAAGAAAATAATTCTGAGGATGCACTAATGCAATGGGCAGAAAGAAAAGGACCAGGGGTGGTACAAACAAATTAAATAAGATGCTGTATTGTGGATCTAAGCAGAATCTGAGGAAACACATATTTCCAGCTAGAAAGACATTTTTCTTTCTGGCTCGCAGTTCTCTAAAAACCCAAAATCACTTGCAAATTAAGTCCCTATTTCTCTCCTGCTGGCTCATCATGAAACAAAATGTAAGCTAAATGGATTGCGACCAACCGTCCTTAAGATAAACAGACATCTTTTCATTCTTAAGTTAACTTCTGCTGAGGTACTGTATTGTCTAGCTCAAGGGTGCCCAAACTTTTTGGGCCACAGGCCAGTCACATGGTTCAGTGGGCAGTTCATGTGGTTCAGCGGGCCAGTCGTGTAGTTCTTCCCTCCGGAAGCGGAAGTAAAACACACCTTGCAATCTGTTTTGCAACAGAATGAGATAGATTTTAAGCTGCCATTTTCTCTGCTTAAACCAGGGGTGTCCAAACTATGGTCTGTGGGCCAGATCCAGCCCCTGAAACCAATTCATCCAATCCACACTGCCCTCATCGCTCCCAAAAGTGGAAGTAAAATGCACTTCTCGTGCGACGAGGGTGGCACGGGCTTGATGAATTGGTGTCAGGGGCCAAATCTGGCCCTTGGGTCATAGTTTTGGCACCCCAAACTTGTCCTGAAAGAACAATGTGGCTAGGACCCAAACACCTGTTCAATAGGTGCCAAGTGCCTACGGAAACGTTGCACCTACATTCAGCCAAAGTCTCCCTCCCTCCACTCCAATTACATGGCAAATTACAGTATAGTCCTTCCATGTTTGCATACCTCTGAAAATGTAACTGGGGACAGTTTAAAATACATGGTAAGAATGGAATCTCTCGTCTTGGAATTCAAGTGGCACAATCCGATCCTAACAAGAGCAGGTGTGGTGGAGAAGGAGGCCTGTAAATTGAAGGTGAAGGCAGGCTGATAGGAATGATTCTTCCTGAGAGGTGTTCTTGTCCAGAAGAGTGGTCTGGACCGCAGACAGTATGCTTTTCATTGAAATGTAATTTTAGCTGAGGAGATGGAGTGTGAATGGCTGCGTGTATATTTTCCCACCTGTTTTAATGCAAAGAGGGCACTTTTCCCATGGTCCCCCTTTGTTGTTTTCTGTATTACCTAAGCCTAGAAGTGGAACGTAATCACCCAAGAGGTTTGTAATTTTACTCTAGCTAATTATCTGGGCTGAGGGGCTCACAATAGGCATTCTCCTGTTGGTGTGGCTGATCCATAACCGATGCACTCTGGGCAGACATCATTTCCTTTATAACCACACTCTGCAATACAGTATTAAGTTTGCAGGGAATTATACCATTTTGTACAACTTCAGGGCACAAGAGATTCCTCCATAAATAATAGTCTATAACAACTGCTGACTTCTCCCCTACCCCATTTCATTTTTAATTTACCAGAACATCAGCATGAGAAGCCTACATGGCACGATGCATGGCAGAAATGCAAACACACTCCTAAAAATTTATAAACCAAGGAAGGAGGGGAAAGAGGCATTCTTCCGCTGTTATTAGGCAGATTTGTAGTTTATTGACAGTTACTAAAACAAATCAGACATGAAATAGAACCTCAGGGCAAGTTCATCATTGTTCTGTTATTGTTCAGTTGGAATATGAACATGTTACTTCTTTGGACTGCACCAATGAGGACTTAAGTTTGGCTGAAGGAAGAATGACAGTGACAGTGCAGAAATCAAAGTTTAGGAGCCTCTTCAGTCTAATGTAGGGATTCTCAACCTGTGGGCCATGGGCCGGATGTGGCCCATGGCACCATTTCATGTAGGGGGCCCACCACCTCCACCACAGTCAGAGGTGTCATGTGGTGGAGGAAGAACAAAATGGCCATCCGGCCCCTGAAGCTCTCTGAGGGGGCATGATAAGGCCCTTGGTTTAAAAAGATTGAGAACTCCTGCTCTAACAAATAATAAATCCACTTACTGAAAGAAGAGATCTTGTTCTCTTTGTGCGCAATGTTAACAGCTTTCATTTGAAACACTCTCCATAATCCCTGGGAAATTCTGCTTTATTCTACTACCAAGCATTTTGCTAGCAATCAGTTCCTTTAAAAGGCTTTTGTTTAACAGCCAGGCATAAACAAAGACAGATAAGTATATTCAACTACAACAGGACCGAATGTATAAATAATTATTTTAAGACGCCATGTAAGAGCAACAACATGCAAGTTTAATGAACAGGATGAAAAATGAATATAAAAAGCAAAGCATCTTGATACCACTATAGTATATAGATTTAAGTTCAAGGTAGCACAATGCAATCTGGAGACTTGATAACAAAATCTACTGAGGGACACAGGAAAATAAATATTATTTGCTTTCAGAAAAGTTTGTGATCCCCAAATTTAAAAAGCAATTCAATCATTCTCAATCAGGTCCTTTTATGCATAGCCATATTCTTCTTTGTCTTTTGCTGTATCTGAATCCAAATATAGGTGATCATCCTGGAAATCAGTCATGAAGACTGTCCTGAGAATATAATGCAGTGGTCTTCTACTTCTCTTTTGCATGGCAGCATGACACACGTACCACTGATCCAGTTCCCCAAGTCACTTTCTGATCCTGAGCCCTTTTGGCACACAAAGTCCACCTCATCCCCAGGCCAGTATTGATAAAGCTGCTGCCCTCCATCAAGATAGATTCAAGTGGTATTTAATCTACCTGGGGACCATCATCCTTCCCTGTGAATTTTGGCACCCAAGACCGTTAGTCCTCAGGTTTGTCAGGTTAGTCAGAGCTGACATCAGAAATTTCTGGGCCCGGTACACCCCCTCCCGCATTTTTACCACACCCCCATGGTTTCTGCGCATGCTTGGTCTGTTTGTGCATGCATACATCGGTGGTTTCCCGTCACCACCATGCCCCCGTAGTTTTATGCGTATGCGTGGTCTGTTTGCTCATGCACACATCATTTGTTTCCCAGTGCAGACAGACTCCCGTCATCTCCGGTCCTGGGACAGGAGTCCTACTTGTCCCCCCTGATTGTGGCACTGAGGTTAGTTAACTGCAATTGAAGGTAAGATGGAATCTATCAGCACAGGATATCTCAACATTACAGAGATTAGGACAGGATAATTTGATTGTCATCAAACCAGCTGACAAGGGGGGTGGGGTGGTTGTTATGGATAAAGTGGACTATATCAAGGAAGTACACAGACAATTGGCTAATACCACTTTTTATCGTAAACTCCCCAAGGACCCCACAGCAGACATTAGGACCATTATTAAAGTGGTTTTGACAGAGGGCTTGACCCTAAATTACATTTCTGATAAGACATATAAGTTTCTTCTCAATGAACACCCAAGAACGCCAACTTTTTATATTTTGCCTAAAATTCATAAGGTGTCCAACCCACGTGACCAAATACCAGGACGCCTCATTGTCTCTGGGGTGGGGTCACTTTTGGAACCACTGAGCAAGTTTGTGGACCATCACATAAGGGATTTCACAAAAAACACTACTTCATATATTTGGGATTCGGCTGATTTCATAGCACAGGTGGAGGGTTTTGAGTTACCAAAACAAGGGGGGTTGGCCACTTTGGATGTCACGGCACTTTATACAAATATTCCATTTAAGGAGGCCAGGCAGGCAGCTCAAGAGGTACTGCTATCATGTGCCGTGCCGCAACCACCCACCCATTTTTTGTTAGACCTCATTGATATTTGTTTAGAAAAAAAATTTTTAGATTCGATAAAGATTTTTCCTTCAGATTAAAGGAGTGGCCATGGGTTTGCCCATGGCACTCAGTATAGCAAATTTGTTTATGATTTCTTTTGAAAAATAGCACTATTTTAAACTTGACCATCAACCCGATTATTAATCACATTATTTTGTTTAAAAGATTTATTGATGATTTATTTTTTATTTTTGATGATTACAGTTTGATTCCCGATTTTGTGCATTGGCTAAATACGCAGAGTCAACATTTACAGTTTACATTTAGTATGGATAGGACATCATTGCCCTTTTTGGATCTGACAGTCTATGTTTCTGAAGAGGCCAAATTAAAGATGAAATTGTTCAAAAAGAATACAGATAGGAATTCCTATCTCCCTTTCCAAACCTTCCACCCCCACACCTACGGAACAGCATTCCATACAGTATTTTTGCAAGGGCTAAGAGAAATTCTTCCAGTGTGGTTGATTTTGAGCAGTTGTCGGCATCAATCAAGGAAAATTTGTTAAATAGGGGTTATCCGAATGATGTAATAGACAGATCACTAGCAAAAGTTAGGGGAGTTCCGATAGAAATCCTTTTACAGAGACAGGAGAGGAGTAGTAGACAAGGTGCCCAGTGGTCGATTGAATATTCTCCTAGAGCAAAGGAAATTAAGAAAATCATTAACAAATATTGGTTTGTACTTTCAGATATTCCTGGTTGCCAGGAGAAACCGATTATAGAGTTAAGAAGAACAAGCACTGTGGGTAACCTGATTACACGAGCTGACACTGTACCCAGAGAGAACATCCGTAGTAGTTTGATTAAGGGGCATTTCCGGTGTGGACACTGTGGGGTTTGTAAAAAACGATTGATTTTCCGAGTTGGAGTTCCATAGAACTTTGATGTTCTTCAGTAATTGTGACAGCACACATTGTGTATATCTCTGGACCTGCCCTTGTGGCTTAAAATATGTGGGGAAATGTTCCCGAAAACTAAAGATCAGATTGAGCGAACATCGCTCTAGAATCAGGGGACAGATTGAGCAAGCCCCTCTGGTCACCCACTACATAGAGAAAAAACATTAGGATCATCAATTTAAATTTGTGGTATTGGAGAAATTGTGCGTAACCAGGGGGAGCGGTATTGACATCGAGAACCTTTTACTACAAAAGGAGGCTTTCTTTATACATCATCTAGACACTCTGCATCCAAATGGACTTAATCATGATTCAGACCTCTTGTGTTTTTTGTAAATACTTAGGGCTGTACAGGTGTTGTGAATTCAGAAATTGCAGGGAGCACTGGGATTCAGGTGAATAGGCTCTGCTATATTAAGGGGAACTCCGAAAATGTTTGATAACGTCTGAGAGCACCAGAAACAGATTACAGTGGGAGGCTCGTAGGACACATATTAAGGTATTTGGGGAATGTTATTAAATATTAGGCATTACATTAACACACAAATATGGATTATGCTATATGTTATATGTATTATGGTCTAATGAACATTTCATTGTATAACTCTACAGATGAAAAATATGTATACTCTCCTTAGGAAATTTGGATGAAAGGTCTTCAAACCGGGTAGACTTCGGGAGTTACATTGATCTTTGCAGACATCATGGGAGACCTGTTTCCCCGCTTGAGATAAGAGAAGGAATGGAACCTCAGTTGTGAGGGCCTCAAGTTTTTGGTTTACACTTACAAAGAGAAACGAAACCTCAGCTGTGAGGACTTTAAGATTTTGCTTTACACTTACCTGTGGAAAAGAGACGATATCTGATTTGAGTTATATGTTCAACTGAATAATATTTTTATCACGTCTTGATATTATCTTTGGAGTTGAAGAATTTGGATTATATATATAATAAATATAAAATACAGTAATACCTCATACAAAGTCCACTTCATACAACATCGGATTCATACATCGCCTAATTCCTTGAAAAAAGTTGCCTCATACAAAGTTGTGCGACTTGTACGATTTGGACGTTTTGTGAGACATCGCAGCTAGGATTTTGCATGCCTCATACAAAGTCCAAATCCGTATAAAGTCCAAACTTGTGGAACCAAGTTTGGACGTTGTATGAGGTATCACTGTACTAAAACCTGATTGGAGTCGGTTTATTTGAAGATTGAACACTATTTGAAGATGAATTATTTCGATTGGTTATTTGCCACGAACAGATTTATATCTTGTTGGTATCATTCTCGATGTTGGTGACATAGTCATCCCACTTGATGTTCAAGATGGACCTTAGCTTCTGTTGGTGATAGTGCTCAAGGTTTTTGATGTCTTGGTGATAGAGGGTCCATGTTTCACAGACATACAGTAACGTTGAGATAACAACAGCTTGGTATACCATGAGCTTAGTCTGGATTGTTAAATCTTTGTTCATGAAGACCCGGTGTGATAGACAGCCAAAGGCAGAATGGGCATTACATTACCCAAATATTTGGTATACTGTTGTTGAATGTCAGAAGCAACCATGAAGTGTAAAAGTACTGGGAATAATTCCTTTGGGCATCAGCTTAAGTTGCAGAAAAATATAATGTGTCTGCTTGCCTTAGGAATCCCAAAACAATGGCCTGACCTGCAGGGCTGCAGCCAGAGGGAGCCCAGGGTGGGCTTGGCCCATCCTGAATTAGTAGTTTGCCTACCCCGGCAAGGCGTGGTTTCCCATAGGAACGCATTGAAAAGATGCTTTGTTCCCCACCCTGAAAAAGTATTTGCCCACCCACATCTAGAATCCTGGCTACGGCCCTGCTGAACTGCTAAAACAAACCCACTGAATTGATGGAATCTACCTAAGAATCAATGTACTATTTAGCGATTGATCCAGTAGGTATATAATTTGTTTTAGTCCAAGAAAAATATGTTTTATTAGAATCTATGCATAGTTCAATAGATATCAGCTTTCAGTTTCACCCCTGAAATGTGAATGGCACTGGCTTCAAACGACGAAGCTTCAGAGACTCCACCACCTTATAAACCTCTCCTTCCTCTGCTTTTATAGCAAATAGCAAAGAAGTTTCCTTTGATTTCACCATTCCTTTTTTGAAATCTTCTTAGATCACTTCTTGTTTTCCTCATGGGTTCACCTCAGAAGTTTTAACCCCTTGCTGGCCTAGGTTAAGTTTTGGGTATCTCACCAGTTACCATGTTTGGGCAAATAATGTTACTCCACTTCTTCCATGGTAGGTTTTGGTGTTTAAAATTCCAACATGCCTCTGTTATCTGTCATAACTGTGTGACATATGACAATGTAACAAATGAGGCTGTACCAGGCATCAGAGCAATGTGATACTTCTTGTGAAAGACTGCTATATGCTGCTGGGTCAACCAGCCATCTGTCTTCGCTTAAGGTGTTTTCTTCTGATGGCATCACACATGACACAAAACTGTGAGTGAGATCACACTCCAGAAGGCAAGAGTAAAATCCAGACTTTTTTAGGTAAATAAAAAAGTCAGGTAAGGGCAAAACAAATATGATATCAGAGACTAGAACAATGTTCTACAGTTTAACAAAATAATAATCAAATTCACATGTACAGAATGATGGATGGATCCCTTGGCAACAATACTTGCGAAAACAATGTTGTCAATTATATGATTATTTTTAACAATAAAGGCCACTTCAGGGGTTTTGGGCTGTGACTCCTGATAATTATGAGGGTGGGAAGAATGGGAGAACTTTACTATTTTTCCCCACCTGGTGGAATTGTTGCCAAACAATTTCTGTTCCTGCCAGTAGATTTAGTGTCCCTTTTATCTTAATCATTTTGCTGTTCACATACAATTGTGTAGAAACATTATATGTGCAGTGGTCTACAGAGATCTATGGGTTCTTATGTGGTGTCACAGTTACTAGCATCCTCTTATATTTCAAACTTTACTTTTTACATCCCTGTCTGGTTTGGGGTGTTTGGTGTATGAAAACCAAGACACAGGACACAGCCTCGGGCTGGGTTAACTCAGGTTTATTGCATCGTGGACAGAGGGAACATGAGGTAATGGCGGATCGATAGCTCTTTATATACAGTAGTAATACATTTGAACGTGGTGCCATGGTAGCCCATTGGCTACTGTCTGCGTGACGTCATTTCGGGTCACGCCCTTCTTGTCCAGGTGTAGGTGGTGGCGGGAAAGCTTCCCGCGCTGTTGCCTTTGATGAGTTCGGACCAAGAGAGCTTGGACGCTCGCTGCTGCCAGCTGGTGGTCATTAGCTCGCGTCCTATTGCAGGGTTCATATGATACAGCTGAAGGTTACATTGTTGCTAGATACAAGGTTACATTGGTTCGGATACATTGTACTCCATGTGGAAGGTAAAACCCTTGGAACACAACACTCCTCCCCCCTAGGACGAGACAACGTCTTGAGCCCATACTTCTAAACACTCCCCCCCCCTAGGAGACAAAATCTCTCAGCCAAGATGGCTTGTTTCGAACACGCTGGGGTCTCGATGCGGGCTGCCTTTCCCCGGGTTTGCTACCTTCTCTTTGTCCCCCGGTTTCCTGTCCTGTAATTTGAGAGGGAGACTCGTTAGTGACTTGCCGCGGCTCCGCGGCGTTGCTGGGAGGTGTGCTCTTTCTTAGGGAGGAACCGGGGGCACTGGGGGCTAACGAAAAACCCCTCTTCTCGCTTGGATGGGTGGGGGAACACTCCTGAAAACCCCCCCGGCTCGCTAAATCAAAATCTAAATTCCATTCGGGGGCAGCGGTCGCGAACTCCTCTCCCCCTTCCCCGGCCTCTGATCGGACTGGTTTATCAAAAGGATATGAGTCGGGGCCGCTGCTTCTTCCTTCCCCCCTTGCTTGGGACTGTTGTCCGCTGCTGTCTCCCCCTTGGGCGAAGCGGTTGGGGGAGAGCCCTAACGCTGAATCTTGTTGCTGATCCTCACTGACTGGCCCACTTACTCGGTGCCTCAGTTGGTCTGCGTGCCTCCTCCAGAGGAGACCGGTGTGGGTTTCGACCCGGTACGAGACTGGCCCCGTCTGTTCTACAACTGTCCCCGGCACCCAGGCTGGCCCCGCGCTGGCATAGTTCCTGCAATGAACAGGGTCGCCGGCGGCGAAACCTTTCGAGGCTGCCAACCCTACGTTTTTCCCTTTATCCTCAATTCTTGTGGGGTCTAGCCTGGACAGGAGCGTAGTCAGTTTTCGCCGCATCAACAGCTCTGCCGGCGAGTAACCTGACGCTAAGGGGGTCACCCTATACGCTAATAAGAACTGACATACTTGGTGATTTAGGTCCCCGGGGCCCATGCGCCGGAGCGCCTCCTTTGTTGTACGCACCAACCGTTCCACTTGGCCATTCGTGGCCGGGTGAAACGGCGCGGATGTGACATGCCGAATGGCGTTTGCCTCCATGAATGCCCCGAACTCTGAGGAGGTGAAACAACTCGCGTTATCGCTGACTAAAGTGTCGGGTAAGCCGAACGTTGAAAAGAATCTCCGTAGTTGGCTAATCGTAGTGGCGGAGGACGTGCTCTTTACCGGGATGACCTCCAGCCACTTTGAGAATGCATCCACCACCAGGAGGAACATGGTTCCTCGAAAAGGGCCAGCGAAATCTACGTGCACTCTGGACCATGGCCCCCTTGCTGTGTCCCATTCCCTGTGCGGGAGGCGGGCCGCCTCTGGTCGGGACCCCTGGCATGCCTCACAAGTGCCGACCATGTGCTCAATGTCCTCGTCCAGCTGTGGCCACCAAAAGTAGCTGCGGGCCAGCGCTTTGGAGCGAACGATGCCCGGGTGGCTGACGTGCAGCAGTTTGAGCACCCTCGGCCGCATGGGTGTTGGGACCACCACCCGTTGGCCCCACAACAGGCACCCCCTTTCTAGGGACAACTCTAGCTTCTTCCGAAAGAATGGGTCGAATTCCTTGCTTGGGGACGATGCTGGCCACCCTTTCTGCACCCATGAGCTGACTTTCTCCAGCGTTCTGTCCTTGCCTGTCGCCCTAGCTATCTCGGCTGGTACTATTGGGGGTTCGTCTAAAACCTCGATTAGCAGCACCTGGCGGTCTCTCCCTATTCTGGCTTTTTGGTCGTCCGACAAGGGCAAAGGGGATCTCGAAAGTGCATCAGCATGGCTGATCTCCTTTCCGGGCCGGTACTCCAACTCGTGTTGGTATGCGTTAAGAAAAATGGCCCATCGCAACATTCTCGGGGATAGTATCTGCGGCGTGGGCTTGCCTGCCGTGAAAATCCCTAACAGGGGCTTGTGATCCGTCACGATTTTGAACTGGCGGCCATACAGAAAATCGTGAAACTTTTTGGTCCCTGCTACTATTGCTAATGCCTCCCTGTCGGTTTGTGCGTAATTCCGCTCTGCTTGGGACAGGGACCTGGAATAAAACGCAACTGGGGCCTCCCGACCGTCATCCAAGACGTGGCAAAGCACCGCCCCCACCCCCACCGGTGATGCATCACAGACTAAGACCACCGGCCGTTTGGGGTCGAAGTGCGTAAGGATTGCGTCCGATGTTAAAAGTTGCTTGAGTTCGTTGAACGCCCTCTCGTGCTCGTCACCCCACATCCATGTCTCCTCCTTTTTAAGTAACCGATGAAGCGGTTCGGCCACGGAGGCTTTCCGCGGGAGGAATGTATGGTAAAAATTGAGGAGCCCCAGGAATGACTGTAGCTCGGTTTTGGATGTGGGGCGAGGGGCCTTCTTGATGGCTGCTACTTTGGATTTGGACGGCTTAATACCCTCGGGTGTGATCCGAAACCCTAAAAACTCGATCTCGGTTTCGAAAAAAACACATTTGTCCTTCCTCAGTCTCAGCCCCGCTTTCTCGAACACAGTTAGCACTTTATCCAATCTCCTTGCTAGTTCGGCCTCACTCCCCCCCGTTATCAATACGTCATCAAAATAAGGCAACACCCCCTCCAGCCCCTTCAGGAGGCGTTCCACAAGCGACTGAAAAAGGCCGGGTGCCGAGTTCACGCCGAACTGTAAACGCGACACCTGGAACGCTCCTTTATGTGTGACTATCGTTTGTGCCGCGGCCGTGGCGGGGGTTACGGGGAGTTGCTGATAGGCTTGTGCCAGGTCGAGCTTAGCGAAACACTTTCCCCCATTTAGCCTGGCCAAAAGGTGGCTGACCACTGGCACCGGATATGCATTAGGGCGAATCGCCTTGTTAATTGTACACTTATAATCAGCGCAAATGCGCACCTCCCCGTTAGCCTTCAGAGCTGTTACAATTGGAGTTTCCCACTCCGCGGAATCAACAGGAATAAGAATCCCCTGGCCCACCAATTTGTCCAGTTCCGCCTCTATTTTGTCCTTTAGTGCGAAAGGCACCCTGCGCGGTTTGAGTCTTATCGGGCGGACCTCCGGGTCTAGGTCGAAGGCTACAGGGGGTCCGTTGAATTTCCCAAGTCCTTTTTTAAAAACGGCGGGGTGCGCATCGCACACCGCTTGTATTGGATCCGCCCCCACCGAATGTACTCCCCCTATGAACAGGCCCAAGGGCTGAAACCACTGTGTCCCTAGGAGGCTACAACTTCCCCCCTTGAGGACAACTAGGGGCAGTTCCGCAGAATGTCTCCTAAACTTAACCTGAAATTTCCCGACCCCCAACACCGGAATGCTGTTTCCCTGTACATCACGTAGCGTGGACCTCAACGCTTTAAGTTTGGGTCGCACGTGGGGGTCGATTTTCAAAAACTCCCTCTGGGGAATTATAGAATAGGAGGACCCCGAGTCAATTTCCATCCTGATAGGGGCCCCTTGTACTTGTACCTCAACAAAGTAATGGGACTGTCCTGCGGACACGCTGAACACTGGGGCGTCGTCCTCGCTGCCGTCCGAGACGCGGCCCACGCCGTCCTGCTTCTTCGTGGTCTGGACGCCATCTTTGGGCCTCGTTGGACGGTCCGGCCTGATCGAACGGTCTGATGACTGCCTCCGGCCCTCCTTCCGTTTTCTGCATGCCCTGGCGATGTGCCCCCGCCGGCCGCAAGTGTAACATTCGGCCTTTCGAAATGGGCACCTCGCGCGCTCGTGGGCCGCTCCGCAGCCATCGCAGCGGCGCCCCCCCTTTCGGACCTTCTGGACTTCTTCGCCGTCGCTGCCTTCCGAGGACGATTTTGAGGCCCGTCGAGTCGCGTGCACCGGTTTTTCCGCTTTGCCGGCTCTGGGACGCCACTCACGCCACTGGTGCATCTCGTCCACTCCGGCATTCGTGGACTCAGCGGCTTCTGCGGCCTCAACGACCTCTGCCAGCGTGGGTGGCGGCTCCTTGTTCATCAAACTGCGCTGCACCTCCTTGTCTTTCAGGCCGCACAGCACGCCGTCCCTGAGGGCCATTTCTTGGATATTGCCCCATTTACAGGGGACGGCGGCTACCCTCAGGGCGGCCACGAATGCCTCAACCGACTCGTCCGGCGCTTGGACTCGCCTCCAGAACGCGCTCCGAGCGGGAAACATCGCCCTCGCGGGTCGGAAGCGCTCCCGTAGCAGCTTCATGATGTCGTCCGCCTTAAATTCGCTCACCTTCTTCGGGGTGATGATGCCCACCAGCGTCCGCTTGGTGTCCATCCCGAGCATTCTGGTGAGGATGGCCCTCTTCGTCTCCTCATCGTCTTCCTTGACTTTGAGCTCCACCAGCGCCGCATGGAAGTCCATCTCAAACAGCTCCCAGTCTTGCGGTTTGGTGATGTTGAACCCGCTCTGTGCCCTGGCTGCTCCTTGGGGATCCATTATCCCACCTTCGTCGCCAATTTGGTGTATGAAAACCAAGACACAGGACACAGCCTCGGGCTGGGTTAACTCAGGTTTATTGCATCGTGGACAGAGGGAACATGAGGTAATGGCGGATCGATAGCTCTTTATATACAGTAGTAATACATTTGAACGTGGTGCCATGGTAGCCCATTGGCTACTGTCTGCGTGACGTCATTTCGGGTCACGCCCTTCTTGTCCAGGTGTAGGTGGTGGCGGGAAAGCTTCCCGCGCTGTTGCCTTTGATGAGTTCGGACCAAGAGAGCTTGGACGCTCGCTGCTGCCAGCTGGTGGTCATTAGCTCGCGTCCTATTGCAGGGTTCATATGATACAGCTGAAGGTTACATTGTTGCTAGATACAAGGTTACATTGGTTCGGATACATTGTACTCCATGTGGAAGGTAAAACCCTTGGAACACAACAGGGTGATTTGCATAAGAGTGGGTGGTGGCTGATGGCTGTTGCTTGCATGAACTGCCAGAAAATTCACTGATGCTTTTTAGGAGATGTCTGGCAGTTGTTGTCAAATACTGTGGGCTTGTGAAAGTAGGATGCTGTGGTTTCTTTCCAGCTGTGCATTGTGTGTGGCAGCATGCATGAAGTGGGTGCTATGACAGCTTGGAGATGTTCAGATGCTACTAGGTATAGGTTGGGGCATTCCCTTGAACAGTAATGTGTGGGGGGAAATCTTGATGCATGACAATGTGAGTTAGGGCCATGTGGCCTATTTGCCCTATTTCATTGCGACTGCTTAATTCTTAAGTCTGCTGCTAGAAGCACAGGGTCTCATGACAATATTGAGCCACATAACTTTAGCATAGCTCCAATGTAGTGGGGTCTCTAATAGCAAAAACATGGTGTGGGTAGCCCTTTCCTTGCGAATAGTGGAGCAGAAAGTTGTGGCTATCCTTCACTATCTGGTTTCTTGAGAGTGAACTCAATGGAATATCATACTGTAAAGCAGGGGTTCTCAACCTACGGCCCATTGGCCGGGGCTGGCCCATGGCACCATTTTATGTGGCCCACACTGACACCACCACCAGAAGTGAACACATTTACGACAGCTGTAAATGCACCCGTGGGTGTCATAAACATGTTTACGAGAGCTGCATTTTACGACAGTGTTTACGGTGGGAGGGGACCACCAGTCCGGCCCGCTCAGCTGTCTGAGGGTGCATGGGCTGGCCCATGGCTTAAAAAGGCTTTAAAAGGTTAAGAACCCCTCCCATAAAGAGATAGGATCAGGCAATATGTGATGCTTAGTTTTCTGTGGCTGCTACTATATATTAATGTTTCCGTATGTTCAGAAAACCATTTGTGATGGGATTATAATGTCCCCATCTGCTACCATAGCCACTTTTCATACTAAAACATGAGGATTAAATAAAAGGCCCTTATTTTGGGATGTCAGAAACTCAAAGGCAGAAGCAGCCAGGCAAGCTGGCCACTTAAAATGGTGTGCGGTGAATCCTACTCCATCTGCTTCGCATCTAATGAGCTTGTTTACCGCATCAGGCACAACTTTCCATTGTCCCAGCTGCTGTTCAGTTCCAATCAGCTGCAGCCTTCTACCAATATCACAGAAGATTACTTTCCTTTGCCAGAAGTGCTAAATTATGGGGGGTGGGGGGTGGGTTAAGAGTGAGTTACAGTTTTAGATTTGTTACACCTTGAGAAATTATGAGAGCTATTTAGTCTGAACTAATAAATTGAGGACTGGTGAAATAGTTTTAGCAATTTCATGTCTGCCTAGACACAGAAGCAGCAGCAGCAATGCTGCTGCTCAGGGGACTCTTGGTAATTTTGGACCAAAAACTGAATATTTCTAAATTATGCTGGAAATATAATTTAAGAAGGATAGCTACATGAACTCTGGCTACAGTGTTGCTCTCCTTGGTTTTTGCTGCCATTTATCAAGTTGATTGACAAATGGCAGAAGGGCTATGATGCAAATTAGCCCCTGTTTGTACAAAATATCTGCAATATCATCAGCTATCTGAGCAACTCACTGCTAAGATCTATAGGACTCTTCCACAGGATGGCAGTTTGGCTGTGGTAGATACGGATTATAATAATAATTTCATGTTAGAAATTATTCTGGGTTGAAAGGGTTTTTTCTGGAGAAACTCCACTCAGAGGATGGCTGAATGAGGCTCCTTTTATGTCCCCAAGATATTTTCCCACCAAAGTGGTACCTATTTATCGACTTCCAATTTCTTGCTCTCAAACTGCTAGGCTGGCAGGAGCTGGAACAGAGACAGGTGCTCATTCTGTCATGCAGTACTCAGGTCTTGAACTGCTGACTTGCTGGCCTTCCAGCTAACAAGGTGAGCTTCTTAACCACTGAGCCACCACAGTCCTGCACATATGGACTGTTACACTTCCACTAGCTTTGAAGGATATAGGAGTAAAACAATTCTAAACAACTTTGGACAAAAGTGTCCTTTTACCTTTCTTTAAAGGAAAGATGATTTGAGAAGACAGAATTTAGGGAAGAGGTGGGGTGAAGGAGAGAAGTGGGCAATTAAGACTTTCTCCCACTCCAGATGTTCTCCCCTTCTATGATTCTTCCCCAAACTAGAAAATGTATAAGAGTTAGAACACAGTGGGCAAGGGATGTGCAAAGCACCCTTACTTTTTCAGCATTTTCTCTGCGGATCACAGAACAAGTCTCCTTGAAGATTGTGGACATGGAAGAAGAAGAAGAAGAAGAAGAAGAGTCTGTCAGGTTCTCTATACTCTGTTCTTTCCATCCATTGGTAGGCAGTGAAGACCATCACCACCTGCATGAAACAGACTGAGAAGACAAAATGACTGTAGTGTGTGAATGGGTTTTAATATGCATAATGGTGCAAGTAAATAATGTCAAAACCGACAAAAACAGATATGAGAGCACATCATAACTATGTGGTGTGAGGAAATCCAACAAATAACTTGAACATCCATTCAAGCATTAAGCATGAGGTGTCCCTGGAGCTGATGTGCTATCAAAAGGATAGGACAGGGAAGCTGTTATTAGAAGCAGAGCTCTCTGAAGAGGTTGGAGTCTGTTGCTTATGCTTGCATGAGAGTTCTCATTTCCACAAGTTGTAAATTACCTTCCTTTCTGGTGATTAGCCGCTAGGACAGGGGTTCCCAACCTTTTGAAGCCAAGGGCTGGGTCACACTCTCTCAGTCAGCTTCAAGGGCTTGATGTCCATTTTGCCCTGCCTGCATGATGGAGTTGGTCATTTTGTCCCAACAGATCCAAAGGGTTGCTATTCTGTTTCTCAAATGCCCTTAGAGGGGTGGGGGCCCACATGAAATGGTGCCACATGGGCTGGATCCAGCCCACAGGCCTTAGGTTGGGAACCCCTGCGCTAGGGAAATAAGCCTGGGATTCATTTGCAACTCGGTTGCTCAGGGATTAACTGCAAAACTAGCCTCTTGTCTGGTTCTGCCCTTAGCTTCTGCCCTTAGCATCAGGGAAATCTGGCTTCAAATTCTCTTTTACTAAGCTAGATATTCACTGGGCATGCTTTTCTCAGTTACTGCCTCTCAAACTAGTCTACATCTAGATTTTTGTTTGAAGGCAAAATGGGATGGACAACGAAGTAGCTGCAGAAATGCAATTTAATAAATAAAATTCCAACCATAATAAGCAAAATAGAAAATAACTACTGGTGTTTTGTGAAAAGCAATAATGTTAATGAGGAACCTGAGAAAGGCTGTAATGTACGTCAATGAGTTTAATTTGTGAAGATTTTATTTCTTTGTGCAGTTTCTCATTCTTTGCAACACCATAGCAGCCTTTCACTGTCTGAATAGTAAAAATACCGCATGGAAGGAATTGACTTTGCTTAGCCAACTTTATAAATATCTGGCAATTATGCAGGAGAGCATGTGTGGATAAACCAAGCTAAGAGGCAAATGCAATGCTTTTAAAAAAGATCTGCCCATGTCTTGAGTCAGATTTTAATTGCACTTTAATTGCAAAGTGCTTTCTGTTTGCATTTAGAATGAATGTTATCTTTGGGTAGTTTAGTGTCTTGCACGGAAGACAAAGAAGGAGTCGCAATAAGGACTAACACAGGTTTATTGGTTGATGATCAGAACGAACATGTGGTAATGGCGGAGATACATCACATTATATACAGTAATGAAACAATGAAACACATTTGAATCTGGTTGCACGGTGGCTCATTGGCTGCCACCGTTGGGGGCGTCGTCTTGAGGCACGCCCCCCTCTTCTGTAGTTCTTCATGCGGAGAAGTTTCCCGCGGCTGTCCGTGATTTGGGGATTGAACCATGTGAGTATGAACGCTCGCACCCGCCCTTGATGGGCGGCTCGCTCGCGTTCCTTTAGCAGCTGTGATACATTGTAATATGGGGCTGGTTACATTCATTTACTTAAAACAACAGTGTTCTTGCATACACAACATCCCTCCCCCCTAGGATGGGACGAAGTCCCTTAACCATTGTGGCTTCCCGCACGTACGTCTGGGGCGCGTGTCAGCTTGCCCTAACACAGGGGAGCCCGTGGCCCCTGGTCCCGCGCGGTCTTGTCCTGCAATGTGAGGTGGGGACTCGTTAGTGGTTCTGTGGTGAAGCTGCGGTGACCTTGCCTGTGGGGACGGGAACGGAATGAACAGTTGGGAAGTGAACCCTTGCCTACCGCCTGTAGGACCCGGGGACCCCCCTAGTACGAAACTCGGGACTGACGATGAGGCCCTTGTGGCCCCGCTGTCTCCCACTGCCTGTTTGGGGGTCTGGGGATTTGCGGCTGGCGAGATTCCGCTGGCTGCCTGTCTCTGTGGTGCTTGTCTCTTGGGGGCCGGGGCTATGGTGTACTCTAGCAAGCTCGTGCTGCGAGGCCTGGAGGTACCAGGGGCTGAACTGAAACCCCTCTTCTCGCTAGGACGGGTGGGGGACCACTCCGCTAACTCCCCCTGGTACGGAAAATTATAGTCAAACTCTTGATCCTGGTCATAGTCGGGGGCAAACTGATTCCTCTCTTTAACTTCGCCCTCGTGCGCCTCCGTGTCTCCCCCTTGGGTAATGCGGGTGGGGGAGGACCCTAACGCTGATTCCCCCTCACTAGTGACTCGCCTTCGGAGCTGATCGGCGTGCCGTCTCCATGTTAGCCCTGAGTTCATCTCGACCCTGTAGGAGACTGGCCCCGTTTGCTCGATGATTGTCCCCGGCACCCACGCTGGCCCCGAGGCCGCGTAGTTCCTGCAATGAACCGGGTCCCCTGTGGAAAAGTTCTTGGAGCTCCCCCCCCCTAAATTTATATTTCTCCCCTCATCCTCCACCCTGGACGGATCCATCCGGTCAAACAGCGTTGCCGGGCGCCTCTTCATAAGCAGCTCGGCCGGGGAGAACCCTGAAGCTAGGGGGGTGGTCCTGTAGGTAATTAGGAACTGGCACAGGTGTAGGTTCAGGTCGCCGGGACCCATGCGCCGCAGTGCGTCTTTCGTAGTGCGCACTTGGCGCTCTACCTGACCGTTTGTGGCGGGGTGGAATGGGGCAGCAGTAATGTGTCTGATTGCGTTCCTCTCCATGAAGGTTTGGAACTCGGTCGACGTGAAGCAACTAGCGTTGTCGCTCACGAGGACGTCTGGCAGGCCGAAACAAGCAAAGAGTTTGCGCAACTGCTTTATGGTTGTCGCGGAGGAGGTGCTGCTCACGGGGATTACCTCCAACCACTTGGAATAGGAGTCGACAACCAGTAGGAACGTGGCCCCGCGGAAAGGCCCCGCGAAGTCGACATGGATACGAGACCACGGCCCGCGGGCTGTGTCCCACTCTCTATGGGGTAGTCGGGACTCCTCGGGCCGGGAGCTCTGGCAGCTCTCGCACGTGCCCACTAGACGCTCTATGTCAGCGTCTATCTGTGGCCACCAAAAGAAACTTCTGGCTAGGGCTTTGGACCGCACGATCCCCGGGTGACTGGTGTGTAGTAACTTCAGTACCCTTGCCCTTAATTTCTCTGGGATGATCACCCGCTGGCCCCAGAGTAGACAGCCCCTTTCCAGGGAAAGTTCCACCCTGCGCCTACAGAACGGTTTGAACGGTTCCTCTGGGGGAGTAGTGGGCCACCCCTTTTTCACCCATGAGCTGACCTGGGCTAGGATCTTGTCGGCCGCCGTGGCTTTGGCGAGGTCGGCCGGGACAATTGGGGGTGAGTCGAGGGACTCGATTAGCATGACCTGGTGGTCCTGCTCTACCTCGCATGCGGAATCCCCCAAGGTAGGGAGGGGAGATCGGGACAGGGCGTCTGCGTGGGAGATCTCCTTCCCTGGGCGGTAGACTAACTCGTATTGGTAGGCGTTGAGGAATATGGCCCAACGCAACATCCTGGGGGAGAGAATTTGGGGGGTAGGTTTGCCGGTAGTGAAGATCCCCAGAAGCGGCTTGTGATCAGTCACTACCGTAAACTCGCGGCCGTATAGAAAATCATGAAACTTTTTGGTCCCTGCGATTATGGCCAGTGCCTCCCTGTCTGTCTGCGCGTAATTGCGCTCGGCCTTCGAAAGGGACCTGGAGTAGTAAGCCACCGGGGCCTCCCGCCCGCTCTCTAACACGTGGCACAGGACCGCCCCCACCCCCACCGGGGACGCATCACATACCAGAACCACTGGCTTCCTAGGGTCAAAATGTGTCAGGACCGCATCTGAGGAGAGGAGTGATTTTAGTTCTCGGAAGGCTCTCTCTTGTTTGTCCCCCCACCGCCAAACCGCGTCCTTCTTTAACAAGGCGTGCAGTGGCTCCGCAACCGATGCCTTCCTAGGCAGGAACGAGTGATAGAAGTTAAGGAGCCCCAGAAACGACTGCAGCTCCGGTTTTGCGGTGGGGCGAGGGGCATTCTGTACGGCTGCAACCTTGGACTCTGAGGGTCTGATCCCCTCTGGGGTTACTTTGAAACCTAGGAACTCAACCTCCCTCGCAAAAAACACACACTTGTCCTTCCTTAGTCGAAGCCCCGCTTTCTCGAAAACTGAGAGGACCCCATCTAGTCTTTTGGCTAGTTCTACCTCGCTCCCCGCTGTTATCAGCACATCGTCGAAGTATGGTAGAACTCCTGGAAGCCCCTTTAACAGGCGTTCCACGAGGGATTGGAAGATCCCGGGGGCCGAGTTCACGCCGAACTGAAGGCGCGTTACCTTAAATGCCCCCTTATGCGTTACTATGGTCTGCGCAGCGGCAGCGGCTGGGGTCACTGAAAGTTGCTGATAGGCCTGGGCTAGGTCTAACTTGGCGAAACACCTCCCCCCATGGAGTGTGGCCAGCAGGTGGCTGACTACGGGCACTGGGTATGCATTTGGCCGAATGGCCTTGTTGATCGTACATTTATAGTCCGCACAAATCCTGACCTCCCCGTTTGATTTAAGGGCCGTAACAATCGGCGTCTCCCACTCTGCCGAATCAACTGGAACCAAAATCCCCTGCCCCACCAATTTGTCCAGTTCCGCCTCGATCTTGTCCTTGAGTGCGAAAGGCACCCTCCTCGGCTTAAGGCGGATGGGCCGGATTTCTGGGTCCAACTCGAATGAAACTGGGGGCCCCCTGTAAGTCCCGAGCCCCTTTTTAAAAACGTCCGGGTGCGCATTGCAAACGTCCTGCATTGGGTCAGTCTCTATGGCATGGATGCCGGACAGTTCTATCCCCAGGGGAGCAAACCACTGCGTCCCCTAGGAGGCAACACTTCCCCCCCTTGAGGACCACTAGGGGCAGCCTTTCGGAGAAATTCTTGAACTTCACCTTGAATTTCCCCACCCCCAACACTGGGATCCCATTTCCCTGTACGTCCCGCAGATGGGACCGCAGGGCCCGCAACTTGGGCCGCGCCTCTGGGGGGATGCGCAAGTACTCCCTCTGGGACAGTATGGAGTATGACGACCCTGAGTCTATCTCCATTTTCACGGGGCACCCCTGCAACTGTACCTCCACGTAGAATCGCCGGTGCTTCAGGGCCACGCGGTGCACGCCGTCCTCGCCGCGAATGGTGGACACCTTCCTGGAACCGGCCGCCTTCCGCTGGTGGTGCTGGGGGTGGCTGGAACTGCCTTTGCTCTCGGGTCGCCCGCGCCTGCAAACTCGGGCGATGTGCCCCTTTCGACCGCAATTGTGGCACTCGGCCTTGCGGAAGGGACACCTCGTGCGGTCGTGGGCCGCGCCACAGCCGTCGCAGCGGCGGTCCTGCCGCTCTCGGTCTTGCCGCCGCTCCCCGCGCTTCCTTACTCTCTGGACGCCGTCGTCCTCGCTGGTGTAGGAGTCCGCCGTTACGGACGAGTCGTCGGAGGCCTCTGGAGTGCCGGCGGGCGACCTAGGTGCCCGCCAGGCTGCCTTCGCTGGGGTCCGCCGTGCCGCTTGAACGGGGGACTTGGCCCGCTCGGACGCTGTGCTGCGGGCCTTGAACACCTTGACCCCGCTCCTGGCCGCCTCAGCCGCTTGCGCCTCTCGCAACACCTCATTGAACGAAAGGTGCTCGTCGCGGGTCATGAGCTTCCGTTGCAGCTCCTCGTCCCGCAGGCCGCACAGCAGGCGGTCTCGTAGGGCCTGGTTCAAATCGTCCCACTTGCAGTGCACAGCCGCCAGCCTGAGGGCCGCTGCGTAGTCGGACACGGACTCGCCTGGACGCTGGTCTCGCCGGTGGAACGCGACCCGGGCCGGAAAAATCGAGACTGGGGGCTGGAAGTGTGCCCTCAGCAGCTCCAGGAGTTGGTCGATCGGCACGGCTTCAACCTTCTTTGGCGCCACCAAGTTCATGAGGATGCGCAGCGTGGCCGGTCCCACCTGGGCCAGGAAATGGGAGCGTATCAGCGCGTCGTCGTCGACGCCGGCTGCTTCCATCGCGTGCCGAAACTGGCACTCGTAGAGCTCCCACTGGTCAGGCTCGCTGACGTCGAAATGGTACGTCTTGACTCTGGGATTCGCCATAATCCCACCTTCGTCGCCAATTTAGTGTCTTGCACGGAAGACAAAGAAGGAGTCGCAATAAGGACTAACACAGGTTTATTGGTTGATGATCAGAACGAACATGTGGTAATGGCGGAGATACATCACATTATATACAGTAATGAAACAATGAAACACATTTGAATCTGGTTGCACGGTGGCTCATTGGCTGCCACCGTTGGGGGCGTCGTCTTGAGGCACGCCCCCCTCTTCTGTAGTTCTTCATGCGGAGAAGTTTCCCGCGGCTGTCCGTGATTTGGGGATTGAACCATGTGAGTATGAACGCTCGCACCCGCCCTTGATGGGCGGCTCGCTCGCGTTCCTTTAGCAGCTGTGATACATTGTAATATGGGGCTGGTTACATTCATTTACTTAAAACAACAGTGTTCTTGCATACACAACAGGTAGGGTAAGGTCCTCAGAGAGCAAACTGTTTTCATTTGGAATCTTCTTAGTCATTTTAGTTCGGAGCCTAGGATTTGGGCTTTTCTTTTCCTTTTATTCTTTTTTAAAACAGATACTCTTGTTTAACTGTGAAAATGAGAAAATAACATCTGCAAACAATAGCAGGACCTATGAATTATATGGGCACCAAGTTCACTAAGAAAGTTATTCCTTTGTTAGTATTTCTTTCAGGAGATGAAGCAGAATATTTTAGTGGCTTGTTTCTTTAGCAATCACTTCACTTCTGGTATTTTCTCTGACTTTTTAATAGTCTGTATTAGAAGGTTATAACATGAATGTGCACGTACATTGTGCAACACACACACACACAAAATGCTGTGCAAAAGTCTTAGGCCACAGCTGGCTGGTTTGAGGAAAAATCAATGAGTGACCAGGGGAGGCATAAATTGGGCACCCTAACTCCAAACTCCATCAAATTTGGAAAGGGTTGAGAGGATAGTCAGCAAAATAATTGCTTCCATTTTGGTGTGTCTAGGTGGCTCAGGGACTGAGTTATGCACCCCCAAAAGGTACTGTACTTGTAAAGCCTGTCTTTAGTGATGGTGCTGAATCAGTGAACCCTGTTGTCCTCAAGGATTCATAACAATTAAAAGTTGTAGATGTTAATAAGTGATGTCACCAGCTATGACAAGGAAGAGTGTCATTTACTCTAAGTGCCTAATAGGTAAAGGTTTCCCTTGCTTGAAAGCCAGTCATATCTGACTCTAGGGTTCAGTGCTCATCTCTGTTTCAAAGCTGAAGAGTCAGCACTGTCTGCTTCTGCAGACGTTTCCGTGGTCATGTGGCAGGCATGACTAGACACCGGAGCTCACGGAATGCTGTTTACCTTCCCACCAAAGTGATGCCTATTTATCTACTTGCAATTTCTTGCTTTCGAACTGCTAGGTTGGCAGGAGCTAGGACAAAGACGGGAGCTCATTCCGTCCTGCAGTACTCGGGAATCGAACAGCTGACCTCCCACCTTCCAGTCAGCATCTTATCCACTAAGCTACAAAGAAAAGATGACAATTTGTAATGTCTAGCCAACTAAGAGCAACTGGTTGTCACTATGTTTCATAATTATTCTTGGTATTACCTCATTGGGTTAATTTGTTATATTGAATACTGTATACCCACTAACTATAGTCTAGGAAATCATCTAGAGTTGTTACAAAGTTGATTAAGATGTGAGTCATAGGTGAGCTAATTAGATTATGAACTTGGTCATGAACTTGGGGGAAAGTTCAATTTTGATAATTGTGGAAGTACTTATGCCATCTGAATCCTTCTAGTATTGCATCTGAAGTAATAAAGGCCTTTGCTGTTTTTCACCGATTGTTTGTCTGCTTATTTCCTTGAAGCTAAGGTACCCACTTCACTGTCAGGCTATATTCCTGTTATTCAAAGGTTGTGTGAACTCTATTTAGAACAGGTGACTGACACAGTTCTTGGGCATTGAAACCAATCTCACAATTCAGTTAAGCACAGGTATCACAATACAATATTTATGCTAAGTTGTATTTTAAATATGTGGTATGCTGGTATAATGTATCAGCATTTATTTCCTATTCTGCAATGCTGTTATTCTGGAAAGCACAAATAATTTATGGTACTGTGACAATCCATAATTATGTATTTGCGTAGATGTGATTTTTCTCTTTTTGTATTATTGGGGGTCAAATTAGCGGAAACCTGAAAGCAAAATATGCTGGGCCAAAGAGATTCACCAGCAAAAGCAAGGAAAGTATCATTTTTGGTGTTGTCTGCCAGCTACAGTACCAACTAAACTAGATTTCTGGGAGTGAGCTGTACAATCTCTTGATGAAAAACCAACCAAGAGTCTTGTTAACCTTTATAAACCAACAAATGTTATTTGAGGTAAGTTTTTGCTGACTGCAGCTGATTTCACCAGAGGTACAGTTTAGTGTATGAGAACCAAGACAATAGAAACAGCCGAAGGGTTGGCTTAACACATCTTTATTGCATGATGGTCCGGGGGAACATGTGGTAATGGTGGATGAACAGCTCAATATATACTGTGACTATACATTTGAAAGTGGCTCCTCGATAGCCCATTGGCTACTGTCTGCGTGACGTCATTCCCCGTCACGCCCTTCTTGTCCAGGTGAGGTGGTGGCGGGAATCTTCCCGCGCTGTAGTTGTTTGGGGAATTGGAACCATGTGAGCTGGGCGCTCGCTATTGCCCCTAGAGGTCACTAGCTCGCGTCCTGATACAGAAGGTTACATTGTTACAGCTGGTGGTTATTATATCCACTCATTCGAGTGTTACATTGCTTAAAGGTATAATATTCTAGACACAACATCCCTCCCCCCTAGGATGAGACGAAGTCTCTCATCCAATATGGTTTATTGCAAACGCGTTTTGGGCGCAAGGCTGGCTGGCTTGTCCCGGGGGCGCTATCACTTCTTTGTTCCCTGGTCTCTTGTCCTGCAACGGGAGAGGGAGACTTGTTAATGACTTGCTGCGGCTCCGCGGCTTTCGGGGTAGGGGTAAACTCCATTGTGGGAAAACCGGGGGCACTGGGGGCTAACGAAAAACCCCACTTCTCGCTTGGATGGGTGGGGGACCACTCCGAAACCCCCCCGGTTTTGTAACTCAAACTCAAATTCATCTACTGGGGTATCTGTGGGGGTATCCCTCAGGATATCTATGGTGACAAACTTATTCCCTTCCCCCCTTGGTGGGGGCCCTTCCCCCCTTGGTGGGGACCACTGGCCCCCCTCTCCTCCCCCTTGGGCTGAACGGGTGGGGGAGAACCCTAACGTTGAATCCTGTTCTGCGCTGTCTGCGCTCTGGTTTCCGGAGACCCGGCGCCGGAGTTGGTCTGCGTGCCGCCTCCAGAGTAGACCTGTGCTGGTCTCTATGCAATACAACACGGGACCTGTCTACCCAATGACTACGCCCGGAACCCAGGCTGGCCCTGCGCTAGCGTAATTTCTGCAATGAACCGGGGCGCCTATTTCGAAACTCTTCATGCCCGCTAACCCGATGTTCCTTCCAGTGTCCTCCACCCTCGTAGGGTCTAGCCTTGTCAGTATCGTAGTCAGCTTTCTGCGCATTAGGAGCTCTGCGGGCGAGTATCCTGACGCTAGGGGGGTCACCCTGTATCCCAGCAAAAACTGACACAACTGCAGGTTTAAATCCCCGGGGCCCATGCGCCTCAGCGCATCTTTGGTGGTACGCACGAGGTGTTCTACCTGGCCATTCGTTGCCGGGTGGAAAGGCGCGGAGGTGATGTGCCGGATGGCGTTGATGTTGGTGAATGCCCTGAATTCGGCGGACGTGAAACAACTAGTGTTATCGCTAATAAGGGTGTCGGGTATACCGAACGTGCTGAACACCCTGCGCAATTGTTTAATTGTTGCGGCTGAGGAGGTGTTCGCAACTGGGATAACCTCCAACCACTTGGAGTAAGCATCCACTATGAGGAGAAAAAGCGATCCTCTGAAAGGGCCCGCAAAGTCAATGTGTACGTGGGACCACGGCCCCTTTGCCGCATCCCATTCCCTGTGCGGAAGTCGAGCCTCTTCGGGCCGGGAACTTTGGCAACTCTCGCAAGTGCCCACCATGTGCTCGATATCGGCGTCCAACTGGGGCCACCAGAAGTAGCTCCTGGCCAATGCCTTGGAGCGGACAATTCCAGGGTGGCTGGCGTGCAGCAGTTTAAGCACCCTAGCTCTCAGGGATTCAGGGATGATTACCCGCTGGCCCCACAGGAGGCACCCCCTCTCCAAAGACAGTTCTAGCTTTTTCCTAAAAAATGGGGCGAACTCCGCCGCCGGGGCGGACGTTGGCCACCCTTTCTGCACCCAAGAACTGACCAGGGCCAACGTCTTGTCCTTGCCCGTCGCCTTGGCGATCTCTGCGGGCACTATGGGGGGGTGAATCTAAGACCTCTATCATGAGCACTTGGTGGTCTTGTTCCACCTCACACACGTGGCTGCTTGCGTGGGGGAGGGGTAACCTCAACAGGGCGTCCGCGTGGCTTATGTCCTTTCCAGGGTGATACACCAGCGTGTTCTGGTACGTGTTTAAAAAAATGGCCCACCTGAGCATCCTAGGGGACAGAATCTGTGGCGTGGGCTTGTCTGCAGTAAAAATGCCTAGCAGGGGCTTGTGGTCAGTCACGATGGTAAAGGGGCGGCCATAGAGGAAGTCGTGGAACTTTTTCGTCCCAGCAATTATTGCTAACGCCTCCCTGTCTGTCTGTGCGTAGTTTCGCTCTGCCTTAGACAGGGACCTGGAGTAGAATGCCACCGGGGCCTCCCACCCGTTTTCCAACACATGGCACAGAACCGCCCCCACCCCCACTGGGGATGCATCACATATCAGAACCACTGGTCTCTTGGGGTCAAAATGGGTTAATATGGCATCTGAGGATAAGAGTTGCTTTAGCTCATTGAATGCCCTCTCCTGGCTCTCGCCCCATTTCCACGCCTCGTCCTTTTTTAGTAACTTATGAAGCGGCTCTGCTACCGATGCCTTCCGAGGCAGGAAGGAATGGTAGAAGTTTAAGAGCCCCAGGAACGACTGCAATTCGGGCTTGGAGGTGGGGCAAGGAGCATTTTGAACAGCGGCCACCTTTGATTTGGAGGGTTTGATGCCTGCAGGGGTTACCCGGAAACCCAAGAACTCAACCTCTTTTGTGAAGAAGACGCATTTGTCTTTCCGCAGCCTCAACCCCGCCTTTTCGAATACCGTCAGTACTTTGTCTAGCCTCTCAGCCAATTCTGACTCACTCCCCCCCGTTATCAACACGTCATCAAAGTATGGTAAGACCCCCTCTAGACCCTTTAAGAGGCATTCCACGAGCGATTGGAAGATACCTGGCGCCAAGTTCACGCCAAACTGTAGGCGCGTCACCTGGAACGCCCCCTTATGAGTGACTATTGTCTGTGCAGCAGCTGCAGCTGGGGTTACCGAGAACTGCTGGTATGCCTGCGCCAGGTCAAGCTTTGCAAAACACTTTCCCCCATGTAACCTGGCCAACAGGTGGCTGACTACCGGCACCGGATACGCATTTGGGCGTATCGCCTTATTAATGGTACATTTGTAATCAGCGCATATTCAAACCTCCCCGTTTGCCTTCAGCGCTGTTACAATCGGAGTTTCCCACTCCGCGGAATCAACAGGAACAAGGATTCCCTGGCCCACCAATTTGTCCAGTTCCGCCTCTATCTTGTCCTTGAGTGCAAAAGGCACTCTGTGCGGTTTGAGTCTTATTGGGTGGACCTTCGGGTCCAGGTCGAACGCAACTGGGGGTCCCTTGAATTTTCCGAGTCCCTTCTTGAACACTTCGGGATGCGCATCACACACCTCCTGTAGTGGGTCAGTCCCAACGGCATGCACCCCCCCAATGAACAAACCCAGGGGCTTAAACCATTGAGTCCCGAGGAGGCAACAACTCCCCCCCTTGAGAACAACCAGGGGAAGTTCCGCGGCGCGTTGCTTGTATTGGACCTTGAATTTTCCAACCCCCAACACCGGAATGCTATTTCCCTGCACGTCCCGCAGCGTAGACCTCAGTGCTCTGAGCTTGGGCCGCACGTTGGGGGAAATTCCCAAAAACTCCCTCTGGGAAATGATTGAATATGAGGAACCCGAGTCTATCTCCATCTTAACGGGGGGCCCTTGCACCAGTACCTCAACAAAGTAACGGGGGTGTCCCAAGGACACGCTGTGGACTGCGGTGTCGTCGTCGCTGTCGTCGGAGATGTGGCCCACACCGTCCTGCTTCCTCGAGGGCCGGACGCCTTCCTGGATCCTCGGTGAGCGGTCTGTCGAGCCTTTCTGGTCTCTGCGCCGCCGTCTGCAAACCTTGGCTATGTGCCCTCGGCGCCCACATTTGTGGCACTCGGCCTTCCGGAACGGGCACTTGATGCGGTCATGGGCCGCCCCGCAGCTGTCGCAACGTCGGCCATCCTTCCACACCTTCCGGATGTCCTTGTCCTCGCTGCTCTCCGTGGAGGATTGTGGCGCCCGCCTGGCCGCTTGCACCGAGCCCACTGCCTTGTCGGGTTGTGGGGGCCTTGCTCTGAACCCCTTAACCCCGGCTCTCATGGCTTCCGCTGCCTGCGCCTCCTTCACGACCTCGTGCAGCGTCGGGGGCGGCTCCTGGTTCATCAGCTTTCGCTGAACCTCCTCGTCCCACAGGCCACACAGCATGCGGTCCCTGAGGGCGATTTCCAGGTTCTCCCATTTGCATGGGCCGGTGGCCAACCAGAGGGCCGCTGCAAAGGCAGCCACGGACTCACCAGGCGCCTGGACTCTCTTCCAGAATGCGTCCTGAGCCGAAAACATCGAAACCGAGGGCTGGAAATGGTCGCGCATCGCTTTCAGGAGCTGCTTGACCGGCACTTCGTTCACCTTCTTTGGAGATACCAGGTCCACCAATACCTTCATGGCGGGGAACCTGAGCATCCGGATGAGAATGGCCCTCTTCTTCCCCTCGTCTGAGATATCGGACACCATCAGTGCGCTTTGGAAGTCCATTTCGAAGAGCTCCCATTCTTCCGGTTTGTTGATGTTGAAACCGGCCTGCGTTGTCTTGATTCCGTGGGGATCCATTATCCCACCTTCGTCGCCAGTTTAGTGTATGAGAACCAAGACAACAGAAACAGCCGAAGGGTTGGCTTAACACATTTTTATTGCATGATGGTCTGGGGGAACATGTGGTAATGGTGGATGAACAGCTCAATATATACTGTGACTATACATTTGAAAGTGGCTCCTCGATAGCCCATTGGCTACTGTCTGCGTGACGTCATTCCCCGTCACGCCCTTCTTGTCCAGGTGAGGTGGTGGCGGGAATCTTCCCGCGCTGTAGTTGTTTGGGGAATTGGAACCATGTCAGCTGGGCGCTCGCTATTGCCCCCTAGAGGTCACTAGCTCGCGTCCTGATACAGAAGGTTACATTGTTACAGCTGGTGGTTATTATATCCACTCATTCGAGTGTTACATTGCTTAAAGGTATAATATTCTAGACACAACATACAGTTAAACTGGATATGACGTAGGGACTGCCTTCTCCCAGGCCCCCATTGTCCTTTTGGGCTTCAGCTCCCTGCTGAACCACCCAGGCACCCGATAAGTAGCGTCGAGCCAAGTAATCACTCCAAGCCTCTTCAAGCATTTTAGAAATATATTGTAAGCACATCAAAATTCAGGTTACAGTCCATTTCTCAAGGTACAGGATGCAGTCCATCAAAAGCATTTTAGAATAAAGAAATAAACAAACTAGATAAAGCAGGCTGCTTGAGTGGGGGCGGGAGGCAGCTGGCCCTTCCTCTTCTTCCAAGAGACTACATTTTTGGCTATGTGCCAGCAGGCTTCCAGAGAGCACTGAATGAATGTGGGAGGGTGTCCGTCTCCCGGATATGACTCCATCAGGATCCTCCCTTTGACCCTCCTCCCTAGGGCTTACCCCAACCAGCAAGACATTTCAATCACACACCAAGTTCCAGCCCTCCAAACCCACGAGGCAAAGGAGACACATGGCTCAATGGCTGGCACCATATTTAAAATACTAAAGGACAAAGCATGGGAAAGCACACCTTTGGAATCGCCATCTTGAAGGGGCCAAATAACACCCCCCCCCCTCTCTTCCATGAGGCAGGCTAAAGAACAAAGATGGAATTGGCATCCCAATTCTATCACACTGGATTTGAAGCAGGCTTTCTTTCTTTATTGTAACTTATAACTTTTATTTATATACCGCTTTACTTGTCCTAAGACAGCTCAAAGTGGTTTTACAACAGAATCACATATACATATCAATTGATAACAATACAGAAATACTAAATATGCAAAAATATAAAACAATACTAAAATACTAAGATACAAAATATCCAAATACAGTTCATACAAAATTACACCATAATCATCTCAATTTCATAGTACAAATACAAATTACAATTATAATACTCATCACTCAGATACAGTACAAGGTACAAAGTACCGCAACCCTTCCATCAGCACAATACTGGGAATTAATGGAGTCCAGAGGTCAGAGCCCAAGGATCAACTACCTCGATGGAGCCTGGGCTCGATGTCCATAACGGAGCCCGGACTCAACGTCCTCAATGGCGTCTCCGGGACGGGAGGTGGAGGACAGCTCTTACAGCTGGACTAGTCCTCCTGGATGACTGCCAGGCGAGTGGAGCCGCTCTGAATGAGGTTGGTCTTGGCGCCGGCGTGTGGGCGGCTTTTGGTGGCGCTGGGGCAGCCCTCAGGTGCCGCTCGTCTTCCCACCAGCCGGCTGCCAGTTGAGTGATGTTGGTTCCGCCATCAGCGGGGTGCAGCTTTTGAGGGTGCTAGGCAGCTCTCAGGTGCTACTTGTCTTCCCAACAGCTAACTGCTAGTCGAGCGATGTTGGTCCCAGCGTCAGCAGGGCATGACTTTTGAGGGCGCTGGGCAGCCCTCAGGTGCCGCTCATCTTCTGTTGTGTATGAAAGTATATGCCTTTAAGATAAACTGTAACAGGAAGAATGAAAGAATGTAACCTCAATGAATACAATGTAACTCAATGTAAGTCAGCTGGATGGAACACAATTCACCTGCCACTAGATGGCAGTGACTCGTGACCACATGGTATTAATCAACCAATCACAGTCTACCGTGGGAAACATTCCCGCCACAGGTAAACCAGGTAAAGAATGAGGGGCGTCACCATGACGTCATGAATACGGGAACCAAGGGGGAACAGTGTGGCTAGATTCAAATGTACAACTCTGTATAAAAGGAGCTGCGCCTCCACCATTACCTCATGTTCAGATTGCATACCTTGCAATAAAGATGTGTTTGGCCCCATAACTGCTGCCTACTGCGTATCAATCTGCAAACATCAAATCTTCCTACCGGCCAGCTGCCGGTCGAGCGATGTTGGTCCTGGTGTCAGCAGGGCACATCTTTTGAGGGCGCTTATTCATGTCAAAGGCACCACCAGCATATAATAACATTCAATAACATACTGTAGGCTGATCCATGGTACTGTAATTTCAAAGGACAAATTCAGTAGACTTGGTGAGTTTGAGCTTGCAAACAGAAAGCAGGTGGTTTTCTATGTATGATCCATTCTCCTTTTTTGCTCTAACCATTGGCTTGTGAGATAAATGCTTTAACAGGACCTGTGACAGCACCATGATGGTAATAGCAGAGTTCACTTATTCTGCAGCAAAAAAAACCCAAAACCTTTCACTGACAACCCTACCATTTCCTCTTAGTACGTGAAATAAATTTCATTCTTGCAATTATTCCAAAGGACATGGCTGAGCACATTGGTGTACTTGCACAAAATAGTGTTAGAATTAACAACAAATTGAAATGTTAGGAAAATTACTTTTCTGGACCATAACTTCCAAGGCTCATACAAACTGAGCACATTTTCTAATATTCTTGCACCCATAATACCAGTATTTATTCTCTGTAGTCATGCAACCCAAGGCTACAACTAGGATCAAGAGCTTGAAAGCAAGACAATAAATCTTTGTTTGAGATTTTTTAAAAGCTAAAATGGGTAGTGTAGGTGGGTGTCATTTGATGAAATTTTTTTATGAGCATGTTTCTGTTGATATATTATATATCTGTCCCATCATATCTTACTGCTCTTCCTCTTTACATTTCTTGGGATCTCAGCTGTTCTTGTGTTCTCCTTTTGTGTTTTTTTAATGTTGATACTTTTGCACTCTACCATAAAAAATGAAATATTAAAATAAAAATAAATAAATTAAAAAGCATATGGTGAAAATGTGAAGACATGAGAACAGTGATTGGATGAAGCCAGGAAGGAAAGAACGAGAGAGGTAGGTAGGTAAGGAGAGGGCAGGGTAGACAGGTAACAGTGTCTGGCAGTCGGTGTTGTGTGTCCCTGGAGAGCAAATCTGGATTTGTGTTGACAGATGGTACTGGAATAACCCAATGCATCTTAGTACATCTCACAACACTGCCAACCCTGCATGTGGCTATCCATGCAGTTGCCATCATTAACACAATGGGTGTAGATCTGGATGGCAGATGACAGAGGAGCCTGGTATGCTGTAGTCCATGGGGTCGCAAAGGGTCAGACTCAACTGTGTGACTGAACAATAACAAAGCAAAGACTATAAATTCCTCACTCCATGTGTTCAAGCCAGCATGAAGGGAGTCTAAACAGTTATTTTTCTAGCTACAGGCTGTCTGCCCTCATCCTATTATGACCAAACTTTGGAGGCAGTAATATAAACAACAGGGAGAAGAACACCCATTCTTTTCTCTTCCTTCCTTCAGGACTGTGATTAACCTTTGAAGTATTACTCAAGACTACTCACTAGTACTACAGCTGACACATTATATGTTCAACAATGTGTTTAACATTTGTAGGTAATGTTGTCCTTATCTGCATTGTAATTTTGGTTTACGCTGTCATGGTATCTCTCAGCCAGCGCACGCCTTGGCTCCCTCTGATTCAGAGGCCCACAGGTGCCGCACAGTCGAGAGACCCTGGTGATTTGGCAAACGAGGCTGAGAAGGGTGTGCTTTCTCAATGTTGGCCCGAGAAAGCCTGGTCCAGTGGAGCTAGGCAACAGGTAGCCCCTTGGGATGAGACTCTGGATTCCCATGCGAAAAACACCCTTATCTCATTTTGGGGAATATAACAGCCTTGGAGCTGGGTAAGGTGTGTGGGAGTAAAGCTGTTACCTCTGCAGCAGCTCGCTCTTCTGTAGCTGGATTCCAGGCCTCAAAACAAAGTTTCTCCTTCGGCAGAGGTTCCCACAAAGTAACCCAAAAACTGTAATCCTTTCCTTTGGGAAAAAAAACCTTATTGTTAAATATCCCCATTCAATCTGCTCCGCTTTTGGTGGAGCAGAAAGAGCAATCTTGACAATGTCCTTTTATGATTTCTTGAAGAAAATAACAGAGTCCAATAAATGGAAAGTAATAGAAAAATTGCATAGTCTCAGAAGAAATTCTAAGTGTTGAAGTCTCTGCAAAACCTAAGTCCCAACATTTCCGGATTTTAGGCTAAGTGCGGCGGTGCCCCGCCGCCCCATACAAGATGGTTCAAAGGGGGAGTCTATCAGATGGCAAGAGAGATAGAGCTCCCACTAAAATCAAGATTTGTCTTTCAAACAGAGCAAAAGCCCTGGTTTTTATACTATTTTTCCTGGGAAAATGTCCTTGAGAAGTGCTAATTGACTTCTCAAAGTGACAGGTTTCATGCGTAGATCAAAGGATACCAGGTGGCTATCCTATCTATGTTCCATCTCAGACCATGAGATAGAACATCTTCCCAGACAGTGTCCTTGGGAATAAGAACCAAGATGTACTTTCCGAGAGAAAAGGGATGATGCCATTCAATGGCGGGTGCCAACTAAAAATGGCTCTGGTTAGCCTAAGCAGAGAGTATCACAGAAACAAAAGAAAAGCATATTTAAAATCCTTTTTTAATAACCTATATGAATATGATGTAATAAACATAAAAAATGATGTCATCCCAAATAAAATCATGACACACACCATAAATACACAATGGGTTTCTACTGATTTTCAGTGTTATTCTGCTTCCCTTCATTACCAGAGGGCCATCTAGCCATTTAGGTGGATTTTTAAAACAACTTTACTAGATGAATTTGTTTAACTGCCAGGGAGATGTTGATGCCCTGTTATTTCCCAAAGCCCATTTCCTAGTATCTTTAGTCTCAATGGAGTAACGGTTCATAGACTATTTAAGAGCTCACTAATGAGAATGGACTTTGTAGTAGGAAAAGTGGTAATGGCAAGATCCTGTAATAGTAACTGGAATTATATATATAAATAAACAATTCAAGAGATGTTAGGAAGTTTTAAATATACTGTACATAGAGAGAAACACTTGTTTGCAAACACATTTTCCATGCAGAGCAGGAAAGAAAAATTATCTTGGGATCTCTCTTTGTCTTCTGGGCAAAGCGCTGTGCATTGAATGCTGCTGATGATGATTGAACTAAAGATGTGCACCCCTTTCCTGTCTTCACCTACATCTTGTCCTCCATGTGCTCTCTGACATCCTTCACATATAATGAATCTTTCTCTCAAGTACTGTGTTCTTGTCAGAATCTTTTTTCCTGCTCTGGTGATTTAAGTTGTATTCTAGCCTTTGGGGCCATGCTGCTCTTCCACGTGTCACAAGCAATGTCATCTGTACAGTTCTGGTACAGCAGCTTTAGATTTAAAACTCCATAGCTGCCGCTGGAAAGCTTGGCATCTCCCTGCTAACACAAAAGACCTTTCTGGGTCACAATGCCTGAACTGTGGCTGCTGGGGGCATAGGGCTCTACCAGCCAGCCAGGTTCCCAGTGTTCTGGTAGGCACCAGCCATGTCAATGTTGCTCCCCCCCCCCCCCACATGGGAAGGTCTGGAGAGCTCTATGCTCTTTTCCACAGAAGGCACCCCGCTCTATTTGAAGAGCTGACCAATTCAAGCCTAATTTTTTAAAAAAATTAAGAACCATAAGGAAGAATAGAAAGCATCTTGAAGTAACTTATCTGCAGTGACCATCTGGACAGCCAATCCAGTAGACATATGGCTCAACTTCTTCCCAGTTTTCACCACATGGAAGAGACATATTGTAAGTCTCTTATTAAAATAATTCCTAATTTTACAGCCATAGATATAAATTGGCAGCTACAATTTTATGCAAATTGATATCTTTTTTGCCACTTTTTAAAATGAAAAGTATTTGGGTACCCTATGTACCCTAAAACCTTTGCAGCTTTCTGTTTACTGAACAAGGCTATAACAGTAAATTTCAGCAGGTCTAGAAACGAAGAACTCGGAACCCTTTGAAATTTAAGCAAAAGGTTTGTTAAACTTACTTGCTTAATTTCTTATTCATACAGTTTCAAAGTGCTAGTTCTTAAGGGTGCTAGACAGCTAGGAACCTATATATATTAACTGGCAAGGTTTTCCCATATGTGTCTGGGGTTTCCATTTTGAAGCAGCTTAGTAAACTTGTTTTCTCTCTTTTTGGGGATATATTGTAACCTTCCCTTTAGATGTGATTTAGAGTCGAGAAATGTGCCCTCTAGAAGAAAGAGAACTATAAAGCCCACTATAGGCAAGCTGTTTTCTATCTGGAAGACCTAATGTCCTTCACCTTCCTGAAGACTGCTATCCTGCCCATGCTCCTGAAAAAATAGAAAATATAAAGCTGTGATATTATAACTCATAGGTTTCAAGCAAATAAAGATGATATCTATATGTTTGTAGTCCTGTCACCAGCGTTTTTGTATTTTCTGCATGCAATTACTTTATTACGATTACTAAATACAAACCTGTCACTGACTGGCATCAATATAAAAATAGTTTTCGTCTACATTTATAGTCACCTGGAATTCTTCCAAATTCAACCGCCTGCCTTGGATTTCCTAGATCTCTCAACACTCAGGCATAAAAATAAATTTAGCTTTGGTCTTATGTTTACTGTGAATTTTGCATAGAACTTCTCCTAAACATCTTCCTGTTTTCACAGTTTTGAATCACTGGTACATTTGAACATGGCTGTATGTGGTGGCTCAGTGGTTAAGAAAAGCAGCTTTGTAATTAGTTTTCAGAACTCTCCCAGCTTCAGTCTCTGTGATGCTCAATTCTTCTTGTCCATGAATAAAATAAAGCTCACAAAACCCATTTACATCAATAATTGACTTTCCGACCTCTGTGAAAACAGTGTATTTTATTGATTTTAACATTTTTGCGTTTTTTTTCTACTGGAACCCATAGCAGTTCACAGCATAGATGAGATCAAGATCAGGACCAAGAAGCATTGCTTACTGTGACAAATTTTAATACATGTATATATTTTCAATTATCTTATGATTAGTAAGTGCCAAAAAGTTCTTATTGCTAAGATTTAGAATGTGGTTTGGACTGTGAATCAGCATAATCTACCCTCTGGCACTCCTACCAAAATGATATCAAGAGGTTTCATAACTGAGAAAATGAACGTTGTTTTTACTTTAGGAAAATAATCTGAAGCATGCCTTTAGCTTTTTTAGCCTCTGGAGATCGGCCAAGGCTATATACGAATGGTGCATGCCTGTCTTATTAAACTGGAAGTTTCTGAAATGCATGGTGTCTTCACATACAACTGAGGTTGTCTCTGACTGCAGAGTACCAAACTGCACCTGTCCTCAGGTTACTGAGAAGTGAGCACCATGGTTATAATGAGAAGCACTTTCAAACATTGTGATGCAAAAGGTGAGCTTCGTTTGATAGACTCCTTGGGGTCCTTTAAGAAACAATTAAAAACCTTTCTGTTTGAGGAAGCCTTTGGCAATTGTTGAAGACCAAATAGGAGACCCTTCCACTGCCTTTCTGTCACAAGATTTTGGAGTCCTCAGTTCTGATTTTGATTAGGTGGGTGGGTGATTGTTTAATGATGTTTGTTTTGCTTTTTATTTTATTTTTATAGTGTAAGCAGCCCAGAGTAGGAGTCCATCCTAGATAGGTGGGGTATAAGTGCAATAAACAAACAAACAAACAAACAATGTCATTTCATTTAAGATACTTCATGATGACTGGAAATATCCTTTCTTTCTAGTTTAGATGTTCCTAAATAGTTAATTTACATTAAACCCATTAATTTATTACCAGATGTTTATACTAAAAAGAAAGACATTTATTTATTACTAGATGTTTATTCTAAAAAAAAAGCCGGACCATTACCTCTCCTCATCAATCTTTCCACTGCCTGTGAATGTACTATTTATTGCATTTGAAAAGCTGCTTAAATAACATTCAATCAATCTTTCAAGGAAATTCAAATGAGAAATGTTCCCATGGACTTACACTTTCATAGAGGAAAATGTCTCTAATGGTAGTTGGATAGTTCAGGCAATGTTAATTTTTCTTACAGTTTATTTAGCTGCTCTTGGCAGACATTGGTGGAAAATTAACTCTAGAATTTCTGTGAATCAAGGCATGCAACATTCAGGCAGTTTTAAAACAGAGGACACAATAGACTTATGAACGCCAAAACGAAATCTTGGCAGTGAAAGTAAACACCTGACAGTTTGGCAATCTGAAAAAATGTACCAACAGCTCTATCAACTAAAATTTAAGTTAATGAGATAAATGTAACTGAAACTTTTCCATTACCCCGAATACGTACAAAGTAGTCCCTTGTAATTAAATTTTAATGCACCCAAAGAAGCTAGTTAATCCATTAGTTGTGTGTATTTTATTTCAGATGAGAGCCAGTGTAGTGTAATATATAAAATAACAGGTGGAGGAGACTTGGGTTCAAGTCACTGCTTGGTCATGGAAACTCACAAGGGCATTACACTAATACAGCCAGTTGTTAAATAGTTCATGGAACCTGAAGGCCTTGTTAGGATTACAGCAAGGTGGCTCTGACTTGATAGTGCATAACACAATTTTTGTATCTGACATGCTGTCATTATTACTACTTATTACTGTTACTAAAACTAGATAACTAAACAGTTTTTCTAATGGCAATTTAAAAAGAAGCTACTGAGGCTGCACCAATACTGTTACTACTATACCTTCTTGAAAATGCTTATCTGTTTTGACTCCAGAAGCTAAGCAGCATTGGACCTGGGTATAGACCATCAAAGAACATCAAGGATCTCCAGGGAGAGTGAGGAAGCGATCCCCTTGAGCTTCATCACAAGGCTGGTACAGTTCATATTTTATATATTACTTTTTTCAGCATGTGCACCAATGTCTGCTCGCCAAAAGCTATAAAAGCTGCACTCCATTTATCTGCTGAAGTGAGCAGAAGTATATCAAATCTAATATTAAAATAAAAGCTGGTAATCTTAAGGTGCTGCGTACATTTTGATCTTTCTTATAGTATTAGAATCCAAGGTTATATTTCTCTTCTTCTTTGCATCCACTTTTACCCCTTCTGGTGTTGAAGACACAAAGTTCTTGCTCTGGCACTTCTAGCAGCCTCCACTGGCATTATTTGATGTTCTTGTAATGTTTCTTTGATGTTATCTGTACACCTTGCTCTGGGTCTGCCTTGTGGTCTTTGTCCTTCTCCTCTTTTCACGTATGTCTTGTATGCTGTGGAATTCCGAGATGTTATCTCCTAATGGGCAAACCACTTTATTTGTTGTCTCTGTATGTAGTTTAAGATTGGTTCTATTCCAATTCTTTCCCTTATAGTCTCATTCCTGATTTTATCCCTTCTAGTCACTCCAGCAGCCTTCTTCAGACATCTCATTTCCATAGTGACCAGCTTTCATTTATGTTTTGTTGTAAGTGTTCATGTTTGGCACTGGTAACATAAGGTGAGAATGAATATGCTTTGTATGAGGTGTTTCTTTGTGCTGGCTGGTGTTGCCTTATGTCAGGAATTCTTGACCTGCAGTCTGCTAGCTGAATGTGGCCCATGGCACCATTTCATGTGCACCCCCACCCCCACCACACCAGGAAGTGCCATGTGGTGGAGGAAGGGCAAAATGGCCATCTGGCCCCCAAAGCTATCTGAAGGAGCGTGACCCGGCCCCAGGCTTTAAAAGGTTGAGAAGTCCTGCCTTATGTTGTAAGGTTATACAATGAATCTAAATAGCGAGTGATCCATGACAGACACACAGTTCAAGCATGACATTTGCTATCACAAGTCAAAGGCTATCAAACTGAATGGCTTTGGAAGAAGATTAGACAAATTTGTAAGCTATTAAATGCTACTGTCCATGGTGGGTCAGACGTAGTTACATGTCTCACTAAGCTTTGCTTGGGATATGACAAAGTACCATTTTGTTCATGTGCTGCTGGATTCTGTGGAAACAGAAGGCTAGACTAGATATGTTTTTGGTTTGACCCGCAGGGCTTCTCTATGTTCTCCAGAAGTTTCCCAGCACAGAATTGGTTACTTGCATTTGAGCTTTGATTAAAAATACATCATTGCAATTAAATAATGGGGTTCAATCAGAGTAATGGAATGTGATTTAATGACAATTTATTTGCTGAACAGTCACAATAAATGGAAGCATGTACTGTTCAGGCATTCTAAACCTTTATAAACACCATGTGTCATTAAACTAATGCAGTGATTCTCAACCTGTGGCCCATGGACCTAATGTGGCCCATGGTGCCATTTCATGTGGCCCCCAACCGCCTCCACCACACAAAGAAGTGCCATGTGGTGGAGGCAGGGCAAAATGGCCATCTGGCCCCCGAAGCTGTCTGAGGGAGTGTGACCCGGCCCCCAGCTTAAAAAGATTGAGAACTCCTGAACTAATGGGTTCCAATGAATTTAGGAGATGAGAAGTTCTAGTACATAAAAATATTTGTACGCACACATCCACTCTGCAATTATCTTAAGCCAGATATGACCAAGTTTCACTGAGGTTCCAGTAAGCTTGCTACATGACCTTTCTGAACCTGGAATGCAAGTTACTCCCTTCATATGTTTATAAAATCTTTACAGTAACTACATGACTGATTTTATTTCTCTTGGCAAGTCTGCTTTAAGTGCAGATTTTTAAAACCATTGTTTAATTTCCATGCTATTTTAATGAAACTTTATGTCACTATATTCTTGTCTAGGCCAACATGTACTCATAATTAATATTATGCAATTCCATGATTAAACAATTACCCAATCTGTTCTCTGTGTTTGGAAATCAGAAAAAAAGACATGTCTAAAATTTCTCCAATCTGGACTCTGTGTGTAATCTCATAGGTAGCAAACAGGCTCTCCAGAATAGCAGGATATAAATTGGGAACAAAACCTGAGACCAGGCTATGAGCATGTGCAAATTCACCGGAAAATGTTGGCATGTTACAAAAGTTGGACCTTTGCTAACAAATCCCAAATAATGTGTGTGTGCCTGTATGTGTATATGAATCTGCATGAAAAAGGAGATGACAGACAATGTGGACATTTCTAATTATAGTACCTCCTAAACAAATATGAGGTCCCCTTATTTTCTTTGGAAATTTATCTTGAACTGGCAAGCCAATAACCTTTTGATTATGGATTTGCTTTAACTCTTTTTGGGTTTTCTTGCAGTTTTGAACTTTAATTTTAACCTATAACAACTTTGGCCCTTTCTGTGAATAGGGGGTTGCTTGGTACTATATTAGGCTTTACTTGGGCTATATTTTGTGGGTGCTCAGTTTTCCCACGTAACAAGGTTGGCTTACAAGTTAAAGGGTGTAACCTTGTGAAATGTTGTAATTCCTTCTGGAGCACTGAAGAATCAATTGGCCCAGAGTGATGGGAGGAGAACAAACAGAAAGGTGTTCCCAAGCCGTAGCACACTAGCCCTCCCAGAAAGTGCCCACCCTGGGAAATTCTGGGTTATGCAGCTGAGTAGCTTGCGTCCCAGCCAAATGTGACACATACACTTCCCCACTCGGATTCTAATTCCTTCTGCTGATAGTTGGAATTTAATCACTAATGGTTCTCTAGAGTCATAGGTTTTCCTATTGATAACAGAGTTATATTGCAGCTAGCTGTGAGACAGGAAATGTTTTGATTATACTGCTGCAAGGCCAGAGTGTATGTACATGAACTTGGTATAACTCTACTAGATAGATGATCTTCAGTAGATTTATTATTACAGTATTTATTTATTTAGTATATTTTTATACCGCTTTCCTCACCTATTGGTGACCCAAAGCGGTTTACAGATAAACAAAGCTGGTAAATTACATAGAACTTGAAATAAAATTAAATACAATTAAATGATAATTAGTAACCATTTATTACTAGATAAAAATGCATGTTATTGTGTATAAATGGTAATTTTTCTTTTTCCTAAATTTGTCAGTGTGTAAGCATTCAGAGAGGGACTTGCAGTGGGTTAGTGGTTAAGACACTGAACTTGACGTCTGGAAGGTCAGCAGGTCAGCAGTTTGAGACCCGGGTACTGTACGATGGAGTCAGCTCCCATCTCTGACTCAGCCCCTGCCAACCTAGCAGTTCAAAAGCAAGAAATTGCAAGTAGATAAATAGGTACCTCTTTGGTGGGAAGGTAAGCAACATTCTCTGCACTCTGGTGTCTAGTCATGCTTGCAACATGTCTACTGAAACGTCTGCAAACTGAGACAACACTGGCTCTTTGGCTATACACAGAGATGAGCACTGAACCCTAAAGTCGGATATGACTGGCTTTCGAGCAAAGGTGACCTTTACCACCTAAGCATTCAGAGAAGTTGCTATTAACACACACAACTATGAGCAGAGGATCCCAATAAAAGCATGTTTCACAATGGGATACAAAACAAACATGTCTAATGAAGAGATTACAGATAAACCAGAGAAAGTCCCAGTGTAGTAATGAGATTCATAATTATGCTTAAACAGTATTATGTCCTGCCTAATTAATCTTCCTTTAAAAACCTCTTACTAACCAGCTGTATCATCACAATAATAATGGTTTTTAAAAGATTTTTTTCTATAAAAATATCTAACTGCCATCTGGAAATTAGCTGAAATAAGCCAGAATCAGAACTGTAACTATACGTTAAAAAGAGGCAGTGGCATAATATTGTAAAGGAAAATTGCTAATGCCATTTGAACAATGAGGTTGCAGTAAAGGTTGCCCTTGCTTGAAAGCCAGTCATATCCGACTCTAGGGTTCAGTGCTCATCTCTGTTTATAGCCAAAGAGCCAGTGCTGCCTCTGTTTGCAGACATTTCCATGGACATGAGGCAGGCATGCCTAGACACCGGAGTGCATGGAACACTGTTTACCTTCCCACCAAAGTGGTATCTGTTTATCTACTTGCAATTTCTTGCTTTCGAACTGCTAGGTTGGCAGGAGCTGGCACAGAGATGGGAGTTCACTCTGTCGTGCAATACTTAGGTATCAAACTTCGACCTTCTAGTCTTCAAGTTCAGCATCTTAAACATTAAGCTACCAAATTTAAGTACTGCTTTGTTAATAAGAATGAGACAAAAATTCCACCCTTACCACACAGGATTAAAAAACAACAACAGATAAGCTCAAAAACGTCGCCTAAGAGTTTATGTACAAAATATCTTTACTTGAGTCCTGCTCAGCTCAGGAATGTGTGATCGGTATCAGAGCCAAGTTCCGAAACCCTTTGAAGCAATTTTTATTTATTTATGGTTCAAATTTCTATGCCGCCCAATCAGGCGAATCCGACTCAGGGCGGCTCACAACAAAATTAAAACATACATATTAAAAACAATTAAAACCCCAACATACCCTCCCACCTATTAAAACTAACCACATTAAAACTGCCCGCATTAAAAAGATGGGGCCTTCATTTTATAAGCCAGTAGGCGGGGGCCACTCTTCCATCTGAGCTCCACACCTGCCCCGCCAACCAGGTTTTTAATTCTCTTCTGAAAGGCAGCAGCTCCACCTGCTCCCGCAACTCTACTGGCAGGAGGTTCCACAAGGCTGGTGCGGACACAGAAAAGGTCCTCCTTCTTGTGCCAGAGAGACGAGCCCCTCTGGCAGATGGAACGATTAGAGAGCCCCTCCTGTCCGCTCTGGTTGGACGGACAGACACTCTTGGGACGATGCAGTCTTCATCCTGTCCTGGCCCCGAGGAAATATCTTTTTCCAGCAAATCAGTTTGGGGGGGGGGAGATTTTTAGTTTCATCTTTTATTAGACAATTGGCAGGGGAAGGCCCTACTGCAGATCATGATTGACTAATAGATACTATGAGTAGATCCCAGATCCTGCCATTTTTAAATAGTTCCTCTTTAATGTCCCCTAGATATTGAGCTAATGGGGAAAAGAGGTTGTAAAAGTAATTTCTTACGTGACTGGTTACAAAGCCCACCCCAAATAATTTAATCAGCAAGGGAATGAGATCATATATTGGACAGGGTTCTTTTCAGGCAAGTGGTTATGCAAACTCTATTCCAAGAAAAACAGCTCCTTATCTGCTTTTTCCTTGTGCTGTTCCTCACTTTCCTCTCTGTCCACTCCTCTTCAGTTACATATTTGTAAATCACTCTAGACTTAAACAGCTGATGTCAGTCACATCATTCTTTATGAGTCAACTGATAGTACAGTGAGTCAGAACAATATACAGTATGCTGTATCTGTAGCTGAATACGTCAAGATTGGCGAGTGTTAACATGTTTGAAGCAAAATCCATGGTTCCAATGCAGGAATTGTATAAGAATTTCATAATACTGAGAGATAAATCCTCCCAATCAAACCCAACCTTGAATTTATACTCTATGGGAATTACTGTATTTGCTGGTGTATAAAACCCACTCCCCCCTTAAAATGAACTGTAAAATGGAATGTCTTGTGCTGTATATAGTGAACTATAGTGAACTATTTTGGTAATAATAGGATGCATCTTATACTCCAATGCATCTTAAACGCTGACAAATATGGTAGGTGGATATATAAATGGTGGGGGTAGTAGGACAATTTTGTCCTTTCTCTGGAAAAATACCCAAGAAAGAAAGTACAGTGAAACCCCACTTTACAGAATTAATCCGTTCTGCGGAGTTTTCCTTATAGCAAAAATTCCTTAAAGTGCAGCGCGGTTTCCAATAGGAATGCATTGAAAACCAATTAATCCATTCCAAAGCAAAAAAAAAAGTCTTTTATCTGTTCAAACTCTTTCTAAAGTGGTGAAAACATGGTGAAAAATTCCAAAGAGCACTTTAGAAAGAGTTTTGAGCAGATAAAAAACTTTTTTTGGCTTTTCCCCCTGTGCTCCGGAACTGATTCTTTTGGTTTTCAATGCATATTCGACACATTTCCGACAGTGCCATCTAGTGGCCAGCTATGGTAATTGCAGGACAAGTCTCCGACTATCAGCTGTTGAGGGGACGAGGGAATTTCCTGCACTTCCTGATTGAGGGAACTGCTTCTGGGGGTACCAAAATGGGACGAAAATTGCAAAAATGGAGCAGACATGCTCCAAACACCCTCCCACCACAGTGGGAAGTGTCGGAAGAACCCCAAAAACTTTTTGTATGGTGGGGGGAAAAATAAGCTGAGGCGTCATTTTCTTGGGGTTTCCTTCCGTATAACGAGTTTTCCGTTACATGAGGCATCCATAAAGCAGGGTTCCACTGTATATAAATTTCCATGGAAATCACATTTCATAATTTCTGTCTATAGTACCTTGTTATTAATTTACTTGTGCCATAAAATAATAGCTGTGGGACCATCTTATTTTATTATGGTAGTAAATAGGAGAGGTCTAGTCTGGGGACAGCCAACATGCAGTTAATAATCTCTTAATATTGGTTAGTCCTGAAGGAAGTTTCAACCCAACACCATCTGGAAGGCTGCAACCTACCCTTCCCTGGTCTAATGTATTGCTTTCTATAGGAATCCAACTACTCCTTCCCAAAAAATTCTATTTGCTAGTAAGGAGAGAATCAATTAATAACAGTTGCAAGGAAGTAGAGATTAGATCAGGTCCAGAACACAGGCTCAGAGTTAGATTGCCTAATGTCCTGAACTTTAGACCCAAAAGAAACTTCTGCCTCCTTGTGGTTCCTTGTAGTGATGGGGAAAAACATATGTCCCAATCATGACTAATTTGACCCCAAAGGTACCCACATGAACAAGACATCGAGTTCATCTAAACAACATACTTACCTGTCTGATGCCCCTTCAACTGTCATGATAGCATCCTAAAATGAGATTTGTCATCTGGCAAGATACTGAGTATTTTCTGCTGAAGAGCTCTACTTCTTTCCCCTAAACTACGTTACTGGTGCTAAAATCTATCTGTCTGTCTGATGACAATGTCAACAGGCACCTTCCATTATTTTAGGTGGCAGAAAGATTAAAAACATCTTTCTATCTGATCTGTCTGTTGAATTTTTTGCTTCTTCCATGGGGAATCATACAGCAGCATCTCGATGTGTGGGAAGGATTTCTTGAAACAGATGATAACATTATTTATACAAGCATGGGAAGCTGAAGATTGTAATGAATAATGAAGGGCAAGAATTAATTACAGGAGGAGTGATAAATAACAGTGTTCAATTTAGGGTTTGTTTGTTTTTGTTTGTTTCCTTTTTTTAAAGGATGATCATCTGTATTCCATCCAGCATTATGTGATCTGTTTTCCAGTCACAGTTTCTATCAATTCTTGGTATTTAAAATCAAAGCAATGTTTTGAAGCATTCTCAAACCTCAATGCTGATGAAATTTATGTTGTCTTGGCATTTCATTAGTTTACAGAGCAGAAGGGTGAAATCGGACTCAGGGGGGAAGGATTTCAAACAAATCTGTTTCAGAACGCTATAGCCTGCTTCAAGTTGCATATGTTTGTGTAATCTTTCATATAGATCACAATTACCTTTATGTTAAACTTTGCCAGCTAGCACTCAGCTGCTTGAAAATATTCATTCACTTCTGCAATGTTAGCTGCATACTGAAATTCACAAACTTTAAAAAAATATTTCCAGTCAATATATTATTGCTTGCTTTTCCTAATAGCATCTCAGCATTGTTGTCAAAGCATCTCACAGGTTTGGTCTGGCTATTTCCAGTCTGCAAGTGACATACAGTTACTTGGACAAACTTAGTTGTTTTTAAAGACAACACACTGTTTGTGGAAAGTGTTGGATGTTTGCATCTTGGGAGTAAAACTGGCCAAACACATAACAAACCCATTTTGAAGAGCAACAGCCAAGCCCAATTTTATTCCTCACATGTGCAGGTTTGCTGTCCCAGAGTGGAATCTTGCACATCATTAAGTGTATCCACAATTTTCAGCTTTCAAAATTCCCACCTTTCATTTCCATGTTTGAAATAGCACTTTTCAAGTTCCCATTGCTGTGGAGCACAATTTGCAGAATACAGCATCACCACTTCAGATCCAGAAATCCAATAAAGAAATAAATGCGTGTGTATATATAAATGTCAGAGCAGAGTCCTTTTTGTTCCTTCTGCTTACACAATAATCCACTATGTGTGCAAGTCAGACTCTTTTGGAATTTGTGCAAAAAGTATTTGCTACTCTGTTGTATAATATAAGCAGAAGTCCTGTTGATTTGAAAGGGGATGATGCCCACAAGTATTACAACAAACTGAGGATTGTGTGTGTGTGTGTGGGGGGGGCTGTGGTTGGATGGCGACACTCTATTTGTCCTTGACAGGATACTGGCCTTATAATATTTGCATTTACTTATGAAGCTCTTCTTCTTGTTCTTCTGCTGTATCCAAATCCAAATACTGTATTGGCAATCAGCCATGAAGACTGTCCTAAGAATATAGTGCAGTGCCCTTTCATCTGCCTTCCGCATCGCAGCATGACACCCGTACCACTGATCCAGTTCCACGAGTCATTTTCTGGTCCTCAGCCCTTTTGGCACACAAAGTCCTCATCAGCTCCAGGCCATTATTGATGAAGCTGCTGCCCTCCATGAAGATTAAATACACTTGGCGACCATCACCCTTCCCTGTGGACTTTGGCACCCAATGCCGTTAATCCTCAGGGTTGTCAGGTTAGTTAACCACCTCTTGACACTTGGCATTGAGTCACTGGTAGTATGATCTATTCTATTACTATCAAGAACGAGAACGAAATTCCATCCAACAGAAATTCTTTACTTCAGAAAAATAATGCCTCACTGGCTGAGAGAAAACGAAGCTCTCCGGTTTACAGCTTTTCGAAAATCTTCCACTGGTTTTCTACAATAATACAACATAGTGGTATTTACAATAGTGTAAGGACACAATTAAAGATCACAATTAAAAATTCTTATATACACAATTACAGTTACAGTTATACAAGCATGTTACAATCGAATACACATAGCTTACCTCAAAGTATAGTATCAAGAAACAGCAGTTCTTTCTTTTTATTCTATTTTATTCGCGTCGGGCTTTATGGTAGAGTTGTAATAGCCTTAGACGTTATTAAGGCAGTCAAAAAGACTGCTTATATTCTCACTCTACCAGAGCCAGGTGTAATCATGCTAGAAAACACTGAACATTCTTAAAGCAACAGTGTGTGAATACAGTATAATAATGCCGGGGCGACAGTACATTATTATAAGAAACAGCTAAGATCCTGATCCGAATTTAATCCTAATGGTACTAGTGATTTAAATAAATGTATGAAATGGGCTTCCCGCTGTAAAAATCTGTTGTTCATATCCATCTTGTCATATATGTTGGGAAGTACCTTTTCTAGTGCAATGAATTTTAAATCATCCTCATTGTGGTTATGATCAAGGTAGTGGGACACAAGAGGCGCAGAGAGTAAGTGGCTCTGGATCCGAGAGCGATGCTCAAGGATCCGAACCTTCAGCGGACGACAGGTGCAACCGATATAAAACTTTGCACATGGGCAGATGATAGCATATACCACATTTTGAGAGTTACAATTAGTACACCCCGTAAGTACATGTTCCCTTGATTTCCCAGGAATCTTTATGTTTTGGCTTCTATAGCGAAGCGACATGCTGCGCAGCCCCCGCAACAGAAAATGCTCTCGAATAATAGAAGAGGGAGTAGTATGTAAGGCATCAGCACGGACCACAATGTTGCCAATATTCTGGGTCTTTTTGAAGCCAATAAAAGGTTTTTGGGAGCACCCTGGGATGTCTTCAATGATGTGCCAGTGTTTAGAGATGATATTCTTAATTTTAAATGCAAGGGGCGAATATTCAAAGGCACAATGAATGGATTGTGAGGGTTCCTTAGTCTTAGGGGTAAGGAACACTTATCTGGGGGTATTTGAAACTCTCTGTAGTTGGTTATTGATGATATTAATGGGGTACCCTTTATCTAATAAAAAGATTTTGATTGTAACAGCAGATTTAATAAAGTCATCGTCCCTGGTAGAGTTGCGCTTGGCCCTGGCTAGGAGACTGAATGGTATGTTCCTTTTGAGGTGGCTCGGGTGAAAGGAACGATAGTCCAAATAAGCGTTCCTATCAGTGGGTTTCCTAAAAAGGTGCATGTATAGTTTGTTGTCTTGTACATACACTGAAATATCCAAAAAAGGTACCACTATAGGATCATAGTGTCCAAAGAAGCTGAGGTTACTGTCTAGAGTGTTAATCCACTTAATGAATCTAGGAATCACATCAATCTCGTCAAATCTCGTATTTTTCTGAAGTAAAGAATTTCTGTTGGATGGAATTTCGTTCTCGTTCTTGATTCTCTGCTCCGTCCTGCCTTGTTTTCGTACTATTCTATTACTATAGCAGGATAACCTGGCCAGACATGTTATGAAGCTCACACATATTTTAATGTGAAACATCCTCAAAGCTTAGAGAGAACCCACTTTGAGTGGCCAACCTCCAGTATTGGGCGGAGCTTATGTCAGAGCCTGGGATCCTAGGACAGAACCGTCTAAGAGGTTGTTTTGACATTTTAATACTAGATTGTTTGAGGTTATAAAATGGGAAGCAATTGGCTGGGTGGTAATTTATCATTTTGGGAGACCAATTCTTTCAGAGTTTTGGGTTGGGGTGAGATGGTTTCCAATGTCCAAGAAATGAGATGGTTTCCAATGTCCAATGCTGCCGCCACCACCGGCTGCTGCTGCTGTCTAGCCCAGATTTGAAACTGCCAAAATTAAGCCACCTTTTGGTGAGTTGATTCTGCAGTTAATTTTCCATGACCTAGTATAAGAAAGATTAGCCAGCAACACAAGGTTGCCATTACCAGGGAATGCCCAATTATGGTTCAAAAATACCACAGTCTTCGAGGAGGCTCTTTCTGCGTACCACATTGCGGTTAGTTAAGAAGTCAAGATAGCCATTTCCTATTTTATTTCAATTGATGGGTAATAAAAATGCCTATTATGATTTCTTAATTTGCAGCAGTTTGTCACTGAAATATACAGTAGAATTCTGGCCATAATATAAAAAAATGTTTTTTGGTTTAAAAAAATCAATGTCATGGTCAGGTTAATTTTCAGTAGATTTCTGAATGTTATCTATTCTCTAGCAGGGTTGGATGTACTAAGACAGCTATCTAAATGTAAATAGAATGAAAAGAAATTAAACTTTGAAGGCAGATCTTATTGAAACCTCTTCAGCTTGAAATAAATATATCCCAAGTGGGAAGCAAAGTTGAGGCAGAAATAAACCAGGTGTCAGGTGATCTAGCTGTATGTGTTAAAATGTCATTTTAGAAAGATTCTTATGTAAAGAAGAGAAGGCTCAGAAGGCCAAATAAGTCCAGGGAAAGTTTCAGAGTTACTGGCATCAGTGGCATTTTCCCACACCATTTATCTAACAGAAGCAATCTGGGCAGGCAGCTGTGTATTTTAAACTGGATTAATTCATCTCCAGTAAAACAAAATATAGGCACTATGATTTCTAAGGAACAAGGTCAGATATAATGCATCTCTTCCTCTTTCTTTAAAGACTATGAATTTGAAAATGCACTTGAAATTAATATTTTTCTAATTTCATATGTGCATTGCCTGGCATACATATAATGAGAGATGCACATAGTTAAGGCCCATTCACTTCATTTTTGCATCACCTCTTTCTAGGTGACCTTCCTTCTGTGCACAATAATCCATAAAATCTCTTCAATTACACTGTTCCCCATTATATCCACTGTTATGAGGATAAGTGCATGCCATTTCTTAGCAGAGCAGGACACATAAAGAGGAAAAAGTAGCGCTAAATTTGCATAAAATGGTATGTATCTAAATATAATTATTCAGATGCAAATTTCAAAATGTTTATTATAATTTAACTAGAAACATAGCATTTCTCACAGTGGAAAGGAGTATGAACAAGGGGTTTATGGGCTGGCCAGAAGCAATTCAAGGTCTTTTGCTCTTTCTTATTCTTGTCTTTTTGTCTTTAAAGCAGGTTTTGCTGAGCAGCTATTCAGCTACTTGCAAGCCTTTCTAAAGACCAGACCATCCTCTGACAGCCCTTCATACATAAGGCTGTTCTCTGAGGGAAATTGAACATGGGCATCTGTTGTGTATAAGGTTTTATTATGTTTAAATGTAAAACCACGCCAAACCAGGAATCCGGAAGCGCGCCATTTCCAAAGGCGCCAAATTCAAAGCTATGTCAAAGCGAGAAAAGACTGAACTCTGTGTGTCCTCCGGAAGCCCGCCTGAATATATCTTGTTTTGTAATGGCCCGGACACTGTATATATATTGGCCACCCAAGTACATACTCCACAGTCCAGAACCTGAGCTGAATAAAGATCACTGAGTTTAACCCAATCCTGCTGGTTAGAAGACTTCTTTGTCTGGACTCAACAGCACCCTATTTCTTAGCTTGGACCTCATGGGACATCTTTGGTAACAGAATACTTGGTATGGGAAGTAGGTGCCATCTTGTCTTACATATTGAGGCAGAAGAATTATTTGGGCTGGCAGTATCCTAAGAGATACAACCAACATTTCCTCAACTCACTCATCTGCCTGCTTTTCAGACTTGGTTGTTCCAACTCCTAATGACCAGCAGTCATGTCAGGCAACGAAGGAAAACTTATAGCATAAAAGTTTCACATGACTGATATTTTCACAGATCCCAGCAGGTCAGGAAGAGAAAGGAAACAACATGCAGCAAGAGCAGCTCCTAACTGATATTCTAATTTATGCTAACCCAGGTTGTTGAACAGGTTTGTACCAACCCCCATTTCATTCCAAAAGGTCTGAGAAGTATAAAAGACATCACTCTATCCCCAGTCTCAGTGACTCCACATCAGTGTTCCTGCTCTGCATGTTCATGCCAGCATAATACTAGCAGAATCACAGTTATAGCACTGACATTGTAAGCCTGTTTTATCTATGGCATATGGTTCCCTTGTACAAAAAATGTTTATACTATATAGTCAATGCTCTTTCTCTTCTTCTTCTTCTTCTGAATCCAAATCCAAATCTTGGTGATCAGCCATGAAGACTGTCCTGAGAATATAATACAGTGGCCTTTGATCTGCTTTCTACATTGCAGCATGATCCAATTCCACAAGCCACTTTCTGGTCGTAAGCCCTTTTGGCATGCAAAGTCCTCATCAGCCCAGGCCCATTATTGATGAAGCTGCTGCTTTCCATCAAGATGGATTCAAGTGGGATTTAATCCACTTGTGGACCATCGCCCTTCCCTGTGGACTTCACCACCCAAGGTGGGTAGTCCTCTGGGTTGCCAGTTTACTTAACCACTGCCTGACACTCAGTGTTGAGTCACTGGCAGTATGGTCTACTCTATTACCATAGCAGGATAACCTGGCCAGACTCTAAGTCAATGCCCGGTTCATGCCAATCATTGTCTTCAACATGTGTGTGCAAATCCATGTGACTTTGAGTGTGAATGAAAGATAAAGTGGAAAAGTGATAAATGCAAGCTGCCAGGGTTTTGTTTCTGTTGTTGTTTCTACACCTAATCTCAAGCAAAGCATCCTAAGGGAAAGCAGTTTGGCTCCAGATAGCTTAATAGTCATATGTGACTCCAAAAGAATCTTTAAGGTTTTTTTTTATTTCTACCCTTACTTGGCTGCTGCAGCTGCTGCTGTTGATAATTATTTCCTGTCTCATGCCTGCCAAAAACCCAGTGGTCTTTTCTGGCTGCTAAGCAAGAATGTAAATGCAACATCTTCCATCAAAAAATAATAATATTGAATCCAAAAGTCTGCCCATCTCAATTTTATTTACTGAAATGACTGAAGGGTGCTTTTTTAATGTAATAAAATAAAATCTCAAATTTAAGAATAAATATCTTGACATCTTGTTCTGACAAGGCCTTTTAATATTTTTCTCTTTTTTTGGAACAATATACATATAAAAATCCTTGCTCTAGAGACCAGCCATGGCTGGCTTAGTTTGCCTTCCAGGGATCCTTTGGGCATCAACAGCTTTAATTTCCACCTGTCTTTTCTTAACTCTTAAAGCACGCAGATGTTAAATGCAGCTGTTTTTCTCATTTCCCATTCTCATGGATTAATGGGGTCTTTCTTTGAATGGATTGGTTAGGTGTACACCACTGGCTTGTAAAACTTCAAGGTCAGGGTGCTTGAACTCCCATAGAAATGGAGCTGAGATTTCCACAGTGTTGTTTGGATGCCTTTTCTGCACATGAGGATTTTCCCCCCACATCTGAGGCCCTAAGTATGACTACATTGGAAAGCTGAATCAGAGTGATTCAGCTCTGTTGCAGTTTGGTTCACAGCTTCAACTACAATTGAAATCATAGTAAGTGATCACATTAGACTTGTAGATAGAATTAGAAACTCAATGTCCATGCTGGCAATGAGATTGCCATTCAAAACCAACCCCTTAAACCTGCTTCTTTCCTTCCTTCTTGTGATCCTGCATTTGCCTATCTTTGCTTTGATTGTTGAAATCAGGGATTCTCAACCTGCAACACGTGGGCCGGATGCAGCCTGCGGCACTATATCACGTGCCCCACCACACCAAGAAGTGCCATTTGATGGAGGAAGTGCAAAATGGCCGTCTGGCCCTTGAAACTGTCTGAGGGATCATGATCCGACCCCCGGCTTTAAAAGGTTGAGAACTCCTGGTTTAAATTAAATAGATTAAAATAGCCCCATAACACCGCATCACCCTATCTCTGGGTCTTTGTTCTAGTTCCTATATTTATCTCTTTGTCTATTCCAAGAGAACATTGCTTCAAGTAAGAGAAGTTGTTCCATTCTACATCTGTCCAACAGGTGTAGATGTGGAAAGAAAAAGGGAACCAATATGTCACAAAATGACCAGAAGAACAGGGATCAGGGAAGTGTGGGAAACCCTTTAACTAAACCACCAGTATAGAGAAGTCATTTGAGATTTGCTGTCTTGGAAACCTAACCACGAAATGTAAAATGTTATTTTCAGATTTAAGGGATGGTTATTTACTTTATTGAGATTATTTGTTATTCTTTTGAAGGCTTATGTTCAACTTTAAGTGTCCCTCCACCATGTAGCAATTTCCCAAACCATGTAGGGCTCTGCACATTACTACAAGCACTTTGAACCTAGCATGAAAGAAACACAGGTAACTTGTGCAGGCCTACCAGAGCTGGGGATATATGGTCACTTTTGTTTGTTTGCCTGTTCGTTCATCTGTCAGTTTCCAAATTAGTGTCTAAGCACTACTTAAGGTAGTTTACAGTACTACATGTTTTCACAGTAAACCAATCATTAAAATAAAACACCAGGCTTCACAACAAAACCTGCATTTAAATCCCTAGCTGGCAATAAAGTATCAAGTGGATCATAGTCTAGTCCAGCATTTCGCAAACGTTAGTTTTTGAACTTCAATTCCCAGAAGCCTAAGTCAATTCCCCCAAAGCACTGATAAGCCAATGTACTAACAGGTTTCTGGGAAGTGAAGTCTACCAGTGTTCCATGGAACATAGTTTGGGAAACACTAGGACCCAAGTCTCACTGCCAATGAGGGCATGGGGGAACTAAACAAAAATCCTCATTTAAGCTTCCCTTTCCTCAGGCGAAACTATGCAACAACCTCTTTAAATAAATAGGTTTTCAAGAGTTTCTTAAAGGACTGAAATGAGGCAGCCTGACCAATCTCAGTTGAGGGATCATTTCATATGGAAGGAGCCACCACCAAGTAATCAATCTGGCAGGTGCATTTTGCACCCACTGCTGTTTCTGTATCAGCTTTACAGCTAGGTGCACATAGGAAACATTGCAGTAATCAATTCTGAAGGGACTGCAGTGGCTTAGTGGTTAAGATGCTGAATTTCAGAACTGAAAGGTCAGCAGGTCAGCAGGTCAGCAGTTCGAGACCCGAGTGCTGCATGACAGAGTGAGTTCCCGTCTCTGTCCCAGCTCCTACCAACCTAACAATTCAAAAGCAAGAAATTGCAAGTAGGTAAATAAGTACCACTTCAGTGGGAAGGTAGCAATATTCCATGCACACCGGTGTCTAATCGTGTCTACCACGTGATGATGGAAATGTCTGCAGATGCAGACAGCGCTGGCTCTTTGGCTGTAAACTAAGAAGAGTACCGTACCCTAGAGTTTATTTATTTATTTAGTTATTTATTTATTATTTTTAGTGTATGCAAACCAAGACACAGGACACAGCCTCGGGCTGGGTTAACTCAGGTTTATTTCATCGTGGACAGAGGGAACCAGAGGTAATGGCGGATCGATAGCTCTTTATATACAGTGGTAATACATTTGAACGTGGTGCCATAGTAGCCCATTGGCTACTGACTGCGTGACGTCATTGCTAGTCACGCCCTTCTTGTCCAGGTGTAGGTGGTGGCGGGAAAGCTTCCCGCGCTGTTGCCTTTGATGATTCTGACCAAGAGAGCTTGGACGCTCGCTGCTGCCAGCTGGTGGTCATCAGCTCGCGTCCTCATGCAGGGTTCATATGATACAGCTGAAGGTTACATTGTTGCTATAGGCAAGGTTACATTGGTTCAGATACATTGTAATCCATGTGGAAGATAAAACCCTTAGAACACAACATCCCTCCCCCCTAGGACGAGACAATGTCTCGAGCCCATGCTTCTAGACACTCCCCCCCTAGGAGACAAAATCTTTCAGCCAAGATGGCTTGTTTCGAACACGCTGGGGTCTCGATGCGGGCTGCCTCTCCCCGGGTTTGCTACCTTCTCTTTGTCCCCTGGTTTCCTGTCCTGTAATTTGAGAGGGAGACTCGTTAGTGATCTGCCGCGGCTCCGCGGCGTTGTTGGGAGGTGTGCTCTTACTTAGGGAGGAACCGGGGGCACTGGGGACTAACGAAAAACCCCTCTTCTCGCTTGGATGGGTGGGGGAACACTCCTGAAAACCCCCCCGGTTTGCTAAATCAAAACCAAAATTCCATTCGGGGGCAGCGGTCGCGAACTCCTCTCCCCCTTCCCCGGCCTCTGACGGAACTGGCTTATCAAAAGGGTATGAGTCGGGGCCGCTGCTTCTTCCTTCCCCCCTTGCTTGGGACTGTTGTCCGCTGCTGTCTCCCCCTTGGGTTACGCGGGTGGGGGAGAACCCTAACGCTGAATCTTGTAGAAGATCCTCACTGACTGGCCCACTGACTCGGTGCCTCAGTTGGTCTGCGTGCCTCCTCCAGAGGAGACCGGTGTGGGTTTCGACCCGGTACGACACTGGCCCCGTCTGTTCTACAACCGTCCCCGGCACCCAGGCTGGCCCCGCGCTGGCATAGTTCCTGCAATGAACAGGGTCGCCGGCGGCGAAACCTTTCGAGACTGCCAGCCCCACGTTTTTTCCCTTGTCCTCAATTCTTGTGGGGTCCAGCCTGGACAGGAGCGTGGTCAGTTTCCGCCGCATCAACAGTTCTGCCGGCGAGTAACCTGACGCTAAGGGGGTCACCCTATACGCTAAAAGGAACTGACATACTTGATGGTTCAGGTCCCCGGGGCCCATGCGCCGAAGCGCCTCCTTTGTTGTACGCACCAACCGTTCCACTTGGCCATTCGTGGCCGGGTGAAACGGCGCGGACGTGACATGCCGAATGGCATTCGCCTCCATGAATGCCCCGAACTCTGAGGAGGTGAAGCAACTCGCGTTATCGCTGACTAAAGTGTCGGGTAAACCGAACGTTGAAAAGACTCTCCGTAGTTGGTTAATTGTAGTGGTGGAGGATGTGCTCTTTACCGGAATGACCTCCAGCCACTTTGAGAATGCATCCACCACCAGGAGAAACATGGTTCCTCGGAAAGGGCCAGCGAAATCTACGTGCACTCTGGACCATGGCCCCCTCGCTGTGTCCCATTCCCTATGCGGGAGGCGGGCCGCCTCTGGTCGGGACCCCTGGCACGCCTCACAAGTGCCGACCATGTGCTCAATGTCCTCGTCAAGCTGTGGCCACCAAAAGTAACTGCGGGCCAGCGCTTTTGAGCGAACGATGCCCGGGTGGCTGACGTGCAGCAGTTTGAGAACCCTCGGCCGCATGGGAGTCGGGACCACCACCCGTTGGCCCCACAACAGGCACCCCCTTTCTATGGACAACTCTAGCTTCTTCCGAAAGAATGGGTCGAATTCCTTGCCTGGGGACGATGTTGGCCACCCTTTCTGCACCCATGAGCTGACTTTCTCCAGCGTCCTGTCCTTGCTTGTCGCCCTAGCTATATCAGCCGGTACTATTGGGGGTTCGTCTAAAACCTCGATTAGCAATACCTGGCGGTCTCTTCCTATTCTGGCTTTTTGGTCGTCCGACAAAGGCAAAGGAGATCTCGAAAGCGCATCAGCATGGCTGATCTCCTTTCCGGGCCGGTACTCCAACTCGTGTTGGTATGCGTTAAGAAAAATGGCCCATCGCAACATTCTCGGGGATAGTATCTGCGGCGTGGGCTTGCCTGCCGTGAAAATCCCTAACAGGGGCTTGTGATCCGTCACGATTTTGAATGGGCGGCCATACAGAAAATCGTGAAACTTTTTGGTCCCCGCTACTATTGCCAATGCCTCCCTGTCGGTTTGTGCGTAATTTCGCTCTGCTTGGGACAGGGACCTTGAGTAAAACGCCACTGGGGCCTCCCGACCATCATCCAACACGTGGCAAAGCACTGCCCCCACCCCCACCGGTGATGCATCACAGACTAAGACCACCGGCCGTTTGGGGTCGAAATGCGTAAGGATTGCGTCCGATGTTAAAAGCTGCTTTAGTTCGTTGAACGCCTTTTCGTGCTCGTCACCCCACATCCATGTCTCCTCTTTTTTAAGTAACCGATGGAGCGGTTCGGCCACGGAGGCTTTCCGCGGAAGGAATGTATGGTAAAAATTGAGGAGCCCCAGGAATGACTGTAGTTCGGTTTTGGATGTGGGGCGAGGAGCCTTCTTAATGGCTTCCACTTTGGATTTGGACGGCTTAATACCCTCAGGTGTGATCCGAAACCCTAAAAACTCGACCTCGGGTTCGAAAAAAACACATTTGTCCTTCCTCAGTCTCAGCCCCGCTTTCTCGAACACAGTTAGCACTTTATCCAATCTCTTTGCCAGTTCGGCCTCACTCCCCCCTGTTATCAATACGTCATCAAAATAAGGTAACACCCCCTCCAGCCCCTTCAGGAGGCGTTCCACAAGCGACTGAAAAAGGCCGGGTGCCGAGTTCACGCCGAACTGTAAACGCGACACCTGGAACGCTCCCTTATGTGTGACTATCGTTTGTGCCGCGGCCGTGGCGGGAGTTACGGGGAGTTGTTGATAGGCTTGTGCCAGGTCGAGCTTAGCGAAACACTTTCCCCCATTTAGCCTGGCCAAAAGGTGGCTGACCACTGGCACCGGGTATGCATTAGGGCGAATCGCCTTGTTAATTGTACACTTATAATCAGCGCAAATGCGCACCTCCCCGTTAGCCTTCAGGGCTGTTACGATTGGAGTTTCCCACTCCGCGGAATCAACAGGAATAAGAATCCCCTGGCCCACCAATTTGTCCAGTTCCGCCTCTATTTTGTCCTTTAGTGCGAAAGGCACCCTGCGCGGTTTGAGTCTTATCGGGCGGACCTCCGGGTCTAGGTCGAAGGCTACAGGGGGTCCCTTGAATTTTCCAAGTCCTTTTTCAAAAACGGCGGGGTGCGCGTCACACACCTCCTGTATCGGATCCGCGCCCACGGCATGCACCCCCCCTATGAACAAACCCAATGGCTGAAACCACTGTGTCCCTAGGAGGCTACAATTCCCCCCTTTGAGAACGACTAAAGGGAGTTCTGCGGAATGTCTTTTATAACGAACCCGAAATTTTCCGACCCCCAGCACTGGAATGCTGTTCCCTTGTACGTCCCGTAGCGTGGACCTCAGAGTCTTAAGTTTGGGCCGCGCTTGGGGGTCGATCTTCAAGAACTCTTTCTGGGAAATTATGGAATAATAGGACCCCGAGTCAATCTCCATCCTAACAGGGGCCCCTTGTACTATTACCTCAATGAAGTAATGGTTTTGTCCCGCGGACACGCTGAACACGGGGGCGTCGTCCTCGCTGCCGTCCGAGACGCGACCCACGCCGTCCTGCTTCCTCGTGGTTCGGGCGCCATCTTGGGGTCTCGCTGGACGGTCCGGTCTGGCCGAACGGTCTTTCGACTGCCTCCGGCCCTCTCTCCGATTTCTGCATGCCCTGGCGATGTGCCCGCGCCGGCCACAGCTGTAACATTCGGCTTTCCTGAAAGGGCACCTCGCACGCTCGTGGGCCGCCCCACAACCATCGCAGCGGCGCCCCCCTTTCCGAACCTTCTGTACCTCTTCGCCGTCGCTGCCATCCGTAGAGGATCTCGAGGTTCGTCGGGTCGCGTGCACCGGCTGTCCTGACTTGCCGCGCACCGAGCTTTCCGCTTTGCTGGCCCTCGGACGCCACTCACGCCACTCGTGTATTTCGTCCACTCCCGCATTCGTGGACTCCGCGGATTCCGCGGTCTCTACGACCTCGGCCAGCGTGGGTGGCGGCTCCCTGTTCATCAGGCGGCGCTGCACTTCCTTGTCCTTCAGGCCACACAGCACGACGTCCCTCATGATCATCTCCAGGTTGTCCCACTTGCAGGGAACGGCGGCTACCCTCAGGGCCTCCACGAAAGCCTCTACCGACTCATCCGGCGCTTGGACTCGCCTCCAAAACGCACTCCTAGCGGGAAACATTGCCTTCGAGGGTTGGAAACGCTCACGCAGCAACTTCAGAATGTCGTCGGTTTTGAAGTCGTCCAACGTCTTCGGTTCGATCATGCCCACCAGCGTCCGCTTGGTCTCTACACCCAGCATTCGGGTGAGGATGGCCCTCTTCCTTTCCTCGTCATCTTTGACTTTGAGTTCCACCAATGCCGCCTTGAAATCCATGTTAAAGATGGTCCAGTCTTGCGGCTTGGTAATATTGAACCCGCTCTGTGTCCTGGCCCCTTGGGAATCCATCATCCCACCTTCGTCGCCAATTTAGTGTATGCAAACCAAGACACAGGACACAGCCTCGGGCTGGGTTAACTCAGGTTTATTTCATCGTGGACAGAGGGAACCAGAGGTAATGGCGGATCGATAGCTCTTTATATACAGTGGTAATACATTTGAACGTGGTGCCATAGTAGCCCATTGGCTACTGACTGCGTGACGTCATTGCTAGTCACGCCCTTCTTGTCCAGGTGTAGGTGGTGGCGGGAAAGCTTCCCGCGCTGTTGCCTTTGATGATTCTGACCAAGAGAGCTTGGACGCTCGCTGCTGCCAGCTGGTGGTCATCAGCTCGCGTCCTCATGCAGGGTTCATATGATACAGCTGAAGGTTACATTGTTGCTATAGGCAAGGTTACATTGGTTCAGATACATTGTAATCCATGTGGAAGATAAAACCCTTAGAACACAACATATTTGCTCAAACTTATATAGCCACCCCACTCATCAGAGTGATTCTGGATGGGTCACAATGTTAATATCCCAATGCTCAGAAAATTATGAACTCAAAACTTTAAAGATCACAGAAATCATTAGAGCTTAAAACCATTAAAACCTGTTGCTAAAAAACACTCCCACTAATTAAAAAATTGAGATTAAATCTAAAAGTACAAGTTGCCATCATTGTATGAGCCAATGAAGGGGGGTGTCCTACCATAACATCAGTGCCCCACACCTGCTTTGCCAGCCATGTTTTTAGGTCTTTTCTCAAGGGCAGCAGTTGGATACGACTGGCTTTTGAGCAAGGGTGATCTTTACCTTTACTAATCAGTTTTGGAGATTGCCAATGTATGGGCCAAGGTCGTTAGAGATCTTTCATCCAGGTATGGTGGAGTTGGGTAATCAGATGTAATTGATGGAAAGCAGTTTTGACCACAGTTGAAATCTGAGACTTATCATGAGAGCCAGGTCAAGCAGGACACCCAACTTTCATATCTTGTCCCTAAGCAGAACAGTGACATTATCAAACAACAAAAGAATTTACAGACAAGCAAAAAAATTTACAGATCATGGATTGAGCCTGTAATTAGTCATATTTAAAGTCAGCCTGCTGCTTTCAAACTGTTATTTAGTTTGTTAGTATTTTATTGTTATTCCCAAGGGAATGTGTCTCAGTTGCTAAAATAACTTGACTGCTTTTGTATACTGTTTATGTGATGAGGCAGGGTCCTATTTCTTGCTCTGCTTCAGGTAAGTAAAAGGTAAATGTCACCCTGAAGGAATCAGGGCCACTGAGGGCCGGGGAGCCCGGAGGAGGACTGATCAAGTAACGACACGAGGCAAGGAAACAGGATCAGATCAGTACTTTATTGGCAAGAGGCAATATCATTTATAGGGAAAAAAGAGCAACGGTGGCAAGCTGTCATCTCACAGAGCATTACCTCATACGTTGACTCAGGTTAATGGGAAAACTCACAAGGGAAGTTAATTAACTTGGGCAAACACGGGGCGAGGGGGACCATTGTCTTGGGGATTAGGCAGGGACAAACATGGCTTATTTGCGCCAGGGATTTCCCCCGAGCCGGGAGATGAGTTATACACTTAATGTTTGACAGGAGTCAGCTATCTGCTTACTTGGCAGAGTCGTAGGTCAGGTCACGGTAATTGGGTGAATCAAACCCTATATTTTATTCACCCCCCTTAATTTGGCGGCCGCAGAGCCCACGGGCTGGGAGCGTCTCTCACCGCGGTGGCCTCTGGCGGGCCGTTCCATGCCCCGCGGGGCATGGGGAATCCGCATCTCCCCTTTATTTTCTATTTAAGGACCTGACCGGCGACCTTGCGCAAGAGCGGCATCAGCTGTTGAGCGGGTATGACGTCACGGAATTTCTCTCTGGGGCGGCACTTGGAGATCAGCGAGGGAATACACTGAGCAAAACAACAGAGCGTAATGCCTAGTATGGCTATCCCCACCACTACCTTAAGCACCGTTTGTAGCCATCCCCAGGGAATCCATGACCACATCCAATTCCACAGGGAACTCCACCAAGCTCCCCATGCGGAGCCTTCTGTTATGCCTGCAACTATGGTGTGGAGATCCGTGATCTGGCTTTGGATCTTACGGGAGTTATCAGTGAGATTGAAACAACACATTCCATGAAAAGATTCGCAACCCAGGTGGTGCAGCAAGAGGAGGTAGTCGATAGCCGCTCGATTGTCGAGAACGGCATGGCGAAGTTCTGCCTGCTCCTGATTGAGGAGCGCTATCGCTGTGGAGGTATGGTTAATGGCTTTAGCCAAACCGCAAGCCAAGCGGCCAATCCTCCGTGCGTTGCCGACGGCCAAGCCTGGCACGCCGACAAGGCTGACTGCTAGTTATACATACTCAGCGGGACTCATTACCCTAAAGCTGCTGTCACAAGAGCTGTCTAACTGGGTTGTGCGTGTGTGCCGTATGAGTGGGGAAACATCAACATTTGATACATTTGTGTCATTTGCACTTGGGGCAACCATGTCCTTAGTAGGAAGTAACAGTGTCAAACGGCTGATACAACACATTGAGTCCGACAGATTCGCAGGGATATAGTTCCATGTGAACTGGTTGCAGGTGAAAAACCACCCTGAAGGTAGGGTGACATGAGCGTACAGCGAAATGAGTGTCTCTGGTTTATTACAAGTCCAGTTGCCGCTGCCGGGGTTAAGGCAGCGGCGCCGAGTCTGACCGCCTGAGGTGCAGCCGGTCATTCGGGTACAAGCAGCGTCCGGGCTGATCGCCACTCGAGGGGTATGAAGAGTGGCTGCGTCAGCCGGCAAGGTTGGTGCAAGTCGTAATCCCCCCCAGCGTGCGTATGCTGAGAAGGTGGTGGGAGTGTGTGGGCCAAAGAACGCCTTCAACAACCAGTCGCCATCCTTGGTGCGCACGTCCAGAGTGTGGCACACGGGGATGAGACAGGTGCTGAGGATAGATGCAGAACCAATGTCCTGCTGCAAGCAAAAATCGGACTGGTTGACAAGACCCGCCAACCTTTCCCACAAGTTGTACTGCATTCGTGTAGAAAGATCTTCCCCAGGTGGCAAGCCGTCGGCCTGGATTGGGGCAGCCTGAATGCCTCCCCCAAAAAGCAGGGAAAGGGCCAGGATGATGGTGATCGCCGCTGTGTTGGCATGAATCTGGGCAAAAACTGCAGCTGTGAGGTTCTCCGGTGTTGGCTCCTTCTCCTCGCGCTGGACGGCGTCCTGGGCGTCACAGCAAAGAGTCTTGACCATCCCCCAGGTGATCTTGGGCATCGGCGGCCGTTTCCTCCGGCGGGTCTTCTCGGTCAGAGCGAGGTCCTCCATCTCTGGGATCGGACTCGGGCTGGCCTGGTTCCACGCCATGCGGCTCCAAGTGGGGCTTGACACACCGGGCTGGAATCCAGACGACACCTGTAGGAGACATAACTGCAGCATACCCTCTTCCCCAGGTTATGAGCGGCACCGGGCCCCTCCAAGAAGGGTCTGGTGACACTCGGTACCGGACCATAGGTCGCGGGAGAGCTTCCGAACGGCGGAAGTGCCTCTCCTGCGGCGTGCAATCTGAAAAAACATTAAGGTGATTGTAAGTGAACAATACCTTGTTGAGACAAAACTGTGCTTCCCCTTGTGATTTGGGGAGGGCTGGCGGCTCCCCCCTTTCTGTTTGTTTGTCAATATAGGACTTTAGCGTCCGATTGACCCGCTCTACAATCGCTTGCCCTTGCGGATTGTAGGGAATTCCAAACGTATGCTTGATGTCCCAAGTGGCCATGAAGGCGGCCAACTGCCTAGAGCAGTAGGACGGGGCGTTATCTGTTTTCACGTGCCGTGGTTTGCCCATGGCAGCAATGCAGGAAAGGAGGTGCTGCTCCACATGGGTAGCTGTCTCCCCCTTCTGTGCCGTGGCCCAAACGAACTGGGGAAAAGTATCTATGCAAACGTGCACATACTGCCATCTCCCAAATTGTGGCACATGCGTGACATCCATCTGCCACACCTGGTTGGCCTCTGTCCCTCGTGGGTTGACCCCCCACGAGGGCCCCCCCGGTGCCCCTGCACAATGCTGACAAGAGCGAACTATGCCTTGGGCTTGAGAAAGTGGCAGATTGAACTGTCTGGCGAGTGCTTTGGCATTTTGATGGAAAAATGCATGACTTTGGATTGGAGTAGTAAAAACTCCCAAAACCGAACGTTGCTGAATTTCCTTTGTGGCCGCGTCCGCTCTGCTATTGCCCGCGGAAATCGGACCCGGTAGGTCTTGGTGACTTCGAATGTGGGCAATATAGAGCGGCTCCGTGCGGTTACGCAAATGAAATTGAGCGGTGAGAAACAGACTAAGCAAATTTTTGTCTATCGCGGGAGTGATGTAAGCTCCCGGTAGACTGTGAAGCAAATTCCTTACGTACAGACTGTCAGTAATGATATTTAAACGTTCCTGGGCGAAGGTGCGCAAGGCAAGGTTCACGGCTGCCAACTCTGCCCGCTGAGCGGACTTCTGTGGAAGAGTTAACAGCGTGTGCCAAGCTTCGCCCTCCTGCCAGGTCAGGACACCATAGGTGTGACCACCGTCTGTGAAGACTGTTCTGGCCCCTTGAAGTGGGACCAGCGAGAGCAATTCGAACAAGCTGACTGTTCCTGTCTGAAGCGAGACAAGCCTAGGGTCTTTCGGCAGATGGTATGCTAAACTCCCAGTGAAACCTTCCAAAGCTATAGGAAGCGAGTCGCCTAGCTGCATCAACTGGTGAATTTGTTCCTTGGTGAACGGAACCACAATTTTGGCCAAATCATTTCCTGAAATGTCCCTAGCTCTCAGCCTGCCGCGGTAGACCACCGCGGAGACCAGCTCTTGGGGCGGAACGATGTTCCGTGAAGATGTATTAGGCAAGTAGACCCATTCCACAATTTTCGCTCCCTTCTCTGAGTCTATTCCTAGCGCCCCAGTGAACATGGATCCTGACCGTACGATGTACAAATTCAGGATCGGGGCATATGGCCCTTGGGCGATTCTATCCACCCACCTCTGGCTGAGAACTTGGTTCACTTTCTCGAGCGCCAAGCGCGCGTCTCGAGAGATTTTTATCCGGTCTGCCGGCTGCTTACCTAAAGTTAGCAGCGAGAAGAGCGGTTTTAGAAGATCCGTATCCAATCGGAAATACGGTCTGGCCCAATTAATGTTTCCTAAAATCTGCTGTAATTCTACGAGGGTGACTGAGTCCTGTAGATTTATCTGAGGCAAAACTGGCGCTGCGAAAGAGCGGAGAAGCCGATGGCCCAAGTATGAGAAGGGCTCGGTTCTCTGCACTTTCTCAGGGGCAATGAGTAAACCTTTGTCCCCCAGGCTGGCCTGGAGGTCAGAAAACATTTCGCTGCCGAGTTGCGGCATAGCGACCAAGATGTCGTCCATGAAGTGACAAACTATAGCTTGTGGGTAAAGGCCTCGAAACTTTTCCAGCGCATTGTGAACATATATTTGGCACAGGGTGGGCGAATTGAGCATGCCCTGTGGCAAAAATTTCCACGCGTAACGGAGCGTGGGCTCACTGTGGTTCACAACCGGCACCGTAAAAGCAAACCTTTCCCGGTCCCTGGGGTCTAAGGGGATTGTATAAAAGCAATCCTTGAGATCTACCACTAGAATCTCCCACCCCTCGGGAATCATATTAGGATTAGGGATGCCGCATTGAAGCGGACCCATCGGCTGAATACATTTATTGATCTCTCTGAGATCGTGGAGGAGTCGCCACTTCCCCGACTTCTTCTTAATAACAAAAATTGGCGAATTCCAAGGACTCGTGGACTGTTCTATATGTCCTGCGTCTAGCTGTTCTTTCACTAGCTGCTTGAGAGCAACTAATTTTTCTCCCACTACCGGCCATTGTTCTACCCAGACCGGAGTATCGGTGAGCCATTTAAGTGGCAACGCCATTACCCGAAGGTAAGGGTGGCACCGTACTGCTGGAGAATGTCTCGCCCCCAAAGGTTGACGTGCACGTCAAGAATGTGCGGCCGAATTACCGCTGTGCCCTCAGCCTTTGGGATTGTGACTTCCACCCACTCTCGGCTCCTAAACGCTTCCTGAACTCCACCTACCCCCCACACATCGGAGACCGGCTCAATGGCCCACTCCCTAGGCCACTGACTCCTGCTTACCACACTCACATCCGCTCCGGTATCGAGTAACCCTGAGAACACTCTTTTGTTCAAAAATACCTTGATAACGGGGCGCTGCTTCCACTCAATGTTGGTCTCCACTGTCGCTAAGACCTGGTATCCTTGCACTGCCTCACTTGCGCTGTCACTGAGCCTTCCCTGGCTGCCTGCTGACGAGTGACAAGGAACCATGATCAGTTGCGCTAAGGTGTCTCCCTTATGAATGGTCTGGGGCAGGTGTGTCCAGAGTTGAACTTGGAGAACGCCTGAAAAATTTGAGTCAATGACTCCTGGAATTATGAAAATTCCACGTGCACCAGCTACACTACGGGGCAAAACTAAACCTAAAAAGCCTCTGGGCAGGGGACCCATGTACTGGGAATCGACCAGATAGACTGTACCTGGCAGATCGCATGTAACGTCCGCCTGGCAAGCCAATTCTAGCCCTGTGCTACCCTTGGGGCTGGCCTGTGCCCTCGCAGTGCCTGGAATGTGCCTAGAATCTAGTCTAGTTCTGGGGAGTTCTGGATCTGGGTGAAGGAAGCCTCTGTTTGGACTGGGGCCAGAGACGTGCCCGGATTCCGGTTTCCCGAACTCGGACAATACCTGGCCCAATGATAGCCTTTCTTGCACTTCGGACAGAGGGTATTCGGAGCCTTGGAATGGCCGGACTTCTGTCCGCCTCCCTTGGATCGGCACTCCCTAGCGAAGTGGCCGACCTTGCCACAAGTGTGACATGCCCCTTTGGTCTTTCCATTAGGATGAGATCTTCTACCCCCTTGCACGGCTGCCGCTAGCAGACCCATTTTGTAGGAATCTGTGCCAACGTCAGCACATGCTCGGATCATGTCCGTTAAGGTCAAGTCAGGATGATTGCCTAGCGACTGCAAAACCTTACGGCAGTCCAAGTTGGCGTTGTCCTTGGCTAGCTTAATCATGAGCTCTTGCTGGGCTTGCTCATTATCAATCTGCCTGGTGATTGCTTCTTCCAGGCGATTGATGAAGTCCATGTAGGACTCCTGGGCTCCCTGCTTGATCGCAGTGTAATTTTTAGCCGTTTTGCCAGTCGCTGGGACCTTGAAGTATGCCCTATAGGCGGCTTCGGCCGACATCTCTAGGGTGGCTAGAGGCAAGGCGATCTGAGCATTGATGGGCTCAAAGGCACCTGAACCATATAGCTGTTCAGCAATTACCGCGCCTCCCATCCTAGCGGCTCTGGCCTGAGCCTCGAGCCGATACTCGCTGTCCCAGATCATGTACTGGCTAGGGGTTAGCATCATCCTCATGACGGCTTTCCAGTCATGGGGAATCCACATGGTGGTTTCGCACGCCTGCTGAAGCGTGCCCCTGGTAAAACGGCTTTGGAGCCCTGTCTCTGAGATTGCTTTCCGCAAAGCCATGAGAAGCTTGTACGGGACTGGGGAATGGACGATTTGTTGAGCGCCTGTGAGCGCGTCCATCTCCATTCGGATTGGACATATCTGTCTAAGCTCAGCTAGTTCTTCCGCTGACAATTCCCCCTTTTTAAGTTCTATCTCTGCTGTGCACTGAAGGGCACTCTTCACGACTAGGGAACCTGGAGCTGTCAGAGAAGCGCCTGCGCTTCTCATTCCTTGCGTTCCTTCGGTGACGTCTGCAGCTGTCACCGCGGGAAGGCTCCCTGCGCTACTATGCTGATAGCTGATTGACGGATAGAGTGCCGTGGGCGCAGTCGGCTCGACTGGCCTGCCTGATGACTTCTCTAACGGGGGTTCATTGGCCTCTATCCGGACTGGCTCGATCTGTTCTAAGAGCTTCCTACACTTCCTCCAAGTACGAACTATCCCTCCTGGAGCTTTGGGGGGCTGCTGAATGCAGTCTCCTATCTGATCCCAGAGCTGCAGGGTTAACGTACCTACTTCTGGGTAAAGTAGGCAGTATTCCCTGAGGTACGCCAAAAGTCTCGCTAGTTCCCTGCTGTGAAATCGTAACTGAAATACCCTGGCCAGGATTTTGAACTCTTCCTCACGAGTTCTTTGGCTAGCGGACGGACTTGGTCTATGAGAACAAGTCCCCATATTACCTGCGATGGTCCTCTGAAGTTTCCTCCTCGGGACGAAGATCGACGCGTCTTTGCAGGCAACAGGTTCGGGCGTCGGGTGTCTGGGGTAGACCTCGGAGCGTGGACCTTCTGCCACGGGCCCTCGGCAGCCTCTGCGCTGTCAGGGGCTCACAGCCTGCCCTGAGCGGAACGCGTTTTTCCCTTTGCGCAAGCCTCCCCGAAAGCTGGGAGCAAGCTGCAGGAATGCCTCTTTGGAATGCCTCGCCGCTGGCCGTCTCTCTGTCCGGCTGGCTGCCGACCAGAGCGCCGCGCTGTCCTCCGGGCTGACTTTGGTCGCGGTTCAAGCGCAGAACCGGACCGCGTGGATCGTTACTCGCGAGTAGACCTCTCCGGGGTCCCTTTACTCACGAGTAAATCACGTCGGGGTCACCAGATGAAGGAATCAGGGCCACTGAGGGCCGGGGAGCCCGGAGGAGGACTGATCAAGTAACGACACGAGGCAAGGAAACAGGATCAGATCAGTACTTTATTGGCAAGAGGCAATATCATTTATAGGGAAAAAAGAGCAACGGTGGCAAGCTGTCATCTCACAGAGCATTACCTCATACGTTGACTCAGGTTAATGGGAAAACTCACAAGGGAAGTTAATTAACTTGGGCAAACACGGGGCGAGGGGGACCATTGTCTTGGGGATTAGGCAGGGACAAACATGGCTTATTTGCGCCAGGGATTTCCCCCGAGCCGGGAGATGAGTTATACACTTAATGTTTGACAGGAGTCAGCTATCTGCTTACTTGGCAGAGTCGTAGGTCAGGTCACGGTAATTGGGTGAATCAAACCCTATATTTTATTCACCCCCCTTAATTTGGCGGCCGCAGAGCCCACGGGCTGGGAGCGTCTCTCACCGCGGTGGCCTCTGGCGGGCCGTTCCATGCCCCGCGGGGCATGGGGAATCCGCATCACCCTTGCTCAAAAGCCAGTCATATCCAACTATAGTAGCAAAATATATTGGCCTGATCTCTGCTTTTCTTTCTGTGGTACCAAAAGCAGTCCTACATGCAAGTCCGCTGAGCTCTGATGGAGCTCCTTGATCAACAGCATTGCAAATGCATTCCGTCCGCCTCCCTCAGATGTTTCTCTGCCCTCAGTCTCTTCAAAGTGACGAAAGGAACGATTTCTCCTCAATTCCACTGGAGTTATAATTACAGCAATTGCTAAAACGACATGAAAGCTGCTAAGTTCCCACTGCTATTCTTTTTGAAGTAATTACCTATTCTGAGAGCTACATATATACAAACCCAGACTCTCAAGTCTCCACGACTATTTTGGGAGGACCACATGCTGTTGCCTTATCCAAACGAAGTATACAGAGCACTAACAAGCAGCTGGATGAGAAACTGCAGGAAGTCTTTTGTAAGATAGCTTTCTGAGGGTTTGAAGAAAAGCAGTGTAGGACAGATTCTGTCAATGGGAAGTGTGCTTTCCATACAGATTGGTCTATAGTTCCTATCATCCTTAGCATGATTGTTGATAGGTTATTGAAGTCCAATACATCCAAGAGTTCTGATGTATGAACTACCCTATCTCAGAGGAGAAGGCAGATAAAGGTACTGTATGTTGCCTAAATGCCATAGTAGGGTAATACAGTAAAACCCTGACTTACATACACCTCAAGTTAAATAAAATTCGACTTACATAATGATTTTGTGCTAAAACCATGTCCCGATTTGCACATTTTCCTATGGGTTTGCTTCGAGTTACATAAAGATTCTTTTTCCTATGGGTTTGCATCGAGTTACATAAAAAAATAATTTCTCCCATGGGTTTGCTTCGAGTTACATAAAAAAACAATTTAAGCAAAAAGCCTACGGAACGGACCCTTTTTTTTGTAATTAGGGGTTTGACTGTACTTTTATTCGACCACTCAGGAAAGACCAGAAGGCACAACATTGCATACAAACTTTCAGGGTCACAACACAAGACCGCTCTGCTAGGTATAAAGATATAAAAGGGGATACTGTAGGTGGGAAAGAGGAAAGGCAAAAAACCCTCATGTAGTACTTGCTCTTACAGCCTTTATGTTTCTTTCTTTCTTAGTGCTAGCAGGAGGAGGGGAAAGAACAATTATTCAGACATGACTGTCTCAGTGGAAGTACATTTGGATTTCCAAACCATCAGGAACCTATTCACTGTGATCTCAACGCCAAGCCATGAGACAGGGTCAGGCAGGAAGGTGATCCCTTGGCATGCCACCAGGACAGGCAAGGATTGGTGAGGAGTTGAAACTATTTGTAGGTGATTATGGAAACAGCACAAAGGAAATCTGGGTAAACAGGCCAAGGACCTGAGTAAGACTCTCATTACCAGATAATTTGGCAACTCAGAGCCACAGAAACAAACAAACAAACAATGATGGTGGCCCACAGCAGGCAGCAAAACATGCCCAGTGGCTGTGACACTTTCTGCCATTCTTGCTAGGGCACACATTCTGTGCAACCTTAGTGCACATATGACATGTGGGCATTTTACATGCTCACTGCTGCTGGGGCTCATGGAAGGCTTACTACCAACCCACAGGGAGGGCATTCCCCCAAAGGCATCAGTCCACCACTGCCAAGACCAATGCAACAGAAAGGTCCATATATCATGACTCTAGCACTCCACTCTCCGTCTTGCTCCAAATGTCAGAATGGGCCCACATGCAGCCACAGGCAATCACTACAGCCTCCTCTCATCACTCTTGGCTGTTGGCTGCAACAACACTGTGAAGGCACCACAGTGCTCCGCACCTGTGTAGCCAGCCTCTAAGTGTGTTAGTGCAACACTGCAGTGTTGGCTTGTATCAAAGCTCCACATCTTATTTTGAGAATGGTCCAAAGTTCCAGCCAGAAGGCATGCAGAGAGATTCTTTTGGTGCTTTTGTGAAGAAGCAATCATATGTTATGCCAAAACACAGTTTCAAATAATTCTATATTTTATCTGGAGAGTATGCAAAACTACAACTGTGGAGGTTCCTTAAATATTATGATTAATACCAGCCCTGCCATTCTGTGCAGCCTTGGTCAAGCTGCACAGTCCCAGGGACACCCCGAGAAGAAGGGAATGGTAAACCACTTCTGAATACTATGTACTTAGAAAACTCTGCAAAGGATTACTATGAATCTGAAACACAATCTGTGCCATTCAAAGCAGTCATTGTGCATCTAATTCCTCATTCCAGGTTTCCTAATAGCATGAGTGGAGAGTCAGACTGTGCATGTGACATAGCCTGATGGATGGAAGGAATACCTGTAAGTTTTGGTCGGGGATGTGAGCACACACTCATGAGCACCACCTGGAAGGTTTCCCAAGTATGGAGTACCATTGGGGAGCTCTGTGCATTAACCCCAGCCATTTAAAGAAGACTTCGTAAGCAGGTTTTGGCATGTTGGTTGTGAGGATATGAAGACCAATCTATCTTTCCAGGCACCAGTGCTCCCTTTGGAGAGATCTAACAGGAGCCACTCCAGATCTTTATACTCAATGGACAAACATCTCTATCATGGCCAGATGGACTTTAAAAGGCAGTGCTTGCTTTTGTGTACTCACATCACCACAATGAATGTACCCTTCCACAGGATCAGATGAACACCTGCATAGGGCAGTTGTGACTCATATTTTTCTACCTTGCTGTTATGAAGCAGAGCCCTTCCATATAAAAGCAGTATTTAATGCTATGAATCAGCCGTGGGACACAATGGAAGGGATGATGCAAATAATTGTAACTTTAAAATATGCAGTTTTGAAACAATACAACTGATTTTGTTTTGGTCTGTTATTTGCAGTTTTTAAAACTGCAACATTCCTGGTTTGATTATCTGTCTTCTCAGTGTGACAGTACCATTGACCTCAATAAGAGTATTTTGTGATGGAGTTACAAAATAGAACTGAAATTTTACAACCTTACTCTGTAGAAATGATGGTTTCACCATATGGCCCTAAATTAGAATAGCTAGTTCAGATGTACTAAAATGAAAACATTGAACCAACGTGCAGCAGCTATTAAGAGAGGGGGAAATGAATTCCACACTAGAATAGTATTAGGAAATAGATCAAAAATAGAACTGCCAATCTCATAATGCCAATCTCTTTACCTATAAGAAGAGGGTTGGGCCGTGCATGTCCGGCATGCGTGTCCGCACATGTACAGCCCATCCCGTAATGAGCTGGCCACACTTACCTTACCTCCCGGACAGCATCGCCGTGATGGTCCGGGAACCGAGAGTGGGGCCAATGCCCCACGAATGGGGGAAAATTAAAAAACTACAGTCCCCAGCATCCTTTGCGCTGCAGCATGCCTCAGTCAATCAGGCATGAGGACGCAAGCCCAGATGAGGTGGGACAGATGGCGCATGACAGATAACAAACGGCCATCGTGAGCACCTTTCCCCCTGCTACCCCGCTGAAGCCACAGCAAGGCCTTCGCCGGCCTTCGTCCGCAGGGCCATGGAGAGAAGAGGAGCTCCCCCTCCTCCCCAATATCCCATCGAAGCCACGGCAAGGCCGGCGCTGGCCTTCGTCCTTGGGGCTGCAGAGAAGAGGGGCTCCCCCTCCTCCCTGCTCCCCTTTTCCCCACTCAAAACAGTGATGAGGAAAGCTCACCTGCTCCCATCGCTGTGTCGAGAGAAGCTCTTGAAACAGTGATGGAGAAAAGGAAAACTGACAGTTATGCCGCACTTCATCAGGGGACGCGCATTCCCAGATGAAATGAGGCATGACTCGGGTCCCCTTTTCCCCATCGCTATTTCGAGAATTGTTCTCGAAACAGCGATGGGAGGAGGTGGGCTTTCCCCATCGCTGTTTCAAGAGCAGCTCTTGAAACAGCGATGGGGAAAAGATGAGACGACAGTAAGGCCACATTTCATCCAGGAACCCGTGTCCCCCCTGACTGTCATCTCCCCTTTTCCTCATCGCTATTTTGAGAGCTGCTTTCAAAACAGCGATGGGGAAAAGGGGAGCTGCCAGTCATGTCTCATTTCATCTGGGAATGTGTGTCTCCTGACGGAGAGAGAGAGAGTAGCAGCCCTGCAGGTGTGTGTGTGAATGAGTGAGAGAGAGAAAGAGAGTGAGAGTGAATGAGTGAGTGAGAGAGAAGCAGCCCAGCAGGTGTATGTGTGTGTGAGAGAGAGAGAGAGAGTGTGTGTGTGAGAGAGAGAGAGAGAGAGAGAAGCAGCCCAGCAGGTGTGTGTGTGAGAGAGAGAGAGAGAGAGAGAGAAAGAAAGATTTTTTATTTGTGGGGTGATTTTGGGCCCTGCAGAGAGGTGGAGGCAGGGAAGGGGGTGGGAGGTTGATGTGTTCCACCCCCCTTTCCCTGCCTTGCCAGGTTTTTTTTAACAGCGAGGGGAGTTTTCCCCTTCGCTGTTTCGAGAGCAGCTCGAAACGCGCTTCCTTGGACAAACAACGGCCTGACTGTTGGCTTCCCTTTTCCCCATTGCTGTGTCGAGAGCAGCTCTTGACACAGCAAGGGGAGGAGGGGTGCTTTCCCCATCGCTGTTTCGAGAGCAGCTCTCAAAACATTGATGGGGAAAAGGGGAGCTGACAGTCAGGCTGCACTTCGTCCGGGAATGTGCATTCCTGCACAAAGTGCAGTCTGACTGTCATCTCCCTTGGCCCTGGCCTTGCCGCGGCTTCAGTGGGGTATTGGGGAGGAGGGGGAGCCCCTCTTCTCTCCACGGCCCTGTGGACAAAGGCCAGCACTGGCCTTGCTGTGGCATTGGTGGGGTAGCGGGGGGAAAGGTGCACGCAATGGCCATTTGTTTTCTGTCGTGTGCGCCAGCTGTCCTGCCTCCTCTGTGTTTGCGTCCTCATGCCTGATTGGCTGAGGCATGCCACGGCGGATAGGACATTGGGGACCGTAGTTTTTAATTTTTTTCCCATTTGTGGGGCGTTGGCCCCACTCTCGGTTCCCGGACCCTCGCGACAACGCTATCCAGGAGGTAAGTGTGGCCGGCACATTACAGAATGGGCTGGACATCTGCAGACACACATGCTGGACATGCATGACCCAACCCTCTTCTTATAGGTAAAGATATACCTTTACACAAATCCTAAGTTAAACTTCCATTAATGACAGTGGGCTTACTCCAAGTATGGTGATGCTTTTTAGACCAATGCTAAACATAGCATTTAGGATGTTAAAAAAACCCAATCAAAACAGTGCAAACAGCACAAAGGTCCATCTTAATATATTAACATCACAAATAAAATAGCTAGCTGAATGCCATTTGAAATAATGATTAGCCTTGTAGCAAACAGAGATGGAAGACTTCACGCCAAAGCCTCTTTAGGAAACCAGCACCAACATTTCTCACATTGTATATTGAAGATCTGATCTGAGATTTTTCTATACATTTTGTATATTCCAGGCTTTGAAATCACAACAACCTCTTATGTTCACATGAAAGATGCTAAGTCTATGGGAAACAGAAACAGAAGTCAGCACCGTCAATAAATGTGTATTTAACTTACAACCAACTCCAACAGTGATACCTCTGAAAAATGTTAAAGATCAGATACTTACAGAAGTTCACATAACAGTCAGCTGCACAATAATAGTCTGCAAGAATTTTTGTAGCAAATGGATAATGATCAATTAGGTGATATTGTGTCACCTTGTTTGACCCCATTGCAAATTGGGATTCATACTGGATTGCTGAACAGGGTAACACAAGTGAAATTGTCCTTTTGTGCTGCTTGGAGAAATTTGATGTATCTAGGATGGACTCCTTGCTCCTTTAGGGTTCCAAAAACTTTGTTAACTTCCATACTGAATCCATATTCATTTAATCATTCCACCAACGCCTTCCACAGACAATGACCTCCTGCTTTCAGTGCTTTCACTGAGATTCCATCTATAGAATGGTCATAGGCCGGGATAATTGATAATCTTAGACATATTGGCCCAAATCCTGTTGATAACCTAAGTAAAGTTGTATATTTTGGAATATTCCACAATAAGGAACCCAAGTGCAATTCTCAGGGCCACACCCACATACTGGCTAAGTATGTGCACTGCACATGCACACACAAGAATCATGAGGAAGCTCTTTAGCTGCTGGTGAGGAATGGATCAAAACATATGACTTAGGTTATGTTATACAGCAGGATTTGGGCTATTGTATATGTGTTAACAGAAGCTTAGAAGTTACTTGTTACAAATATTGTCACATTGAGTTTGTGTGATGTCATTATTACTATGTTGATACCTGGGCTCAAATCCCTACTCATCCATAAAACTCACTGATTGACTTTAGGTTCATTATACACTCACAGCCAGTCCTTCCTCAGAGGGTTGTTATAAAGATAAAGTGAAGAGGAGGAGGAGGAAGAAGAAGAACACGTGCTGCCTTCATATAACCCACACTGTCACACTGAAACAAAAAGTCATGGAAGTCACAGAAAAAAGCAATGGATGAAGTGAAATAAGAGGAACATCATATGGATAGTGGGGGAAATACCAATAACATTAATGCAGAATCCATTATTTTGAGGAGAACTTCTGTGTCATCTGAAAAAGCCTTATGTTGCTACTTTGGGGCTTTAATATGGCAAAAATAACTTAATGCTGTACCTTTTGTAATTTGTCTATAAATGTTTTGTCATCACATACATGCATATTCATTTAGCAGTCTAGTCAAACATGGAGATAAGAAAGCTACAATTCACTAACGTGCAAACAGATTCAGATGTTGTAAATGGGCAAGTTTCACTGGAAAAAAACATTTATATATTGTGCAATCATTCCTTGAAACTAACAATTACGTTTTTTTTCTGGGTTGGCTATGAACATTGAAAATGACGCACTGGAAAAGGAATGTGATACTGTTTTCTAACCATTTCGTGACATTTTGTCAAAACAGTGAAGCAATACAATGTTTAATGTCAACCTAATAGGTTTGATATCTGATTCGTGCCAGTTGGTAGAAATTCACACACACAACCCCCATACCATTAGTGAGAAAAGAAAGAGATGCCTTTTCTCTGAGTGAGGCTCAAAGATCAAAGACTGGACTATGTTTATCATGTGAAACTGCTGTGTATTTGTTCTTATTAAGTCTGCTCAGCCCTCCTTATGCCTGCCACTTGAACGGTTTATACCAGATAGGGTCCAGTCAATAACTCTTTATGGGTGTAAGAAGTCCGTGCCAAATTTTTCCTTGAAGCATTGTTATTGTATAGCAGGTGGGGAGGATTTGGCTGAGCACAAGGAAATCCTTGTCTACTATGCTAGGATTCCTTGGCAATTTCTATGGTCTCAGTTTGTTAAATTTTCTCAGATTGTAACCTAACAGATAGGTTAATTAGCATGTCTCAGATTGAACAGACCAGCTGTCCACTTTTGGAAACCTGAGACCCTCTGAGAAACCTTATCAGGCAGCTTGATTTTCTTCCAAGGAGCAGAATACATGCTGTCTTCCTATCCATCAAACTATAATTTGTTTCAGCATGTTACTCTTCAGAAGAGTCTTGAGTTTTCCATTGGCAGATTAGACTATTTCACAGTTACACTATAGGTTTTAATAGCTAAGTGCAGATTTGAACCCAGGCCTCTAAAGTCTAACACTCTAATTATTTATTATACTTTATTGTCTTTAATTCTTACTCTTCCATTTTTTTATGTTGGTTATATATTTATAGTGTCAGTTAGGATGACTGTCTTTTACAGTGAACCATAATTGCCTTTTCTCATTGTATGACCAAAAGGATATCACCTTATGATTGCAAAGTTGACACTATGAACAGTTTGACCCTAACTGGCTATCGTGGAACAGAATGCTGGATTGGATAAACCATTGGTTTCATCCAGGAAAGTTTTTTTGCAGTGTACCACAGCTGGGATTTTGCATAGCAAGCCACCACATGGAACATACAGGTGAAACTCAGAAAATTAGAAGATCGTGCAAATGTCCATTCATTTCACTTAAAAGGTGAAACAAATATATGAGATAGACTCACTACATGTGAAGCCAGATATGTCATGCCTTAATTCGTTATAATTGTGATGATCATGGCGTACAGCGATATACATGAGATTATGTGATGATTATGAGGTACATGAGATTGGGGGAGATGGGGTTTTCATTAACTGTAAACCATAAGAATCAATATTATAACAAAGTAAGGCTTGAACTATCTCGGTTTGCATGTAATGAGTCTATCTCATATATTTGTTCCACCTTTTAAGCTGTGTTACTGAACTGAATGAACATTTGCACGATATTCTAATTTTCCGAGTTTCACCTGTACTGTACTTATAATGTCCTGCCTTACCACTTATCAATTCGTAAATCTCACAAGTGAATCAAAACATCAAAGTACCACATTTTTATTAGTTAACAATGAGAAAACGCAACCCAACCTTTCTCCTATTCAGTACATTCTCCCATTGATACTGCCTCTTGAGGCATGCCAGATAGTCACACTAGACCACATTACTGCTTTGCCAGCCAGGTCATGCTGTACTACTGTTGTGTCCAAATGCTTTATTGCTTTAATTCTGCAATCGCCATTAAGTCTTTGCTGTAAAAGCGCGCCCTTTCTGTAAGGCGCCACATTCGTATTGTTGTCAATGTAATCTGATTGGTTCTAACACAGGCTTCCCGTGTTATCAAAAGCCCGGACAAATGTAACTCTGTAACTGCCGTTCTATCTGTATATAAGTAGCAACCTCGTCCCCTTATTCCCCAGTCCGAACAAGCATTAACTGAGTTGATAATAAATCACTGATGTTTAACCCCGAACCTGCTGTCGTGTTGCTAATTACTCTCGGACTCAACAACTACACAGTCCCAAATTCTAGTATATTTGTGTATGATTGGGTCTTGAACCATACAGACCCTTAATTCTCAAAAGCAAAAATTCTTGACTTTCCAGCCATACAACTCCGTTTACACTGTTTTCATAGCCCTTCCCTTCACCCCTGAAACCTTAGACGCTCCGTTTTAAGGACAAGACATCTGTCTTCGCCAGCAGGGTCTCATATACAGTATGAGGGAAAACTCACAAAGAGTTCCCAAACAGGTGTTCAAGCAACTCATCTCATTTGATTCATATTGATTACAGCTTCTTCTTCACCGCAAGCCAGATGGAACAGCTCAAAATAAATTGGAAACACTCCAAAGGTAGAAGAAGTGATCTATATTTTATACACTATTTTTTTGCTTGCAATGAATTCCATATTTGGCCCATATTACTTATAAAGTCCTGGCTCACCACTTCTCAATGAACTAATCCTAGGTTGGAACCAAAAGCACCACCTTTTTATTATTAGTAAGGGTCTTAAAGTTTGAAGAAAATATTTGAGATACAAAGTAGAGCTTTGTAAACGTTGATTTTTATGAGCCTCTGATGGCTTCTTTAGAACAACTATTCAGTTATTACACTTTATGGTGCTTTGTTTTATTGTATTTCCAATCCGTGTAAGTTGCTTCAAATGCTCTGTAGGCTGCCAAGCTTAATGTTTTTGTAAATAGATAGGCGGATAGCTTGCTTTCACTGTCAGAATAATCTTATGAAATAAATTATAAGGATTTTGGTTTTACTAGTGGAGAATGGAGATAAAATAATTCATCCAGGAACATTCCCCCCCCCCTTTCAAACAATTATACACAAATTGCCTGTCCAAAGAGCTATTAAATCCCCATTTTATCAGACCACCTCTTAGCTTTCTGCATTAAGCTCCCCACCCCCCCACCCCCCACCATTTTCTTTCTTCTTTCTTCTGGCACTCTGAATTCGCTATAGGTTTCCCTTGCTTGAAAGCTAGTCATATCCAACTCTAGGGTTCAGTGCTCATCTCTGTTTCAAAGCCGAAGAGCCAGCGCTGTCTGCTTCTGCAGATGTTTCCACGATCATGTGTCAGGCATGACTAGACACCGGAGCACACGGGGAACGCTGTTACCTTCCCACCGAAGTGGTCCCTATTTATCTACTTGCAATGTCTTGCTTTCAAACTGCTAGGTTAGCAGGATCTGGGACAAAGACGGGAGCTCATTCCATCCTGCAGTACTCGGGAATCAAACTGCTGAATCTTAAGCAGTTTTTTCTCCTAGGAGACAGTATTGCATTCAAGTATATTGAAATATATTAAATAAATATACACATGGCAACATGTAATCAAAGAAGTAGGCTACATTCCAAAGAAGTATCCATCCAGTAACTACATCTAAAAAAGAGTGTCACTCCTTAGGAACCTCACATCTCTTTCATGCAGTGTAAGAAAAGTAAAATAAAACAAAAAATATTGTACCATGTTTGGGATTAAGTGCATTACTTCAGAGTGGGTAATGTGGATAATACTGTATTCTTCTTCCTCAAAAGTTCATGCTGAAGTAAATCTATTAGTCTTAAATGTACCCCAACAATTTTGTTTTTATTTAGTTTTTGCAAAACCCTGACTGCATACATTACTACCACAATTTGCCTGTTTATACATGCAGATGCAGATTTGAGAGGCAGGGCTTGGCATCAACTCATGTTTATGACTTGTTAAGAAGGGTATTTGGTCAGGTCCACTTTTCTTTACAACCTGCTCAGATCTGAACCTGTAAAAGGTTTTGTCTTTTAACCTCAACCAACAGACAGGTGCAGCTTCAGAGAGCTTCTGCAGAAGAAAGGTTAACCCAGAAGAGTCTTAACCGTATGGGTGCATTTTACTTCCGCTTACAGGAGCGACGAGGGTGGTGTGTGCCAGATGAATTGCAGTAAACCCATTTGTGCAGATTCATGTGGGCTTGGGCTTCTGGGAATTGAAGTCCAAGAACATCTGGAGTGCCAAGGTTCGCCATCACGGTCCTAGAGCACTAGATGGCTACAAGATTAAAGGCTTTCTTTGTTTATGTCATCTAGGCCTTATAGCTATGGCTTGCCTCTGAAAAGATGGCTGTTATGAACTTTTTCTTGGTGCCTCACTCAGTAAGCCATCCTCTGGAGATGGAGAAAGAAATGATTCATAACTGCTGACTGCCCCCACCACCACCACCACCACCACCAAAAGGAAAATTGAAAAGTACATATGTGAGGATTAAGCATTTGCTGCTAGTACACAAATCATATGGTTAAAACAAAAATCAGGTAACAAATTATAAATGTCAATACAATGTCTTACATATGCTTTGTTAATGCTATTGGTGTGGTTTTTTAATTGGCTGCAGTAGAAAGGACAGATTTTTAGAAATATTTAACTTGGAAGAAGGCAAATTGAGTCTCACAATGGTCCAGATTAGAAGCAGTCCTATGAAACAGGTTCATCTCATTTTTGTTGGAGAGTAGGTAGCGCCAGATATCTTTCACGCTAAATAAGGTACAAAGGGACGCGCGGCGGCAAAATGGCCACCACGCGCTTTGCTGGCCCCGTCCCTGAGGCGCGGGCATGCCAGCAAGGGAGAGAGGGCGTACCCGGCTTCCCCTTTAAAAGGGGTGGCCGGGCCAACGACCCCATCTCTTTAAATTTCAGCTGGGCCCCGGGCGCGTTTCGTTGCCGTGCCCAGCCGATCTTCACCCCGTTGTCAGCCTGGGAACGGGCTTGCTCCAGAAGCTTTTGCCTTGCACTCCGGTGAGCTGTGGCCTTTTCCCCCCCTTCTCCCGGTCTCGGCGGTGGCGACAGCTGTCTCTGCAGCAGGGCGGCCCCCTGCTGCTCTTGCCCGGGAACGGGCTGGGGCCGCGGGTAGCCATGGCGGGAGCTGCCAGCCTTGCTGCTCACTTCTGCGAGCTTTCTCCCCCGGCGGGGCCTGCGCGCCACCGCCTACCACCCGGGAACGGGTCATGGCTGTGGGCCACCCTTCGTTTCTTCGGCTCGCTTAGGTGTGCTCCTTGCTGGTGGGGGGGCCTCTATTGCTCGTGGGCCTATCCCGCCTGTATTGCCAGCACGCTCCTTTTGTGGGGCCAGTATTTGTCTTTCCCCCCCCTGGTGCCCTAGGCCCACATGGTGCCAAAGAAGAAGGCCGCCTCAGGCGGCACCCCCACGACCCGCCGCCCTCGCATGGCGCAACGCAGGCCCATGGTGGCCCCTGCGCTGGCGCCTTAGCCCACGCCACCACCGCGCCACAGGGCTGCCAGCGCCCGGCCCTCAAATGAGGACCCCGGGCATTTGGCCGGGGGCCCGGCTGGGGAGCACCCAGTCCATTTGGCTCCTTCAGCTGTCCGGCCTGTGCCCGAGGGCCCCCCACCAATTTCCATGCCTTCGGCGTCCAGTGGCCTGGCCCACCCCACATTTGAGGCTCGCTTTGCGGCCTTGGAGCAAGCCACGGGCCTCCTGCCTTGGGCCAGGGCCACTTGCCCGGCCACACAGCTGGCCCCTACTCAGGATGCCTTCCCGCCTACCATGGTTGACACCCGGCTGGCCTGCCTTGAGGCGGCCCTGCTAGCCAGGCCTGCGGGCGGTGCACCTTTCAGTGCTGCTGGCGCGCTGCCGCAGCATTCCAGTACCGGTGCCAGACGCCTTTGCCTCGGTCCTCTAAGCGGGCAGAGCTCTACTTTGTTCGTGAGCTCCGGCGCCCCTGCCCTGCCGGAACCCCCAGTGGGGGCAGCATGGGGGGTAGCGACTGGTGAGTATGGTGGTCAAGTTAGACACACTGCCTCACAACTTAATTCCCAGCCTGCGCCCACTGCTTGGCCGTGGCCTTCCCTTCAGGTGCCTCAGTCAGTTGCTTCATCTGTGCCGCCCATTATGGTGGGCCAAGCACAGGCCAGGGGTTGGAGGGCACCGTACCCTCCGCCCCCGCAGGCCTCAGCAGCGGCTGGCATGCAACTTCCCTACCCGGTTTGGTCCTACGGCCCGCCTACCAATACTGGGTACCATACGGTTTCTATGTCGGCATTGCCCCCCGCCGGGGTCGTACTTCCCCTAGGCAATCACCTACTCCCTGCCACCAGATATAAGATCTGGCGCAGGGAGTATGTCTACCTGTTCAGCCTGTTGAACAGGGAGCCCACGCGGGATGAGAAGGAGAAAGAGGACGACAGGGACAAGGAGTTGGCCCATCGTCACAAACCTCCGCGCACCTGGGCCAACTGGTTGCCCGCATACCTTATCTATGCGGTGGTCTCTATATGGGCTCATCCCGATCTAGCTATTCCCCTGTTCCAATACCTCGACATTATTTATCGAGCTTATGTGGACTACCTGGGTTAATCGTGGCTGGTGTACGATGAGGAATTTCGTATGTGGGCCGCGCTTCACCCGGAGATGTGCTGGAACGAGCCCAACCAGCTTTTGTGGCTGTATTATATGACCCCGTCCCGCCCGGCCACTGGTGATTGGTTCCATTTGGGCCGTGATGTACAGCGCCCTGGCCCTGCACAATCACCCCGCCTGATGGCAGGGCACGGGGTTCCAGCCCGCCTGTTGTGCTGGAGCTACTCATCCGCAGCTGGATGTTCCCTCAAAAAATGCAGGTATAGGCATGAATGTTCTGTCTGCTCAGGGCCCCATCCGGCCACTGCCTGCACCAGATTGGGGGGGTCCCGCGGCAGGATCAGGGGACAGCAGGGCCCCGGAAGGGGTAACGCTGACCCCGCGGCGGCTAACAAAGGCCCCCTCCCCTTTGCTGGAGGTTTTGGTGCATTGGCTTTGCGTCTATCCCAAGAGGGTGGATGCGGATTACATCTGGGCGGGTTTTTGCGAAGGTTTTCACATCCCTTTCGTGGGGGCGCGTTCGCCCCAAGATGCCCCTAATTTACTTTCTTTAAAAGGAATTGAACACGTTGCTAAAGAAAAAATATTCAAGGAGGTGCATGAGGGCCAGGTTGCTGGCCCCTTTGATGCGCCTCCTTTCCCTAATTTGAAAGTCTCGCCCCTGGGTCTAGTCCCAAAAAAGGCTTCTGGTGAATTTCGTCTGATTCACCATTTGTCATACCCAGCTGGTAAATTGGTTAACAACACCATACTGGACGAGCTATATTCAGTCCGGTACGCGTCGTTCGATCAGGCTCTCAACATGGTCCGGGCCTGTAGCCGGGGGCGCCGATGGCCAAATGTGACATAAAGTTGGCCTTTCGCCTCCTTCCCGTTCACCCCGACGATTTTGAGTTGCTAGGCTTCCGTTTCCAGGGGCAATATTTTGTGGATAAGGTGATGCCCTTTGGATGCTCTGTCTCTTGCTTGGCGTTCGAGCGTTTCAGTTCATTCCTGCATTGGGCATTCACCCGCCGCTTGGAGGTGGATTCTGTCTCACACTACCTAGACGATTTTTTGTTCGGGGCCGCTGCCAAAACAGGTGAGTGTGCGTGCCTGCTGGCCACTTTTCAGGAGCTCATGGCCAAATTGGGGGTGCCATTGGCTCCTGAAAAGACTGAGGGTCCCACAACCAAATTGGTTTTTCTGGGGATTGAGATTGATACCATCGCCCAGACCTCCAGGTTGCCCCTTGACAAGGTGACTCGCATTTCAGAGGCGATTCGAGCTTTGCTGTCCAAACGCAAGGCATCCCTCCATGACCTCCAGGTACTGCACGGATACCTTAACTTCGCTTGCAGGGTCATCGCACCCGGTCGGGCTTTCGCCAGGTGCCTGTGCGACGCCATTGTTGGCTTGTCCAAGAAGCACCACCGGGTTCGTTTGACTAGAGGTACCTGGGATGACCTCCAGGTGTGGTTGGGATTCCTCTCGGGTTTTAATGGGGTTTCGTTCTGGCGCGATGAGAGCATTGCGACCCCCAGGTTCTAGGTGCAGTCGGATGCGTCCGGAGCGTTTGGCTACGGGCTATATTTCGATGGTCATTGGTCATATGGCAGGTGGCCTGAGTCATGGCATGGGACTGCCATGCTCCGGAACCTTACCTTCCTGGAATTCTTCCCTATCTTAGGGGCACTCCTGCTTTGGGGTGAGGCCTGGGCTAATTTGGTCGTCCATTTTTGGTGCGACAACACGGCTGTTGTCCACATCTTCAATTCCCAAACTTCTCATTCCCTTAAGGTGATGGCCATGGTCCATTATTTTGTGTTGTGTGCATTGCGCCTCAACATACTGTTTAAGGCTAGGCATGAACCGGGTATCAATAATGATATTGCTGATGCTTTGTCTCGCCTACAGATAGATCGGTTCCGGACCCTGGCGCCGGAAGCCGACGACCTGCCTTTACCAATCCCGGCCAAGATGTGGAGGTTTGGCGTGGGGAAGTGAACCGGGCCATTGGTCTGTCGCTGGCTAGCAGCAACCGTAAGGAATACGCTACCATACACAGGGCTTTTGAGGCATTTCGCCACGAGGCCCGCCTCCCTACAGTTTGGCCTATCCCTGTTGATCATGTATTGCGGTTCATGGTTCACCTACATGCTGGTGGCTTGGTGCCTCGGACCATTGCGGGCCGCCTCTCAGCATTGGCCTTTTATGCGAAGGTAAATGGCATGGCAGATGTCACATCGGATTTTAGAGTCTGGCGTGTTTTGGAAGGGTGGGTTCGTGAACGCAGTCCCCGCACTGACGCCCAATGCCCAATTTCCCCTGATGTGCTACTGCGAATGGCCGGAGCCTGGCTGGTGGTCTGCAGGGATTATTACGAGGCCTGCTTATTCCACGCAGCCACCACATTGGCTTTCTTTGCTGCACTTCGGGTTAGTGAGCTGGTGGTGCGGTCCTACAGTGATACCTCCCGCAGGGCATTGGAGCTGGCTGATGTCACCGCTACTCAGGAATGGTTGCGGCTCTTCATCCGTCATTCCAAAACTGACCAGCTTGGCAGGGGCCGCATGCTTATGCTTTACACATGCAGCAACCCTGTTATCTGCCCGGTCAGATCCCTCGGTGCCTTCTTGGCAGTGCGCGGGGGGGCAGGGACCCCTTTTCTGCCATTCGGATGCCCAACCTTTGACCAGGTACCAGTTTTGGCGGGTGACCTGTGCGGCATTGACAGGGTTGGGCTTAAAGGGGGTTTGTTTTGGGACACATTCCTTCAGGATTGGCGCGGCGTCCACTGCAGCTGCATGTGGTTACAGCGATGAGGCTATTAGGGCCATGGGGAGGTGGGATTCGGGTCGGTTCCGCTTGTATATCCGACCCCTATCCCAATAGCACTTTGCTCGTGCATTTTTCTTTCTCTTTTCTTGCAGCTCCAGCGCGTGCCAGGATGCCAATGAGGGTATGGATCGACGGGCAGAGTTATGTATACTGGGCGGCCCGCCATGCTGCGTCCACCTCATGGGGGTCACACCTCGGCATCGACGCGGTGGCGGTGCTTCGATGGTTCGGCTTCTGGGGAATACGTTGGCATGCGTTGATCCCGTTCCTCCTATCCCTGAGTCATCAAGGTCGCCGGACGTCCTGGTCGTGCACCTGGGTGGCAATGATTTGGCCCAGGTCACAGGTTTGGACTTGGCATGTGCCATACACAGAGATCTTGCCCTGTTGAGTCAGTCCTGGCCACGGGTGTGGATCGTGTGGTCCCAGATGGTACCACGAGTGTCTTACCGGGGCGGCATTGACCCCCGGGGTGTTGACCGGGCCCGCAGGTCAGTCAACAGGGCAGTGGCCCATTACCTGTACGCCAATGCGTTGGGGACCATTGTCCCACACCCTTTGTTGAGGATAAAAGACCGCAGTCTGTATCGTGTGGATGGGGTGCATTTGTCGGCAAGGGGCATGGACCTCTTTTTGGCCTCCTTGCAAACGGGCCTGTTGACCGTTTGCGGTCATGGTGGGGTGGTGAGTCGTTGAACTCCTCCCCGTGAGGCGGATAGCACTGGTTAGGGGCAACTGCATTATTACTTAATAGGGCAAATCCATTTGGTTGGCCATAGTGAGGACAAGGTTAGCCAAACTTGTATGGCCAGCCAAATGACTTATATAGTTTAACACCCATAGTGGTCAACAACACGTTTCCGCTGAAGCCGGTTGTTGACGGAGCCTCTCAACTGTTACCGCAGTAACAAGTGGCGAGAGGCAGTTAATTAGGGTTCTGATTGGATTTGCCCCTTACCAGTGCTATTTTGGCCCGTTTGATCCCTAACCGTTGTTAAGGTAGGACCATTTTGAATTAAATAAATGTGGCCCAATTTCAATCCAAAGAATTTGTGTCCACGTCGTTATTGGGGTGTGGGTACAGCAAAGGAAGCCCATTTAGGAACAAATCAAAAACAGGTTTTTGTAAATAGGAACGCTTCTCCTAGCTCTTTCCACACTACCACTTGAGCCATGAAACCCTCTAATATTCCTGTATTAAAACTTCCTGAGGCCTTCACTGTTGGCTGTAGTCCTAGAACATCTGGAGACCCAGATAATATGTCATTCTTGATTGCTATCAATTTTGGTGACCCAGATGTTATAGATCAGGGGTCTTCAAACTATGGCCCACAGGCCAGATCCAGCCTGCAGCATCAAATCATCTGGCCTGCACACTCACTCCTGCTGCCACTTCCACCACTGCTGCCTCAATCCTTGTCCCCTCCACTTGGCTTGGCATGTCCCTGCTGGCACTCCATAGCAGGGCAGATGTTGTAAGGCTTACAACATTCGCCCTGCTACGGAGCTCCGTTAGGGACACACCAAGCCAAGTGGAGGGGACAAGGATTGAGGCAGCGGTGGCAGAAGCAGTGGCTGGAGTGGCCACAGGCAGCTTTCCCATTGGCCACTCTGGCTGATTGTGGCTTTCCCAGCAGCCGCAGGTAACTTTCCTGATGGCCAGAGTGGCCGAGCATGGAACTTTCTGCCTGAACTCATGACCAAGAAGGACAGCTTAGACCCACGCAATGCAGCTCCTCCAGGCCAGTAAGCAGGGAAGTGATGAGGGGGAGTGGGGAGGCTTGGGGGGCTCTTCACCACTACCACCAGCACCAGCACCAGCACCACCACCACCACCACAAGTCTGGCTTCTCAACAGTCTGAGGGGCCATAAACCAGCCCCCAGCTTAAAAAGTTTTGGGACCCCTGTTCTAGATGATTTTCTACCATCTTATCTGGGCTCATATTGTGAGGCTAAAGTGTGGTGTTGAACAGATGCACCTGGGCCACCTTGGGCTCATCGGAGAAAAGATGGGTTATAGCTTTTAAAAAAGATATATGTTTCTGTAGCTCTGAATGATTACCAACTTCATGATACATTTTCTGACAGCCATGCTTTACACAAGACACCTGCTTCAGAGTTAGATGGTGATAAAATGTTACCCCTCTGAAGATGCATTCCATCAAAACAGCTATGTCTGCACAATCAGTTTGCAAATGAGGCCTATTGCTTTCTTTCTAATAACCAATCACCAAACAAAAATTGATTTCTAACTCACAATAGTATAAACAAGCCTCTTTTACCTATTAAGGAAGCCCCACTTCTAAGGAAGCTTAGTGGTTAAGATGCTGAACTTTACTGTCTGGAAGGTCGGCAGTTTGAGACCCGAGTACTGCATGATGGAGTGAGCTTCCATCTCTGTCTCAGCTCCTGCTAACCTAGCAGTTCGAAAGCAAGAAATTGCAAGTAGATAAATAGGGACCACTTCGGTGGGAAGGTAGTGTTCCATGCACTCTGGTGTTTAGCCATGCCTGCCACATGTCCACAGAAACATCTGCAGATGCAGACAGCACTAGCTCTTTGTCTATAAACAGAGATGAGCACTGAACCCTAGAGTTGGATATGACTGGCTTTCAAGCAAGGGCGAACTTTAACTTGCTTCTAACCACCTTTACGGAAACTACTTCAGTAGAATTCTCATCCACAACTTCAGGCTGCCTCTCAGAACAAGGGAAGATGCTCACCTGAAGGGCATATTCATTAGCAAATGTGTAATTTGTCTTGCATCCATTTACTAACCATTTGCAATCCAAAAGGGTGAAGCTCCACAACTAATCCAAATAACAGGTACTGTACTACCATTTGTTTTAAAAAAAAACCACATTGATTTGTATACTTATCTGTTATGCTTATTGTTCTGTACCTCTGTACCTGATGTGTATAAACTGATGACATGAAGGCTCACTCTTCTGTCTGGTGAAGTGGACTTGATCCATGAAAGCTAACTATAAAATAAAGGTGTTAGTCTTTAAAGTGCCACAATGCTTTTTTTTTGTCTTTTTTTTGTTTACTCTCTGATGCTCCCCCCCCCCCCCAGATGAGAGCCTTGTCAGTGATGTCAGGCCAGGACAAAAATGTGCCAAAGCATCCTCCGTCAAATATCTTGGACAAGGTGAAAGTGGAGGGCACACATCATGGTCCACCTAGCCAGTGGGTGATATGATATCTGAATGGCTAAAAAAAATGCAGATGGTTTTCTGAAGTTGGCCACGGATGCCACATTGCCGCACCCCCCGCCACCTCCACCTGGTGGGGGGAGGATAAAGGTAGCTCCTGTGGCCGCGGGGAGCTCCAAAACAATGCCGCCGCTGACGCTGTTGTTGCCGTGCCCCTCCCGCCCCCTCCACCTTGGTGGGGGGAGGATAAAGGGAGCCCCCATGGCCATGGGGAGCTCAAAAACGCTGCTGCCGCTGATGCCGCACCCCCACCCCCTCCACCTGGCCGGGGGGGGATAAAGGGAACCCCCGTGGCCACGGGGAGCTCCGAAACGCCATCACCGTTGACACCACGTTGCTGCACCCCTCCCGGCTCTGTTTAGCGGACTTTGTTTGGGACTTCAGGATGAGGTCTTTCTTTTGTTTTTTGAAATGTTTTAAATTGTAATGTATTGCTGATATCTTGTGATGCTGCTTGTAACTGAATTTCTATTATGTATGCTTGTTTAATTGAATTATGTAACTTTGTATATGCTATTTTTGTTTTGTCATTTCATGTCCTATGTAAACTGCCTTGAGTCGCCATTGGTCTGAGAAAGGCAATATAGAAATATTACATGAAATTAAATTAAATTAAATTAAATGTGCAGAGTGTTGTCATGGAGACATCTACCATTACGCAGACTCCTCGCTGAATAACGACTCTAAGGTATCCAAGGTACTCTCTGATTCCACTTCTAACTGTTGATGTTGTCCCTCATATTTCTTTCTTGCTCACCCATCCTCCTACCCCATCCCTCATTACATTGACATTATAAACAAGAGCCAGGACTCCCTCTCCAGATATCTAAACAATCGAGTGTAATTGCAACCATGCCAGACAAGGTGAGAGAATTGGCCGGCATCCTGACAAGTGGCATGTGCCTTTGATGCCTTCAATGTGCTTTATGTGTGACTGTCTTTGAAAGCTTCCAAGGCTGAAATTAATTATGCAGTAAGGGGGTGGGGGAGACTTTAGATGCAAATTGTCCTTTGAGGAGCCTTAAAGTCCTGGATTCCATGAACAGTGACGATTCTGTATTAGACAAGAATAAGTGTGTTGAAGTTTTCGTTAGCAGAATTCATAATTAGCCCTAGTGATTAGCTGAAGAATTTAGGTTAGAGACTTAAGCTCTACTAATGAAAAAAGGGAATATCATCAGTTTGATTTCTCATTGGTTTTTACACCCAACGATCTGCACATAGCTTTGATTTGATTATACGGGTTGCTGAAAACCCCAAATCCCAAGTCTTTCTTTTATATATAGTTTAACACAGTAGAAGTGAATATTTCAGCATAGCCATTAAAGCTGCAATTGAAAAGACATCATTAAACAGGCAGGAATGTCACAGGCAGTTAGCAACCAAGCTATGCTATTCGATTTCCTTTCCCAGATTCAGTCTATGATCTATTACTGCTGAAAGAATGATGAAGTCAAACTATCAGCTCTGCATCAAAGGCCAATATTCACAGAGCCAGTTTGCAGTAGTGAATAAACAGACAATTGTTTTCTCTTTGTGTTTTTATTTCTTACTTGCTTTCTTTTATTTTGCTTTTCAGACAAGTATTGTATTCCTGAAACAGCTCATACACATGGATTTAAAAAACAAATTCTGGACTGGTTTCAAAAACACATGATAAGAAAAGGCATACAAGGTAGGGGAATAGAGGGGGGGAAACAAAATGGTGAACTAAAGGTGGACATTTACTTGGAATTCTACATTGGTTTAGACCCATGTTCCCCAACTTTTGGGTTTTGGACTTCGATTCCTAGAAACTCAAGTCAATTCTCTAAAGCACTGATCAGCCAAGGTACTGATTTAGGCTTCTGGGAATTGATATCCAAAACCCAAATGTCGGGGGGCACTAGTTTAGACTACAAGTGCATATAGAAACATAGGCCATGAATCAGAATAACAAGATGGACTTTTTAAAATGGGTTGAACTGAGATTCTAATTATTCATTAAATAAAGATCCCAGCAAGTTATTTCATTTTCTAAAAATGCTCAAGCAAAAATACTTTACACCTCAGTGTGCACCACTAAGTTTACATATCATCATATTTCTGAGCAACTAGGATTTCTCTCTTCATTCTGTGTTCTTTCCTAAGGAAGAATGAGACACATTCTAGAACTTAAGTGGCCAGAAGATTGGAAAGTGTAACTCTCAAAACCAAACTTTTAACAACAACCAGAGTTGGCCTAAAATGCTTTCCTGGCCAATATCTGAATGGATATGCCATAGAGTGTGGCTGCCCCATTCTTGTGCTGCCATGGTGGCAAATTTTGCACAAGGTGAGAGGCTAACAGGACTTCCGGGCAGCAAGAGAGTTTGCTGGCCATGGAAAGCCCACCAAGACTAAATGCTTGCTCCCTTCAGCCTAGTTCCAAACTTTACCTCACATTACATGTTTTTCTTTCGTTATGTATATGTTACATTGTAGTTTTCTGACTGAAATTTATGGTTACTGTTTTGACATTAACTCATTTTGATTTTAATACAGTATAGGCAATAGTCAAATAGATTAAAAAACATTTGAAATATACTGTAGATTTATTTTAAGATGAGAAAAGAAAGTTAGATTATATTCAGGTGAAATAACAAAAAATAAGGAGAAGTAAGACAGATTGGAATAATCAATAATATAGGTACAGATGACAACATACTACTGGCAAAAAATATGAATTGAAGCAATTCTGAAGAATGTTAAAGAAAAGAGTCCCAAATTAGGATTACAGATGAACACTAAGAAAACAAAAAAAAACCATGACTACAGAAAAACTACACAATTTCGATCTGGGCAACGAAGCAATCAAAATTTCTAAAGATGTTCTATACTTTGGTTCTTCCAAATGGGGACTCCAGCCAAGAAATGAGAAAACTGAGATTTGGAAGAGTAACTATGAAGCAACTAGAGGAGATCCTTCAAGTGTAAGAATATGTTACTGGAATCTCAGGCCAAGATCAACTAGTATGGTATTTCTAAATATTATGTTCAGATGTGCCTCTCAAAGTCCAACCCTGTTTCCACATCATGAGAGGTAGTTACAGGTCAAAGTAAGGGATTGCTAGGGTTGGGTGAAGTATAATGTGACCTTGTGCCACAAGACTGTTATAGCAGCCGCGAAGGCCATCCTGGGTCATCCTGAAATAATCTGACGAAGGGGCTCTGGCGAAGTTGCGACAGGCCCAGCAAGCCAGCAACGGACAGTATATTGCTTTATTAATATAAATCCAAACAAGATACAAATTGCCTGATCAAATAGAAGAAGTACCATAGGTGATTAATAAAAACTCAGGAATCATAGAAGGCATAATATGCAGAAAAACAGAATAGTCATTTACAGAGAGGAGAAAAGATTGTTGCATCTTATAATGCACCCGCTGCCTCTCCTGTGACCCACTCCATCGGCCGGGATGAGGGGCAGCAGCTGCGGCCGCCGTCATTCTCTCCCCCCGCCCTGCCTGGCCAGGGGGTTAAAAGGACGCCCGCAGCCACTTGTTTGGACTGTTTGGACGCCGAGGTGCTGAGCTCCTTCACCCGCGCCCACCTAGCCTGGGTGGCAGAAGATGATTCCCGCGGCCGTGGCCGTGGATGCTCTGCTGTCCCACTCCCGGACTTCCACCTTACCAGGGGCAGAGTGCCGCATCTTTTTCCCTTTGGCCATTCCAGTGCCAGAGGAGGATAAAGGGCCGCCGGGATATTAAGGTGGCTGAAGATGCCATCAAGGACGTTGAGCCCCAGGCTCCGTCGTGTACGTTTAGCCCCGGGCTCCATCATGTATGCTGTATTATTGTATATTTATTCTGCACTGATATGTAATTATGTAACTTTGTAATTTGTAACTATACTATACTGTGTATTCTTTATTGTAAGCCGTCCTGAGTCACATTTTTGTTGAGTAAGGCGGGATATAAATCTAATAATAAAAATAAATAAATGTGGTTAGGAGGTTTGATCGCTGTCTTCTGAGAGGATCAAGATGTCATAAATAAAGATCAAATTAAGTGTTAGTTGGCTACATAAAACAGGCCATCCCAGGCAAAAATATATCCATACTAAATAAATAATTAAAACTCAACATGTCTTAAAATAATCTAGAACATCATTCTAATCCACATTGTCATTATTGCATGATGATTTATGGTTTAAATTAAAATGCTAGACTCCAGCTTGACTAGTTGAAAGATTCCATTTTAATTTATTATCATTGTGACAAGCTTTTCAAACAATTGTTTCACTTCTGTAATCTCACAAGGAAAAGAGCGAAGTACACAGTTATTTTAAATGAAAACATACGTCTGACCACTTTTTGGCATATTTTAAAGGTCATCATGTACTCATACAACTTTTTACATTCCTTAACTGTAAGTGAACAACTTCTAGCTTTTACTTTTCATTTTCTATCACAGTCCTTCAGATCACATCTAACAAGAACTTTGTATACAGCCATGTTAAATATGATAAATGTGACCTTGTCCTGACAAGAAAGAAGGGATTCTTGCATTAGCCTCATGTGGCATCTGTACAATAGCCTCTCAGACTGTTTGCAGAAGGAATACAATATGTTCTGGAGACCGCAAATATTCCTCCTATACAAATCACGCGAATCCTTGTGTTTGACAACAAGATATACAAAGATTCAGTGTGAAATGCTATGAAACATAGCAGCTATGTTGGCTAGCAGGCTCCTTGAGCTGCTGTCTAAAAAAGTAACTTTTTCGAGATCAGCTGTGCTCCACTTAGGCAGACAGAGGGCCCAGTCTAGCAACGCCAACTACATATTTTGTACCAATTGAGCACAATTATTTGAAAAAAAAGAGCATGTGTTGGCTTTCCTCCGATTTTTCAAAAAACCTCCCATGCAATCCAACCTTCCTTCCTTTCTTCCCTTTGCAAAAAGCACAAGCCATCATCTTTATGAACAAATTCAGCTGTGGCTCACAAGAAACCCAGCCTTTAAAAAGAGGCATAGCTTAGTGACAGTGTACATGCTTTGCATGCAAAAAGACCCAGGTCCACTCTAGGTAAGGCTGCAGGAGTCGCTTGTATAATGCTAATTAACTTGTAAGTCAGCTCTTCTGGTGATTTAGTGGTTAAGGCATTGAAATAGTTGGAAGGTTGGGTTTTGATACCTGAGATGTGCACTTGGGGACATTAATTTACCGGTCAAGTATCCCATATTGGCTGGGAAATCCCGTATTTCACCCCTCTTTCCCGGTCCTTTCCGCGGCCATCCCATATTTGAACAGCCAGAAAAGGGGTTACTGCGCATGCACGCCCATCAGACGAAGCAGTGCGCATGCACGAATGGGTTACTGAAGTGGTGCACATGCACAAAGGGGTCACTGCGCATGTGCAGTAACCCCTTTGTGCATGCATACCACTGCAGTAACCCCTCCACGCATGTATGCCCGTCAGACTCAGCGGTGCTTCCCGTTTTTTCACCGCCGCAACTTGACAGGTACGGGCATGAAAGGAGCCTCATTCAGGGGTCCCCTAAAAATCCTTTCAACCCAGAGTAATCTCTGACATGAAATTATGATTAACTTGTAAGCCGCCCAGAGAGTGCACTAAGCACGATGGGGTGGTATATAAGTGGGATTGCTTTGCTTTGTCTGAAATCCTGGAGAAAGGTTGCTGATCACTGCTGAGACTGCACTGTAAACAATACTGAGCTAGGTGGAACAATGGTTTGAGTTAGTGTAAGACAGCTTCATACGTTACCACTGGTAATTTTTATTAATTTTAAAATTTTCATTCTCCTTCTCATGCTACATTAATTAAATCTTCCCCCTTAATGCCTCTCCTTCCTGAGGTGAATCATCCTTTCATCTTTTAAACGAACTGGTCTAGATCCATTTGCTAGAACTGATTAGAGTAGACCCATTGAATCAATGAGATAAACACAAGTGCGGACTTATCGTTCAGTAATTGATACAATGGCCTGTCCTGAGACTATCAACCAACGGTCTCAGTAATGAAGCAGTTAATTAAATAATACCTTCTTCTTGCTGTTTAAAAAAATATCAAGCTTTACATCTTCTATATTCCTAGGCATGGGGTAGGTGGGCAAAATGGGGGAAGTGGCAGCCCCTCTCTTGTGTCAGACAGCAGGATTGCATGCCCCTGGCACATCTGTAGCAATTTAGTTAAAAGTTACCCTTGCTCGAAAGCCAGTCATAGCCGACTCTAGTGTTCAGTCAGTCTGTGTCTGCAGACATTTCTGTGGACATGTGGCAGGCAGGACTAGACACCTGAGTGCACGGAAAGCTGTTTACCTTTCCACCCAAGTGGTACCTATTTATGTACAGTACTTGTAATTTCTTGTTTTCAAACTGCTAGGCTCTGCAGGGTTGGGACAGAGATGGGAGCCAACTCTGTCATGCAGCACTTTGGTCTCAAACTGCTGACCTGCTGACCTTCCAGTCATCAAGTTCTCTCTAATTTGCTCATTCCTTGTTTGTGCTAGTCATGGCAAGTTGGTCACCCCTACCAGGGCTATTTTATAGCCGAATAAATACAGTGTATGAATGTAGACAGTATTTCTCCCACGGAAAACATGATGTTGACTTTTATTAACACACACTGAATGCACTGGGGCCTGGTACAGAAAAAAGAGGCGGCGAGGAAATCAGAGTGGCCATACAATATTCCAAAAGCACTAAGTCCACTCCTCCCACTGACTGTGACTAATTGCTGCATGACTAAGCAATTCCTTTGGCATTTAGTGGCCCTGGGTAAAAGGGAGGTCAAAATTTCTGGATCCAAGCTGGACACATGCCAGACGCTACAGTGCAGGAGATTGCCATGCACATAGACAGATGCGGCCTTGTTTCCAAACATACCATATTTACATGTCTTGCTGGAAACTGGGCAGTCCAGCCTACTCGTGACATGACATCTCCTGGAAGTGTCATACTGCTCACAAAACGATGCATGTTCTCTGGCAGGATGTGTGAGTGTTTCTCCAAAAGTTTTGACTGCAGTTCCCAGCAGCCCTTATCGTCAACTCTGTCTGTAAGGGCTGATGAGAGATGCCAATCAACAGGATATGAGGGCCACAAGTTTATTTATTTGTTCATTATATTTATTTGTTTGTTATATTTATATACTGCCCTTTTGGTCCAAGCCCACGCAGAGCACTGAACAATCATATTAAAGCAACCAGATAAGTCAATCAATTAAAATGCATAAAAATAATAGACAAGTGAAAACATATAATGGCCTATAAATGATCCAACTGAGGAAATAATCATAAATGGGAGGCAGAATATCACAGAATGCAAGCGCGGCGCCAAAATGGCCGCCGCGCCCTTTGCGGGCCCCCCCCACAGGACAGAGAATCCGGGTAGTTAGGGGCGTGGCCAGCTCCCTTATAAAAAGGCTGGCCACGAGGCAGCCGAGCTGCCATTTTACCTCAGCGACGGAGCGGAGAAGTTTTTTCCCCTGTGTCTCCGTCGCTCATTAGCTTACCGGGAAGCCTTTTGGTAGCGATTCTGCCTTGCCGGCTTCCCTTTTTTGCTAGATGCCTTCGAAGAAGAAGGCAGCTTCGAGTTCAGCTCGCGCTGTTAGGAGGCGCAACCCAGGTCGGAGGACCGTGGTGCCGCCTCCTCAGCAGCCACCTTTGCCAGCCCCGACCGGGGCCGGCGGAATGGGGTCTATTGCCTCTTGGCCCGCTGCGGGCGAGCAGAGTGTGAGCGCGGATGGCGCTCCGGCCCGCGGCCCACGAGCGGTGGACACCGCTCCTCCTCCTGCTCACTCCGTTGGGCCTGTTCCTTTTGGGCCGCAGCCTCTCCCCGGGCCCTCTAGCCTTGGGGGGTGGGGCGGCCCCCTGCCTTGGCAGGTTTCTCCACCAGCTCTGCCGGGCTTTGGTGCTGGCCAATGGCCATATGCTGGCCCCGGGGTGCAGGGACCTGTACCCGTGCCTGGCTCAGGCGGGCCGGCCGGCCCTTTGCCCATGGTCAACGTGGACACCTTACTGGCCCGCATTGCGGCCCTGGAGGCGTCTTTGGCCCGGGCCAGTCAGGCGGGAGCCCCCTTTGGGGTTCCTTTTGAGGTGCTGTCGGCAGCAGGACAACAGCCGGCGGGGAGGGTCGAGCTGCTGCAGGCGGGTGGCGCGGCTTCGGCCACTGCCTCGCAGCTCCCCAGCCAGCAACCTGGTGCGGGTCAAGCCCCGGTGATGAGCTCTAGGTCGGTCGTGAGCTCCGACGCCCCCAGTGGGCCGGAACCCCCGGTGGGGGCGGCCCGCGGGGGTGCAGCATGTGAGTATACGGTGCAAGCAAGTACATCCACACACATTCCCAATATAGGGGGGGCCTTTCAATGGCCTTGGCCTCGCGCGGGTGGTGCGGGGGCCACGCTGTCTACGGCCCACCCGGCGACAACAACTGCCACCTTGGGCAATGGGGTGGGCATTGGTCCTTACACTGCGGGGAATGTTCTGGGGGTGGCTGGGTTAGCTCAGGCCCCTTTTACTAGGCCGGCTGTCCCCTTTTCGGCTTTGCCGACGGCAGGGTATTCCTTGCCATTGGGTGATCACTTGGCACAGGCTACTAGGGAAAAGATATGGCGTGGGGAGTACGTAGATATCTTCTCACTCCTGAACAGAGAGCCCACCAAGGAGGAAAGGGAGGGTCAGGATGAGAAGGATAAGGAGCAGGCACGCCGCCGTAAGCCGCCGCGTACCTGGGCTAACTGGCTTCCCGCCTATTTAATATACATGGCGGTATATTTGAGGGCGCGGCCGGATTTAGCTATCCCCATGGTCCAATATTTGGACAACATATATAGGGCAATGGTTGATTTCCCGGGCCCCTCATGGCTAGCATATGATGAGGAATTCCGTATGAGGATTCCTCTCCACCCCGAGATGAGATGGGATGAGCCGTGCCAGAGACTGTGGCTCTTGTACATGACACCCACACGCCCTGCCCCGGGGGATAGATACCATTGTGGACACGCGGTCCAGCGAGCGGCTCCAGCGCAGGTTACCCGCCAACCGGCGGGGCAGGGGGTTCCAGCCCGCCTGCTGTGCTGGACTTTCTCGTCAAATGGTTCCTGCAATCGAAAGAATTGCAGGTATAAGCATGAGTGTCCCACATGTTCTGGCCCCCACGCAGCCTCTGCTTGTCCCAGGCCTGGGGGGGCGCGAGGCAGAGGGAGGGGCGGACAGTGGGCTGGCAAAGCTGCCGCGGATGGAGCTAGTCCTCCAAAAGGCCCCCTCCCCAATTAACGTGGACATGCTGGAGCGCTGGCTCGCATCGTACCCGAAGGGGGAGGACGGGGAGTATCTACTTCAAGGTTTTAAGCAGGGATTTCGTATCCCTTTTATGGGTGATAGGTCCCCTCAGGATGCTCCCAACCTTTTATCCCTCAGAGGAAGGGAGGAGGTGGCTGCGGCCAGCATTAAAAAGGAGTTAGACGCGGGCAGGGTCGCTGGACCCTTCCCCGCACCCCCGTTTCCCAATTTTAAGGTTTCACCACTGGGTTTGGTGCCCAAAAAGTCCCCAGGTGAGTTTCGTCTTATTCATCATTTGTCCTACCCAGCCGGCCGATCGGTCAACGATGCTATCCCTGATGATCTTTGTTCAGTCAGGTATACATCGTTTGACCAGGCGCTGCGCATGGTGCGCGCGTGTGGCCCGGGTGCCCTGCTGGCCAAGTGTGACATTAAGTCGGCTTTTCGCCTTTTGCCGGTGCACCCGGGTGACTTTGAATTGCTGGGTTTTAAATTTAAGGGGGAATATTATTTCGATAAGGCCATGCCTTTTGGCTGCTCCATATCATGCTCGGCTTTCGAGCGTTTTAGTACCTTCCTAGAATGGGCCTTCGTCCGCAGGTCAGGGTCCCGGTCTGTAGCCCATTACCTGGATGATTTTTTATTCGGGGGTGAACGGGGCTGGGACACGTGTGCACGTCTCCTTAACACATTTCAGACGCTAATGCAGGAACTTGGTGTCCCTTTAGCGCCCGAAAAGACCGAGGGCCCATCGACCAAGCTAGTATTCCTGGGGGTTGAGATTGACACAGTAGTGCAGGCTTCTAGGTTGCCGGGTGATAAGGTGTCCAGGATAGTGGCCCTTATCTCGGAATTGCTGGCCAAGCGTAAGGCATCCCTGAGGGAACTGCAGGTGCTACATGGGCACCTTAATTTTGCCTGCAGGGTGGTCGCTCCGGGCAGTGCTTTTGCCCGGCGCTTATGTGACGCCATGGCAGGGTTATCCAGGCCCCACCACAGAGTCAGGCTTACCCGGGGTATCAGGGCAGACATGTTCGTCTGGTTGCAATTCCTGAGGGAGTTTAATGGGGTCTCATTTTGGAGGTCTGACCTCCTGGCATCCCCCAATTTCCAGATCCAGTCTGATGCCTCAGGATCCCTGGGTTATGGGATGTACTTCAATGGGAAGTGGGCCTATGGTGGGTGGCCACCGGCATGGGCAGGCACAGGTCGCCTGCGGGATCTCACATACCTGGAATTTTTTCCCATCCTGGGGGCTTTGATGCTATGGGGCGAACAGTGGGCAAATTCGGTGGTGCATTTCTGGTGTGACAATGCTGCCGTTGTACACATTGTCAATGCACAGACTTCCAAATCGCCCAGGGTTATGGATCTAGTGCGCCATTTTGTGTTGCGCTGCCTGCGCCTCAACGTCTTGTTCAGGGCCAGGCATGTCCCAGGGGTTAATAATGATATTGCTGACGCTTTGTCCCGCCTGCAGATCTCCCGGTTCCGCGCCTTGGCCCCGGATGCGGAGGAATTTCCCTCGCCACTCCCGGACGAGATGTGGACTATTGGCAAGGAGAGGTGAACCGGGCGATTGGCCTGTCACTAGCGCCACGCACGCGTAAGGCGTATCAACAAGCATTCTATTCATATAGGGCATTTGCTGCTCAATTTCACTTGCCAGAGACCTGGCCGATTCCGGTGGACCATGTTCTGCGGTTCATGGTTCACCTGCATGCACAGGGCCTCGCACCTCGCACCATAGCATCCAAGCTTTCGGCGTTGGCTTTTATGGCCAAAGTAGGGGGTCATGTGGATACCACCTCTGACTTCCGTGTGAGACATGTTTTGGAGGGGTGGGTGCGCGAGCGCGGGCGTTGCCCGGACGACCGGCACCCTATTTCCCCAGGGGTTCTTACCCAGTTGGCCCGGGGCTGGCCAGGCCTCTGTTTTGATCATTATGAGGCAGCCCTTTTTCATGCAGCCACAACGGTGGCATTTTTTGGAGCGCTCCGCGTCAGCGAACTCGTGATGCTGTCTAAGGCGGATGCAAGTGGTAGGGCACTGGAACTCGAAGATGTCTATGTTGCCAAAGACTGGGCCCAGTTGAGGATACGCTCCTCTAAAACAGATCAGCATGGCGTAGGCAGTGGAGTAAGACTGCTACGGTGTTCTTTGGCAGACATCTGTCCGGTTGGTGCCCTACAGGAATTCCTGGCACTGCGTGGCATGCACCACGGCCCGTTTTTCTGTCACCAAGATGGGTCTCCCCTTACTAAATTTCAGTTTTGGAAGGTGACAGCCAGAGCCCTCACCAGGGTGGGCCTACCAGGTGCCCGTTATGGCACACATTCATTCCGTATTGGTGCAGCCTCTACAGCAGCTGCTTTTGGGTACTCTGGGGCTGACATACGCAGCATGGGGAGGTGGGGCTCGCAATGTTTTCAGTTTTATGTGCGCCCACTCCCGCCATGAGTACCAATCCAGTCACCTTACCGCCTTTTTTCTCAATTTTCTTACAGACCCTGGGTGTCGTATTACACCGGTGACAGTATGGCTGGTGGGCCACAGCTATGTGCACAGGGCAGCGCGTTACGCTGCGGCGACAGAGTGGGGACCCCGACTGGGACTGGGTGACCACGCCAGTCTCGCATGGCATGGTAAGCCTGGGATGTTATGGCGGGAGCTGCGGCCTTTCCTTTTTTCTGGCCTGGGTGCTGACCCGCCTGACATTCTAATCATCCACCTGGGGGGCAATGATTTGGGCCAGGTCACCGGCTTATCGCTCAAACATGCGATTTGCGAGGAACTCGCCTACTTGCATTATGTCTGGCCTGCCACAACCCTGGTTTGGTCGGACATTGTTCCGCGCCATTCTTACAGAGGGGGCGTTAACCTCCTGGCTCTTGACCGCGCTAGGCGCGCGGTCAATAAGGCAGTGGCGCGGTTTCTTGCCACCAGGGCTTGGGGACGGGTTAGTCATCACCCCGATATTAGCCTACAAAATTATGACCTGTATGCAGGGGATGGGGTCCACCTGTCGCGAGGAGGTATGGACCTCCTGTTGGGTGACTGGCGAGCAGGCCTGTTGACCGAGCTGACGGTCTGGGGGGGGGCGTCAGGTCTTCTTTGAAGCCCCTCCGTGTGGCGGGTAGCACTGGTAAGGTAAACAGTATGACCCACAAGTATCCGGCAGGTTCGCAATTGACTGGACAACACTAGACAGGAATAAATTAGTTAAACGTTGTCCGGTCAACGACGAACCAGGCGATGGGGTGATGACGATTGCTAACCAGCATGCATCACCCCTGTGATTTCACGGATACGCGTCAGAGGGTGGGGTCATGAGTTAGTTATTGACTACGGTCAACAATTTGTTTGTTGTCAACAAACAAATTGATACAAATTGATACATTGTAACCAATTGCCGTTGGCAATTTTGGGGTGGTACCTTACCAGTGTTACTTCGGCCTGCTTGCCTTAGGAATTATGATTGGTCGTTTTACCAATACAAATTTATAATTCGGACTAGGGCATTGAATCAATAAATGTGGCCCTATGCTGTTATCCACTTTCAATGTTGTCTGTGTCCGTTATTGGGGGGGTGCGCCTGCAATGCAAGCGCGGCGCCAAAATGGCCGCCGCGCCCTTTGCGGGCCCCCCCCACAGGACAGAGAATCCGGGTAGTTAGGGGCGTGGCCAGCTCCCTTATGAAAAGGCTGGCCACGAGGCAGCCGAGCTGCCATTTTACCTCAGCGACGGAGCGGAGAAGTTTTTTCCCCTCCACCCCCTCCCTAGTTAACAGTGTGATATTTTGGTCGCTTCGGGGCCGGGTGGGAATTTTTGGTTGGGACCCATATTGGCTCCGGGTCCTGGCTTTTTTGCCCATCCCACACTGTTGCTATGGTTTGATACAGGGGTCTTTCTGTGTTCCTACTGCTGACTTTGGTCACATTGGCGGGTAGCACTGGTAAGGTAAACAGTATGACCCACAAGTATCCGGCAGGTTCGCAATTGACTGGACAACACTAGACAGGAATAAATTAGTTAAACGTTGTCCGGTCAACGACGAACCAGGCGATGGGGTGATGACGATTGCTAACCAGCATGCATCACCCCTGTGATTTCACGGATACGCGTCAGAGGGTGGGGTCATGAGTTAGTTATTGACTACGGTCAACAATTTGTTTGTTGTCAACAAACAAATTGATACAAATTGATACATTGTAACCAATTGCCGTTGGCAATTTTGGGGTGGTACCTTACCAGTGTTACTTCGGCCTGCTTGCCTTAGGAATTATGATTGGTCGTTTTACCAATACAAATTTATAATTCGGACTAGGGCATTGAATCAATAAATGTGGCCCTATGCTGTTATCCACTTTCAATGTTGTCTGTGTCCGTTATTGGGGGGGTGCGCCTGCAAAGCCTTTCTAAAAAGTTCAGGCTTTTTTGTTGTTGTTCAGTCGCACAGTCGATTCCGACCCTTTGCGACCCCATGGACCATTTTCCTCCAGGCACCTCTGTCCTCCACCATCCTCCTAAGCCCACCCAGCTCTGTGCCCATTGTGTCCACAATGCATACCTGTCAAGTATCCCAGATTGGCCGGGATTTCCCGTATTTTGGTGCTGATTTTCGTCCTTTCCCGCCCGGAGCTGCTGCTATTCCAGATCTTGGCAGCAGGGGAAAGGAGTTACTGCGCATCCCTTCTGCGCAGGTCCTTTCTACGCATGCGTAGAACTTTTCTACGCATGCATAGAACCCTTCTACGCATGCGTAGAAGGGTTCTGTGCAGAAGGGGATGCATAGAACCTTTCTACGCATGCGTAGAACCGACCAGCGCAGAACGGTTTTGCACAGGTCTGTTCTACGCATGCGTAAAAGCCTTCTACGCATGTGTACAACGGGCCTGCGCAAAACCGTTCTGCACAGGTCCCGTATTGTCCGGAGCCATGCTTGACAGATATGCCAAAATAACATCTAGCCATCTCATCTTTGGACATGTTATGTATGTTAACTGTGTTTTCTGACAGGAGCGGAATGTATCTTTTCTCATGTATCTATTCTTATGCAAATAAGTGGATCGAAAAATGTGCACACTGTTAGCCAATGGGCTTGTTGTATTATTGTTACTGTTACTATTTATAGTGTATATAAGTCCGAGTTTTGCCCCAAGCCCCATCCAAACTGTGTCCAAACCCCACTAATAAAGAGCTGAATTTCACTACTTCATTCGTCTGCTTCTTCATTCCTTGAACTCTAAAGGACACCCCCTTCTTCTCTTGCCCTCCACCTTTTCCAGCATCAAGGCCTTCTGAAGTGAGTCCTCCCTTCTCATTTGATGTCCAAAGTACTTTAGCTTCATCTTCAGTATTTGTCCCTCCAATGAACAGTCAGGGTTGATTTCTTCTAATATTGACCTATTTGTTCTCTTTGCTGTCCAAGGGATTCTCAAGACTCTCCTCCAACACCACATCTCAAAGGCATATATTCTTCTGCGCTCAGCCTTCCTAATGGTCCAGCTCTCATACCCATACATTACCACCGGGAATATCATTGCTTTGACTATGCGAATTTTTGTTTTCAAGGTGATGTCTCTGCTTTTCACTATATTCCCCAGGTTTCTCAGAGCTTGTCTTCCCATAATCAGTCGTCTTTTTATTTCATAGCTACAGTCGCCATCTGCAGTGATCTTACATCCTAGGAAAGTAAAACCTGTCACTGATTCTACTTCTTCCCCATCTATTTTCCAGGGACTGATCGGACCTGTTGCCATTATCTTGGTTTTCTTGATATTAAGTCTCAAGCCAGCTTCAATCCAATCAAGAGGTTCTTTAGGTCTTCCTCACTTTCTGCCATTAGGGTGCTATCGTCTGCATATCTCAAATTGTTGATGTTTCTCCCAGCAATTTTGATCCCATATTGTGATTCCTCCAGCCTTTTTACAAATTTATAAAATTCCTGGAGGGAAGGAGTCAGGTGAATGTACACAGAAAGGTTGTTCCCGGTCATGGAGGGGTGGGCACCACTTAGAAGTCCCTTCTGGGACTCCCTCAAGGTGGGTATCCAGAGCCCTAATGCTTGGAAAGACCCGGTGTTCTGGACTGAGTTTAATTAGAAGAGACACCCTGTCAGGTACTGATGGCCCAAACCATGAAGGGCTTTGTATGATAGCATGGAAACTTTGAATCAAACACAAAAGCCGACAGGCAACCAATACAGGAAAGCCAAGATGGGGGAGATGTGGTTGAACTTTCAACCACCAGCCACCAGCCTGGTCACGGCATTCTGTATCTGCTACAGCTTCCGTACCATCTTCAAGGCAAGCCCCACATAGAGACCATTGCAGCAATAAATTCTCAAGGTTACCACGGCACAGACCAATGTTTTTAGAGGCCTTGCATCACAAAATGGGTGCAGCTGGGCAATCTTCCCAAGGTGGGAAAAGGCAGACTTGGCCATAGCAGGTAGTTCCAAGATAATGTCCAGATGTCAAACCTTCAAGGGGAGTTTGATACCATTAATACTAGATTGATTTGCACCCAACAGGCCAACCCAACAAAAAGATCTCTGTTTTGTCAGGATTCAGCTTCAGCCTGTTTGCCGTAATCCTGTCCATTATTGCAGCCAAGGAGCTGTCTAAAGCCCTGACAGTTTCCTCTGCTGAGGATATAAAGGAGATATAGAGTTGTATGTCATCGGCATATTGACGACAGTATATCCCAAATCTCTGGATGATCTCCTCCAACAGCTTCATGTTGATATTAAAAATCATTGGGGAAATGATTGGTCCCTGGGGACCCGCCGAGCTGACCAAACCAGCCACAATCTGGACATGGCCTACAAGGAAAGAATAGAGCCAGCATAATGCTGAACCAATTCCTAACCACACAAGCATGTTCAGAATACCTTAGTCAACAGTATAAAGAAATCCAGGAGGACTAGCAGGGTCACACTCTCCTTGTTCGCCTCCCTAAACAAGTCATTGTGCAGAGTGAACTGGGCTGTCTCCCTCCCATGTTGTGGTCTGACCTGACTGAAATGGATCCAGATTATCGGTATCCTCCATAAATGTTTGCAGCTGATCGGCCATCACTGCCTCTGTCACCTTGTCCACTGGTGACAGGTCTTAAATTACTGTATTTGCTGGCATATAAGACCCACTCCCCCCCTTAAAATACACTGGAAAAATGCTGTGTGTCTTATACTGTATATAGTGGCCTATTTTGGTAATAATGGGGTGCATCTTATACTCCAGCAAATATGGTATTTAATGATCCATTGCTTCCAGTTATTTTCCATGATCAGGAACATGATTATCTCCTTTAAGCAGGCAGGCATACAGCCCTCCTACAGGGTGGAATTTATTAGATAAGTGGCTCAATCCATCACCAGCTCATTGGCTGATTTAAGGAGTCATTCTAGGCAAGGGCCCAACGCAGAATTGGTGGCTGAAAGGAGCCTCATTCGGGCATCCCCTCAGAAGAGTTCCTCCAGCAAAAATCCTTTCAACCCACAAAGCACCTTTGTATGCTTCTGATGCGATTAAAAAACAACATGCAAGCACCTTGTCCATCAGGGATCACAGGCTGGAAATGATCAGGAAAAACCTGGACAAGATGTTGCCTTGGGACGTATTGACCAGATAAGTTGCTGTAACATTGAATTTAACCCTGGTAGTGCAGTAGTTAAACTGCTGTACTGCAGCCAAAAACTACTGATGTTGTGAGTACAATCCTGATAGGTGGTCAAGGCTGACACAGTCTTCCATCCCCAGCATGGTGGGGACAAAATGCTAATTACTTTATGAACCGCCCAGAGAGTGGGGAGGTATACAAGTGTAATTGCTATTACTAGATCACTAGTTTCCCATCCCAATAGTACAGAATCATTTTGAACTTTGGGTGTTTTTTAAAAGAATCAGTCACCTTTTCTGGCTCCTAGAAACTGCAGTCTAACATCTGGAATCATACATTTCCATAGTCCTACCTTAAAGTACCTGTACTGGTCCTTTTCTAATCCTACTTCACCATTGGTTTTCTTGGTTTTGCTTCTAAGTAGATGAGTTATGTCTTGCCAGACATCCCACTACGGTAATGGCGTAGACCATACAGCCAGTGACTCAACGCTGAGTGTGGGGCGGCGGTATATAACCTGACTCCCTAAAGGGGCCAACGGTTACAGACAGATGAGCCCCTTGAGGTGGGGTGCTGGTCCCCCTTAGTGGAGGAAATGTCACTGGAAACCATCATATTGGGCCCAACCGCAAAATGAGCAGAGGAACCACTTCACTATTCTGATTCCCAACAGTCATGGAGGCGGAAGAGGTCATGCCAGATGGTGCACCTTGTCCATATCCTCAAGGTTGCGGCAGTCCATTGCAGTCCCGGTGTTAAATCCTGCATATCTCATTTCATACGTGCTGCAGGAGATGGCTCTATGATCATAGTGTGTGGGCCACTTCACGTCAAGGTGCGATCCACCTTAAAAAATTCACACCAATGCCATTTTTCCTGTTTGCCATTCTTCTTTCAAAGTCTAAAGGTGATGGGATAAGGACAGTGGATGCAGGTTTCGGGTGAAACTGAAGCCTTTATTCGAACCTGCATGTTGACAGCATCCGTCAACTGTGAAAATTATTTTCAGGGGTGGTGGAATCTATACTCAGACATGAGGAGCAGCTGAATGAGGGGCGAAAGAGATGCGAGTAGGCTGACTAGAAGGGGAAATAAAGAACCTTGGAGTAATGAGATTGCATTCATGGCTTTCTCTTCAGCAACAGGGGGGACATGTAAGTACAACTAGATTAATTACTAGATTTCAAACTGGCCAGAATGGGAAAACATGTAACCATTCAGATTACATTGTCCTGCAATTCTCATCAGCTCTAGCATTCACATTTGAAAATGATCATGGTAAAAATATTGCACCACTGCCGTATGTCAAAGTGGAACTGTTTAGTTTTAATTGAAAGGATTGCTTCTACTTAAAATTAACATTTCGTCTTTCCCTCTCTTATTGTGCATTGTTATAATGGCTCCTTTTAAAGACATATAATGACAATTCAGAAATATGTCTTTCAAGCATTTAATTCCTTAAATGTTTGGCAGTACTGTATTGAAGTGCTTTCTATGAAAATGGTGGTTCCAATTCAGTTTCTTTGAAAATCCAGTACACAAAATTAGGGCAAAAATCTTACTTTATGCTGTACTCTTGACTCACCTTGAAATCACTTGGGCTGCAGTTCTTCAGTCTGACTCAAATAATAAATAGCCCTGTAAAAGTCAACAACAGCTCTGAACAATTCACACAATTTTTGGATGCAGATTGATGAAGTGTTATTTCTATTGGCAATAAATCACAGGTTCCTGGTTGGCCACAAATGCAGATCATGGTGTAGCTCATACTGAATTGATAAGATTATGGTAAGCCTATGAACTTTTTATTTATGCACAGTGCCTAGGCATACATTATATGCTTTTATGATAACAAGATAAGTAGCTTATCATCAGCTTGAAAACCTGATTAAGCTCTCTTTTAATACACTAAAAACAGAGTGTAATCTACCCCACTCTAATACAACCTTAAGGCCGGACACCCCACAAGGGTAAGAGTAGACTGTACAGCCAGCGACTAAACACTGAGTGTCAGGTGGCAGCTAACTAACCTGACTCCCTAAAGGGGCCAATGGCTATGGGCGGATAAGCCCCTTTAGGTGGGGTGACGGTCCCCCTCAGTGGAGGAAATGCCACTGGAAACCATCATATTGGGTCCAACAGCAAAATGAGCAGAGGAATTCTGATTCCCAACAGTCATGGAGGCGGAAGAGGCCATGTCAGATGGACTGGCTGTGAAGGCGCACCTTGTCCAGATCCTCAAGGCAGTCCATTGCAGTCCCGGTGTTAAATCCTGCATGTCACATTCCATATGTGCTGCAGGAGATGGCTCCAAGATCATAGTGTGTGGGTCACTTCATCGCAAGCTGGGATCCACCTTAAACAAATTCACACCAGTAACATTTTTCCTGCTTGGGGGGGGGGGGGATGCATTCTCGGATAAGAGTTGCAGTGGACGACCCAGAAATAACAATGGGGTTGTTATAATACATGAAAATGAATGAACTGGCAAAAAAAATGCAGCCAGTTTTTTAAAAAGTATCTTTATTTGTGTTAGTCACATGGCTAACTTCAGGTCTGGCACCTTATTAAATAACTGCAATTTGCTGTCCCTAAGTACATGATCTCACCTACTCTCATAAAATTCTAGTTAACGGGGCTTACTGCCAAAGAATATGCAGGTGGAAAACAGCTTGTAAGGATGTTACTGATGAAAAGTGTCTGAATGTTTCTTTGAAAAGCCTTCTTGAAAAGATCCACTGTAATAATTAATATTCTTCTATCTGGCCCTTCTCCTAGAAAGCATTCAAAGATATTCTTTGATATGAATGAAATTTGCAACAGCCTATTAAGCATGTACACGTCCAGGAAAATGCCTTCATTGGGCCTCATACATTTCATATTTTTGCACTGTGTCATCAAAACATTTCAATAGATACTTCTTTATTTTGAAATGGAATGCATATTGAAAAATAAATCACATTTCTCTGAAATCATTTGAATCATATTTACACATATTTCATAACACTTGTTTCAGCTCACAATACACTGGAAAACATTTGGTTCATCACTGCAACTAAATTGCAGAAGCTGGTACTGTGGTACTGTATCTGCAAACCATGACCCTTAATTTTAAAACAAAACAAAACAGAAAGGAAGAAAAAAGGTGGATGGTAGAAAGAGGTTACTTGACTTCCAAGAGCAAAAATAAAAATATGGAGTGAGCTTTGTTTTTCTGAAATTACAAATATTCATTTGCAGTGTTGACAAGCAAGTATCACCCTGAACACATCGAACTCATATGATTTTGGAGGTTAAGCAGGGTTGGATCTGATTAGAACTTGGTAAGAGAGCCACCAAGAAATGCTGCACCAAACATCTCCGGAAGGGGCTAGAAAAGAATCCAGCCTGAAACTCTTGACAGCTATTAGCAATGTGGGGCTAGATGGACTAACGGTCTCACTCAACATAAGTCAACTTTCTATTTTGCAGTTACATAAATATATGAAGCAAGAGGACTTGGTTTCTCACCACTCACATAAACATTTGCATCACCAATGGAAAGCTAATTTTTGACCAACATGAGAGGATATGGGCAAATGCATATGGCTCCACCTGTACATGTCTCTATATTATAATTAGCACCAGAGAGGAGAAAACAACAAAGTCACATATGCAAGAACCACACACTCCTATTAAATCGTTTCCTTGCTAAATTAAGGCCTTATCCTCATGCCACTGGCTAATTTACATTGCATTAGTCTAGCACAGAAATAATAATGTAATCTATAAACTTTGCAACTTGCTACTTTTGGGGTCAATATTTTCATATGAGGCCTAATTAATTTGGGATTCCATAAGCTGTGGTCATTACTTCATTTCTAACACACCTCCCTCTGCCCTACTTTATTTACCAGTACCGTACATCTCTGTTGCTTTGCAGCAAGGGTCTGCAATAGTTCCACTGCTTATAAACCCCAAGCAGGATTTAGAGTCAAATCTAAGGCAATGATACACTTGGAGGTAAATACACCTGATTTAATGAGACTTTTAGCACTCATTGGCATGTGACAGTGCAAAAAGCCTCATGGAATACAAAGAGACTTGCCCCAAATAAGTAAGAGACAGTGTTGTAATGTGACTTCCCAACAAACATGATTTAGGGTTGGAGCCTCACAGTGCAATTTCATGCATGTCCACCCATAGGTCGAATGTATATAGTACTGTAGCATAAATCTAGTGTTCTGCTGGTCTCAGAACAGTCTAGCCTCACATATACTAGAAAGACATTTCTCAGCATTAGAAATATTAAGTCAGCCTCCCTTGTATGTGTGGCATCCATCAGTTCAGGTCTACACAGCCAATAAATACAATTATACTATCAGGCTGCAAATAGCTGATCTATGCCTTAGAGGCAATATGAAATGAAGCAAACTTTAATGAAACATAAAAAGTAAATAAATAACTGCATCCTACTTCATCATACACAGACTATTACCAATATCAAAAAATATGAAAGAATGGCAATAAATCTTGCCTTTAGGGATGCAGCTGAAAACTATTAAGACACTCCTCATGGTGAGAAGATAAGGATAAGTCCCTCATTCGATCCACATTTTTCCTACATCTTGTTCTGGGGAGACTAGAGTGAGGGGTCTTTTTTATTTCAGGTTTTAGCATAGTCAGGGATGCCCTGTGGGCTCCTAATATGTCTGTAGAAATTATTGGCTGAATCTACAATATGATATACAATGTCATCAAAGCTTTCCCGCTATCTTGTGAAAATATGATTAGAGACTACTGCTATTTTTATATTGCATTTTTCAATACAGTACTGAGAAGATATGGTGGTTTTGAGCTAGTCCTAAGAAATCTAGTGTGGAATTTAATATTTTGTTGTCACTGTATACTTTTTGTAAATCTCCATCTATTCTTTCATCCAGTCAATCATGAAGTAGACCACTTATACTAGAACAAACTGATTAACAAGGATTTCCCTGATAGAATTTTTTAAAAAAATACAAACAACGATTCTTGTCTGTATTTGTTTGTAACAGATTTGTTTGTAAGTTACGGAAAAAACTGCAATAAGCCTCATCTACAAAACCCAGTTGTAAGAATGATGAGTAAACTATTTAGCTAAACAGTTTTAAGACACTGTGGTTGGGACCATTTTAGTTCAGAATGACAAATATATTATGGACAAGATTACAGATTTATCCAAGTGTAATAATCAATTCTTGGCATGGTTCAATTATCAGAATGTCATTAAAAATATTACATTAATATTTTAAAATATGTTCTCCTTGATAGTATAGTCAGGTTTCCTGTTCATAAACCTTGAATACATAAGAGCAGTACAATTCCAAGTACAATATTTATCACTGAGTATAAAACATGTTTCATATGAATGTATAATAAAATGAAAACAGCTAGAACTTTCGAGAGCCTCTTCTTATAAATTATACTGTTGATACAAATACGTTATAAGCACATTGGGAAATATTTCAGATATTAATTTGGCAAGTCTTTCACTTGAGATGAAAACTGATGTACAATATATGAAAACTAGCTAAATAGTTCATATTGTGAATTTTTCATTCTTCTAGCGTCCTCTTCCCTCTTCTTTTCCTTTTTATTTTTAGAGGTTACCAATTCATAGGGGCACCGTAAGTTCAAAATGACTTGATAGCACATTAATAAAAAGTATGATTTATACATATCTGCTAATGCTAGCAGGTTCTTCATTTTATTTTTATTCTAAACGGCCTACATTCAGAAATATCTTGCAAACAAGCCAAATTCTTCCTCCCACTAATAAATAAACAAAAATATTAAAACAGATTAAAATAAAAGTGACAATATCGCAAATGTCCTTGGAGGCCCAGCAGGTCAAATAATCCTTTCATAAGCAGTAGTCAAAGACTGCTATAGAATTGAAATGCTTCCTCAGAGCAATGATGGACACAACACAGGGCCATGATCTGAATAACCTAGCACACTCCACTTTTATGATAAACAAGTCTAATGTAAGACTTTTGTAACTTGAATAAAAGAGTGAAAAAGAGGGGAGCTCTTGCAAAATATCCTTGTGAAGAGACAGCAAACTTAGGCACCCTTTTGGAAGCAGCTTCCACAACGAGAGCTGAGTTCCAATGAAACACAACCCAGTCAATTTACTCATCCATTGCTAAACTACCTGTCTTGTCCATGGCTAGCAATATCATTACTCTTAGTTGCAACAATATTGTAGCCATGGAAATTGAGACAAACCGTACACACCTACAGGTTATCTACCTAATAATGTGTTCAGATGATGGTTTTCTGGGAGATTTGGAGGGGGGGAGGTAAGGTACATCTGCTTAGTCCAAGAGGACCAAGTTGTTAGAGGACAGTCAGTTAAGCCACAGGTCCTTTATGACAGACCCTGACTGGCCCATGGTGCTCTCTGGTCTAGCCTCCAGCCAAGCCACCCGAAAGCAGAAGCAGAAGTTAGACTGACTAGCTGGAATATGTCAAGAACAGATGAAACTCGGAAAATTAGAATACCGTGCAAATGTCCATTCATTTCACTTAAAAGGTGAAACAAATATATGAGATAGACTCACTACATGCAAAGCGAGAGATGTCATGCCTTAATTCTTTCTAATTGTGATGATCATGGCGTACAGCGTACATGAAATTATGTGATGATTATGGGGTGCATGAGATTGGGGGGTTGGGGTTTTCATAAGCTGTAAGCCATAAGCATCAATGTTATAACAAAGTAAGGGCTTGAACTATCTTGCTTTGCATGCAACGAGTCGATCTCATACATTCGTTTCACCTTTTACGTTGCGTTACCAAACTGAACGAATATTTGCACGCTATTCTAATTTCCTGAGTTTCGCCTGTAGACAAGCAACAGGGTGTAGCACAAGGTTCAAAGGCAGATCCCACTCCCACTTTCGCCTGACTTTTCCCCACTGCGCCCATAGAAAAGTCGATACTTAAACCACTCCAAAACCCGCATCTGACCCATCCTATATGATTCGCTTTGGACATCAAATGAGAAGGGAGGACTCACTTGAGAAGGCTTTGATGCTGGGAAAGGTAGAGAGCAAGAGAAGAAGGGGGTGTCCAAAGATGAGATGGCTAGATGGTATTGTAGACACCATGGGCACGGAGCTGGGTGGGCTTAGGAGGATGGTGGAGGACAGAGGTGTCTGGATGAAAATGGTCCATGGGGTCACAAAGGGTCAGAATCGACTGTGCAACTGAACAAAAAAAAAAAAAGTGATTCGCTGTCGCATTCACTGCGGAGACACACGCAACTTGTTCATAACCTCTCTCCCACCCATGTTCACATGGAGTCATGACACACTCCCTGCAGGAATAAACGCCACGTGTGAAGAAGGGGGTCGGAAAGCTGGTGGCTCCCTATAGTAGGGAGGGGGGTTAGTGCCAGGGATGGCGAAGCTCGGCACTCCAGGGAGCATGGGGGGTGGCGTCTTGGGTTTCGATTCCCAGAAGCCCAAGTCTCTGTGGAGCCACACGAATGGGTTTTATTGCGCGTACGCGCGCCTGCGCGCGCGTACGCGCAATAAAACCCATTCGTGTGGCTCCACAGAGACTTGGGCTTCTGGGAATCGAAACCCAAGACGCCACCCCCCTGGAGTGCCGAGCTTCGCCACCCATGGCCCTAGGCTGAGTTGGAGACACTCCGGAGGCGTGGAGGCCCGTGGTGGTGCTGCGGCATCATCGCCTGGTGCTGTTGCTGCTGTACAAGGAGGTGCTGCTGCTTCTGTCGGGTAGACTTGACTGCCAGGATGGCCTGGCGGTTCTTGTACTGGACCAGCTGGAGGGTGATCTCGGCGTTCCAGCCTTGCTCCTGCGGGCACCGAAAGTCGACCTCCTTGCCCTCGGCCATCACCACCGTGAAGTAGACGTACTTGCCCTTGCGCTCCACGCAGTCCACCGTCTTCATGGCGGAGAAGGGCAGCTCTTTGGCGCGGGTGGCGGCGGGCGGCTCCGGGGGAGGAGGCGCCGCCACCACCACGGGCTCCGGCGGCTGCTTGGGCGGGATGAGCAGGAGGCCTTCCTCCGTCAGGATGCAGCGCTTCTTCTTCCATAGCTGCAGCAAGCCGTCGCTGCGCTTCTCCAGCACGCCTTCCTTCACCGGCTTGAGGCAGCCGCTGCTGCTCTCCAACATCCTCCTCCTCCTAGTTCGCCGCCCAGAAAGTTCCCGCCGGCGAGGCCCGAGCAGGGGGCTGCGGTGCGAGCTAAGCCCCTGCCCTGCTCCACCCCACCCGCGCCAGAGCGGGCGGGATCCTGAGGGCGCCCCTGTTGGGAAGAAGGACCTTCTCTCTCTTCTTCCCGGGTGAGGGGCGACCGACGAGCGGCGTGGCTGCCTGGGCTGTGCGCTGGCTTGTTGGGCGCCGCGCCGCCGCCCGCAAGGGGGCCTTCCCTTTGGCGCGCTTTTATCTCCAAAGGCGGCGGTTGGGCGGTTGACGACGCCTCAGAGGTTGTTGTAGGTTCCCGCCGAAGGGACGAGAGAAGGACGACGGAGCTCCTCGCTCGCCCTCGGCTCTCCCCCTTTGATGTTTGTGAGGCTGGCAATGTCTAAAAACATAACACACACACACACGGTCCTCCTTTCCTTTCCAACCAGCCCGGCAGCAAAGAACAAAAGAGCTTCTCTCCCGGTTACTGGCTGTTTGCAGTGCACTCTCTCCCTTAAACTCGAGCCCGAGTCCGCCTCCCTCCTCCTCCTCCTGCTTGGCTCCTCTCTACGGCTGAACAAGGCAGATCACTTTTAAAATAAAATAAAAAAATGACACCGACCGAGAGGCAGGGATGGAGCCCGGGCTCCCCCTCTCTGGAATGTGCTTACGCTTCCCCACAGAGAGGCTGATCAAGCAGCCTCACACGTAACGCCCGCGTCCCTCTCCATTACTGCCAGGAGGAGGGGAGAAAATGAAGGAAAAAAACACCACAAACGGATGCGATTATTATCCAGACACCTCACTCCCGTTTTCTAGGTTGGCTTTCCTGCCAACGTAGCAGTTCGAAAGCAAGAAATTGCAAGTAGATAAATAGGGACCACTTTTGGTGAGAAGGTAACAGCGTTCCGTGCGCTCCGGTGTCGTCATGCCTGCCAGGTGGCCACGGAAATGTCTGCAGAAGCAGACAGCGCTGGCTCTTTGGCTTTTGAAACAGATGAGCACTGAACCCTAGAGTCGGATACGACTGGCTTTCGAGCAAGGGAAACCTTTACCTTTATCTTTCACAGATCCCGGAGACTCCGATTTTTATTTTTTAAAAATAGGATCGTAAAAACAATGCGGGCGCACGCACGTACACGCACACACACCCTTGAGCACTGGAAGAGGTACTGTATCCACAAACAGAAACAAACTACAGTGATACCTCATACAACGTCCAAACTTGGTTCCACAAGTTTGGACTTTATATGGATTTGGACTTTGTATGAGGCTTGCAAAATCCTAGCCGCGATGCCTCATACAACGTCCAAATCCTTGCTGCGATGCTTCGTACAACCCATAGAGATACATTCTACTGTAACAGCAGACTTCAGGGCAAAGTCAAGGAAGCAGACAGGAAACTGACAGAACTTTAAGAAATCATTGTCTAAAGGCTAAATGCATTAAAAAAAACATGTCAAACAACCCTGATTGTTCAAGAACCTGAAGAATGCTGCAAAAATCCCAGGAATGCTTCTAAAAATTCTGATGAAAAAATTCAAAAAAATCCAAAATTGCGCTCCAAACCACTCCTAAACACTCTTCGCCTCATGCAAAACCCACAAGAGCAATGTGCACATGTGTCCTGCCTTTTATATTGCCCAGGCACAATGCAACCTGGGGAAAACCCCAATGCCTCATGCAAAGTCGCAGTGACTTTGTATGAGGCAACTTTTTTCAAGGAATTAGGCGATGTTATATGAATCCGATGTTGTATGAAGCTGACTTTGTATGAGGTATTGTACTTCACAACTGATCATATATACCTCTCCTGTGGCACGAAGACACGGCTTTCCCATGCAAGGCTAAAGCATTTTTTGTGGGTGTGTATTTGTGTTATATTCCATAATGCAGCTTTATAGCCAACATGGGTTAGTGAGTTACAGGGTTCTCTGTAACCTAAACAAAGAGGATGTTCTTAGGTGTCACATATCCTGAACATTTATTCCCACCTAGACAAATAGGACTAGGATTGCAATAGGATATAGCCTCAGGTAGTGCAGTGAAGTGGTGCGATTGCTGGATTAGGATTTGGGATACAGTAAAACCCCGATTTACATACGTCTCGAGTTATATAAAGTTCGACTTACATGATTTTGTGCTAAACCATGTCCCGATTGACATGATTTCCTATGGGTTTGCATCAAGTTACATAAAAATTCATTTCCCTATGGGTTTGCTTCGATTTACATAAAAAATTCATTTTTCCTATGGGTTTGCTTCAAGTTATGTAAAAAATAATTTTTCCTATGGGTTTGCTTTGAGTTACATAAAAATCGATTTAAGCAAAGGCCTACGGAACAGACTTTTTTGGATAATCCTAACAAGCAACACCCTTAGTCTATAACAGGGATTCTCAACCTGTAGGCCCGATGTGGCCCACAGCACCATTTCATGCCCCCCCCACAACACCAGGAAGTGCCATGTGGTGGAGGAAGGGCAAAATAGCCGTCCGGCCCCCAAAACTTTGTGGGAGCATGACCCAGCCCATGGCTTTAAAAGGTTGAGAACTCCTGGTCTATAACCTATCTCACAGGTTATGATTAAAGTGATGAGGAGGAAATCTATGCATATTTTAAGCTCATTAAAGGATTATAAATGTAATTAATAAAATCTAGTTTTTGACAAGACTACAGGAACACAACAAGTTAAAATGTCCTTTTTAACCTCACCTGCCACAAGAATCTACTTTTTCTATATTAAGAGTTTGTTTTGATTTTAGAGTACTGAATTAAAATTTTGCAGCAACCAAAACTACTTGTTTCATCACTCCTATACCACCAAAATAAGGAATTTGGAAATAAGCATTTATTCAATACATATCCCACTTTTCTCATAATTCAGGGAGTCACAGCAACCTACAAAATAGCATGAGGGAGCAAAGAAAAATACATAAATTAAGATAATGGTACAAAACACATGGAAGACCATTAACGTAAAAGAATATGTAAAGAAAGACATATTCATCAAGTTTTAAGAAATGTGTGTCTTCCCATTAAAAACCCTGAAGCCGTATCAGTGGCTTTTGTTGTTGTTCAGTCGCACAGTCGATTCCGACCCTTTGCGACCCTATGGACCATCGTTCTCCAGGCACCCCTGTCCTCCACCATCCCCCTCAGTCCTCCCAGTTCTGTGCCCATTGTGTCTACAATACCATCTATCCATCTCATCCTTGGCCTCCCCCTTCTTCTTTTGCCCTCCACCTTTCCCAACATCACGGCCTTCTCAAGTGAATCCTCCCTTCTCATTTGATGCCCAAAGTACTTTAGCCTCATCTTTACTATTTGACCTTCCAATGAGCTGGCTACAAACTAGAATTAGAAAGGTCTTTGTGGGCCAGCAAGAGAGGAAAGAAGGGGCAAATCTAGCATACAAGGTTTCACAGCTTGGAGAGCATGTCTTCAGGCCTCAGCAAACATACCTATAAGGGCAATAGGACTGAAAACAGGGCCTCCATAAAATATCTTAAAACCAGATGTGACACCAAGGAAACAACTTTTTAAATAATGTGGTCCTGGCAATACAGGCTTTTGCAGGTCATCATCAGCACTTTGTATTTGGGCATGGACGTGGGCTGGCAGCCAGATCAGGTATCTCAAGGCACAGATGAACCTTGACCTCCTGGCCTTCACCAAAACCAGTGCCTCCAGGCTAAGAGATGAACATAGAAGAACATTTAGCATGATTTTCAGGGGGACTGAAACCTCACCCATCATAGGCCGAGTTCCCTCCCCCATATCTATCTTTCAGTTCCCCAGGACCATCTCACTTATCTGGATGAAGCTTCAGGTAGCTTGGCCAGTCAGTCCATTACTGAGATCAGATGGGAGTTTAGAACCAACACACCTCACTGATGTTTATATGCAAAAAAGAGTTGGGTGGTTATCAATATACTGGTCGCATCAAATCCCCATTCCAGAAAATCCGTTAGTTTCGTTTACTGTATGTCAATTGGCATGGGGGAATAGGGTTGATTCTTGAAGGACTCCACTGGCCAAAACCCAGTGTTGAACAAGAATTCTCCAGGATAAATACCATTGGGAAACAGCAGAACACCATGGAACATTGCCATCAAGTTCCACTCAAGATAAGATCTACAAGAATATCATGGTGGATGGTGCAAAAACTGCTCAGTGTGGTTCAGTAGAACATACTCCAAAGCCATGCTAAGTTATTGACTCTTCTATCAAGAGTGGAAAACTTCAGGCTATGGGTTGTCCAGATGGCCACACGCCATGATACCATCATTTGATAGTTGTCTCACTTTTATATGCTCTCCTCCCCAGTTCTAAAGAGTTGAAACTTATAAGAACAAGAGCATTAAGCGAAAATAGACTTGTGTTTCTGATTCCAATGCTTTTGCCCCTTCCCAAGAACTTATATGAGTTTCACTCTCTGGGCCAGGAGAGGCTCTCCAGCCGTGGATCAGAATCTGGCGACGTAAGATCCCCTCCTTCTGTGTACCCCCACCCCAGTAATCCATTCAATAGCAAAAACAATACTCTAGTCACCACTCCCCTGTTAGGGACAGGAGTTATCCATGAAGAAGCAAGACCTTTCTAGGTGTGAAGCCAGCCCTGAAACAGTCACAACAGCCCATGGAGTAATGGCAGTATTTTCTCCTGTGCCTGACTGCAGTAATCAATGTTCTACTCAAGCACCACATGCGCATTCCAATTTAATAAATAAAAGCCCAAGGAACCAATGCAAATTGTCATGTAGTTAATCTCTATTTGTTCCAGCAGAGCAGAGGGAGGCAAATCCGTTCAGGCTGTTTTGTGGACACCTCAACCCCCCCCCCCCTTTGCTTCTTTCTTAACCATTTTTCTTTTCACACAAAAAGAGTGAACTGCAATTCCTGGAAGCCTCAAAGACTAACAAATCACACTTAAAATAGGTCACAGGATTTCCAGCCACTTGTGTTTATTTTTGAAATTTGTTCTGGTGGCTTGTTTGTTTTGTATTTTTTGCAGTCTTGTAGTCCCAGAAAATTCCAAAGGACAGAAAACTAGCCCAGGATGTGACAATGAATTATGCGGTAGCCCAATCTTTTACAAAGAAGGCAAGTTTCGAGAAGGGATTTCAAAAAATAAAGGCAGGAGCTACAGTTGTTCACTTTCTGTAGTAGAAAAAAGAGCAAACTGTAAAATACTAAAATTATTACAGGAAGAAGGGACTTTTATTGTACAATATACCTAAAATTTTGAAGAAATAAGGGACTGCAGTGGCTCAAGTAGCTAAGACACTGACTGGGAAGCGGAAGGTCAGCAGTTCAATTCCCGAGTACTGCAGGACGGAATGAGCTCCCGTCTTTGTCCCAGCTCCTGCCAACCTAGCAGTTTGAAAGCAAGAAATTGCAAGTAGATAAATAGGGACCACTTTGGTGGGAAGGAAACAGCGTTGCATGCGCTCCGGTGTCTAGTCATGCCTGCCACATGACCACGGAAACATTTGCAGAAGCAGACAGCGCTGGCTCTTCGGCTTTGAAACAGAGATGAGCACTGAACTCTAGAGTCAGATATGACTGGCTTTCGAGCAAGGGAAACCTTTACCTTTAAGATCATGTTATAAAGACTGAGGTAATATGACTGGGTGAATACTTCCAACTGAGCAGCATTTGACAGTAGACAGGAAGCCAGTACATAGATTTAATATGCAAGGAAATAAATTGCTTTGATAGCAAAATCTGAGACAAAGGTTTATTTATTTATTTATTTATTTATTTTTTAAATTTATATACCGCAATTCTCAGCCCAAGGACCGACTCAATGCGGTTTACAAAATAGGAATACAACACAGTAATACAGCATAACAATCCCACACAAAATACAATATATCACAATACATTACAATATATTCAATACAGTTCGTTAAACAACAATATAATCAATAATCAAAGCATACAACATCAAAATACCAAAATTGCAAAGGACAAAATTCCACAGGTAATGGAGCCATCAGCTCAACAGTTCCACTGAATGACCCTGGCGGCCCCCGGCCCTTTATCCTCCCGATGGAGCAGGGAGGGAAGGCGGGACCCCTCGCAGCTGCGCGGCGCTCCGGGTGGCGGTCTTCGGCCTGGCCCCGGCGGCCCCCGGCCCTTTATCCTCCCGGTGGAGCAGGGAGGGAAGGCGGGACCCCTCGCAGCTGCGCGGCGCTCCGGGCGGCGGTCTTCGGCCTGGCCCCGGCGGCCCCCGGCCCTTTATCCTCCCGGTGGAGCAGGGAGGGAAGGCGGGACCCCTCGCAGCTGCGCGGCGCTCCGGGTGGCGGTCTTCGGCCTGGCCCCGGCGGCCCCCGGCCCTTTATCCTCCCGGTGGAGCAGGGAGGGAAGGCGGGACCCCTCGCAGCTGCGCGGCGCTCCGGGCGGCGGTCTTCGGCCTGGCCCCGGCGGCCCCCGGCCCTTTATCCTCCCGGTGGAGCAGGGAGGGAAGGCGGGACCCCTCGCAGCTGCGCGGCGCTCTGGGCGGCGGTCTTCGGCCTGGCCCCGGCGGCCCCCGGCCCTTTATCCTCCCGGTGGAGCAGGGAGGGAAGGCGGGACCCCTCGCAGCTGCGCGGCGCTCCGGGCGGCGGTCTTCGGCCTGGCCCCGGCGGCCCCCGGCCCTTTATCCTCCCGGTGGAGCAGGGAGGGAAGGCGGGACCCCTCGCAGCTGCGCGGCGCTCCGGGCGGCGGTCTTCGGCCTGGCCCCGGCGGCCCCCGGCCGCCGGGGTTAAGAGAACTGAAGAAGGTTAAGACTGAAGAAAAAGTTATATTTGATCAATTACATCCAAGTATTTATTGATAACAATTAAATAAAAAAGATCTATATGAATAGAGCATTTGAGATTCAGACTCAGAACATCTTCAATATAATTCATGCCCCTTGAAGCCATCCTATACAACATTGTTTAAACTATTATAAATCATATTTAGAAAGAAATGATATCTTTCTTTAGCTTTGAGGCTCCTGGTAATATTTTTCAGAGGACATTTTGCTTTTAAAATATAAAATAAAGCCCCCTGAAGATATCTTCTGAGGCACTTCTAACATTTACTAACTAAAGCAGTACATAATTATGTCAAGGACAGGCAGAGATTTTGGCTACAGTTCTGCATTAGTAGGTTTTAAATCTTCTTAAAACTTTTCTCCCTCTTGTGCCTCTTAAAATACAATCCATCCAGTTGCATCCCTGCATCTGCAGATCTTTCTGCACTAGATAGCAACTCTTATTTCATTTATTTTAACTCTTCCCTGTCCTGCTTTTTTTTTGCCCATTTTTCCATAGCCTTTTTTCTACTGCTCTATCAACAATTGCAAGTAGGCTGCAGCAGAAATCAATGGAGACATTTCAGATCTTTTTCTAAGGGCCTTAAATGTTCTTGCAATTTGGAAAGCAGCTGTAAAACATTTAGAAGTGTGCCATGAAGAAAGATGACAATAAGGCATATAATGTTCAAACCTGATATAATTCTTCCTTTTGTATTTGCAACAGGAAGCAAGCAGGACATTCTGAAGAAACCCCTTACCTATTTCAAGATATGGAAGATGTTTAACATTTCAGTGTGTGAGTGTGTTTGTGAGTGTGTATGCATGTTCGCGCACACATACATACTCAACACTGTGACTGAAATTGCTTTATTGCCAGGGTTAGATGGCCTGGATTAGCATACTACTAGTAGTTCTATTTACAGCTTTCTAGCATTACACAGCAGGAAGGAGCAGCTAGTAGGCATTGTGATCTCATAGCACGCAGACGCCCTCTTGTGTCAAACTGAGTCTTATGTTGCTTGTGCTCTAAATGCTAAGGAAATATTGTCATCTCTTCAACTGTGTATTATTCAACCATCAAACCATATGGTTTTCATCTGGAATATCTTATGCTAGAGTAAGTTTATTGGCAAAACAACACAAAATTTAACAATTCAGTCGGTTTTGCTTCAACAGATACACAGCTACTTCACTAAGATAATTTGCCCTTATTCTTCTTCAGTATACATGTACTCCGACCACCTTTCTACATCCTGAAGAGAATCATAACTAGGATCAATCCAAATGCTTTTAAATTCCAAACTATTTAAAAGAAATTGAAGCATTTATTGTGATTTGTGCTGAGGTATTTGCTGCTTGAACATATGAAAAGTTAAACATATTGATAGTGAACAATTTTTGCTATCCTAGCTTTGCCTGTCAATCTCAAAAGATTATTTGGCAAACCAAAGTTCACACCTACTACAGATATTTAAGGAGCGTTAACTTGTAACTTCTGTTTAATTAATCAAAGACAAGGCTTATAAAATACTTATTAAATCTTATTGCTATAAGCAGGCATTGATCATGGGATAAATAAATAAATTTCATGTCAGAAATTACTCTGGATTGAAAGGATTTTTGCTGGGAAAACTCCACTCAGATGCCCGAATGAGACTCTTTTCATGTCCTCAAGATTTATTGTGCAGCACTCAGGTATAACTTTATATTAATGGGAGAAGCAATACTTAATATAACATCTATATCTTCTATCTTCAGTATCTATCTATCTATCTATCTATCTATCTATGTCTATCTATATAGATAACTAAAATCAAGGTCCGATGCTGTATGTTCCTTATACAAATCCACACCACTGCATGGATCGCGCTGAAACTCAGCACATGCGTACCTTGGGCCAAAGAAACAGTCACTGCGGGGGTGGTCAAGCCCCATGGGGAGGGGTACGCCCCCTAAATCAATCCGCAAAGGGGATACCCCACCGACAGGAGAAAAAGCCAACTAGGGGGGGGGGGTTGTGATGTCATCACCACAGCTCAACCAATTCCCAGCTGACCAGATCTGGGGTTCTGTGACATCACAGGGCTCCCTCATACAAAGTGACACCCCTGCACCGATTGTGCTGGAAACTGCGTGCACGCCTACCTTCAACATCTGAGGTGGCCAGCGTGGGTAACCGGCAGCCCGCCTTGTGGTCCTAGCCCCTGAAAAGGGGCACCAACACCCCCCGGCTGGCCGGCAGAAACGACCAGGGGAGGTGAATGCACATGCGTTAGAATCCACGCATGCGCCTAACCCTGCCTGGCGTTTCAGGCTGTGGCGCATGCGCAAAAATCCACGCATGCACCAGACTGCCCGGTGTTCCAGGTGGCACATGGCCTAGCCGCCAGTACGGACGATGACAATTACGGCTGCTCCCACCCCAGCGACTACTGTCGGCGGGTGGCCACCGTGGCATGGCTCCTCTGCATTCCTGAGGCATGCCTCGGGGTGAAGGGAGAACACATAGCCAGGGGGCGGGCGGAGGATGGGACTGGGCTACTGCCTTCCGCCCCCCAATGGGTCCTCTGCCCACCCGCCCAAACGGAACCTCCCTTCTGCCTGACACAACCCATGGGAGGACAGAGGGGCTGGGCTGTGATGGCTACCCACTGACTATAGTTGCTGGGGAGGCTGGCACCTTGCGGCGGGGCTGAGAGAGCGGGTGTGACGACAGCAGACAAAAAGGTAAGGTAGCTGGGGTGGAGGGCAGGCCCAGGTCACTCCTTGGCCCGGGTAGGGTACCCCCATGCAACGCCAGGTCCTCTGCTAGTATTAGCTAAAAAACATGTTTCCCTGCTCCATCTGTCAAGACAGTATGAAAAAATATTTTTTCAGCAGCCAGTAATTGAAGATCAACTTCCACTTATCCAAGCAATTCTCTTTTGGTACTCAAGAATTCCTATTACCTCCCTTTCTGATTCCAATTTTCCATACTGCAAATCAGAAGATGCACCAAAGTACTATCCTAGCTTTCAGAATCCTAACATCTGTGACTGCAATCATCTCCAAAACATTCACTAAAAGACGTGATGGCCTTTCAGATCATAACCAACCTACTTTAGATTCCATTCATTTCAACATATTAAAATGATACAAGATGCATTTCAGACCACCCCACCATGTAGCAACTGTATCTATTATTTGGTTTCACACAATGTTGATTTTTTAAAACCAACTCTGGCATCAGGAATTCAACTGTAAAACATCTGCATATAGAACATCTTGTGGGATGAAAAACAGAAGTCACATATCTTTGGCTCTGCTTCCTCAACCTCAGCCTGAACTAGCATTGATTTGGCATACTATTTCTGTGTAAGGAGCACAGGTTTATCATCCATTATATTACAAATGTATTTTAGAATAAATTGGATTTTTTCATTACTGTGTGAGAAAGTTTATACTCCTTCAGAAGGAAAAAAAAGCTGAAATTTTATTTTATATACTTCAGTGATATTTCCTTATTTTTATTCTAATCTAAAGAGACCCAAATGCTGTAACCTTTCTTTTCAATGAGTTATCCGGTTCCTATGACCCTTCAGTGATGCAATAGAACATACCTCTCCATTGTGACAATTACTCATTTATTCCCACCCTATCTCCTGCTTTTCAAATCAACCTAATAGTGCAAAATGCATTAACTTAGTTTATGCAATGTCTACTAAAATGAAATAGTACAGGAAGACAACATGTAGATGTGTGTTTGTGCAGATATCCCTAATGAACTGGTCATCATCAGAAAAGCATTCTCATTGCAACCAGGCTTGCTGTTAGATATTTACAAAAGGGCTTTTTAAAATACAAGTACAGTACACATGTGGTTTCTGAAAATACTAGGTTTATTCACACCCCAGTGATAAACAACCTTAATATGATGTCTCTAGCTTTTTGTAGGTCACCATCACAAAATACAAAAACCTAGAGCATAAACAAGCAGTTATGAATGTTCAATGTGGTCTTGATGGAAATTAATGTATGATATGGAAGTAGTCAAGTTCAATGATGTATGTCATTTCCTAATTAGTACAAGTCACTGCCATTTCTATAACAAAGTAATGAAGGCACAGCTAGTGCAAGCAGACTGAAACCAATTTAAAGTACTGGACTGAAAAAGACTTTGGTTGGTTCTCCAGGAAAGGATCTTTTCTAAACAAATAGTGGTCTCCATCAACAGTTCTGGTATCTTCACAGCTGCAGTCTAATAGCTACATGACAACAGAGTTCACAAGAACCAAACTATATATAGCAATGAATTAACTATTCATGCTTTAAGGGTTTACTGCATTCTACATATTGGCAGAAAAGTACAGTACTATTAAAATGCTGGGTATAAGGAACCTACATTTTTAACTGGTTCTGTCAGTTTGTTTTAACAAAATTCTACCAAGATACAAAACATAAGGCTGTTAAGTAACTAATAGTTGTAATTAGGCTATTACAGTGCAGATAATCCTCAAGGCCACATACACTGTTTCACTGCTGCTTGCATTCTGCTGGGTTTTGATCCTTCTGTTAAACAGAAAAAACAACACATCAGTATGAAGACTGTACATGCATTGGAAGAATCTGTACATCACAAATAACTACATCTGAGTGCAATTATCAGAACACATATTGATATTACTTACTTTTGGGTCATAATCTGGATCATTTTCTTCATCTACCTCTTCTTCACCTTCCTGAAATGTAACAAAATACAAACAGATCAGTGTAAGAAGTCTACTTGTTAATTAACACATTTGTGCTATATTCTAATCACTAATATCAGTTAGCAGCACACTCAGAATATTGCGTATATTTGTCTGTAAATGACCACAAAATGTACCTCATCATCAGCCTCTTCACCTTCTTCATCATACTGGAAAAAAGAGAAAATAAGGTTATCAGTACAACAGCATCAATACCATCTCCTTAGAAATTATCACCTCTGGATCGGGTTGATTTCCAGATAGTGTTGATTACACAAAAAACACTAAACAGAATATTTTAGAAAGAGTTCTTTACAGTGAAAATATCCTGGAAAAAGTCTAAGTTACAAAATCTATTTTGCACTGAACTTTGTACCATCAAGCACTGTTCTGTACACTTGTTACTTTTGTGGACTACAACTCCCAAACTATATTCATGCTTGCTGGTGGATGTGGGGGCTACAGACAAAAGAAGTGACTTTTCTAGGCTTAGACTGTATGTATATAGAATTCAAGTAAAATTAATGAAACCAATTCACTGAATTATAGCATATTTTATGACCTAAAGCAAGGCAAATTAGCATTAAAGGTATCTGTGAGACTTGCTAAAAGGAATTACCACTTACATCATCATCGTCATCTTCAATGGCTTCTCCTGTGAAATATAGTACTGATCGTGGAACTATGCGCTCCCGTAGAAAATGACCAATTTCAAAATCAGCAGCAAGAATTGCTTCAGCATCATCATCCTGCACAAAATATGAATTCACAACTCTATGAATTTGTATTTCATAAACAAAACAGTATTATTTCAAACATCTTCATTCAGTGTCAGATTCTCTCTATTGTTGGCCCAATAAACCCATTAGCCTCCCAAATCAATTGTGAATTCTCAAGCACAGAAGCTAGGAATAAGAAATGTTATGAAAACTTAGAATAGTGCTTGAATTCATATAATACAGCCACAAAATTGCATGGCTAGTAATCCAGAAGTGGCCATTTTACAGGTATGCAGCTAAGCCAACCTCATCTGACTGTAAATGGTGCAGCTTCATTGCAGTTTTCATTTATCCAGCTGTCTATACTGTATATGCTCACATGTGTAGGAATCAAGAGCTTACTGTCCCAGCTGCAATACTAATTAGAGGTACATTTTCACAAGGGCATATAAATACAGTTAGTGACACTCTTGTTAACAATCCAGATCAGCCCTTAAAATCACTTCAACAAAGTTAAAGAACACATGATCCAAAGTGACAATGCTTTTTGTTGTTTTGTCACTGCTGAAATACATCTTTTCCATTATATTTACTAGTGCACAGAAATCAAAATATCCCAAGTTAACATGTAGTACTAAGAAAATAAACTTGAAGGACTTACCAAATCTCCACTTTCAGGAACTGCAAAGAAATAATTAAATAGTAGGTTTATACACTTTGAAGAAACATTTAATACATTTTTTAAAACAAAGTGCCCAGCTCTTGATCTTTTGCAAACGAAGATTTTGAGGTCCTGAACTAATGTTTGAACACATTTACGGATAGGGTATAGGTAAATAAACCCAGGTTTACCACAAAACCTAATCCTGAAATTGTGAGAAGATTAGGAATACAGTGTTACAGAAATACTCAGCCATGACAACTTCATATACAGGTAAATTGTGCCATATTTTTGGCTAACAGTACTTGCATAACTTTGCTATTTGTTCTGTGAACAGCAACAAGGCTGAGATATTTGATGACTGCAAAGTACAAGACTGATGGTTACAGTATTCTGTATACCAAAAAAAGTGTGACCAGTTACTAAGCAGGTACACATTTTGTGATCTTACTGTGAACTGGCCAACAAAAAACTTTGAAGCAAGCATAGCCCAATCCTTTACCCCAAATCATAAGACTTCATCAAATTATATACATCTCTTATTTCATACTTCCTTGTTGGAATGCCTCGACACAATAGTTAAAACCTTCCACTTTGCATTGGTCCAGTCTAAACTTTATACTCTACTCTATATTGAGAACTGTAAACCTGAAGTAACACAAAATGAAGGAGCAAAGAAACATGTAGCTTGCAATATTTCTGCTGACAACCTGTTTTTTTTTCATGAACCATCTTTGGCTAGGATGTAGGCATGGATGGTTTATACAACAGTGTTTATTACATGTTGAATGCTGATTTCCTCTTTGTATCTGGGCACAATTTACAATTCAGGCAAGTAATCTAGAGCCAGACTATTTTAAGCATCAACTCTGACAATGAATTCCCCCAGTTTTTAAATGACTGTCACTGGAGTCCTTGTGTAGTTTTGTAATGTTAAGCATGGCCCTAAGGATGCTTATAGTTGCACGGTCTTCTCAGCAGCCCTGCATCAAAATTATGAATGAATTCAAAATTATGAATGTGTGGGTTATATATTGTTCTGTTATCTTTCTGTTTGTTTGTATCAGACTGTGATATTTTCCTTTATATACTTTTCATATGTAAATTATACTGGCAGCTCTTGAAATTGAGAGATACACTATAAATATTCCAAATTTAGTAAAACAAATTTACCTTCAGGAGGACTGAAGAAATTGAAAAAAGAGTCATTGGAAACTGTTTTTGTCACTGTTCTAACAGTTCCACGCCCCTTGTGCTTCTGTTTCTTTTTGATGGTTTTCAAAGTAACATTCTTCCCCTTTTTCCAATCTATCTGGCACCTAGAGGAAAACTCTGTTATCAAACCAAGCATATACAGTACTTAAACATTTATCCTAACTAGTTACGCTACTGGCAGATTTAACTGAAATGTTCTAACATAATGCTTGAATCTAAAAACAATAATTGAACTGTCAGAATAGCAAAGATATGAGAAAGATCTGCTGAAGATTGAGAAGCACTCTTGGCAAGGATGTGATTTTTAATACTATTACTGATATGAAAAATAATTTAATTATGTTTGAATATCTATGTATTGGTTTTAATTTTACTTGCTTTTACTGTAAGCCACCTTGGTATTCCACTCTCTGGGGAGAAAGAAAAGCTATAAATCAAATTAAAAAATACAAAAGATTGAGTGCACTTCTGTTCTCATTTTGTTCTCCAGAGATTAGATTTTGTAAGATTTGGTATTCAGTAAACATGAATTCAATAAAACAGCTATACTTCATTTTTTATACAAACATGGCTTGAACATGGCTCCTGCACCCAGAAATTCTCATCACAGTACACATATACAGTAAGTAACATACTGTGTTTCAGCAAGAATTACAATTCCATTATATCAGGGGTTTCCAACCTTTACGGGCCACAGGCCGATCAATTGGTTTTGCGGGCCGGTCACATGGTTCCTCCCACCCAGAAGCAGAAGTAAAATGCGCCCGCGTGTTTTACTTCTGCTTCTGGGAGTGGCACGGGCCGGATGAATTGGCGTCAGGGACCAGCCTGTGGGCCGTAGGTTGGGAATCCATGAATTAGAAGAAAGTATAAGCATGTTAGAATAGCAATCTTCATGGAAAGTTGTTCATTCTCATCATAAACAAACCTGTTTTATAGGTGGCACTGTAGCATCTGAACATGTTTCAGAACTTTACTACTTTTTCCTTATGCCGATCATGATCCTTTAAAAATATTCTTATTGACATGTTTACCTCATGTCAAAGAAATTTCAAATGATGAACACATGTGTACATAGAGTGTATTGGACAAAGGTTAAGTAAAGAAACTTGGTTTCTAAATGTATATTAGAAGTAACACTTACCCTGTACAACCCATAATTTCTGGTCCATCGAAGGAGAAGGGATCAGATTCATCAGGTTCCGACCTCATTCTATATGTTTTTGTCAGAACTTCGTTTGTGAAAAATTCATTAGATTCGAAGTGGAATTCTAATGTAAAAGTCTTTTCAGAAAATTAGAAAGATTGCATTAGAAATAAACATATGATGCAGAATTCACATTAATCTCAAAAGTGTATTAACCAACTTATTTGTTTGCTCTGCTGATAAACTATTTAATGACCCTGCAATTCTTTCCATCTCCACACCTCTGTATGTCACTAGACTACAACCTCATCATGTACAGCCATCAGAAAATCATGGTGAGATGCCAGTATTCTAATGAACAGCACTGGAATGCAATGCTATCTATGTAGATCTAGACCAGGGGTTCTCAACCTACGGCCCACGGTGGTGTTTGAATTTAGCTCTGTTACGTATGTTATATTATTTGATATCTATTTTGTATTGATTGTGATTATGTAATCTGTAACTTATAATTATATTCTTTATTGTATTTTGCTCTTGTTACATTGTATTTTGGCTTTTGTATCTCTTATTCATTTTGTATGTTGGTACCTATTGCATTGTTTTTTGCTGTTGTTTGCCGCTTCGAGTCGCCTTTGAGCTGAGGGAAGCGGGATACAAATAAAAGTTATGATATATGGTTTCATGTGGCCAACACCGCCGCTGTCACCAGAAGCATTTACGACAGCTGAGGATGCGTTTTATGGCAGCGTTTATGGCGGGGGGAACCACCAGTCCGGTCCGCTCAGCTGTTTGAGTTTGTGTGGTCCAGCCTGTGGCTTGAAAAGGTTGAGAACCCGTGATCCAGACAAATAGGATACTGTGGCTTTCCAGATGTTGTTGAACCCCAACGTCTTTCAGCCCAACCATCCTTGGCAATACTCACAGATGACAGGAACTGGGCTAGACAGTTTATATATGTATTCTAAAGATTCCTGTTGTAGATTTTCATTAAAATAATTTGTCATAGGTCTTCCATTAACATGCATTTCTGCTAGGCTAAAATAGAACATGTACATAGAAAGGATTCTTTCAACTGTCTCAATATTATAATTCTCACCAAAGTCTGAAACTTACCATGGGTTGCCCTGCTTCTGAAAACTTCACTTTAATATCTTTCAAATGTTTCAGAATAGGTTCATCGTGCTCCTATGAAATAAAACTATTGTTAACACTGGGCAGTGTTTCCATGTCTAGTGAATATAATACAACAGCAAAAAATGGACAGTATATTATAGAACAAATAAAAGGGTCATCAAAAATCTAGGGTTTAAATATTCAGATTTAATGTATAATATTTCAGTGTAACAATACCATGCAAGAGTCCTGATGGTGCAGTGGTTAAACTGCTACAGCAACCAAAATGTGGTGAGTTAGATCGTAACAGGATCAAAGTTCTATTATTCCTTCCATCCCCAACATGCTGGGTACTCATTGAGTACCCAGCATGTTGGGGACAAAATGCTAATTACTGTATTTGCCGGCATATAAGACCAGGAATTCTCAACCTGCGGTCTGCAGCGCCATTTCATGTGCCCCTCCCCACCTCCACCACACCAGGAAGTGCTATGTGGTGGAGGAAGGGCAAAATGGCCATCCGGGCACCCGAAGCTGTCTGCGCGTGACCCAGCCCCTGGCTTAAAAAGGTTGAGAACTCTTGTTATAAGACGCACTCCGTTTTTCCGGTGTATTTTAAGGAAGGGAAGTGTGTCTTATATGCCAGCAATTACAGTGACTTGTGAACCACCCAGAGTGCACTAAGCTCTATAGGGCAGTCTATTCCCATAAAACATGGGAATGCAAAACATAACTTACACCTCACATTATATAAATTCTGTAATTCCATACAAATGAACATATGGTACTGGGTAAGATGTTCAGCATAGCTCTGGACACATCATGTGAAAAGCACCATTCAATGAAACTGATTAGCAGTGACCCAGACTGCAGTAAGACGTATATATGTTAACCTGCAGAATTCCCTGCTCAAGATGTAGCAACAGCTACTATTTAAGAGGACTGCTATGTTCTTGAAGAATAGACTCATAAGCTATTAGTAGTTATGAGAGCCAACAAAAGCCTTCATGATCAGGTGCAGTGGGATGTGGGATGTTTGCTTTTGGGTTTCCCAAGAACACTCACTGGTGGATTACTGTTAGAAGCAGGATATGGGACTAAATATAGCTTTAGCCTTACCTAACAGAACTGTGTCATAATCCTAGAGTTGAGAATTTTACTATCAAGTAAAGTCCCACTCATGCCTAACACGCAAGATAAGTAATCTTTCAATTATTTCAGAAAACAGATTATAGCTAAAACATTCAGAAAATGAAAACTTGATTCACCTGAACCATGTCACTGAGTAAGTCAACATTCTTGAATACTGTCAGCCAAAATTCAGGAATTCCTTTAGGATCATCTTTTTCTTGGTCTTTTTTCTCCTCTTCAAGCTTGGCCTTCTCTTTCATTTCCTCCTTGTTAAAATTAAGAAGTTACTCTTTCTAATATTTGAGTGCTGCACACTAATAATGAAATTGAGTGTTACTTGCAAAATGATGAACAGGAAAATATACAATTAACACATGACAGTATTAGCTGCTCTACCATCCTACATTAACAGCATGCATTCTCTTACAGTTTGTAAGAATTAATTTTAAAAAAACTCAACAAAATCCTAGTAGGATAGTAGAGTGCAAAACTGTCTTACAGTTGTGTAAATTATGACCAAGAAAGGGTGATGACCTCACCAGCAATGGGAGATTTTTTGGTAACTGAAAATTTCTTATTGCTCCCCTTTTGTTTGACTTGCAAACAATCAAATTTTTTTAAGCAAGCCACAGAACAAAAAAGGGACGTCTTTAATTTACCAGAAATCTCCACTGCTTGGTGACATTGCTAGCAGAGAGATATTTTTTGCTAATTAAATAATTCCTCTTACTGTCCATTGCTTCTACAAAATGAACTAATTACTCAGGACTCAGACAAATTGTGAGACAGCTTTGGGGAATTAAAAAAACTTTAATTAGCAAAAACCTGTACCCATAAGAGATGCCATCAGTCTTTTGCAGGTATCAAATCACCATAATTTTGGGATAGTATTTCAATATCTGACCAAAAAGTCTCTGACCTTTAAACAGTTTGCTGGCCCTTAAGCAGGGTCAAGTTATGATCAATGCACTACAAATTTTATTTATTACTTAAACAAATTTACTTCTAACTACTGAAGCACAGATACAGAAAGTATTTCTGGTATTGTTGTTATTTTAAAAGTTTAGGTACTCACTGAAATTTCTTCTTCAACATCTGTTTTCCATTCACATTCTTCTTCTGTAGGTTCATAAACTGCATTGATGATTTCACTCCTCTGGAAGATTAAAGCATTATTTGTTCATTTTGCCATAGCAAACTATCCACATTTGTTGTTTTAAAAAAGAAAAACTAGCAGGTATAACTTGTATGTTGGTGGTTGGGGTGGTTTTGGGGGGTGTACACACACACACACACACACCACAACCATACATGCAACACAACCACACACACACACACAATACACACACACAACACAACTACACAATACACACACACAACACAACTACACACACACAACACAACCACACACACACAATACACAGAGGGGGGAGAGAGAGGGGGGGGAAGAGAATGAGGGGGAGAAAGTGAGAGGGGAGAGAGAGAGAGGAGGCTGCAGGTGTGGAGGCTGCACACCCGGGTGAGGAGGCAGTGAAGGTGGGGGGACGGGGAGGCAGAAGGGTTTATTTTCCCAGGGGAACGGTGGGAGGTGGAAATTTTCCGTTTCCCCCTTTCCCTGCCATGGGGGGTGGGACGCCTTTGTTCCCCCTCAACTGTTTCTATGGATTTTTTTGTGTAAACCTTTGAAACAGTTGAGGGGGAAATCCAAAGGCAGTAGGCAGAGATTCGTGAGGGGAGGTGCTCTCCCTGCTGGATCGCTGGCTGCCGCCTTTGTATTACCCCCACCGCTGTTTCGAGAGCTGACACGAAACAGCGGTGGGGGTAATAGAAAGGCGGCAGCCAGCAATCCAGCAGGGAGAGGGCTTCCCGTTACGGATCGCTGGCTGGTACCTTTGCATTTCCCTATTAACTGCTTCGAAGGTTGCTTCGTGTCAGCCTTCAAAACAGTTAATTGGGGAAAAACAAAGACAGCAGGCAGTGATCCGTAAGGGCCTCCCCTCACGAATCGCTGCCTGCTGCCTTTGTTTTCTCCCTCAACTTACCCTAGGGCGGCAAAGCGCTGCATCTGCCTTCAGTGCCCTTGCACTCCCGCTGCGTGAGGCAGTTTTTTTTTGTGCACGCCGGCTTTCCCGGCCTCCTCCGTGCTCGCGTCCTTCAGCCTCATTGGCTGAGGGGTGGTGTGGCGCAGAGGACGCTGGGAAGTCTAGGTTTTTTTTTGTTCGTGCTTGTGGGGTGTTTGCCCCACTCTCTGTTTCGGGACCCTTGTGGCGTTGTGAGTTCGGTTTTAAGGTAAGTGTGGGCAGCTCGGTACAGGATGGCTGGGCCAGGTGTGGGCGCTAATGCCGGACACTCACCACCCATCCACCTTCTTATAGGTATAGATTACTGATCCAATGGAAATTCTGCCCTATTTTCCACTTTGAAATACAAAACAACGAAAGTATATGCATTACCTTGTCAAACAACGGCTGATAAAGAGCAGCATATTTTCTTTCCAGTTCATGAACTTCTTCGTAGAACTTTGCTTCTATCTGTGCACATTTAACCTGAAGATTCTTGAGGGCATTTACACGTCTCTTAACTACTTTAGGTAAGCTGGGGGCAGAAATATACAGCACAGTTATAGCAATCAGGTATCACCTTTCTTCAAATACATTGAATGGACTGTGCTTTCTATTTTTATGAATTAACATGAGCTAATCTAGACCAGTGCTGGCGAACCTATGGCACGTGTGCCAGAGGTGGCACTCGGAGACCTCTCTGTGGGTACCCAGCAGTCACCCCAGCACAGAGTTTGTCCCACCCCTGCCCAGCAGCCCAATGGAAGTGCTTCCTCCCTCCCCCCAGCACAGAGTTCACCCTGTCCCTCTGCCCAGTAGCCTAATGGGAGCGCTTCCTCTCTCCCGTTACTATGTTGGCACTTTGCAATAAATAAGTGAGATTTGGGTTGCAGTTTGGGCACTCAGTCTCTAAAAGGTTTGCCATCACTCATCTAGACTATCACCCACTGAATACTCTGCAGAACAGCCACATACTAGTACTTAGCAGTTAACTGAAATTTCAGCATTTTAATGCAGTGCTCTAGAAAGCTACTATTATTCAACTAAAAACCTGAAAAGCAAAAATCACGCAACAAACAACAATCTTGCTGTAAGTAAAATCTTAAAATCACTTCATACAGATCAAGCATTAATGACCTGTCTTGTCATTCACTACTGTAAATGAAACAGATAAGTGGAACATTAAAGTGGGCCTTCAAGACTTCAAAATGTAAAGGTCCATTTTTTCTGGGAAAAATTGAAAAGGGGGAAAAATTGTTTATGGAATATTTTAGCATGATGAATAAAATATTTAAGATGAGCTATTTACATTTTCTCCAAATTGTTTCTAAAAACCATGTACATTATTTATTTGTTTATTTCCCACCCATCCGGGATATTTTCGCACTCTGAGTGGCTTACAACACATGAGGGAAAAACTACAATAAGAAATTAAACAAATAAAGAAACCAAATAAATTTATAAAAAACAAAAATGATGCTCCCGCATCAACAAACAACACATACTGGCAAAGGTAAAAGTTAGTCAGGATTCAGTCTTAGCTTGTTAGCCTTGGTCCATTCCATCACTATGGCCAGACTATAGCCAAGGCATCAGACTGCATCCACTACAGAGCCCCCTTAGCTCCTCCCCTCAGCCGGTTGGAGGGGAGTGGGAGTGACCGTTGCTCCATGGCAGGAGGACATTTTCCACGTTCGTCCCTGCCACAGAGCCCTTAGCTCCTCCCCTCAGCCGGTTGGAGGGGAGTGGGAGTGACCACTGCTCCATGGCAGGAGGACATTTTCCACCTTTGTCCCTGCCACAGAGCCCCCTTAGCTCCTCCCCTCAGCCGGTTGGAGGGGAGTGGGAGTGACTGTTGCTCCATGGCAGGAGGACATTTTCCACCTTCGTCCCTGCCAGAGCCCCCTGAGCTCCTCCCCTCAGCCGGTTGCAGGGGAGTGGAAGCGGCTGTTACCCATGACATGGGCCTTAAGTTTTATGTAATTTACCATCTTTGTCTGTAAACCGCTTTGGGTCACCAATAGGTGAGGAAAGCGGTATAAAAATATACTAAATAAATAAATAAAAGGAGAGATAAAGTTGGGTGTTATCTGCAAATTGGTAACACTGCACTCCAAATCTCCAGATGACCCCCCCCCCCGAGGTTTAACATAAATATTGAAAAACAATGGGGAGATAATTAACTCCTGAGGAATGCCTCATTGAAGGGTCCACAGAGCCGACATAAACTCCCCAAACTGGACTCCCTGGGTGTGACCACAAAGGAGCAAAAAACCCATCCCTGACCGGTCCCAGTAAGATGCCGTGGTTGATGGTATCAAAAGCCCCAGAGATATCCAGGAGCACCAGGAGACTAAGCCCCTCCCGCCCAGCCAGTATCCTGGAGGAGGTCATCGTGTAGCACAACCAGTGCGGTTTTGGTACCATGACGAGGTCTAATGCCCAAATGAAATGGCAACACCACACCTTGATACCAGCTCAATAATTCAATAAATGTTCATGTTAAAGTACCTTCTGAACATGATAGAATACAGAGATAGTTAAATTACAGCATTTTAGCAGTAAATCCAGCAACTGAAGTAAACTAGGCAGTCTGTGACACTTAGCATTTCAACATTTAAGCACCTTATGTAAGTAGTCCTTCCATAACAATTTTGCAAAGCTCTTTATTCAACATAGAAATTTGCTGTCACACATCACCACATAAACATAACAAGCCCAGGGAAAAGCTCAACAACATCAGCTTAATTTTTCAAACACTGCTGCTCCATGAGTGGTAGTGTCCAAAACCACATGGTAGAATATCCTATAGCACTGACACAATTTGTTATTTTCCCCCCAGTAGATTGGATAACTCAGTCTTTGAAAAAAGATTTTAAAAATTCATGTGCATGAATGTGTGCGCATGGATGCACACACAAAAAATGCAGCAAATGAAGCACAAGATCTTGCAGTTGTATTTTACAGGGGGTGGTGGTGCACAAACCTAGTTTACAGTTCTATAGCTATCTCTTCTCATTACTGTTTTGAAGTCTGCCTACCAGGGTTTAAGAAGAATTAACACAAAATGTCATGTAACATCACTTTAATAGTTTAATATGGCTTATATCTGTATGCAGAATTTAATACAGCCAGATTTAGATACAAGTGACCAGAGTCTAAGAAGTAGTACAACTTAAATGTGTTTTAGCATGAGTTATGTAAGATACCAATAGAAAAGCAGTGTTTCAAAAATATTTTGGGTGGAGGCTGCCTGTAATGGCTCTGGCCTCTTTCTCTGTTTCCTCAAAGAATGGAAGAGATGCTCCCAGAAGATGACAAAAGGGGATTTCTACTCTCCAAAAATGATCAGGGCCCAGTCTGCAAAAGCAGTTTATCCGTCAGCCAAAAACACACTATGCAGTCTCTTCAAAGGTGATATTAAGCTCAGTAAGGAACTAAAATTATTAAAGATGCTATCCTAATAATGGATGTCACACTAGTATAGTACTAGTATAGTAACTGATTAGTCATCTGACCATATCAGGTTAAAATGTGATAAAATACATTAAATATGATAACATAAACAGAATAAAAGTAGAATGATACAATCATAATAAAATGAGGTATAAAATGTGCTCAATAAAATTTGTCATCTTTGCATGCAACCCCTATCTGATAAGTCACAACCCCCTTTTATAATGCTCAAGTAACCTGCAACCGTTTGCCATGTTTACACAAAAAAGCATTTTAATGGGGTAAAGAAAACACACTTTTAAAAGTAGATTTGCTACTTTGCCACATGGCCCACCTCACAGAATGGAGGCATCTCTCTAAGCTCCCCCATACTCCCTTTCCCCAAAGTCTCTCTTCGAAAGCAAAATGTAGCATAACCGTGGCATCCTTCAGAAAACACTTGGAGGTTGTGGCCCACAGGTTGGGAGCTCATGAGCAAGATTGATGAATATGTTGCACAACTCAAAGCAACTCTATGCAGTCTTGCACCTAATCTGCCCTTTTAGTTCTTATTTACATCTCTAGTGTGATAGCTAAATAATAATTAAAAGATATAAAAGGCACCAACAGAATATTTGAAAATCAAGCAAGCATCCAATATCAAACCAAATTCAAACTGTTACTCTTGTTAATTTAGCTTGCTTCATTCGACATGCTTGTTATATTTAGGGGCAAGTTACTGTACTTAACACAATCAACTTCTTGCTTTTTTATAATCTTCATAAGTACTATAATATCTCAATAATGCAACACAATGAAATTCCAGAAGGACTTACTGATCTTGAGTTTAAGACCTTGAAGATTATTTTAAGTAATGCTGTTAAAGGGAAAAAAGCATATTCATAGCTGATCTGAGACTGAACATGTCCAGCAATTTGAGGGTGCAGGCATGATGCCTGATACACACATGTACATAACCATACCCAAAAGATTTTTTTCTTCAGAAAAGGAGCAGAAGGCATTGTCTTAAAAGACTGCAACTACAGTATACCATCTAGGAAGGAGTGTCTTTTCTTCCTCAGTGTGCCCCCTGTAGCTTCCCTCATATCATTTTTAAAAATGTGTATGTCTGCTGGGTGATGAGATAAATTCGGGGCTTCATGGATAAGAGAGAAGAGGACCTAACTGTGGATCTGACTAGGAAAAGGGCTAAAAGGGGCTGGAAAGAATTAAAAAACATATAAGCACAGTCTACTTGTCTACTCAGAATGGTGGTTTCCTATAATTGTTTTTCTAAACATAAAGCAAAATTATCATACAGTTTTGCCAAAAATGTGGACTGATGGGGCATAAGGCTTTCAGTTCACTGGGGTTCTGAATTCTACAACACATGTTTTCCCAAAAAAGAAAAAAATCTTGCTCTGTATCCTACTGAAACTGGACATGAATAGTTTATGGGTGGTTTTGTAAGTCTCCTGCTTCTCATACACTCCTGAAGAATACAGTAAAACCCCTACTTACATAAAAAAATCTGTTCCGTAGGCTTTTATGTACATCAGTTTTTTACTTAACTCAAAGCAAACCCATAGGAAAATGATATTTATGTAAATCGAAGCAACTCCATAGGAAAAATGATTTTTTTACTTAACTTTAAAACAAACCAATAGGAAATTGTTATGTAAATCGGGACATTTATGTAAATTAGGACATGGTTTTAGTGCAAAGATAAATATGTACGTCAAATTTTATGTAACTCGAGGCATATGTAAGTCGGGATTTTACTGTATGGCATTTGAAAATTAATTTTCAACATAATGCAGTATATTTTAGCCAGTGGAGTATATCACCTCAATCATTTATATTCCTATTTTCAAAATCTTTCACCAAAAAACAGAAGGTATATTAACTGTGAAGGCTAAGAAACACTTTTCCAAATCAATAACTTGTTACAACAAAGACTAGTGTTCTTTAAATGCTGTTCTGAAACCTCTTATTACAATCTAAACTCTTACTCCTATGCAAAACCTCTACACAAAATACCAGAAAATGAGAGTATATTACTATTAACCTATGAGCTCTGTGTAACTCATGCTATACTCAGTCCTTGCCCTAGCCTCTTATTCTGATGCTGTATTACAATATTGTACTTCAATTCTACCTGCACTCCCTGAGAAATCAAACTCTCCTAATTTATTGTTTTTCCATCAACAAAGGAAGGGGAAACACTTTCTGTTGGAAGCTGCAGATTCAATGTGTCTCATATATGACAGCTCATAATCTTCTTCCACAGAAATAGAGAAAGTGGGGCAACATGGTGATATCTAAAAGAATAGCTGGTTCGATATATTTTACCCACAAAACAATACACTCACTGGAAAAAGCTTCCCTCAATTTGTACCTTGTGTTGCCCAATAAATGTGTAACGATGCCAGACCTTTTTTCCTCAGAAAATCTTGGTTTGAGATTGTACCAACCAGGACGCTTTGAAACTGCGAAGTCTGGCCTGGATTTTTCTTAACACCAGACAAGCCCTGAGTTCTTCAATAGCTCAAACCCGGCCTGCCTTGACAAATTACAGCCTGCCCTCTTCCTAGAGTTAGCTACTAACCAGTGTTACGGCCCATTCTTGGTAGAGTATACAAACAAACTCCCTTTAGTTGTGTAAGGAAACACAAGGGCTTGAATTATTTACAAACATCAACATTCAGATTTCAAAAGGGGGAAAAACACGAAAGGCAGCTTTATCAAATACTAAATAAATAAAAAATACTTGAGGCAAGACAGTTCCACACTTTACCAACACATTGGCAAAATAACAAGCCTCTCTTGCTATTCTAGGGAAACCTTATTCCTACTCAGATGGGTGATTCCTGGACAGTAGCTATTTCAAACCCCTTCCATTTTCTTATCTTTTTATTGGATCATCTCTTCTTTGCGACCCCTTTTCTTATTTTACTTAAGGGTTCTCAGGAAATTTCTCCATCAATCATTCACTCTCAACCAATCCCAGTCCATTATGCAAATTAGGTCTTCTCAACATTCTGTCTCTGCCCACTGCTGTTAATCTTCCCTGCCTTTACTTGCACAATTTTACCAAGGCTACTTTCTATCCATTCTTCCCAGCACTCTGCACATGCTCTCATTCATCCATCTACTCTAAATACCTTCATTCCTTACAAAATGTGGCTTTACTGTGATGTCAACAAAGCCAGAAGCTGTACTAACACAGCATTCACATACAGTGGATGGCCAATTTATAGCTGTTGGGGGGGGGGGGCGGCAAATTTCCACCCACTGTAGCAAAAAGATAAAGAAAGGAACACAAGCTTTAAAGCAAGGCATATGTTGAATAGTACTTTAAAGAGCAAATCATATGTCACACATGACAAGTATCGTTTTTAAAGCCAAAGCAGCATCTGTTGTTTTTTGAACAACAAGCAGATTCAAGGCTGGTGGCCGAGAATTTGGTTGGGCCACACACACCCTTGATGGAGCTGCACAATACCAATAGTGTGTGATTTTCACCAATATGATCAATCAGTATTCCAGCCTTCTTTCTTATACATCCATGTTATCAATAAATTGACACATCCACATCCCATTTTTAAGACTATAGCTTTTTTAAAAGATCATAAAGTTACCAGTGACAAATCAGGTCAAGCATTAGGCAATATGGCACAAGGAGCACCACAGTGAAAAAGGTATGATTTCTACAACGTGCCAAGAATAATTCATTGGCTGAAATGCTCTTGTGCAGCTACTGTATAACTTGGTATTAATGCAAAGTATAATTCTGATCATGACAAGAGGAAGTGCTATTCACTAATCATTTCTATAGGACAGGAGTTCTCAACTTCTTTAAGTCAGGGGCCGGATCATGCTCCCTCAGACAGCTTTGGGGGGGGGCAGATGGCCATTTTGACCTTCCTCCACCACATGCCACTTCCTGGTGTGGTGGAGGCAGTGGGGGGAGGGGGGAGATATGAAATGGCCACAGGTTGAGAACCCCTGCTATAGGCTCATTGTAAAACAAGCATCCAGGATTCAGGAGCTGAAGCAGGCCAAACAAATTTGTTTCTCCCATGCCAGGCTATGCTGTCCCTTTCCTCAATCTGCTGTTAGATTGGTATTACAGTACTTCAAACATAATTGAAAATGGGAGTTGGGTTGAGGTAATCAAAGAAAATGCAGTATTTTAAAGGATAATTTCAGGTTGTCACATCTATTCTGACTTATGACTACCCCTTTTAGACTTTTCTAGGTATCAAGTATTCAGATGTGGTTTAACGTTTCCTTCTCCTTGGGACTGAGGACCTTGCCCAAGGAGACACAAGCTGGCTCCTCTCCTGAAATACACAGTACAAAATCAAATGCCTAACCTCTAACTCTGCAGGAAGATACCTAACTCATTTTCCTACCACCTCACCTTTCTTAATACTCCCCATAAATCTAAAAGTCACAGCCTACTATCCCCTCAGTCTGACAGTCTGACCTCTCACAAAAGCAGACACACAAGCCTAGGCAAGTGCTAAGGCACATGCACACATAAAACACACTCCTTCCCTTCCCTCTCCTCTATAGCTCAGCCTTCAAAAACCCAGGAATCAGTTCTGCAAGACTTAGCTACCACTCTTGCTCTCTTCTCTCTTTCTGCTTTCTTACCACTTTCCGCCACCGAAAATTGCACAATCAAAATCCACAAATTTGGTAGGTGCCTTACATTACAACTAGACAAACACAATTCCAGATGATATGCTTGAAGCAAATCTTTCTTAACCTCCACACACACCAAACTGAACCATATATGATACTCTGCCCTCCTAATACAGGTTGCTGCAATTTTATATGTCCACGTCCAAATAAGTTCAGTATTTACTGGTAAGCAATCTCATGGGCTTTCTTGGAACATCAATTATTTCCATCTTTCTGAGTTGTACTGCCCTGATTTTAGCTTAATATCACTATTTTCATCCAGTTCATATTTCTCTTAATATTTTCAAAAATCATTACAATATGACATAATGCTGACAATTTTTCTATCAAATTGCAAAAAACAGAAAAAAGGATGTAACATAGCTAGCAATAACTCATACTATACCTTTCTATATAACCTGTTGGTGTTCCAACCAGACCATCAAGTCTTTCCTGCAGAGCTGCAAGAATCTGAGGATTCTGCATCATTTGTACAGTCAGCTGACGTGCTTTACAAAAGAAAAAACAATATTTAAAAAATTAATCTGTGATGACATAATTGTAGTACAGTGTTGGCAAACCTTGGCAGTCCAACTGTTCTTGAACTTCAATTCCCAGAAGCCCTGATCAGCAGGAGTGCTGACCTGGGCTTCTGGTAATTGAAGTCCAAGAACAGCTGGACTGCCAAGGTTAGCCACCAGGGTTGTAGTATAATGTCAGATATAAACATCTTTTCACCAAGAACAAAAATGTCAGCATGATATGGCGTGATTGTGTCTAGAAACCAAGCATGAATATCTACCTGGACAGATTTAGCACAACATCATTGAGGCATTTAAAAACCTAAGTGTATTTCCTTACAAAAGGTTAAATAAGACCTCACTAACTCACACATACACACAAGAAACAATCATTAATAAATAATTCTATATTACCTGTACAAATCTAGGAAATCTAGTGCATTTTAATGTTGCAGTTCTACATACCCTTCCTTGAAACAAGGCCCACCAAATACACTGAGACTTCCATGTAAAGAGAAGTATAGAACTGCACTGCAGATCATTTTAATCCAAAGAAGACTATGAAGTTATTAATAGAAAAGAAGACATCTGGAATTCACAAATATTTTATTTTCTATGAAAATACTCAAAGAAAGTATTGCATTAAATTAATATACACATACATACACACCTCTCTCTCTCACCACAACAATTAATGCTTATCAAAGATTTTAGAATATGGTATTGTACTTTTTATGCTGGTGTCCTTGTTGTGTATGTTATTTTATTGTTAATTACCAACAGTGACCAATTCAGTTAGACGAGTGATACGGAAATTGAATGAACGAATAAATTAAATTTTCAAAAAGGAAATTTCCCAAAGATGAGGAAACTAGTAAAAAAGAAGCTGAAAGGGAAAATTGAGAGAGTCCAAACACTCCAAGACGCATGGAGGCTGTTTACAAAAACAATAACAGAGGCCCAATTGGAATGCATACCCAAAAGGAAAAAGGGCAATGCCAGTTCCAAGAGGACTCCGATGTGGCTTACAGGAGCTGTTCGGGAAGTGATCAAGAGCAAGAAAAGCTCATTTAGAAGATGGAAGGCTTGTCCGAATGAGGACAGCAGGCAGAAACATAAATTCTGGCAGAACAAATGCAAGGCAACAATCAGGAAAGCAAAGCAAGACTTTGAGGAGCGTATAGCTAAAAATACTCAGAGAAATAACAAAGACTTCTTTAAGTACATTAGAAGTAAGAACCCAACTAGGAAGGCCATTGGACCATTAGATGACAATGGAAGACAAGGGGTTATTAAAGAGGAAACAGAGATTGCAGAGAGACTCAATGAATTCTTTGCTTCAGTATTCACTGAAGAAGACAGAGACCACATGCCCAAAACAGAGCCTATCTTCGTAGGGAGGGAAACAGAAGAATTAAGCAAGATAGAAATAACCAGGGAGGAGGTCCTTGCATGTCTTGTTAAGCTAAACACTAACAAATCACCAGGACCAGATGGCATCCATCCACGAGTTCTCAGGGAACTTAAAGATGAAATTGCTGATCTCCTAGCCAAAATATATAATCTTTCCCTCAAATCAGGCTTTGTGCCTGATGACTGGAAGGTAGTGAATGTAACACCAATTTTCAAAAAAGGATCCAGGGGTGATCCAGGAAATTACCGACCTGTCAGTTTGACATGTGTCCCAGGTAAAGTGATGGAAACCATCCTAAAAGATAGAATTAATAGGCACATAGAAGAGAAGGCACTGCTAAAGGAGAGCCAACATGGCTTTTACAAGGGAAAATCATGCCTCACTAATCTGTTGGAATTTTTTGAGAGTGTCAACAAGCATGTGGATAAGGGGGATGCAGTTGACATTGTTTATCTGGACTTTCAGAAGGCTTTTGACAAGGTCCCACACCAAAGGCTCTTGAATAAACTTACCAGTCATGGAATAAAGGGACAGGTCTTGTTCTGGATCAGCAACTGGCTAAGGGACAGGAAACAGAGGGTAGCACTAAATGGACACTTCTCCAAGTGGAGGGAAGTAAAGAGTGGGGTCCCCCAAGGTTCAGTACTGGGGGCCCTGCTTTTCAACCTCTTCATAAATGATCTAGAGGTAGGAGTAAAAAGCAATGTAGCCAAATTTGCTGACGACACTAAATTATACAGGGTAGTGAAAACTGTGAGAGATTGTGAGGAGCTCCAGAGGGATCTCTTGACACTGGGGGCGTGGGCAAAACAGTGGCAAATGAGCTTCAACATTAGTAAGTGCAGAGTGATGCATGTTGGGGCAAAAAAACCCCAATTACATTTATAAACTGATGGGGTCTGAACTCTCTGCGACAAACCAGGAAAGGGACCTTGGTGTCCTGGTGGACAACTCAATGAAGGTGTCAACCCAGTGTGCCTCAGCAGTGAAAAAAGCAAACTCAATGTTAGGGATCATTAGGAAGGGTATAGAAAATAAGTCAGCAAGTGTCATTTTGCCTCTTTATAAATCTATGGTGAGGCCCCATCTGGAATACTGTGTACAGTTCTGGTCGCCATACCTCCAGAAGGATATTATGGAGTTGGAGAAAGTGCAGAGGAGGGCAACCAGAATGATTAGGGGACTGGAACACCTTCCTTACCATCTGAGGCTGCAACGGTTGGGCCTTTTCACTCGTGAACGACGGCGTGTAAGAGGTGACCTGATTGAAGTTTATAAAATCATGCACAGTGTGGACAAAGTAGATAAGGAAAAACTGTTTTCCCTATCGCACAACACTAGAACTAGGAGACACTCGATGAAACTTTTGGGTACTAGTTCTCAAACAAATAAGAGAAAGTACTTTTTTACCCAGAGGATTACTGGTCTATGGAACTCCCTGCCCGAAGAAGTGGTGACTGCTGTCAGTCTTGACAGCTTTAAGAAAGGATTAGACAAGTTCATGGAGGACAAGGGTATCAATGGCTATAATTATGGATACTTAAGGACAACCTCGGGGTTGGAGAGATAGGCAGGATATCTCTCAATGCCATTTCCAGGGAATCCTAAGCAGGTGAAGGCATCTCCTTGGGAATACCCTGAAGAAAATGGTGAGCCACTGTGTGAGACAGATTGCTGGACTGGATGGGCTGTGGCCTGTTCCAGCAAGGCTGTTCTTATGTTCTTTATGTTCTTAATTAATTATTAAACAAACAAATAAGCAAACAAAAACAATAAAACAGAAAGCCACATTTCATATTCACCTGCAGTATAAAGTTCAATCTCACCTCAATACTGTGCTCTTACCTTTGCTGTTGGCATCCTCCCCAGATTCTTCTTCCTCAACTTCTTCAACATCTTCCATGTCTTGCTGGTCAAGCTCAGTCTGTTCTTTGCTATTAAAATCCAAGTGCAACCATGAGTTTGGATCTTACAACCAAGGAATTTTGGTATACAGGCGCTCCTCCCACCCCCATATGTGCAGGGGATACATTCTAAGACCTAACAGAACACAGCAATCCTTATATTTTATGTCGAAGACAGTGGCCTCTAGTGGCCAGGTCTAATAATGTGATAGATATATACAGTGATACCTCATACAACAACTTGGTTCCACAAGTTTGGACTTTATACGGATTTGGACTTTGTATGAGGCATGCAAAATCCTAGCCGCGATGCCTCATACAACATCCAAATCCTTGCCGCCATGCTTCGTACGACGTCGTTTCCATAGAGATACATTGTACTGTAACAGCACAGACTTCAGGGCAAAGTCAAGGAAACAGACAGGAAACTGACAGAACTTTAAGAAAACATTGTCTAAAGGCTAAATACATTACAAAAACATGTCAAACAACCCTGATTGTCCAAGAACCTGAAGAATGCTGCAAAACTCCCAGGAATGCTTCTAAAAATTCTGATGAAAAATCCAAAAAAATCCAAAATCACGCTCAAAACCACTCCTAAACACTCTTTGCCTTGTGCAAAACCCACAAGAGCAATGCATGCATGTGTCCTGTCTTTTATACTGCCCAGGTACAATGCAACCTGGGAAAAACTGACTGCCTCATACAAAGTCGAGCGACTTTGTATGAGGTAACTTTTTCAAGAAATTAGGCGATGTATGAATTCGATGTTGTATGAAGCGGACTTTGTATGAGGTATTACTGTACATTATGAGTTTCAGCGTTTTTTCTAATATCTTTAGATTGGCAGATAACAAATCATGGATACTGAACCTGCAGGTATGTGAGGAAGGGAACAACCTGTACAAGTTTTTCCCCCCCTAAGTGTTGCCACATATGATGGGATCTTCAATAGTCTCTGAAAACAGTTCTGCTACCTAGCTTGAAAAGAGCAATATATGGAGGCCATGGGACAAAGGATTACAAGAATGATAAACAAAACTGGACTCTGCAAGTTTGGTTTTTACCTTCAGGCAACCTGAAATTCAACATTCACTTTGATACTTGACGTGAAAATAAATTCATGCATGTATTTCTTTAAATATTTTTCCTGCTTACATTTTCCCCTTGAGTGTGTACTATAATAATTTCATGTCAGAGATCACTCTGGGTTGAAAGGATTTTTGCTGGAGAAACTCTGCTCAGGGGACACCTGAATGAGGCTCCTTTCATGTCCCCAAGTGTAGCCCTAGGGTATTGAAATCTGACTGGTCTCCAGCTCAGCGTCTTAACCACTGTCCTTGTGATCAGAATTACTGATCAAAGTAAATATGGGACAGTACTGGCTTTTGACATGTTAAATCTCCCAAAATGAACACTAAAACTGACTGACATTCTGCCTTCACTGTGATAGGATTTAAGGCATGTAATATTCTCTAGTCTGCATTTGGTACAGATCTGCAATGGCCTACAAATTACACTTATACTCTTCTATATTCAAACAGAGGAGAGGTAAAGGGCCGTCTGGGCCGGCAGAAGACAACAGCCTCCGACCAGCTGAGGTGAACCCCGCCCCTCCTCCCTTTACCAGGAGAGGTAAAGGGCCGTCCGGGCCAGCAGAAAACAACAGCCCGGAGTCGGCCTTGTGTTGAGTAGGCGGGATATAAATTGAATAAATAAAATAAATAAAATAATAAATAACAGCCTCTGCCCCTCCTCCCTTTGCCAGGAGGTCAATGGGACCACCCTCACCATCGGCGTCCCAGGCTTCCGCCCCCCTGTGGGGGGCTCAAAAGGCTGGCAGCCGTGGATGAACTTCCACTGCCGCCCTGGAGACACCTGGCCAGTTTGGAGTTCACTGGGACCACGCCACCATCGGCGTCGCGGGCTCCAGCCTCCCTGCGGGGGACTCAAAAGGCCGGCGGCCAAGGCAGGATTTCCACCCCGCCCTGGAGACACCTGCGGCCAGTTGGAGCTCGCTGGGACCACCCCCACCATCGGCGTCCTGGGCTCCAGCCTCCCTGCGGTGGGCTCGGTAGGCTGGCGGCCGCGGCGGAGCTTCAGCCGCCGCCCTGGAGACACCTGCGGCCAGTCGGAGATTGCTGGGACCGCCCCACCATTGGCGTCGCAGGATCCCGCCTCCCTGCGGGGGGCTCAAAGGGCTGGCAGCCGCGGCAGAATTTCCACCGCCGCTCTGGAGACACCTGCAGCCAATCAGAGCTTGTTGGGACCACCTCCACCATTGGTATCCCGTGCTCCCAACTCCCTACGGGGGGCTCAAAAGGCCAGCGGCCGTAGCGGAATTTCCACCACCGCCCTGGAGACTCTTGCGACCACTCGGAACTCGCCAGGACCATCAACACGGGTAGAGACTGAGAGAGTATGTTTTAAGTGGGTTAGGGAGGGAGGGAGGGATGTCCCTGCCAGCCGGGAAGACGGGGCGACACTCCGTCTGGGTTAATGGTGGAGGTTCCAGGGGCCCATTTAGAGGTTGTGGCGGGCATGGGGCGTTATAGCGGGAACTGCGGGGCGGGCCGCACTTGGGGAACGCGGGACCGATGCTTAGTATCTGTCCCGCGTTCTGGCCCCCCGGTTTCACCTCTAAGTCCTGAGCAGCTGATCCAGGGTGACCCCATCCTTAGGCTGCTGCTGATGAATGCCAGGTCGGTCTGTAGTAAGGCGCCCCTAATACAAGATTCTATTCTGGGGGAGTGGGCCGACCTGGCATGCATCGCTGAGAGCTGAGACTAGAGGATGAGGTGCCTCTATCAGAGATGTGTCCAGCCGGGTTCGGTGTTTGGCACCAGCCTAGGGATGAGGGCAAGGGCGGTGGTGTTGCTATTATAGCCAGGGAGTCACTGGGAGTCACTGAGGACTTTGCTGACCATCTGGTGGAGAAAATCAATCGGATTCGCTCAGGGTTTAATCTTGGCGTTAATTGGGAGGGTCAGGGGGGAGCCAGTGCACAGTTTTGCTGTGTTATCTGGGATCGGTTTGATCCTGTTGCCCCAGATGAAGTGGACAGGCTCCTTGCGGTGGTCCGCGCCACTAATTGTCCATTGGATCCCTGTCCCGCCTGGCTGGTAAAAGCTTCTAAGACGGTGACAGGTGGCTGGGTCGGGGCTATAATTAATGCGTCTTTTCGGGAGGAGATATTTCCTGCACCGTTGAAACATGCTTTGGTGCGCCCCCTCCTGAAGAAGCCATCCCTCGATCCAGCAGTCCTAACCAACTACAGACCTGTTTCCAACCTCCCCTTTTTGGGGAAAGTATTGGAAAAGGCAGTGGCGCGTCAGTTGCAGGGGTACTGGATGAAGCGGAATATCTGGACCCCTTCCAGTCAGGATTCAGACCTGGATATGGTACTGAGACTGCATTGGTCGTGCTAATGGATGATCTCTGGCGAGAGCAGGATGGCGGTCATCCGTCCATCCTTGCTCTTCTTGACCTCTCAGCGGCTTTCGATACCGTCGACCACTGTATCCTTCTGGAACGGCTCTGAGGATTGGGGATCCAGAGCACGGTATGGTCCTGGTTTTCCTCATTTCTGAGGGGCCGGACCCAGTCGGTGTGGTTGGAGAGCAAGAAGTCCAGTCCTAGGTCCCTAAAATATGGGGTGCCTCAGGGCTCGGTACTGTCTCCTTTCCTATTTAACATCTACATGAAGCCTCTGGGTGAAATCATGCGTTCCCACGGGGTGCGGCACCATCAGTACGCGGATGATACACAGTTGTACATCTCGGCCCGTGGGGACCCCAGTGATGCAGTCAAAGCCCTTTTCCAGTTGTCTGGAGGCGGCTGGGGTCTGGATGGGGGGCAAATGGGTTACAGCTGAATCCTAGTAAGACTGAGTGGCTGTGGATGGGGGGTCCTGTGCTATCCCGGGAGCTACCATCTTTGGTTTTGGATGGGGCTATTTTGCCCCAGACCGACCCGGTGCGCAACTTGGGGGTCCTCCTGGATTCGCGGCTGCTGCTAGAAGAACAGGTGGCGGCTGTGGCCAGGAGGGCATGCTCCTGGACCGGGACTCTTTGCTCATGGTCACTCATGCTCTGGTGACCTCCAGACTAGATTATTGTAATGCACTCTACATGGGGCTGCCCTTGATGACCATTCGGAGGCTGCAGCTGGTCCAGAATGCCGCGGCCCGGGTGGTGATGGGGTGTGGACGTTATGCCCATGCCTCACCACTGCTTCGGGAGCTGCACTGGTTACCCGTTTGCCTCCGGGTGCAATTCAAGGTGCTGGTTTTGACCTTTAAAGCCCTATATGGTAGTGGGCCAGGTTACCTTAGAGACTGCATCGCCTAAGGACATCTGTCCGTCCAACCAGAGCGGACCGGAGGGGCTCTCTAATAGTGCCATCGGCCAGGGGGGCTCGCCTCTCTGGCACAAGGAGGAGAGCCTTCTCTGTGTCCGCACCGGCCCTTTGGAACCTCCTGCCAGTAGAACTGCGTCTCCAGACGGAGTTGTTGCCCTTTAGAAAAGAACTAAAAACCTGGCTGGCGGGCCAAGTTTGGGGTGCAGGTGGAGGGGTGGCTTCCGTTATGTGGTTAATATAGGGGAGGATGTCTGCCCCACAGTTTCTTCAGTTCCTGCACCCCTCTCTTTTTAGGGGTGGGTTCTTATTGCTGGTTTTTATCTGTTTTATCTGTTTTTACCCACTGTTGTGAACTGCCCGGAGTCGGCTTTGGCAGAGTGGGCGGTATAGAAATGTAACAATAAATAAAAAAAAAATAAAAATAAACATGAACATTATTTTACACACACACATGCACACGCACACACTCATGTGTTCTTACTGTAAGCCTTTTAAGGAACAAAGACTAAAATACAGTATACAAATACTATTAACCACATCTATGATGAATTCCTAAGATACGGTAGAGAAACCATCAACTGGATGAACACTGAAATGTAATCAGGCTGTAATTACTTATCAGTGCTCCTTTACAAGAAGTTTAAACATTTACTGGCAGCCAAACAGAAATCAGCTTTTTTTAAAAAAAAATGTGGGAGGGGGACATGCTTATTATCCAATAATTCTTTGTCTAGAGACAATGGGGATGATATCTACTCAACAGCTACCTGAAGTATAGGATGAAAGCCAATGCACCCTGCATTTTTCTGTACTATCCACAAGAAATTGGTGCATGTCTGACAAAATGGTATTGAATCACAAAAAGCTCACATAGTCTTTGATTTTTAGTGGTGTAGTAAAGGTTTTACCTTGCTCCTGCATTTGTACTGAGTACAGGGCCACACAGTTTTCTTTGTTACTCTCAGCTTATATGCATATGTAAAGTAACCTGCAGTGCAGGCGACAGGCAGCTTGTAAGTAGGTTGGTGGGCACGGCCCTACACATTTTGGGGAACCTAATCTGCTTGGTTAACAAACCACCCTTCAATGCAATGACTCCACAGAAAGCCCATGTGGAAAGACCAATACACACAATCTGAGAGGCAAGAACTATCTAGGTCACCTACTGTTATATATGGCAGCGTTTCCCAATCTTTGTTTTTTGGACTTTGATTCCCAGATGCCTAAGTCAATTCCCCAAAACACTGATCAGCCAATGACTAACATGACTTAGGCTTCTGGGAATTGAAGTCCACCAGTGTTCCACAGAACATAGTTTGGGAAATGCTGATATATGGATTTCCCAAAAAGTTGATCATGTTGCATCAGATGCATGGTGGAGAGAGAAATAGTAGTACCTGTCCTTCCATCACTTGAAAGCTATGTCTGAATGAAATCTAAGATTTAACATGTATTGCTCACAGACTTGCACATATATTTTTCCAACCATAAGGGTTGAAATTTGTTTTTCTAAATGTAAACCAAAATTCTTTGGACCCTGAATCAACAAACCACACTCAAAAGTCTGGTTAAGTCATCTGATACACTTTGCTGCTCATAGCCTTTTTGAAAGACATATTCATTCAGCCAAAAATTAAAGAACATGCTTACTTGTCAAGGTCTGCCATCTTCCCGGATCTCAGATAACCTCTGGAACAGAAAAGAAAATTGCTTTATATCTAATTGAAGTTAAAAGCACTGAAGTTACTACGTTAGAACCAAGACCATACTCTTTTATCATGTTGTATGATAAACATTTGGCATACAAAAGCAATTCATTTTTTATATTACTATGAACATGTAAGGCTACGTTAAAAATCTTTAATATAAGCTATATGAAACAGTACATATCACAGCTGGCTGAAGAATACTAATATAGGTTAAGAATCCAAAATGTAGTATATTGTAGTACCTAGTACATTGGTGTAAAAATTAGCGCATAACACCAATGAATGAGATCACAGAAAAGTAAAAATCATTTGACTCAAATGCTGCTTTCGCTATACTTAACACAAAGCCTGTGTAACTGTGAGCTTTTATGTTGAGAGACAGAAAATTATCTATTCCTTTGAACTAGTAGTCTGTAGGTGTGACAAATCCTCAATTTTTTTTAGCTTGGAAACTCCAGTACCAGCTATGGAGTCTGTAAAAAAAAACTATAACTACTGTGTAACACAAGATCCTTTTGGTATAATAAACACAGGTTGCACTTGAAAATGTGTTTCAACAATTTTAATAATAATATTGGACTTGTATTCCTCCCATATCCCACTCCGAGTCTAGCCACTCAGACAGACCCTAGTGTAAAGGATTCTTTTCACTTTACTCACAGGGAGAACTGACTAAATTTGCATTTGAAAACAGACAAACCTCTTCTGGTGTTGGACAACAGTCCTGTACTGCAAAGTGAAAGAATGAAAGAGATAAACTGGCAATAAGGTTTCTGCCCCATTACTATACAATAACAGAGCAAATATTTCCATTCCCTGAAAGAGTTTAACTGTAAACAGATATATTTTACAAAAAGTATCTTCCATGACTTCAGGACAACAGATATTTTTCATACAGGCTGAATACTCTGCACGTTACACGCAGAAATTCTTGCGAGAGCAAGCAGAGCCATAGGAAACCCCTGGTTTTTTTATTGTGCCTATAAATTGAAACTTTCCTATTTATTGTACATGAAGTGTGCTATCATGATACATAAACCTGTTTCCACATTTTGATGAATGCTCTGGTTATGAATCAAACAACTACAAAACCAAGCTCTTCTAAAGATACCTGCTTCCTTGCTGTACTTGTTACCTCAATGCTGTAATCTTTCAAGAAAATCAATTTCAGCATCATAGAACTCACCACTGCTAACAATGAGCAAAGCTGTTTGCTATATTTTGAACAATATTCCTAAAATAAGAGAAACATATCTATTACAACATTTCTCTAAGAAACATGTAATTTATGTGCACCACAGAACAGATTTCCCAATCATGCCTAGGTTTAGGAGTTCTTGTCAACTAATCAAAGCAGTATTCTTTCTTGTTTAATGGAATCAACTTCAACTTCTAACAAGGAAGTGATTGCTGGTTTGTCTGAGTTATTTAATTAGTTGTTCCTAGAAGAGAAAATACAAATATGCTACCAGTCTCCACCATTGCTGGCTGCACCAATGCCATTTCCGTCCATTCTTTTATCAATTACTCATCAATATACTATCTTTTTATGCAGTCCTATTATAATTATCTTAGAATTGCAGAGCTGGAAGGGACACTTTGGATCATTGAGTCCAGCTGTTGTCAAGAAGGAACAGTGGAAAACTGATATCCAAATTTCTGTCTCTGCAGCCAAATGCCTATAGTACTTGACTAAGGAAGGATAGAAAAAGACATCAGGCTCATCCAGATAGTATGCCAGAACCCTGAATGTGTTCTGACAAAAATGTAAGAGGAAACTAACCTGACAATACCTCTTAAAATAAGACAAGGCACATGGGATTTAATAAGAAAAGGGAAGCAGGAATCAAGTAAATCAGATGTACTCATGTAAATGTTAGAGCTAGCAATAAAAGATGAAAACATACCAGCACTTACATAATTTGAGCCGCTCTTGCCCATGCCTAGCGATACAGGATACTAGGCTGCACTGTAAGTGTAAGCCTCTATCATTCCCTGGTTACATACCGCTATGGAAGTTGGCTATGAAAGCCAGAGCCTACTGTCATTTGGTATTCTCCAGAGAACTGTCTCAACCTCTTTCACCTTTTATCCAAATTCCCGTAAAATGCTTCTTAAGTATGGTAACTCATAAGATACAAAAAAGGATAGCTCTGCAGGTACAACTGGGACTAGCATGCAGATGACTGCATCATAGAAAGCAAAGTGAAATATATATCACATAATATTTTTAGAAGCATATTTGTCATTTCATGCAATGTACTGAAAAGTGGTCACTACCTATAAATCTTCTAGGGACTGAAGATAGAAAAAATTACTTCATTTATGTATCTATTCCTTGCCACAATTTCATTAGATTTGGTGACACTAAATCAGGGGTTCCCAACCTACAGCCTGTGCTCCAAATCTGGCCCACTGTGCCATTCCATCCGACCCGTCGTTGACACCGCAACCAGAAGTGGAAGCGAACGTGCTTACATCAGCTGTAAAATGTGCCCGTGCACACACAAACGCGCTCACAGCTGTCGTAAATGTGGAAATGGGTGCATTTATGACAGCCATAAACGTGCCTGCTTCCACTACCAGGGGGCATGCTCGGGCCCATTCAGTGTCCGGGGGACATGGTCAGGCCTGCAGCATAAAAAGGTTGGCCACCCCTACACTAAATCTTCAAAAGATCCACAACCACCTTTAATGGGTGTATTCATCACAGTTCATGAAAGAAACAGTAGCTGCTTTGGCATTTTTAATTTCATTTGCAAAATGACCATTTGGGCCACAAATTTGATTTTTGCACAACCTAGCACTAACAAAATCTAAGTGCCAAAAATAAAATCCAACAGTATATTGAAAAATATGTGACTAGCAGAATGACAATGGTACTATGGGAAAAAGCCAAGGCTATTCTTTAAAAATGCCATCCATAAATTTATGCCAAACTGATTGTGACAGCTATACAACTTTCTTCATCCCAACTAACATCTTTCAAATCATCAGACACAAATTTTTTGATTTAATTTGATTTATTCAATTTGTACCCCTGCCACACATTACAGAACTGTATTGACAAAATGTTGCTTTGTATTTACACCAAACAGACACACAATATTAAGTATTGCTGGATTTAAATATTGCATTACTGATCTCAGCCAGGTTATCATATCAGATGAAAATACCCATTACTAATTGTTTTGACTATGTGAGATGTATGCCATTACATTTTCCATTCTAATATACCCAAGAATATTTTCTTTTGCAAATTTCTCAGACAAGTAACTTACCTCTAAGTTTTATCAGGTTATCTTTTTTGGAATGAAACAGTGGAGAGGGGTGAAGAGTATTCAAAACAGCATGTGTTTTTGGAACATAGACCTATCTATGCACACAGAGGCACAACAGCAACCATTTTGTGAAAGCAAAATGGAAATTACACACAAAAAGCATTGATAGCAACTACTGTAGTGCATTCCATACATTCTAACTTCACTGTCAACAGGTCACACACACACACGCACACGCGCACACGCACACGCGCGAAGATGACCCCAGAGGAGGAAGCAGCATGTTGCCCCCTGCTGAGAAGGGTGCAGACTTTGAGACCTCTGGCTCTCTGTGGGGACACAAGGAAGCGGAGGGGGCCTGGGGTTTCGTGGTGGAAGAGGGAGGAGGAGGAGGAAAAGTATGGTTGTGGCAGCAGAGGAAAGAGTTAAAAGAGGTTAAAGAAGGGATTGGCAGGACAGAACTCACAGAAGGAGAAGCAGGAAGGAGATTGAGATGGAGGAGAAGGGAAAACAACAGGGCACAGACAGAAAGAGAAGGACTTCCACCTGCCATTGGGATGGAACCTTATCTTTAAGGAAGATCCCTGGATGAGTGAGCTGGTGCAAATGTAGGTGCCCTTAGAGGAGGCTGAATGCCAGGCATATGCCAAGATACCCTGCAAACCCTCATACTAGGGAGAATGGCAGGAGTGACACTGGGCAGTAGCATGGGGGAGGGTCCTCACTGATTGAAAAGGACTAGTGGAGAACTGAACATGGAAGATGCCGTTTTGTGATGCCCCACCGCCAGCATGTGATGTGGCACTGAAGTACAGTACTCTGGAAAACTTTGGGAAATTTGAGCAAAGAGGTAACTATCAATCCTATTCTCAGCTTGAAAATAGTTATGCAATTAATTGCATTGTGCTGAAAAGTTACACCTGGGTTGAACTGGGGGGAAACGGTTAATCTTGCCTCACCAAAAATGGACAAGGGTGGGCAGATCACAACCTGAAATCCTATATAGTAGAACCCCGCATAACGAAAAAGCTGTTCCATGGAGCTTTTTGTTATGCGTTTTTTTCCCGTTATGCGCATCAAATGGGCAATACCCAGCATAACGGGGGGGGGATGTTTGTTATACAGGGTTTACGTTAAGCGGGGTATACCCCAGTTAACAAACACCGTATAACGAAAAAATTCATTATGCAGGGTATCGCGCAGAGCACAAACGCTTCGCCGTATGGATTTTTCATTATATGAAGCGTTCGTTATGCAGGGTATCACTGTATCTGGTAAAATAAGTCAATAAAAGCTCATGCTACAATAACTCTGTATCATCTTCACAGTAGTCCAGGACTTTCCCCATGTCCTTTTTTTTGGGTGGGTGGACGGGTGGGCAGCAGGAGGCCAATATATCTATTCCTTCAGAAATAAAACCAACAAAAATGTATTGCCATAAAATAGTTACTTTATAAGCATGGAGTATATGAAATGCTGATATATGATACATTGGAATTGTGTACCAGAATAAGAAACTGAAATGCTATTGTCTTTTGTTTTGAGAGATGTCACATGCTTTCAAACATATGCAATAGAAATTAAAAATCTTTTACATGCAGGTTAAGAGCAGTTAGCAAAAGTAGACTTACTATGAATCCATTTGTTATTTACAATGGCCAAAATTCTCTTACATTCCCACATGAATGTAGTAACTTTTGGAGACAAATTGCTTCAAGTTAAGAAATCACCAGACATTATCAGTTCCATGTTGAGTTACACAGCACAATATGCAACAGCTGATGCCTACAGCTTAAGGCAATTTGTCAAAGATGTGTCCTTTGTGTTACACCAGCATAACCATGCAAGTTGATTTTGGTCACTGTGCTTTAACTCTGATTTCTTAACTGTGGGGTGCCTTCTTCCGTCACATTTTACTCTGTGTGTATGTATATATAAACACATAAAAGAATGAAATATGAGGGTAAAGCAGTTTTTTATCTGCCTGCTCCTGGCTTCTGGAGAAAGAGTCCTGGCCGTCAACCCATTAACTGTATATTAAACAGGAAGTGACAATAAAGATTATGAAAAAAGCTTGACTAACCTAGGGAAATGTAATCATTCACCACAAATACATTATACTGGCTGCCAACACTGTCCCATTTCCTCAGCCTAACATGCCAACATGTTCCTCAAACAAAGGCTTCAACATCACTTAACCCTGGGGTTCCTCCATTACTACCATCCTACTTTTATACACAGCAGAGTAGGACATTTCATCTCTCATTGGAATTTTTTTTAAAAAATTTTTTATTGAATATAAAAAGATAAACATTACAAAAAAGAAGAAAATACAGAAAAAAGAGCACGTAATTTAAAAGAAAAAAAACATATTCAATTTTTATCGAATCCAATTACATTAAACATAACATAAACTACTAATAATCACCCTGTGTACTTACAAGTTATAAGAGCCTGCGGGATATTGCCTTTTTTACCATTTCCAAAAATATATATAATCTGGTACAAGGCTATTGCTCTGATCTCCATTCAATGAGTATTCCACAAAAGGTTGCCAAATTTTCCAAAATCTATTTTCTTTAATTTTCCCCTTATATTTGTTTATTTCCCATGTCAGTTTGTCATTCAATGCAAGATCCCACATCTCTTTATACCATTCCTCTACTTTTAGAACTCTATCAAGTTTCCAGCTCCTTGCTATACACATTCTAGCTGATATCAGCATAATAGCTATTAGTTCCTTATTGTCTTCATTTACTTTCAAATTCTCCACATCTGTTAACAACACCATATTTAAATTCAATTCACATTCTACCCCCATAATATCACATATTTCCTTCTCAATTTTTCCCCAATACTCTTTTACCACTTTACAATTCCACCACATATGTTCATATGTTCCTAAAGAGTTTTTACATCTCCAACACATTTTACTTTTAGCATTGTCCATTTGAAATAATCTCTCAGGAGTCAAATACCACTTCCATAACATTTTTTAATCATTGAAATTTTTTAATCATTGGAATTTTTTAACAAAGTTCTCCACCAAGTATTTTTCACTACAGGATTACTGTAATAACAGCAGTGAAATTCACAAGACCTTCACTAGAGATTCCATAATAACTCTCTGCTTTCTTTGCTCAGAGTTGGCATCAAGGGATTAGACCAGGAGTTCTCAACCTTTTTAAGCTGGAGGCCGGGTCACGCTCCCTCAGATGGCCATTTTGCCCTTCCACTACATGGCACTTCCTGGTGTGGTGTAGGCAGTGGGGGGGGGCACATGAAATGGCGCTGTGGGCTGCATTGGGCCGCATGTTGAGAATCCCTGGATTAGACAGACTGCCAATGCCAGGACTCACTCTTAAGTATCACAAAGCAGTGCCATCAGGTTTCACCAAGATAGTAAAGACAGCTAAAAATGTCTAATCCCAGAGTTCAAATTCTCTTTTCTTAAGCACAATTAAGCATTTATTTAAACTCTGAGAAGAAATGAAACACTGAGACACAGAAATTGTTACACAAACACTACTATGTTAGTGGAAATATGAGTGAAGACAGGTATGATGTAAGTGAAGTTCACAGCAGGTCCTCAAAAACTGTCACACTTCATCTTGGCTTTTCAATATAAGTATGAGTACTAGCTAAGAAACTATTGCCTTAGGCACAATTCCTGCTCCTTGCACAAATTAATAAAACCTCTGCAAAGGTTTTGACTAATTCCTTGTGGCTAGGGGTCCTGTTGTTGGGGGAACTGTCTGCCCAACTAGTTGGCTTGTTCTTGATCTTAGATGGGATGGCTTTCACATGGAGGGATCATGTTCACAGTCTGGGGGTCATTTTAGATTTAACCCTGAATCTCAATTTACAAATTATGACAGTCTGTAAGGCTGCCCCCCCCCCAACTGTACCAATGGCAGCTGTGCCTCTAGTTGGACAGACATTCCCTAACAACCCTAGACCATTCATTGCTTTTGTTGTTCAGTCACATAGTCCGACCGGTTACGACCCCGTGGACCATCGCATTGGTAGTCTCACAGACTGGTTACTGAACCCTGTATAATGAATGCTTCGTACAGCGAAAAAAGTCGTACAATGAAGAGGATTTTCATTATACGGTGCCATGCATCTCAATGGGAAAAATCATACAATGAAAATCTCTATGGGAAAAATTGTACAATGAAAATTTTTTCATTGTAAGATTTTCCCCATATATTTTATTTATTTATTTATTTATTCATTCATTCTACAAATTTCAATTGCCGTCCAACTCGGCAATGATTCTGGATGGCTAACAACAATTAAAAGCAACAGCAAACTAATTAAAAGCCCTTAAAAACCCCATTAAAAATTCTAACTAATTTACCCACTCACGAAAAATGAAGAAATCGTATAATGAAGTGCCTCGTATAACAAATTATTTTTTGTTATACAGGGTTCCACTGTAATTCTCTCTGATTGGGGCTGACCTTATCCTTGACATAGAAATTATAACGGGTCCAGAATGCAGCAGCCAGATTGACAACGGGATCAAATAAATTCGAACACATTCCCTGGCCTTGCTGAGTCTGCACTGCCCCCCCCCCCCATTCCTTTCCGTATCAGGCATAAAGTGCTAACATTAACATAAAACCCCTTTATGTTTTAGGACTTTGCTACTTTCAAAGTGTTTCTCCCAGGTAATGGGTGTCCACATCACATCTCAATCAGCACAGCTCAATGAGATATGCTGACACTAGGATTGTCAAGGTAGACCATGACAAGGAGAAGGACCTTCTCGGTGGTGGCATCCACATTATGGAATTCTTTACCAGTGGAGCTGCACCAGGCCCCTTTCCATAGGCATATTTTAAAAACAGTGGAAGACCTTGCTCTTTAAAGACGTGTTTCAGGATATCCTCCTTTCTGTCACTTAGTATAGTTTTGTGTTTAATTTAGCTTAACTTTCTCTCATACATCGCCAGCAGAGAGTGTTAATTTTGTTTCTTGTTTGGTGGTTTAATTCTGTACACCACCCAGAGTGGGAAATTACCCAGATGGGCAGTATACAAATGTAATGAATGGGTAGATGGATGCTATTTTTACAGACAAAATTGTTTGTGGAGGCCCTTGATAACATCATGAGTACCATCCTTTCTGCACTTTGCAAACAGCTACTGACAAAACTTAACTGTTTTTTCACAGACGCAACTGCAAAGAGGAAAGTTACAGATTGTAGATACTGAGGGCATCTCCAAATCTCAATGCTGTCAGTCTTCATTTTAAGTCCTTGCAGAACTGAGAGAGCGAACATAAAGTTGGTTTTCAGTCTAAAAACTGATCCAGGAAATCATTTATAGACCAAGTAATCTTCAGAAGACTATTTGTTCCAAACAGACACCAAGCAATGATTCAGAACTTGATATTAACATTAACATGCTAAGCTAAAACTTGGCAAAATGGGAAATTTATGCAACTTATTTAGAGGAAATAAGAATATTCCATCCTTAACTGATTTTTTTTTTAAAAAAACCAGCCATTTTTACCTGAGCACTTTTTGTGTTTACGTAAGGAAAGACAGAAGGTAATTTCAATTCACCTTGTATGTTCCAGTCTAAAAGAACATGACTAACAAATTGAATGGAGCAAGATTAATTTAAAAAAAAAACCGCTGCACTTTTGGCTGCTCATACAAGATTGTCAAGTATAAAGACGTTCAGAGTCTGCTAAAGAGAACCACTGTGATGCAGACGTGTGCTGATATGAGACTGAAAATAACTAGGTTTAAATCCACATTCAGCCATGAAACTCATGAAGTAAATTTCACTTGTCACATACTCTCAGAGAGCTCTAACTCACAGGACCTCTCTGGAGGATAAAGTTGGGAAAAGAACACTCATATATGTCACCCTAAGCCTACTGGAAGGGAAAGATAGAAAAAACATGCATGCATGCATACATACATTCAGCTTTCAACTCTAGAATACACCAGCCAGCTATCAAAGCACTAATGGTTGACACTAGGGATGGATCTTCCATACACATCCCATTTCAGCAGGACCCAACCAGGCTGAATTATGGGAGTGAAAGCCCCAAACAACCCTTCTGCCTATATTCAGTTTCCACACCAGTCCTCCAATGAGCAAAGAGTAAAACACTCCACTCCCCTGTGAAATTCCCTGGGACTTACAAAGGTCCTAAGGGAAAGCTCTGCCTCCATACAGAGGGTTGGAACTTGCCACAACACACACCTTTGCAAGCCTCAAGGAAATCTCATGATTCCCACAGTCCAGTGGGGTGTTGTTCTCTCTGCTCACTGGAAAGCTGCTTTGGGGTCGTTACTCCCATAATTCAACTTAGAGGGGTTTTGCCAAACTATGGGGTAGACATCCATTAAATGTGCAAGGCCCATCCCTAATTAAGATCGTACACAACAACTGTCAATGAGCATATTTGACAGTAAATAAAACAGAACAGAAAAAAAGACAAAAAATATTGTGGCACCTTAGACCAACTTCTGTATTTAACTGTGAGCTTTCATGGACCAAGTCCACTTTATCAGACATAAGACTGAGGCCTCATGACACCAATGCAAACACAAATCAGGTACACAGATTTGCTTGAGACTGGGAGGTTATCTATAGGCAAGTAGGGGTCTGCCACCAAGAGCTTGGGAAAGTGTAGTATTTTGTCCAGGATGGGTTGGAGATCTTTTATGATTCGTGTTAGAGGTCTTAGTTTAGTCTAAATGAGATATGCCTGTTCACTTTGCACTCTGTGCCAAGTGGATTTTTACTAGAAAGTCTAATCATGGTAGCGTACATGCAAACAAGAATGTGTATAACCTCAAGAAAAGATATTTTGTATTTTTCTGATTTCTAGTTTTCACTATGCCAACTTAAGCATCTTTGCCTAAATGTGTTCGTTAGCAATTCAATACAACATACCAATGGAAAGCTATTAGAAGAATACCACACAAATTTAAAATGTATACTGTCACCAATCATTAGATATATCGGTTTTTGAAGCCATTGTAAAAATGACTTTTTTTTCAGGGGGGGGGGAATTGAGAAATGATAAATACACCCTTCACAGAACTAAAATGTTTTTCTTTTTTGAATATATGTAGAATTTTATATAGCAAAAAGTTCACATCATATACTTGTATACATTTAAACTTATAGGGTGCACAGAAAGAGACTCCTCAAAGAGTGTGGTATTTTTGAATCACAATTGGGCATACCCTGGGCAGTGGCAAACTTGTGCTGGCTAATCTTTCTCACATTAAGTCAGGCAAAAGGAAGTATGAAATGAATTCAACAAAAATGGCTTCGTTTTGGCAGTTTAATGTCTGACCTAGACACGGAAGAGATTCAAATTTATAATCTGCAGACATAATTCCACACACACACCCTACTTTGCAAATAGCAACATACAGATATCCAGGTAGCATCAGATACAATAGTTAGCAAGTCTCTCTAGTACAGTGGTACCCCACTTAAAGAGCATAATGCATTCCACAGGATTGCTCTTTAAGCAAGTTTGCTCTTTAAGCGAAACACTATTGTAAGTGACCAATTGTGACTTCTGGCGGGTGGGGGGGATTGTGAACCCCAATTTAGTTGTTAAGTAAGGTTTTGGTTGGTTTTAGTTGTTAAGCGAGGCAATCATTCAGAGAAAATTCTGCTCTTAAAGCGAGCTAATCTCTAAGCAAGGCGCTCTTTATGCAAGGTTTTACTCTACCATGGTTCCCAATGTGGGGCACATGCCCACAGGGGGAGGGGCAATTTGATTTTTAAGGGGAGCAATTCAAGAATGAGTTATTAACAGTGAATGGCCTTTTAGGCTTCCTAAAATAATAATAATAATACAAATTATGTCATGGGGTAATCAGGATTTTAGAGATGTTGAGGTGGGGCATGGCCAAAAAAAGTTTGGGAACCACTGCTCTAATACTTGGCATCTACAGGGTTTATATCTTAAAATTTCATAATTATGTCAAATAGTACAAATTTATATGGTAACTAAAGCAATAAAATGTCTTTCAATTCCATTCAGAAACACTGCTTTGTGTTGTTAAAGCAATAAAATAAATTTAAATGTGACATAAAAATAAGTTTTGCATGTTTTATTGCTTCTATACATTGTTTTCCCAAAGAGAAGAGTTCCCACAGCATCACAATTTTCAGAAATTTTACATCTCTATGACATAATACTTCAAACTGCAGAAGCTTCAATATTTCACCTATGATTTTGTGTCTGAAACCAGTCATCCAATTAGATCAGAGGTGCCCAAGCTTTTCCAGCAGGGGCCTGACCATGCTCCCTCAAACACTGAGTTGGTCACATGGTTCCTCCTGACTGAATTCAACACTGTTTTCAGGCTTTTTTTTCTGCCCCTGCCACTTCCAATGGAGGAAGGAGAGAGGTTGGAACATTTTTGCACAATTTTTTTGGTGCGTTTTCACATTTCAGCGCTTTTTCGCCATGATTTCCACACTTCCAGTGGTAGCAAGGGACTTCCAGTGTTGGTGGCACTCCAACACGGATGATGTCCCATGGGACGGACCTGGCCCGCAGGCTGTAGTTTGGGCACCCTTGAGTTAGAGCCTCATGGTAGCACTCTGTCCTGCGGTGCACTTCAGCGGGGAACGTGCACTGGATGAACAGTGAGCTCTTCATCCAATGCGCATTCCCAGCTAAAGTGTGCCACAGGGGGACCTCAGAAAAACAGCGGAATGGAGCAGTTTTCATCCAACATGCGTTCCAAGCAAAAGCACGCTCCAGAGAAACCTCAGACGACCAGTGGAAGGGAGCGGATATATCCCCCGCACTCTCCCAGTCCCAGTAGAGGCTATGGGAAATGCAGCAGTGGTGGCAGTGCTGGTTCCCACTTCCCCGACGACGAGAGCTCAGGAGGAAGCAGCAGCAGTTAAAAGGTAGGGAGATGGCTCTGTTTACATTCCCTTTGTGCTGATTATGTTGTTATTTTTGGTCCAGTCGGGACCTTTTTTATTTTTTTAATGCATCCCTATGGGGATGCCTCGAGTTACATAAAAAATTGAGTTACGCAAAAGGCTATGGAATGGACTTTTTACGTAAATCAGGGTTTTACTGTACTTGTTTGAATCCACCAACCTTATAGATTTACAGCAATCTACACCACTATAAACTTTATTGTAGGATCTCAACATTTAATGTTACTAATAACATGCCCTGGATTTTACATCTTGTGTTCACAAGCACGATTTTAGTCTGCAATCACCCTGTCTCAAACATAAAACTTTATGGGGGCCAATACAAAGTGTCCCATGTAACTTTCACCTGTTCTTTCCCATCTTTTTTGTTTCAGAGGTATGTAATTTTTTTTACTGATAGTATTATCCATCCTCCTTCTAGAACAATGGTTTCCAATGTGGGGCCCATGCCCCACAGGGGGACTTCAATTCTCACAAGCCTAAGTCCATACATTGGCTGACCAGTGCTTTGAGGAACTGACTTAAGTCTTCTGGGAATTGACGTCCAAAAACCAAAGGCAGGGAAACACTGTTCTAGAAGCAACCTATTTCAAAGCATGCCACAGACAGCAAACAAGAATTCTGGTTTAAAATCTCTTAGTCTTCAGGTAAGATTCTCAAAGTTGAACATAGGGTCTTGAATCCTACTAAGAATTTAAAACCAATTTTAAAAGTTGTATCTGCTCAGCTGTTACAATCCTAGAGAAACTGGAAAACCATCATCTCCATATGTCAGAATGCTTCGGGCCTTCTCAGCACCTATCTGACCATCTGCACCATTAAATAAGCAAGCAGAAAAGCTTAGTTTAAAAACAAGATCTTCCTCTCAACAGCATACATATTTCATGAACAAAAAACAAGAGGGGAGTTTTGCACACCCTTAAAAAACTAAGAGTATACTTGACATTTTTGAAATGGGAGCCATGTTAGTCTGTGCAAGCATGTCAGAGTAAACACCTTACAGCCTAATTCCTTTATTTTATTGTTAGCTTTTGTGGATCAAGTCCACTTTGTCAGGAGGAAGTGAGAATTCATGGCATTAATTTATACATATCAGGTACAGAGATACAGATAGACGCAAAATAAACATTGTAGAATTAGGTAAAGGTCACCCTTGGTAGAAAGCCAGTCGTATCCGACTCTAGGGTCCAGTGCTCATCTGTTTCTTAGCCAAAGAGCCAGCGCTGTCTGTATCTGCAGACATTTCCGTGGACATGTGGCAGGCAGGCATGCCTAGACACGGGAGTGCACGGAACGCTGTTTACCTCCCCACCAAAGTGGTCCCAGTTTATCTACTTGCAATTTCTTGCTTTAGAACTTCTAGGTTGGCAGGAACTGGGACAGACCTCAGGTACAGAAATACACAGATAGACACAAAATAAACATTGTAGAAATTGGTAAAGGTCACCCTTGATAGAAAGCCAGTCGTATCCGACTCTAGGGTCCAGTGCTCATCTGTTTCTTAGCCAAAGAGCCAGCGCTGTCTATATCTGCAGACGTTTCCGTGGACATGTGGCAGGCATGCCTAGACACCAGAGTGCACAGAACGCTGTTTACCTCCCCACCAAAGTGGTCCCAATTTATCTACTTGCAATTTCTTGCTTTCGAACTTCTAGGATGGCAGGAACTGGGACAGACGACGGGAGCTCGAACCAGTCAGCATCTTAACCACTTGAGGTCTGTGGAATTACACATCTCTGCTAATAAGTTAATTGAGGGCGGTGTACCAAGTATACTCTGAATGTTTTAACGTTGCCTTAATCAATCCATCAGAGTAAACAAAACAACACAAAGGGGGAAAAAAGGTTGTGGCACCTTCAAGACTAGTTCCTGCATTTAAATGTGAGCTTTTGTGGATCAAGCACAGACTAACACGGCCACCACTTAAAAATGAATCAGTGCGCCAGAAATGGTAGCAAACAATCGTCCTGCTTACCTGAACCCTTAAAAAGCGTATTTTTTTCTCTCTCCCCCCCACCCCACCTTGTCCCCGACCCACATTCGCCAGCTTATCTTCCGGCCTCGGCAAAACCGGCGCCCAAACGAATGGAAACGGAGCCTGCCCAGCGCTCATTTTATTACCCGAGGAAAAGCTACTACTAGTTCCCAGGGAGACGGGGAGGAGCTTTTCACAACACAGCCTTAAAAGTCTTCCCAAAACCGATTCACCGGGTGTTTGGTTATTATTATTACCGAATCCTCTCCAGAGGGAAGAAGGAAACCGGAGGGGGGGGGGGGTTCGCGACCCACCAGAAGCCTTCCCGCCATAACCTCCAAGCCCAGCCCAAAGCGTTTCCCCACATTACCAGCTCCACCCCGGAATAAGGCCCCACCATCACCGAGAAGAAGGCAGGTCGACATTGCCCCTAGTCCTGTGGGTCTCGCCTAGCCGGGCATAGTTTCCCAGAGATTGTTTGGTTATTATTATATATATATTTTAAAAAGGACACACTATCTCGTTGTTTACCTTACGCCAGGGGAAAAATGGGGGGGGGGGGTCTCTTGGGTGGGAGAGAGAGGCCGCTCGGGAAACACGCCTGGTTGGTTCCCACGTGTTTGGTTTGCGCTTCCAGGCCCAAGCCACCCAGGCCCAAGAAAGGGGGCCAGGGAGGAGGCGCTCCCACACACACACACACCACAGGGCGAGGAAAGGGCGCCGCCTCTGCAATGCTTCCTTTCCCTTCCTCCCGCGCCGCCTGGGCTCCGGGTTCCCCCTACGATGGTCCCTTCCTCCCTCCCTTTGCCCCCTTTCCTTCCCCCTCCTCCCCTTCCTTTCCACGCGCCCCCTGCTTCCCTCTCTACCTGCGCCAGGCCAGGTTCCCCCGCAGTGACTCAGGACAGGAGCAAAAGCGACGTGCGCCGCGCGCCTAGCCGGGTGCGGAAAGAGAAAGGAAACAACAAGAAAGGACCGTCACAGCAGCTCCCGCCGCTCGCGCTCATATAGAATGGACGTCACCACGTAGCATTTCCTCCCTATTCCCCTCCCACGCCACCCCTCCTCCTTCCTTACTCCCTCCCTCCTCCCCCCACTCGCGCGCCCCTGTCGCCAAGGCAACCCACGAGCACGCGCCGCGCGTGCGCCGGAGGGCGCTTGTTGGGCACGGGACGCCGCGTGCACGCGGGGCTCTCCTTTTGGGCCGACACAAGCCAATCAGATCGCGCCCGCTCTTTTTTTTTTCTCCTCTTATTTCCGCCCAAAAATCGACCCCACCCAATTTGCGCGCTTTCCCGAGCTGCATGACCCGTGTTCTAAGAAGGCCGTGCACGGGCGGGCCACGTGCAGCGTGCGTGCTCCACACCACACCGGATTCCCTGGGCCTGGGACTAACAAGAGTGTGTGTGCCCGTGCCCGCTCGCTCGTTCGCGCGCTCTTCCGCGCGCGCGCGCGCGCAGGCCCAAGCGCGGGAAGAAATGGGAGCCTGGGAGGGTTGAGGAAGGAGGGAGGGAAGCTGCGTGCAGTCGGGCGAAGTATAGAATACACACACGCACTCCTTTTGACACACACACAAACACACTCCTTTTCTCTCTCCCCTTGGGCGGGAATAAACTGAATTGCCACGAGTGTGGAAACGGCCCAGGTGGAGTGAAATGTTTGAAATGGGGAGATGTGTTTGTTCATCTGTGCAAAATCAATTGGCCAAACGGGCAACGTGCAAAATTAACTCTAAAATAATGAGTCTTATGATAATGAATAACAAGTTCAAAAGAATAAATCACTTGATGCAAAGTCCAAATAAAATAACTTCATTTAGTATATAACAAAAATCACTTGATGTAGTATATAATAAAAATGAAATCAATATAATGTATGAAGAATGGAAACTATGGAGTCTGAAGCGAATCCAGTAAATTTCTCGCTTTTCAATCTAATATCAGGGACTTTCTAAAATTAATACAAAATTCAAAACATGTTAAAGTACAATAATAATATATGCAATATCATCAATTATAAATTAAAATATAAATAATTATATCAAACAGTATTATAACATGTAAAATTAAACATGGAAATATTAAATAGAGAAAAACTATACTTACAGCAAAATCAAGCATCAATAATCATAAAAATTAAAATAAAAAAACATACATACCAAAACAAATTCATATATATTTTAAAATATACAGCGTCCTGAGCCTCACTTCGCTATACTCTTTGTGTGCTCGCAACATTAACGAAGTAACTCAAGGGTCTCCTTAATTATAAGTCATAACACTGCAAGTGTTCCTAATAATGAGACAAAATGGAGAATTCAGAGAAAACAGGTAAAGTCAATCTCACAATTAAGTCCATCAGGTTCGAGGGTGCCAAAATGGTGGATGTAAAATGCTTCACGCTGGTGTAATAACAGTTACAAATCAGCCCGTTCAAACTGTCGAGGTAAAACAACTTTGAGAGCTACAAAAGAGAACTGATTCTCATTATGTCCCTTGGCCACAAAATGATCCACCAGAGGGGCTCCAAAGGTCCGATTCCGAATCCGAGAGCGATGCTCAGAGATCCTGGTTTTCAACTGCCTACTGGTTTCCCCGATGTAATGTAAATCACAAGGGCACGTGATCATATACATTACATTTTTGGAATAACAAGAAGTAAAATGTATTTGTGAGTTATGCCCTTACTTCTAATATTAACAGTATCCGTTTCCAAAGAGTACTTACAAAACACACATCTCCCGTATTTAAAATGGCCCGAAATTGTATGGGCTGTAGTCTGCAAATATTACTACTAACAGATGATCAAGAATCAGGGGAGATATCAGTTTTTGTGAGTAAGTTATGAAAGGATGATATTAAGGACCTCTTGGGTCCTTAATATCATCAAAACAGTCTTATATGAGGGTGTCACCATGAATTATATCACTAACAAAATGTTTCAATATTAGTTTAATGTTCATCCGTGCATGCCCATTTTTCACCTTCCGAAGGTCCACAAGGTTAAAGTGGGGGATCCCCGGATACCTGGGAGACCTATTGTCTCCAGTGTGAATTCATGTTTGGATCCCCTGGCTAAATTTTTGCATTCCTTTTTGGGACCATTTAGTAAAAAAACGGATTCTTATGTGCAGGACTCTACCCATTTCATCACACAATTAGAGGGTAGGGTTGCCCCCCCCGGGTTGTTGTTTGTTGACTATGGATGTGTCCTCCTTATACACCAACATTCCCCTGGATGAGATCCATACTATTGTTTGTGATACTCTTTCTTGCCGTTTCAATTTGGTTCCTCCCACTCATTTTTTTGTTGGATTTATTAGATATTGTTTTGGAACACGATTTTTTTTTCATTTTCAGCATGAGATTTTTTTTACAGATTAAAGGCATGGCGATGGGGTCCTCTTTGGCCACTCTCTAGTTTAGCCAATCTCTATATGATTTGTTTTGAACGTTCTTTTATATTTTTGGAGTTTAATTTAATTTAATTTAATTTAATTATCACATTTATATACCGCTCACTCGGCCAAAGCCAACTCAGGGCGGTTCACAATAAAAATTAAAAACACAAGTTAAAACAGTTAAAACAGTTAAAACTACCCACCCCCTAAAAACAAGGGCTGCAGGATCCAAAGGCACCATGGGGAAGAGTTCTTCTACACCAACCACCCAATGGCGGTTACCCTTCCACCTGCACCCCACACTTGACCCGCCAGCCAGGTTTTAAGATCTTTTCTGAAAGGCAGCAATTCCGTCCGGAGACGTAGCTCTGTTGGCAGGAGGTTCCAGAGGGCCGGTGCAGACACGGAGAAGGCTCTCCTCCTTGTGCCAGAGAGGCGAGCCCCTCTGGCTGATGGAACAATTAGAGAGCCCCTCCGGTCCGCTCTGGTTGGACGGACAGACGTCCTCAGGGCGATGCGGTCTCTTAGGTAATCCGGCCCACTACCATATAGGGCTTTAAAGGTCAAAACCAGCACCTTGAATTGCACCCGGAGACAAACTGGCAACCAGTGCAGCTCCCGGAGCAGTGGCAAAGCACGGGAGCCTAACGCCCACACCCCATCACCACCCGGGCTGCCGCATTTTGGACCAGCTGTAGCCTCCGAATGGTCGTCAAGGGCAGCCCCATGTAGAGCGCATTGCAATAATCTAGTCTGGAGGTAACCAGAGCGTGAGTGACCATGAGCAAGGAGTCCCGGTCCAGGAGAGGGCGCAACTGGCGGATCACCCGAAGTTGGGCGAAAGCCCTCCTGGTCACAGCCGCCACCTGTTCCTCTAGCAGTAGCCGTGAATCCAGGAGGACCCCCAAGTTGAGCACCGGGTCTGTCTGGGGCAAAATAGCCCCATCCAGAACCAACGATGGTAGCTCCCGGGTTAACGCAGGACCCCCTATCCATAGCCACTCAGTCTTGCTGGGATTCAGTTGTAGCCCGTTAGCCCCCATCCAGACCCCCACAGCTTCCAGGCATCTGGAAAGGACTTTGACGGCATCACTGGGGTCCCCATGGGCCGAGATGTACAACTGAGTGTCATCCGCATACTGATGGTACCGCACCCCATGGGAACGAATGATCTCACCCAGCGGCTTCATGTAGATGTTAAATAGGAGAGGAGAGAGCACCGAGCCCTGAGGCACCCCCCATTTGAGGGGCCTAGGACTGGACCTCTCACTCTCCAACCACACCGACTGGGTACGACCCCTCAGAAATGAGGAAAACCAGGACCACACAGTGCCCTGGATTCCCAATCCTCGGAGCCGTCCCAGAAGGATACCGTGGTCAACGGTATCGAAAGCCGCTGAGAGGTCAAGAAGAGCAAGGACGGATGGGTGACCACCGTCCCGCTCCCGCCAGAGATCATCCATCAGTGCGACCAATGCCGTCTCGGTACCATATCCCGGCCTGAATCCTGACTGAAAGGGGTCCAGATAATCTGCTTCATCCAGCACCCCCTGCAGCCGACACACCACTGCCTTCTCCAACACCGTCCCTAAAAAGGGGAGGTTAGAGACAGGCCTATAGTTGGTTAGGACAGCTGGGTTGAGGGAAGGTTTCTTCAGGAGGGGGCGCACCAAAGCATGTTTTAAAGGTGCAGGAAACACCCCCTCCCGCAATGATGCATTGATCACAGCCCCAACCCAGTCACCTGTCACCGCCTTGGAGGCTTTCACCAACCAGGTGGGACAGGGGTCCAATGGGCAGGTAGTGGCGCGCACAGCTGCAAGGAGCCTGTCCACTTCATCAGGGGCAACTGGATCAAACCGGTCCCAGATGGTATGGCAAGACTGTACTCCAGCTCCCTCCGGACTCTCCCCATCCACGCCAGGATTAAACCCAGAGCGAATCCGATCGATTTTCTCCACTAGATGGTCAGCAAAGTCCTCAGCCGACCCCTGCCAACCAGGCACCGGGGTCCCCCTACCAAGGAGTGACCTGGTAACCCGGAACAGGGTGGCCGGGCGATTATCAGCGGAGGCAATAAGGGTGGTGAAGTATTGCCGCCTCACCACCTCCATCGCCACTAGATAGGCCCTAATAGCGGCTCTAGCTAGTGTCCAATCGGAGTCTCTCTGGGTCTTCACCCAGCGGCGCTCTAGGCGTCTCTTTGCCCGTTTGAGCTCCCGCAGTTCATCTGTGAACCACGGAGATGACCTAGCTCCATGAGCTCTGAGAGGCCGTAGTGGTGCGATTTCATCCAAGGCCGCTGTTGTCATCCTGTTCCACAGGTCAACCAGCGCCTCGGGCGAATCGTGTTGCCGATCCAGAGGGAAATCCCCCAGTTCCCTCTGGAATCCATCAGGATCCATCAGTTGCCGGGGGCGGGCCGTTCTAATAGGCCCTGCCTCCCTACGATGAAGCGTCGCACCCAGGAAGTCTAGAGCCACCAAATAGTGATCTGACCATGGCACAGGTGTTATGTCTAATTTCCGTAGTCTCAGATCACTCTGCCACCGCTCCGACAAAAAGATTAAATCTGGTGTGTGGCCACTGCCCCTGGTCGGGCCCTGAATTACCTGAATCAGGTCCATATCTGCCATGGAAGCCATGAACTCCTGAGCCATCCCGGAGCCAGTCCCCAGCGAAGGCAAATTGAAGTCCCCCAGAACCATCAGTCTAGGGAACTCCAACGCCAACGCTGAGATGGCCTTGAGGAGCTCAGGCAGGGAGTCCCTTACCCTGCAAGGGGGCAGGTACAGGAGTAAGACTCCCAACTGACCCTTAAAGCCCAGACGCAGAAGCAGGGCCTCACAACCCAGAATTTGTGGAGCGGTAGCCCTGGTGACTCCCAGTGACTCCCTGGCTATGATGGCAACGCCACCGCCCTTACCCTCATCCCTAGGCTGGTGCCAAATACTGAACCCAGCTGGACACATTTCTGACAGAGGAACCCCATCCTCTGGTCTCAGCCAGGTCTCAGTGATACATGCCAGGTCGGCCCGCTCCCCCATAATGGAGTCTTGTATCAGGGGGGCCTTATTACATACCGACCTGGCATTCATCAGCAGCAGCCTAAGGGCAGGGTCACCCTGGGTCAGCTGCTCAGGACCTAGAGGTGTAACCGTGGGGCTGGAACGAGGGACAGATACTAAGCATCTGCCCCGCATTCCCCGAGTGCGGCCCGCCCCTCGGTACCCGCTATATCGCCCCATGCCCATCACAACCTCTATATTGGCCTCCGGAGCCTCCCTGATTGCCTTGGACAGAATGCTGCCTCTCCTTTCTGGCTGGCCGAGCAGTCTCTCCCTCCCTCCCTTCCACCCCCATATAAAACCGCCCCACTCACTCCCCCCACCACCCTCCGCACGGCTCCGGCGGTGATGGAAGTGGTGGGGCATTCTTTCAGATCTACGTTGAGCCCTCAACTGTGGTGAGACATTCCACCCACAGTAGCGTCCGGGCATGGACGTAGCAGCGGCACCTGGCCTCCCATCCACCGGGACCAGATGTTGCGAGTCCCGAGGAGAGGTAAGACGGGTCCTCAGGCGGCACGGGGCAGCGTCCTTTAAGCCCTCCGGGGCTCGGAAGCGGCGAGGCAATTTCCGTGGTCCGGCCCCCGAGACTGGCCCACAGAAATACCCCCACCCCCAACACAACAAAAGTTTAATCCCTTTCTGACGCACATTCTTGAGTATCGCAGGTACATCGATGATTTTTTGTTGTTTTTGGATACGGATACCATAGTTGAGCCTTTTATGAGTTGGATCTATGGGCTTAACAGTAACTTAAAGTTTAGTCATGAACATAGCACAGAATCCATTGCCTTTTTGGACCCCACAGTTTTCATTAACCACAACCAGTTGCAGATGAGACTCTTTAAGAAACCAACAGACCGTAAACTTACCTTCACTTCAACTCATTTCATCCCGTCCATTTAAAAAAATAGTATCCCTTTTAGTCTTTTCTCTCGTGCTAGGAGGAATTCGTCCCGTGATTCAGACTTTTTCAGATCAGCTGTTTCTATTTGTTCTAATCTCAGGGAAAGAGGTTATCCCAAGGACTCTTTAGATCGTGCGCTCTGTAAGGTTCGCTCTACAGCCAGATCTCAATTTTTAGAAAGAAGATACAGAGCTCCTTCCGATTCTAGACTTAATTTTTCTTTGCAGTACACCCCGTTAGCTAATCATATTAAACGGATCGTTAACAAACATTGGCACATTCTTGATGAGATTCCACATTGTAGTTTGAAGCCAAGGATTGGCTTCAGGAAGACTCAATCCTTTCATAACTTACTCACGAAAACTGATATCTCCCCTGATTCTCAATCATCGTTAGTAGTAATAGTTTTTTGCAGACTACAGCCCATACAATTTTTGGGCCATTTTAAATGCGGGAGATGTGTGTTTTGTAAGTATTCTTTGGAAACGGATACAGTTAATATTAGAAGTAAGGGCATAACTCACAAACTAATATATTTTACTTCTTGTTATTCCAAAAATGTAATATATATGATCACGTACCCTTGTGATTTACATTACATTGGAGAAACCAGTAGGCAGTTGAAAACCAGGATCTCTGAGCATCGCTCTCGGATTCGGAATCGGACCTTTGGAGCCCCTCTGGTGGAACGTTTTGTGGCCAAGGGACATAATGAGAATCAGTTCTCTTTTGTAGCTCTCAAAGTTGTTTTACCTCGACAGTTTGAACGGGCTGATTTGTAACTGTTATTACACCAGCATGAAGCATTTTACATCGACCATTTAGCACCCTCGAACCTGATGGACTTAATTGTGAGATTGACTTTACCTGTTTTATCTGAATTCTCCATTTTGTCTCATTATTAGGAACACTTGCAGTGTTATGACTTGTATTTAAGGAGACCCTTGAGTTACTTCGTTAACGTTGAGAGCACACAAAGAGTATAGCGAAGTGAGGCTCAGGACGCTATATAATTATATATATATGAATTTCTTTTGGTATGTATGTTTTTTTATTTTAATATTTATGATTATTGATGCTTGATTATGCTGTAAGTATAGTTTTTCTCTATTTAATATTTCCATGTTTAATTTTACATGTTATAATACTGTTTGATATAATTATTTGTACTTTAATTTATAATTGACAATATTGCATATATTATTATTGTATTTTAACATATGTTAAAATATGCAAGCAGAGCAGAGAGTAAACAAAACAAAGACAAAACGTTGTGGCACCTTAAATACCAACTGCTGTATTTTAGTGTTAGCTTTCGTGGATCAAGTCCGCTTTGTCAAGACTTAAGAGCAGGGGTTCTCAACCTTTTCAAGCTGGAGTCAGGGTCACGCTCCCTCAGACAGCTTGTGGGGTGGGATACCTGTCAAGTATCCTGGATTGGCCACGAACTACTTTCCCGCCGCCATCCCGTAATTTGACAGCGGGGAAAAGTAGTTACTGCACATTTCCTTCTGCGCAGAAGGCTACTGCGCATGCATAGAAGGCTTCTGCGTAGGTCCCGTATTCTTCGGAGCCGCACTTGACAGGTATGGGGGGGGGGCAGATGGCCATTTTGCCCTTCCTCCACCACATGGCACTTCCTGGTATGGAGGCGGTGGGGGCCACATGAAATGGTGCTGTGGGCTGACAGTCTAGTGTTAATACATTTTTATATGTGTTGACATATTCCTTCACAAAGCAATGTATACAATGTATGCATATTAGAATCTATACCTATAAAATGGTGTGTTAACTGTTGGAATGTGACAAAGGATGTTTAGCCAGGCCCCACTAGCCCCGTCCGGGCCTCCGTGCACTCACCCGACCGGGGTTCGCAGGTAACTGTCGGGTTGAAATTTGCGCCAATGGAGCAGGAGCCCCCTGGATGCAAACAAAAAAAGGGAACTTCAATTCCCAATGTTCCTTGTGCCATGCCACACCAGACCCAATCAGGCTGAGTGGCGCGAGCAAAAGGAACGTTCGGAAATGCGCCGTGGCCAATCAAAAATAAGCCGCAGGAAACAAACCGCTGCACTAACTAAAATTGTGCATGCCAAACTACAAGCCCCAGCATCCTGCATGCCATGAGCGCGCAGAACGCTGAGGCAGCCGGCGCGTGAAAAATAAAAGTAAACCCCCCCACTGCCGCTGCCCTTCCTTTCCATGGGCCAGCCATCGAGCATGGCCCGCGGAAGAGAAAGACACCCCCCCGCCCCTGCCTTCCTTTTCCACGGGCCAGGCATCGAGCCCGGCCTGCAGAAAAGAAAGCCCCCGGCCGCGGCCTTCCCTTTCCACCGGCCAGCCACCAAGGCCGGCCCACGGAAAAACCCCCACCCCAACGCCGCATGAAGCGGCGAGGCAATTTCCGTGGTCCGGCCCCCGAGACTGGCCCACAGAAATACCCCCACCCCCAACACAACAAAACACACTCCAAAAACAGTCAAAAATAATCAAAACAAAAAGTAAACACAAAGACATCCAAAAACAAAATCCAAAAACAGTCAAAAATAAACAAAATCAAAAAAGAGAAAAAGGAAACACAAAAACATCCAAAACCAAACAATAATAAACACAGAGACCCCCCAAAAAAACCCAAAACAACCCCCCCAAAAAAAATTAAACCAGAGAGCTTACCAGGAGACGTCTTCACTCCATGACAACCGGAACTAAACTGAGGGAAGAAAGAGACAACTTACCGGAAGAAGAAGCGACACCCAGAGGATAGTAGAGGAAAAATTGTAGAGTACAAAAAAGCTCACCAGCCCCACCCAGAGGCCACAAGAGTAAAAACATCCAAAAATATTCAAAATAATAAGATTAATTTCCAAATTACTAAAATAAGTTATCAAAACATTCAAAAATATTCACATTAATCACAAATAATTCAAAAGAAAATTCACTCAACAAAACAAAACATCTAAACACAGTATAGAAACATTGATTTAAAAAAAAGCATATTCTTACACATTTTAAAAAATAATTATCCTAGGTACAACTATTTTAAAACAATCACATAGTAACACATTATTTGGTTAAATACACTAATTATAAAAATATATATTCTCCTTTCCTCTTTTTAAAAACCAAAAAACCAAAAATAAAAAATCACAGTTTACAACAGCCCATGCGTAAAAATAAAAATTTAAAAAACCACAATTAAAAACTAACCTCATTTGCATAAAAATAAAACAAAACCCTTCCAAAACAATTTAAAACAGCCCGGCACTGAGGAAGCTGGTGCGCAAAAAATAAAAATAAAAAACATACTGGGAGCGCAAGTCCGCCGCAGGCGGATGCAGCACCTCAAAGCCACAAAATCACAAAACCTTTCAACACCATTTAAAACAGCCTGGCACCATTTGTTCAAGAAAAGAAAAAAACCAAACCTTTTACTATCCAACACAATTTAAAACAGCCCAGCACCGCCGGGCAAAATATGCTAGTATAGTTATAAGCATAAGCAGAGCCATCTTGGTATTAAGATAGCCTCTAGTTAAGTTGTTTACAGCTAGCTTGCTTAGAAACACACCCAAAAAGGGTCTTATTGGAAATAAGCAGACATGTTTACCACTGTACATGTAAGATAGAATATGTAACATCAAGATAAAGGTGAAAGCGCCTAATGCCCTTGGAGTGACCATCTGGACTGAAGAACACGTGTGTGGAGCTTCATGAAAGTATATAAGGCTAGCTATATCTCTTATCTAGGTCCTTGGATCTAATGGATCCAAGACCATGCATATGCATTTTTTTGTACCATGATCATGTGTAATTGTGTTATGTTATCCTTTGACAGAAAAACTTAGATAAAATTCTCTTTTTCCATTTCAAAACCTCTCTGGCTGATTTATTATCATAAAATCTGTTTACTTCTTGGAGAGTGGGACAGGCTGCATCTGTCCCGCAGGTTGCAGGTTGAAAATCCCTGGACTAGAGTGAGGCTTCATGGAATTAATTCAGGAATTCTCAACCTTTTTAAGCCAGGGGCCGGGTCACACTAAGACAACTTCTGGGGCTGGGGCCATTTTGCTCTTCCTCCACCACATGGCACTTCCGGGTGTGGTGGAGGCGGTGGGGGGGCACATTAAATAGTACCACGGGCCATTTCCGGTTTGCAGGTTGAGAATCCCTGCATTAATTTATACATAACATTAAAATGCAGGAGTTAGTCTATAAGGTGCCACAATGTTTTTTGTCTTGTTTACTCTCTGATGTGTTTGCAGATTAACATGGCTACCACTTCAAAAATGTCAACTATGGAGTGGTTGGTTAGTACAACGTGTTTACCAATCGGTGTGGCTTTTTACAACCGGTAATGACAAGATCCCTAATTGGGGTTCAGATTTATTACTGTGAAGTTTGGTTCTGCTGAGTTGTAAATGGTTAGTAAGACAAAGGTCTCCGTTGCTCCAAAGCCAGTTATATCCAACACTAGGGTGCATTGCTCATCTCCGTTTACAACCAAAGAGCCATCAATACTTGGTTGAAAATCCTTTGCAGTTAATGATTGATTGTCTGGTCTGGGTCCCCTGGACATGGCCAAATGCTGGGTTTCCTCACTCAAGATGCTTTTCCAGGCCTTTACTGCAGCTTTTTTCAGTTGCTGCTTCTTCATGGGTCTTTCTCCCTTCAGTCTTCAGTAATGAAAAAGCATGTTCTATTGGGTTGAGATCAGTAACTGACTTGGCTATTGAAGAATGTCCCACATCTTTACCCTGAGAAACTCTTGGATAGCTTTCACTATATGCTTTGGGTCATTGTCCATTTGCAGTATGAAGCGGCGTCCTAACAGTTTCGCAGCATTGGCCAGTATATTAAGGGAGAGTAGGTAAATAGTGTTTTGTGCACTCTGGTGTTTAGTCATGCCTGCCATATGTCCATGGAAACATCTGCAGACACAGCGTTGGCTCTTTGGCTTTAAACAGATGAGCACTGAACCCTAGAGTCAGATACAACTGGCTTTGAAGCAAGGGCAGCCTTTACCTTTTTACTATGGACAGAACTAAAAGTGTCAAAGAAGTTATGACTATTTGACAAAGTGTCTGTTGCAAGGTGCCTGTTCATGCAATCAGGGATGTGGCAGACAGCTTGGCAAATAACACAAGTACGGTACTTCTTTGATTTTAAATGCGCAGAGTCATCCCCAATGAGACATTGCCCAGTGTCTAATTTGAACTGGGACCTGTCCTAGTTTATTGTTTCATATTGACATGACTCAATTTGACCACTTCTACTTATAAGTCTGTGATCCTATGCACATTTATGTGGAAGTAAAACTCTGTTAATCACAATGGAAAGTAAATCTAAGTAACATAAACAAAAATGAGTTGTGCATTGCAACGGAGAGGAAAAGACACCACATTTGTCTCCCAAAGCTGAGCCCAGTGCTAGGGAAATTCTACCGCCTCTCCAGCTGAGCAGAAGTCTGCAAACAATCTGAGAATGTCAGTTTTAACAACTGCACTAGATTGAGTTGATGGCTTTAGTTACTCCCCCCCCCCCCCAATTTGTGCTTGTTTTTCTATTTTGCTGACTAATCATTGGATTCCACAATTACACGGGCTGTTCTCTTCTCTAGCTTGTCCTTTCATTATGCAGAGTCAGCATTGGACAACCTTAGAATACATAAAGGTTTTCAACTTGCAAGTGTAAAAATAAGGTCATCCCCCCCATTTGACAAATGAAATCTTTCTTTGAGGGGAAATCTGGTGAATGAAGTGATGTACCTAGCTGGATAATGGTTATCTTGGACTAGGGAATCTGTGACTCACCAAGAAGTCTTGGCAACTGCAGTCCAACAAACAGCTAGAAGACAATAACAAACTATTTAAGATTATTTTGAAACCTTCCATCATAAGTGGTACAGTCCTGTACCACCATTGCATTAGAACAGTGATGGCTTGACAGTAGGCTGCTGATATCTGGAAGAAAGGTTTTTCATGTAGATGTTGAGAGGCATGGCATTTTCATTTTCATTCAGCAATGAAACAGTACATGTTTAATCTAAAGAGTAATTCAGAGCAAGGCTGTGGGTCCTCCCCCATTGTATCTTGCTTCCTCACTGATATTTTTAGAGCAAAGGCAGATTAATACTTCATCGGAAAACAGGCTAAGTGAAAGTAGAGATTGTCGAAAGATCCAATGACAGAGAATTCATTTGACTGCACAAGTTTAAATCAGGTGCCTGGCCATCCTTCCTTTTTGCACTTGTTTCTCTTCTGTTGGTGAAAAGAAAACAGATTTCACCACAGGGGACTCAACAACAAAGTGGAGAAGTAGAGGATACAAAACCTTTGAAACTGGATGATAAAAGAAAAGGGGACGTAATATAGAAAAAATGAAAGCTGGAATGTTATTATACACATTTGCAACAAAAATAGATTTCTTTTAAAATATCTGTTTCTCATCAGAGGTTTAATTCACCAGAGACAAATTGTAATTCTGGCCTTAATACAACAAAGGCTGATTATGCAGAAGAGAGCAGCGTGCAAAAAGAAAACTATAAATTGTCATAAGCAATAGGTCTTCCTCACTTTTTGCCATTAGGGTAGTATCATCTGCGTATCTCAAATTGTTGATGTTTCTCCCAGCAAATTTGATCCCAACTTGTGATTCGTCCAACCCTGCATTGCACATTATGTGCTCTGAATATAAGTTGAATAAGCAGGGTGACAAAATGCAGCCTTGTCTTACTCCTTTTCCTATTTCAAACCACTCTGTCAATTTGTCATGCTCAGTTACACATCACCAAGAAAAGAAGGCATGTATCATTACAAAAGAAGACCAAAAACCCATCATCATTAATATAAAATTCCATATGTTGATTTTCTATATAGTAACATTAGAAATGTTAACAATTTAAAAAGAATTTAAATTTGCCTTCCTAGAGTTGCAAGAGTTGTATCAAAATGCCTCACGTGGCAGCCACCCATTTGCTAATTGTACACAAACAACGTCAAATTCTCTCTTTTCCCTTATTTTGATTTTTTTATCCTTAAACTGAATGTTGACTTAGTACACACTTTCAAATAGAGGATGGTCCTCCATTAATTCAAAAACATGGTGACAGGGCATGGTCTCTGGATGACAGCAGAAATCAATGTCCAAACTATTTCTGTCCCACCTTGGTTATAGTTTGTACTCATTGAGGCAGTGACAGGGCTGCAAGCCATTGTATCAGAGAAGTATTTGGGACAGCTGCACAAAGGTGTGTGTGTGTGTGGGGGGGGGGGGGGGAATGGAAGGGCAATTTTCAGAAAAGAGAGTAGAAAACCAGAATATGAATATTACAGCATGCCTAGTACATAGCATTCAAATGGACTTGGGAGAATTCTATGTCAAACTCCACTAGAGCTGGTTTAGATACAAATTTCACTTCTAGATGACATCATATTAATTGAAAGAAAAATGTTGCACAAATTTGTTTTCTCAGCATTTATTACTCAACTACATCTGAATTAAATGAACTAAATTAAACCATAAGGTGAGAAATAATGTTTCCTTCGTAACAGTACCAGTAACTGCATAATCCCAGTTCTGTCCAACTGAGTGCAATTAGGACTGTAAATACTATACATTATTGAACTACTGGATCAAACCTAACATACAAAAAGACCCATTGTTCATAACATTGTTTAAATTACAGCATACAAGTGAGAAGATTATCTTATCCCTTTCTACCAACTAGACACTTAACTGATATTGGCTGAAATCCATTACTAAGTTGCAACTAGACCAGGTCCATTAAATTAGTGGGGATTTGTTGAGTCAGCTCTTCTATGAGTTCCATTGATTCAATGGGTCTTATTCTAGATGTGATTTGCTACTGACTTTTAGCCCTAAAGATGAACTGATATGTAACAATGAAGAGAGATAGTGTAATGTATTCCTATGTTCCATTATCACCTATTGTATGAGGTTATGCAGAAAAGGTAATGAGAACTCACCAAAGTGAAGTCTGCTGGGAATGGTTGACATATTTCCCATCACATTCAGGTTTAGAACTCTGGGAATGTATTATAATATTCTTTCTGGCAAAATTAAAGTGTGTAGCTTTGATGTTCAGAGATTGATACGCAGTAGCCAGCATAACAGGGCCAAACACAACTTTATTTTGGGAACTGAACATGGAGAGCAGTGGCGCAGCAGCGCCTATATATACTATACAGGAAAGATACATTCGGGCAGGAAGCAACTGGATTGGTTGGGAGAACAGTGGGGTGATTATGGGGTGAGAGAGATTGTGAAGCCTTTTGCGCTTCTCGTTAGAAAGGGTGGGAACCCAAGTCCCGTGAGAGCTTAGATCTAAGAAGAACACAAAATGGAGGATCGCCCGATCCTAACAATTAAATACAAACTGTTAAAGCAATACACCCAGTTACATACACAACAGTAGCAAAAATAGTTTGTAGAATAAAATATCAACTGGATTGATGTACTGTACTTAGAAAAGAGCACACAATATATAATTAATTAATTAATTAATTAAATTTTCAAACATATCAACAACAATACAACTTAAAAAACAAATATGAATAAAAATGCAAACAACAAAATTACAAATACAGTATATAAAAGAAAGAAAAAAGAAAAAAGAAAAACATGAAAATACAGTTAAATTACAGACTTAATAATATAACACCTCCCCTTTTTTCCATACATCTTTGATTACATTTCCAAGATTTTTAATACATTATAACACTCTTGCAATTATCCTAATATACATTTTCAAACTCACTTCTTATACTCCTTAATTTAATTACCATTTTCAATTTTAAAAAGAAAAAAAGGTAATTATTACTTCACTACATTACTACACTACTACTAAGTTAAAATAAAAGTACAATAATTAAGATACAATAAACAATTTTCACAATATACACCCAGTGTATTATACAATGCCCTGGAGGATGCGGAATGTCACAGTTGTTTTTCTATTCCCAAAAACTCATTTGATCTCCAGATATCTTTAAGACTCAGAACAATTGTCTGTAAGGATATAATGGATAATATTAGCCAGGAATCATGACAATTATCTAAAATATTCAATTGACCACAGTAATGATGAATATACTGAAAGAAAAGCATCATGTTTCTTCAAGTACAAAATGTAGCTCATCTGACAGTCAAAAAGTGCATTATCTCTGCAAGAGATGAATGACCTCAAGATAACAGGCATTAGTACATGTACAACAGATGAGTAAAAAAAATCACATTGATTGAGCTAAACTCTGATCATGCATAGATAGGCCAAATAAATACCTAAGGCAGCTATTTTATGAAAGAGTCACAAACACATCTCTGTTAAGTTTACTAACAAGATTAAATGATAATGTGTTGGGAGGAGGCCTGAGAGATGTAGGAAATTATTTTCTTTAAAATGTGTGTGTGTGTGTGTGTGTGTGTGTGTGTGTGTGTGAGTGTGAGTGTGAGTGTGAGTGTGAGTGTGAGTGTGTGTGTGTGTGTGTGTGTGTGTGTGTGTGTGTGACATTAGATCAATTCATAGTACAGTACTGTATAGGGGAATTCAATAAGACTTCTTCAGAAAGTGGAGATGCAGTAGGGTTGGAGCCTTACACTTTTTTCTGATTTGTTTTATTCTACTGATTAAATGGAGACAGCAGTATAAAATCAATAACCACATTTTCACACAGCCCCACAGAGCGGAGAATGCAGACTGAATCAGAGCAGCAAGTGGCATGGCCAGCCCTAGCACTGAGCAGGGTGAGACAACTATTTGGAGACATTTAAAGTATAACAATAAAGCAGCAAATTATTAACTCATTTAATTTGTTATTGTTGTAGCTGTCATTTAGCTTGGTTATTTGCATTACAAGGGACAAATGAGAACCTTGTGGGATTTTCTGCCTCATTTGTCAAAGTGCAGTAAAACCCCAATTTACATAAAAAGTCCATTCCGTAGCAATTTACGTAACTCGATTTTTTACATAAATCAAGGCATCCTCATAGGGATGCAGAAGGCAGATGATAGGCCACTGCATTATATTCTCAGGACAGTCTTCATGGATGAGCGCATGAGGATTGCCTATACTGTATTTGTATTCGGATATGGCAGAAGAAGAAGTATTAGTACCCATTGGCTAAACAGTAACTCAACAGGACTGTACCACTTATTTGAGCAAGAAAGTTTGTTGAGCTTGGTTTTCCAGCTTATATTCGGGAAGAAAGTTCACCTTTTCAGATGTGCTGGATCAGTTACTATCTTTATCCATAGCTTATCAAATACCACTTATTTTCCTTGTTCTCTCCGATGAGGGAACTTTTAGTGTATCATGTGTGCTGCCAGCATAAATTATTAATTGCTGTTATAATCAGATAGGCCCTATTTTTTTGAAGTTTGATTAATTTGCCATCTTTTTTATTCTTCATTCTTTTAACTGTGAACTGCAAGGCGCTGTAATTTCATCCCTCCAGCAACACAGTTCTTCCAGGGCATGTAGAGCTTGTTATTCTACCAGCTCTACAAAAATCAGAGTTCTGTTTATATCTTAAATGTAGAAAATGCATTTGCATAGCCTAGAGCTATATATTTATTAACATTTCAAACTAAAACATGTATTATTTATTGCAAAGATTTATGTCCCAAGTTTTGATCTAATATCTGGGGGGTTATTAGTCCATTGCAGCAAAAACAGCAGTCTTGTGGCACTTTAAAGACGGGTGGATTTTATTGTGGCACAAGATTTGTGGACGATAGTGGCAGATGAGTTGAGCTGCAGTCCACAAAAGCTTGTGCTATAATAAAACGTGTTAGGCTGGAATCCTGGGGCAAGGCAGTAAAGAATAGCACTCCATGGATATTCTTCTGTGCAGCCTTCTGGTCTGCCGTGACACAAACAAAGATTGCCCATTTGATGCAGGAGAGGCTGGATAGCAGCAGTTGTCTTTGGCAAGGTGTCTGGTGTGTGACTTGTTCAGAGTGATTGTTCTGCTCATGAAATCCCTAATAACACGCTGACCATTGGTTACTTGGTGAATCCATGTTTCACATGTCTAGTTTGACGTGGTGGATTGAAGCATCGTCTCCCATGAAATTTTAGCTGGCTTTCACCATCGGGAGGTCCTACCACTATTATAGTAGGGTCAGATGGCACACGGAGAACTGAGACCCATGTTTTCGATGCTCCTTTAGCCATTTTAAATACAACAAAACAGCTGGCTGGGCTCATGTCGAAGTTGGCCATATTAGAGCAACGCACTGGCCAGGTGCATTGTCCAAGTACCCAACCCCACTTAGCTGACTTGCAGTTCCAGAATGAAGGACTGTTCTGGACCGCTAGCCGACACCTTGGTGGCATCATTGAACCTCCCAGGGGAATATACCCCCACCATCATAGCTGTCCGGCAGCCAGGGTCACCGCTGCACCACATTGAGACATGAGTGGGATTTGCAGTGGTGACCATTAGAATAACCTAAAACATTATTTAACAAGATAGTTGTTGTGTATGTAACTTAAATAGTGCTTTAAACAGTTGTAATTATTATTGCGGGATCGGGGTGATCCTCCATTTTGTCTTCTTCATGGTACTAAGTTATCGCGGGACTTGCATTCCCGCCCTTTCTAATGAGACGCGCAAAGTCTCCCTAGTCTCTGGTCACCCCACGATCACCCCACGTCTCTCCCAACCAATCCTGTTGTTTCCTGCCCGAATATTCTTTATATATTGTATATAAGGCACTGCTGCGTCATTGCTGTTCATGTTCGGTTTGCTTACAATAAAGTTGTGTTTGGCTCTGTTATGCTGGCTGCTTCTCTTCAATTCCCAAACATCAAAATAGTTGAGCATCTTCTGCTGAAATCTCCTTTCTCCACAGCCTGCTCATTTACCAAATGCTTACTTGAAGGAAAAGGTCTTTGCCTATTAGAAAAGGACAAAAGGGAAGGACCAACTTAGCTTCACAGAGGAGGGAGATTCACAGGCTGAGAGCAGCCACCCCAAAAACCCTCTCTTATGCCATGTGCTCATGAGGGGAACAAGGAGGCTCATAGAGATAGTTTGACTTGGTTCATAGCTTATGAAGCATGATAGGTTAGAACCAGCAGCTGGATTTGGGCTTGGAGACTGACTGGTAGGCAATGAATTTGTAAGAGGCATCCTTTTGCAGCATTTTTGACCATTTGAAGCTTTCGAACCCTTTTCAAAGGTAACTTCATATAGAGCATGTCACTATACCCTAAGTGGGATTCGACTAAAACATGTGTCATCATAGCTGATCAGATATCTCAAGAATCAGGCACAGCTGGTGCACTAGTGTTATCTGTGCAGATGTGCTCCTAGCCACAACCAACATTTGTGCACCCAAGCTCAAAGTCTGAATTGAGGAGCACACCAAAACTGTGAACCTGAGTGTGCAGGAGGGAGGATAATACTATCCAGCACAGATCTAATTCCTATTCCCCGATTTGATTTTCAGCTGACAAGGAGTTTTAAAAATGGTCCCCAGAAGAGGTTTTACTTTGGGTCATATTACTCTTCTTTGGCATCTACTCTTAACAGTGCATCACATACACGGATAGGTTTGCCAGTTAAAATACCTGTTTATCATAGCATCTCAGTTTTGGAAAGGCACCTTCAGACTGCACCTGTTCAAATCCCATGTTACTAAATATGAAATATCTTTTACTTCAGACATCCCAAGGAGATAAAAGGCATTAGTTAGTGACCTTCAACAGTCATGGGCAGAAGATAGATTGGGATCTAGTGGAAGATCTGTCATTTTTTTACAGCATATCTACAAATAACTTCAAATTTCTGATTGTTCAGTAAGAAAAGGATACCCTCCTTCACTAGTGAAGGAAGGGATCCTTAGGACAGGAAGAACTGGGACCTAAATCTAAATCTACTGCCAGAGTTGTGTGGGATTTAGCTGTTGCTCAAGTAGCATTAAAAGACACAATGTCCATATGTGATAAGTGCTACAGGATGAAGCAGCTTATAAACTGGTGGCACATGTGTAAAATTGCCCCCACTCAGGGCTTCATGAGAAGATGTGTGGGGCAATTCACCTAAGGCAGTGATGGCAAACCTTGGCACTTCAGCTGTTCTTGAACTTCAATTCCCAGAAGCTTAAGTCAGCACTCCTGCTGATCAGGGCTTCTGGGAATTGAAGTTCAAGAACAGTTGGAGTGCCAAGGTTCTCCATCACTGACTTAAGGGATACAGTCCCTGATAAGCCTTTAGGATTTTCCTGGACTTGACTGTCCACATCACCCATGCCAGGGTGATAACTGAAACCCAGTTTCAGCTGTTTCCTTGGTACCAAAAAAAAAATCATACTATTTTTGTAGTTTTATATAAAAATAGAAAAAATCATTTCAAAGGTTCAAAAAGCAGTTTAGGCAAAGTAGAATAGTATTAAGACCGCAAAAGAAAAATAACATCTTAAGCCCTGAGGCTTCACTAAGCAAAAATATCTAACCCATGATTAGACGGAACAGAACAGCAAGCGAATCCTATGCCATTATATGCCATGTCCCAGCTCTGTATCCCACCAGGCTGATGGTCTATCACTCATACACCAGAACCAGTCCTGAACTCTTTATGAAAATCAGGTCTTGCTCTCAGGCCGACTTGACACACCTCCGTTCTCATGCATGATGTTTACTGCTGTTGTCAAACAGCCAAGGTCTCTTCTAGTTATGTTTTGGTTAGCTTGCACCTGCCAGATAAGAGCAGGCAAGCCTTCCCAGGCCGAATTCAAAAGGGAAAATTTTTCCTTTCTCAGGTCTAGTAAGACTTCCAAATCCTGTGCCAATTAGACAAAATCAGACTGACTCCATGATTTCTCTCTGGTCTTACAACATGAACCTGTGGAAATGGCATCTGGATCACCAACCACCAGTTTCTTCATTGCTGAGGCGCACTGATTACTGGCTGTTGGATGAGAAATTGCTCCTTAAATGCTATTTCTTGTGGAAATGGTTGCAAAATACACAGCTGTTCTACATTTCTTCCTTCCACTATCTCTAGTGATCCACTTTGCAACTGCAAGGAACCTTGCACTAGAAGAAAACCAAGGGATTCATGTCTCAGAACAGATTATCTACTGCCAGAGTCAGGTTCCTCATTTGTAGGGCTGGTTCTAAACCAGGGGTGCCCAAATTATGGCCCATGGACCAGATCCAGCCCCCAACGCCAATTCATCTGGCCCATGCCACCCTTGTCTCTCCTGGAAGCGGAAAAAAACATGCCCAGGCACATTTTACTTCCACTTCTGGGAGTGACGAGGGCGGTGTGGGACAGAAGAATTGGTGTCAGGGGCCAGATCCGGCCCATTGGGCTGTAGTTTAGGCACCCCTGGTTTAAGCAGAGAAAATGGCAGCCTAAAATCTATCTCACCCTGTTGTGAAACATATCTGTTGCAAAACAGATTGCAAGGCGTGTTTTATTTCCACTTCCGGTGGGAGGGATGTTATGTATGCATGTACAATGTCTCTTTAAATGTATGAATGTAACCAGCCACAATCACAATGTATCCCAGCTGCTAAGGAACGCGAGCAAGCCGCCCATAGAGGGCAGCTGCAAGCGTTCAGTCTCACATGGTCCACATTCCCCAAATCACAAACAGCCGCGGGAGATTCCCCGCATGACAAAGGACTACAGAAAACAACTACAAGAAGAGAGGCGTGACCTGGGCGAGGCCACGCCGGTAGCAGCCAATGAGCTACCGTGCAACAAGATTCAAATGTATTATGTACTGTATATAATGAGATGTACCTCCGCCATTACCACATGTTCATACTGACCATCAATGAATAAACCTGTGTTAGTCCTTCCTGCGACTCCTTCTTTGTCTCCCGTGTGTTGTGTATGCAAGAACACTGTTGCTTTAAGTAAATGAATGTAACCAGCCCCACATCACAATGTATCACAGCTGCTAAAGGAACGCGAGCGAGCCGCCCATCAAGGGCGGGTGCGAGCGTTCATACTCACATGGTTCAATCCCCAAATCACGGACAGCCGCGGGAAACTTCTCCGCATGAAGAACTACAGAAGAGGGGGGCGTGCCTCAAGACGACGCCCCCAACGGTGGCAGCCAATGAGCCACCGTGCAACCAGATTCAAATGTGTTTCATTGTTCCATTACTGTATATAATGTGATGTATCTCCGCCATTACCACATGTTCGCTCTGATCATCAACCAATAAACCTGTGTTAGTCCTTATTGCGACTCCTTCATTGTCTTCCGTGCAAGACACTAAATTGGCGACGAGGATGGGATTATGGCGAATCCCAGAGTCAAGACGTACCATTTCGACGTCAGCGAGCCTGACCAGTGGGAGCTCTACGAGTGCCAGTTTCGGCACGCGATGGAAGCAGCCGGCGTCGACGACGACGCGCTGATCCGCTCCCATTTCCTGGCCCAGGTGGGACCGGCCACGCTGCGCATCCTCATGAACTTGGTGGCGCCAAAGAAGGTCGAAGCCGTGCCGATCGACCAACTCCTGGAGCTGCTGAGGGCACACTTCCAGCCCCCAGTCTCGATTTTTCCGGCCCGGGTCGCGTTCCACCGGCGAGACCAGCGTCCAGGCGAGTCCGTGTCCGACTACGCAGCGGCCCTCAGGCTGGCGGCGGTGCACTGCAAGTGGGACGATTTGAACCAGGCCCTACGAGACCGCCTGCTGTGCGGCCTGCGGGACGAGGAGCTGCAACGGAAGCTCATGACCCGCGACGAGCACCTTTCGTTCAATGAGGTGTTGCGAGAGGCGCAAGCGGCTGAGGCGGCCAGGAGCGGGGTCAAGGTGTTCAAGGCCCGCAGCACAGCGTCCGAGCGGGCCAAGTCCCCCGTTCAAGCGGCACGGCGGACCCCAGCGAAGGCAGCCTGGCGGGCACCTAGGTCGCCCGCCGGCACCCCAGAGGCCTCCGACGACTCGTCCGTAACGGCGGACTCCTGCACCAGCGAGGACGACGGCGTCCAGAGAGTGAGGAAGCGCGGGGAGCGGCGGCAAGACCGAGAGCGGCAGGACCGCCGCTGCGACGGCTGTGGCGCGGCCCACGACCGCACGAGGTGTCCCTTCCGCAAGGCCGAGTGCCACAATTGCGGTCGAAAGGGGCACATCGCCCGAGTTTGCAGGCGCGGGCGACCCGAGAGCAAAGGCAGTTCCAGCCACCCCCAGCACCACCAGCGGAAGGCGGCCGGTTCCAGGAAGGTGTCCACCATTCGCGGCGAGGACGGCGTGCACCGCGTGGCCCTGAAGCACCGGCGATTCTACGTGGAGGTACAGTTGCAGGGGTGCCCCGTGAAAATGGAGATAGACTCAGGGTCGTCATACTCCATACTGTCCCAGAGGGAGTACTTGCGCATCCCCCCAGAGGCGCGGCCCAAGTTGCGGGCCATGCGGTCCCATCTGCGGGACGTACAGGGAAACGGGATCCCAGTGTTGGGGGTGGGGAAATTCAAGGTGAAGTTCAAGAATTTCTCCGAAAGGCTGCCCCTAGTGGTCCTCAAGGGGGGGAAGTGTTGCCTCCTAGGGACGCAGTGGTTTGCTCCCCTGGGAATAGAACTGTCCGGCATCCATGCCATAGAGACTGACCCAATGCAGGACGTTTGCAATGCGCACCCGGACGTTTTTAAAAAGGGGCTCGGGACTTACAGGGGGCCCCCAGTTTCATTCGAGTTGGACCCAGAAATCCGGCCCATCCGCCTTAAGCCGAGGAGGGTGCCCTTCGCACTCAAGGACAAGATCGAGGCGGAACTGGACAAATTAGTGGGGCAGGGGATTTTGGTTCCAGTTGATTCGGCAGAGTGGGAGACGCCGATTGTTACGGCCCTTAAATCAAACGGGGAGGTCAGGATTTGTGCGGACTATAAATGTACGATCAACAAGGCCATTCGGCCAAATGCATACCCAGTGCCCGTGGTCAGCCACCTGCTGGCCACACTCCATGGGGGGAGGTGTTTCGCCAAGTTAGACCTAGCCCAGGCCTATCAGCAACTTTCAGTGACCCCAGCCGCTGCCGCTGCGCAGACCATAGTAACGCATAAGGGGGCATTTAAGGTAACGCGCCTTCAGTTCGGCGTGAACTCGGCCCCCGGGATCTTCCAATCCCTCGTGGAACGCCTGTTAAAGGGGCTTCCAGGAGTTCTACCATACTTCGACGATGTGCTGATAACAGCGGGGAGCGAGGTAGAACTAGCTAAAAGACTAGATGGGGTCCTCTCAGTCTTCGAGAAAGCGGGGCTTCGACTAAGGAAGGACAAGTGTGTGTTTTTTGCGAGGGAGGTTGAGTTCCTAGGTTTCAAAGTAACCCCAGAGGGGATCAGGCCCTCAGAGTCCAAGGTTGCAGCCGTACAGAATGCCCCCCGCCCCACCGCAAAACCGGAGCTGCAGTCGTTTCTGGGGCTCCTTAACTTCTATCACTCGTTCCTGCCTAGGAAGGCATCGGTTGCGGAGCCACTGCACGCCTTGTTAAAAAAGGACGCGGTTTGGCGGTGGGGGGACAAACAAGAGAGAGCCTTCCGAGAACTAAAATCACTCCTCTCCTCAGATGCGGTCCTGACACATTTCGACCCTAGGAAGCCAGTGGTTCTGGTGTGTGATGCGTCCCCGGTGGGGGTGGGGGCGGTCCTGTGCCACGTGTTAGAGAGCGGGCGGGAGGCCCCGGTGGCTTACTACTCCAGGTCCCTTTCGAAGGCTGAGCGCAGTTACGCGCAGACAGACAGGGAGGCACTGGCCATAATCGCAGGGACCAAAAAGTTTCATGATTTTCTATACGGCCGCGAGTTTACGGTAGTGACTGATCACAAGCCGCTTCTGGGGATCTTCACTACCGGCAAACCTACCCCCCAAATTCTCTCCCCCAGGATGTTGCGTTGGGCCATATTCCTCAACGCCTACCAATACGAGTTAGTCTACCGCCCAGGGAAGGAGATCTCCCATGCAGACGCCCTGTCCCGATCTCCCCTCCCTAACTTGGGGAATTCCGCATGCGAGGTAGAGCAGGACCACCAGGTCATGTTAATCGAGTCCCTCGACTCACCCCCCATTGTCCCGGCCGACCTCGCCAAAGCCACGGCGGCCGACAAGATCCTAGCCCAGGTTAGCTCATGGGTGAAAAAGGGGTGGCCCACTACTCCCCCAGAGGAACCGTTCAAACCGTTCTGTAGGCGCAGGGTGGAACTTTCCCTGGAAAGGGGCTGTCTACTCTGGGGCCAGCGGGTGATTATCCCAGAGAAATTAAGGGCAAGGGTACTGAAGTTACTACACACCAGTCACCCGGGGATCGTGCGGTCCAAAGCCCTAGCCAGAAGTTTCTTTTGGTGGCCACAGATAGACGCTGACATAGAGCGTCTAGTGGGCACGTGCGAGAGCTGCCAGAGCTCCCGGCCCGAGGAGTCCCGATTGCCCCATAGAGAGTGGGACACAGCCCGCGGGCCGTGGTCTCGTATCCATGTTGACTTCGCGGGGCCCTTCCGCGGGGCCACGTTCCTACTGGTTGTCGACTCCTACTCCAAGTGGTTGGAGGTAATCCCCGTGAGCAGCACCTCCTCCGCGACAACCATAAAGCAGTTGCGCAAACTCTTTGCTTGCTTCGGCCTGCCAGACGTCCTCGTAAGCGACAACGCAAGTTGCTTCACGTCGACCGAGTTCCAAACCTTCATGGAGAGGAACGCGATCAGACACATTACTGCTGCCCCATTCCACCCCGCCACAAACGGTCAGGTAGAGCGCCAAGTGCGCACGACGAAAGACGCACTGCGGCGCATGGGTCCCGGCGACCTGAACCTACACCTGTGCCAGTTCCTAATCACCTACAGGACCACCCCCCTAGCTTCAGGGTTCTCCCCGGCCGAGCTGCTTATGAAGAGGCGCCCGGCAACGCTGTTTGACCGGATGGATCCGTCCAGGGTGGAGGATGAGGGGAGAAATATAAATTTAGGGGGGGGGAGCTCCAAGAACTTCTCCACAGGGGACCCGGTTCATTGCAGGAACTACGCGGCCTCGGGGCCAGCGTGGGTGCCGGGGACAATCATCGAGCAAACGGGGCCAGTCTCCTACAGGGTCGAGACGAACTCAGGGCTAACATGGAGACGGCACGCCGATCAGCTCCGAAGGCGAGTCACTAGTGAGGGGGAATCAGCGTTAGGGTCCTCCCCCACCCGCATTACCCAAGGGGGAGACACGGAGGCGCACGAGGGCGAAGTTAAAGAGAGGAATCAGTTTGTCCCCGACTATGACCAGGATCAAGAGTTTGACTATAATTTCCCGTACCAGGGGGAGTTAGCGGAGTGGTCCCCCACCCGTCCTAGCGAGAAGAGGGGTTTCAGTTCAGCCCCTGGTACCTCCAGCCCTCGCAGCACGAGCTTGCTAGAGTACACCATAGCCCCGGCCCCCAAGAGACAAGCGCCACAGAGACAGGCAGCCAGCGGAATCTCGCCAGCCGCAAATCCCCAGACCCCCGAACAGGCAGCGGGAGACAGCGGGGCCACAAGGGTTTCATCGTCAGTCCCGAGGTTCGTACTAGGGGGGTCCCCGGGTCCTACAGGCGGTAGGCAAGGGTTCACTTCCCAACTGTTCATTCCGTTCCCGTCCCCACAGGCAAGGTCACCGCAGCCTCATCACAGAACCACTAACGAGTCCCCACCTTACATTGCAGGACAAGACCGCGCGGGACCAGGAGCCACGGGCTCCCCTGTGTTAGGGCAGGCTGACACGCGCCCCAGACGCACGTGCGGGAAGCCACAATGGTTAAGGGACTTCGTCCCATCTTAGGGGGGAGGGATGTTGTGTATGCAAGAACACTGTTGCTTTAAGTAAATGAATGTAACCAGCCCCACATCACAATGTATCACAGCTGCTAAAGGAACGCGAGCGAGCCGCCCATCAAGGGCGGGTGCGAGCGTTCATACTCACATGGTTCAATCCCCAAATCACGGACAGCCGCGGGAAACTTCTCCGCATGAAGAACTACAGAAGAGGGGGGCGTGCCTCAAGACGACGCCCCCAACGGTGGCAGCCAATGAGCCACCGTGCAACCAGATTCAAATGTGTTTCATTGTTCCATTACTGTATATAATGTGATGTATCTCCGCCATTACCACATGTTCGCTCTGATCATCAACCAATAAACCTGTGTTAGTCCTTATTGCGACTCCTTCATTGTCTTCCGTGCAAGACACTAAACCGTGCAAGACACTAAAAGGAACCATGTGACCAGCCTGCTGCACCACGTGACTGGCCTGCGGCCCAAAAAGTTTGGGCACCCCTGCTTTAAAACAATAGCTATGTGACACAGAAATGGGGGTGTTTGGCATATTGGAAGCAGCAAGAGAAAATGAGTGTTGTGGGTGACCTTTACAGCTTTATAAAAGTCCTGTACTTGCGTTGGAGCCAGATATGGCAGTAGAGCTTTCTCCATTTCACATTATAGAAGATTGGGATAATTCTTTGCAACTACAAAGCAGTGAGTCAGGACAAATATGCTTCATTTATTACACATGAGAACGGCTTTTGTGGAAGCTGCCTTGGGCACGCTGCCCAACTATAACTAGAAGGCTAGAGAGGCCATTTAACAGAACAAAAAAAAAAAAAAAGGAGAGAGAGAAGGCTTTGTTTCTTATGGTTCTGACTGTTCAGTTTACACAATATTTGCAATTCAAACGTACAATTAAGGGATCGGCAAATCCCATTGGTTCCAGTTGGGAAACAATTAGAATGGTTTAAATTTCTGGACTTTTGCTAGTTCTGTTATTCCAGACTTGCAAATATATTCTGCCAAGGTGAACAAAAGATGTAAGAGGGGAAACGAGGTCACTGCCTGTCTTTGTTGGTGTGTATGATTAAAGTGTCTTTTTAAGAGAACTAAAAAGAATGGTGTTCAAGGCAAACTGTGAGCAGTTCACTCCCTTGGTATTATCAGCTCAGCTGAAGCACAACAATTCACAATCAATGAATTTTGACAAGTGTCTGTAGAAGCATGAAAGAAGAGGATTTGTTTGCTGAGAGTGCTGAGAATCCATAGAACTGAAAATAAGAAAAGAGAAGGTGCTTTTATAACCTTTGGGCAAAGGAGATTACGGGCACAAGGCTGATTTTAGGTCCGTGTGGTAGGACAAAGGGGAGGGGAGGAGCAAATTGCCCCAGCATTTTGCTCTTTCATTTGCTCCTCCCTGTTACAATTATTGTTCATTGTCTAGAAAGCTACTCTTTGATGCTGGCAAATTAAGCACTTGCCTTGATCGTCTGAGGACTGTCAGGGAAGGGAAAAATATTAAGTAGATTATTGTTGCAGCACAACATCAATCATCTAGCAAACAAACAAAAAATGTTGTTGTTGTTGTTGTTGAGTCACACAGTCTAGTCCGACCATTTGCAACCACATGGACCACAGCACGCCAGGCTCCTCTGTCATCTACCATCTTCCATAGTCCAACCAGATCTACGCCCACAGCATCAACGATGCCATCCATCCATCTCATCCTCTGCCATCCCCATTTCCTTTTGCCTTAGGCTTTTGATCTTTCCTAACACCAGGGCCTTCTCCAGTGAGTCCTCTCTTCTCATTTGGAGGTCATAGTATTTGAACTTCACCTTCAGCGTCTGTCCTTCCAAGAAACAGGGTTGATTGGCTGATTTGAGGGCTCATCTTCCAGCATCATATTGTTTAGCCTTTCAATGTATGTTGTTCAGTTGTACAGTCAGGACTGACCCTTTGCAACCCAAAAATGTTAAGTAGATTATCATTGCAGCACAACACCAATCATTTAGCAAACTTAAAGGGGTGGGGGGGTGGAATTATCATGTTTTCTGGTGTATAAGACCTACTTTCCACCACCACCTTTAAAATACACTGGGAAAATGGAATGCTTCTTGTAGCCTATAGTGGGCTATTTTGGTAATAATGGGGTACATCTTGTACTCCTATGTGTCTTATATGCCACCAAGTACGGTATACTTCCCGTAACCATTCCCAGAGAGTCAGGGGGAAATCTTTTCAACCCAGAGTAATCTCTGACACGAACAAGCGAGGGGAATTGTTTAATTTGTTGGCAGCATGCAGCAGATCATCAGCTGATGAATGATAGTGACAACAGGTGAAACTGGTTAATTTGAAAATGCCCCAAATTAAGAGCACTAGCTTGAAAGTCCAGGAGGCAGTGGGACATACTGTAATTTAACAGAAGGAGAAGAGCTAAGGCAAGGGTCCTCAACCATTTAAAGCTGGGGGCTGGTTCATGCCATCTCAGACTGTTGAGGTGCCAGACTGATGGTCCCGCTGCTGCCGCCGCCACCACCATGGTGACTACACCGAGCCACCCCACCACTCCATCCCACACCGCTTCCACCACTCCATCCCACACCGCTTCCCTGCTTACCAACCTGGGGCAGCTGCATGGTGACCCACACCCCTCCATCACCCAGATGGAGGGGTCCAGGTTGTCCTTCTCACCCGTGCTCAGTCAGAGAGGCCCCAGAAAAGACATAGGCAGCTGCTGGGAAAGACACGCTCGGCCAGAGTGGCCCCTGGGAAAGACACAGGCGGCTGCCACTTTCCCTGCCGCCTCCTCAATCCTTGTCCCCTCCAGTTGGCTTGGCATGTCCCTAATGGCACTCCGTAGCAGGGTAGACGTTGTAAGCAGTGGTGGGCATCAGCAGGTTTGCACCAGTTCGCCAGAACTGGTAGCAGAAATTCTGGCTAGCCACGCCCATCCAAGTTTTGAAATAAAGTAGTCCTAATTTGGGTGCAACACAGGGCTTTCCCCCTGGCCATGCACACTATACCATGCCCACAGTGTGGTAGTAAATTTTTTTGGAGCCCACCACTGGTTGTAAGCTTTAAACATCCGCCCTGCTATGGAGCACAGTTAGGGACACGCCAAGCCAAATAGAGGGGACGAGGATTGAAGTGGTGGTGGTGGTAGCGGCAACCGGAGTAAGGGTGCAGGCTGGATGATTTAGTGCCATGGGCCAGATCCGGCCCTCGGGCCATAGGTTGAAGATCTCTGAGCTAAGGGTTAAAATTGAGGTGCTTCCACCAACATCCCTCCAGCATTTTTTGCTTGACACAACATGCCACTTTGCTAAAGGTAGGGTCTGTTATCGGTTTTAATGAGATAAAAGAATTGTACACCTTGACTGCAGACAATTCATGAGTACAATTAGAAAGCTATCCCTTTGCCCCCTAATACTCTATGCTTGGCGTGGTTGGTTCACTTCACTGAATGTATGGCTGACCCTGATTTCTTTGCCCAGCTCTGCTTTCATATTGCATTCTGATGGCAGAGGATGAGGACTCCAAGTGACAATGTCATAGCCAGAAGTGTTTTAGAAAAGCTGGTAGCGTCCTATATTGGACAGACTACCTAGATCAGGTGTCACCAATCTTTTTAAGTTGGTGGCCAGGTCATGCTCCCTCAGACAGTTGAGGGGGCTGAACTGGTGGTCCTATCCCGCCATTTACGGCTGCCGTTAACGCGTTTACAGCTGTCGTGAACAAGTCCATGGCCACCATCCTAAAAGATAGAATTAATAGGCACATAGAAGAAAAGGTGCTGGTAAAGGAGAGCCAACACGGCTTTTCCAAAGGCAAATCATGCTTCACTAATCTGTTGGAATTTTTTGAGAGTGTGGATAAGGGGGATCCAGTTGACATTGTTTATCTGGACTTTCAGAAGGCTTTTGACAAGGTCCCACACCAAAGGCTCTTGAATAAACTTACCAGTCATGGAATAAAGGGACAGGTCTTGTCCTGGATCAGCAACTGGCTAAGGGACAGGAAACAGAGGGTAGCACTAAATGGACACTTCTCCAAGTGGAGGGAAGTAAAGAGTGGGGTCCCCCAAGGTTCAGTACTGGGACCCCTGCTTTTCAACCTCTTCATAAATGATCTAGAGGTAGGAGTAAATAGCAAGGTAGCCAAATTTGCAGACAACACCAAATTATACAGGGTAGCGAAAACTGTGAGAGATTGTGAGGAGCTCCAGAGGGATCTCTTGACACTGGGGGAGTGGGCAAAACAGTGGCAAATGAGTTTCAACATTAGTAAGTGCAGAGTGATGCATGTTGGGGCAAAGAACCCCAATTACATTTATAAACTGATGGGGTCTGAACTCTCTGCGACAAACCAGGAAAGGGACCTTGGTGTCCTGGTGGACAACTCAATGAAGGTGTCAACCCAGTGTGCCTCAGCAGTGAAAAAAGCAAACTCAATGCTAAGGATCATTAGGAAGGGTATAGAAAATAGGTCAGCAAGTGTCATTTTGCCTCTTTATAAATCTATGGTGAGGCCCCATCTGGAATACTGTGTACAGTTCTGGTCGCCATACCTCCAGAAGGATATTATGGAGCTGGAAAAAGTGCAGAGGAGGGCAACCAGAATGATTAGGGGACTGGAACACCTTCGTTACCATCTGAGGCTGCAACGGTTGGGCCTCTTCACTCTTGAACGGCGACGTCTAAGAGGTGACCTGATTGAAGTTTATAAAATCATGCACGGTGTGGACAAAGTAGATAAGGAAAAACTGTTTTCCCTATCGCATAACACTAGAACTAGAGGACACTCCATGAAACCTTTGGGTACTAGTTCTCAAACAAATAAGAGAAAGTACTTTTTTACCCAGAGGATTACTGGTCTATTGAACTCCCTGCCAGAAGAAGTGGTGACAGCTGTCAGTCTTGTCAGCTTCAAGAAAGGATTAGACAAGTTCATGGAGGACAAGGGTATCAATGGCTATAATTATGGATACTTAAGGACAACCTCCGGGTTGGAGAGATAGGCAGGATATCTCTCAATGCCATTTCCAGGGAATCCTAAACAGGTGAAGAAGGCATCTGCTTGAGAATAATGCCCTGAAGGAAATGGTGAGCCACTGTGTGAGACAGAATGCTGGACTGGATGGGCTGTGGCCTGTTCCAGCAAGGCTGTTCTTATGTTCTTATGATTCCACGAGCATCCATGCAGCAACTGCACAAGTCCTTATCATTGTCTGTTAGGGTAGAAAATAGATCTGGTGTCATGACAGCCCTCTTTTATTTCTTTGGAAGGATTTAAAAAAATCTCCTTTCTCTTTTTTGTGGGGGACAACAATGGTGGAGTAGTACTTTGCGACCTGGCCGAAGTAGCAGGAGACCTCGGGTCATATCTGTGAAACACACTACCATGAAAATAAATAAATCTTGGATGTGATACCATTTGGTTCTGGTAACTTTCTGTTTGACCCAATTCTAAACTGTGGCATTCTCAGTTTTGGCATTCTCAATTTTAGCAATCAGGGGCAATGCCCCGAGTACCCTCCTTAAATTGTAGCTCTGTTTCTGAGCCACATACATGCAGTGGCAGATAAAGTAACAAGCAAAATCAAGGAAACTAAAGCCAGGGTGCTTCAACCATCAAGAAAGCCTATTTTAAGCAGAAGTAGAGATAGACTATAATTAAAAGTTAATGTAGCAGAGCGCTGACACTGGGTGTGGCCCCCCCCCCCCATTTTAAAACAAGACTTCAAAGAATCCCATACTTATATTCTGAAGACCAGTCATACACACAAAAAGCAATATAATTCATTCATACCTGGAGGTGAGAGGAAATCCACTGTGATACTCAGACAATAGTGTTCATGATTTTTCTTTTCTGCTCACGTGTTATCTTTAATGTCTGTTTCTGGTTACAGATTGGGAGAATTCAGGTAAATTTCTGTAATATTCTTTAGTTTTCAGCTATGCCCAGGCAGAAATAAATAAATGAATGAATGAATGAATGAATGAATGAATGAATGAATGAATGAATGAATGCACATTTAAATAACTTCCATAAAGGACACTGGGCGCTCTCTTTTCCTCCCGGCCAGACCGGCGGGAGATGAACAGGCACAGCTGGAGGGAGTTTCGGCAGGCAGCCTCAAAAGTGGGGCCGACGCTGCCAAAGCCAAGGACACCGGGCGCTCTCTTTCCCTCCCGGCCAGACCGGCGGGAGATGAACAGGTACAGCTGGAGGGAGTTTCGGCAGGCAGCCTCAAAAGTGGGGCCGACACTGCCAACGCCAAGGACACCGGGCGCTCTCTTTCCCTCCCGGCCAGACTGGCGGGAGATGAACAGGCACAGCTGGAGGGAGTTTCGGCAGGCAGCCTCAAAAGAGGGGCCGACGCTGCCAAAGCCAAGGACACCGGGCGCTCTCTTTCCCTCCCGGCCAGACCGGCGGGAGATGAACAGGCACAGCTGGAGGGAGTTTCGGCAGGCAGCCTCAAAAGCGGGGCCAACGCCAAGGACCGCCGCTGTGTTCGGCCCCGGCGGGTGCGAAGAGGCTCGCTGGCCTCACCATCGGCCGGCGTTTCGGGCCCCGCCCCCCGCCCCTCGCCAGGACTCAAAAGGCGAGGGGGCCTGCCGGACGAAACATCACCGCCGCTGTGCTCGGCCCCGGCGGGGGCGAAGAGGCTCGCTGGACTCGCCATCGGCCGGCGTTTCGGGCCCCGCCCGGCAGTTGAGGGTTCAACACAGTTGTGGAAGAATGCCCCACCACTTCCATCACCACCGGAGCCGTGCGGAGGGTGGTGGGGGGAGTGAATGGGGCGGTTTTATATTGGGGTGGAAGGGAGGGAGGGAGAGATTGCCAGGCCAGCCAGGAAGGAGAGGCAGCATTCTGTCCAGGGCAAGCAGGGAGGCTCCGGAGACCAATATAGAGGTTGTGATGGGCATGGGGTGATATAGCGGGTACCGAGGGGCGGGCCGCACCCGGGGAACGCGGGGCAGATGCTTAGTACCTGTCCCTCGTTCCAGCCCCACGGTTACACCTCTAGGTCCTGAGCAGCTGACCCAGGGTGACCCTGTCCTTAGGCTGCTGCTGATGAATGCCAGGTCGGTATGTAATAAGGCCCCCCTGATACAAGATTCCATTATGGGGGAGCGGGCCGACTTGGCATGTATTACTGAGACCTGGCTGAGACCAGAGGATGGGGTTCCTCTGTCAGAAATGTGTCCAGCTGGGTTCAGTATTTGGCACCAGCCTAGGGATAAGGGTAAGGGCGGTGGCGTTGCCATCATAGCCAGGGAGTCACTGGGAGTCACCAGGGCTACTGCTCCACAAATTCTGGGCTGTGAGGCCCTGCTTCTGCGTCTGGGCTCTAAGGGGCAGTTGGGAGTCTTACTCCTGTACCTGCCCCCTTGCAGGGTAAGGGACTCCCTGCCTGAGCTCCTCGAGGCCATCTCAGCGTTGGCATTGGAGTTCCCTAGACTGATGGTTCTGGGGGACTTCAATTTGGCTTCGCTGGGGACTGGCTCCGAGGTGGCTCAGGAGTTCATGGCTTCCATGGCAGATATGGACCTGATTCAGGTAATTCAGGGCCCGACCAGGGGCAGTGGCCACACACCAGATTTAATCTTTTTGTCGGAGCGGTGGCAGAGTGATCTGAGACTACGGAAATTAGACATAACACCTGTGCCATGGTCAGATCACTATTTGGTGGCTCTAGACTTCCTGAGTGCGACGCTGCACCGTAGGGAGGCAGGGCCTATTAGAATGGCCCGCCCCAGGCAACTGATGGATCCTGATGGATTCCAGAGGGAACTGGGGGATTTCCCTCTGGATCGGCAACACGATTCACCCGAGGCGCTGGTCGACCTGTGGAACAGGATGACTACAGCGGCCTTGATGAAATCGCACCACTACGGCCTCTCAGAGCTCATCGAGCTAGGTCATCTCCATGGTTCACAGATGAACTGCGGGAGCTCAAACGGGCAAAGAGACGCCAAGAGCGCCGCTGGGTGAAGACCCAGAGAGACTCCGATTGGACACTAGCTAGGGCCGCTATTAGGGCCTATCTAGTGGCGATGGAGGTGGTGAGGCGACAATACTTCACCACCCTTATTGCCTCCGCTGATAATCGCCCAGCCACCCTGTTCTGGGTTACCGGGTCTCTCCTTGGTAGGGGGACCCCGGTGCCCGGTTGGCAGGGGTCGGCTGAGGACTTTGCTGACCATCTAGTGGAGAAAATCGATCGGATTCGTTCTGGGTTTAATCCTGGCGTGGATGGGGAGAGTCCGGAGGCAGCCGGAGCACAGTCTTGCCATGCCATCTGGGACCGGTTTGATCCAGTTGCCCCTGATGAAGTGGACAGGCTCCTTGCAGCTGTGCGCGCCACTACCTGCCCTTTGGACCCCTGTCCCACCTGGTTGGTGAAAACCTCCAAGGCAGTGACAGGTGGCTGGGTTGGGGCTGTGATCAATGCATCATTGCAGGAGGGGGTGTTTCCTGCACCTTTAAAACATGCTTTGGTGCGCCCCCTCCTGAAGAAATCTTCCCTCGACCCAGCTGTCCTAACTAACTATAGGCCTGTCTCAAACCTCCCCTTTTTAGGGAAGGTGTTGGAGAAGGCAGTGGCGTGTCGGCTGCAGGGGGTACTGGATGAAGCGGATTATCTGGACCCTTTTCAGTCAGGATTCAGGCCTGGATATGGTACCGAGACGGCATTGGTCGCACTGATGGATGATCTCTGGCGGGAGCGGGACGGTGGTCATCCATCCGTCCTTGCTCTTCTTGACCTCTCAGCGGCTTTCGATACCGTTGACCACGGTATCCTTCTGGAACGGCTCCGAGGTTTGGGAATCCAGGGTACTGTGTGGTCCTGGTTTTCCTCATTTCTGAGGGGTCGGTCCCAGTCGGTGTGGTTGGAGAGTGAGAGGTCCAGTCCTAGGCCCCTCAAATGGGGGGTTCCTCAGGGCTCGGTGCTCTCTCCTCTCCTATTTAACATCTACATGAAACCGCTGGGTGAGATCATTCGCTCCCATGGGGTGCGGTACCATCAGTACGCGGATGACACTCAGTTGTACATCTCGGCCCATGGGGACCCCAGTGATGCCGTCAAAGTCCTTTCCAGATGCCTGGAAGCTGTGGGGGTCTGGATGGGGGCTAACGGGCTACAACTGAATCCCAGCAAGACTGAGTGGCTATGGATAAGGGGTCCTGCATTAATCCGGGAGTTACCATCGTTGGTTCTGGATGGGGCTATTTTGCCCCAGACAGACCCGGTGCGCAACTTGGGGGTCCTCCTGGATTCACGGCTACTGCTAGAAGAACAGGTGGCGGCTGTGACCAGGAGGGCTTTCGCCCAACTTCGGGTGATTCGCCAGTTGCGCCCACTCCTGGACCGGGACTCCTTGCTCATGGTCACCCATGCTCTGGTTACCTCCAGACTAGACTATTGCAATGCGCTCTACATGGGGCTGCCCTTGACGACCATTCGGAGGCTACAGCTGGTCCAAAATGCGGCTGCCCGGGTGGTGATGGGGTGTGGGCGTTATGCTCATGCTTCGCCACTGCTCCGGGAGCTGCACTGGTTGCCAGTATGTCTCCGGGTGCAATTCAAGGTGCTGGTTTTGACCTTTAAAGCCCTATATGGTAGTGGGCTAGGTTACCTAAGAGACCACATCGCCCTGAGGACATCTGTCCGTCCAACCAGAGCGGACCGGAGGGGCTCTCTAATTGTTCCATCAGCCAGAGGGGCTCGCCTCTCTGGCACAAGGAGGAGAGCCTTCTCCGTGTCTGCACCGGCCCTCTGGAACCTCCTGCCAACAGAATTACGTCTTCGGACGGAGTTGCTGCCTTTCAGAAGGGATCTTAAAACCTGGCTGGCAGGTCAAGTGTGGGGTGCAGGTGGAAGGGTAACCACCATGGGGTGGTTGGTGTAGAGGAACTCTTCCCCATGGTGCCTTTTCGATCCTGCAGCCCCTGCTTTTTAGGGGGTGGGTAGTCTTAACTTTTTTACTGTTTTAACTGTTTTTAGGATTATTAATATTGTCTGTAAACTCCTTGGGTTGCCCTGGGGTTACTTTTTATGTTGTTAGCCGCCCAGAGTCGGCCTTGTGTTGAGTGGGCGGGATATAAATTGAATAAATAAATAAATAAATAAAAGCTATGCTCTTTTCTACACTTATCAAAGCCATCAAAGGATGTTTAAAGCCATTGTAGGATCAAGCATCTGACAAATGACCAAATTTTTGAAATCTCAATACACCCTTACAATAACTGAGGAAGCAAAAGACAGATGGAAGCTTGATTTTCCTCTACAGCTGATAAAAAGCTCTAATCCCTAGTCACAAGAATCACTGTATATTTACATTTAGCACAGTTTTTGAGCCTGAACATGATAAAATTATGACCTCATTCCAGTATGCTATTATCCAGCTGTGATGTAAATACTCAAAATAAATTGATAGAATGGTCACAAAGGGTTTAATGTTTCCCTTTTGTGCTTCAATAAGCATTATGAAAGGCTAGAACTTGCTGCTATAAACCTATATATATGAATTTTATTTAAAAAAAACTAATTTATTATAACACAATCATATTATTACTTGCTTTTAAATCAATTTGTTGACTATAATTTTGCAAAAATCACACACACACACACACACTTTGACTGATCACTTCATGGTTTAAATAAAGATATGGTTTATAATATTTCTGCTTTATTCTATCTATGAATATATACTGCATTTTCTGCAACAACAAAAAAGGACACTAATATGTCTCACATGCAGATTTGCTTCTCCTCAATCCATTTCCCAGAAGTTGTCATCCATTGTCCAGCAAGTAAAGCCACTGTTAGAGGGCCTTGTGTATTTTACAGTCTCTATTTAGACATTTTAATGTGCTGAATTTTATTCACCACATATTGCGCTTTTTTTTCTTTTTTCTTTATTAATTTTTAAAATAACAAAAATATAATAAACAATATAAAAAAAACCATTTGATCCTGGATAAACTAAAGACGTCTCCAAACTACATTGCCCAAACACTCAGAAAAGCATCAGTATCCTTTCGGGGAAGTAGTGATGTGTCATTTGGCACACTCCTCCCAACTGAACAGGAACCAATGCTTTGAATAATTGAACACTTCCCCTGATCATCTGGGAATGGTATGGGGAAGTGGGATATGGTTTTTACATCTTCTAGAATGATCATCACTGATGTGCTATATCACTTTGTTTACATTTTTAAAAAATTATTTCTACCCATGCATGTATTGCCAAGCAAAACCAGATCTGAACATGTTCTAGGTAAAGGTAAACCTTGCTCGAAAGCCAGTCGTATCCGACTCTAGGGTTCAGTGCTCATCTCTGTTTACAGCCAAAGAATCAGTGTTGTCTGTGTCTGCAGATGTTTTGGTGGACATGTGGCAGGCATGCCTCTACACCAGAGTGCACAGAACACTGTTTACCATCTCACCAAAGTGGTCCCTATTTATCTACTTGCAATTTCTTGCTTTTGAATTGCTAGGCTGGCAGGAGCTGGGATAGAGACGGGAACTCACTGTGTCATGCAGTACTGGGGAATCGAACTCTGACCTTCCAGTCTTAACCACTTGAGCCACCACATGTTCTACTAAGTGGATTATTCTGGCAGACATAACAAAGTTAACAGAAGGGGAAAATTCCCAAGAAAATCTTGTACAGAGAATCTTGCTGAATGGAGTGACTAGGGATTAGAGCTTTTTATCAGCTGTAGAGGAAAATCAAGCTTCCATCTGTCTTTTGCTTCCTCAGTTATTGTAAGGGTGTATTGAGATTTCAAAAATTTGGTCATTTGTCAGATGCTTGATCCTACAATGGCTTTAAACATCCTTTGATGGCTTTGGTAAGTGTAGAAAAGAGCATAGCTTTTATGGAAGTTATTTAAATGTGCATTCATTCATTCATTCATTCATTCATTTATTTCTGCCTGGGCATAGCTGAAAACTAAAGAATATTACAGAAATTTACCTGCTCTTAATGCGCAGGAAACTGGCCACCATTCTCACTAGGCTAGATCCCACGAGAGTTGAAGACAAGGGGAGGAACATCGGGATAGAAGCCACAAAGAGTTTTAGTGTGGGTGCCCCGGTGCATTGCAGGAACTACGCCAGCGCGGGGCCAGCCTGGGTACCGGGGGTGGTCATGGAGCAGACCGGTCCCGTGTCGTACCGCGTGGAGACCAACACAGGTCTACTCTGGCGGCGGCACGCAGACCAGCTACGGAACCGGGTCCCGGGAAGGCAGGGCGCTGAAAGCGCAGAGCAGAATTCAGCGTTAGGGTTCTCCCCCACCCGTTTAGCCCAAGGGGGAGGAGAGGGGGGCCAGAGTCCCCACCAAGGGGGGAGGAGAAGGAATTTGTCCTCGTAGATATCCCGTGGGATCCCCCAACAGAGTTTAATTTTGAGTTACAGAACCGGGGGGGGGGGTGTTTTCAGAGTGGTCCCCCACCCATCCAAGCGAGAAGAGGGGTTTTACGTTAGCCCCTGGTGCCCCCGGTTCACCCACAACGGAATCTACCCTTTCACCTAAAGCTGCAAAACCACAGCAAGCCACTAACGAGTCTCCTTCTCACATTGCAGGACAAGGGTCCAGGGAACAAGGAAGCGGGAGTGGCCCCCGGGGGGGCCAACCCACATCGCGGCCCAAACGTGAGTGCAAGAAACCATCTTGGTTAAGAGACTTCGTCTCATCCTAGGGTGGAGGGATGTTGTGTTCTAAAGCATGTGCCTTTAAACAATGTATCTATCCATGTGTATCCAATGTAACCTTTCCCATGTGTAACATTGTAACCTCAGCTGCATCACTGTAACCCCAATAGGACGTGAGCTAGTGACCACTAGATGGCAATAGCGAGTGTCCAAGCTCATTGGCCCAAGACTCACCTAAGAGCAACAGCGCGGGAAGATTCCCGCCACCACCTTCACCTGGACAAGAAGGGCGTGACCTGAAATGACGTCACGCGGACAGTAGCCAATGGACTGTCAAGGAGCCACATTCAAATGTATAGCCACTGTATATATTGAGCAGTTCGTCCGCCATTACCACATGTTCCCTCTGACCAGCATGTAATAAAGTTGTGTTAAGCCAGCTCTTCGGCTGTCCTGGTGTCTTTGGTCCCATACACTAAACACCCATATACCTTGAGGTAGAGCAATATTCCAAAATCTTGCCTTCCTAACTAACCTAGAGCTTCCTCTCTGCTTCTTTTCCCTTGAAGTGGAGGCATAGACCTGTATTTTTAAAGAGTTTGGTTTCTGCTGTTTGTTTTTATAACACCACAAAAGATCTTCTAATGCAGAGATTAGCTGGTGCTAAGCAGTGATGCACTGTGAAAAATTTTACTACCCACTCGGTGGGCGTGGCTCATACCCGTTAACCTTCCCGATTTGGCCGGGATTACCCCGTAAATTGACGTCATAACCCGGCCCCCGCTGCCAAAACCCCGTAATTTGGCAGCGGGGGAAATGCTTTCCGCGCATGCGCGGAAGGGTTTTACCCCTTCCACGCATGCGCGGAAGCGCTACATCGCTTGCGTAAGGGCTGCGCAAGCGGCGTAGTGCTTCCGCGCATGCATGGAAGGGGTAAAACCTTTCCACGCATGCGTGGAACGCGACCTGCGCACAAGCGATGTGCACAGGTCCCGTTTTTCCAGAGCCACGGGTTGACAGGTATGGCATGGCTATCTGTGGGCATGGCCTCAAACCGTACCGCCCCCACCCCCCCAAGAAAAAAAGAGAAACCTACCTTGCTCTCTTTCTTCGCGGAGATGAAGAGGAGGACGGAAGAGTCCCAGAGCAGCGGCGCTGTGAGCGGGGCAAGTTGGTGGGCTGGTGTTGGCTGTGCTCTCCTTCCCAGCACTGCCGGAAATGCGTCCCTGCCTGTGGTGCTGCCAGGAGGTGAGCGGGCGGGTTGGTGGGCTGGTGCTGGCTGGCCTCGCCCAGGGCCGAAGGTGCAAGGGAAGTGTGGAGATGAAAGCGCTCCTTCGGCCCTGGGCGAGGCAAATGGGACACATTTCCGGCGGTGCTGGGAGAGGGAGGCCGAGTGGTGGGCGTGGCCGGCCAAGTGGGCATGGCCTTGAATTTCTACTACCAGTTCACCAGAACCAGCCAGAACTGGCCACTGTACAACACTGGTGCTAAGTGGAATCACAGGTTTCTTCCTGGACTGTCAAAGCAAGATAATAAGCACAGATCAAACTCCTGCCACATGGGGATGTTAGTTTCCCATTTGTGTATATGTTAGAATGTAACAGTGCCTGGATGCTACCCTGAGGCAGATTGTTCCTTTGATTTCTCCAGCAATTGTGCCTCCATTGGTTTTGAAGTAGAACAGTAACTATTCATTTTAGTTCAATGAGTTTTTTCCTGTTTCTGCAGGAGTCGAGATCAAATTTCTCCTGGCTCTTATTGTATATTCACTAAAACATTTTTCTTCGAAGTGTGAAATATAATCTAAGCATCGGTTATGTGTTCCCAGAGTGAGACTTAAGATGTAGTTGGTATGGCACCCTCTGGAATGGAGACACAAGAACATTCCAAAGTGGAAGATACAAATTAATCATAGTTTTCTGGTTGAGAGGCAGCACAGCCACATCTAGTGTTGATATAAGTTTTCCTATCTGGCTTTTCTGAGATTATACTTCCTGAAGAATGACATAGATTGAGATTGGGTGTCTGAGTAGATCTAGCAATGAATGGGTCTGTGCTAAGCGTTTGGCACAGGATCATCTACACCCTTAACACACTGTTGAGCTATAGGCTCACTAACAAAAATTAGATTTGGATTATAGCCTCTCCATTACTTGCCACTGTTAAATGAACTGGGTAGTTAAAGATCATATTCAATTCATCACATAAATATCCTGTTTATGAATGTGGAGGGGCTGTGATGGCTTAGTGGTTAAGATGTTGAACTTGATGACTGGAAGGTCAGCAGGTTGAGACCCCAATGCTACATGATGAAGTGAGCTACCGTCTCTGTTCCAGCTCCTGCCAACCTAGCAGTTTGAAAGCAAGAAATTGCAAGTAGATAAATAGGTACCACTTTGGTGGGAAGATAAACAGCTTTCTATGCAGTCCAGTCTTCAGTCATGCCTGCCCCATGTCCATGGAAATGTCTGCAAATGCAGACAGCACTGGCTCTTTGGCTATAAACAGAGATAAGCACTGAACCTTAGAGTCGGATATGACTGGCTTCTGAGCAAGGGAGACCTTATGAATGTAGGATATTGTGCTACTGTATCCTCATTTCAGAATGCCTGGAAATGGTCTAATATTGCTGCATAATATCGTGCCCACATTGCCAACAGAATGCCAAGCTTTATATACCTTCTAGATCAATTCTGAAGCTACTCATGTAGAGGCTGAGAGATAAAGTAGGACACCTCTGCAGTCATGACTGTGCTTTTTGTTGTCAAAGCAGTTGTTTTGCTTTCAGCCTGATGGATGTGAAAGTAGATCAAACTTTACTGATTCATCTCCTTGGGAGCAGTAAGACCGATGGTGATACAGTACTTCACTGATTAGCCAATCTCTCCCCCTCTTTGTTGCATACAGTTCCTTTGATTTAAAAATGCAGTTTATGGCATCTGCCAGAGAAGATGCCAAAGGCTGAAAGTACTCTCCATAGAGTTGTCTGCCTAAAAATATGAGCAATAATGGTGCTTTGAAGTCAACTCAGATAAGTCATCCTCTGCAACGACACAGATGAAAAGCTCTGTCCATATCCAAATCCAAGAGCCTGGTTGTCATTTGCTCTCAAATGCCCTTGTGTTTCTGAATCAATTTCATTTTTCTACAACAACATATCCTTTTTTTCTCCCTGATACACATTCAGCCAAAGCTATTGATTGGACACACATGGATGCAGCACTCTGTAGATTCAAAGGAGTTCTCAGCCATTGTCTTTATCATCCTTAAACTATCCTTGTAGGCAGTGGTGGGCATCAGCAGTTCGCACCAGTTCGCCAGAACCGGTAGCAGAAATTCTGGCTGGCCCCGCCTATCCAAGTTTTGAAATAAAGTAGTCCTAATTTGCGTGCAATGCAGGGCTTTACCCCTGGCCACACCCACCATACCACACCCACAGTGTGATAGTAACTTTTTTTTTTTTTAGCCCACCACTGCTTGTAGGGTAGGTCAATACTTTTAACCTCATGTGCCAAATCCAGTCTTACAGTAGCCCAACTATTCCATGAGGCAGAGCAAGACAGTCCAGTCCTGCCTCGTGGGATGGTTGGTCTATAATGTCTAAGAGGTGCAATGAACAGGCAGTAATATGTTGAAGGAGAGAGCTAAGTGTTAAGAAGCCTGCTGTTTGGCCTCCCTCACATGTGATGTGACATCTTTAGAAAAGCAGTCAGTTGGTAGTCTAGGTGGCTATTGAGAAGGACTCTGAGAATCAAACCAAATACTGTAGTTAGCTCAGTATTCTATTCTCTTCAGTAACTGGACTGCAAGGTAAGTTTTTGTTTACTTCCTGATGGTCAATCACAAAAAATTAAGCTATTTCCCATGTTACTGGAGATCAGAATAACTTGTAGGGTTACAATCAGATTACTTTTAATAATTGAGGATTTGCTGCTTCTAATGAACTTTCTGCAGCATCTGCTTAAACTACAAGAGAGAGAAAGGTGTGGTGTATGCAGTGGCTCAAGTGGCTAAGACGCTGACTGGGAAGCGGAAGGTCAGCAGTTTGATTCCCGAGTACTGCAGGACAGAAATGAGCTCCCGTCTTCATCCCAGCTCCTGCCAACCTAGCAGTTCGAAAGCAAGAAATTGCAAGTAGATAAATAGGGACCACTTCGGTGGGAAGGTAACAGCGTTCCGTGTGCTCCAGTGTCTAGTCATGCCTGCCACATGACCACGGAAACGTCTGCAGAAGCAGACAGCGCTGGCTCTTCGGCTTAGAAACAGATGAGCACTGCACCCTAGAGTCGGATACGACTGGCTTTCGAGCAAGGGAAACCTTTACCTTTACCTATCATGTTTAGTGTGAGAGTTGAACTCAGGCCACCTTAGCTCACACGCTTTTAAACATTTCTGAAGCTTCCTTCAGGGGTTATATGTGGGAACGTGTGCTAACATGTGGAAATAAATTTGTGAGCAATTGTACATATTTAACCTTCTTGCTGAAAGTGTACAAAATATGTGGCTATTAAAGACATGGCCAGTAGCACATTTGATCCTGGGGTCAGGCTAGTGACATGCCCCCCCCCCCCCCTTCACTGGACTTCATATCAAAACTTTGTCAAGCCTATAATGCAACAAGAAAACCATTGGTTTCTCCGACATTTTACTTTCTCTGTCAAAATAGGCTAACACAATAAGGAAGAAAATGGACAGTGAAAGCCAAATTGCAACATATTAATATCATCATTGGACATCGCACCTATGTGTAACATTACCATCTTGCAAGTATCCTAGGTACTGTATTCTGTGGAGATTCTGTCTTGCCTTTGTCCCTGTGTTACCCCTCCAGTTAGCCAAGCAGGGCTTCAGTGCAACCCTGTCTATATTAATTCCAGACTGAGGTACCTTTGTATGAGAGGGGAAGACTTGAAGAAATGAGTAATCTATCACACCAATGTAGCATTTTAAAATGAATGGTTGGCAACTGTCCAGTAGCACTCCAAAAGCCTCCAGCTTCCTTTCCTCATTGCATAAAGGAGATGTGGATGAATACATCTATCCCTTAAAACACATTAAAGTATAATGTTGACAGATCGACACATGCACCTTCTTTGAAAGGAAGACATACGTGTTGCTCTACCCGAGTCTGATGTTGGACATAGAAACATTATTTTCATATTTTATTTCTTAAAACTTGAAATGCAGTATTACATTCCAAATGTACTGTAAAAGAAAAACAAGCTTTGCCGTTGTACAAAATATAAGAGCTGAAATTACCAAAAGCAGATAACAGCATATACCTTTTTTTTTTGTTATTCGTACCAAAAGACCAAGTGATAGATCAGACACTTCTATTTAAAAAATATGCAAATCAAGCTGCATTGCAATGAGGTAAGCTACAATCAGAAGGTTGTCTTGCTAGCCTGGGTTGTGGTCAGGGTGCTAAACCATACAGGCAGTACTGTGATACGATAGCCATTTGGGTAAGCTGTCTCTCTTTGTTTTGGGCAATGGTCACACACTGGCAGCTGCTCTTCTTGGTACAGCTTAAGGTCAACATAATACACATGAAGGACTACTTCAGAACAGCTAACCATACAGCATTACATACACCAGTGGTGGCGAAACTATGGCACACGTGCCAGAGGTGGCACTCGGAGCCCTCTCTGTGGTCACCTGTGTAGTCACCCCAGCACAGAGTTTGGCCCGCCCCTCTGCCCAGTAGCTCAATGGAAGCATTTCCTCCCTCCCCCAGCACAGCGTTCACCCCACCCCTCTGCCCAGCAACCCAATGGGAGCACTTCCTCCCTCCCCCCAGCACAGAGTTCACCCCACCCCTCTGACTAGCAGCCCAATGGGAACATTTCCTTCTTCCTCTGTTGCTGTGTTGGCACTTTGCAATAAATAAGTAGGTTTTGGGTTGCAGTTTGGGCACTCAGTTTCTAAAAGGTTCACCATCACTGACATGCACTCACTTCAATTCCCTATTCCCAGGGGCAATTACACCCCTAGAACTACATAGAACTTGACTCTTCATATATTGCATCCTTTCTCCATGCGAGTCATTTGATGGGATGGCTTTAGAGGTCTTTTTCAGACTTCGGCACAGTACAGGTTATGTAACTGCTGCTAAATTAGGTGTTTTATTTGCTGCTGACTGCAAACAGGAATCATCTTTCTGCTGGGTCAGACAAGGAAGGCAAGTCCAATTACATTTATCTTGCTGAAAAGTTGCCTTTGTCCTCAGGCGCAACAAGGTGATGAGAAACTGAACCTGAGTGTAAATGATCAAAGATCACTGCAGATGGTGACTGGAGCCATGAAATAAAAAGATTACTTCTTGGGAGGCAAGCTATGGCACACTTAGGCAGCATAATAAAAAGTAGAGACATCATCCTGCCAACAAAAGTCCACATAGTTAAAGCAATGTTCTTCCTGTTGGATTGGGGCCGCGGGGCGGCTGTGAGGTCCCGGAGGAGACTGGTCAAGGAACGACACGAGACAAGATGGAGCGAAGACCAGTGGTTTATTGAGGGAAAAACATCAGCATATATAGGAATTCAAGGCAACGTATGATAGAATCGTCATCTGACAGAAAAATCACATCACCCATTTACCCGGGTTAATGGGGAATCTCTCTTGGGGAAGTTAATTAACTAGGGCAAACACTGACAGGGGAAATCCATTGTTCGTGGCTTACACCAGGGTAAATATGGCCACTATTTGCACTAGAGCTTGGGCTCTCCTGTGAGTGAGTAATTGCCTAATCGCTAACAGGAGTTAGCGATCTCGCTTCCCTCAGCAGAACTGCCGGTCAGGTCAGATGTGGGTGAATCAACCCTATGATTATTAATCCGTTCCCCAATTTCCATACTGGCAAGGGCCAGTGACCAGGGGTCTTCCTCATCCGGTGTAACCTCTGCCAGGGGCTGTATTATGCCAATTGTGCTCGCGGAACCCGCATCTTCCTAGTGGTAATATATGGCTGAGAGAGCTGGACCATAAGGAAGGCTGAGCACAGAAGAATAGACACCTTTAAACTATGGTGCTGGAGAAGACTTTTGAGAATCCCCTGGACTGCAAAGAGATCAAATCCATCAATCCTAAAGGAAATCAAGCCTGACTGCTCCTTAGAAGGACAGCTACTGAAGCTGAAGCTCAAGTACTTTGACCACCAAATGAGAAGAGAGGACTCACTGGAGAAGGCCCTGATGCTGGGAAAGATCAAAGGCAAAAGGAAAAGGGGACGGCAGAGGATGAGATTTTATTTTATTTATTTAAAACATTTCTATCCCGCTTCTCTCACTTGAGAGTGACCCAAAGCAGCTCAACAACATAACCGCCCGGAGTCGGCTTTGGCTGAGTGGGCGGTATAAAAATTTAACAATAAATAAAAAGTAAATAAATAAAAAATTAAAACAACAATTAAACAATTTAACTAACACCCCATTAAAAGCCCACTTTAAAACCATCTAAAATATCCCTTCCCTCCCAACACAGTTAAAAAGCAGACAGGACAAAGACCAATATGAGCTAAATGAGCCAGCAGGACTGGGAAGTTGATGCATCCATGCCCCACACACGCTGGCATAGTCATGTTTTCAGTTGTTTTCTAAAGGGGAGCAGCTCCGTCTGGAGGTGTAGTTCGAGTGGCAAGAGGTTCCAAAGGGCTGGGGTTGACATGGAAAAGGCCCTCCTCCTGGTCCCTGCAAGGTGGGCTTCTTTCACTGAAGGGACCATAACCAAGCCCCTCCGGTCTGCCTTCGTAGGACGGGTTTGACTCCTTGGGGCGATGCGGTCTCTTAGGTAACCTGGGCCACTGCCATGAAGGGCTTTAAAGGTCAAAACCAGCACCTTGAATTGCACCCGGAAGCACACTGGCAACCAGTGCAGCTCCCGGAGCAGTGGTGAGGCACGAGCATAACTCACCCGCCCCATCACTACCCGGGCAGCCGTGGGTGATAGCTAGATGGCATCGTTGGCACAATGGGCATAGATCTGGGCAGACTACAGAGGATGGCAGATGACAGAGGAGCCTGGTGTGCAGTGGTCCATGGGTCAGACCCGACTGTGCGACTGAACAAAAACAAAAGTCGCCAGAATATATTTGATGTAACATACATCATGTCATGGCCACCCATATTTTTTGCAGTAAATTCAGAATTTCTATCAGGCACAACTACGTTGGCTTTTCAAATAAGAGGAGGCAGCGTCCCACTGAGCTCCAGGGCATTCCTCTCTTCTCCCAGTTCATGAGATGGTCCAGCTATTAAGGCTGGAGAGAACGTCTCCAAAACAGGTTTACTGAGAATGAAGTCGGTTAAGCTTTTTTAAATCAATAATGGGGGATTTTTTAAAAAGGAAATCAAATGCTAATTGCCTCTGCCAGCACAAGATCATTGCTGCACTCATTTCTCAGCAAGTGCATCAGTGGCTTTCAAGTAGCACTTAAGGCCTAGTTATTCAACACTGGTTTTAACTGTGTTTTTCATGGACAAATATATAAATGCAGGCCTAAAACCAAAAATGTTAATGTTTGCTGCTAGTGCTGATGGTAAATTTTTAAAATATATATTTTATTTATTTATTTATTTATTTGTGGATTTATATCCTGCCCTCCTGATGTAGGACATCACTCAGGGCGGCTAACAACAACCAAAAACAAAAAAACAATACTACAAACAATTTAAAACAACAATCAGCTAAAAACAACAACTAAAAACAGTAGTTAAACCCTCCCCCCGCTAAAAATAAGATTTAAAAACACGTAAAACTAAACAGATTATCGTTAAAAAACTACTCTCACCCTCCCCCCCCACAATAAAATAGCAACATATATACCATTTTGTCATTGCAATTGCTTGTGTTTTTAATTTTCTAAACTGAGGGGGCTTTCTGACAGAAAGATTGTGTGTATTTGTCTAAATTTAATAAGCAACAAAAAACAAAGAGATTTTATTTCTCCATCAAGGTCTTCATTCTTCTTTCCTTCCCTATCAGCTAGATGCTCAAGTGCTCACATCATCTGAATCAAACCAAGAACACTCGATCCTTTTGGAATTTCCATTCCAAAACTGTTTGTGTGTTTCCTTTAGCCATGAAATAAAAAGGTGACTGATGCTTGGGAGACAAGCTATAAGAAACCTGGGGAACATAGTGAAAAGTAGAGACATTACATTGCAAACAAAAATTCGTATAGTCAAAGCAATGGTTTTCCCAGTAGTAATGTATGGCTGTGAGAGCTGGACTATTAGGAAAGCTGAGCACAGAAGAATAGATGCCTTTGAAATGTGGTGTTGGAGGAGAGTTTTGAGAGTCCCCTGGACAGCAAGGAGAACAAATAGGTCGATCCTAGAAGAAATCAACCCTGACTGCTCCTTAGAAGGTCAAATAGTAAAGATGAAGATTAAGTACTTTGGACATCAAATGAGAGGAGAGGATTCACTTGAGAAAGCCTTGATGCTGGGAAAGATGGAGGGCAAAAGAAGAAGGGGGCGGCCAAAGATGAGATGGCTAGATGGTATTGTAGACACAATGGGCACAGAGCTGGGCGGGTTGAGGAGGATGGTGGAGGACAGAGGTGCCTGGAGGACAATGGTCCATAGGGTCGCAAAGGGTCGGAATCGACTGTATGACTCAACAACAAACAACTTTTCCCCAACTTAACACGTCCCAACTTAACACGTCCTTTTAAAAAGGGGTTCTCTTCTAAAACTGTGTGAGCCTTGCTACACCTTGTTTTAGCAAGAAGCAAAAACAAAAGCTAATCCTCCCCCCCCCCCCAAAGAATAGAAGTGCCTTTCTCAAGTTACACGTTACCTTCATGTTGCACGGATGAGCTGGAGTAGGGTTCAGAGGATTCTGGGACCAGAAAAGAGGCACTCTGTTTTCAGGAGTTTGCTCACCCCTGTATTAATCATCTTGATTCAGTGTATTACTGTCGTAGGGCCACGGTGGTTTAGTGGTTAAGATGCTGAGCTTGACAGTCAGGAGATCAGCAATTCAAGACCTGAGTGCTGCATGATGGAGTGAACCCCCATCTCTGTCCCAGCTCCTGCCAACCTAGCAGTTCAAAAGCAAGAAATTGCAAGTACAGTACTGTAGATACATATGTACTGCTCCAGTGGGAAAGGTAACAACATTCCGGTGCTTAGTCATGCCTGCCACATAACTATGGAAACATCTACAAACACAGACAGCACTGGCTCTTTGGCTATAAACGGAGATGATCAATGAACCCTAGAGTCAGATACTACTGGCTTTTGAGCAACGGTCCTGGCTTCAGCCCCTTGCCTTCTCCAGGCAGACTCAGCTGAAAGACTCCTGCCTGGACACTCTGGAGAGCAGATGTGGGTAATACTGAGCTTGGGGGAGCAATGGACCCAGTTTGAACAAGGCGGCTTCTTATGTTGAACCTCTCATATTGACACAGCCCTGAAAGCAACGTTTAAGATTAAGGACAACCTAATCAGATCAGTCCTCTTCTGGGTCACAAATGAGCTGCACAGAATCACAGGCGAGCAGACTGCTCGCTCCCCCTGCTGGCCAACTATAAGCATTACAGAAAGTTCTCTCCCAGATCCAAGCCAGTAGCAACCATAATACCTGTTTGTTTCTTTGTATAAACCAGGAGTTCTCAACCTTTTTAAGCCGGGCAACGAGTCACGCTCACTCAGACAGCTTTAGAGGCAGGACGGCCATTTTGCTCTACCTCCACCACATGGCACTTCCTGGTGTGGTGGAGGCAGTGGGGAGCCACATAAAATGGTGCTGTGGGCCACATCCGACCTGTGGGCCGCAAGTTGAGAATCCCTGGTATAAACTATACTTTCATCTAAAAGCATGGATTTCATAATAGTATGTTTAAACATTCCAACAATTGGCACCTTTCTGAAGTAGCCATAAAAGGGGATTGGGGAGGTTTTATGGATGTTTTTATATAGTTTTTAGTTTTAATTAGTATTGGGTATGAGCTTTAATTGATGTTGTGAGCCACCTTGGGTCGCTTAGGCAAAAAGGTGGTTATATAAATCCAATAAATAGATAAATAAATAAATAATATACAGTACATGATATTGTGAACTAGGCCAAACTCCATCACCATTTTCCTGTAAAATTAATGAAAGGAGTATTTTAAAATTACTTGACAAATCTATGATGAGAAAGGAGGCGGATTAGCACCCCAGCCCTGTAAAACCTTATTGCTAAAGAAACAATGAAGGGCTTCATTGCCCGATATGCTATAGTGGTGGAGACAAATGCCACAACTCATGAGAAGGGACTATTATTACTTTCACAGGCTAAAACTATTAGGTATTGCTTAACAAAGCTACACAGATTAGCAATCTAGTACTGTACTTGAGACATCTGGGACTGCGGGGGCTTAGTGGTTAAGATGCTGAACTTAAGGACTGGAAGGTCGGCAGGTCAGCAGTTCGAGACCCGAGTACTGCATGACGGAGTGAGCTCCCATTTCTGTCCCAGCTCCTGCCAATCTAGCAGTTTGAAAGCAAGAAATTGCAAGTACATAATTAGGCACCACTGGTGGGAAGGTGAACAGTGTTCTGTGCACTCTAGTGCCTAGTCATGCCTGCCACATGTCCATGGAAACATCTGCAAACGCAGACAGCGCTAGCTCTTTGGCTATAAATCGAGATGAGCTCTGAACCCTGGCTTTCAAACAAGGGCAACTCATGTATCTAGCTGTTCCATATTATGGGAGAAAATGTGTATCTGACTGTCTTGTCTACTGGTGGTGGTGGTGGGGGGGGCGGCATTTCTCATTCCTAGGTCACATTTATCTCCCTCTTCCATTCCAATCTAAAAGGAGGAAATGGAACTGACAGCATCTGCAGTATCAAAACAAGAGGGGGGAAAAACTGCCATGTAAACTATATATTTGTTAGGAAGCAATGACTGGTAGCCAAGGTCTGTTGGAATAAAACCAAAAACAAGTAAGGTTCTCCTGACACTATAAAATTAATAAATATAGAGGGATGTTCATAGTCTATTATGAATTGCATCTGATTGTATCACTTGGCAGATATTCATATTTATTTATTTATTTATTGGATTTGTATAACCGCCTTTTTCGCCTAAGCGACCCAAGGCAGCTCACAACATCAATTAAAACCCATACCCAATACCAGTCAAAACCAAATACTACAAAACTCTCTAACACCTCCCCAATCCCCTTAAAAGAAGGACACCCAGGCAGGAGAAATAAAAATAAAAAACTCCGGACAGGGCTAAATAAGCCAGCATGGCTGGGTTGTGGTACCAATTGTACCCCACACCTGCTGGCATAGCCATTTTTTAAGGCCTTCCTGAAGGGTAGCAACTCTTGAGCAGGTGTGGGATATGGAAGAATGAAAATACTTTTGTTTTGTAGCATGTTTTTTTCATATCTATATCATACCTGTCAACCATCCTGATTTGGCTGGGAAAACCCCGTAATTTGACGTCGATTGACGTCATAACCCGCCCCGCGCTGCCAAAACCCCGTAATTTGGCAGTGGGGGAAAACGCTTTCCACGCACGCGTGGAAGCGCTACACCGCTTGCACAGCCCCTACGCAAGCAGTGTAGTGCTTCCGCGCATGCGTGGAAGGGGTAAAACCCTTCCACGCATGCGCGGAAAGCGACCTGCGCACAAGCAATGTGTGCAGGTCCCGTTTTTCCGGAGCTGCGGGTTGACAGGTATGATCTATATTATTGTGCAATCATGACCGTCATATGTATATAATATAATTCTTCTTCTTTCATGTCTAAGGCAGACATGAAATTGCTAAAATGAAGGCACCTTTTGGTGAGTTCATTCTATAGTTCCTTTTGCCTGACCTAGTGTGAGGAAGATTAGCCAGCAACACAAGGTGGCCATTACCAGGGTACGCCCAGTTGTGGTTCAAAAATATCACAATCTTTAAGGAGTCTCTTTCTGTGTACTCCATATAATGCAATAATAGCCATACAAATATTTTTATAGTTGAAAACATAGAAGCTGGAAATTTAAGTAGGTACAAGGAGCCAGGCTGGCTGAGGAATTCTGCAAATTGTAGTTCAAAAAAGTTAACTTTTCCCACCCCCTTTCACTATCATACCTTCGTATGATACGTATTTTTGTTGTTTTGGTATATAAATGTTCTGACCTTCACTTTATGTGCATCTTCTTTGGAGAGAAGTCCTCTTTAGAATAAGGGTGGTTTGAAGGTCAGGGCAGTCCTTTCCACGGTCACCCCACAACTGAGAGGATAAAATTTCCTTCCAAGGAAGCTTGATGCCCTTAAGATTGGACCCCCCAGTCCGGAGGGCACCTCTAGTGCTTTGCCAGATTGGGGCTTTACCTTGATGCAGCTACTAAGCCCCACCTGAAAACCCTGGAGAAGATTCTATAGGTATGTTATCATAAGCTCCACCAAAAAACTCTGGATATCTTAGCTATATAAGAACCCGCTCTTCCTGCTTCTGAAATGAAGGTCATTAGACTTGCATTTGTTTGGCTCCTAAATCTCCTGGTTCCTGACTTCAATGACCCCTTGCTTTGCTCCTTGGTTGTGCCTTGGAAGATCTCCTGCCTATTCCTGTGGTCTGTTGTTGTGCCTCACTTGGATCCATGCTCCTTGAACCCCATCCTTGCCCTGTTCCAACCACTGAAGGTACTCTGCTTTATCTGCTCTCTCCGTCATCTGACTTCTGGCTTGCTTGGACTATGCCCTGTCATCTAGACTAACTCTGTATCCCTGCCTACCTTCAGCTTGATTTTGGACTTGCACTAAGATACAGTTACTGTTTGGCCTGTTATGTGGTTGCCCTGAGTCCTGGTGCTTGTGTTCCTTTGCCAGCTGCCCACGCCCCAGACTCCGACAACTACATGATAGAAAGTAGTCCTACATCCCTGATCCCACTTTACTTTCAAATGATTATTCTAAAAGCATTTACCTGACAACATTTGATTATCCATGCTGTGAGATTTTAGAACTCAATGTGTAAAGAACCTGGTCCCTGATTATACTGCTCATTTCAGAACAGAGATGAACAATTTGAATTTAATTGTTTACCTTCCAAAATAATTATGAGTGGAGATTAATGACAGATGGGAGTGTTCATCCTGAACACATCTTTGTGTCAGATAATTTGGTTACAGCTTGTTCTAAATTGCCTAGATTTTGAGAGTCTACTTAACTGTGCTTGTAAAGGTAAAGAAACAACTCCAATATTGCAAGTAAAGGAAAGCGGTGCATGCTAATGAGTCTGCTCTGCTTCTGTGGGAGCAGAGACAGGAATAATGAATGATGGATGAAAGAGGCAGAAAAGAGCTCACTTGAGAAGCAGAATCAGAATTTTCCAAAGGCACTGTTCTGCTCACAATAAGAAAAGGGGGAATATACAAATTAATGTAGGACATCGCTCTTCTGTTTTTCAAATGGCTATAGTAAATAGTTATTTAAGCCTAAACATTTATAACATCTGGCATGGTTATCCTGCTATGGTAATAGAGTAGACCCTACTGCCAATGACTCATTGCCAATCATCAGATGGCAGTTAACTAACCTGACAACCCTGGGGACTAACGGCCTTGGGTGCCGAAGTCCACAGGAAGGGTGATGGTCCCCAAATGGATTAAATCCTACTTTAATCCACCTTGATGGAGGGCAGCAGTTTCATCAATACTGGCATGGGGCTGATGAGGACTTTGCACGCCTAAAGGGTTCAGGATGAGAAAGTGACTCATGGAAATGGATCAGTGGTATGGGTGTCATGCTACGATGTGGAAGGCAGGTGAAAGGCCACGGCATTATATTGTTCCCAGGACAATCTTCATGGGTGATCACCATGAGGATCTCCAATATTCAGAATTGGATACGGCACTCAAAGAAGAAGAAACGTTTATAAGCACTTTCATTTTCAGGGCTATTTTTTCCATCCCCCTATAATTATTTAACATAGAAATACTGCGTCACAGTATGCCATGACAAAGTGATAAGATCAGTGTGATATGAAAAAAAAAGATTTTAACAATCCTAAGGTACCTTCCACTGATAATTACCATACTGTATTCTATATTGTGTTGGTTGTACAATATGCTGATGTAACAAGGGGCTATTATTATAAAACCTTTATGCTAAGCATTGCAGAGGGACAGCCAAAACAAATGTTATTGTTATAACAGCAAGATATCAGATTTCCCATTAGAAGACTCTTTGAGAACTAGAAGGTGCTAATTCAATAGATATTTCTATTGGGGTGTGTGTGTGTGAAAAATCAACTTTCAATCTCTGTCATTCTATCATTTTAGAAAGGTTTATGGTTGGTGAACAGCAGATAAGTGTATAAATAATGGCCAGAAAATACAGCTAAGGCACTGGTTCTTGATTCTATCACGTCTTCATTACAACACAATACACATGCTTTAGATATCATGTAGCAGAGCAGTGGTTCAGCAGCAGAAAATCATCATGGATTATCCTCCATAGGTTCAAACTTGTCTGTGTGTAATTGAATATGGTTAAGTCTTAAAATTAAGACATACAGTAAACCCTCTACATATGATTTTCCCCCGTTCCACGAGGTTATTTGTATGTTGAAAAATTTGTATGTTGAAAACACATTGCATTACCAGAATATGTCACTAGCGATGGCTTTACTCCAAGAGGCGAAGGCTGAGAACAGAGTGCCGTTATCGGCCTTCGTCTCCCTGAGTGAAGCGGAAGGTGTGTGGGGAGAACATGGGCTCTCCCCTCTTCTCCCCGCTATGTTAGCCGGCACACTGGTGGTTTTTTTTAGCACGCACGTGCGCCGGCTTCCCAGCGTTCTCCACACTCACACCCTTCAGCCTGATTGGCTGAGGGGTTGTGCGGCACGGAGGACACTGGAAACCGTAGTTTTATTTTTTGTTCCAATTCGTGGGGCGGCTGCCCCACTCTCGGTGGTCAGACCCTTGCAGCGATGCTCGCAGGGTCTTAAGGTAAGTGCGGGGGGCTCGGTACAGGATAGTAGGGACAGGTGCGGGCGTGCATGCCGGACACCAATGGCCCAAGGTACTTATTATAGGCATAGATAGAAACAATGCAGATGAACAATGTGTACAGAAATACAGATGAATAAAGTTTGTAGAAATAGATAAACTGATCTATTGGGTTATTGCAATATTGTGAAGACATACCTTCATACCTAGATGAATTTTGGTATGATCTAAAACAGGGGTGCCCAAACTATGGCCCATGGACCATATCAGGCCCCTGATGCCCTTGCTGCTCCCAGAAGTGGATGGGGGCTGCACCTGCCCATGTGCATGTGGGTCCAGAACCACATCTGGGAGTGGGGAAACCACTTCTGGGAGTGGCGGGGGTGCATTTGCACATTCACAGAGATGTCCAGAACCACTTCTAGGGGCATGTCCATGTCCACTCAGCTGTTCTGGGGGCGAATAATTTAGGCACCCCTGATCTAAAATGACTGTCTGGTCTTATTCTGGATGTAACCTTTTATTTAGACAAATTTCACCTGTGCTGAACACAGTCTTCTGAACTTTTTCCTATATATCCAAAAAGTTCTGTTGGACTCTCTGGGCAAAGATTAGGTGTCAGATTCTCTGACCTGATAACCTTGGGCTTGTCTTATGGATATCAGAATTTCCAGAATTCTTCTCTCTTCTCCCTGGGTCTCTGTTCTGGAAAAAAATATGTAGAAACTGTTGGGCATTGACTAAAGCATCTGAAAAGAAAATCGAAGCTTTTGAAATGTGGATCTACAGACAGCTGCCAAGGATATCATGGTTTGACCATGTGACTAATGTAGAAGCTGTAAGGCCCAGAGTTGGTTTCAAAATGGGATCACCCTGGTTTGCTGAGGGCAAGGGAAGATGTGATTCCATGGGGCCTTCGCTGTGCCTTTCCCACAAAAATAGGCTATATATATATGCTGACAATTGCTTTGCTAGATGTTGCCAAATGCTGGTAATCATGGGTTAACTGAAATAGGAGAAGCCCTGCTGGCTTCCAAATTAGATAGGTTTCATTGTTTTCACACCTAAGGTTTATGCTGTTCCAAACAGCCTTTGCAAACTTTTTCTTTTTGAATTTTTGCTGTAACCTGCAACTGTGGCTATCTTCTACAGCAAGGGTGCCCAAACTACGGCCTGTGGGCTGGATCCGCACCATGGTGCCAACCGCGTGACTGGCCCACAGCCTGAAAAGTTTGGCACCCCTGTTCTACAGTAAAGACATGACTGGAGTGCTTCATTTTTGTTTCTATAATTATTGAACGGAGAGGCTTGAGGCTTCTAAGTCAGTGTAATTAAATTCTGGGTGCCAGCTGTTTGGCATCACCCTAGTGGGATTCCACTAACCTACCGGCCAAAAGGTGCAGCTAGGGGAGATGGTAGTCCTTCTCCCCTAGCTGGGCTCGAGTGGTGTTGCACATCGATGTTGGAACCTTGTAACTTCTGCAGGATCGCTGGTGCTAAGGCATAGGATTACTGAGCACAGTCCTCGCAGTAGGAGGGCTCGTGAGGAGGCAGATCAGAACAGGTTCATTATCTGGGTGTCTGGAGAAGACATGCTCAAGTATTATCTTTTGAAATATTTTCTTGCTTTTAGAACATTTTTTTGTTAATTGCTTTGGCAAATGGAAAAGCTTCACAAGAGCTTGTTATATTTTAGATAAGGAGGACTTTAGCAAATGGATTTTTCTGAAGACATCACCACGCGGTTTTTCTCCTTGGGCTGGGGATGGCCGCCAGTCAAATGTCATTGAAACAGAGAAAGGCTCTTTGAATCTATGCTGTTATTGGCCAGATGGAGGAGGGTGTTACAGGCGGATTCTTGCCTCAGCAAAAAGCCGCTTAGCGGAGGCCATCGCTTTGCTGCTGCAGACACAAAACCAGCTCCTGGCTTCTCAAGGGTGAGGGAGAGGACCACCAGCTGCATTGCGAACGAGGTGCACTGGGAGGACCTGTCAGTCCAAACAGATAACAAAGACCTTTGGGGTTGTCTGGATTGCTTCCGACCCATTTGTGAAGACTGGGTCGGAGGCATGGATGGGTTGGAGGCAATGTGACAGCATGTAACTCCTACATAATAGTCCTTACATGATAGAGCCTTGCTCAAGCTTAATAACCAAACAATGGGAGAGACCTAACATTACTCTGTTGTTGTTGTTTTCAATTAAACTCCAGCATTCACACAGATTATGATTTTCAACATAATATAGGTTGTGATTCAATGTACCATACCCCAAGTGTGCATTTGTAACAGCATATGCAACTACTTCATCTCATAAATTTCCCATTTCTGCTCTAATCTTTGTTCATGACCCATCAAATGAAGCAGAAACTATAACTTGTGTTATGAAACAGGAGTCTGTGGAAGAGATAAGCAGATCCACTTCTATGCATGTTTTTGCTCTTATTTCTGCAATAGAAATTAGTGTTTTATTGTTGTTCAATATATCTGTAATAAATCAGCATGCTCATTTGACCTTTCAGCAGACAATGCCAGATCCCATTAAGTGCACAATATAAAAATACTGTGGGTATGTTTTTCCCCAATCAGTGTGTGAGAAATCAGTTTCTTTTAAGACAGAAGCCAGGTTCTTGGCATGTAGATGGATGCTTCACGTCCAGATTTAAATTGTTTTACACTGTATATTAAGTGTAAGGATTAGTTGCATCAATATATATAATTAGTGAAAGTTACTGTTTCTGCATTTTGTTTACCTCAATAAAACATGGAATTAGGCTTCTGAAATTGGCTTGAAAGTGAAGGGTGGCTCACATGACTAACAACTGTTCACCATGCATTGATCTTTGGACGAGGAGGACCAGTCCTTTCTCTTGACCAGTGGTGGCTAACCTTGCCAACTTCAGGTGTTCTGGAACTTCAATTCCCAGAAGCCCTCATAAGCAGGAGTGCTGACTTGAGCTTCTGGGAATTGAAGTCCAAGAGCACCTGGAGTACCAAGGTTCATCATCACAGCTCTAGACGTAAACTATAGACTTAGATGTGTCCAGATAAAACAGGGATAATATTGTTCCCAAATAGACATGGTGTCTCCCAGCCCAGTTCAATTTTACCAGACCAGCAAATATTTGTTTTTCTGGTAAAAGGGCTCAGAACTACAAAGGTAACTGAAGAAAAGGTTGCCCATAAGCGGTCCTTGATATATGCTTTGGGTTTCCAAATACTGTTAATATTTTAAAAAATGGAAATGCATTCAAAGAGTAGTAACAGGTTTTACAAGTTTTCGACATACAAACAACAGATCTGTTCTTGATCACAGCTCTTTATTCTGTTCTTCAACCGTACAAAATTATTGACCAGTGGTAGAGCTTTAAATGTACAAACAGTCTTTAAAACAAGGTGTTGAACCAAGGTATACAATTAAACATGCAATACGTAATTTTCAGTCTTTTCTGTGTAATATTTTACCACACTGCATGCAGCATGATTATTAAAAAAAATACAGTGCAGTGGCAACAATAAGAATGCTATTTTACATGATGTGCAGAAACAAAATAATAATAATACAAGTTTATATATATTTGAGTAAATGCATTCACATTTTATCATTACTTCTATTTTCTTTACATATATTATGTGCATTAGACTAAACACTGGTCCTGTACAGTTTTAGTAAAACAGTCCATTTTCATTTAAAAAGGCGTAACAGTATAAAAATCTCAGCAATGTGTTAAAGTAAAAAGGGAAAGGGGAGAAAGAAGTAAAAAAATGCAAGTGGGAACTGTGTGAAGCTCAGAAATGAGAAATGACCAAGAATTCAAGAACAGTGGAAGGTGTACATTTAAAAAGTGCTTTCCAAATTGAGTCAAAGTTTAAATCTACAAAATGTGTTTCTGGGTGCACTCAAGAAAGCTACTGAAAGTGTTAATTCTCATAGGTTCAACCAAGAGTTGGCTATTAGTTGCTGTTTTAACCAGTTTTCCATTTTCATATTCCCAACATACTTTGAGTCACAACAGGTTATATTCTTCTTACAGTGCTGTTGTCAATGAAAACAAATGTGAAGCTGCAATGTCTGTCTGTGGTACTATATGGTTCTTATTATGGCTATTTTTGTAATATCACATGCAAAGCATTGCAGTTTCACTGTGCAAGAATGCTTGCCAAAACAGGAAGCCCTTTTTGGGTCGGGTCATGACTACTGGTAGTTATTGAAAGAAAGAAAAATCTAATGTGTTTTCTTATAATTATACCATATCCTTTTATAAATAGCTTTAAAGTTTATATTGAAAATGTAACAACTTCCACAGTTTTTATGAATAGATATGGCACAACCGTAACATCTTAATATATACACATCTCATATCTGTGTGAACTCCATCAAGGCACTGTTTCAATACTCATATATCTGATGGCCATCTCTCAAAAGTTGCCCCCCAGATTGAGCATACAGTAGAAACACAGTAATCATTCAGTTCCGCAGTTAAGTTTTCTATTTACAATAGGATAAAAATATGAATAAGAGAAAGCAGTAAAGCACGGGAGATGAGACAAAATGTATTTAACTACAGTTTCATTTCATGAATATTGAATTGGCAAGAGGACTTTCCCAAAGGCACAGGAGGGCAGTGAATTGTAAATCTGATTCATTGTACAAATCAACTGTCTGAGTGAACTTCTCATGAAAAGCAAGCAGGTTTAACACTTAAAAGATGGCCTAACAAATACAAACTAACCATAACATGAGATACAAGAAACACTGTATATTGCCAGGATTGTATTTTACACACAACACATTTCTTTTTCATTATGTTAATGATTACATGACATATTAAAGGCTTATAATGCATTTTCTTTAAACAAACAGCCATAAATATGGGCAAAAACAAGCAATTATGAGTGTTTCCTACTTATGTACAATGCTAATCACACATAATCAAGTGAGAAATCAAGTGCCTTCCTTTAAATACTAAATATTAGTGAAGAGGCCATTATCCTCAAGAGTTTAAAAACCTGTACAATCAGAGTTCCTTTTTAACTATGTGCAGAAACTTGTCAATCTGAAAGATTTTAAGGTCATGTTAAATATTGTATATGAAGAAACATTTCATAAATTAGGCCCATACTCAGTTCTATTCTATCTTATAAAAATGATCAGGCAATAAATTTCTTTTTCAGCTCATACATTTCCTAGCTACAGTTCACACACACACACACACACACACCCCTCCCCCCACAAAAAAATAAAGAAAACATACAAGTGAGCAGGCAGAGACAGAGTATGGTATTTATCTACAATAGCAGATAGGGCCAAAGTAGCAAAAACAAGAGCTGATAGAACGGTTTTGAGAGATGACTACGCAGTGGGAATTAAGCTGGTTGTCTCAAATACTTACATATAAAGACAGATCAGAACATCAAGTCTTTTCATAGTTATAAATGCTTGCTTGTGTTACTGTCATCCGAGATCTTTCACTGATACCCATTCATAAACATGCAAGCATCCCAACTGCTCAATAACGCATGGCTTTACAGACTTTGTCATCTGCTACAATCTTGCTAGATTTCTATTTTAAAACCTTAGAAACCACACAGTAACCACTCATGGGTCTGCAGAAATGTTGCTCAATGTACAGTATTTGAGGATTTATTTTTTAAAAAAAGGATTCGGCAAGACGTGCATAAGGCAGAAAAGATGAAGGAGATTGCAAGGCAGATTAGGAATATGCAAAAATGGATCAAATCCTATTAAACCTAAATGTAGATATCTTGCTTTGCTTAAGGTATTTGGGGTTGTGTAAAAACAAAATAAACTGACAATTCCTTAATATTATTTGAATTCTTGGAGGGACTACTGGGAGGGGCTACTGTAGTCGCCATAATAAATGATTAATGCTTTCTACTTTACTCTATATTGCCATGCATCTGAAAATATATATATATATATATATATATATATATATATATATATATATATATATATATAATGTAAACAAATACTATACTAGTCAAAAGGGATTTTTTTCAGTATTTAACTATTAAACTTTTCAAATTTGCAAAAGGGAGATTTTCATTTACAGAAACATCATTTATATTTTAGATTACAGTAAGCATAAATAATGAGATAGACTAATGAGCAAATGTTGCTAAACAGGCACTGAGTGGCAGATTAAACAGTTGTGGGTTGTTGCTATTTAAACTATGAGGCTGCAAGCCAAGCAGGTTTATAATGACGTAAGTATTCAGACACAATTTCATGCAGACTGCTTGAATTGGTCTTACAATTCTGATGTTTATAGTGAATTTAATTTGTTTTAAAAAAACAATCCAATCACACTATCTTATGTTAACATCCCAGAGAAGGAAACATTTTATGATCCAGTAAAGTCTCTATTTTTGTGCCTAAATAGTCACCACTTGACTATTTTGACTGTTATGAAATCAACATAAGGAGTTCTTGTATGTGTTGTGAATATAAGCAGCAGTTTGCAGGCTGTCATGAAGAGATGGGTAGAAATGGATGGAAACATTACTGGGCGCTTTAAAGTATCTCTGTGCAACTTGGAACTATTAATCAATTCTCTACTACTATTATTGGAGCTCTGTTTTCACAACTTATTAAACTCTGAACAAGTCTTAAAGTCACTTTGTTTTGGTAAACATGGCCGTTGGGGATTATAAGGTTATAATGGATAAATTCCCCTTATGCCCAGTTGGATAATACTCTGTGACTGATAATATATCATTATATTCTACAATTCTTTAGAACAGAGGTTCTCAACATTTTTCAGCCGTGGGCCAGACCCCGCTCCCTCAGACAGCTGACCAGGCCAGACTGGTGGTTCCCCTGCTATAAACAATGCCATAAACCTCATGTGTAGCTGTCGTAAATACGTTTACGCAGCTGTAAATGAGTCCACGGCCAATTCTGGTGGCTGCTGGAGCAAGGTTGGGGGCTGGATTATTTGGTCCTGTGAGCCTGATCCATCCCACTGGCTGTAGGTTGTGAACCCCTGCTTTAGGATATACAAGGCAGTTATCCAGTGTACCAAAAATGCAAAAAGAAAGGTACTGGCACATACGTATTGTGCATATGACCTGGCTATTATGGAACGTAAAAGTTCCATGAGAGCACAAGCTTTTGAGGCAAAGGCCTAAATCTTCAGGACTTCTGTGTTTTAGATAATATTGCCTTATGTGAAGCCAACCCAAACTTAAAATATGGTCCCACGGAGAACATAATCATTTCACTTCATAGATTCTTCTGTCCAGGCATTCTATTTAAACAAGTAATTGAATATAAGTTGCAAGAAAATCATCAGCAAAATGAAGGCATAATGTCTGAACTGAAAAAAGTTACTGTCTGGATGCAGTGACATTGCAGACATTCGAGATCTTAAAGCCGTGATGTCCCTACAAAACAAAAGAATAATTACAAAAAAAAATTACAGATTGATAAAACTGCTTCAGAAGCTGCAAAAATGCCAGATAACAAATGCATGATCAGGATCTGCTTTAGCTATTGGTGAAATTTCTAGTAAGATTCTAGGCTAAATCATGGTTTCCATCAGTATGGCAGGACCCAAGATACTTTGAAAAAGATCTGTGTTCACAAAAAGAAACATGAAGGTATTGTCCAAATACTTCGGAAGATCTGCTACCAAATACAGTGAACCCCCATTTTACGGAATTAATCCATTTCGTAGGGCAATTTTTCCTTAAAGTGAACCGCAGTTTCCCATAGGAATGCATTGGAAACAAAAAAAAGTTCCAAACCTTAGAAAAAAGTTTTTAAAAAGTCTTTTTCCCTGTTCCAAAGTCTTTATAAATTGCACTTTAAAAGCCATAAATAATGATATTGATCAAGCAATAAAATTTTAAACACATCAACTTTGAAAACAGGTTGCCTGAGGACTCACTCCCTGTCATACCCGTCAAGCGTCGCTCCGAAAAATACGGGAACTGCTTTGGCCCGGGTGCGCATGTGCAGAACCCCGTTGCGCAAGTGCAGATGGGGTTCGGCGTGTGCGCGTGTGCACAGTAACCCCTTTCTCCGCCATTCTAAATACAGGACGACACCGGAAAAGGGAAGGAACGTGGATTTCCCAGCCAATCCAGGATACTTGACAGGTATGCGCCCTGTGGAGAACCCGTGGCAGGCAAACAGCTCTCCGCCTCAGCCACCATGTCTTACCTGCCTTCCGCCTCTTCTCCGCCCAAGTCGCTGCCGCTCCTTCTGCCTCCATATCCCCATCACCACTTGCCTGGGCTCCGGCGCTTCTTCCCAAGGGTCGGCGTCAGGCGCACCTTCCTCGGCAGAGCTCAGGCAAGTGGTGGTGGTGGGTATATGGGGTGCAGCAGGAGCCTGGCTTCTCGGTCTCAGGCTCTTCCTTGGAGGGAAATAAAGGATGACTTTCTCAGGGGTCACAATAGTGGGTGTAAACAAAAAGACAAAAAACGCTATGGCACTTTAAAGGATTTACATACTACCCACAGACTCCAAAATGGTGCAGGGGCAGTGCCATAAACCATCCCAGACGCAATGCACTCTGGGAATACCCATTCCGTATAGTGATTTCCCCCCATAAAACAGGCCTTCACTTTCAATGCATTTCCTTCCGTGTTGCGAGTTTTCTGTTAAGTGAGCCATCCGTAAATAGGGGGGTTCACTGTATCTTTAGTAAAATATAACCCATATTTCTTAAAGCAAAAGAATAAATGATGGGACACATAAAAACTGAACAAAGAAAATTCTTTATGAGTTCTCATTAATTTCAAAGCCATAAATTTATAAAGATGTTTATTTATATCACTAAACTATACTTACATATTTTATGTGTGTAAAATTTAATCTCTTTAATTACAGACCAATAAAATTTGTTACTTACCGAAGCTATTTCAACTTTTATGCATTAGTTTAACTGGGAACTTTAAAAAGCAAATTTTACAAATGGCCCGTCCCTAAGTATTAATTGTACAATTTATTTATTAGACTATCCATTACTATATACTTCCCTCAAGAGATTAATAACCTAATATAATATTTCAGTTTCATCAAAATCTATCTCTTAAAAACCATTGCCATTTTTTTCTCTTTCCATTAATTTTCTTTTGTGATTATTCATAGACTTTTAAATGAATTCATTGAGAAAGGCTAGGTTTGTGGCTCTCCACCCAGCTATCCTTCTTCTGGTAGACAAAGATTGTTATAGTTAGGCTTTACCTTACCTCCTGGTTCTCTCTTTCTCTCTCCCTTTTCTGGGTAAACGATTATTAGTATTTTAATCTAAGTGCTTTCATGTTAATTCTATTTTACTGAATATAATGAGGTTAATTTTATTTGAATATTTGTATATTAATTTCTATTGTCTTTTTACACTATTATCTGAATCACTTTGGGTCCCAGTACTAGGGGGAAAGGCAGCATATAAATAAAATACAGGGTATCCCAAAAGTCACCATAGAGAGGGAAAATGGGAAATTGTAGCTAAATACCTAAATATTCATCCCAAATTTTTACAAAATACTTTCGAAATATTCTCTATGTGTTGGCCACCTCTTTCTATACACATGCAAAGTCTTCTCCCCCCATTCATGATGAAAACGTTCCAAGATAACTGTTGTTATGCAATTTTGCTTACGTATGGTGACTTTTGGAACACCCTGTAGAATAAATACATAAGATAAAAATTCAAAGACAGTAATACCTTGGACAACGTTTGCACCAGATAACGCTAAAACGGCATGTTAAGTAATCCAAAAAAAAATTTGCATCGCATAATGGTGAAATCCTATGGGATGTATCGCATAATGTTCATTGAAGCCTGTGCCAGTTACAATGTATCTCTATGGAGTTAACATTATGCGATTCATCCCATGGGATTTTAATGTTATGCAATGCATGTATCGCATAATGTTAAAGTTTTAGCGTTATCCGGGGTTCTACTGTATAAGAATGGGATATAACTAAAATTAAATGAATCTAGATAATCAGCTATCAAGACAGAGTTGCTATAGGATAATTATTTCCAGTAAATTCACATCCAGTTCAGCCCAACCAATCACCATTATGACGGTAAAAGCATGGCAGGTGAAGATTATCCTGGTTCTGTCAACTTGTCTTACTCTTCAGTTACCAGCCTGATTCTTTCCCCATTTTCCTATCAGCTGACATAATTCAAAAATCATTGTTTTGTGGGCAACCTTCTGGAGGGGCATCCAGGTAATATGCACTTTATACATCTGGTGCATTAGTCCTGGAAACATTAGTACTAAAGGGCTATCTCTTGGTATTTGTGAGTCTCAAATCATGAAAGATTCTGCTGCAAACTTTTGGAATGAGCACTTACAGAAAAACAATCCACAAAAGAAATGCCATATTTATATTTGTTTCATGCACCGTAACTCACTTCATTTATGAGAAAGCACAATTGTACATTCCAAGATAAAGCATATGCCCATGAGTATACTCAGTTTGTATCAAAACGCACTACACAAATGTATTCTGTTATCTAGAATCAACTGGTACTCAGAGCTTTGCAGACATCAATGTGTCTCATGAGAAGAAAAGCAGTTTTCCTTTACTGAGGAAAAACACAAACATGAAGACACAATAAAGTAAAGCAATTCCTAGTCTAATCAAGAGATACTGTACAAATAAATTGATGGGAAAATGTAATATATACTGTTGCAGGTGCTTATTCCATAAAAGGATTTGTTTCTTAAAGGTAGATTATATTAAAGTTTAATAGTATGTTATGATGTCATGTATAAATAAGTGGTGATTTATTTTAAAACAAAGAATTCATAGGAAAAAGTTACTGCAAAAAATAAGATACAATAAAATTCATACCTTCTAATGTCTTCCTGTGTCTCCCTTATAGATTCAATGGCATTCTGCAGTTCACCAAGATCTAATGTCTTCTTGCGAATTCTTGTACTGTGTTTGGGTTGTGCTTCAAAAGTAATTCAAAGAATGTGAGATTGGTTAAACGTATAAATTATGTAAATCATACCAAAAAGCAGTTTTTTTAATTAACCAAAGCAGATTAGCAACCCCTTCACATGATTTAATTCTTTAAATATGCATCCAATCCTAAAATTATGCATCCCTTTAAGATTATAGGAGAACAAAGGGCTTCCCTCCACAAGCTCTTTGGTGCAGGCTAAATAAGGTCAATAGAGATTGAGTCAAGCTCCAGTATGCCATTTGAGGCAATCCTCACATCCAAATGGCATATATTGTACACACCTCAAACTATTCTACTTGGTGTAGCGTATTTGGTTTGCTTATATTGCAAAGTGGCTTAAGATGGCAGCCACTTCACAATAATGGGCAATTAAACACTTCCTCTGCTCCTCTGTAAAAACAACAACACAGTATTAGGGCAGTGCTCATGTGCTACATTACAAAAGAAATGAAAAAAGCTTTTTCCTGGAACTGCCTGCACAGAGATCCACTGCCAAGTATCAGCTGGAAGTAGATTCAGCTGCAGGTAGCTTCTTGGAGGAAGTTTAATTTCTCTTCTGTTTTTGTATACGTGATGCAGTACTGTACACCTAATACAGTGTAAAAATTTTTTTAGCAGAGGAAGTGTTTAATTTCCCATTATTGTGAGTTGGCTGTCTTCTTATGCCCCTTCATGATATGGGAAATTCAAAGAGAAAGGCAAATTGGCAGCAGAAGGTTTGCTTTGGTTTACAGGCTAAATGCCCGTGTAATTACTCTCAAAGTTACCACACATACTTATTGCATTCATGGTAAATGTAACTGAGGGAAAAATGAGGGATGAAGAAATGTAGCACTTACCTTCACTTCCTGAGGAGTCCTGATTATCAGGTTCTGGTGAGGAGAAGCCACACTCCCCCTTCTTCGACTTAGCAGATCTCTTTAATTTTGAAACACTGACCTGTAATTCATAAATCCAAAATACTCCTGCTCAGAAATATCCCATAATTTTGATACTGCTTAAAGACAGGGCAAAGTAAGAATTTCAGCTAATCCCACAGCCACCTCATATTGTGGATTAGAAAACCAGTGAAGGAGGCGGCAAAGGTGAAAATGGGTGGAATCAAAAATACAGCTCTATCAAGAAGCCTCTAGTGCTGTGGTTCCCAACATAGGGCACACACCCCAATTTGAGTTATTAACAGTGAATGGTCTTTAGGCTTCCTCCATGTGAATAAGCGTTCATTTTTGAATAATAAGAATTTTATGTCACGAGGGGGTGTCATCAGGATTTTAGAGGTGCTATAGTGGGGCATGGCCCCCCAAAAAGCGGGGGAGGGTTGGGAACCACTGCTCTAGTAGATCCTATTTCTCTCTGTGAAACAGAAATGTCTCTCTGTTTACAGAGTGACATACAGTAAAACCCTGGGTTACAACTGCCTCGGTTTAAGTTTGCTCTGGTTTACATATTTTTAATGTATTTGTTTTAGTTTACAATGATCAATGATCAATTGACTTGCTAAGTTTATGTTTTGTAGTTTAAAGAGAAGAGTTTGATAAGTACTCGTTACATAAAATACAGTAATTATAAATATAGTACAGTATAATACAAAGTCCACTTCGTATAACATCGAATTCATACATCGCGTAATTCCTTCAAAAAAGTTGCCTCATACAAAGTCGCCGCGACTTTGTATGAGGCGTTGGGGTTTTTCCCAGGTTGCATTGTGCCTGGGCAGTATAAAAGGCAGGACGCATGCGTGCATTGCTTTTGTGGGTTTTGCATGAGTGTTTAGGAGTGGTTTTGAGCACGATTTTAATTGTTTGGTGTTTGCTGCTGTTTGGATAATTAACACTGTGCTGCATGATGGGACATGTTGCAATCCATTTTGTCCTTGCTTCCATCCAGTAATTGTTTACAGGAGCTTGTACAAAATGGATGATTGGCCGCATGGCTGCAGATTTACACTGTGCCCGCACTTCATAAAGTTTTCAAAAGTTAAAAACTTGTTGTATGGTTTGTCCCCTAAAATCAGGGTTGTTTGACATGTTTTTGTAATGTATTTAGCCTTTGGACAATGATTTCTTAAAGTTCTGTCAGTTTCCTGTCTGTTTCCTTTGACTTTGCCCTGAAGTCTGTGCTGTTACAGTACAATGTATCTCTATGGAAACGACGTTGTATGAGGCATCGCGGCTAGGATTTTGCGTGCTTCATACAAAGTCCAAATCCATATAAAGTCCAAACTTGTGGAACTAAGTTTGGATGTTGTATGAGGTATCACTGTATTCATGTTGATAAGACAAGGGAAGGATAAGAATTAATGAAGAATGAAATATGTAACGATGACATTGACGACATTAGTATGGAAACAGAAAAGCAATAATAAGTATGTATTCTCCCAATTTAAGTTATTTTTCTTTTTTCTCTTTTCAGTTTTTTGTCTATTTGACTGGTTTTAATTACTTGGTATATTTCAATTTTTCCATCTTTCCTTCTCTTGCTTTCACATTTTTACGTTCATGTATTCATGTTTAATTGTGTATTCTATAGTTTTATGTAAGTGTTTTTTTAAAAATCCAATAAATTGGATTGATCAATTCAGGTCGTTTTTTATTTTTCAATGCATCCCTATAGATGTTTCGGGTTACAATTTTTTCAGTTTACAACAGAGGCTGTTGGAACGGACCTCTGTCGTAATCCGGGGTTTTACTGTATTTCAATCCAAACTTAATTAGATAAAACTAATATTAGACAACAGCACCTTGTATGAAAGCTGCTTTCAAAATAAAATAGCAGACAAGATACTAAGGGATATGAAGGATTTTTACAGGATTTAGTAATAAAGGTGGAAATGTTTTAGAACAAAATTATAATAGCTGAAATCCTGTTATTTAGCAGAGCAAGTTACACTACAGTAGAACTACTGAATCAGTCAGGATTTGGTGAGCCAATTTCATAAGTTCTATTGGTACACATGGGCTTATTTGAATTGCAATTTACTACACTTAAGTATGTTGCAACTAAAGTAAGCCCATTTAAATCAGTGGAACTCATGGAGAAGTTGACTCAAAATTATCACTAATTCAGTGGGCCTATCTAGTGCGATTCACTATGTTAAGCAAAACGATTTCAGCCAATAATTTAATTTGTTTGATTCATTTATACAGCACACCCCTTTTACTTGACATCTGAGAAAGAAAACTGCTATTAATATTTTATTATCTTCAAGTAAACAACAAAACAAAAACTAAAAGTTGGAATCCAAAAGTAAAGCTGCAGTTCCAGAAACACCACCTAACATAGCAGTTAAACCAAAACAAAAATCTCTCTCTACAAGAACATACCATTGGTGTTCTATGTCTGACTTTTGTCTGAATGGCACCATCTTTTTCAAACTGGATCATGTCATTTAGTGGATCCCATGGTCTTGTGCTGTGGGGAACAGACAACACATTATAAGACAGATAAACAATAAGGAGTATAATTTCAGTCCTACTACCTCAAGGGAAGCATTATTTGGAAAATAAAAGAAAGTCATAGGAATAATTCTGTCTCACATGCATCAATCATCATGCATATCAGCTATCACCTAGATGGACTTTTCATCTAGAGGTGAAATTATATTTAATTATGAGAATGTGTTCTTCATAGGTATTTCTTGGATCCATTACTTCCACTTGCCAGAAGGAACATTTCCTGAGACAAGTTCTAGTCAAGATGGTCTGGCTAGTAAGAAAGCATGAAGCAATTAGGCCACCATAAGCAGAACATGTGTGCAGCATCGTTCAATTTACTGTGTTTGGATTTTAGCTACAGTATGTGCTATAACTTCAATATATAAAAGAACAAAACTCCTTTATAAATACATTTTCACAAAGAGAAGATGAGGATAATGATGCCATATGCTACTTGGTTATGGAAATCAGCTATTCTAATTATACTTAATGCATGAATGAAAGATGATCAGCTTTTCTGCAATTTTCAGGATGGGGTGAGTTTAACAAGTTTAAAAAGCTGCTTCCAGATCACCACTGGCAGTCCTGGTTGGCAATTTTTTTACTATTAAAATCTTTCTGCTCCCAAATGCTTTTCCTGGGGGAAAAAGGGAGTATAGGGAGTAAAAACAGTATACAGGAAGCTTTAATTTCAAATAATTATTTCTGGTGCTTCAACTTTGTTTACACTGGTGGAACTGCACCTACAGGATTTTGCCCTATACTCTGCCACTAATACAGACAATTTAAGGTGACTAAATAAGGTAGAAAAATGATCAGTTAGAAGAATATGAACGGGCATCAACTACAATTAAAAAATTGAGGTACCGAAAAATGACTCTGCATACCATCTTAGTAGGAATTAAGGGGTAACAGTGTTCAGTCTCTTGCAGCAACTCGTTACTGCATCCGAAAGACCATAAAGTTTTATTTGGCATAAGATTTGATGAACTGCAGCCTACAATGTACAGGACAAAGTAAGCCACAATTTATGCAAAAAACTCCACTTGTTTGTCTTTAAAGGTATCACAAGAACCAGAATTAAATGTCCCCAAATCTGTCTTGGATAGTGGCTACTACACATTATGTATAAATATGTTTGCCATTGACTCGAGTGAAAAAAACCAACATTGTCACTCTCACCAAGTGTGATCTACTTACTCTGCATATTTGTAAATCCATTCTCCTGTTAGTGGATCTGGCTCAAATAGCTTGCATATCCAATCCTCATCTTGGGCTTTCCTTTCTTTGGCAGCCTTTCTCTGAGCATCCTCCAGGATACATTTCTCACGAGTTGCTTCTGTTTGGTCTTTGTTGTTTATAGCTCGAGTCACGTTTACCCAAAGTCTAAAAGACAAAGCAATAAAGTTTTAAAATTGTCACAAATCTTTGTCATAGCTCCCCCCCAACTCTATCATTAGAAAAGGCCAGTTGGATTACTATTTTTAAGCTTGCAATTTCTTCATTAGTGCTTTTTCATTTTATTAAACAACTAATTTAATTAAAAAAATAACCAGAAAAAGTGACACAAAAACAAGCAACACTCAGGTTGGCAACTACCTTTTCAAATTACTAGATATAGCAAAAATTAAGGTGGTATTTTACTGGACGATATTTTCCATTTTCCACTATCTGTATTTTAGCAGTTAACTATATAACTCTTGTGTATTAATCTATAACAATGTACACATACAATAAACTTACTTTTCCGACTCAAAGCCACCTTGTTCCTCAAACTTCACTGTGAATCTTCTTAATCTATTCTGCCTGATCTCAGGTGTTGGATTCCAAAATGTCTCCACAACAGCTGTCTTTTTGTCCCTAATAATAACTTCACTGTCCTGTAATGTTTAACATATTAGATTACTTGAACAGTAAATAATTTTATAAAAGTAATGACAACAAAAGTTTTCTTTTCAGAAAATCTTTTTTTTTTTGCAGTTGAAGAATTTGTTTATGGCAGTTTGGTGCACACAGGAGGAGAACTGAAAGTCACATTTTAAAATAGATATCTTTAGTTCACCGAGAACTTGAATTAAGGGAAAGGAACAATTCACTTTTAACTGTTGGTGAAATACAGCATGCTTCAAAACTTGTTGCTAAGGGAACAAATTTTGATCTTCTTCAATGTTCTTCTAGTTTCTACCCCTAAAAGTGAACTCCACCATTGATGTCCTCACCACCAACTTATCTCTCTCAACTCATTATCTGAAATACAAAGATATGTCTAGAGTGGAAACATTTAACTAGCGTACAACTATGAGATTACTTCATTTGGGACAATAAATCTACCTCAAGATTTGGACTCATCCGTTGTACCTGGACTCTTTCCTCAGCCATATGCCCCCAATATACCTAGTTACATAAGTGATACAACAGACTATCTATAGAAGAAATTATAGTCCATTCACAACCTCCCAATTGACACTCTCCTAGCCAATATGGATGTTGAAGCCTTTTACACAAATACCATATAAAAATGGCCTGCAAGTCATCAGGAATACCATTCAAGATGAAGACGCTCCCAACTAGCCACTGCTAGTTTCATCTGTGGCAGTATCTCCAGATTGTTGGAAACCATATGGGTACTTGTGTGTGGTACCATAATGTGCAAATATAATCACTGGTGATGAGGAACAATGCATTCTAATCTGTTCTACTCCAAGACCACTCCTCTATCTGAGATACATTGATGACATTTTTATTATCTGAATGCACAGAAAAAAGCACTGAAGAAATTCCATCAGAACTTCAGTACTTTCATCCTAACATCAACATTTCAATCTGCCTAGATCCCCTTTGAGTGACTTGAAAGTGACTGTCATATTTTGAAAAACAGCTGTAGAACAAGACTTGAAAGAAAGATAGCTGAGATAAGACATATACACAGATTTGATAGTTGGTCAAAGTGATTAAACATTGCCCGAGGATTCCTAGATCGTTACCAAGTGTGAGACCACCCATTGATTCTCACAATTTATTACCTGTGTCAATAATGCTACCGCTTCTTTGGAGATTCATTTTCAGTAACTACTAATTGAATTCATTTCTACACCAACATATGATAGTCACTTTGTTATCTGTAACCTTACTTGGTTCTTGAGCTTTAAATATGACATCAGGCTGTAAGCATGCCAGTCAAATAATCTCACTGTAATGTCTGAGGATTTGGACTTGATCTACAAATGATCACATTAAAATGTAACAGTCTTTAAAGTACCACAATGTTTTTGTCTTTTAAATTGTTTTCTTCTTCTTGGATATGCTTGCACAGACTAATACTGCTGATTATTTGACTCCAGTTCGACCAAAACAACTCAGAGCAGAAAAGGCAAAGCAACTAATTAATACTTTTAAATGGTTTTCTCATAACAAAAGTAGAAGGAGCCATACAGAATCAGATGAGAATGATCACTTTCTGCTGTAACAACACAGGGCTAGGGCACTCTCACAAGCTGTTTCTTGCTTATAAGCCATTCATCCATGATTTAATTTCTGACTAGTGAATATCAGAGACTAAGCAAAAGAAAAAAAGACCAAAAAAGAAAAAGAAAAAAACAACCCGCTGCGGCACTTTAAAACACTGTGGCACCTTTTATTTTAATGTTAGGTTTTGTGGATCAAGTCCACTTCATGAAAATCCACTCTTATGTCTGACGAAGTGGACTTGATCCACAAAAGCTAACATTAAAATACAGGAGTTAGTCTTTAAGGTGTCACAGCGGGTTTTTTGTTCTCTCTGATATGCTTGCATAGACTAAAACAGCTACCACTTCAAAATTTTCATTGCTGTTAAGAATATTTCACTCCAATGGCTTGCTACTTAGTGTTGCTCTGTAGGACTGAAGAGAGTAGGCAAATAGAAAGAAAACAGCTTTTATACTCCTCCTATACAGTTCAACTAAGAGGTTTGTGCGACCGCCATTTTGGAGAAGGAGGTCGTTACTGGTCAAATCTTTGGCCTCAGTGTGATTGATGTGAAAACTGAAGAAGGTATTACAGTTAACAGTATTATGTATAAATAATTATTTTAAATATAAAACAAGTTTGAAATAGCAAAACAGCTATCCTACTTACCCAGTGGCCTTCCAAAGTAGCTAGAACTTCTTTTCCCAGTTTAATTTTCCCCACTATCTGATTGACATTTTCATAGTTGCCTAAAAATGGCTATTAAACAAGAAAGATTATATATATTTAAGAAAACTGTACAATTCTAACAATTTATATAATAGGAAAAGCTGTTAAGTGGTTTTTGAACTATCAGTTTAAATTAATTCAAAACTGTTAGGCACCAAATCAGCCACCAAACACTCTTTAGAGGAGAACAATATGGAAACAATTATATGTGATAAAATGAAAGTTGGAGGTGCCTGCTTCAGGAAAAGAAAAACAGAATCCTGTTGGTGATTTTCATGTACGTAAGTTAACATGCATAAATCACTGTGATAAACTGCCAGTACATAATGATATGCCAGTAGTATTAAGAAGGAACGTGCCTGTTGTGCGATCAGATGTACACCTGATACATTAACTGGTGCTTTGTTCATGAGCGGCAAATCACTGCAGTAACTTACATAAATTAAATTATGCACATATAATTTAAAAACTGGCCAAAGCAAGGCATCATAAAAAGGACAGAGCTATCATGTAGGATTGTCACCAAGCGTGAGCTTCAGCAACAGTCATAATAATGCACATAGTTAAAAGAGCTATACAATACAGACAGAGTACAGCCTATATGAATTACCATCCCTGTGATTCTTACAATTATCCAAAAACAGATTGCAGCTTTAAGGATGTAATCAATATTCACATTTTTTCCATCTTTGTTGAAAAGATGTCAATACATTGAGACATGCTACTGAAAAAATTATCAACCAATGTGAGATTTTCACTTCTGCATGATGGCTGGCAAGACCATCATTTGAGAGCTGGAGTATCAGTATTTTCACAAAAGCCACTTTCATAAACTTCCCCCATTCCATATGAAAAGCACACAAAACTCTCATAACCTCACCTAACACTAACGTGGCTATTTCTTTGACTCCAGTCCCAACAAAACAATTCAGTTCAAAAAAGTTTTTGGTTTGCATCTCTCAGAATGAAATACAAAGCCTCATCTTTTAAAAAAGCATTTACCATTTTTCTCCATTTAAATCTACTTTCTATAAATAGATGCAACTGACCTTCAGTTTGAATTCAATGGCTGCACTGTATCCAGTTTTTTCACATGTAATGTTAACAATTCCCCCAAGCTCCAAAGTCAACGTACCATAAAGAATTCCTATAATAAAAAGTAGTTGTTTTATTTCTACCTTTCCTACAAATCCAGCAGGTTACTTCCATTTCTTCACACAGCTGAAGGACTAGACACCCAAACTCAAGTGTTTTTTTATAGTATTCAAGAAAAATCAACTTTAAATCCTGTTTCGAGTAGCTACTCTTGTAGTAGCAAGAAGGGAACTAAAAGAAGAAACCCTGGAAGCAGTCGGGAGTACAGTACGTGCAAGGTAAATGGGGAGGAGACCAGGTTTAAAGCTTGAGAACTTTTTGTCTACTGCTCATCACACAGGCACTGCCCCTAAATCTCAGTCACAGAGATCACAAAGAAGATTCAAGAATAAAACTGGCACTGGTTGCAGGAAACAGAAACTTTTAACCCCAATTGGCAAAATGTAGTTTTTGAACCACATCTTCCATGTACTTACTTCCTTTTTTTAATGTCTCCAGATAGACATAATTACTTGTGCTCTGGTATAATGTCTTTGAGACACAGAGAATGTCCTCTTAATGTTCCACCAGCGTATATAAATCAGAATGCCTTACAGCTATCAAATTCTCTTTCCTTGCAGAAATGTCTCTTTCAAATGATGCTAACTATATCACCTGCCTTTTTCTAGACAGAATTCAACTTCTGAATTGGGTAAGAGGCTTTTAGCATAACTTAAAAACAAACAAAAATCCATTGTATATATTTGCAAGTTAGAGGTAAGATATCACTGTTCTTTAGAGATAAAAGCTGTAATTATCAAGGAAAAGCATAAATGTTAAAACCTTAAGTTCTGAAACATGTTTTCCTGCAGCAGCAGCAGTACATAAGTAACATCTGAATATATAAAGGACTAGCATATTTTGCCCGGTGGTGCCGGGCTTTGTAAAATTGTGTTTGATAGTAAATGGTTTCATTTTTTTCCCCGTGAACCAATGGTGCTAAGCTGTTTTAAATGGTGTTGAAAGGTTTTATGATTTTGTGGCTTCAAGGTGCTGCATCCGCCTGCGGCGGACTTGCGCTCCCAGTGTGTGTGTCTGTGTTGTTGTTGTTTTGCGCGCCGGCTTCCTCAGTGCCGGGCTCTTTAAATTGGTTTTGGAAGGTTTTTGTTTTATGTTTATGCACATTTTATTTTAATTTAATTTATTTTATGTTAATTAAAAATATTTACTTTAAAATTTAATTTTGGTTTTTTAAATCTTTATTTTTATGCATTTATTTTTTTGTTTTTGTTTTTTTGGTTTTTTTGAGTGAAAAGTGATTTCTGTTTGTTTTTTTGGTATTTTTTGAGATTAGTGTGAATATTTTTGAATTTTTTGATAATTTATTTGATTAATTTGGGAATCAATCTTATAAATTTCAATATTTTTGAATGTTTTTTCTCTTGTGGCCTCTGGGTGGGGGTGGTGAGCTTTTCTTCCTCTCTATACTTTTTCTCTTCTGTCCTCTGGGTGTCGCTTCCGGTAAGTATTTTCATTATTTTCTCATTTGAGTTCCGGCCGTCATGGAGTGAAGATGTCTCCAGGTAAGCTCTCTGGGTTGTTTTTTTTTTTTTGGGGGGGGGGGTTGTGTTGGATTTTGGAGGGGGTGTCTTTGTGATGTTTTTGTTGTTACTTTTTGAATGTTTTTGTGTTTCTTTTTGACTGTTTTTGTGATTGGTTTTGCATGTTTTGTGACTATTTTTGAATTTTTTTGTGTACTTTGGTTTTTTTTTGGGGGGAGGTCCTTTTTCTTCGTGGGCCAGGCTGGATCCCTGGCCCGTTGAAAGAAAAGGGCAGTTGGGTGGTCTTTTTTTGGGAGGGGGGTTCACGGGCCAGGCTCGATCCCTGGCCCGTGGGCAGGAAAGGGCGGGGGTGGTCTTTTTTGGGGGGGTTTCGTGGTCCAGGCTCGATCCCTGGCCTGTGGGCAGAAAAGGGTGGGGGGTGGTGGTATTTTTTTGGGGGGTTCGCGGGCCAGGCTCGATCCCTGGCCCATGGGAAGAAAAGGGCGGGGGTGTCTTTTTTTATGGGCCAGGCTCGATGGCTGGCCCGTCGACAGTAAGGGCAGCGGCGGCAGGGGTTTTCTTTTTTTTGTCACCGGCTGGCCCATCGAAAGGAAGGGCAGCGGTGGCGGGGGGCCTTTTTCCCCACGGGCCATGCTGGCTGGCCCGTGGGAAGGAAGGGCAGCGGTTTTTTTTTTACTTTTATTTTTCACGCGCTGGCTGCCTCAGCATTCTGCACGCTAATGGCGTGCAGGATGCTGGGGCTTGTAGTTTTCCCTGCACGTGTTTGCTTACTGCATCAGTTTTTTCCCTGCGGCTTTTTTTGGATTGGCCGCAGCGCGTTTCTGAACGTTCCTTTTGCTGTGGCGCTCATCCTGACTGGCTCTGGTGCGGCACGGCGCAAGGAACGTTGGGAATTGAAGTTCCCTTTTTTTGTTTGCGTCCGGGGGGCTCCTGCCCCCCGTCCGAAAATTTCAACCCGACAGTTACCTGCGAACCCCATTTGGGCGAGTGCACGGAGGCTTGGACGGGGCTAGTGGGGCCTGGTGCAACATCCTTTGTCACATTCCAACGGTTAACGCACCATTTTATAGGTATAGATAAAAGATGATCATAAGGCACTAAGTAAAGAAATACAGATGTAAAGAAATAATTTGGAGTATCTGTCAGATAGAAAGATGATGTAAGTCCTGAATTGTGATGATACCTAATAAAAGGGAAATATCTCAAGCAAACCTTAGCTTTGCATGTACAAAGAGATCTCACTGCTAGGAAAAAAATGGTGTGAAGTGCTGTTGCTTCTTCTTATAAGAGTCCTGGAGGAACAGTGGTTAAACTGCTGTAATGTGGCCAAAACTGCTGTCATTGTAAGTTCGATCTTGGCAGGGATCAAGATTGACTCAGCCTTCCATCCTTCTGAGGTCAGTAAAATGAATACCCAGCATGCCAGGGGCAAAATGCTAATTAACTTGTGACCCAGCCAGAGAGTGAACTAAGTGCTATGGGGCAGTAGATAAGTGTGATTGTAATTTCTATTCCTATTCTTCTGCTCATATTACCATATTACCTCTTCATAGCCAGCTATGCATGATATTTGTTAATTCTGAAAAATCTATCTTCTTGTTTGTATCTGTTTGTTGGGAACTCAACAAGAGTTGCCTTTGGAAACCTGAGAAGCACTTATTTTCAATTAAGGGAAGAAGCAGATACAGTATCAGTTTTACAATTAAAAAGAAAGCTCCCTAAAGAGTTAAGAGCATTCCCCTCCCTCCCTACTATGAGGATCAAATTGCTTTTTCAGTATTGTCAGGTGTTAAGCACTGTAATTGCATAGATATTGAGCTTTGAAAATAAAAATCTCAAAGGCTGGTGTCCTGTCTCTGTGAGACGTACAACAAGCATTTTTCTTTTGTCACTTTTGCCAGTATCCAATAATCCATTCAAGTAATTTGAGATCCTGCTTCTCCTTAATCATGTAATGTTTGCTAAGGTTCATCTTTCCCTTATAGCAGTGTTGGCGACCCTATGACACATATGCCAGAAGGGGCACTCACAGCCCTCTGTGGGCATGTGTGCCATCGCACCCAGCAAGGTGAGGCGACTAGACACCCTACCTTCCTATACTTACAAATGTGCGTTAGAGAGAGTGCCCAAGGAGGAGGAAGAGGCGGTGCGCAGGCAGGCATCACATGCGTGCACACACCAGTGACATTGCCAGCACACCTTGAGCTGCACACACAATTGTAAGTATAGGAGGGTGAGGTGTCTAGTTGCCTCACCACGCTGGGTGCGATGGCACACATGGACTCTAAAAGGTTCACCATCATTGCTTTATAGGAAGTTCTGTGAACGTAAAGCAATACTGGAGAAACCATAATACAAAGATCTAATTTCCCCTTTCAATATCTGAGCAACCACTGAGGACTTGAGGGAGAGCAGACGGTTTTGAAAAGTGAGACAGTACAGAATATACATTGTAAACATTGGATCAGAAAACTAAAAACACCAGGCGTTTCTCCTGCTATTTCCACATTTAGTGCAAATCACAGAAGATTCTGATTCTTTCTCTAGTTCTTTATGCCTCCAAAAGAGCTAAGGGCAGAGGAAGAAGTAGTGAAGATGAAATGGTCAATAAGACCATTGGTATTTGTAGACCTCAGGAGACAATACCTTTACAATGTGCATATGGCATCGTCATTACATATTCCTCTCCTCTGTTTAAAAACATCAGTCTTCCTTCACCATTCAAAATGGCAGATAATGAATTTCCTAAAAAAATTAACAATATAAGACAAAGGTTAATTTTTGTCACTATATTCATTTATTTATTTTAAATTATTCCATATAAATGCTAGATTAGCTAGTCCTGTTTCTACAGATACTGAACATACTGTAGGTTTTGAAGAACTTACCATAAAATTTGGATTTGGCCAAAATATTTCCACTAATGCAAAATCCATCCTTTCGATTGCTAACATAGAAGGCAGATATTGGAGGATGATGAGATACCTGTTAAAAAGCAGATGATCTGTGAAAATCATGGAAGCAACTGAAAAGTTCATTAGACTCATCATTTGAAATCTGAAACCCTCTCAAACAGTCTGCCCCATCTCATCCCATTTCTAGTTTTAAAGTCCAGCGTGAACAACTAGCTTTTACAAATAACTAGGAAATCAAAGAGAGAGAAATAGTTAAGTATGAGTTATAAAAGATGACAAATAAAACACTTTGCTCTACTGAATAATAGTGATACCACTAATAATAACTGATTTGATGACACTGTATGAAGAAATATAAAAATTCTCATATAAGACTGGTTCCACATCTTTAATAATACCTGTTCAGCGATATAAAATGTCTTGCTATTTGTCTTTGGATGAACCCACAAACAACGGAAGGTCTCACCAAGTATTGGATTATATGGTTTTTTAAGTCCCTAAAAAGAAATACAATATTTTAAGCATACAGAAAATGCAATTTCAAAAACAACCTAACAATTTATGATGCAAAGTATTTTAAAAGACTCAAAAACGCAAGGGATATGGTGATACTGTGTCTCAGAATATTAGGGAAAGGAGCAGATGGAAGGCATATTTAGATATACTGGTAGAATCTTAAGTGAAATACAGTAGATCAGCAAGAATTGTTGACTTACAACTGTTCAATCGCAATGTCAATTAGTAAACCTTGCATATTGCTGAAACGAAGAAAATATGAGGTAACTAGAAGAGAATTTCTGTTTGGAAGAACTGGAGAAGAGGCTTATTGGTTAAGACTGAAATGTGAATACCTCTAACTGTGGATAAATCCCGTTTAAAGAGATATCTAAAGCAGGGGTTCACAACCTATGGTCCGCTGGTTGGACCTGTCCTATGGCACCGTTTCATGTGGCCTGCGTCTTCACCACCACCAATGGAAGCGGAAGCATTTATGTAATTTATGGCAAAGTATCTGTGCCCACGGCAACATAAATGCGTGTTTACAACACCAGTGGATGTGTTTTATGGCAGCATTTACAGCAGGGGGAAGGTGTGTGATCTGGCCCACAGTGTGAAAAGTTTGAGAACCCCTGATCTAAAGTATCTTGAAGATAATCTGTGGTCAGCAGGAAAATGTACTGCAGTTTTAACATACCAATGCAGCTGGGAGTCTTGTGTAACCCAAGAAACCCATTAAAATAAAATACAAGAGTTTTAAGAATATAATTATTTTATGCCTATGTATTTTAGACATAAAATAATTTCAATTCAATTTATTCAATTTATATACCGCCCAATCAGCTTACGCCGACTCAAGGCGGCTTACAATAATCACAGCATAAAACAACAGTATAACTGATAAAACATAAAAACAGATACAAAGCCATTATAAAAATGTTAAAACACTGTCATCCTAAAACATTAAAACCACCCACTCCATAAAACTGAAGTGGTACCTATTTGTCTATTTGCAATTTCTTGCTTTCGAACTGCTAGGTTGGCAGGAACTGGGACAGAGACAGGAGCTCACTCCACCATATAGTACTCAGGTCTCAAACTGCTGCCCTTCCAACCTTCCAGTCATCAAGTTCAGCCATAGCTTGGGCACCCCTGTTTTAGATTCATAGGCAAGGAATTTGAGGGTGGGGATTTCTAATGATATCTGAGCAAGAGAGATGGGAATGAAATAGCAAACGGTCTCAACCCCATTCACAGTACATCATGCTTTAGGAGAAATTAGAGCAGACTTAAAAAGAAAGATTTGTATGAGGTTTCCCACATATTTGATCACAAGTCATATAATGCAGATTAAGTAAAGTTCTACCTCAAAATAATCATGCAAAATCTTACCTTTGGCTTTTTGTAGAATCCTGACAAATACCATTTCACAACTTGTTTCATCCGATTGTAAGCATTCTCTTCTACAGCAGCTCTAGAAATAAAAATCCATCAAATTTGTCAGATTTGAGCTTTATGCTGATGTAACTCAGCCTTTCTAGACATTTCTATATTATTCCTGTTGCTTTCCACAAGATTCCTTTGATACCTGGGAAAAGATTTTTTTTAAAAACACACAGAACCTGGCCTCACAGAAGAAAGAAGAAATTGAGGACTCGATAAAATGATCACATATTTTTATATTTTACTTTTTAAATGTTTTTAGCAATCATGAAGACATACCAAGTAAAAAGATTTTTATGTTCCAGTATATACAGTATGCTGTGCCATTTAGCTTCCACCATCCCCTCATAACATGAAATACTGGAAAAAAGAAACCCTTCCCCGCCCCACTAAATTTTCACTATTTAACCATAGAAAGGGGAGGGGAAACCACATGCTCCTTGTACACCATCCAAAGACAAGGATGAGAGATACCTTCATTAGACTCCTAAAGTCTCAGGCACTGATAGAGTTGAAAGCTAACCTGGGTGTGTAAATTTAGTGATCACCCACCTTTATTACTCAGTCTTGTCTTTGGAGCGTTTTATTATGTACCTAAAACAGTAGACTGCAACCCTGGAAGCTCAAAGGTAGTCTCAAATATCTCAATGCAACAATTTTGTTTCTATTTAACCCATCACTCTGCTTTATAAAATGCTTTTGCAAGTTGTTGAAACAACAAAATACTGAGATGACACAAAAATCTTGGCTTTCTTCAGAATAAGTAAGCAAACTCACTTAGATAAGTAGTCTGCATGATAGTAGTAATCAGAGAGTTTGTCCAGGAAAGAACGTGTTTCCAAAATAAATGTAGGCAGCACCACCTTGGAGAGATCCATTCCTGGACGTACTTGTTTCAACAGAGTCCAGATTAAACTCTTGTTTTCTTCTGAGACAGTTTCTGTTTGAGATGCCTCTCCTGCCTTCAGTGAATACAGAACAAATTGTAAGGAGAAACAAGATACTGATTATGATGACATAATTCCAGAGGATACTTTGTTTAGGAACCTGGAAGACCCTCCGAACAATCCATTCTTTATGAAGAATTAATTTAAATGGATTTTGCATGGCTCCAATACTATGTTGTCAGTGTATGTATCTTACATACACTTAGTTAAAAATAACTACAGTAAAACCCCGATTTACGAATGCCTTGAGTTACAAAAAACTCGAGTTACGAAAGGGTTTTCTGGGTAAATCGGTGTCCCGATTTACACAAACAACCTGATTTACGAAAGGGGTTTTACCGTAAAGTAATTAATAATTTTAGCACTCAAAATGGTGGCACCACCATTTTGCGCACTAAAAATCACCCACTCCACCCACCCCACCGCCGGAAGTGGGGAAAAAATCACTTATCTTGGCGGCAGTGGAGGCCTTCGCTGTGACCAAAAAAGGGTGGTGGTGGACTTTTTCAGTCGCACCAAAGTCTCTGTGCTTCGGAGAATAGCGAAGACTGAGGGGATCGCTTTCCCAGAGCCTTCCGGAGGCAGCAGGCGTGGCGGAAATGTCAGACACAGCGGCAGAAACAGCCATGGGAACATTGTAAAAAATGTCCCCGTGGCTCTTTTTGCTGCTTTTGCTGCTGTGTCCGACGTGTCCGCCATGTCTGTTGCCTCCGGAAGGATCTGGGTAAGTGATCCCCTCAGTCCCCGCCATTCTCCGAAACCCAGAGACTTCGCTGCGACTGCAAAAGTCCCCCCTTTTCCCCCCGGTCACAGCGAAGTCTCTGGGCTTCGGAGAGGCCAGGCACGAGGATATGCCCTCCATGCTCTACCAGACCGTAGAAGCAGTGGGGGCAGCGGTGGTGGTTCCTACTCTCCGGAGCAGCAGGAGGAAGGAAGCAGCAGCAGCCAAAAGGTAGGGAGATCTCTCTGTCTAAATTCATTTTCCTATGCATCCCTATGGGGATGCCTCGAGTTACAAAAATAAAATAGAGTTATGAAAAAGGCCATGGAACTGATTATTTTTGTGTGTGTGTAACTCAGGGTTTTACTGTACTTGACTCTGCAACCCAGACTGAGAATCTAACATATGAAAAAAAACTGTAGAAATGTAAGAAAAGCACTTGTATAAATACTAGCTTATGGACAAGACCATGAATAGCAACACTGAGATACAGACAGTCTGTTTTGTTAATCTCTGTCCTTGCCAAATTCTTGCTGCTTACTGAACTGGGATTCTAGCTCTGTCTGTTCTCTTTTCTTATACTGGCCTATGTAAAAAAGCTGTTCACCACAAATATCTTGACCTGTCAAGCACTTTCTATTACTCCATTTCCTTTGGCTGATCTTTAACAAATACCTAACAATTTTTGTTCCTTTTTAAGAGGATCCCTTATATTTAGATATTTCTCAAAATCAGTTTATCAATCATCCACGAAATCATTTACATCTACAGAATCAGTAAAAAAAATAAGGAAGTAGTTGTGGATATACAGGAAGCTATTTTCCATTTCAAATACTGTATTGGCCTTCTCTGGAATGGTTTTCATTAATATTCAACTTCAGTTTTGAAAGATTTATACATATACTTATTATGTTTGTGTAAAAACATTTTTACCTCTCCAAGTTCTTCATGAGCTTCTTCCATATATGTTGTTTCCTTGATACTGTCAGATTCAAGGTCAATGAATGAATCATCCTGCCGCTCTGATGTGTCAGAATCACTTTCTCCCAAGCCGTCATTATCTGACTCATCACGATCTTGATCATTTTCCCTATCTGATTTATCAGAATACATATCTGTATCTTTAAAATGATGCCTTTCAATTTCACTATCATTTAACCTGAAATAGAAAGAGCTGCTTCAACTGTGGGATACTTCATGTACGCAATTCACAAAACACAAATTCTTAGCACATATACTATGTTCAATTAATAGCTTCAGTAAATATCATGTACACTTATAATAATAATTCCATGTCAGAATTTATTCTGGGTTGAAAGGATTTTTGCTGGAGAAACTCTGCTCAGAGGACACCTGAATGAGACTCCTTTTTATGTCCCCAAGAGCTGGGATATAGATGTGTGCTCAAACCGTCATGCATACCTGGGTCTCGAACTGCTGACTTGTACACTGAAGCTATATTTAAACAATTTCAATCACAGTGGTTTTAATAAAGAAATTTAAGCATACTGAACTCCATGGTTTAAGGTTGTATTTAAATTTATCACTTTTTAAATATTTCATTTATGCAACTTAACTTTTTCAACATGATCATATATTTATCTCTTGTCTACTGACACTTCACAGATCTATTTTTCATACAGTGTACCTTTTCTCATCAAACATATCTTCTTGCATGGACTCAGAAGAAAAGTTCATGCTTCCAATTTAAAATGTTTAAAATATATTTTATATATAATCATACGCATCTAGACATATACAGAATGCAACTTAACTGTGACCAAAGAGTGCAATTAATCTGTCAGTTAAAACTGAAAATAGAATGTTAGTTAAAAAAAATCCTTCCAAAACACATCAATATAATTTAATAAAAAAGAATTTACATAGCTGTAATGCAGCATTTAACAAAAATCACTAATATATCATTGAATTGAGTGCTACAATCATAGCATGACCCTTTTAACAGTTCCAAGTCTTTGGTAAGTACCAGCATTGTGACACATAGTTATTTCAACCAATCACCATCCTCTGGATGTGTTGCTACTGTAGTTCCATTGCCTGAAACATAACAGTACATCAAAGGAGACACACATTGGTCAACATATATAGTCCTCATGTCCTACAAGAAAATTCCCTAGAGAGGTACCTGGTTGGCCACTGTGGAGAATAGTATGCGTTAGTAGATATATCTTTGGCCTGATCCAATATTCTTGTGCCCTTACGCAGCCAAATGTGCAATGTATCATAGGAATTTATATAGGAGGCTACTAGATCAAAGAGAATTACAGCCAAGCTTTCTCTATCCAAGTAAAGTTATAACAAATATAGTCTAATCCAGTGGCGGAATTCAATTTTTTTTACTGCCTACTCTGGGGGTGTGGTATTGTGGGCGTGGCCAGGGAAAAAGCCCTGCGTTATTTCAAAACTTGGATGGGCGGGGCCAGCCAGAATTTCTGCTGCCGTTTCTGGTGAACTGGGGCGAACCTGCTGAATCCCATTACCAGTCTAATCTTATAAAAACCACAACTTAGACATCTCAAACTAGTAACCTAGTGTGTTCTTTGGGGTTTTGTATAAACATGTGAAATTATGTTCAATTATATTTTTTTAAGTATAATTCATTATATATTTTTAAAAAAATTTAAATTTTCTTTCAAATATTTTGTAAATTGTCTTGAATCTTTTCATTGAGAGAAAGCCAAGATTGTGTGTGTGTGATTTTTCCCAACAAAAGATGAATACAATTTCATGGGACAGAAAAACCATCTACCCGCAATACTGCCATCTTAGTCAGGCTGAGTTTCATTTTGTCCTCATCTTATTCATTGTTACAGGCAAGAACTGATTTGATAAATCATTTCAGCCTCCAGATAATTTCAACTAGGAGTAAGCGCAGTAGAAATGTTCCTTTCCATTTTGTTTCAATTTCTTTTGGAGAGGGGTGCCACTTTAGTTTTCAGTGCTTTCATCTACCATTCCTTTTATTTACCTTGAGAAGGACCAGTTCTTTTGGACTATTCCATTTAATTTTTCCCCCCATTCATCCAGAAAAATGACAAAGAAAGTGGGGAGGAGGAGGGGACGAAAGTGGGGCTGGCAGATTAAGGAATACAGTGATTAATGATGGCAGTAAGAGAAGGGGGAGAGGGGAGTTCACAGAACGGAAAAGAGTGCAGTGGCAACGGAAGGGATAAAGGAAAGCTGGGTTTGCAGAACTGGCAGCAGGGCAAAAGCACAATGAGGGAAGGGAAAGCAGGGCAAAGAGGCACGTAGAGACAAGGCATGGGAAATTTCTCGGGTGATTTGTGTCAAGCTCAAGTTTAATGAAGGATGGGATACACAAAAACGTTTTCTTGCTGCTCACTTATGTTTACATGAACTTTTTGGGTTTAAGAGGGTCACTTTTGGGAATTCACAAAAGAACTTGAAAAAATCTAATAGCCTTTTGTGCGTGCATCTACCTGTGTGTATTATTTTAAAATGAAAACCCCATCCTAATCTCAGCTCTGCAAACATGGACGCTAAATATTATTGGGAACAAACTAGAAATTTGTATGACAGTGATGGCAAACTTTTTAGTGACTGAGTGCTCAAACAGAGGGATGGGGTGAACTCTGTGCTGGGGCAAAGGAGGAAGCGCTCCTATTGGGCTGCTGAGCAGAGGGGTGGCAGAACTGTGATAGGGGAGGAAGGAAGCACTCCCGCTGGGCTGCTGGGCAGAGGGGCGGAGCAAACTCTGTGCTGGGGTGAAGGCGCAGGTGCCAACAGAAAGGCTTGTGAGTGCCACGTCTGGCATGTATGCCATAGGTTTGCCACCACTGCTGTATGACATCAAATTATAAATGTAAGTAGCCAAACAACAGTCCCATACATTGACCTTTTGAAATCACATAGTTACATAACTGTTGCAACATACAGCTCTCAGTTGCCACTCAAGACAACCCATCCAGAGGGTTACTATGGCTTCTTCTTTCGTGTTTAGATCAGACCTTAAACTGCCAAAATGAATCCACAGTTCCTTTTACCTGACCTAGTGTGAGAAAGATTAGCCAGCATAACAAGGTTGCCACTGCCTAGGGTACCCCCGATTGTAGTTCAAAAATACCACAATCTTCGAGGATAATAATGGAAAGCTGCTGAACTTTTAGCTTTAGCAGAATTAACAGGACTGTCCTCCATAGTCCCACGTCTTTATCCTGCTTCAGTCATTCTTCATAACAAGATAAACAGTCAGTATGCTAAAGAAGATCTGAATTCAATTGAAGTGGATGTAGAAATTCTAATCACTTTGCCCAACAAGGAATGTTTGCAACTGGTTCTCCATCACAACTACCCCCACTCTGGGAGGTGGGAGGTGGCAAAGACATGCCTAAAGAAGATGATGAAGAAGCAATCAAAGTTGAAATATCACCTGCTTAGGCTCTATGGCCCTTCATAATGATTCTTTGGCTTTATCTAGGAAAGCTGCAAGAGTCAAATAAGCAACTTAAGCACAATGAGAGAAAGGGGGAGAAGGGAAAGCAGGGCTGGCAGCAGGGCAAAGAGGCATGCATAGATAAGGCAAGGAAAATCGTCTGGTGGATAGGGAGCTGAGGGTTGAAAACATTATAATACTGTACATTAGCAGCATGTATTATTGTATTAAAATGTGCTAGCAGGTTCTCCAGATTTTTCTTGCTGATTACTGTGTTCTTTAGTCTGGCTGTTCAGCTTATTTATTTATTTATTTATTTATTGTTAAATTTTTATACCGTCCACTCAGCCAAAGCCGACTCCGGGCGGTTCACAACAGTGGGTAAAAACAGATAAAAATAAAACAGATAAAAACCAGCAATAAGAACCCACTCCTAAAAAGAGAGGGGTGCAGGAACTGAAGAAACCATGGGGCAGGCATTCTCCCCTATATTAACCACCCAATGGAAGCCACCCCTCCAACTGCACCCGAAACTTGGCCCTCCAGCCAGGTTTTTAGTTCTTTTCTAAAGGGCAATAACTCCATCTGGAGACGCAGTTCCACAGGCAGGAGGTTCCAAAGGGCAGCTGCGGACACAGAGAAGGTTCTTCTCCTTGTGCCAGAGAGGTGAGCCTCCCTGGCCTATGGCACTATTAGAGAGCCCCTCCGGTCCGCTCTGGTTGGACGGACAGACGTCCTTTGGGCGATGCGGTCTCTAAGGTAACCTGGCCCACTACCATATAGGGCTTTAAAGGTCAAAACCAGCACCTTGAATTGCACGCGGAGGCAAACGGGTAACCAGTGCAGCTCCCGCAGCAGTGGTGAGGCATGGGCATAACGTCCACACCCCATCACCACCCGGGCCGCCGCATTCTGGACCAGCTGCAGCCTCCAGGGCAGCCCCATGTAGAGCGCATTACAATAATCTAGTCTGGAGGTCACCAGAGCATGAGTGACCATGAGCAAAGAATCCCGGTCCAGGAGCGTGTGCAACTGGCGACTCACCCGAAGTTGAGCGAAGGCCCTCCTGGCCACAGCCGCCACCTGTTCTTCTAGCAGCAGCCGTGAATCCAGGAGGACCCCCAAGTTGCGCACCGGGTCGGTCTGGGGCAAAATAGCCCCATCTAAAACCAAAGATGGTAGCTCCCGGGATAACACAGGACCCTCCATCCACAGCTTATGGGAGAGACAGGTACTGGCTGAGCTTTTCTTCCATTTCTTTTAGATAGCAGTCAGACATTCAGTAATAATAATAATAATAATAATAATAATAATAATAATAATAATAATTATTATTATTATTATTATTATGTGTTAGAAATTATTCTGGGATGAAAGGATTTTTGTGGTAGAAATTCCACTCAGGGGACGTCCGAAAGAGGCTCCTTTCATGTCCCCAAGATCTTTTCCCAACAAAGTGATCCCTATTTATCTACTTGCAATTTCTTGCTTTTGATCTGCTAGGTTGGCAGGAGCTGGGACAGAAATGGGCACTCAATACTTCATGCAGTACTCGGGTCCCGAACTGCTGACTAGCCAGCTAATAAGGCGAGCTTCTTAACCACTGAGCCACTGCAGCTCCAGACATTTATTTAGTGAAGTGTTGCCACTAGCCAAGCAACCAACCACTGATCATTTTTATTTATTTCCTCTGCATACCTCCAAGTACCACATGGGGCATACTGCTGGTGTTCTTCAGTATGCCAACCCACCCACCCACCCAACCTTTCTACTAAAAGGACACAAGGCTGTTTATAAGCTTGATAAAAGAATAAAAACATGTAAAGTCAAATTTTGCTAAAAGATTTTAAGATTGCTTAAACCAGACTCACTAGAAAACCATTAAAATCAACTACAGTAAGTATGTTAAAACCATGAAAATCAGCAATGGACAGTTTAAAACAGGGGTGCCCAAACCACGGGTCGTGGTCCGGATCTGGACCCTGATGCCAATTCATCCAGCCCTCGCCACCCACACGACTCCCAGAAGCAGAAGTAAAACATGCCCGCACATTCACACAATGTTGCCGTAAATGCATTTACGACAGCCACAGGTGCATTTACAGCAGCATTCCGCGCATGCAGGGACATGTTTTACTTCCACTTCTGGTGGGAGGAACCACATGACCGCCCCACTGAACCACGTGACCAACCCGTGGCCCAAAAAATTTGGGCACCCCTGGTTTAAAACAACTCAGTAGGACACGTTAGACATCATGTTCCCGTATTTCAAAAAAAATTGTTTTTACTCCTTTAAAACCAGTCATAGTGGAAATGGATCACAACTCTGAAAGGAGTGGATTCCAGTTTTGAAGCCACACAAGGAGAAACCCTCTGCTACATATTTGTTTAAGGAGACCTCTGAAACTGTTAAAAGAGCCTCTCCTGAAAATCTTAACATCTGGGCAGGCTCATAGCAAGACAGGCAGCCCATTAGAAAGCCAGGCCACAAGCTGTTTAGGGCTTTAAAATTTAAAATAAGCGTCCAGATTGGTGCCTGCTAGGCAACTGGCAACGAATGCAGGTCTTTCACTCTTGGGGTTGCATCACCACTAGTTAGTATTCTAGCTGCCACATGTGGCACCAGCTGAGGATTTTATACCCTCTTCAAGAGTAGCATCCACCACAGCAGTGCCTCTAATAAAAGAGAAAGAAAGAACTAGTGATGCTGCCCACCACTCTGGACTATGAGGATTTGGAGCAAAAAAGACAAATGTTTTTCCTTGAAATCAACTGAAATGCAGAACTAAGGTTTCATTCAATGAAGATTTCTGTTCTGGGAGTTTTAAATTTTTTTACAATAAAATTAATTATTTAGCTGACTTACGGAAAGTTTTCACTACTGTGTACGTTGTTTGCACGGAGCAGGCCATAGAAAGACACATGTGCACCCTCTGTGAGTTCATGTTCTTTACCTTCTCTGATCATTGTACGCTTGAGCAAACTAGAGCACTTCAAAGCCAGTTCTAATGCATCCATCCAACACCTACCTAAAGATAAATGAAATTAATTGTTTTAGTACCAGTATGCCTCGTGGTATTACTATCACAAACAGAAGATGGCAAATTTACTGCATTAGAGATGGCAGTACTTAGTTTTAAAGGACTGAATCAGGCATTTGTATATCTCAACCAGAAAAGATGATGTCTGAATATACATACATACAATATAGTTACATATGTTGCAGCAGTTAGCCATAGTTCATTAATGAGGTGCTAACTGTGTGCATGGCAGCATGCTGGTAACATAACTAGGCACACAACCAGTACTGTATCTCTTTAATGTGCTTCAAATAGCCACATAATTTTGCTGGTGCTGGAATAAAATCCCAGTAGGACTTTGGCTGTGTATAAAAGCTCTTAAATTCCATTTCTACGTAGCATATGCCCCAGCGGTTCTTATATCACAAATTATAAACCTAAATGACAAAAGCAAACGTTATTTACCATCTGATTCTGAAGCTGCTCGAATAATCAGGTAACTGCTGGGTAAGGGCTGCGTTATAGAGCCAACAGCTTCCCCTTTAGGTCCCTTTAAAAAGAAACAACATATTAAATAGTTTTATATCAACTGGAACACATTTTCCCCCTTAAAATATTTAAGTGGAGGGCAGAAGGAGGCAGATTCTCTGTCAATTAGCAATTAACAATATACTGTAACTTTAAATACCACAATTGGGCATACCCCAGGCAACGGCCACCTGATGTTGCCAGCTAATCTTTCTCACACTAGGTCAGGTGAAAAGAACTACAGAATGAACTCCCAAAAACTGGCTTCATTTTGGCAGTTTCCTGTCTGGCCTAGACATGGAATAATAATAAAAATAATGCAGGAATCCAAATCAAAGCAGATTTAACAGATGAATGTACAATTTTCTCTTGAATGCTTCCAGTGTTGGAGTGCTCACCACCTCTTGAGATAGTTGGTTTCACTGTCATACTGCTCTGTTACGTGTTCCCTTATATTCAGCCGATATCTGACTTCCTTTAGTTTGAGCCCATTATTACGCATACTGCACTCTAGGATGATTGAGAACAGATCCTTCCCTTCCTGTTTATGGTTATTTTTCAGGAATTTGAAGAGTGCTATCATATCCCTCTTGGTCTCTTATTCCTCATATGGCTTGATTTCCAGTCCTCTGAACATATTTGTTGCCCTTTTCGGTACCTGGTCTAATATGTTTGCATCTTTCTTAAATTGAGGTGCCCGGATTTGGACACAATACTCTAGATGTGGTCTAACTAGTGCTGAATAGAGGGGGACTAGTATCTCACAGGTTTTGGAGACTATACTTGTTAATGCAGCCTAAAACAGTGTTGGCCTTTTTTTGCAGCACTCCTTAACTCAAAATTAGGCTGTGATCTACAATTCCAAAATCCTTCTTACTTGTAGTATTATTGAGCCCATCTTGTAACTGTGCATCTGGTGTGTCCCCCCCCCCCCCAAGTAAAACTTTGCACTTATCCTTGTTACGTTTCATTCTGTTGGTTTCAGCCCAGTGTTTTAGCTTTTCAAGATTTTCAAATTCTGCTCTTGTCTTCTAAGGTATTAGCTATTTCACCTAGTTTTGTGTCATCTGCAAATTCAATAAGAATTCCCTGTACTCCCTCATCCAAGTCATTTATGAAAACGTTGAAGAGCACAGGGGCTTGTGGTACTCCACTGGTTACCCCTCCCAGCTTGAGAAGGAGCCATTAATAAGAACTCTCTGAGTACGATTCTTATGGTGACCTTTTCCAGTGTTTTCAGGGTAGAAAATACACAGAGGTGGTTTATCATTCTGCAGTGGGTCAGTGCAGCTTGTCCCAAGTCACACAGGTTGCATTATATTCTGGAAGGCACAGTGGGGACTCTTAACTCCCAAACTGTGGTTCTGCAGCCAAATATCTAAATCACTTAACTATCCATTACCTACATTTGGCTAATTGTATGAGGAAATCTTTAGTTGGGCTATTATAAATTGATTACTTTTGTTTCCTATTATATACCAATGGTTAAGGAATGTTTATGCACGAGAGATTGCGTGATACTCTCATACTTAAACAGTTTCTAAACAACAGGTGTAATAAGAAATTAAAACAACCACCAATTTACAGAGAAAGAAATTTGGAAGCATATTCTGATGGAAGATTTCTTCATACAACTAGGGAAATTAAGATTTAAAAACCTATTTTAAGCTAAAACAAAAGCAAAAAACAATGTAAACTGAACTGGAATATATATGAAAATACATTATGACCAAAAACCTAAGAAATTGGCTGTATAGCTGGGACGTGTAGCTTAGCTGTATCAATCTATGCCAACTGACAGCACTTTAAGAAAGGAGCAAAAAGGTTTAGCTTGTCATTGATGTAATGTTACATTCAGCATTAAAAATAAATATTCACTTACCTTAACAGCCCAAATAGACTGCTCCAAAGGATGGAAAAGTTTGAAACAAAAGCCATCCTTTTTTGAAGGCCGCTCAATGAGTTCACAAGCATTCAAAAGTACTGTTCCCACCCACTGGCCATTTTTAGGAGTTTTGTAAATAAGCAGTACTCCTGGTTTCAACACACACCAAAGTTTGGTCCAGCTTTTCAGTGTACCACGAATCTTAACAGGGAAAAACAAAAAAGCTTTTGAGTATTTACTTTGAGCACATATCAGTGTTTCCCTTTCAGGCAGGCAACATTCTTCTTATGAGACATGCAATCCATTCAGTAAAGTAAATAACAAAAGGCTAATAATTCTAAGTACTTGTAGTATCCAAATCTTGTAAATCATTCAGAGCCAGAGTCCAAAGTCTAGGCTGGGCAGGGGGCAATGTTTGGTCCCACGCCCCAGTAGCCAAGTCCACAGCGCCATGGAGCAAAAGGGGCATGAGACCCTGCCACCAGCCTCTGTGTGGCCAAGCCTCCATTCCGCAGCTCTAAAGCTCCCATGCCACCGCAGCTTAACCAATGACGGGCCCGTCACACCCGACGGCGACCTGGCCACAGCTGGGACGGAGATGGAGGCACTGCTGCTGCCACAGCTGCTGGAGGTCTCGCGAGGCCAGGTGAAAAAGAGCTCAAGGTCTCGCAGGGTGGTGCCCAGAGTCCTCTCTTACCGCTTGCCCTCCATGGCTGCAGGGCTTTTCAACCTCCGGCCAGGTGGAAAAGGGGCTGGAGGTCTTGCAGGGTGGGTGCCAGAGTCCTCTCTTGCCACTCGCCCTCCGTGGCTGCAGGGCTTTTCAACCTCCGGCCAGGTGCATAAATGGGAATACTAAGTCTGCAAAAGAGGTCTTAACTGACACATGCACTGTCCGTCAGTTCAAATGTGTGGTTAAAATATAGACCCCTGCTGAGATGATTCTTAATCAATAGCAAAATTTACTGGTGGCCTCAGGCAAATCACTTCTCAGTCTAATTTAACAGGGATGTTCTGAGAATTAAAATGCTGCCTTGGAGGATGCAAATATTTTTAAAGATATATACAAGTAATACCACGGATAACGCTAAAACATGGTTCCATGAGTTTTAACGTTATGTGATTTTTAACGTGCGATGCATGCATCGCACAACATTAAAATCCTATGGGATGAATTGCATAATGCTATACTCTATATACATTGTAACCAGTACAGACTTTAGCGAACATTATGCGATACATCCCATAGGGTTTTAACTTTGTGCGGTGCAAATGTTATCCGAGGCATTACTGTATATCAGATAATCTATTATTATTATTATTATTATTATTATTATTATTATTATTATTATTATTATTATTATTATTGGACGTTGTGTGGATTGCAAAGGAATTAAATGCCTTTAATCAATAAAATAATGTGTCTGTGATTTTGCTGATTCAGTCTTGTTGCTTTCCTCATTGAGTTCAGATATTACATGTTTGATCTCTTAGTTTATGTACTCTTACAGCATCTTGCTGGAGCTACCATGCATGCATGCATAGCCTATATAACATGCATACATATTAAAGAAATGATCTTTTAAAACATTCATTTAAATTACTTTCAGGGTTTAATATTCATTTTAATAATTTTCAGTTTTTTTATGAAATCAATTGCTCATACAAAGAAATTAACATTAATTTTAAGCATACTGTATGTAGCTATGGCAACCAGAAGAAATCAGCAGTAAGGTATTCCCCTTGGTTCTTTATCTATAAAATACTGAGTCTCAGGGATAAAATTAAGAGATTCTTGGCTACTAATAAACATCAAGAGCTAACCAGAATTTTAACTCTTAATTTCCCCCCTATGTTACATAAATATCTGTAACTACAATTTTCACTCAAACTAAATTACACTTTCTGACCTTTAGCCAGTCAGCCATGACAATGACTGATGGATCTGTGATTGTACTAAGTAGTTCTTTCGTGGCTCTTTTCTTCTCCTCTCTGTAATTTTTCTTTTGGACCTATAAAGAATAGATTAATGAATAGAAAATTAGTGGATAGAAGAAACTTGCAGAGTTGCAAAAAGCAGTGGTTAAAATAAAAAACAAGTTACAACATGCCTAATTCAGTCAAATAGTTTTAGAGTTGCTGTTCAGTTAACGTATGAACTGGCATTACATAGTACCCATTTCTATCCAATCTAATATGAAAGGATAGCTGGTTCTTTGGCTATCATCACCTCTCATCAAACAATACAAGTGATCATATGGGACTCTCACAGCAAACAATATTAGTCTTTTATTAGGCCACTTACTTAGATCAATCTAGGAGCAGAATGTCTCTGCTTCATACAGAAGAGATTTATAAAAAGTTGCACATATACATATACATATAAACAAACAATATCTTACACAGATGCTGAAAAGGAACTGAGGATACAAGATGGGTGCAAAGCATGCATTGTAGGCAATGAGGGTGGATTAACTGATATGTTCTCAGCTCTAGAATGCCATGAAGATGTCAGCAAAAGCACAGAAGGAACCCATTGGTATAGATCCAGGAGACCACAAAGAAGAAATTTCAGTAATGAAATGAATACAATAAATGAAAGAAATAATTGATGTATCTTATATAACACCGGTAGATCTTGCTTGAATTTCTTGAAAGCTCTTGTGTACTTCATTTCTAATTTTTCTAAAGTGAAAAATTTTGACACTGCATAGTCGTTACAACGTAGAATAAAGGGGTATAGTTTTTGAAAGCAACTCACCTTAAGGGATTCTTTTTTTGTAAGTTTGGTAGTGGAGGAAGTAGTGGTGGTGGAAGAGGCAGTAATTTCTTTCTCTGATCCATTATAAAGCTTGGATTCTGACTGAAATTACATCACACAAGAAAATAATGAATAAGAAATTATATTAATCATCTTTCAGTCAAGCTCCAATTAAGCAAAACAGGAAAAGAAGGAAGGTTTTAAGGTCATAGATCTAATTTCCCTATTTCTAGTTGTATCTAATCAAGGCAGATAAGGTGCTTCTAAGTGAATTCGAATGAAATATTCCTATGATCCTTCAGGTCTTTAGTTTTGTTCACCAAACTCTTTAATAATAATAGTCCAGGATGAACAACAGAATGTAATTGGTGATGAAAATAATCAACTGTCAAATAAGCAAACTTACTCCCTGCTCCATTAAAGAAAATATGGTGTTTCTCCAGAATTTTTTTTTGAAGTTTTATGACTATGGTATAATACAGTTTATTAATACAGGACCACAAATTAACTCAATTTAACTGCTGCACTACTGAAAATCCATGTCTTCATTTCTCACACATCTTAGATTGGATCTAGTGTCTTCTTTTTATGGACAGGAGGCTGCTGCTTAAGGAAAATGCCTCAACCAATTCTCACCAAATTTTTAAGGACAGTGATTCCAATGACTATAGATTTACTTGTAACACATATAGTTTTAACTTGTTTAAACCACCTTATATGCTTTAAACCTGGGGTGCCCAAACTTTTTGGGCTGTGGGCCAGATCCAGCCCTCGATACCAATTCATCTGGCCTGCAAAGCCCTAATCGCTCCTGGAAGTGGAAGTAGAATGTGTCCATACACGTTTACTTCCAGGAGCGATGAGGGCTTTGTGGGCCGGATGAATTGGCATCGGGGACTAGATCCGGCCCATGGACCATAGTTTGGGCACCCCAACTTTAAACAGTTAATTTAAAAATAAAATGTAAACTATATTTATGGTCTACATACAGTAATACCCCGCATAACGTGTGCACCGCACAATGTTAAGAAATCCAAAGAAAAATGTGCACTGCACAATGTTAAGTTAAAATTGTGTGATACATTGCGTTTTCCCTCAGATTGCTTTGCATCTGGGAGATTGCTTTGCAGTTGCTGCGGCAGCGTTAGTGGCCTGAAAATCGCCACCGCAGATGCCATCGCCAGACTCCCTCCCCGGCCCATCTATCCAGACAAGCCGGGGAAGGAGTCCGTCGGCGGTGGGGTCAACAGCAGCTGCTCCCACTTCCCACCAGCCAGACCGGCCGGGGAAGGAGTTTGGCGGCAGCGTTGATTTTGAGGCCGCCAATGCCACTGCAGCAACTGCTCCCACTTCCCACTGGCCGGACGGGCCGGGGAAGGAGTCCAGTGGCAGCGGCATTGGCGGCATTGATTTTGAGGCCGCCAATGCCACCGCAGCAGCTGCTCCCACTTTCCACCGGCCGGACTGGCCAGGGAAGGAGTACAGCGGCAGCGGCGATGGTGGCATTGATTTTGAGGCCGCCAATGCCACCGCAGCAGCTGCTCCCACTTCCCACTGGCCAGACGGGCCAGGAAGGGAGTCTGTTGGTGGCTGCGACATTGGCCACAGCAATTTTGAGGCCGCCAACGCTGCCGGACTCCCTCCCCAGCCCATCTGGCCGGTGGGAACAGCTGCTGCAGCGGTGTTGGTGGCCTCAAAATTGCTGCCACCAATGCCAACACTGCCGACAGACTCCCTCCCTGGCCCGGCCAGCCAGTGGGAAGTGGGAGCAGCTGCTGCTGTGGACCCCGCAACACATGTAGCGCACAACATTAAGGATCGTGGAACCAAGCTTTAATGTTATGCGGGGTATTACTGTATAAGTAAAAGAGTGCTTTCAGTCACACCACCACAAGTCTGTGCAACAGAGAAATACCAAACACTGGATGGCCTATCCTGGAATTCAACAAAACCTCTGTGGTATCACTAATAGAGATACAGTATGCCATTCATGAGGTTTTTTTCTTCAAAAAAAGTACAAATCACATAATTCATTATGGTGTAGGAAATAATTACCTTGCCATTATGAATAGCATTTTGGTGTGGACGAAAATCATTATGACGTTAAGATCTCAGATGGGATTTAATGTGTTTCTAAACAATAATTACCATATTTGCTGGTGTATAAGACCCACTTCCCCCCTTAAAATACATTGGAAAAATGGAGTGCATCTTGTACTGTATACAATTCACTCCCCCAGTGGCTTAGTGGTTAAGGTGCTAGGCTTGGAGACCGGTAAGACAAGTTTGATTCCCAAGAGCTGCATGATGGGGGACATGAAAGGAGCCTCATTTAGGCATCTCCTGCAAAAATCCTTTCAACCCAGAGTAATCTCTGACACGAAAACAAACAAACAAACTGCCTATAGTGGGCTATTTTGGTAATAACAGGGTGTGTCTTATACTCCAATGCGTCTTATACACTGGCAGACAATCACATCACAGTGGTACTTTGTACAACAATTTCAATCCATTCCACGGGGGCTCAATGTTGCACGAAAAAATTGCTATACGATGCATTCAATGTATAGTGATTTCCCCTATGGGATGCATCATACAACAAATATCTCTATATGAAAAATTATACAACAAAAAATCATTGTACAATTTTCCCCATAGAGATGTATTGCATCGTATAACAATTTTAGTTGTTATACAGGGCACTATGTTTTTTCAAATCCTTGTTGTTGTACGATTTAATTGCTGTATGAGGCATTTATTATATGGGATTCTACTGTAAAAGCATTTCCCAGCAACTCATGTCATAGTGGGCTTGGAGTTATCTGAATTAGTGGTTCCAGCACAGCTTTCGTCCCCCACTTTGTGCTTAGTTGCCTAACTGTATTTACTAGTTTATGATAAGGACCTGTTATTGTTAACCAATTTATTTTATCTAATTTTAGTTGCTTTTTAGCTTGGTATAAAGTATTTACCGGACAGGATTATATGTCATTAAGTCAATTTTGACTTGCAGTGATGCTTTTCAGGATTTTCTAGGAAAATAGAACTCAGGCATGTTTTACTGTTGCCTTCTCAGGACTAAGATGGTGAGAAAATATCATGGAACCGAAGGGAAATTATGGAAAATGTATTTTAAATATTCTAAATTTACAAAAGTGTTAAAATGCAGAAACAAATACAAACAAAATAAATTGGATTGAAACCAAGTGCCTAATCTAAAGTCATTTAAACATACCAAACTGAGCTATTTGCTATTTTTAAGAGGCTAATGTGCTTACCTTGCTTTTTGATATGGACTGTGAAGAATCATCTTTACTTTGTGATGCATCATCTTTCCCTCTGTCAAAACCTTAAAAAAAAACAAATTCAGATAATTGTTACTACTTAGTGTATTCTATGCATTATTTATTTGAAGTTCTGATATCATCTTTCCAGAGAAAGCCTCGGCAAAAAATAAATAAATAAATAAAAATTATAAATACAATTAAAGCAACATTCAACATTTGGAACAGTTATGACAATAAAACTCACATTATGTTAGATAGGTCTACATTAAAACTATTTTAGCAGATATTTGTGTTATTCAAATTAATTTGCATACAGGATGTATATAAATTTAGCTAATTTGTTTCTACTATTATATTGCTATACTTTTCTTCGTTTTATTTATTTAGTTATATATAAAGGTTAAATAAAAAATATTTTTAAAAGATTTTTTTTAATTAATTTTCACACTGTGTTTGAATGTATAGTATAACTAAAATATATTGGCTAATAGCGTCTTACAGAACTCTGCCAGTAAAGTGGCAATGATATCACTAGAGAGGCAGATTGCCACTAATTAAGTGGTTCTATTTTTAAAATTATTTCATGGTATATACAACTTTGATTAATGTTGTGTGCATCCTGAAATCAAAAAGGACCTTTTCAATTAATGGCTAGCTGATGCTATTGGTGATATCTTTTCTGCTACACCAAGAGGGAAATGAAATAGGATCCTGGCCATCAATCTATAATATATCTGTAAGAACAAAATTCTAAATATATATTCAGTTCAATTAAATTCTAACTAACTATATTAAGAAGCAAATATTATTTGTTCACCATCTACTTCAAAAATATTATTTTAAAACTATTGTTTAACAGAAAACTGGAAGGTGCCTTCATTTTGGCAGTTCCACAACTAGCCTAGACACAGAAAAATAATGGAAGAGTCAGAATTTTTATAAGTTTATGTTCTCAATCCTTTAATATTGTACAGTATTGCCACATAGTTACCTTGCAAGTTTATTAATAATAATAATAATATAAATAGTAGCTAACATCCTTCTCACACACACAAAAAAAACCTCACAGTATTTTTCTATCTGCCCTCAGAGGTCCTCTTAATTATTTAAAAGACCCAGTTCAGATTATCACATAATACAGAACACACATTAATTTTGTGCATGCCTTTGTTCCTCTCTGCTTTTGAAAAAAGAAAAAAACTGAAATAAACTACAGCTTCCCTTCTGTTCAAATTGGGAACTGATGTTACAGAATTTTGGTATGCTTGGAAACTATTCATCATAGTTTTCAATTCACATATACATTTTTTTATTTTTTTATTTATTAGTTCAACTTCTTTACATACTAGGAAGCCATGCCTTAATTACAGCCCAATGTGGCCATTTCTTGACCTACATGATCATCCAATATATATCATCCACTATGTGCCATCTACTTTTCTGGACTGTAACTCTCCACAATTCTTAAGCTTGGGGGATGTGGAACTTGTGATATAGAAAGCTCCAAACACTGCAGTCTACTAACATAATTTCTGAATTGCAGTACAGTGAAACCCTGAGTTACGACTGTTTCGGGTAATGTTTGCTGCGGGTTCCAACGGCAAATCCAATGGAAAAGCCGTTCCAGGTTACAACCATTTTAATGTGGGGTTGTTGTTGTTGTTATTGTTGTTGGTTTTTTTTGGGGGGGTTACGACAGTCAAATTGTGACCATTTTTTTCTTTCAATGTAACCCAATGGGTGTTTTGAGTTACGATTTTTCCGGCTTACAACAGAGGCAGTTAGAATGGACCTCTGTTGTAACCCGGGGTTTCACTGTACTTTGAAAAATGGTACATGAGGAATATGTTCCTTCAGCAAGGAACAAACGCCTCAACTACAAAGAAATGTTTTAAGGACATAAAGGCACAACAAATAGATTGAATGCTACAGAGAAAGGATTCATTTAAGAGCAAGCTGAAAAGATGTTAGAATTTTATAATGAAAATTACTAAATAACATAGAGCCCTCATTTAAAAGCTTTCTCTGTTTAATTCTAGAAGATCTAAAGACAAAGGAAATGCACTGCTATAAGATATAGTATCATTGTGTGTCATCTTGTCACTTCTGACCTATCACTACCCTTTTCAGGGTCTTCTAGGTAAAGAATACTCAGAAGTGGTTTACCAATCCCTTCTTCTGGGACCATCCTTGGATCTTGCACAAAGTCATACAGGCTGGCTCTTCAGAGATGTGAAACTGAGAATTGAACTTCTAGTCTGTAGCTCTAATTCACTGAGCTATCCAACCAGCCGTGAGAATGTATATACAAAAACAAAAGCCTTCATTTATTCATATAACTATTTATCTAAACTCACTAGACAAAAGTCAATTTTTCAATAGTAGTATACTTTCTGGTGTCACTCTGTTTTGGGGTTAGCTTTCCCTAACGTTGCTCAATTTTGTTATACAGTAGAACCCCGTATAACGAAAAAACTCTTTTCCATTACCTGCATGCCTCCTAATCTACTCCAGAGAATTCGTGCACACACATGTGCACACGCATGCACACACACATTGTCTGCAATAGATTTGTGGAGCGTACATAGGGCTGCAGAAAGTAGAAGATGAAATATGATGTTCCAACTGGTGAAAGGACATGGCTGGATGTGAGTTTCTGATACTGGTTTTTTTACTTATAGGATGATTAATATGGTTAGCCATCTAGCATCAAAACCCATAAGGTAGAGAATAACCTCTTACATATGTACAAGAAGATAGAATATTAGAGGTAGGGAAGTTGAAGAAGAAAGCAAGAAATACACTGTCTATTCAGCCAGTACTAGGATTTGATACTGAGAGACATACATGTGATTTTCTAAATACAGTATATCCATTTTCTTACTCTCTCACAAATCATCCATTGTTCTGACTCCATTATTCTCTTATAGCTTGTCAATGAATAGGACACTAATTGTAAGCAGGAATGCAAATCACAATGCTGCCTAATGCCCTGCATATCTAACCATCATGGAAACAACTTGGCAACACTGAATCATTATGCTGAAATCTGTACGATCTACTATACTAAATGTATACAGACTATTGACTGGAATAAATAAGAGAAGTATAAATCATTTGATGAGAACTTCAAATCTGTATTAATTGCAAAAAAGTATAATGCAGAGAATCTGCTATTTTATATAATTCTTTGATTTAACAAAAATTTCCAAAATGTGTGCTCTGCCTTTTACAGCAACTAAGGTACCAATTCAGTTCATACAAATTCATGAAAAGGAACGTGAACAAAACACTAAGTACTGCCACAGCAAAAGCTGACTCAATTTTGCCATGCTCCTGAAATATTGCACAATAAGGAAATACAGTGGTACCTCATACAACGATTTTAACCTGTTCCATGGGGTTCGTTGTGTTATGAAACAATTGCTATACGATACATGCATCGTATAGCGATTTCCCCTATGGGATGCATTGTACAACGGTTTTTTTTTTACTAAGTGGTTTCTCCCACTGAAAATTTGTTGTATGATATTTCGTTGCTATACGGGTCGATTGTTGTATGAGGTTCCACTGTAATTAAGATACAGCAGAATTATCAGAGTTAACAATATTACCTTGTGATCATAATTAGTTGCAAATGGCAGCAAATACATGCACCTATACCAGTGGTGGCGAACCCATGGCACACGTGCCAGAGGCGGAACTCGGAGCCCTCTCTGTGGGCATCCGTGCAGTCACCCCAGCACAGTTTGCCTTGCCCCTCTGCCCAACAGCCCAATGGGAGCACTTCCTCCCTCCCCCATCACAGAGTTCACCCTCACTCCTCTGCCCAGCAGCCCAATGGGAGCGCTTCCTCCCCCCAGCACAGAGTTTGCCCTTCCCCTCTGCCCAGAAGCCCAATGGGAGCTTTTCCTTCCTCTCCTGTTGTTGTCTTCGCATTTTGTGATTGGGTTTTGAGTTGCAATTTGGGCACATGGTCTTTAAAAGTTTTGCCAAAAACTGACCTATACCTATACATATACATACAATCACTTGTTTTAACATAAAGCTCCAAGTCAAATGGATTCTTATTGCTCTTGTTATATCATACTACAATATGAAACACTAGAACAGTGACTCCTAACCTTCTAGGTAGGACATGGGGCAGCGTTAGAGGGCCCAATGCCTAAAGAGATTCACATCTTAAATCAAAATGTAACAAAATCACTAACCTACCAATTACTAACCTATCTCTGAAACATTCAGAGATCGATGAAGAAATGTTAATGTTACAGGTACCTGAGCCCTGCTGGCTACCAAAGCACCCAGAATGACCAAAATACTAGTATGGAGGATAAGACCAAGAGGGGGCTGACAGAAGGAACCATGAAGACCGGAAGAAGCAATGTGGTCCTTGAAATTTTATCTTGCTTTTCTTCTTTTTCTTATCTACACTTTTATAGCTTATGTTAGCAAATGTGACAAAGACAATTGCTTTTTATTTCCAAGTAATAGAAATTCCAAACAGTATATTTTCATCAAGCATGAGATTCACAATAGAAAAAGCAGACCATTAACAGGTACATTAGAATGAAGTCAGCTAGAAGATTGCAATTTTAAATAAGCAAATATTTAATAAAATTGCTATAGTAACTTACTTTCATAGTATCTTTGCATTCTGTCAAGACTGATCAAAGGCATTAGGATACTTGCACATAAAACTAGAAGCAGTTACAATTTACTAATAAATAATATAAAGATTTAAGACATAGCAGCATTTCAACATTTTGTCAATACAGTGGTATCCAGCATAACGAACACTTTGTATAATGAAAAATCCATACAACAAAGTGTTCGTGTGGCAATCGTAACACCCCGCATAACGAATTTTTTGTATACCCCGCTTAACGTAAACCCTGTATAACAAACTTTTTCCCCGTTATGTGGGATATCGCCCATTTGATCCGCATAATGAAAAAACCACATAACAAACAGCTCTGTGGAATGGAGCTTTTTGTTATGTGGGGTACTACTGTACTGATTTTTTATAATCAGAAAGCTATAAAATTTAAGATAGCAATCAATTCCATACTTCAGAAGTAGCTGGACAAAAATGAAAATTATATTCCCTTTAATTTGAAAAGCAAAGCAATAGTCTGTTGTCTACATTATCTCATCTCCCAACTTCACATGAAGATGCTTGTTGAATCTCATGTAAACAGTGCCAAGAGGACATCAACTTTTGCTATACCCGAGAAGAGTAGACTAATTTAAAATTGCAGAACAAGATATACCTGTATGGCACCCATAGCTCTGATGTCCATCACCATGCCCCGTCCACTTCCTGTCCTGCAGCATTTGCTGCCTGAGTAGCTGATCATGTTGAAAAATATCACTTCCATGTCTTGAAATGTCTTGGGAGTTCTCTTCAGTTACAGGTCAAATGCCCCCACATATAATCTATCAAATATCTTTCTACTTGAATATAATCCTACTTCAGCAGCAACATATAATTCACAGCAATTTAAACAAAGCCTCAAGAAAACTCTTTTTCATAATATATTCAAATTATATACTGTTATTTGCAAATCTCATTTTATTTCACTCAGCAGCAATCCAGCTTCTTCTTTTTTTAAAAAAAACTATGTTAAAATTGTTTCCTTGAAAGGGTAGTAACTGCAAAGGTTTTTAGAAGCAAGGCTAATTTTTGACAACATAAAAAAGGCAAAACAAACCTCGAAAGACTGGCGAGTGTTCGTTGTATCCTCCAAATGAAGCATTCCGGACAAGTTTTCGACCATCAGCTCGTGGAGGAAGCGAAACCCCAGCACATGAAGAAAACCTACGTCGCAGTGGAGCCTCTTCCTTCATGAGTTAGTTGTTCTGTACAATGATGTTGTCATTCAGAAGGCTGACTGTAACAGGTATATTGCAAAGAAAGCCTTTGCCCTCACATTCAGATTAACAACATGCAAGGCACACATGAAGAGCAAATGCCATGTGCTCATTAGGAATGATGCAACTAAAGATGAATTTGGTAATAAAGCCTACAGAATCTTATGGTTTCAACTCAAGATGCTGCCATTGCTCCATCAATAACATCTCATATTTCCTTCAATACTGCCCCAGGAGAAGCTGTCATTTTTAGCTGTTATGTAGGCACCAGACAGCTGACATGATGAAGCACATCAGAACAGAGGAGTTGTTAAAGAAATTCCTCTATTACCTAATCCATTCAGATGCTGTATTAATGAATACAACAAAACCTGTGATGGGTGGTGCTGGAAAAAAGGCCCTGCTCAAAGAATGTGCCTCCACCTGATTTTCAGGAATCATTCCTCCGTACTGCACAATGCACACCTCATTCAGCAGGTTTCCCTGACCTATGCAGCATTTTACAGGAGGCTGGAGTGGGTGAATGAAACAAATACTGAGAATCCAAGATGAAATTTCTTGTTAAAAGAAAAACCTTATATCTGCCTTAAACTGTTGTTTCTAAATGCAGTATTATTCAAATACAGCATTGTGTTCACTAAATTGTGTTTTTAAAACAAATGCTAACTTAAAATGGCAATTAATCATTACCAACAAATACTAGATCTGTGCCAGGTCCTTCAAATGCACAACTCATGGCCCCTATAAGAAAATTGTTGTTGTTGTTTTAAAAAAGGAATTATCAGTGCTAGTAAAATATAAATTTTCTTTGATATCACTGCTTCTAATGAGTTTTAAGCAGGGGCTTTTTTATTAAACAATTTAATATGCATTTAATATACTGTATAATGAATGCTATGAAATACAAATTCTTAAAAGAATGACAAGAAGTCGTATTTTGAATCAACATATTACTGGAACAAAATTCACTACAACATAATTTATTGGAAACATAATGTACATTATACATTTCTTATCTAAGCATTTGACTGCTTCTCCTGTCTATTGCTCAGAATATTCTCTTATTTAAAATGGTGTCGTCAGTTTCACCTGCTTTTGATTAGATATCTACTGTCTGCAGATTTGCTGAATAGATTTCTTTAAAATAAATGAATCTACCCAAGCCAGTCCTGCTCCTTTTTGGTAAATTTCTGGAAATTCTACAGCTATGACTAAACATGCTTTGAAAAAAGTATTCCCCATCATTTCAACCACATTCAATAGATGCAAGTTGATAAAACCTCTAAAACTCTGTTGTTGAAATAAAGTTGAATTGAAAAAATATCTTTCTCCTTATATCAGCTAACTCACAAACTAGGTAAAATTCTTAGATCTGGCATATTTAATTTCACTGTCTAACAAAACTCACTCTAGTAGCTTGTTTTGGGATATTTCACAGTAGTGAATATTGTCACTCAAAGAGCTTTTGTGCTCAATTGGGTGACTGTCAGATGTAATTCATGCCACAAAGCATTTAGTAGTCTCTCAATTTATATACACCTTTTATAACCAGGTATTACGCTCTGGAAAAAATATAGAACACAAACTATCCCATCCTTCCGAACTTCATGGGATATTTTCATCCTATTAGGTTACACAAAAGCACTCAGGTTTTCTTCTTCCAACCCTAATTGGAAAAGCAGATGGAAGCAGGGCAGTGCCAACATCCATAGTAAGATCTACTTTAAATCTTCTCTGTGCTTCTCTTTCTTTTCTGTTTTTCATTTTATATGCACCTCAGCTGATATGGATAAGGCTTAAAGCACCTGAACAACAGATAGAGAACCATAACTGGGAGCCATGACAGATCTCACTTCTCAAGCACAGTTTGCAGTTTTACCTTCAGTACCACAAAGACTCATACTGATAGTTCACTTTTGATATTGGAAAAATTTGCTATTTAGAGAAAAATTAATAAACTGTAGCACTGTCATTTATTATAATGACACATGTTATAAAGCTAAATCGCACATACACAGAGAACCTGCTTTCAAGTGTGTGGATGTAAGGGCAGAACTAGATGTTAGAACAATGGTTTCCCTAGTAACACACTACACTGGGGTGGACAGCTGCAAGTGAAAATCAAAGGACAGGGGTGTGATAATTAACTTCTTCTCTGTCCTCTAATTCTAACAAATTCTCCAGCCTTTACCAGCGTATTTCCCCAGCAGTTGTCAAACTGAATATGAACTCAGCTAAGGGTGGGATGGAGGGGGAGCCCTAAGAAGACATTTCCGAGAAGTATCAGCAGACATAGGAAAGCTAAGTACCCTCCCAGTTGCCAACTGATTCTCCCCAATAAGTGCTTCACCCCATATTCTTCTTATTAGAGAAAACACATGCTTATTTAACAGAAAGGAAAACTTACAAGGATGTGTTTTGAACATTAATGATATGTTTAAAATTCAAAATACAGAATAACTAAATAAACAAGAATCACTATGTGCCTTTAATATTTAACAGTTAATATTTTCGTTCAACTACTCATAGATTATATTTAGTGAGGGGAAACATCATTGGCTGATTAAGAAATATATAAATTTATAATCTTAAATATATATCTATGCTAATTACCAATATTCGCTACAATCTTTTCCCCCAATGAAACATGTTAGCATAGAAGTTACAAACTATTCTCCTTTATGCTTAAATAGGTCTCTATCACTTGGTGATTTGATGTTTTCTTGAGAAGGTAGAATAACTTCACACTCAGATGTAGTTCTCACAGAGGTCGCAAATCTGTATCTGGGCTATACCACTTTTAACAACAAAGACAGACAAGATGGAACATCTTGCAGAAAGATAGGTATCTGCAATCAGAAAACTACTGTACATGGAGATCTCTACTTGAATCGTACATGGAGGTCTCTACTTGAATCATTCTGTGCAACATCCAGGATTTTTATCTAGGATTTTCTGCACTGAAAAGAATTCTCTTGTGATCCCCCACCTTTAGTATGAAATGGTGTAGCCCAGACACAAATTATATACCATTTCAGTGAAAACTAACAGAGCTGAGAAAAGAAACCACTGTCCTGTAGTTTGGATTACAACTTCAACTCAAATAATCGAAAACACCCTCCGGTTTATTAATTTGGGATACTGTGCTTTTGTATCCATGATTCAAAATTCCAGGAAATGGCCCAACATTGCTGCATAATGTCATGCCTGTCCTGCCAGCAGAAAAAAAAGGATGCCAAGCTTTACACAGCAAAGGCCAGGCTGAATGGCAATAGTCAAGATGGCAGTAGTCAAGATACCCTCTTGTGCTCACTACTATTTGCACTTGTCAAAAGGCAGCCATGACAACTGATTTGTGTCTGGGTTAACTGACAGGCAGGCCTTCCACTCACTTTTTTTTAAAGTGAATAAGTGAGTGTCTTTCATTAAAAAAGTGAGAAAAAAGTGAGAAAATTGCGGGCAAATCCTTGAGGTCTGCCTTTGATTTTCTACCAAAATTCAAATTAAAATACTCAAAATTGCAGTTTTATATTCATAAAATAGGTGTAGTGACAGCGGGAAGTCAATAACAACACGAAAAATAGCATATTGAAACATTCATTTCAAAATTTAATAGGCTCACGCCTTTTAAAATTTAACTTAAAAAAACAGAACAAAATAAAGAATTCTTGACTTGACTAGGGTAGATATACAATTTACAAGGTAACTACCTACAAGTATGTTACGTGAGATCAATAAAAAGGATAAACATAAAGTAAAAATCTAAATAGGAGCCAAGAAGCCTTTCTAGGCTTTTCTCCCTTGCTGGGCTTTTTTTTTCTGAGAGAGCAGCTTCAGTTTCGCTTTGCTTGCCCCTACACTGGCTGGGCTCTTTACTTGGATGAGGTAAAATCATGATAAACTAGCACAATTGAAGGTTTTTAAGGTATTTTAACAAGAAAAGTGAACATTTTCTTTAAAAAGTGAGAAAAGTGGACTAATGTTAGAAAAAGTGGGGAAAGTGAGTCGGTGGAAGGCCTGCTGACGGGGGAAAAAGTCAACTTCTGAGATTTTCCCTTGCTTGGTGTCTCTATGTGAATGGTACTAAATGATACTCTTCTCAATGTAAATGCAGAGAATCTTGACTATTGCCACTGGTGTTTTAAGCAGCTCTTTACAGTGGAACCCTGAGTTATGAAATTAATTCGTACCTTGGGGTTTTTCGTACCGCAAAAATTTTGTATCTCAAAGCATGGTTTCCCATAAGAATGGGAGCAACGAGGGCTTTGTGGGCCAGATGAATTGGTGTTGGGGGCCAGATACAGTTCATGAGCCATAGTGACTGGCTCCCTGAACCACTTGACCGGCCCACGGCTCAAAAGGTTTGGGCAACCCTGGCCTAGCAGATGTTTTAGCACTAAAGTAAATTGAGTGCAAACAATTCTTCCACAGCATTGCTGATGCTTCTTCTCCTCATGATCAGTGGAGAAGAAACAAAGTCAGCAAACCTGGAAGAACAGCACTCGGACAAGAGGTTATTACAACGGTTCTCTAAAATGATTCAATTCAAGACATCTTTAAGTTTTTAGCTGCTTAATAATTATTTTCAAAGAAAAGCAAGTCAGGAATTTTCACAGGATAATTTGGATCAGGTTACTTTAATAGTAAACTTCTAAAAACAAGATGACTACAGTGAACAGATTTGAACAGTTAGTACTTACTCCTGTCAAAAGGGCTCTGGTTAGTTAGAAGAGAAAGGGCTGCGGTGGCCCAGTGGTTAAGAAGCTCGCTTTGTTAGCTGGAAAGCCGGCAAGTCAGCAGTTTGAGCCCTGGGTACTGCATGATGATTTGACCGCCCGGCCGTCTCTGACCCAGGGAAAAGATCCTGGGAACATAAAAGGAACCTCATTTGGGCATCCCCTGAGCAGAGTTTCTCCAGCACAAATCCTTTCAACCCAGAATAATTTCTGACACGAAATTATTATTAGTTAGAACATAAGCCTACTTATAAAAAAAACACTTATGAAATTGACTGCTGAAATAAATGAAGAAACTCCAGAAAAACTGAAATTGAGAGTATATATGCAGGAACACAGTGATACTTTAAAAATATTAAATAATAACGGAATATCCTGAATGTCGTCAGTTCCAAGCAAGCATCTTTTGGAATAGTCATTGGCAATCATTTTGAAGTTTTCAAGAACACTTCAAATTATTCAGTTTTTTTTGTTTTTTGGAGACGGTATGTGTTCAGTTATTGGGTCAGAAAAACGTACAGGACTCTCTGATAATAACTAATGATGCCCAAATAACAAAGATATTTATAAAATTTGTAGATGCTGCCAGGAAAAAAAACCTAGTTAGCTGCTAGTGAAAATCATAAATTGATGTAGGACACTATTTTCCAGGCTTTATTGCCAATGGCTTGTTTCAAGGTAATGGGGAAAGATTGTAAGATTGGAAACTAAAGTTTCAAAATGTAAATGCTGAATAAAGCTAAAACAAAGGAACTCAGAATTGATAGGTTATCTAGCTACCATGGAAATTTGCCACTGTAAATTACTTGAAGGGATTTGGTTGAAGGACATGTTTCACTTACCAGTAACTGTCGTTCTTCAAGTATGTAGTCTGTGAATTCACACTCTGGGCTCTGCGCCTGCGCGGGAGCCATTTCAGAGCTTTAAAGCTAATTGGATAAAAGTTGGAATTAGGGACCGCCCACCATTTCCACCCGCCTTCGGCACCATTTTGCGCTGTTAGAGAGACATCTCCTCCACGCAGCTAGAGGAGAAGGACGGGTAAGTGGTGTGAATTCACAGACTACATACTGGAAGAATAACAGTTACTGCTAAGTGAAACCTGTCCTTCTTCATGTAGTCTGTGAATGCACACTTTGGGAGATTATTTATTTATGTATTTATTTATTTTTAGATTTGTAAGGCCGCCTTCCTCGCCTAGGCGACCCAAGGTGGCTCACAATGTTGGTTAAAAAACCCATCCCGATACAATAAAACCGAACACTAAAAATGTTCTAAAAACTTTAAAACAACCATAAAATCTCCCTATTCCCTTTAAAAGAGGGGCACCTGGACCAGAGAAAAGAAAACCCCAGACCAGGCTAAGTAAGCCAGCAGGGTTGGGTTGTGGTTTTAGATGCACCTGCTGGCAAAGCCATGTTTTTAAAGCCTTCCTAAAGGGGGGCAACTCTGTCTGGAGGTGCAATTCTGGTGGCAGGAGGTTCCATAAGGCCAGGGTGGATACTGAGAAGGCTCTCCTCCTGGTCCAAGTGAGGTGTGCCTCCCTAGCTGATGGGACCACCAGAGAGCCTCTACGGTCCACCCTCGTAGAATGGGTCAAAAACCTTGGGGCGATTTGGTCTCTTAGGTATCCTGGTCCACTACCATAGCAAGCTCACTTACTTGGACGGTGGGTGCCCGTGGAGATGATGAATCCAAGGAGTGCATCACAGATTATAGGTGAGATGTCGTCATTGCAGAGGAAGAAGAGTGAAGGCCAACCATCAAGACAACTTTGCCCAGCCTAGTATCAGGGGTAGCCCGAGTGTCCAGTCTGTAGTGTCTGGTGAAGGTCATCGGTCTAGACCAAGTGGCTGCCTTACAAATATCTTCCATCAGAATGCCTTCCAGAAAAGCCATCGATGTGGCAGTAGCCTGGTTGAATGAGCCCTCACATGTGGCGGAGGTTTCATGGAAGAAATGTCATAAGCCAGATAGATTGTGTTGGAGTTCCATTTCGAGAACCTTTGTGAAGAAAGTGCATTTTCTTTTGTTTCCCCTCCATACTGTATAAATAAACGGTTTGATTTTCTGAATTTGGTTGTCCGTCTTGTAAAAAGCAGTGCTCTTTTAATATCTAAAGAATGCCATGCCCTTTCTTGTTCAGAGGTTGGTAGGGGGGAAAGGTTGGTAGGGTGACTGACTGAGCCAGGTGAAAGTCCGTCACAATTTTTGGCAAGAAAGTAACATCAGGGTGGAGGACCACTCTATCCTTATAAAACTTTAGAAACGGTGGGTCGTAATGGAGGGCTGTTAACTCAGTAGCTCATCTTGCGGAGGAGATAGCAACCAGAAAGGCAGTTTTCCAGGAGATAAGTCAGAGATCTGAAGTTACCAGGGGCTCGAAAGGTGGCTTCATGAGGGCATTAAGGACTACAGTCAATGACCATTGAGGTAGCAGGGCTTTTGCTCGAGGGAATGAGTTATTTAGTCCAGTGAGGAACCGTTTCATGGTTCTGTTTCTAAAGGCATAGACAAGTGGCGAGATGGGTGGAGTGTGTGCCACCACGGCTGCCAAATGGACCCTGATGGACGAGTTCAACAGGCTCAATTTGGTGAGATGGAGAAGGTAAGTCATGAGGAACTCCACTGAAACCTCAGGAAGGTTTTGTCCTTTATCAGCAGCTAATGATGAAATCGTGCAAACTTGGCAGCATACGATTTCATAGTGGAAGTCTTCCTGCTGTTCTTGATGATTTCTAAGAGTCTCTTGCTATGTACCATGCCATCAAATGAAGGCTAGGGAGATCAGCGTGGAAGAGCAGGCCCTTCTCCAGCTCGAGTAGAGACAGTTTGGTTGGGAGGGTCAGGAAGTCTGTGATCTGCCATAGTGTTGTAAACCAAGGCTATCACAGCCAGGAGGGGGCGATCAGAATTCCCCGTGCTCTCTGGTGCTGGAATTATAGGAGTGCCTTCTGGATCCAGGGAAATTTAGGGAAGGCGTACACCAGCTCGTAATCCCACGGAACCATGAGCGCATCTCCTTGCGAATGTTGACCCAGGCCCACTCTTGAACAGAATGTCTTGCATTTGGTATTTTCTGGAGTTGTGAACAGATCTATGTTTGGGACTCCCGACCTCCTGCAAATGGTCAAGAACTGGTTGAGTTCCCACTCGTGGGTAGACGTGGTCTTCCTGCTGAGGAGGTCCGCTGTTGTGTTCAACTCTCCCTTGATGTGGATTCCGAATGGAAAAATATGGGAGAGTAGGCACCATTCCCACAACTCAACGGTGAGGTGAAGGAGACTTTGCGATCTCGTCCCTCCCTGTTTGTTGAGGTAGGCGATCACTGTGGTATTGTCTGAGGTGACCTGAACTACTCATCCGCTTAGCAATGGTTGAAGCATCTTCATGGCTTTCCAAATGGCCAGTAGTTCTAGGTAATCGATGTGGTGTCATCTCTCTTGTGGTGAGCACACATTGTTGATTCTGAGTCCTTTGAGACAGGCACCCCAGCCTTTATGCTTGCGTCTGTGACGATTTGTATGGTTGGTACGGGGTGGTAGAAGGACTACCCCATTTCGACATACTGTCAGTGTCCACCAGACAAGCTGTCTCTTGAGTTCTCGAGTTGGGACAATGCGCTTGCTTTGCGGATCTCTCAGAGGACAGAAATGGGCCATCAACCAGGACTGGAGTGATCTCATTTTGAGCTTTACACGTGGGATGACCGTCGTGGTGGATGCCATCAGGCCAAGGAGTCTTTGGACATGCCTGACTCGTATGAATGGACGGCTTTTGAAGAACCAGACCATTATGAAGATGTATTTTAGTCGTTGTTGGGGCGAATGCTCGCATCTTCATGGAGTCCAGACGAGCTCCTATGTAATCCACCGTACAACTTGGAATGAAGTGGGACTTCTTTGTGTTGACCCTGAGACTGAGATCCTCCATGAGATGCAGGGTGAAGGCCATATCGTCTCTTGCCTGTTGTTCTGTCTGGGAGCAGATCAGCCAATCATCTATGTACGGGAAGATCTTGATTCCGTGAAGATGAAGGAACGCTGCTACCGGTGCCATGCACTTGGTAAACACTCTTGGTGCGGTGGAGAGACCGAATGGCAGGCAAGTATACTGATATATTTGATTTCGGATCTTGAACCGCAGGAACATTCGATGCGAGGGGTGAACAGATATATGAAAGTAAGCACTCTTCAGATTTATCACTACAAACCAATCTCCCTTTTTGATGAGTGGGAGAATGGTTTGAAGTGTCACCATTCAGAATTTCTTCTGATGGATGCATTTGTTCAACTGACGAATGTCTAAGATCGGCCGGAGTCTTCTGTCCTTCTCGTTGACTGTGAAGTACCTCGAGTAGAAGCCGTCAGACAAGTTGGTGGAATCTACGAGTCCGATGGCTCCTTTCTTAAAAAAGGTTGTGACCTCTTCCTGAAGAGTAGGTGAGGGAGAGGTGGTTCGGAGGCGTCCGAGTGGAGGTCGTCTCTTGAATTCTATACTGTAGCCAAATCTTAAGATATTCAAAACCCACTTGGGGGTGGTGGTCTGCCATGTTGCAAGGAAAGTTCTCAGCAGTACATATGGGGTAGAACCTGGAGGATCCTTGGTCAGCAAGAAGCCAAACATGCTGTCTGGACTTTTTATCCATACATTTTGACGAGTGCTATTGTTGCGGATACGGTGGCCGAGTCTATTGGCGGCACAGTTTGTGAAAACCTTGCCTGTTGTACTCCTGCTGCTTTCCATATGGACACTGAGGAAAACTCATCTGGTAGAATGAATATGGCAGCTGGTAGCTTTGCCTATATCTGGGTCTTTGTTGATAGGCACTGTTAAGTCCTAATCACAGCTTGTTCGCAGTCATCTTATCACAGTGCAACTCGTTGAGGACCGTGTCCTTTTTTGGAGGAAAAGTGACCTTGACCGTCAAACAGCATCTCCTCCACCAGTTCCTTCACCTGATCTTGTAAGTCAGCAGATCGCAGCCAGGAATGCCTACAGAGGTGCATGGCCGACGCTATGTTTTTTTGCAGTAGAGTCACAAATGTGTCTCGCAGTTCTAACTTGCTGCTGGCCAACTTGAGTACCTTTTTTTACAAAGTGTCTCAAACTCTGAACGTAAGTCAGCAGGAAGTTTGGAAGAAAAGTCCTGCACCTTCAACCAAAGGTTGTAAGTGTAGGAGCCCATGGCAGCAGAGTAATAAGCAGCCCGGAGAGAGAGGGATGCATTAGCGTAATTTTCCATCCCAGGGAATCCAACTTCTTTTCCTCTTGTGACGCTGGAATGGGAAAACCACTGGCCGGGGTCTTACCCTGGGAAGCCTTAACAACCCTCGAATTCGGCATGGGGTGGATTTGGAGAAACTCCACCTCATCTCCCAAGATCTTGTAAAGACCATCAACCCGCGGCGAAACGGTGTGAGCCAACACTGGCTGCTTCCAAACGGCCTTAGCAGAGTGGGAGAACATTGGAAGAAGTCCTAGATGGACTGGCCTGATTTGACATTCGTCTGCGGCGCCACAAACCTCATCCACAAAGGGGAGAGGTGGGTGTTCCGCCTTGATGTTGAGTGTTGACCACAGTCTGGTAAGTAAAGCCATGAAGGTCTGTTGATCCTCCGGTTGCTTTTCTTGCTTTTCCCTGATTTGGTCCTCAGGAGTTTTTTCAGCTTGGATGAATGACTCTTCCTCAACATCAGAGGAATCCGGAGGACGGTCTGACCCCTCCAAGATGGTGCGGTGGGTGGGACGTAGGCCTCTGCATCTGAGTCAGTCCAGTACTGCCTGGTTGTCCTCGATGCTATGCCTGGGAAAGACCCAGGAGATTGCGACGGAGGCCGCCGGGTGACGGAGGCTGGTGCCCTGTCCTGTCGAGACTTCTGGGCAGGCTGCTCGGGAGGTATGCTTGCCATGTGCTTCTTCGAAGGCTGATCCGGATGTGGTTGTTATGGGATAGGCTGAACTGGGGCTGGAATGAGACCCATAAGACAACCACCGATCTGCTTAGCCATATTCTCAAACAACGGTGCGAGAAGGCCGACATGAAAAGGTTGCTGTAGAATGGGCTGTTCGGATGCCTCGAGGCAGACACCTCCCCCCCCCCCCGGTCAGCATGGACTTCCTCGAGGCAGTCTCATGGAACCTCCACGAGGCAGAAGAGGCGGAGGCAACTCATGAGGTGGTTGAGACTTGAGCTTCTCCGGAGAAATCATGGGTGCTGGAGAGGACGAAGGGACTTCGGACAAAGTAGCCATAATGAAGATTGCCGACGCAGTGGGTGAAGGTAGAGGCAAACGAATCGGCCTTAGAGTAGGTGGAAGAGAATGATGAGTTTCTTTTTCTTCTCCTCCTTCTGGGCCTTTTTTCTTCTTCTGAAAAAGTTCAGCAGTTGTAGATTTTTGACGAAATGCAGCAGGTTCCTCAGCCTGTGTTTCCTGAGAGGTCTCTGGGTGCAGAGATAGAGCCAAAGCCATGAGATGGACCTTAAGTCGGTTAAGGCAGTTCTTCAGTGCTAACTTAGTGAAACTGCGGCAGATGGGGCACGAGTGCACCGGATGACTTTTGCCCAGGCAAAGGAGGCACTTGTCGTGGCCGTCGGTGCTTGGGAACTCGTTACAGGAAGGACACCACATGAAGGCCACTGAGGAGGCCATGTAATGGTGATGGAACAAGGAGAATGCTCGAGAAGGGGAACCCTCCCTGGGTTGAAGAAAAAACTGTTCGGCGGTCATGTGGAATCAGATTGCTCGAATGAAAATATGAGGAGAAAAATTGTTGATATATGGATCAAGAGGATGCGATCTTCCCAAGCCTAAAAAAAATTGTTATAAGCAGCTATCAAAAGGCGGCCTAGAAAAATTCTTTAGCTCTCTCAAAAGGCTCCTGCTATGGCAGCAGAAAAAAGAAAACTGAGGGAAAGAATGCGAAATGGCGCCGAAGGTGGGTGGAGATGGTGGGTGGTCCCTAATTTCAGCTTTTATCCAATTAGTTTTAAAGCTCCGAAATGGCTCCCGTGCAGGCGCAGAACCCAGAGTATGCATTCACAGACTACACGAAGGAGAACACGTGGTTTCCCTATTTACTTTTTTGTGCTGCCTTAATCTCCTTTAAAGGGTTACAAAAAGAACGCTAAAAATGCTGAATGTCTAATGTCTGCCAACTTATTTTAAAAATATTGATGACAAGCCAATTGCGTTAAATTAAATTAAGAACAATTTGAAAATAAAATGCCCCCAAGGCTGTTTCTGCTGCTGTCACTGGCCTGTCCACGGGGTCCGCAGGGTCCGGAAGGTTCCGGAGGAAAGATTCCTTCAGTCCTCGCCATTCTGCAGTGCCTTTGCTGCAATTGAAAAAGTCCTCCATACTTTTTCGGTCACAGCAAAGGCACTGGGCTTCAGAGAAATTGTTATGCAAGATGCCACTTCCCCGCAAACCTAATTGTTATACGATTTCATTGTTATACGGGACGATTGTTGTATGAGGTTCCACTGTATCTAAAATACATATTACTACAATAAATATTTGTTATAAATAAAATACACACACATACATACACCTGGCACACATATCCCTTCCCTGTAATTGTGCCAGTCCATTATTTATTTAATTGAAATGTACCAAAATTGTAACTGACATTACAAATGCATTTTAATGTCACCCATTGCAATAAAAGCAAAATAAAATCATTGCTTGAGGCAACTGAAATGCAAGTCCTTTTCCTAGTAATAATACCAGATGTTACAGCTTCTCAGATATTTAGGTTATTGGACCTGGTTCACATGATCTGCCACTCTACAAAAGAGAAAAACAAATGCACTTGGGCTGGCAGGTAAAATGGTCTGTCTGCTAGGCAGACCAACGTTTCCAAAAAAGAACAAGCAGATAACTTTACCTACAAGCATCTACAACATATAAGCTTTCCTAACAAAACACAGAGGAAAACAAAATGAGCATTTAACAGCCGTCAAACTGCAGCTGCAGAATGCACAATTTAAATGGCACAAACGGCTAAGTCGGACTCTCCTGCAGAAAAACAACATCGCATTTAGAGGGGTACTTGCCTTCAGAAATGTCTCTAGTTCACACAGAATTCCAAAACAAACCAATTTACACTGCAAGAACAGCAAAACGATTAACAGAAGAAGACCTAATATTCCCAGCCTTGACAGTAGGTTCACATGAACACAGCTCCTTTTAGATACATCTGATTATGGTTCAAGCCCTTCTGTTAAGAACAGCCTGCAGCTTTGCACGTCTTGTTTGGCTGAGCTCCTGCATCTCAATTGCACTCTTCTGCAGCTCCCCCTACATACTTGTTGACTACTCAGGTTTCAGTTATTTTAGTCCAAGTAAAACCTCTGAATTGCCAAAAACAACAGATTAGACTCAGAGGAGTCAATCTGGCCAAATTTCAATCTCAAAGACTCTTTTGTTTAAAAACCTGCTTTGTTTCTTTGCATTAATTCTACAATAAACAGAGACTAAAAGCTCTGTTTTCACATAGCAGAGGTGAATAGATATGAGGAGGATGGACAAGATCTCAACAGCAACCTGGGCACCATTTCAGATGCATTCAGCTGAATGCTTGCACAGAGATTAGAAGCAGTGGGATCCCTCAAATAATGCTTTTTATTGTTATTGTTGAATTTATGGCACGTGTGGCAGAGGTGTTGAACTTATGGCACATGTGGCAGAGGTGGCACTCGGAGCCCTTTCTGGCAGCTTCCGTGTAGTCACCCCAGCACAGTTTGACCACCCCTCTGCCCAGCAGCCCAATGGGAGCGCTTCCTCCCTCCCCCAACACAGAATTCACCCCATCCCTCTGCCAAACAGCCCAATGGGAGCATTTCCTTCCTCCCCTGTTGCTGTGTTGGCACTTTGCGATAAATAAGTGGGTTTTGGGTTGCAGTTTGGGCACTCGGTCTCTAAAAGGTTCATCATCACTGTCCTAGGGCAATAGGAGATTCGTGATAATAGTTCAATTCTCTATTCACCTAGCAAAAGCCTCTGCTGGATCAGTGACTTTTCATCAGTACACAAGATACCAACAAAGACCCCACTCCCTATTCCTTCCTCTTCTTTCTATTCACAATATTAAAGGAGAAAGCAAGCAGACTGGATCACAATAGTATCGTGTCCTCCCAATAAGGCAGAAGAGGGTGGGATATGAATGTCCACACCCATCATCCTCACTGATTTGATCCCAGGAAAATATCTGGACCCAAGAATGGTCACTCCCCATCCATGCTTTAATTTTCCTAGCCAATGACTACCACATCTTGTAATAGAAATTTTATACATTAAAATTTACTTTACTTATTCCTTGTTTATGCCCTTACTTTAGACATTTATATGCAAAGGACAGCAGGTTTGAGAAGGCTGATTTAGATCAACTCAATTAACTTCACACTAAATGAATTTCTGACTACTGGGATAGGTCAAGTTTTTCAAAAAAGAAGAATCAATATACAGCCAAGATGAAATCACAAAACTTGCTTTTTGCAACAATATTTTAAGTCACCTGAAATGTTAGAATAATTTAAGAGTCTTTTTGCAACTTGCTACAAAAAGCCAAACTTTCTTTATCTGTTCATTCTTCTATAGTTTGAGGAAAATAGCAATATACAGTACTAGAAGGAACAATCTGAAAAACAACTAAGGCAAACAAGTTTGCAACATTAAACGTAAACTCACATTTCCTGTATACAATGTACTGTATGATATTTACGCAGCACAAATGTCCAGCTCTACTTGGGAGCCTGTGAGCTGGACAGTAATCCAAGAAGCAACAATGCAAAAATAATGTAAGAAACAACAATGAAGGGATTAAATGGCAAGCAGTTATAACATCTTATCAAATATTAAGTTAGGGCAACCACACACATGGATATATTTCACCAAAATAGTCTCTATGATAGTTATGTAGCCTCTTCAATACCTGTACCTATGTTTCAGTATAATTGGGGGAAACAAGTAGAATCAACAAAGTATGGAATTTGAACATTCTTTTAAAAAATTTCCATGTTCCTGTGAGTTTACTGAATCTATAATTTAACTCTGTTGCTGAAAATCAGCAACAAAGTATTCTCTCTAACAGTCCAAGTAAGGTTAGTACTGTATTTTGATCAGGAAAAGTTTTACCCAATGGGAAAATCCATCTTTTTTTATCTCTTCTGCTTCAGCTTTCCATCTTTGTCCCTTATCATGGTCATTGTTGCTTTAAATGTTCCCTTGATTTCCCCAATTTTTTTGAAAAGATCTCTAGTCCTGCCTCTTTTGTTGTTTTCCTCCATTTCTTTGCACTGTTCGTTCAGGTATTTTTCCTTATCTCTCCTTGCTTTTCTTTGAAATTCTGTATTCAGGTGGTTGTATTTTTTTTCTTTCTCCTTGGACTTTTGCATTCCTTCTTTCCTCTGCTATTTTAAGGGCTTCATCAGACAACCACTTTGCTTTCTTACGCTTCTTTTCTTTTGGTATAATGAGAAATTTGAACTTGAACGAGACATTCTGGAGAGTAAAGTTGGAAAGGCCCTAAAAAGCACTGCAAACAATAAAGCTAGTGGAAATGATGGTATCCCAGTTCAATTTTTCAAAGCCCTAAAAGATGATGGAATCAAACTACTGCATACAATATGCCAGCAAATTTGGAAAACAAAACAGTGGCCACAGGATTGGAAAAGATCAGTGTATGTTCCAATCCCAAAAAAAGGCAATGCCAAAGAATGCTCAAATTACCGAACAATTACGCTCATCCCACATGCCAGCAAGATGATGCTCAAGATAATACAGGATAGACTTCAACATGTGGAGAGAGAACTATCCAGAGGTGCAGGCCGGTTTCAGAAGAGGCAGGGGGACTAGAGACCACATTGCCAACATACGTTGGATCATAGAGAAAACAAAAGAATACCAGAAACAAGTCTACTTTTGTTTTATTGACTACACCAAGGCTTTTGACTGTGTGGACCACAACAAAATGTGGCAAGTAATTAAAGAGATGGGAATACCAGAACACCTCATATGCCTCATGAGAAATCTATACATGAACCAAGAAGCAACAGTTAGGACAGAACACGGAATGACAGAGGAGTTTGGAATAGGAAAAGGAGTAAGACAAGGTTGCATTTTATCACCCTGCTTATTCAATCTATACACAGAGCACATAATGCGCAATGCAGGGATGGAGGAATCACAATATGGGATCAAAATTGCTGGGAGAAACATCAACAATTTGAGATATGCAGACGATACCACCCTAATGGCAGAAAGTGAGGAAGACCTAAACAACCTCTTGATTGGATTGAAGGAGGAAAGTGCAAAAGCTGGCTTGAGACTTAATATCAAGAAAACCAAGAAAATGGCAACAGGTCCAATCAGTCCCTGGAGAATAGATGGGGAAGAAGTAGAAGCAATGACAGATTTTACTTTCCTGGGATCTAAGATCACTGCAGATGGCGACTGTAGCTATGAAATAAAAAGACAACTGATTATGGGGAGACAAGCTATGAGAAACCTTATATAGTGAAAAGCAGACACATCACCTTGAAAACAAAAATTCGCATAGTCAAAGCAATGGTATTCCCAGTGGTAATGTATGGGTGCGAGAGCTGGACTATTAGGAAGGCTGAGCGCAGAAGAATAGATGCCTTTGAGATGTGGTGTTGGAGGAGAGTCCTGAGAGTCCCTTGGACAGCAAAGAGAACAAATAGGTCAATACTGGAAGAAATCAATCCTGATTGTTCATTGGAGGGACAAATAGTGAAGATGAAGCTAAAGTACTTTGGACATCAAATGAGAAGGGAGGACTTACTTGAGAAGGCCTTGATGCTGGGAAAGGTGGAGGGCAAGAGAAGAAGGGGGCGTCCAAAGATGAGATGGATAGATGGTATTGTGGACACAATGGGCACAGAGCTTGGAGCGCTGAGGAGAATGGTTGAGGATAGAGGTGCCTGGAGGAAAATGGTCCATGGGGACGCAAAGGGTCGGAATCGACTTTGAGACTGAACAACAACAATGGGAAAATAGACTTAATCTATTCCAAGAAGAGTTCTTAGTTGAAAAGATGTAGCTAAACACTGTCCACATATGAGAAAACAACATAAACTGCATATAATAAAATAGATGATACTTTTATACAACATAGTAAACTATGACTTATGATGATGGGAAATACACTTGACAAACACAGACTATTTCATCTGTCAGTTAACTGAGAGAAAACTACTGACATTTCCATGTTTAATAAATTCCAGTTTACTGTATTCATCTAAAGTCTAAACCCTCACTGATCTCAATTAGTCAGTTTAGTTTACAGAAACAACCTTATCAATAGAATTATGGCAAGAATATGTTGGTTTAAGTGTTTAAAACAAAATAAGGCAGAGAGGATCTGTGTTTTCTGGACAATGATATGCCATGTTTTAACAAGAATGAGATTTCAGGATTTCCGGGAACTGCAACACCACGGGAAATATAATCTTAGCCCATCTATGTTTCATACAAACATCAGTTGATTTTTTTTTAAGGAAGGTGTGTTTTTATACATAAAACATACATTTCAGTTGAAATTACAATAAAGAATAAACCATACCAGTGGGTTTCAACATTACAAACTGTAATTAATTCACCATATATAAGAAAGTTTCTGTGCTCCTCCTTGCAACCATGTCGAAGAATAGGAAGGAAAGAGGCGACGCCAAGATACTAGGCTTGTTCTTGTTACAAAAAACCATGGTTTATATCAGAGTTTCCCAAACTATGTTCTGCAGAACACTGGTGGACTTCAATTCCCAGATGCCTAAGTCAGTACACTGGCTGATCAGTGCTTTGGGGAATTGACTTAGACTTCAGGGAACTAAAGTCCGAAGATCAAAGATCGAGAAACACTGGCTTATATGATGCTTGAATACAGCTATTATAAACAGTATTTTCTTTATTATTTATTTTTACTCACATATCTAACATCAGCATAGCCAAGTCAATGTTCACAAAATGGTTACATTTTAATCCTCTATAATCTTGAGTATAAATCTTACTGTGTTTCCTGTCAACTAATTCATCATTCAAATATACACCACCATCACCAGAATCATTCTAATACATGCTAAAGTGAATGCCAGATGCAGGATATGTTATAAACTTCAAGAACTTTTTCAAATCACACAGATACAAATTGCTAATTAAAAACATTAAATTTCTTATTTCATTCAGGGAAAATCAGAAATGTAAATAATAGGACACAAACATACAATAATAAACTACAAAACCCTTTCATAATGTTTATAATTTAATCCCAATCTGAAAAAGCAAATAAGTAAAATTATGTAAAACAACCATGTTGAAGCAATTATAATTTTAAAAAACTTAATTAGGTATGTGGAAACTCTGAAGTGACTAATGCTGTAAGTCTAACTCAGGTCAATTTTTCAAACCAACATATGAACAAGCATTTTGCTCTTTACATATTACCCTGTCCATTCTTTCTTCATTGCACAATCAAACCAAGAAGCCTCTAATCATAATCTCTGGTTATGTCTAAATTAGGAAACAATGTTTAACCTATTAAGAACAAGCCACTATAGTAAACCAAAGTATGTGACTAGAAAGTTCTTACAATACTATAGAATGAAAACATTTGTAACAGGTGTCACAACAACCAATGCAGTTGCTAGAATACTTGATCTGACATTCTGTAACATAACAAAACTATTCTTACCATGACCATGGACTGTTCCAGGACTAAATGATGGCTGGTGTAGTTCTTTGGTTGGAGTAAGATACCCTTCTCTCCCTTGACGTTGGCTCATTTTCCCTGGTGTCTGAGCTTCTTCATTGTTTGTTATAACAGCTGGAAAACAGTGGTTTATTATTATTCATTTACTATTCTTACTAATATACAACCCTCAGTGAATATGGTACTATACAGAATAGAAGACGAGAGTATTATCCTATTACTTTCTCTTCCAGGCACAGAGGAATATTTCCACTAACAATCTGTAATCTGCTTCACTTTCCACAGCTTTGCCTGGGCAAAGCAATATAGTACCTGTAACAATAATATGGGAACTACTACTGCATATGTCCTACATTATTTTGGTAGTACAGTGATATCTCGCATAACAAAATTAATCCATTCCATGAGTTTTTTCATACAGCGGAATTTTTGTAATACAGGAAAACAATTCGCATAACGAAATTTCCTATTGGGAAATTTGCATAATGAAAATATTTTTGCATAACAAAAAATTCCTAGGGGAAAATTCGGACAACGGAAATATTTTCATTATGCGAATTTCTTGGTAGGAATTTTCGGTATGCGAAAATATCCCATAGGAAATTTATTTTCACATAACGAAAATTTTCGCAATCCAAGGTGCCATTTTTGTTCAATTTCCGTTCGCTATGTGAGTTTTTAGCTATCAGAGCCTTCGTTATACAAGGTTTTACTGTATGAGAAGACCAAGCTTATGTTTCATGAATTAACACTGAGGTTTCCTACCTCCTTAGTCAATACTAACAACAAAGGCAAACACAACAGTGCCTTGCTAAGTCTTCCTGTGAGTAGGTGGGCTTTGCCCTACAGGCAAGGTCAGCTTCAGCATCTTCCCTGCTCCTACCAAGTCCCAGATGAGAGAAGATGGGAGACTTTACATGGCTTATTTTCCCGGGTCATTACCCCAAACCACCCTCCATTGCCCCAACAATTGGTGTAACGAGCTCCAGAAGACAGAAAGCGGGAGAGAGCAGAAAAAAGCCCACTCATGAGATGTCCTCATGAGATTTCCAAAAGAACATAAAAGGGGCAGCAGCAAAAGAGTTAGAGAGAGGAAAAAAAGTGGAGATGAGGGAGAAAGATGACTGCTCCAAAATGGGATAAAGCCACAATTTTAGACAAAATAAAGAAAATAGCAGTTTTATTACTGCTGCTGTAAAAATTTGGAAGGAACTGGGTAAGCACTGAAAAACAGAACTACAAACTGACAGAATCAAATTACAAGCATGTTTGCTGATAATGTTTTAAAGAAAGTCATACTGGTGAACTAGTTCTGTGATGGTGAACCTTGGCACTCCAGATGTTGTTGGGCTTCAATTCCCAGAAGCCTGTATGGGTGCATTTTACTTCCGCTTCCAGGAGTGATGAGGGTGGCGTGGGCTGGATAAATTGCAGTAAACCCATTGGTGTGGATTCATGGGGACTTCTGGGAATTGAAGCCCAAGAACATCTGGAGTACCAAGGTTCGCCATCACGATACTAGGGCAAATAACTTAAGCACTTGGATTTAGAGAGAGTTGAAGTAACAATTTCACTTTTAACAGCAGTAGCTTCTGCTTCTGTTGGCATGGAAAGACTGCTGTTCTGATCCTAGTAGCTGAGATCAAAGAATCAAAAGCAGAAGTGTGTATGCCAAAAAGGCTCGCTTTGTCCTCCTTCCCTCTCCTTTCAGTCTCACCCTGAAAACGATGAAAGTGGCCAAAGCAAACTAAGCTCCATAGCTTTAGACCGTTAACTGTAGAAAAGCCTCTGAACTAAGAAAAGGGAGAGGTCACATTTACGTGCCATTGTTTATAAAGTAATGGGGTTTTTTTTTAGTTGCTGCCTAATATGAGTTTCTCAGCACCAAACTGATTCATAGGTGTAATGTCTTATGCAGAGTGTGTACTTCCGCATGGTTGGTGACTGCCTCAGAGAAATGAACTGGGGCTGACAGAATGAACAATGGCACTATGATGAGTTAGGAGGAGTGGTGGAATTTCGGAGAAGAGGATAACCTTATTCAGTCATTGAGTATCCAGGTAGGTTAACTGTGCAAGGAACCTGCACCCTCTAGAAGGAAATACTCATCACAGAGAGCCTTTATGGATTAAAACATTTCTCCTCTTCAAATTTGTCACTTTGTGTGAGCTAGGCTCACAGTCTCACTTTTCATTTTTAGCACACCCACACACTTAACGAATCAGAAGAATTAGAGAGATTGTGGATGGATCTGTGAGCAGAAGAAAATACACTCTCTCAGGGAAGATTGTTTTTATGCAGTTAAGATTTAAATGTTAAAAAGGGATTAATTAAAGAGAATATATTTTTTTGCAATTTGGAAGGACTTTATAACATATGCAATTGAGAAAAAATATGGATGTGCGCCAGGAACTGATCAATTAGTTTTTTGGAACTCAAATGTATAAATATTGGTGTTTTCAGCCTCATGGACAAATGTAAATAGTACAAAGGTATTATGTGTCTATATAAAATGGTAATAAGCAAAATAATACTGGTAGAGCTTGGGACGGTTAGATGTAGCTGGGTAAGATAGTAGTAATAAAGTAGAAGTGTCAAAAATATTCACACACTTTAAAATGTTAAATTGATTACAGATGATTTCAGATTATCTAACTGTATGAATAATTTAAAGGGGGTGTATGCATCTCTACCATTATTTCTGTATTTTTTATGAAGTTGGAGTTTGTTATGTATATTTTTTAATGTTTGGTTATGTTTCCTTTTTTTGTTCTTTTTTCTCCTTATTCTCCTTATTCTCTGTTTATGTTTTTATCTATCTTGTAGAATATTTAATTTGAATAAAAAATCTTAAAAATTAAAAAAAAAAGATTTAAATTGATAATATTGAACAAATTATAAAGGAGAACTAGAGCCATATGAGTTAAAGTGCTGGAAGATGGGAAGAAGTTGAACAATATCTAATATTATTTAAAAAATAATTTAAAATACTTATTCATTATCTCTACATTTCATCTGGTCACTACTATTAATTGAGTTAAAGAAAAGTAAGGCCTAAAAAAATCACTAAGTTATAAACATTATATAGAAATACTAATGGGAGCTGAATCTACTAAAGATTCTGAGGGCAGATGAGGTGTGAGAACATTTGGATTTTCCTCTGTGTAAATGGAGAAAAAGAATCTCTAAAGTATCAGTGATCATTGGGTGAGTGATCTTACCACTAATCGTGACCAGCATGATTTGCTACTTTAGAGCTCACTCAGTTGTGTATGTAGATGTGAGACTTAAAGCCAAAAGTTACAAAACCTATCCCCATGATCTCCCTTACTCCATGGCATTACATAACAGATTCCACCCACTATCTTTTGAAATTACAGCATCTTTTAAACTATATGTAGAGGACATATGTTTCTATAGCTGTTACGTTTTCTTTCTCATACTTAAACTTCTGAATTCTGTCTTAAACACTCAGCATTTGTCAATGCTAGTGAGCTGTGGAATGAAAGCATGCGCTGAAATTATGAGAACGCAGCTCTTTATATGCAAAAGCAGAAATTGTTTCACTTACTTGTAGTCCCCTGACAGTCTTTGATCTCACCATGATGCTGAAGATGCCGTGCAATTGAGAACGCAGAGCAGTAAAGAAAAACATCCAGACCAAAAAATGGGGAGGGGGAGAATACAGCAGCCACAACAAAAAGGAAAGAACAAGGGAAATTGTGTGTTAGTTTGAAATGAAAAATACCACATGCATGTCAATCCAGGTAGAATTTTATGAACAAAATAGCTCCAAAACAGAGGAAGTAAAGCAAAAAAAAAAAAACCACCACACACACACAAGCAAGTATGCTTCAGAAAAGCCATCATTAGCATTATTGCATTTAGTAAACAGCAAATTCTCTCCAGCCGTATTTTTTCTGTTTATTTTTCTAACTTATTGTCATTAACTATCACATAACATGTCATATCCATTTGTTAGCAAGAGCAGTGAAGTCAGAGATGCTTTTCAGACAGATTAATTTGCATTAAACTGATAAACAGCAGCAAGAACATTATTGGCAGAGGAGTGGAAATAAAAAAATGTTTACCTTTATTCAGACAGTGGCTTACTAAACATTATTGAATGTTGCTGTATAACAGTTTTTGAAGCAAAGTATGGTATCAGATACAAGAATGAATATTAGGAAAAATGGAAGGAAATTAAGAATGTATACAATAGTAAGACACATTATTGGTATATTAATCGAAGTAGGTATAATAACTGATTGGTTGCCAGTTTGGAAACAAAATACAGTGGTACCTCATACAACGATTTTAATCCGTTCCACGGGGCTCGTTGTTGTACGAAACAATTGCTATACGATACATGGATCTTATAGCGATTTTCCCTAATGGATGCATCGTACGACGATTTTTTTCGCAAAGTGGTTTTTCCTATTAAAAATTGTTGTATGATTTTTTCCATAGCGAAAAATGTTATGCGGGACGCCATTTACCCAAAAAACCTAATTGTTATGCGATTTCGTCGCTATACGAGGCAATTGTTGTATGAGGTTTCACTGTACTACTCATTCTGAGTGGAAGCTTTTGTAATAATAGAGAACTTTTTAGGTATGCATACATATATATGTTAAACTTCTGAGCTTTAGACATATAGATTGTTCAGCTGTCATCTGAAGAATAAAAAAATAAAGAAGGAATAGAATGTTTCCATTTCTATTTGTTTTAAAAAGGATTCCTTAAATCTTAAAGAGAAAAAAGGAATTGTTCAGGGGTTTGTAAAAGTAATAATCTTCTTTTTGAGATAATTTGGGAGGAAAAAAAATTATCTCTCATCCTTCAGACCACTTCAATTCAGTATAAACAGATTCAAACATGAGCCCTCTAGCCTACAGCAACACCATTATTGACCCATCTATCCTATGGATCATCTGACTAACAGTAGCTGCCCAAGATCACAAAGAGATCATTTTCATGTTGCCTATCACCTGATTCTTAATACCAAAACAGGGGAAAGCCTCAGGAGGGGTAGAAAGTAAACTTAAATATTAGGCCCTGTTCCAATCTAGCTGGGGATCTGAATAAGGAACTCGTTTGTTAAGGGGTTGGAATAAATAATTTGATCAGTTAATATTTATCCACATTATTTATTACTAGCAGAGGTTGCCCGGCGTTTCCGGGCTGTTTTAAATTGTGTTGGAAGGTTAAATTGTGTTAATGTTTTTTAAAAATTGCTTAGTCTGTAATTTTAATTTTTAAAATGTTTATTTATTTAATTTTTTTTTGGCTTGGCTGTTATTAACTGTGATCTGCTTTTTTGGGGTTTTTTTTTTGAGGATTAATAAAAGAACAAAGTATGATATAATTTTTTCAAATTGTTTTATGTAAGCGAATAATGTTTTAGTTTTTTGAATTTTTCCTAGATAGTTGTACCGTAGGTAATAATTTTAATAATGTAAAAGTAAATGTTTTTACATTCAATGTTTTAAAATGTGTTTAAATGTTTTGGGTTATAATTTGAGTTAAAACTCAGCACAGGATTTCTATTGTATTTTATTGACATATGTTTGTGATTTGTGTAAAAGTGTGTGTTAGTGTAATTTTTTTTGACTTGTTTTTATTGGTGTGACCTTTTGTGTAAAATTGTGAATTTGTGTTATGTTTTTGATTTGTTTTTACTATTGTGGCCAGCAGGTGGTGCTGGTAGGGGTTATTGTATTTTGACTGTTTTTTCTCTCCTGGCCTCTGGGTGGAGCTTCTTCTGGTAAGTAGTCTCTTTCTTTCTTTATTCATTTCTTTTCCGGTCCTCGTGGAGATAGGACATCTTTTGCTTGTTTTCTTTCTTTTGTGTGTGTGTGTGTGTGGGGGGGGTTGGTTGGTTGGTTGGTTGGAATTTGTATTTTTTGTCTGTTTATTTTGTTTTTGATTGTGTTTTTGTTTACTTCGTTTTGTTTTTTGTGTTTTTGTTTTTGTGTATTTTTGGATGTTTCTGACCGTTTTTTGTAATTTTTAAAAAGTTATTTATTTATTTGGTGGTGGGGAGGGGGCGTGGTTGTTGGGGGTTAGGAAGGGTGGGCTAGGTGGTGGGGAGGGGGGCATGGTCATTGGGAGTTAGGAAGGGTGGGCTAGGTGGTGGGGAGGGGGGCATGGTCATTGGGGGTTAGGAAGGGTGGGCTAGGTGGTGGGGAGGGGGGCATGGTCATTGGGGGTTAGGAAGGGTGGGCTAGGTGGAGGGGAGGGGGCATGGTCATTGCGGGTTAGGAAGGATGGGCTAGGTGGTGGGGAGGGGGCATGGTCGTTGGGGGTTAGGAAGGGTGGGCTAGGTGGTGGGGAGGGGGGCATGGTCGTTGGGGGTTAGGAAAGGTGGGCTAGATGGTGGGGAGGGGGAGTGGTCGGTGGGGGATAGGAAGGGTGGACTAGGTGGTGGGGAGGGGGCGTGGTCGGTGGGGTTAGGAAGGGTGGGCTAGGTGGTGGGGAGGGGGGCATGGTCATTGGGGGTTAGGAAGGGTGGGCTAGGTGGAGGGGAGGGGGGCATGGTCATTGCGGGTTAGGAAGGATGGGCTAGGTGGTGGGGAGGGGGCATGGTCGTTGGGGGTTAGGAAGGGTGGGCTAGGTGGTGGGGAGGGGGGCATGGTCGTTGGGGGTTAGGAAAGGTGGGCTAGGTGGTGGGGAGGGGGAGTGGTCGGTGGGGGATAGGAAGGGTGGGCTAGGTGGTGGGGAGGGGGCGTGGTCGGTGGGGTTAGGAAGGGTGGGCTAGGTGGTGGGGAGGGGGGCATGGTCGGTGGGGGATAGGAAGGGTGGGCTAGGTGGTGGGGAGGGGGGCTTTATTGTGTTATGGTGCTTTGATTGTGTGGAGTCGTGAAAGTAGATCGGGGTTTCCCCTTTAATATCAGTGGGTGGGGGGTTGCAACCCCCCTCTCCGCTGGCTCCCCTGGGGTTGGGAGGTTTGGGGGGACAAAAGGAGTATGTCCCCCCAACCCTTCTGGACCCAGGAGACCAGGGAGAGTGGATCAATTCCCCCCCTCCTTAAAACAACTCCATTTTTAAAAAGAAACTGCTTGGTTTCTTCTCTTTAAAGACGGAGTTTTTTTAGGAGGGGGGGAATTGATCCACTCTCCCTGGTCTCCTGGGTCCAGAAGGGTTGGGGGGGGCATACCTCTTTTGTCCCCACAAACCTCCCAACCCTAGGGTAGCCAGCGGAGAGGGGGATCACAACCCCCCACCCACTGATATTGAAGGGGAAACTCCAGTCGGGACCTTCAGGCGCCGTTGGTGAGGGAAAGAAAGCCAGCTGGTGTTTGCTTGGCTGTGAGGCGGTGAGTTGTTTTTCTTTTTAATTTTTCGGGCGCCAGTTTCCTCAGTGTTCTGCATGCTTATGTCGCGCAGGACTCTGGGGCTTCTAGTTATGGGTTTGTGATTTGTGGTTGTGGTGCATTTTTTTTCTGCGGCTCGATTTTGATTGGCCGCGGCGCATTTTTCAATGTTCTTTGTGGTCGCGCCTCTCAGCCTGATTGGCTGTGGTGCGGCGCAGTGCAAAGAACATTGGGAAATGAAGTTGTTTCCCTTTTTTCACGTTTGTGGGGCTGTTGCCCCACTGCCTGTTTTCTCAACCCTTTGTTGACCTGCGGACCCAGATCGGCCGTGTGCACGAAGGGTGAGTGCAGGTAAGTAGGGCGAGGCATAGCAACCTATAGCAAGTTCCAACAGTTAACCCTTGGTTTTATAGGTTAAGATTGCACTTGAATGATAAAATAAAGAAGTCTAGTCACTAATAACTTCACAAGTCTGTACAATTGACCACTGAAGCAGACAAATCCATCAGCTCATTATAGTAGCCAATATGTAAGCATTTCAGCAGTCCAAGAAGTTTGTAAGCAATTAACACAACTCTAGTGTCATCTAATTCTTTTGACTCATGTCAATGAACACACTTTTAGTAGACACTTAACACTGCCTTAAAAAGCAATTCATCTACAGTCTGATTATAAAAGCCTTGCACTTTGTTAATGTAAACAATAAGCAAGTAAATTTAGCAACTATCATCATAAATATTTGTAATTAAGAAATTAAATAATGGTCCTTATGCAGAAAAACAATTCTGGTAAACGTGAAAAAATTCTGTTCCAATCTTCCTTCATGTCTCTTAACCAAATTAGATATGGCCATTTTGACTTTATATTTTATCTTTCTCTCAATTATGTTATCATTATTGATAACCAGAGATGCATTCACATTGATTAATGAAGTAGAAAGAAGCAATTAACATCACCAAGGAAAATATCTATTTTCCAACTTGTACACAAGTGAAAATTTAAACATGGAAGAACATTCTATTATGGTTGTGATAGCAAACTCTTGCCTTTAATATAACTCAAAGAAAAACACTTTTCACAGCAGCCTGTTTCTCTTTCAACACTGAGCTGTCCTATAGTTATCTGGTTACAATGTTATACCCTATCTTTCCAAACACCTATATTTTGCATCAATTTATTTGCCGCTATCAATTCCTGATACAGCTGCTATATAATAGCTTGTGTGGCCTCCTTTTTTATTCCTTTCCTATAAAGTTTGCTATAACATCAATTCAAACCAAACAGTTTTTCTAGTATGAAAAGGAAAAGCAAGAAATGGCTGACTACATTTTTAGCATGCTATCGTTGCTAAACATGTCTACACAGAGAAATATACTGCATTGTTCTAGATTAGATTTAAAGCTGCAGTAGACAAAGACACAAAGCTAACAGTAATCCTTTCATAATTTAAAATCAAAATTTAGCAAAATTACAAAATCATCATCATTATCATCTATGTTACCATCCAAAGCCTGCCATGTCAAGTCAATACATTAGCCATAATGAAGATAGTAAGCTTCACATGTTGCTTAATGGTGGAAAATGTCCTACTAGCTGATGCTAAAAATACAAATGCTAGTACTGTACTAGATTCAGAAAGTGAACTAAAGCAGAAAAAGAGGAAGAGGAACAATATTTGATAATCAGTATGTACTGTGGTCACAGAACTGTACTGCAAAACCAGTAAGTGAAATTTGACTTTCAGAAAATCCAGTCAGGTTGCAAGCATTTTTGGAAGAAAATCAAACAACAAGTTTAAAAGTTCTCTATTAAAAAGCCAATAATCTATAGCAGTGATGGCCAACCTTGGCACTCCAGGTGTTCTTGGACTTAAATTCCCAGAAGCCCGAGTCAGTATACCTGGTGATAAGGGCTTCTTAGAATTGAAGTTCAAGAACAGCTAGAGTGCCACGGTTGGCCATCACTGATCTATAGCAATCATGAACTTAATGAAACTAATTCTATGTATTATACAAGATGTTGCCACATTTTTAATACTGCACAACATTGATTTAAGTATTCTGTTCAAAAAGCCATGACCACAGCAGAAGAGTGTACATAAACTTCAGTAGCAACCTGCTACTTCAAATACTTCAGGTCAACTACTAACTTGATGTACATAACTGAAACCTGACTAAACAAAAGGAGAAGTTTAAAATCTTTCCTAGATATGTCCACTAGGTGGTAAGTTATAACACCAACTTAGTCAGAAATAGGGAGGAAAGTAGTCTACCATGTGAAATACCTTGCACAAAAGCTATAGCCAACAACCTGTTTGCTTTAAATGCTTATAACTAGTGTTAAGGACACAAGATAGGATGGAGATTCTGTTTAATAGCATTTATCCTGTTGCTTAAATTTCCTCCTAAGGTGACAGATAAAGTTTTGTAGGTAGTATTAAGAACTTTCGGTAGACTTAAACAAACACACTGAGGCCACCATACTTGTGATAAGAGGATGGAATAAGTGGAACCCTGTATCTAGGCACCAAAATGTAACACTGTTTAATCTACTGGTGTACAGAAAACAAGCAGCAAAACCTTCCAGCCTTATTCAATTTTCTATTTTTTTTAAAAAAAAGTACTGCATAAACTTTTCCTGGAAGTGGGGGATACCACATTATTCTGAGATGCATGAACCTATATCTCAGAAAAGAATATGGGAGATGGAGCAGGCCAGTGTGGTGTAAATAAGAGTGTTAGATTAGGACACAAGAAACCTGGTTTCAGATTCCAACTCAGCTGTGGAAACTTATTGGGGGCTGGCAATGGTAAATAAATCCTTATACATCTGACATATCTGAAAAACTTTATTAACGTTGCAATAAATTGGAAGTGACCTAAAATTATGTAACAAAACAGTTTTCAACAAGAGCACAACAGTTTTTACTCTTTAGTTTGCCTATAAAAGCACTATCAAGGTTGTTATCTATTTGTGTTTCTCTAACAGACAAGAATTTATCCTGTAGTTAGTAAGCAAGATATTAAACCAAGCCTTCTTCTGCAACGGAAGTTTAGCAATACTATAGATCATATTAAACAAATGTCCTTTTAACCTGAATATATTCTTAATCATATTCCACACCCAGAAAAAAAAATTAAGTGCTCAATATGAAAAGACTAACAATGTCAGCAATCAGACTGAATAAATGAATCTCATTTTAAAAAAATAAGGTACAGTAAAACCTCGCATAAAGAGCACCTTGCTTAGAGACTCTCGCTTAAAGAGCAGAATTTTCTCTGAATGATCACCTCGCTTAACAACTAAAACCAACCAAAAACTCACTTAACAACTAAATCGGGGTTTGAAATCCCCCCCACCAGAAGCCACAATTGGTCACTTACAATGTTTTGCTTAAAGAGTAAACTCACTTAAAGAGCAATCCTGTGGAACGCATTACGCTCTTTAAACGAGGTATTACTGTAATGCCATTTCCCCCAACTGTTTCATATTGAGGGCTATTCTGCTAAAGAATTAGATGTATATTAATACCCGTATCTTTTACATTTTTTTCTAAGTACATTTTATTTTAGCCTATTATCTCTATCAAATACTTCAAGTTAGCAAATATTAACAGACAAAGAATGCTTCTTCCATAAATTTGCAAAAAGAAACATAATTTCTCTGATAAAGGAGCCCTATTCCTTCCACTTCATCATATAGTTGTTGAGAGAATGGTTACATTCTGAGAAGATATTTTCAAACTTTCACCATTAAACAAAAAGATTTTAGTCTGGTCTTTAGCTTCTATCAGAATTACTTCTCTCTTCTGGCTTAAAAATTATATACTGCTATATGCAATCCAAAAAATCAATAGAAGTCTTTTTAATACTCATTGCAAATTCAGAGGATGGTTCAAGCCATTTGCAACAGACTGCATTTTTCTCTAGCACTCTCCCCACCCCGACCATTCTAAACATGATGTACTGTCAATTTTTCATTACACAATGTCTCTACTGCAAGTAAAAGTAATACAAGATCATTTGTTTGCTTATTCTACATTTTAGGAAATTCTTTTCTTCAGATTTACCCGCTGCAATCCACTTAAATAAAATTGCTCACCGAAACTCTATCAGGCTCCCCTTCAAATGAAGCAGTCTCCATGCTGAAACAGAGCTTGATCTTTCATTTAGAATTCTTCCATTCTTGCAATCTATAAAAAGAAACATTATTAATTATTTGTTATAGATAATATACTGCAACCAAGCCACACATAATCACTACTAATACATTTGCTTTCAGAAAATTGTGTTTTACAACATAAAGTAGAAAATACCCAATTGACTTGGTTAGCAAAAAAGAAAGAAAGCATGTGGGACTCTATGGATCATCAAGTCAAGGAGACACAGTTGGGAATCAAACACCTAACTTAAATCACTATTAGATAAGTATGGTTAAATAATAAAGAGAGATACTGTACCATGTAACAATACACTGTTCCTAGAAAAAAAAACAATTTCCTCCAGCTAAGATTACTGTAGCTAAACACAAACAAAGACAAATAATGATATAGTACCCTACTACTTAGAAAGTCTCACAACTTCCATTCTGAAATCCTAGTTCCACTACCATACTTGAACAAATTTGCTGCTTCACACTGCTTCATCATTTTCCGCTGATCACTCCTTCACAGACAACTTCTATCTGTAGTTTAATATTATCTCTAAAGTGAGATCCCTAATTTGTTGCTCCCTTAGTCAACCATAATTGTAAGTAATGGATGTTCTTGGATTAGACTTCAGTACTCGTTTCTTAGAGAAACACCAAGTTAATAATCCAATGAACAACTAAATGACTATTTTATTTCAACCATAAATGAAACAAGAATATTTCCCCAAATAGCAAAAAAGAAAGGAACTGGCTTCACAGAAACTGTTTAAGTTTTAAGCCCCAAGACTTATGATGGCAAAATAAACACATATGCACATAAGTCATTTCTCCAATACTTCCTCTAAACACATTTTCTTCTTCAGACATAAATCAAAATATTCTTTATGTATCTGTGTATTTAAAAATGACAAAACAACAGACCACTGCAATTTCCCTCAACCAGGTGGCCCCCAGATGCCTTATACTGCCACTCCCATCAATTTCATTCTGTACAGCCAATATCACAAATAGTGGTAGATAATAACCAAAACTTCTCAGATGTAACAAAATTGAGGGAGGCTGCTCAGTGCAGCCAATAGCAGCAAATTCTTACAAATCAACTCAGAAGTAACTTGCTTCCTAAATAACAGAAAACATGCATAGCATTGCAGAGTAAGACCCGACTGAAGCAGAAGAATGGATAGTTGGTTGGTTGGTTGCATTTTTATACCCTCTGTTAGGGATACAGTATTTCCCACTCTGGGTGTTGCACATACAAATAACAAAATAACATAATAAAACTAACAACAAAATAAAAAGAAGCCATCAAATAAGTACATCATACAATAAATAGTTAGCATCTGTGGGAACAGAGGGTCAACTGACCAGCTGGTTTAGTGTTAAGGGTATAATATTCTTGAAGGCTTCCTTGAATAGGAAAGTTTTAAGTTGTTTTTAAAGCTATCCAGAAATAGGGCCTGAGGCAACTCCACCAGTAGTGTGTTACAAATCATTGGAGCCACCACCAAGAAGGCTCTATTTCTAGTTATAGATTTTCTAGCCATCCTCGGGCTTGGCACCTGAAGCTGCGTTGATTGTGATGAACGGGTGATGCGAGGAGTTATTCTGAAGGAGAGCGACTCCAACAGATAACAAGGTCCCAAACTGTTTATCAATTTAAGATTCCGATTTTGATTTTTCTACAAGATATAATGGAAAAGCACAGCAATGTCTACAATCTATGCCCCCTCCCCACCCACTGTAACATGCTACAATATTATAAAATTATAACTTTAACTACATGTGCACCACAGTCTAGACAAAATCCATATTACAGAACATAGACAGGAGATAATTTGAAGGAGGTGACTGTGAGGAATCATTAGCTATGGAGAAAAGCGATATGATCAGTGTTTCAATTCCTGAAGTAATATCAATTTAACATTACCTATTAGGACAATGGCATTCCATATTGCTGCGAAGTCGTAAAGTTTAGCCACTCTTTCACAACACAGGAAAATTCATGACTGTATCATTGCTGTATTGGTTGTTGGTATGTGCAGAAACCTCTTGCACTTGCACAACTACCCTTTTTGCCAGCACTCGTTTCCTGGGCTGGTTGTTCTAAGATCTGCCAACACAATTGGATCTGCTGAAACAATTACTATTTGGCAGAGACTATCTAGCAGACAGGCAAAAAATAATAATGGCAAAGAGGAGGGGCTAAATTATTCTAGATAGCTCAGTGGTTTAGGCATCTGGCTGCAAAGCCAGATGTTGGTAGTTCAATTCCCCATACTGCTTCAGCATGGAGAAAACAAAGGAATACCAGAAACAAATATACTTTTGTTTTATTGACTACACCAAGGCTTTTGATTGTGTGGACCACGACAAAATGTGGCAAGTAATTAAAGAGATGGGAATACCAGAACACCTCATATGTCTCATGAGAAATCTGTACACGAACCAAGAGGCAACAGTTAGGACAGAGCACGGAATGACAGAGTGGTTTGGAATAGGAAAAGGAGTAAGACAAGGTTGCATTTTATCATCCTGCTTACTCAATCTATACACAGAGCACATAATGTGCAATGGAGGGATGGAGGAATCACAATATGGGATCAAAATTGCTGGGAGAAACATCAACAATTTGAGATATGCAGACGATACCACCCTAATGGCAGAAAGTGAGGAAGACCTAAAGAACCTCTTGATTGGATTGAAGGAGGAGAGTGCAAAAGCTGGCTTGAGACTTAATATCAAGAAAACCAAAATAATGGCAACAGGTCCGATCAGTCCCTGGAAAATAGATGGGGAAGAAGTAGAAGCAGTGACAGATTTTACTTTCCTAGGATCTAAGATCACTGCAGATGGCGACTGTAGCCATGAAATAAAAAGATGACTGATTATGGGGAGATAAGTAATTAGAAACCTGGGGAATATAGTGAAAAGCAGAGACATCACCTTGAAAACAAAAATTCGCATAATCAAAGCAATGGTATTCCCAGTGGTAATTATGGGTGTGAGAGCTGGACCATTAGGAAAGCTGAACGCAGAAGAATAGATGCCTTTGAGATGTAGTGTTGGAGGAGTCCTGAGAGTCCCTCGGACAGCAAAGAGAACAAATAGATCAATACTGGAAGAAATCAACCCTGACTGTTCATTGGCGGGACAAATAGTGAAGATGAAGCTAAAGTACTTTGGACATCAAATGAGAAGGGAGGACTCACTTGAGAAGGTTTTGATGCTGGGAAAGGTAGAGGGAAAGAGAAGAAGGGGGCGTCCAAAGATGAGATGGCTAGATGGTATTGTGGACACAATGGGCACAGAGCTTGGTGGGCTGAGGAGGATGGTGGAGGACAGAGTTGCCTGGAAGAAAATGGTCCATGGGGTCGCAAAGGGTCGAAATCGACTGTGCGACTGAACAACAACAACAAGTTGATGGAATTTCAACAGATAAGGCAGAAATGTCATCATTAATAGCACAGTTCCTGTCTCTAATTGCTAAGCACTCTGATTCTAAAGTTGTGTATCTGTTTGGAGAAGACACTGTTATAATATCATTCATTAACTCCGTCCATACTGTTAAGAGGTCTAAATGATGTTGTTTTGCTGCCTTGGTTGACTGACTTTGTCTGCAAGGAGTTCTCTGATGATTCTTCTTCCTTCCCATAATTGTGGACTCTTCACTCCTTTTTCCAATTCCAGCAGACAGAAAATACAGAATGCAGCTGTTTCTTCCCCCCCTTGTCAGATAAACACAGTTCTTGATAAAAGAAGACTGGAGTCTTCTGAGTTGTTGTAACTCCCTAGTAATAATTTTGGCATCTGCTGGCTCATAAGAACATAAGAACAGCCTTGCTGGAACAGGCCACAGCCCATCCAGTCCAGCATTCTGTCTCACACAGTGGCTCACCATTTGCTTCAGGGTGTTCCCATGCAGATACCTTCGCCTGCTTAGGATTCCCTGGAAATGGCATTGAAACATATCCTGCCTATCTCTCCAACCCGGAGGTTGTTCTTAGGTATCCATAATTATAGAAAGGTTGTTTGGCTCAACCATAACAAAAACACAGCAAAAATCTAAAACACACTTGACCAAGAAATTGTGAGAGGACCAGTTAACTGTGAGAAAACCAATTAAGGGCTAATAAACACTAGATAAAACTACAAAGCTAGTTTTCCCTTCCCCTGGCAAGGGAAGAAATGCTGCTGCCCCCCTCCCCCTGCTCTAAAGACATCCTCAGAAAACTTCTTGATGTTAACCTTCATTATTCTATTTCTATTTCACATAATAAAAACATTGGGAAAATTACACAAGAAAAAAGCATAAGCATAACTAGAACAACTAAATAAAAAGTTTTTTAGATTGATAGGAAGATATGATACATAATTTTTTTGTAGGAAAACATGGACTCTTGAAATAACCAACAATTATTCTATAAATCGCTAGGGAAAATGTAGCAGAAAAGGAAATAGGCTCATTTAGTGATGATGCTCTACAGCAAGGGTCCCCAACTACTGGGCCACAGACCGGTGCTGGGCCACAGGGGGCGGTGGCGCTGGGAGCCCCGGTGGCAGACTTTTGCCATCGGCATGCTCCACTGGGTCTGCCTGGTGAGCAGGGCAGGGGTGCAGGCTTCAGATACAGCGGATGGGCGGATGGCCAGGCCCCTCCTCCACTTTGCTTGATTGCATCAGGGCTCTGCCCCCCCCCACCTGTGTGCAGTGTGATACCTCGCTGCCAGACTCAGGCCGTGTGACTGGCATGTGGCTAGGCCCCTCCTCGTTTTGGGGCTGCAGCGGGACTCCTCCCCGCCTGTGTGCAGTGTGCACTTTGTTGTATTTTGTTGTGCGCTTGTGCCATCCAGTCCCACCACCCCCAATTGCCAGTTCACGGAAAGGTTGTTTGGCATTAAGCCGGTCCGTGGTGAGGGAAAGGTTGGGGACCCCTGCTGTAGAGAACTTTGGGGAAAAAATTGGGAAAGCCCAACTAAATATAATAAAAATGCCTCATGGATCAAAGACATCTGCAAAGATACCCAAGAAAAACATATGGATAATTTTGTAATAACAACTGAAATGATTAAGAGGTAGAGACTGTGAAAAATTGAAGTTCACCTGAACCAGATGATTTACCTAGATTTTAACATTTATAGGTTTCCACCAACATACAGTAATGCAATTCAATCACCTACTTCAAAAGTCCACAACTGAAGTCTGGGAGACAACATCACATATTCCTGATAGTATAAAAATCAAGAAAAGAGCAGCAAAACAAATTATGGACCAATTTGCATTCCTTTCAACAATGTTCAAGCTATTCACAAGAGTACAAGCAAGGTCAATATATACTTTTAAAATAGAAAACTTGCTATATTCAATTGTACCAAGGCAGATGTCATGAGGCACAAAAGATCAGCTGCTAATTTTAAAGTATTTCAAAATAAATGTAAACATGGCATGGATAATTATAAAATGTTATTTGATTCATTGCTTCACAGCTGGAGTATCACCATCCTAAAAATATTTAGGCTTAGCAAAAATATTCAAACAGTCCTCAAGAAAAAGACTCGAAAAATAGAAAACTGTTCTAACGGTCCATGGTGAAGAAATTGGGAAGTTAGTATCAGCTTCTCGATGACTAGACAGGCCTGCTCTTCTTCCTAGACAGAGAGGCAGAATGGTAAATAAAATTCCCAACCATTGGTTCCAGAGTCATATACCTAAACCAATGAGCTATCCAGTCAACTAGTAATAATAAGTTTGTGTCCTCGAGTCAATTCTGACTCACGGGGACTCTTTCCAAGGTTTTCTAAGCAGAGGATACACAGAAGTGGGTTCATTCATGATTGCTATGCTTTACTCTTGTCAGCAGAAGCAGAAATTATAGAGAGTATAAACTACCAAGAAAACATATTTGTTAATTCCAACCCAGATTCTTAACTTCTTGTTTCCTTATTAATACACAAAAGGGAAACCAGCTTCTAATGCTGGTTTCAAACAGTGCTTTCTTAAGGAATGGACAAATCAGCAGTCCAGCTTCGATTAGAATTGAAAGCTCTAGCTTCCTCATTATTTTCTTAAGGGCACAAGACACAAGTAACTCATTAATGACTGCTAGAATAAACACATAAATTCATGAATGATAAACCAAAATTCTCAACAATTTTAGCTTATTGTTATATTAGACCATGGTGTTTTTCTTAACATGACACTTAAGCATATAAGCCATCTGAGTAGCCTGATAACAAACTATTTAAATAGCTGTTTTTGCTTCCTTCCATACAATTCATGTGACCACTTGCTTATCAAAGTGCTCTTCTGCAATATAACATTTTTAAGCAAGACAGACTATTTCAGCATGTCAAATGATGAAGACATTTGATCAAGAAAAGTAGGGTCCAACCAGCATTCTTAATATACAAGAAAATTGGGAGTGCCATTCACATTTAGCAATACACTTTCATTTTGTGTTTGCTGCTAAAAAATACTACAATCAACTATTTAACATCACTTTTAACAAGACCGATATTTACTGAATACTCTAACTCCTGTAGCCAACTCCTGTGATCCAATAAACTAGATATTGCCCAACCTCGGATTTTATCTCCAAACTGAGATACTAAGCATTTTTAAACTTGGGGTATTTTTTTATTTTTGAAACACCATCATTCAGACAAATAAATACTAAGCTTATACTACCAAAGTTAATAATTCAGTTCAAAAGCTTTATATGCTCACCAGCCTATATTTTAGCATAGTGAATTCATTTGTGGCATGCACTAAGGTAATCTGTACATATCACCTCTAGGTACAGTACTGTACCTGTATTTTAAAGTCAGTACTGTAAAGATATTTTTGCTTTATCTAAGCATGTTTTCAAACCCAGCACAACAGAGTTGGCAAAATGCATGTAACCCGGAATTACCCGTAATTAAGTGTATATGAACCTTCTCAGTGTTTTTCAGATATAAAGTACTAAGAAGTGTTTTACAAGTCCCTTTTTCTGGAATCATTGTGAATCAGTGTAGGTTGCCTAATGACACACAGACTAGCTCTTATCCCAGAAGGCACACAGGGTAAATAAAAATCTTAACAGGAGCTGTAAGACTTTCTGTTAATTCTTTACCCATTTCTGGGGCAAAGGAGGGGGGGGGATGACAATGCAATTGTTTATAGAAAACTTATTTACTGTTTCCAAGGCAGTAGCTATGGCAGTCTGTTGCAGCAAAACTTCAGATGCATCTTGCTCCACCTTTAACATTAAACAAGGTGGAGCAAGATGCATCTGAAAAAGTGATTGTGTCCAAGGCAGCTCCTGCTAAACACAACTTTTAATTTAATCAGAAAGCTTTGCAATACTATTTATTGCTGTATTAGCTCATACAGTGACACCAGGATACTCTGAAGACCTGTCCTTCACTTTGAAAACATACAAAATTTCTGCTTTTATTTATATATGATTTGCATTGATTTCAAACAGTTTGCATTGATTTTCATACAGTGACACTTGCTCTACCCTTTGTGGAAAATACAAAATGACAAAGACACCAACTGTAAACAAATATCCATCTACCTCTAAGCCTTCCATACCAAATAAAGATTCAAACAGTGCTTTTTTCTCAATCAATATGCTGAAATACTCTATAACAAAGATTTTTCCATATAGAACCCACATATTCTCAACATGCTTTTATTTCTATCAGCACCACCAATAGCCCATGATCTAAGTAGGAAAGGAGTGGCCTCAACCACCACTTTACGTTGAGAACTCCCTATATAACAGCCTATGCCCTATTCTGATAAACAATGTAAGATTTTTTTTCATCCTCTGAAATAAATCGAAATAGAGTAAAAATTAAAAACAAGAGCTGAAGTATACATTAAAAATTATCAGAATATAAAAATACAACCCAACAAGTAATGCAGACAGAATATGCTTAATGTGAAAAATTGGAGGCTGTATATTACTACAAATATAGCAAGCAGTACAGGAACAAAAACACTAAATAATTATATTAATTGGTTAGGGTAATATAAATCAGGACTGTAGTGGCTCAAGTGGCTAAGAGGCTGACTGGAAAATGGGAAGGTCAGCAGTTCGATTCCCAAGTACTGCAGGATGGAATGAGCTCCTTCCCGTCTTTGTCCCAGCTCCTGCCAACCTAGCAGTTCGAAAGCAAGAAATTGCATGTAGATAAATAGGGACCATTTCGGTGGGAAGGTAAACAGTGTTCTGTGTCTAATCATGCCTGCCACATGATCACAGAAACGTCTGCAGAAGCAGACAACGCTGGCTCTTCGGCTTTGAAACAGAGATGAGCACTGAACCCTAGAGTCAGATACGACTGGCTTTCGAGCAAGGGAAACCTTTACTTTTACCTTTATTAATATAAAACATTTTGAAAACAACGGAAATGAAGGCTGAATATAAGAAACAACAATTCTTCTTATTCTTCTTCTGTGTCAAGCAGCTGGAAAAATAACCAGTGCATGGACAACATCTGAAAAATACTGATGGAAGACATGATAACTTGGGCATGGCTAAAATTGAGGGCTATCAAGAAAGAAACCAAAAGTTTGGTTTTTGCTACACAAGAACAAGCTCGCCAAACTAATGTTATGAAAAGCAAAATTCAAGGAATTAGTACAGGTAGCAAATGTTTACTCTGAAGGAGAAAGAGAAAAGTATGTTATATCTCATCTGTGAATGTCCAAAGATTGTGCCAACAGACTACAAAGTTAGGCACAATAGAGTTGCAAAATTAATACGCTGGTCATTGTGTAAAAAAATATATAAACTGTCAGCATCCAAGAATTTGTGGGAATATCAGGTAGAAAAACTGTCAGAAAATGACCAAGACAGGGTCTTATGGGACTTTCAGATACAAACTGACAGTCACCTTGAGTATAATGCATTAAACCTAGGAGTAACAAAATGAAGAACTTTGTGGATAATTGACATTGCATTTCCAGAGGTCATCAAAGTCAAAGATAAAAAATTTGAGAAAATTAACAAAATACAGAGACTTGTCAATAGAAATACAGTAACTCACTTGTGGATGAAAATTTCAGTTGTCTCAATAATTATTGGGGCATTAGGAACAATACCAGAGATTTTCATAAAATACTATTACCAGCTGCAGACATCTGAAATAATGCCACCAGAGCTTCAGAAATAATAATAATGGAAGTATTAGGAACAGCACACATAGTACTGTACATTTACATTTAAGTGATACTTAGGATTTTGGTTTAAATTTGTATCTGTTATATAATACCAGTCAATGTTTTTATAACACTGTCTGTTTTGTATTTTTGAAGAAGTAGAAGCAATAGTAAATGAAAGCTTCAAAGCATAGGAATGCATGGCTTAAGACATAATTACATAGACAACAGCCCACTGATCTCCTAGAAGATAATAAAAAGCAATAATCAAACCTATGGAATGAATTAGGCCATCTTCAGGCTGAAACTGAGGGTTTCATATGCACAATCTGAGATCAAGTTACAGTATTTGAATGAGATACTATTAGAAAATAGTTATGAAGCAAGGAGCAAGTGATGTATGTAGGGCCTATCATGAATCAATGTACAACCTCAGCAGTACAGAAAGTACAAAAATTGCAAAGTACCAAACCTCCGCATTCTAATTTTAGCAAATTGAGTCATTCCAAAATCTTTTATTAACAATTTAATAGAATTGCCAATAGCTTCTAATTAGCTTCCGAAAATCCAAGAATCAGTGATTTAGCAAAAGCCCTCTAAATTTTAGGCTTGACCCAAAACGCCAGCTGAGAAATAATTGCAATGTAATATTAATAATTAATTTCTTAACATGCTACACCATTTTGGCAAAAAAGTCAAATTACTGAAAATTATGTCATTTATTAATTAGTTTACGTAAAATGATAAAAAGATACAATTTGTAAGAACACCAGGTTGCAGAAATGCTATGTGCCGAGATCGTTGCAAGCAAACATTCCCAAAAATATTTCATGTTATTAAAGCCAGTTTTACATGTGTCATTCATTCTAGAACAGGGGTCAGCAAACTTGGGTTTCCAGATGTTCTTGGACTTCAATTACCAGAAGCCCTGATCAACAGGTGTACTGACTTGGATTTCTGGTAATTGAAGTCCAAGAATACCTGGAGAGCCAAGTTTGCTGACCCCTGCTCTAGAATGTTCTGTACCAAGCCAACATCAATAGAAGAGAACATAATTTTCAAGCTCATAAAAATGGTCACCTTGTAACTAAGCAGCAAGGAGAAATTTCATCAGGATGTTTAAATGTTTCTTACAAGGCTTCCTCACAACAAGCTTAGCACACATCTTCGTTGAGATAATATGGTGGAAATCTGAAAGTTTCTAGCTTAAATTACTTAGTAGAGAATGGTTTAACAGAAAAGAAACAAATGGTGAACTTGCATTCTCTAGAGCAGTGATGGGGAACCTTGGCTCTCCAGATGTCCTTGGACTTCAATTCCCAGAAGCTGCCGTGAATCCACAGGAATGGGTTTACTGCGATTCATCCGGCCCATGCCGCCCTCGTCGCTCCTGGAAGCAGATGTAAAACGCGCCCGTATGGTTAAGACTCTTACGGGTTAACCCTTCCTCCGTACGGGCGTGTTTTACTTCCACTTCCGGGAGCGACGAGGGCAGCATGGGCCGGATGAATCGCAGTAAACCCATTCCTGTGGATTCACAGGGGCTTCTGGGAATTGAAGTCCAAGAACATCTGGAGAGCCAAGGTTCCCCATCACTGCTCTAGACTATCCAACTGAACAGCAGGTTGCCTTAATTCCCGCAGCTGAAAACCAAAACTACAGAGCACTCTTACAGTCTATTCCAATAGTCACATTGCTTGGGTTAAATAAGGAGTGTCTCCCAAAATATTTAAGTTGGTTTCTTCATACTTCAGAGCTCAGTGCAAACACTACTCTTTTACCATTTTGCAATAATAGTTACAGTCAAAATCATGGGACTGTTAATCATGCTTCAATGGCAAACAGAAGACACAAGAACCACTTACTAGCTCAGAACAAGTACCCATTTAGTTCAAACACCTGACTAGCTATTACTGGAAACAAATTTTCATGGAAGGCTCAGAAGCACTGCATTATGAATAACCTAATGTTTATCCCAGTAGAGTATATGATTTTGTGCCTGAAACTCTTCTTTTTAGACAAGTTGTTTAGTTTCTTAATGGCAGAGTACTGTATTTCTTTCTCTGGGGGCATAGAATTCTCTCAGAACGGAACTTGGAGTCGCTTACATAGAAACAAGAATTATGCCTCTAGGACTTTACTTAAGCAATCTGAGGCTATTTTAGACATATTTAAAGAATGTTAATAATCTATACTCCATCTTGTTCCTGAAAATATGTAGCTGTGGGCAAACTAGTGAGACTCTCATACTTACAATTTCTTATGAGAAACTCAATGCTACTGACAAAATACTTCACTATTGCTTTTGCAACACTAGCTTTCGCTAAGTGTGGCAAGGATATTAAGAACAATTTTGCCTAGCCAAAAACCAAAGACTACCTAACCCATATTTTATTCCCCTACTGCCCTTTCAGATGGCTATAGAGAAGCCACAAACAGGGTATGAATTCAACAGCATCTTCTCACTCATACTCCCAAGCAGCTAACACACAGCCATTATGACCAGTAGTCACTGAAATTAAATAAAACATGAGATTTCAAGAATGCATTCTTCTCTTCCTCTCCCCATAAAAGGTCCTTTTCAGTATTTTGCCAAGGGTTACAAAAGCACCAATGATATCAGGTTAATCTTTCTCACACTATAGTAATAATTTCATGTCAGAAATTACTCTGCGTCTCCACTCAAGAGACGTCCGAAAGAAGCTCCTTTCATGTCCCCAAAATCTTTTTCCACCAAAGTGCTACCTATTTATCTATTTACAATTTCTTGCTAGGTCAGGCTAAAGGAACTGCAGGATGAACACTCCAAAGGGTGCCTTCATTTTGGCAGTTTCACGTCTGACCTAGACAAGGAAAAAGAAAAATCCATTCTTAGTTAGGATGTGATGCTGCTACCAAAATCCCGGTAAGTGTTCATCATGGTAAAATAACTGATAGTATAATGCAGGCATTCACAACCTACAGCCTACAGGCCAAACCCGGCCCGACACCAATTCATCCGGTCCATGCTGCCCTCAGAAGCGGAAGTAAAACACGCCCACGCATGTGCAAATTGCAACTACGGCAGCATTCTGTTTATGTGCAAGCATGTTTTACATCTGATTCGAGGAACCACATGACTGGCCCAATCAGCTGTCGGGGGGCATGGCCAGGACCGAATCAGCTGTTGGGTGGTGGTGGTGGTCAGACTTGAAAATGTTGAGGACCCCTAGTCTAATGGTTAATTTTAGTCTGTTTAACATTTTTATTCTACATTTCAATTTATTAAAAACAAAACTCCAATACAGTTGAGGAACATTAACGTAAAAAGCAGTCATCACAAAACTGAGCTAAAGACATGGGAAACTGAAAATAATGTTAGGAGAAAAAAAGCAGTATCACATCTAGATTTTAAAAGCTTCAAATAATTAAAGATCTTTGCTGCCTACATGGAAATAAATTTGGCCTCAAATGTGCCTTCCTGGGGGAATACGCTAAACAGGGCATCACTGAAGAGGTCTTTTATCAACATGCCTAATTTCTGTCAGTGGAGGTACCACAAATAAGACCAGATCATCTTACCACATTGATAACAGAGCAGGCAAGTCCTTCCAAACAAAGTTAACTCAGGATCAGAAAGAGGAAATAAACTTCCAGAATTAAGAAATTATCCACATTATACATGAATAAAGCTAATAACAATCCAGTTCCTCAGAAACAATATACACAGAGACAAATAAGTGGTGATAAGTTACTTCTTATATTGACTTCCATTAGGGTTTCTAATCACTTCCATTAGATTTCCAACAAGTACACACACACTGTAAAATAAAAGTCCAATCAAGATGAAAGACACAATGGAAACAAAAACAAAACAAAACACAGCCAACAAATACAGAACAAAATCAGTGTTAGCAGAAATAGTAGCTTTGTAGAAAGACCAATCTGAAGTACCTTTCTCCATATTCTTTTTTTACCATAACCCAAAATATGATTTGCTTCCTCCATATTCTGTAATCTGTGAAAAATCTGGAGTAAATAGGCAGGATTAGAGCATGCAACAACTCTCAAAGAATTTGAACTAAAAGCTATTAGTTGCAAATTTCTGCTATAGATCATCATCTAAGTTTAATTAGTACTATTACACCAAAACCTTAACTACTGTGATAGTATCGTGTCACTATTTTTATTTATTGCACTGTGTGCCACAAACAGAAATAGTTTACTTCAAGATAACCACTGTTTCCTCCATCATCTGTGTTGCCATTATACCACACTGGGAATCTTGTCCCACTTTGCCCCATTTTTAAAAAAATAAACTCTGAAACTACTAGTGACCAAAAGTAAAGATTTGATTAGGTCCCCAGACAAACATGGTGTAGTGGTTAAGTAGCAGTATTGCAGCCAAAACTCTGTTCATTATCTCAGTTGATCCTGACAGGCTCAATGTTGATTCTGCCTTCCATCTTTCTCAGTTGGTAAAATAAGTATCTAGCATGTTTGGGACAACTTAGAGTACTGCATAGAGAGTACTCTAAGTTCTATGAGGCAGCTTATAAGTATAATTGTGATTGCTATCTTTAGTATTTCAGATGTTGTCAAACCCAGATGTTCTCTTCTCTTCCTATGCTACCGAAATTTGAAGGGTAAACAGGTGCAATTGAAGGAGAGCCAAGGTTTATGTGGCCTAAAGTATATCTGTGTTTATGTTATAATTTATAAGGCCCTAAAATCACAAGTAAAATTACGACATTATGCATTGGTTATGACTTATATGAACAAACATCTCTGCTGAATAAATAGTATGCCTGTTATCATAGAGGAAATGAGACTTTCAATAGCCTGGCAAATCCACTCACATTGCACAAGGTTGAGTAACAGGAAGGAGGAAAGCAAGCATACAAAAGTAAATGTCAGTTTATTTGATTGTTAATCAAACAGATAATGACAGCAAACACAGTTGTGTTCGTACTATTTCTCTGCAACTGACCTGGCACCGTCTATGCCTTTGGCCTGCTTTGTTTCCTTACTTCAGCCTATTAATGCACCTTTCATGTTTTTCCTTCCAGTTGCAATTGACTTAACTGTTCTTGTTGCTGTTACTTGCTGGATGCTTATCATGCAGCAGTTCTGCAAAGGGCAGAGAAATTAACGTTTCTGTACCACAGCTGGGAGAATGCTGACAGAGAAGCACTGCGCGTTCATCTTTTTATTGAAAAAGGAGCTGTATCCCATTAACAATTGCTTGTCCTAAATCTTTTATTGTATCTGGCCATCGGCCACAATAAAGAATTGATTGATTGGTATTGAAAAAGGAATCCCACAAAACTGGAGAAAAAAAAGCTGTGGTATGATCCAATATTGAAATGTTAAGGTTGACTGAGCTCCAGTCTAGCCGGGCTGAAACGTTAAGATTCCCCATATAGGGTACAAATTCACATAAATTAATCTAAACTTTGAGATGAGACACTACCCTAAGAGAGACCCTCAGCACTGCTGCCCCCTCAGTCACACATAATATAGATGAGACCCTCAGCACTGTCTCCCTTCACATGATGTAGGAATGGCTGGCCGCAAGGAAGACACGCGGAGGTGATCGTGCGGTGAAGTCCACCCCCGACCAGAGTCAGGGATACGTATTTATTACCCTGCCTTGGGGTTCACGACACGTTCCTATGACACTCGTGACTCCCCTATACAGAAGGCTTGCATAAGTGGCATTTTCCGGCGGTCAGCTACAATGTCTGTTCTTGGATGTTGCCCTGTGGTTAATGGACAGCCCGCAGTTAATTACATCGGGCTGGCGAAACCCATTGTTCCTGCCCTAATCTCGGGGTCTATGTGTATTGACTCCGGGCATCTAGCTTTGTCCTCTGTCTGCCCTGGTTTGTTTGCCTTACTCTACTATTGCCCTCAGCCTAGGTTTATGATTCATTTCTAACTAGCCCGCTTTATCTTCCCAATTTCCATTCCAGCCGAGCTCGGGTGGTCCCCGGATCTGTCGGAAGGCGAGCGAACCCCTGGGGAGAGGTTTAATTGCCAATTATTCCCGCGGGCAACCCACAACGTAACATGGCAGAAAGCCCAACCCTTAACGTGGATAGCTAAAAAAAGTAAACCGAAACGACTCTCCCGCTGTCTCACACACACCGCAGTCAACACAGGCGTCTCTCGAACTTCGCAACGCAAGCCTAGCTTCTCCTTATTAGGCAGTTGAGTCCAAAGCTGCGAGGAGGAACCCCCACGATGTCCTCAAGGTCACGCAACCCAGAGACCCAAAGAGGACGGGGAACGGGAACGGGAACGGGAACACCACCACCACCACCACCACCACCACACACATTCACAGTCCCACGCCCGTCCCATCCTCACAGGCGCCGGCGGGATATATGGGCGAGCGACGCAACTCGAACCACTCACCCGGTTCTCCTTCAGCCGGGACCCCCTACTCACTTACCTCACCCGAGCAAAAGAAGGGAGTTGGGGGGAATGGGGGAGAGAACCGTCCCCCTGACTCGCCACTTCAGGAAACGGGCTGGGCCAGAGTCACAGGATGCTCGGAGTGGAAGAGGAGGAGGAGGAGGAGGAGGAGGAGGAAGGCTTCAGCAGCCGTGAGGAGCTTCTGCGTGCACCGAAGAGGATTCACTGAGTCGCCAACACCGGCGCCCGCCCCCTCCTCGCGCTGGCCGGTTTGGACTCGCGGGTAGCCCCCTTCTGAGTCTCTGACTGACTGTGAACGTCTCTCTTTTTTTTCCCCCTCCTCTCAGCGGCTGCTCAGACGTCGCGTCTTAATTCTCTCATCAACCGCCGCCGAGCGACGAGCTCTCTTCTCTCCCCCCCCCCCCCCCCCCCAAGAATCCACGAGCCCGCCCGCTTAGGAAGAGGGCGGGGCAGGCTTGGCGCGCGGTCACGCCCTCTGGAGGGGTCACGTGTGTCCAAGGGGGTGGGGGTGGGGTGAGGAGGCCGTCGTTCGGTTTCCACTGCGTGAATATTCTGCCGAATTGGCCTCTCCTTCGCCCCGCCTTTTTTTCTGCTGCTGCTCGGTTTCCGCGCCCGCCCGCCTGTTTTTTATTTGTGGCGGGGGGGGGGGGGGGCATCTTCTGATATTTTTTTCCAAGTTGCACAATCACGGCCAGCTGTGCTTAAAAGCTGAGCTTTTCCCTCCCTCTTCCTCTCCCCCCTCTTTTAATTAGACTGAGGCTCGGCCTTCAGACGATGCGAAGGACCTTCGTCCTTCTTCTTTTTGAATCCACCTTGAGCTCCCGTCTTCTTTGCCCCAGCTCCTGCCAACCTAGCAGTTCGAAAGCAAGAAATTGCAAGTAAATAAATAGGGACCACTTTGGTGGGAAGGTAAACAGCGTTCCATGCGCACCGGGGTCTAGTCATGCCTGCCACATGACCACGGAATATGGTTACATACAGCAGCTCGTCTGCTTTATGCACAATATTGGAAAACGGATATTATACCAGATGTGCATGATTGGCTTTTGAAACTGTGGGGCTTGGCTGAGATGGATTAAAAGCTACGAGATTCCTTTTTTCAGGTGTGGCAGAAGTTGGTGGACTTTGTAAATAAGTACTATACGGAGGAGCATCGAAAGAAATGTACTACAGTAATTAAAATCGATTGGCTTTACAGGATATGAAGGCAGAGGAATAACCAGTAAACACCACAATGATTAAAATAAGTGCAAGAGAAGTAGTTGTTGGAAGTCATTAGGGGGGAAAGGAGATATGAAATGTTTTTGTACTGGGTTAAAATTTGATGTTAATATGTTTTGTATGTGACAATTACTAATAAAGTATTCAATAATAAGGAAACGTCTGCAGAAGTAGACAGCACTGGCTCTTCGGCTTTGAAACAGAGATGAGCACTGAACCCTAAAGTAGAGTTGGATACGACTGACTGGTTTTCGAGCAAGGGAAACCTTTACCTTGATGGAAGGCAGAAGCTTCATCATTACTGGCCAAGGGCTGATGAGAACTTTGTCTGCCAAAAGGGCTCAGGACCAGAAAGTGACTGGATCAGTGGTTAGGTGTCACGCTGTGATGCAGAAAGCAAATGGAAGACTTGTATTATATTGTTCCAAGACAATTGTAATGGACACATCAAAAAAATGCAGGAGGAAGGCGATACCTTTATTGCATCACTCAAAAATTAAAACGTGTGAGCTTTCAAGATTCAAAATCTCTTCATCAGGCAGGCATAAAGATGGCACAATGTTCTGCCAGGTACTCTTCTTAGAAATGCATGCCAGGTACTCTTCTTAGAAATGCATGTTGGAACAAACAGCAAAAGGCTTGTATGATGTTTTAAAATAGCAGGCAATACTGTATTCAGAATTGGATATCCCCAGAGAATCAGATATTGGTCTGGTGTGAAGGACCACAGAACCCTTTATTGAAGGATAAAGAAGCAATGCAAGGAAAGTTGCACAATGACACTGCAGTCGCTACCCATGACAGATCCTGTTTTGATTTTCTTTTAGTCCTCTAGGACTCGGAGGATGTTCACTCAGGAGCTACCTTCCCCCATTGTAGGCTCTGAAGCTCTCCTGCCCATAGACAAAGGACATCTGTCCCATTATGTGGGGTGCTGGGATTAAATCAACCAAATGACTCATAAAGTCTTTATCTTTCCTCTCTGTTTTTTGCTCCACTATGTCACATTTTAATATAAAATTTAAGCTGTTGATAACAATCACATTTTCAATATCCTATCTGGGATATAGCATTTGTTAAATCCACTGTGACTAGACATCTGGTTCTAAATATTGCTAGAAAATGAAACTTGTATGCAATGCCCAGCTAGTTGTTGCTTACCGTACAGTACTTCTGATTACTGGGCTTTTTTTATGCTTTGCCTAGCTCATTTCTTTATATAAATAATTATTTTTCCTATAAATTATGCTTAAAACAGCCAGGCCATCTGTTAGATACCCAATGTAATCACTTTTACGATATACAAAATCTCTATTTTGTCTAAGTTGTTAAGTAACTTTCTTTAATGAGCCTCTATGAGTAAGACTTACATATCATCAAGCTTGTTGACTTCCATAATTTCAGGGGCACCTCGGGTTGTACATTGGCACTGATGACTGAGCTCCACTACATACTGGGCACTCCCATGCTTAGGTGAGGGGAGAGGGCAAAGCAGGCTGAAGAGTCTGGGAGATGTCATCCCAAAAAGTATTTTTCCAGGTTCTGAGCATACCTGTCAAGTATCCCGTATTGGTCGGGATTTCCCGTAATTTAGTGCCACTTTTCCTCCTTCTGCACGGAGCCACTGCCATCCCGTAATTTGACGGCGGGGGAAAGTAGTTACTGCACATCCCCTTCTGCACAGGTCCCTTCTACGCATGCGTAGAAGCCTTCTACGCATGCGCAGAAGGGTTCTGCACAGAAGGGGATGCGTAGAAGCCTTCTGCTCAGGTCCCGTATTGTCCGGAGCTGCGCTTGACAGGTATGGTTCTGAGAGATATTGCTGACTGTTGGAATGCAATCAAAGGAGAGATAAACTTGAATCTCCACAGATAGTTGAATGAATAGGTGCTCCAAGAGTATTCTTTTACTTTAAAAAAATTAGTGCTCAACAACTCAGTTAAGTTAGGCTAAGTCCCCCCCCCCCCCCTGCTTTTTGGATTGCTGCTTCCTCAGGTGTCGTATCCATTCCGGATATTGGCTCTCATCATGGTGATAGTCTTCCTGTTCTTAACTCCTTGGAACAGTACTCCTTTTTTAAAATTTTTTTTATTAAATTTTAATTTTTCACATATAACAAAAAAAGAAAAAGAGAATTATTCAATTAAAATACATACAAAAATATAACCTTATAATCTCTATTGGTATGCAAACTTACATGTACTATATTAATAGAAGACAAAAAAACCTCCTACTTATTATTTTAATACAATTCCATCTTACCCCCACCCTTCCAGTACCATTTTTAATTCTATGGAATTTATTATTTCCAAATTAATCCTTAACCCATGTTAATTATTACAACCACATTCTATTAAGTCCCATTAAGTTATACCATGCAACCAATAACGAAATAATATTCAACAGTAATACAATAATCACCCATTGTATTTACAATATCATGGAGTCTGTGGGATATTACATTTATTTTTACCATTTCCAAAAATGTAATTGATCAGGTACCGGACTGCTCCCCCTTTCTCTCTTCAAAGAGTAATCCACAAATGGTTGCCAAATTTTCCAAAATCTATTTTCTTTAATTTTACCCTTATATTTATTTACCTCCCATGTTAATTTATCATTCAATGCAAGATCCCACATCTCTTTATACCATTCATCAATTTTTAAAATTACGTCTGTTTTCCAGTTTCTTGCAACACACTTTCTCCCAGTACTCAACATTATAGATATTAATTATTTTTTATCCTCGTTTAACTTCAAATTTTCCACATCCATTATCAACCTTGTACTTGTCTCCAGCTTAATTCCAAACCCCATAATATCACAAATCTCTTTCTCAATTTTTCTCCAGAAGTTATTTACCACATTACATTTGGAACAGTTCTCCTGAGGACATGTCACACCAATCTCTCAGGTTCTGCAGCCATGAGGTCCATCTATGTCCAGGGCCTCTCTTCCCAGGGATCTTTCCTTGCAGAGCGAGTTGGAGTATGCTATACTTTATGTTGTTCCTTATGATATGTCCAAGGTATTGATCTAAAGAGTTCTTGTTCTTTATCCATTCAGTGCAATACTTCTATGTTAGTCACATGGTCAACTCATGATATCCATAGCAGCCATCTGTGGATCCGCATTTCAAAAGCTTCAATTCTCTTTTCAGATGCTTTAGTCCAGGGGTTCTCAACCTTTTCAAGCCGAGGGCTGGGTCACGCTCCCTCAGGCAGCTTTGGGGGCCGGATGGCCTTTTTGCCCTGCTTGCATGATGGGGGCTGCCTGTACATTAAAAAGGAACCACACATGGCACCACATGTGGTGGAGGCAGTGGGAGGGCACATGAAATGGCGCAGTGGGCCGCAGGTTGAGAGCCCCTGCTTTAGTCAATGTTCAAGCTTTGACTCCATATAGCAACACTGGGAATACATAACATCTCACTATTTGGATCTTTGTAGCAAGAGTTAGATCTCTACTGCATAACAAATATCATATTTTTATGAAGGTGGATCTTGCTTTTTCTATTTGTATTTGATTGCTTAGGTGACAAAACCAGAATATTTTCTTCTTTTTCTGTCTACAGCTGATCAAGAAACTGTCCACAGCCACAGTTTTGATTGGCAATAAGAAGAAAAACTACAGTCACCTAAGTGAAGTTATCTAATAGCAGGACAAATGTGCATGTACCAATATAGAGCCACCTTCACAGCTAGCCTTGCACTATATAAGGAGATAAAAGAAACAACTACTTCTTAGAAGTGGTCTGAGAAGTGCCCTTAAGACAACAACCTACAAACAGTCACTTAGCAGAAAACCTGGAGTTTTTACAGAGGTGATGCTATTAGTCTATTTTAGCAAAAATAAGAATCTAAGCATTGTGGCACATTTAAGACTAACATTTATTTTGTGTCAGTTTTGGGAATTACAAGTACTAATAAATACATTTATTAGTCTTAGCATGGTGTTTAATTACCGGTATTTGTAGTCAGAAGGAAGTTAGAGAAGGATAGACTATAAGTGTAGCAGAGTAGAAGCTGCAATATTTATTTATTCACATTTATACTGGCATCAAAAAATATTTTGATGTGAGCACTACTCAGGATGGCTTACAATATATATATTAAAATGCACATCAGTTGGCCAGAACCGGTAGCAGAAATTCTGGCTGGCCCCGCCCATCCAAGTTTTGAAATAAAGTAGTCCTAGTTCGGGTGGTGCAACGCAGGGCTTTTCCCCTGACCACGCCCACCATACCACGCCCACAGAGTAGGTAGTAAAAAAATTGGAATCCCACCACTGATCAAAGCAATAACATCAGGAGAGGAATACAGGTAGCTGGAAGTTCTGGAAGCTTCTGACCTGCTACACAACCAAGTCAAAAGAGCTACTTCTACAAAATATATAAAGACATATATACTGTATATCTTGTGGACAGAATTGTTTCACACTTAAGTTACACAGAGTATTCCTTATGATGCAGCAATGCAACTGTTGTACTGTATTTGTCTTTCCAACCAATGCACCTTAGGGGAAAAACTGAGGAGGAAACAAACTATTTATTGATGATACTTGACAAACATCACGTCTTATGCCTACTGCAAGTAAAATTATAAGTATTTTTTTGTCAAAATTTTGAAATGTAGACATTTAAATTTGCTTTAGTATAATTTAGATTTGTATGACTAAGTTAAATTGAATTAATTAAATTAAAAGTAAACCCACTTGCAAGATGTTCTGCCTTCATCTACTAGTTCACCTAGTCTTCTAATTGTGAATAATGATGTTTGTGAAACTTCATTAGTGTTTTGATGTTTGAGCAAGCTTGAGCATTTGTGGGTGAGTCTGAGACATGCTAGAACAACAGCAAGCTACAGGTTAATGGTAACAATTGTGCATACTAATATATATTCAAATTAGATCAGATTACACCCTCACTATGTGTGCAGAACGTACAGTGTATCCAATCTCTGCTTCTGGGAGTGGTGAGGGAACACACAACTGACAAATCCAAAATGTTGTAATTGATTATAGATGTTTACTTAACACCATAGAAACAGTCCATCAATTAGACTGTGCCAGGGACAATGCCGAAATGCATTGTAACAAACTCTTAATGATGGGTTGATATTTTAGTATCACAAGGGGACACCATGCAATATTACACAACCAACCCTTCCTCTCAAGAAGCATAGCCAATTATGATCTTATATCCAGACAGTAGCAGCCTATGTGGCATTCTAGAGCAGGGGTGGCCAACCTATGGCCCACAGGCTGGCCCCAGCCTGTGGCACCATTTCATGTTGCACATCACCATCCTTGCTGCTAGCGGAAGTGAATGCATTTACGACAGCCATAAAATGCACCCGTGCATGCATAAACGCACCTGCACATGCCGTAAACACAGTCATAAATGCACTTGCGGCTGTTGTAAACACGTTTACGACAGCTGCAGCTATATTTTATGGCAGAAGTTACAGTGGGAGGAACCATGTGACTGGCCTGCTTAGCTGTCCGGGGGGCATGGTGTTGCCCGTGGCACAAAAAGGTTGGGAACCCCTGTATTAAGAATATAAGAACAGCTTTGTTGGAACAGGCCACAGCCCATCCAGTCCAGCATTCTGTCTCACACAGTGGCTCATCATTTGCTTCAGGGTATTCTCAAACAGATGCCTTCACCTGCTTAGGCTTCCCTGGAAATGGCATTGAGAGATGTCAGCCATTACTACCTAACTGCTAGGTCTTCTGGATAGTACTGTGCCTAATGGCAGTAAGACCTGGTGCTGAGTTTGGCATATTCTTTTTTTAAAAATGTTTTTATATATCCTAATCTTTTATAACCATCTACATTTTCCACTTCCTTTTTCAGTTTATCAAAATTGACTTTCTTCAAAGCTTACATGTCCTTAGTAATATTTATTCCTAAATACTTAAAACTTGAGAGTTTTTTAATATTAAATTTTTATTTTATCCTATCTTTCTGCTGTTTATCACAGTTAAATAAAATCATTTTGGATTTATTCCAATTTATTTGTAATCCCGTTACCTCTTCAAAAACTTTCAGGTGCTCTTTAGTATTCTAGTATATTTTTTAGTATTCTAGTAAAGTGGAACCTTGTATAACAAATGCATCATACAACAAAAAAAACGTACAACGAAGAGGATTTTGGAACAAATGTAGTTCCCATTCATTTTCCCATTTTGTGGGGCACAGGACCCACTTTCGGCCTCCGGACCCTCGCAGGGCTGATCTCGGTGGCATTAGGTACATGTGTACAAAGCATTACAGGATACGCTCCAGAGGTGTGGGAGCCTTTCCTTGACACGTACCTTACATCTCTTCCTTATAGGTTAAGATTCTCTGTGGTGGATCTTCAATAGTTAATTTTGTTACAAAATTGTTTCTCTTCTTTAGCATTTCAATGTTAGGTAACGAACATGTGATGATGAAAACTATCCTTTAACAAAAATTGAAAGGATGACTCATAAGGAGAAAAGAAAGATTTGACATATGCAGCTTAGGAAACTAATTATATTAGGACAGAGTGATGTGATTTTATCCTTAGTTTCATCTGTATAGAAGTCTTACTGAAATGCATTGAATGTATTGGCAAATTGACAGCATCTTCTACTGTATCTGAAGAAACAAGCTGGCTTAGGAGTAAGGGAACAGACTGTGCAACATAAATCTCTCTCTCATCTAATGCTTTGCTACTGCTTCCCAGCATCTGCTCCCTGAGACAATTGTTTAGCTATAATTACTGTTAAGACTGAACTGACAAATGAGCATTACAGTATATTGATAATACCACCAGAAATCATAGCTTGGCTTTGGCTGTCCACCTAGTTTGTTACTGTTTTATTTATAAGCAATCATCAGATGACCAAACATACAGTGTTTCATATCTCTTACACCTGGTTTATACTGCATTTAACTAAGCTGGTGACAGGCACAGATGTTCTGCCCATCTCCAAGCAGACTGTATTTGAGGTGCTGATGGTGGCAATCGAGCAAGCACATAAGATTCCCAAGAACAAAAGACAGAAAAGAGCACTCCTCTTCACTGGGTTCCAACCAATCCAGGTCCTTTTACCATTTCAAATCCTGCTCTCCCCACTAGGACATTCTGATTGGTTGCTGACAACATTCTTTACAATGCTGTTCAATTTTTTAAAATCCCAGTTGATTTTAGACACTATTAGACAAAGGGAAGCTTATATACAAGAGGGAAACAAAGAAGAACATAAAATTTCTGTGTATCTTTCTCCTATTGACACAGATAATTTGTGCTTTAGTGACTGTCTTCCAGAAAGCAAGGAAAGAAGGATAAACCACTAAAGAAGTGGTTCCATGTTGCCACTTGAACATGAAGTCACATCTGTAATGGCAGCTAGGAAGGAACTAGAAAAGTTTCTTAAGAGTAAAGAGCAGGATCAAAACCTTAGTTGCCATAGTATTCCTAATTACTAGGTACAGACTGGAAAGCTAAACTAGAAGTGAAAATGTCCAAACAGACTGTTATACTTTTGACTCATGATAAACCATGACTTACTGGAAAAGGCAGTAATGCTAGGAAAAGTTGAAGCCAGAAGGAAAAGACCTGAGAGGGATTGATTCAGTAGAAGATGTTATAGGCTTTAGTTTGTAAGATCTTAACAGGACTTTTAATGACATGACCTTTCTGGAGGTCATTAATTCAGAGGGTTGTTAAGTCAGAAAGGATTAAAACAGTACATAGTGACAAATGATTCAATAATAGAGAAAACCCTTTTCTCCAAATATTCTTTTAAATTGTATAATCCAGTGTTTCCCAACCTTTGGTGTTTTGACTTCAATTCGCAGAAGCCTAAATCAGTACATTGGCTGATCAGTGCTTTGGGAAATTGACTTAGGCTTCTGGGAATTGAAGTCTAAAACCAAAGGTTGGGAAACACTGATATAATGCAGTGATGGCAAAACTTGGCACTCCAGATGTTCTTGAACTTCAGTTCCCAGAAGCCCTGATCAGCAGAGGAGTGCTGACTTGGTCTTCTGGTAATTGAAGTCCAAGAACACCTGGAATGTCAAGGTTTGCCATCACTGATCTATGGTCTTATTTTAGCTGCAATTCTGAAACAAAACCTTCTTGATGAAAAACAGCCTTTTTCATTATTCCATGTGAACAGATATAACTTTGAGAATCAGCTCCACCTGTGCATACACAGCCTTGTTCATTCTACACTACATCAGATTATATTTAACTTTTTTGGGCAGGTTATTAATTTGAGAACCTTGATGTGAAGAAGAATTTGGCAGCAAAAAATAGAGTGTACCTGCGTCTCCTGCTGTTTAACTGTTGGAGTCTCAGGCTTATGCTTTAAAATCAGTTTTATCAAAATGTTTATCCCAGTGTTCAGCTGTTTTGGAAAGGGGCTTTTGACAAGGTTGATATTAAAAATGTGTATCTTTATTTACCAATACGATGCTCATTTTGACTGCAATAAACCTGTAGATTAGCGTTAGTACTGTAATATGCTGCATTAGGTTTGATATAAGTTAACTTTATTGTCCTTTTTTTACATGGTACTGCGGTGGCTCAGTGTTTAAGAAGCTCACCTTGTTAGAAGGAAGATCGGCAGTTTGAGTCCCGAGTACTGCATGACATAATGAGTGCCCGTCTCTGCCCCAGCTCCTGACAACCTAGCAAGAAATTGAAAGCAAGAAATTGCAAAGTAGATAAATAGGGACCACTTTGGTGGGAATAGATCTTGGGGACGTGAAAGGAGCCTCATTTGGGCATCTCCTGAGTGGAATTCCTCTAGCAAAAATCTTTTCAACCCAGAAAGCACCTTTGTGTGCTTCTGACATGATTTTAAAAAAGCTGGAAACATATCCATGAATTTGCAGATTTTACCATATTCACTGGCGTATAAGATGCATTGGAGTATAAAATGCACCCCGTAATTACCAAAATAACCCACTATAGGCCACTATATACAGTACAAGACACACTCCATTTTTCCAGTGTATTTTAAAGGGGGAAAGTGGGTCTTATACGCCAGCAAATAGGGTAAATGGCAGATTAATCAGTGATATTGACTTCACTACTGTTATTTTTTTGCCAGATCTGTATGAGCATTCTTGTATTAACAAAGCCTCAAAGGAGACACACTTTATACTGCTCCCACTGAATACAATTAATATATAGATATTTTTTAAAATGAGGCAGAGATAATAAGATGTTTTTTATTGTCAATTGCCAGTTCATGCCAGCATGTTTTCAATTACATCATTGTTATATTTTCTAATGTAAAATGCATATATCTATACTGTATGTTTCTTTTCTTGAAAATTTCTTTCTGTTAAATTTTTGCCATGTATTTAAAAGTTTAAAAGTTTTTTAAACCCAATAGAAGTAGAAAAAATAGTTATTATCAAGAGATAATCAAGAGCCTGAACATCTCTTGAAAAAACAATTACCCCAGTCTGTCACCCAAAAACTCTCTAAAAGGGATCAATTCTTAGGTTTCTGTAATCTATAAATAAAACAGCCAAAGAGGTTTTGGAGGAAAAAGAGATTTTATCAACAAGATCAAATATAACATAACATATACATATGTTAGTGCTTTAATCCATGCAGATTCAAGGACCCTAATTAACAATTCATCCAGACTTACATACTTTTTGACAAACTATTTATGGTACATGTGTTCTTGGCCCAGGTGGGGTTGAAGGGTGAAAGTGTTTCATGTTTTATCTTGGCATTGCATACTTTTGGAATGTTCAAAAATGCATAGTCACACAAGTCTACTCTATTTGGATAAATGACACAGGACTTATGTACAGATGGTTTTTTCATAAAATGGCTTTCTCCAGCCCACACTATAGATCAGTACAAATAATTATAATGGTTATACAAGCCTCATTAACTGCATGCTTATTTTGTCAAGGGAAAAGGTTAATAAAATTATTTTAACTCAGGGGGTGTGTGTCACAAGTCTAGCATCTTAAAAACAAAGCGGGTAAAGTAAAAGCAAAACAAAGCAATCTTAACCTATAAAACCAAGTGTTAACCGTTGGAACTGGCTATAGGTTGCTATGCCTCGCCCTACTTGCCTGCACTCACCCTTCGTGCAAATGGCCGATCTGGGTCCGAAGGTCAACAAAGGATTGAGAAAACAGGCAGTAGGGCAACAGCCCCACAAATGCGAAAAAGGGAAACAACTTCCTTTCCCAACGTTCTTTGCGCTACACCGTGCCACAGCCAATCAGGCTGAGAGACGCGACCACAAAGAACGTGGAGAAACGCGGCGCAGCCAATCAAAAATAAGCTTTAGAAAAAAAACTGCAGCACGAACTACGAATCCCTGAGTCCTCTGTGCTGCCCAACCCCTCAGCCATTCAGGCTGAGGGACGCAAGCACAGAGGAGACTGGCAAAGCGTGGCACGCCAAAGTTAAAAAATAAACTGCTGGGAGGGAAAGACTTTTAAAGACCCAGCGGGACTCAGGAGGTAAGCGTGGTAGCACCGATTTGGGAGTGGGGGGGCACGGCCCCGGTAACCAAGCTCCCGCCCCACCCCGCCCCACCGCCTAGCCCACCCTTCCTAATCCCCACCGACCACGCTTACCTCCTGGCTCCGACTGGGTGTTTAAAGGTTTCCCTCCTGGTGTTGCCTTCTACTTCTTGCCCTCGCTTCTCTCTGGGCTGCCTGGAAAGGAAACTTCTTTCCAAGCAAACCCAGAAAGAAGCAAATCCCTTCCCTGCTGGGGATTTATTCTCCCCAGGAGGCAAAGGTGTCTTTGCCTCCAGAAGAGAAAGAATCGCTTCTCTCTGGGCTGCCTGGAAAGGAAACTTCTTTCCAAACAAACCCAGAAAGAAGCAAACCCCTTCCCTGCTGGGGATTTCTTCTCCCCAGGAGGCAAAGGTGTCTTTGCCTCCCAAAGAGAAAGAATCCTGTGCTGAGTTTTAACTCAAATTAAAACCCAAAACATCTAAACACATTTTAAAAACATTGAATGTAAAAAACATTTACTTTCACATTATTTAAATTATTACCTATGGTACAACTATTTAAAAAAATTCCAAAAACTAAAACATTATTCAGTTACATAAAACAATTTGAAAAAATTATATCATACTTTGTTCTTTTATTAATCCTAAAAAAAAAGCAGATCACAGTTTATAACAGCCAAGCCAAAAAATTTTTTACATAAATAAACATTGTAAAAATTAAAATTACAGACTAAGCAATTTTTAAAAAAACATTAACACAATTTACCATTCCAACACAATTTAAAACAGCCCGGCAATGCCGGGCAACCTCTGCTAGTCAGACTTATATAAAGGAAAGCTCTGAATCAATACTTAAGAAAAACATTAGGATATGGTGGCCCAAATGAATGAAGGTGGCTCAAAAGTATCCTAGTTCCACTCCCAGGTTGCTGAGAGGTTTTAAAATAAAATTTAGGATAAAAAAATTGATTGAATTCTGAACCAGATGCAGTTTGTAAGAATACTGGAAAGACTTGAATGCATTGTTGCAATCTAGTCTGGGTGTCACTTTGACATTAGTCCAAGAAAGGGTACAGCTGGTTTATCAAATATATAATGGACAAAAAGCATTCATGGCTGCCACCCTGTGGGCATTGGTGTTAGGGTCAACAGCATACCCAAATTGCAAACCTAACTCTTGCGTGAGGAGGTGCAACTATGAAAATCAAAGATATCTATTTTAAAACCATCCATATTTTCAATCTACTATGTTCTGTGGATTAAATTCCAGTTTGTTCACTCTCATTTATTCTATAATGTTCTCAAGAAACCTATTCAGGGAAGGAGAGAAAAAGTTGTTATCAGCCTTATAATAACATCACTGCCAAAGTCTGTAGAAGAGCTAATTGTTTCATAGAGAATCTACATAGAACTATTCAGTAAACTCAGCCAAAAATTGGAGAGTGATGTTATTTAATAATTTAATTTAATTTAATTATCACATTTATATACCGCTCACTCGGCCAAAGCCAACTCAGGGCGGTTCACAATAAAAATTAAAAACACAAGTTAAAACAGTTAAAACAGTTAAAACTACCCACCCCCTAAAAACAAGGGCTGCAGGATCCAAAGGCACCATGGGGAAGAGTTCTTCTAAACCAACCACCCAATGGCGGTTACCCTTCCACCTGCACCCCACACTTGACCCGCCAGCCAGGTTTTAAGTTCTTTTCTGAAAGGCAGCATTAGACATTAGTTATCATTAGACATTAGACTAATATCTCTTTCTTTTCTTCACCTCTGTAGATGTGTAGGCTCTGCTCATTTCTTCACACATTTGATGAAGAGGACTGCAACTCTGAAGAGGTCATACCAGATAAAACTTCTTAATTTTTAAAATGCCACAAGGGTCTTGTTTGTTTTTCTACAACATTGCAACTGTTTCCCAGAACTATTATCCTGCAAATATCGGAAAGATCAAATAGCACTTCTCTGCTACTCCTGATCCTGTAAGATGATCCAAAAGGATATTGAAGTCAGTGGTAATTTGATTCAGCAAAATCAAGAGGGATGCACTATGTATATATTTTTTTCTTGTGCAAGGTCATTTGCCAAGGCAACTAGGATAATCTCTATTGCAAGATTTTTAATTCCAGATGCAAAGAATTTAGATAATTGGTTATTGAAAACTCCATGAAGCTGGGTCACTACAACTACAGATTAGTGAGGTGGTAAAAACTAGTCAGAGTGAACTCCTGTCTCAATCTTAGCTCCTGCCAACCAAGCAGTTTGAAAGCAAGAAATTGCAAGTAGATAAATAGGTTCTGCTTTGGTAGGAAGGTAACAGCAGGGCCACCATCAGAAATTTCTGGGCCCTGTACTGAGCAATCCTAGTGCCCTCCCCTCCACATACACTTTTCTCTCTCCTCGCATTGGGGTGGCAGCGGGGGGGGGGGGGGGTAGAATACACAATTTCCCAAAATAAATTGATGGGCAGTTGTATCCAACTTTAGAGTTCAGTGCTCATGTCTGATTGCAGCCAAAGAGCCAGTGGCATCGATCCACAAAAGCTCACATTAAAATAAAGCAGTTAGTCTTTAAGCCTTGCTTGAAAGCCAGTTGTATCCAACTTTAGAGTTCAGTGCTCATTTCTGATTAAAGCCAAAGAGCCAATGCTGTCTGCATTCACAGATATTTCCATGGACATGTGGCAGGCATGACTAGACACTGGAGATCACAGAACGCTATTTATGTTCCTAATGAGGAGCTCCCATCATCCCTCCCAGCTCTTGCCAACCTAGCAGTTCGAAAGCAAGTAATTGCAAGTAGATAAATAAGGATATCTACTAGCAATTTCTTGCTTTCGAATTGCTAGGTTGGCAAGACCTGGGACAGAGATGGGAACTCATCATCATCATCATCACACATACACACATACACATAACACAGCACCGTCGGGCCCCTGCCAGCTCCAGGCCCAGGACAGCAGCCTTGGGTAACAGCATTCTGTGTACTCTGGTATCTAATCATGTCTCCCATGTGACAATGGAAACATCTGTAGATGCAGACAGCACTGGCTCTTTGGCTGTAAATTGAGATGATCACCATGACTGGCTTTTGAGCAAGGGCAACCTTTATCTTTACTAAAATTAGTCTAAGACTGTTAAAATAAGCAAAATTGTATGAAAGATTTTTAGATGTAGTCACTCCATAGCTTTATTCAAGGAAGTATCTATCTCGCTCAGTAACTTGCTTAGGAGGAATGGCCAGCCAAGATGAGCATGGATTTAGAATGCTAGTGGTAGTCTGACCTCTCTAAGTACATTGTCCACATGATTGATTTATACATATTGAAAGAGTTTTAAGAAATGGGAGAAGCAGAAGCTTTAGTCATATTCTAACTGTAATTAATATGATATCCAAGTCAAAACTGACAGGAGCAAATGTATCCACAAAGTACAAAGCAAGTAGGTCACAGTAAACCAGTGGAAGTTAATCCAGTGTTGAGTCTCCACTGACTCATGAGTTCATAGGCCCCTAACATCTGAGAACTGCTCTTTTAGACTCCACTGTGGGATTGCAATGGCAAATAAGTGTGTCTTTATCACCATTACAGTCACGAGAGAGTAGGTTTGATGAAGTATCTGCATTCTATTCTGAACTGAAGGCATTTTAGAAGAATAGTTCACATCAGGTTAACCCATGTGTATAATTCAAAGATTACTAGTCTGTATTATGAGATATCTAGAATTAAAGGTGGCAAACGTTAACCACAAAAATACATGGAACAGGTTGGATTTTCTTAGAAGTGGCAGAAATAAGAGATTATTAGATGACAAAATAGTGCATTTATTAAATTGTAAAACAGGGTTGCATTAGTCTATGCAGATTTTCATTGACCCACATAAACTCTGCACTTTCTCTCCACCCTTGACTTCATGGCTGACAATCATCCTCCAGTATGTAGGTTTTTTATTGTCTTCTTGAAGGCGTTTCATCATCATCATCATCACACGTTTCATAAACATCCTGTTCTGTTGGTTGGATCCAGAGCCAAACAAGTGCAATTAGGCAGATTTGCTTGGGCTTGTCTCCAATTCCCAATTTTATATATATATATATATATATATATATATATATATATATATATATATATATATATATATATATATATATATATATATATATATATATATATATATATATATATATATATATATATATATATATATATATATATATATATATATATAAAGGAACTGGTAACATTCAATAGAGCCATTTATAAAAGAAACAGAAGTCTCAGGACATATGAAAAGATATGATTTTATTACAATTTAATGCATTTCAACAGACAGATTATAGATTTCTTCAGGGGACTTAAAAAGAAAACAAACAGGGAAAACACATTAAATAGACATTGCAATAATCAAAGTCAAATTCTGTATCTCATTTTACCATGCTTAATTTTTATATGTTGGCATTAAATTACATACAATCATCTAAAACATTAATGTACAATGATCACAATCTGAACATTCATTTAGCACATTAAGAATCCAATGTAATGTAGGCATTACATTTCATATATACCATTAATTAATCTGTGATATATATATTTTGAGGGCATCTTGGTAACATCAGGAATAAAAGTCCAGGACCCCCTCTGGCAGCCCCTTCTGCAAAGATTTTACAGTTTTGGGCTCTATAACAATGTGAAAACATGGGGTTAAATAGAGTTAACTTTGCTAGCCCCAGAAGAGCTATAAAATGGGATGTGTGAAAAGACCTTGAATTTATGGCAAGGGAGAGAAAGAGTGGGGAATAGCTCCCTAGAATGCTGTTAATGACAAATACCAAACTATAAGAGAAGAGCAGTGACGTACTGCAATTTTTTTTACTACCTACTCTGTGGGCTGGCCAAATCTGTGGGCAGAGCCAAATATGTGGGCATGGCCAAACATCCTGCATTATGGGCTATGGAGGTGAGCGTGGCCAAACAAGTGGGCATGGCCTGGGGGAATTTCTACTACCGGTTTTGCAGAACCTGACAGAACCGTCTGCAGTGCATCACTGGAGAAGAGGTACAGCTAATTAGTACAAATCAGTGCCAGCTGAAGAAAGGCAGGTGCTTAGGGATTTAGTTAATTGTTAATAGAAGTTACTAGCACCTGAAACATTCTAGCAACCTTGAGCTTTGATTGGTGGAAAGGGTAGAAAAGGAGAGGGGCAATAGTGATACAAATACAGAGATGCTCATATAAATACTGTACCATCATTACATTGAAGAAGTAGCTAAACTCTGGTTATGCTGGGAACTAAGCAAAATAAGGATAGGTTAGTTAGTAGTTTTTCTTTTATGGGGATTTTTTGTTCTTAAGCTTATGTCGTATGTATTTTTCCTTTTCTTACACTATGGAATGGCTGTTTTGTCAGAAATGCTGAATTTGTTACTTCAAGTATTTATTCATCTATACCTATAAAATGTGCGTTAACCGTTGGAATGTGACAAAGGATGTTGCACCGGTCCCCACGAACCCCGTCCGAGCCTTCCTGCACTCGCCCGAACTGGGTTCGCAGGTAACTGTCAGATTGAAATTTTTGACCCAGGGGCAGCGGCCCCCCAGTCGCGAACAAAAAAAAAAACTTCAAGCCCCAACGTTCCTTGCTCCGCGCCGCACCAGAGCCAATCAGGCTATGCGGCGCGGGCAAAAGGAACGTTCGAAAACCGGCCGCAGCCAATCAAAAGGAAGACAAAAAGAAAAAACCGCTGCTGTACCCAAACACGCGCAGGCAAAACTACAAGCCCCAGCATCCTGCGCGCCATCAGCGCGCAGAATGCTGAGGCAGCCAGCGCGCTAAAAATGGGAAGAAAAAACCGCCGCCGCTCCGCGTCCTTCCCACAGGCCATCCAGCATGGCCCGTAGGAACGAAAGGCACCCTCCCCGCAACTGCGCTCCCTTCCAAAGGGCCATCCAGCATGGCCCATGGGAAAAAGGCACCCCCGCTGCCAGTGCCCTTCCTACCCACGGGCCACCAAGCATGGCCCATGGGAACAAAAGGCACCCCCGTCGCAAGTGCCCTTCCTACCCACGGGCCACCCAGCATGGCCCGTGGGAACAAAAGGCACCCCCGCGCAAGTGCCCTTCCTATCCACGGGGCCACCCAGCATGGCCCGTGGGAACGAAAGGCACCCCCGCCACCAGTGCCCTTCCTTCCCACAGGCCACCAAGCATGGCCCGTGAGAACGAAAGGCAACCCCCCCTAAAAAACGGACGCACAAAAAAACAAACCAAAAACAATCAAAAACAGTCAAAAACAAAAATCTAACCTTTAAAAAATAAACACAAACACATCCACAAAAACACACAACAAAAAACAACAGCCCCCCCCAACAAAAACACAACCCACCAATAAATAAATAAATAAATAAATCAGAGAGCTTACCATGAAGACGTCTTGACTTCATGGCGATAGGAACTCGAATGAGCTACAAAAAGGAAGTAACACTTACCGGAAGCGACACCCAGAGGACAGAAGAGGAGAAAGGTAGAGAGGAAGCAAAGCTCACCACCCCCACCCAGAGGCCAAAAGAAAAAAGACATCCAAAAACATTGCCACTGCAAAGAAAAATTCAAAATGCAAAAATGCAAAAAATAAGTTAGCACAACATTCAAAAATATACACACTACTCTCAAAAAATACAAAAAAACCATAAATCACTTTTCACTCCAAAAAACCAAAACACCAAACCAAAAAATAAAACAACAAAATTAAATTTACAATGAAAAAAATTTAAATTAAATAAATCAAAATAAAATTTGCATAAACAAAAAGAAAATCAAAATAATAATGGGAAAAAAACCACTGGGAGCGCAAGTCTGCCACAGGTGGACGCAGCGCCACAAAGCCACAAAATCACAAAACCTTTCAAAACCATTAAACACAGCCCAGCACCATTTGTTCAAGAAAACAAATGAAACCCTTCACTCTCCAAAACCAAATTTAAAGAGCCCGGCACTGAGGAAGCCGGCGCACAAAAAATAAAAAATAAACACACACTGAGAGCGCAAGTCCGCCACCTTTAAAAACCATTAAACACAGCCCAGCACCATTTGTTCAGGAAAACAAACATAACCACTGAGCTAAATATATCCTTAAGTGTCTTTTTTGTTCATAGAAACCAGACATATATCAATTCCTGTGGAATTTTTCGCTTAATAAATTAATAAAACCACTTTTGTGGAGTTTCACTTAAGGGCTTTTGGAGTACTAAATCTGGTCCTAGTGGTGGTATGGCTACTTACTGAATATTTTGCAGTAGTACAGTCTACTGTGCAATGCTGGTTTGCATGAACCAAGCAGATAACCTGCAGTTTTCTGTCTGTGCAACACAGTGAATTTGGTGAACTTACAGTGTGGCAGAGAAGGAGGGTGGGGAGATTTTCCGATCCTGCCTGAGTTTCACCCAGCTCAGATGCAAGAAAGGTAATTTAGCTCAGTGGTTATGTGTGGATCTTTCCTGAATCACTCCTACACCCCTAAGTGTGAACAAGGGTTCCTTTACAAACAACAATAATGCTTCCTGAATGCCAGTGTGGTCTAGTAGATAAACGAATGGATTAGGGATCAGGAGACCTGGGCTTGAATCCCTGCATAGCCATGAAAACTCAGTGAAGCTAATGGCACTGCTCAAATATTTCACAATCCCTATGAAAATTGTACAGGTTTGTTCTAGCTTAATGCCACAGTAATGATTCTAGGCTTAGAAAAGGTCTGTGGTATCTATAATAAATTGATATGTTGATATACACAATAAGGTTAGAAATTAATATTTGTAAAATATATACCAGTACTGACTATAGATAAAAGAGTTTGTTTGGGAAACAAAGTTTGCTGTGTAGACAATATAATAGAAAGGGTATTGACAGAATAAAAGACTTTCAGCTGAAAGGAACATGTTCATGTTGAGTCACACATTGTGTGGCAGCAATTCAGAGCATGCTATTAAGTCTTCTGTTCAAGTCAGTCTTGGCACCTAGGTAAGGATAACCACACACACACACACACACACACACACACACACACACACACACACACACACACACACACACACACCCCTTTTGAATATATATAGTCTTAGGTGCACACATCCAAAATATAGTGTTTGAAGTGATCTTTAATTCTAAGATCTGTGAAGTTCGATTGTTGTAATTTTCACCTAGCTGAACCAGTGTCTTATGTGCTGCACACCTACCTGTGATAATCAGTTTTACGTGCTACTAATGTGCCAGTGATATTTAAACAAATCTCATTTTTCTGTCTGAATGCTGGCCCTGATCTTCATTCACTATCTAGCTGTAATAAGGAGATGGACACAAAGAAGCTGATTGAAATCGAAATTCTGGAAATATAAAAGTGAAGATAGTAAGTCATGTGACCCAGGAGATACCCTTTCAATAAAGCTGGCCCCAAATATTTTGCTGCCTGAGGTGCACAACAAAATATTCTCCATTCCACATGCTATAAGAGAAAGACTGGCAGTTAAACTTTACTGAAACACTTGCAAGAATGTGCACTACTTTTGAAAACAGCTGGCTCATTTAGCAGGTGCAGGACAAGTCATGTAGCACACATAATTGCATCCTTAAACTAAGAGAAATGGCCAGAGGACTGAAAGAAATGGCCAGCTATCAGCGTTGTTGCCCTCCAAGTACATCTGCTAATTAAGCACTCTGTCTGCTCTGCCTAAGAGCAAGACCAGCTCTGCTCTCCCTTGCCCCTTCACATCTTCTTTTGTCCTTCTGGTTGAGAATTTAGATTGCTCCTTGATGGTCATGTCCAAATCCCTGGTTGGTTATCCTTCAAGAATTGTTGGAAATGTTATCAAACCAAGACTTCTGTAGTTCAACATTAAGTTGCAAAAGTACCCTGGTGGTGCAGTGGTTAAACTGCTGTCCTGCAAGTTCAATCCTGACGGGGCTCAAGGTTGACTCAGCCTTCCATCCTTCCGAGGTCAGTAAAATTAGTACCCAGTAAGTTTGAGGCAAAATGCTAATGCTAATTACTTTGTGAACCACCCAGAAAGTGCACTAAGCACTATGGGGTTGTATATAAGTATATGCTGATTGCTAATGCATATTACAGGAGTTCTCAACCTTCTTAAGTCGGGGGCCGGGTCACGCTCCTTCAGACAGCTATGGGGGCCGGATGGCCATTTTGCCCTTCTTCCATCACATGTCACTTCCAGGTGTGGTGGAGCAAATGAAATGGTGCTGTGGGCCACATCAGGTCCACAGGCCGCAAGTTGAGAATCCCTGGCATATTAGATGATGATAATATTTTGCTGAGAGGTGTACAGTACTGTGAACTTCCTCAATAGTTTAGGCTATAAAACAATAATAATCCACAGCAGCAGAAGGAAGGTTTTATATGCCTCTGGTGTGCAAGTACAAGTCATAATTGCAAATCAGTTTCATTCCAAAGTGGAAGCGAAAATTGTATTATTTTTATAATTTAATCGTATTTTGTGTAGAAGCTGACTAAATGCCTAGTCACTTTCTATTGAGCATTAAAGACCAGTATGAATTTTCACAAGTAGTGAACCAAATGCGATCAGTCACGTTATTGCTGTTGCAAAGCTCAGCACGTTTCTTAGGCAGATGTCGAAAGATATACTTTGTCAAATCAACAAGGAGGGTTTGCAACAAAAGAGAGATGACTTTCCTCTGTCATACTGTTACAAGTTGACATTTATGAATTGAGAAGAGGATTTTTGGCATCTATATTAATTCTGGACCGAAAGCTGAGCAATGTGCAGTGCTAATTCAGAAATCTCATAATCTGCTTTGATACGGTATTTTTTTTTCTGATGTGGAGATCTAGCCAAACGAGGGTCTCCTGAATAGCGTCATTCATCTTTCCATATCAATCACAAATTCCTTCTGCATGTTGCAGGGTTAACCCTTAAAACACAGAATGACGGTTCCTATTCAGCTTTTGCAGGACCATTAAAGGGGCAGCTATTTGTGCGTTTAATACAATATTTTTGCACCAGAGTGGGAGGGGCCATGGCTCTTTGGCTGCCTCTAATGTGCTTGTTTCTCTTCTGCATTCTTTGCTGCATTATATAACCAACAGAATGCTCAGTCCAGATTTCAAACAGTGGATGTCACAACCCTAACTGTCAGGATATTACTTGCATCAGCACTCTGCGGTTATTTTCATCACAGAGGAAAATGATCTTTTGTTGTTGTTGTCATCTGTATTTTGCACATTTCATCACACAGGTGGAAGGACTGATCCCCCCGACCCCCATGGTCTGGATAGAGATGATAACAAGCAGCCACTTCTAAGAAATATTTCTGTTAATCTGTTCTCCTGACAGCTTCTTTTGGGGTCCAGGGAAACCCAGCATGTATATAAACAACACATTGCTAGTCATAGGTAGGATATGATTAACAGTTTTGCAACGAGGGAGGATTTCCCCCTTACTGAGAAGGCTTTTCATTGCTGTTGTTGGCACAGATGTCTGTAAGGATTCCATAGAAATACAGTCTAAAATGATCTAAAAGCCTGTACTAGTAGGTTGTTTTAGTATATAAGGACCAAGACACGAGGAACGGCCAAAGGCTGGTTTAACTCAGGTTTATTACATCGTGGACAGAGGGAACATGAGGTAATGGCGGACGAGTAGCTCTTTATATACAGTGGTAATACATTTGAATGTGGCTCCACGATAGCCCATTGGTTAAGGCCTGCGTGACGTCACGGCTGGTCACGCCCTTCTTGTCCAGGTGTGGGTCGTGGCGGGAAACTTCCGCGCTGCTGTACTACGGTGGGTTTAGACCAATGAGCATGGCCGCTCGCTATTGCCAGCTGGTGGTCATTAGCTCGCGTCCTGATATAGGGTTTATCTTGATACAGCTGCTGGCTATATTGTTGCCAGTATAGGAGGTTACATTGGTTAAGATACATTGTAATACGTGTAGAACTGGTTACATCATTAGAACACAACACTCCTCCCCCCTAGGATGAGACGAAGTCTCTCAGCCAAGATGGCTTATTTCGAATACGCTGGGGCCTCGCTTCGGGCTGCCCTGTCTCGGGTTTGCTACCACCTCTTTGGGCCCTGGTTTCCTGTCCTGTAAGAGGAGAGGAATACTCGTTAGTGATTTGCCGCGGATTCGCGGTTTTCTGGGGATGTGAGCGCTTTGCTTGGGAAGGACCGGGGGCACTGGGGGCTAACGAAAAACCCCTCTTCTCGCTTGGATGGGTGGGGGAACACTCCCGAAAACCCCCCCGGTCTGTTAACACAAAATCTAAATCTGGGGCAACAGCCGCAAACTCCCTTCCCCCTTCCCGGCGTTCGGCTAGAGCTGGCGTATCCAAAGGATATGAGTCTTGACTGCTGACTCCCTCCCCTGTGTGGGACCGTCGTCCCTCTATATCCCCCCCTTGGGTCAAGCGGGTGGAGGGGAACCCTAACGCTGAGGCATTCTCCGCGTCGTCCGTGGAATGTCCCGAGGGGACTCGGCTCCGGAGCTGATCCGTATGTCGCCTCCAGAGCAGACCGGTGTTCGTTTCCACCCGATACGATACCGGTCCCGTCTGTTCCAAAATTGTTCCTGGCACCCAGGCTGGACCCCCACTACTGTAGTTCCTGCAATGCACCGGGTCGCCGATGGCGAACCCTTTCGTGACCGCTAACCCTATATTCTTTCCCTTGTCCTCCACCCTCGTGGGATCTAATCTAGTCAGAATCGTGGTCAGCTTCCGCCACATCAGCAGCTCCGCCGGCGAGTATCCGGACGCTAAGGGGGTTACTCTATAGGCCAATAAAAACTGACAGATTTGGTGATCCAGGTCCCCAGGGCCCATGCGCCGTAGCGCCTCCTTTGTTGTGCGCACCAGTCGCTCCACCTGGCCGTTCGTGGCCGGATGAAACGGTGCGGAGGTGATGTGCCGGATGGAATTTATCTCCGTGAATGCCCTAAACTCCGCGGAAGTGAAGCAGCTAGCGTTATCGCTAATCAGAGTGTCGGGTAAACCGAACGTGGAAAAAATTCTCCGGAGGTGTTTAAGTGTTGTAGCGGAGGACGTGCTCCTCACCGGGATCACCTCCAGCCATTTGGAGAATGCGTCCACCACTAGGAGGAAAAGTGTCCCTCGGAATGGACCAGCGAAATCTATGTGTACTCGGGACCACGGACCCCGCGCCGCGTCCCATTCCCTATGCGGGAGGCGGGCCTCTTCTGGCCTGGAGCCCTGGCACGCCTCACAAGTGCCCACCATGTGCTCTATGTCTGCGTCTAACTGGGGCCACCAAAAATAGCTCCGTGCCAATGCCTTGGAGCGGACGATCCCCGGGTGACTGACGTGCAGCAGCTTTAGTACCCTCGGTCGCAGTGATGCGGGAACCACCACCCGCTGGCCCCACAAAAGGCACCCCTTCTCTATTGACATCTCTAACTTCTTCCTAAAAAACGGGTCGAATTCCTTAGCCGGGGATGACGCCGGCCACCCTTTCTGCACCCATGAGCTCACTTTTTCTAAAGTCTTATCTTTGCCTGTTGCTCTGGCGATTTCGGCAGGGACGATTGGGGGAGAGTCCAGGACTTCTATCAACAATACTGGCCGATTCCTTTCGACCCCCACCTTTTGGACGCTCGTTAAGGGTAGAGGAGACCTCGAGAGTGCGTCTGCATGGCAAATGTCTCTCCCGGGCCGATATTCCAAGTCATGCTGGTATGCGTTGAGAAAGATAGCCCACCGCAACATTCTTGGAGACAGTATTTGCGGCGTGGGCTTCCCAGCAGTAAAAATCCCCAACAGGGGCTTGTGGTCGGTCACAATGGTAAAAGGGCGACCGTACAGGAAATCGTGGAATTTCTTGGTGCCCGCTACTATCGCTAATGCCTCCCTGTCGGTTTGTGCGTAATTTCGCTCTGCCTGGGACAGGGACCTTGAATAAAACGCTATCGGGGCCTCCCTTCCGTCTTCCAATACGTGGCACAGCACCGCCCCCACCCCCACCGGGGATGCATCGCAAACCAAGACTACTGGCCGGTTGGGATCGAAATGGGTCAGGATTGCCTCGGACGTTAGGAGTTGCTTTAACTCTTTGAAAGCCCTCTCCTGCTCATCACCCCACAGCCACGCCTCCTCTTTCTTAAGCAACCGATGGAGCGGGTCGGCCACAGACGCCTTCCGAGGAAGGAAGGTGTGATAAAAATTTAGGAGTCCCAGGAATGACTGTAACTCCGCTTTGGATGTGGGGCGGGGAGCATTCTTAATGGCAGCTACCTTGGATTGGGAAGGCTTAATTCCCTCGGGAGTGACACGGAACCCTAGAAACTCAACCTCCGTATCGAAAAAAACACATTTGTCTTTCCTCAGCCGCAGGCCCGCCTGTTCGAACACCGTCAGTACCTTATCCAATCTCTGGGCCAGTTCAGCCTCACTCCCCCCTGTTATCAATACGTCATCAAAATAAGGCAACACCCCCTCCAGCCCCTTCAGGAGGCGTTCCACAAGCGACTGGAAAAGGCCGGGTGCCGAGTTCACGCCGAATTGTAAACGCGACACCTGGAACGCCCCCTTATGTGTAACTATGGTTTGGGCCGCTGCCGTGGCGGGGGTTACGGGAAGTTGTTGGTAGGCTTGTGCTAAGTCGAGCTTAGCGAAACATGTACCCCCATTCAGCCTGGCTAAGAGGTGGCTGACCACCGGCACCGGGTATGCATTCGGGCGGATAGCCTTGTTAATTGTACACTTGTAATCAGCGCAAATGCGCACCTCCCCGTTGGCCTTAAGTGCAGTCACAATAGGAGTTTCCCATTCCGCTGAGTCAACAGGAACAAGGATTCCCTGTCCCACCAACTTGTCCAGTTCCGCCTCTATTTTGTCCTTTAGTGCGAAAGGCACCCTACGCGGTTTGAGTCTTATCGGGCGGACCTCCGGGTCCAGGTCAAAAGCCACGGGGGGTCCCTTGAATTTTCCCAGCCCCTTCTTAAAAACTTCGGTGTGCGCATCACATACGGCTTGTATCGGGTCTGCTCTAACGGCATGCACCCCCCCTATGAACACCCCCAACGGCTGAAACCACTGAGTCCCGAGAAGGCTACAGCTTCCCCCCTTGAGAACGACTAAGGGAAGTTCCGCAGAATGACCCTTAAAACGGACCTGGAATTTCCCGACCCCCAACACAGGAATGCTGTACCCTTGTACATCTCGTAATGTGGACCTCAGCGTCTTAAGTTTGGGTCGCATGCGGGGGTCAATTTTCAGGAATTCTTTTTGGGGAATGATGGAATAGTAGGACCCAGAGTCGATTTCCATCCTAATAGGGGCCCCTTGTACTGATACCTCAACGAAGTAACGGGGCTGCGCCGCGGCCACACTGAACACGGGAGTGTCGTCCTCGCTGTTGTCCGAGATGCGGCCCACGCCATCCTGCTGCCTCGTGGGCCGGACGCCATCTTTGACCCTCGCTTGACGGGCCGGCTTGGACGAACGGTCCGGTGAACTCCTACGGGCTTCTTGTCTCTTCCTGCACACCTTGGCGATGTGCCCGCGACGGCCGCAGATGTAGCACTCGGCTTTTCGGAATGGGCACTTCGTACGGTCGTGGGCCGCCCCACAGCCATCGCAACGCCGCCCCCCCTTTCGTACCTTCTGGACCTCATCGTCGTCGCTGCCCTCGGCCGACGACTTTGATGTTCGCCGGGTCGCGTGCACCGCCTGTCCAGTCTTCCCGTGCACCGAATTTTCCGCCCTGCCGGCCTTCGGTCGCCACTCACGCCACCCGTGCATCTCCTCCACGCCAGCATTCGTGGCCTCCGCGGCTTCCGCGGTCTCTATAACCTCGGCCAGCGTGGGTGGCGGCTCCCTGTTCATCAGGTGGCGCTGCACTTCCTTGTCTTTCAGGCCACACAAGACGACGTCCCTCATAATCATCTCTAGGTTGTCCCATTTGCAGGGGACGGCGGCTACCCTCAGGGCTTCCACGTAGGCTTCCACTGACTCGTCCGGCGCTTGAACTCGCCTCCAAAACGCCCCCCTCGCGGGGAACATTGCCTTCGACGGCTGGTAACGCTCTCGCAGTAGTTTCAGTATGTCCTCGGTTTTAAGGTCATCCACCGTCTTCGGTGCAATCATGCTCACCAGCATCCCCTTGGTTTCCGTTCCAAGCATTCTGGTGAGGATGGCCCTCTTCCTTTCCTCATCGTCTTTGACTTTGAGTTCCACCAATGCCGCCTTGAAATCCATCTCAAAAACGATCCAGTCCCGCGGCTTGGTGATGTTGAAACCGCTCTGTGTCCTGGCTCCTTGGGGATCCATTATCCCACCTTCGTCGCCAATTTAGTATATAAGGACCAAGACACGAGGAACGGCCAAAGGCTGGTTTAACTCAGGTTTATTACATCGTGGACAGAGGGAACATGAGGTAATGGCGGACGAGTAGCTCTTTATATACAGTGGTAATACATTTGAATGTGGCTCCACGATAGCCCATTGGTTAAGGCCTGCGTGACGTCACGGCTGGTCACGCCCTTCTTGTCCAGGTGTGGGTCGTGGCGGGAAACTTCCGCGCTGCTGTACTACGGTGGGTTTAGACCAATGAGCATGGCCGCTCGCTATTGCCAGCTGGTGGTCATTAGCTCGCGTCCTGATACAGGGTTTATCTTGATACAGCTGCTGGCTATATTGTTGCCAGTATAGGAGGTTACATTGGTTAAGATACATTGTAATACGTGTAGAACTGGTTACATCATTAGAACACAACAGTTGTCCTTAATACAGAAAAAAATGTTTTTCTATAGAATGTTCCATTTAGCATATAAACTCCAGCACAAGTCATCTGTTGTTGATGTTCTTGCATCATCAAAATGAGAATGCTATCAATTTCTGCTGCAACATAAGTCTGTAAACCAGCCAGTGGTGGGCTCCAAAATAATTTACTACCACACTGTGGGTGTGGTATGGTGGGCGTGGCCAGGGGGAAAGCCCTGCGTTGCACCCAAATTAGGACTACTTTATTTCAAAACTTGGATGGGCGGGGCCAGCCAGAATTTCTGCTACTGGTTCTGGTGAACTGGTGCGAACCCGCTGATGCCCACCACTGAAACTACCATTTCAATCAACCCCAGCCAGCATGGTCACTGGTCAGCAGGCTGCTGCCGCCATTGGAAAATGTAATATATTTAGAGGACGTCAAGTTGGCAAAACTGCTCCAAAACAATGAATGAGGCAGAATTTGAATGATGCACCCTCTTGTCTACTTAATAGATGGAGAAAATGTGCGGAGGATACACATTTGGAGCACAGCTGGGTGTGGAGCTCCAGGACTACAACTCGTGAGACTAATAGGTCTCAGAAGTGGTGCAGGATACTGAAAAAAGGATTTCCTATAGTCTGGTGGTGAACCTTCCGGAAACAGAAACATACAACCAAGAAAAATTTGCCATGTGTCAAATGTGCTGTGGGTAAGGCCACATGGAATAAAAGGAATTGTAGCAATTGTTGTACCCACTGGACATGTTTTGCCTCTTGTCCCACCACCAAAGATAGTGGAGATTCTCTATCACTAATTCATCCTGGTACTTGGTCATCCTGATTCTACCAATATTTACTCAGATTCTGTTTTTTCTTCGCTTCTATGTTCAACTGTCCAAGAAGCTTCCTCCAAACTCATGGCTACCCTACCCTGTAACATCATGAATGCCCATCCTTGTAACATCACAAGAACCTACTCCCTCATCTCAGGCTTTGGTCCCAAAATTTCAGGGAATGGAATGTACCCAATCTTGCAACCCAGGAGATGTTAGTAAGATGCTCAAGGGGAGAGAGCTGACCAATGTGATGCCTACCCCGTACCTCTAAACCAGTGGTGGCCAACCTTGGCACTCCAGGTGTTCTTGGACTTCAATTACCAGGAGTTCAAGTAGGCACTCCTGCTGATCATGGCTTCTGAGAATTTAAGTTCAAGAACACCTGGAGTGCCAAGGTTGGCCATCACTGCTGTCTAAGCTGTCCTGCTATCTAAGCTATCTGGTCTGGTACTTCTGGTGTGGATGAAGTGTCATATTGTTTTCAGTAATAAAAAAAATTCAGTCACCAGTCCAGCTGGCTTTTACATAAATAACAAAAGGAGATGGACCTTATCAATCAGTGGGAGCAAAATGTCTTCCCTCTAGGTTATTGATATATGAACATTTTAAATTGCGGGCCAGATACAGTATTTCTTTATGCAGCAGTCCAGCAGGTGGCAGACGGTTCTCAGTCACAATCAACTCCATAATAAAGGAGTCTGCAGCCTTAATTCAAGCACATATCATTTTTCCTTACACAATTTAGAACCGTAAATCCTCAGAGATATACACTAGGAAGTCCTGATACACTTTTACTGCTGTTTTAAGGATATAACCATTTTTCAAACCATTTCCACAGTATTACTGAGAGGAAATGCTAGTGTAATGCTTGTGTAATGATGTAATTAGTGTCAAGATATGAAACATTGCTTATTCACAGTATTAGATGTGATGGAGTATCAACTCTTGCTGTCTTCTTCTTTACTTCTTTTAGCCCTTTGGGTGTGGAGGGACTATTAGGAATGGTAGAACAATTTCTTCACAAACAATACTAGAATAAATAGGCATTAAGCATCATAAATGAAAATGAATCTTTACATATCAAACAACAAGCAGGGCTTCCCATATGCTTAGTAGGAGAGACTACTACTTGTAATTATCACCTTAGACCAGTGGTGGGCATCAGCAGGTTTGCACCAGTTCGCCAGAACCGGTAGCAGAAATTCTGGCTGGCCCCGCCCATCCAAGTTTTGAAATAAAGTAGTCCTAATTTGGGTGCAATGCAGGGCTTTCCACCTGGCTACACCCACCATACCATGCCCACAGTGTGGTAGTAATTTTTTTTGAGCCCACCACTGCCTTAGACATAAGATCCAATAGATGCTTATGGTATTAAGAATTAGTAAATATTAGGCTCCTTAAAAGCTAGGAGAGATCAAAGGCAAAAGGAGAAGGAGGCAACAGAAGATGAGGTGGCTGGATGGCATTGTTAAAATGGAGGGCGTAGATCTGGCTGGGCTGCGGAGAATAGCAGATGACAGAGGAGCCTGGCGTGTGCTGGTCCATGGGGTCATAAAGCGTCAGACTCGACTGTGTGACTCAACAACAACAACAAAAAACACAGCAGCAGCAGAAACAGCAGCAGCAGCAGCAGCAGCAGCAGCAGCAGCAGCAGCAACAACAACAACAACATACAGAGCAAATCAAGCCTAAACTGTCTCTGTAGGCAAAAGTAATGGAACAGGTTGTCATATTTTGGGCACAACATGAAAAAGCAAGATTATTTGGAAGACCAAATATTAGATGGATTGACCTCCTAAAGGAAACCACAGGCTTGAGTTTACAAGAACTGAGTAAGACTGTTGAAGACATGACATTTTGGAGATCACTCATAGGATTGCCATATGTCACAGATGAGTTGATGACATAACTTTCTGAAGAAATCTGATTTCAAATGCTAAATATATATATTTTTGCACATCTTGTCTGTATGATAACTGTAATGAATCAGAATCAGCACAAGATATTTTACTACCTGGAGTAAAGGAGAAGCATTATACCATTCTAGCTGGGACTAGGTGAATTTGAATTCAATTCTGGTGACAGGACGTCATACTCCACTTCGCTTAAGGGCACGTAAGGGCACTTCACTTAAGGGTGTAGGGCAGGGTGTTTACCTGGAGCACATAGCTCTGTCCTGAAACAGAGAGGTAGGGCTATGTGTATGGCATTTACAACTTGAAGCAACCATGTTCAAATGGCAGCTTTTATTTTTCTGCTTTGGTAGATGGTTGGACTTCACTCTTTGGGTCCTTTCCAACTGTATAATTCTGTTATCTTACTCTGCCAGATGGTAAGTCTGGTCCTGTAATCAAGACAGAATTAAGGAAATGTGGACTGGAGTATATATATATATATATATTGTCTGACATCAAAGCATGCAGACACCCACAAAAATTTAAAAATAGATCTAGTTGAAGATGCAATGTTTCATTTGTATTTTAAGAAACATTTAGCCACTTTGCAGTTCATAATGTTCCACTTATGACAACAGTAGACAGTTTCCTGAAATGGAAATCTTAGCTGTGAAATGCGAAGATAGATGAGAAGCTAGCTACTCATGCTGTCGGGTTCAGAAAAAACTTTCTGAGATATTTGATAACAATCATTCGCAGAGTACACTGAAAGAAAGCTAGCTGTCAGATAGATTTTTATTTTCCTAGATTAAAGAGAAGGGTATAGAACAGTGTTTCCTAACCTTTGGGTTCCGCAAAGCACTGATCAGGCAATGTTGGCTTATGGGAATTGAAGTCCCTCTGTGGGGTGTGGGCCCCACATTGGGAACCACTGGTCTAGAATGTAGTTTTTCACACACACTTTAGAGTGAAATTAACAAAGAAACTTCCTGAAGAGGGACATTTTAATAGGCTGTTAGAAGTTTTGATGTTTCTTGTATTTCTATGATATCCAACTAAATAAAATTCAAAATATTGAAAAGGGTTTCCTTTCTTTTCCTTTTTTTTTAATAAAACCTAAATTTTATAGAGTCCCATAGCCAGCATAATGTGATACTCATTGGGTTTTCCTGAGAATTGTAGTCTTCTAAGATCTGGAAAATAACACATTACAAATATAAATACAGTGTACTGTATAGTCAAACACAAGAGCAGTGAAAATAGCATAGCAGCTCAAATTCAAATTACATTGCTTAATATGGGATAGCTAAAAATGCCTAACCCTGTTTGCTTTATTTCCATTTGTACTGACTGAGTAGGAACAGAGACATTCCACTAATCCTTCCTGAATTGGCAGAAGAGAGCAACTGATACAATGGATGTCATCTCTTAAAGCAATGTGTAAGAGTGATATTCTGCTGGCATAACTGCTATCTTTACCTATAAGAAGGTGGATGAATCGTGCGTGTCCGGCATACACGGCCACACCCAATCCAACCATCCCGAACCGAGCCGCCTACACTTACCGTAACACCATTGGAGCATCGCCACTAGGGTCCAAATGGGGCCACTAGGGTCCAAATGGGGCAACCTGCCCATGAAGACGAACCAAAAAAAAACCTACAAGGCCCAGCATCCTCCGTGCCGCACCACCCCTCAGCCAATCAGACTGAGGGACGCAAGCATGGAGGAGGCTGGGAAAGTGCCGTGCACGAAAAAAACCCCCGATGCTGCATCCAGGCCCCGGCAATGAAGGGAGGCCCTCTTCTCTCTATGGCCCCGGCCCCGCCGTGACTTTGCTGGGGCTGCGGAGAGAAGAGGGAGGCCCTCTTCTCTCCACGGCCCCGCCACAGGCTCCGCCTTCCGGAGATCCCCCCTGTGTGTGTGTGTGTCCTCGCCGTGGCTATGGGGGGGAGGAAGGGGAGCCCCTCCTCTCCCCATGCAGTTTTGGTGTGTGTGTGTGTGTGTGTGTGTACCCCAAAACTACTCCTACCACCAACACCCCCCCCCCAAAAAAAAAGCCTGCCCAGCAGGGCTGGGCAAAAAAACCCACTAATGTTACTATAAATACAAAGGAGTATTTCAAAATGAATGTTGGAGTTGGGAGATCCATGTTCTAGTCCTGTGATGGCGAACCTTGGCACTTCAGATGTTCTTGAACTTCAATTCCCAGAAGTCCAACATCCTGTGAATCCACACGAATGGGTTTGCTGCAATTTAACTGGCCCTCACCACCTTCATCACTCCCAGAAGCGGAAGTAAAACATGCACGTACGGGCGTGTTTTACTTCCACTTCCGGGAGCGACGATGGCAGCACAGGCTGGATGAATCGCAGCAAACCCATTTGTGTGGATTCACGGGGGCTTGGGCTTCTGGGAATTGAAGTCCAAGAACATCTGGAGTGCCAAGGTTCACCATCACGATTCTAGTCCCTGTTGAATCATGAAACACATTGGGCAATGTCAGGCTGGTAACCTCATTTTATCTTAACCAACTCCAGAGTTAAGGTCATGCTGAGAAAGTTTGACTAGCCTAAGGTTACCTTTGTTAGTTTCATTGCCCTGTGGGAACCTGAACCTGCAAGGAAGCAGCCTTGTATGAGGCAAAAATCTAAGTTGCTGCCCCATTTGTTTCTAAAATGGAAAATCACTATTACCTTTTCTAAGAGTGGTAGTGAGTTAATATAGTTTAAATTATTTTATTCACTTTTTTTGAGAATGAAGAACTGCAGAAATGTATGACCATTGAAGCAACAAATATGTGGTGCTTGTAGCATACTGTCAGTAAAAAAAAAAAGTAAAACAAATTGTGAATCAGAACTGAGAAGACAGAAATAACAATTTGAGGTATACTGAAATGCAGGTTTCAGTCCTGGTAAAAATTATTTCAGAAAAGTAGCCATCTCTGTAAGAAGTCTGATCTTCTGTGATAGACAAGAACAGGAGACAAGACTAGATTAGGAGCATAAAAGCAGTTTATGATCATTTATGACAGAAGTCAGAAAGCAAGCTATGGTCAATACATAAAGGTAACCGCAATGAAGAAAGTAAATTTTCCCCATGAAATAAATAAAAAAGTACCCTTCTTAATACATGTGATTTTTACCTTGGAGCATTCCAGACCATGGTCAACTCATAGAGCCCATCCTTGCAAAAGCATAAATCTAAAGCACAGATAATTAGGAAGCCATATGTATTTTACTTGGTATCCTCTCCAAACCACCATCAAATCATAGATCCTATTTGTGCCCACAGTTCAAATGATAAAAATCATAGAGCCTTCACTGCATGACATTGCCATGACACAGAAACATGGATCCAAGTTGTGAATCATTGTGAAAAACAAGATTTTTACCCGAGATCCTCCTAAGACCAGTATCAAATGCTTCATCCCATCTGCACTCAAAGACAAAACCATAAAGATCCTCTGCTATGCTTTAGTATTATGGTGCAAAAAAAATTGATTTGATGCATGAATCCTCATGGATACATGTGATTATTTTTGCATGAGATCCTCCACAATCCATTGCCAATCGCAGCTCTACTATTTCCACAATCATAAAAATCATGGATCCCTCACCATACAATATCGTGGCTATCCAAAAAGTGTGAAAGTCAAAGATCTTTCAATGCACAATGATACTATAGCATAAAAATATAGAGCCAAGGCATAGATACTCATGGACCTACATGACTTTTGCATGGAATCCTTCCAAAACCACGGTCAAGTCATAGATCCTCCATAGACAAGGAATGAACCATAACAGCAACACAGTACCTCACTACACAGCATTGTCATGTGTGGGGAAGAGTCTCAGATCAGAATCCTCATGGATACACAGTGGTTAAACTCATGTTTACATAATGTTACATGATGATACTATCAACTGGCAACTGTAGCATTTAATTTAAATCAATTAAAAGTTTCCATCCCTTTGGTGTATGGGAACCAAGACACCGGGACAGCCGAAGAGCTGGCTTAACACAACTTTATTGCATACTGGTCAGAGGGAACATGCGGTAATGGCGGACGAACAGCTCAATATATACAGTGGCTATACATTTAAATGTGGCTCCTTGACAGTCTATTGGCTACTGTCCGTGTGACGTCATTGCAGGTCACGCCCTTCTTGTCCAGGTGAAGGTGGTGGCGGGAATCTTCCCGCGCTGTTGTTCTTAGGTGAGTCTGGGCCATTGAGCTGGACGCTTGCTATTGCCATCTAGTGGTCACTAGCTCGTGTCCTATTAGGGTTACAGTGATGCAGCTGAAGGTTATAATGTTACACGTAGAAAGGTTATATTGGTTACACATGGATAGGTACATTGTTTAAAGGCACAGTCTTTGAGAACACAACATCCCTCCCCCTTAGGATGAGACGAAGTCTCTTAACCAAGATGGCTTATTGCAAACGCGTTTGGGCCGCGATGTGGGCTGGCCCGCCCGGGGGGTGCTACAGCTTCCTTGTTCCCTGGTCCCTTGTCCTGTAACGGGAGAGGGAGACTCGTTAGTGGCTTGCTGCGGCTTTGCAGCTTTAGGGGAAGGGACAAGCTCCATTGTGGGCAGACCGGGGGCACTAGGGGCTAACGTAAAACCCCTCTTCTCGCTTGGATGGGTGGGGGACCACTCTGAAACCCCCCCGGTTCTGTAACTCAAAATCAAACTCTGCTGGGGGATCCCGCGGGGTATCTACGAGGATAAATTCCTTCTCCTCCCCCCTTGGTGGGGGCCCTTGACCCCCCCTCCCCTCCCCCTTGGGCTAAACGGGTGGGGGAGAACCCTAACGCTGAATTCCTGTCTGTGCTTTCGGTGCCCTGCCTTCCTTCCTGGGACCCGGCTCCGGAGCTGGTCCGCGTGCCGCCGCCAAAGTAGACCCGTGCTGGTCTCCACGCGATACGATACGGGACCGGTCTGCTCCACGACAACCCCCGGTACCCAGGCTGGCCCCGCGCTGGCGTAGTTCCTGCAATGCACCGGGGCGCCCACGCTGAAAATTTTTGTGGCCTCTAGCCCGATGTTCCTCCCCTTGTCTTCTACTCTCGTGGGGTCTAGCCTAGTGAGTATGGTGGTCAGTTTCCTGCACATTAAAAGCTCCGCGGGGGAGTATCCTGACGCCAACGGGGTCACCCTGTACCCTAGCAGAAACTGACACACTTGCAGGTTGAGATCCCCGGGGCCCATGCGCTGCAGTGCGTCCTTTGTGGTGCGTACGAGGCGCTCCACTTGGCCATTGGTGGCCGGATGAAAAGGGGCGGAGGTGATGTGCCGTATGGCGTTAATCTCTGTGAATGCCCTGAACTCAGCGGACGTGAAGCAACTAGCGTTATCGCTAATTAGGGTGTCGGGTATGCCGAACGTGCAAAAAACCCTCCGCAAATGCTTTATCGTCGTGGCCGAGGAGGTGCTCGTGACTGGAATGACCTCCAACCACTTGGAGAAAGCGTCCACAACAAGGAGAAACAGAGTTCCTCGGAACGGGCCCGCAAAATCTATGTGCACCCGGGACCACGGCCCCTTAGCCGCGTCCCACTCCCTGTGGGGAAGGCGGGCCTCCTCTGGTCTGGAGCATTGGCAACTCTCGCAAGTGCCGACCATGTGCTCGATGTCGGCGTCTAACTGGGGCCACCAGAAGTAGCTCCGGGCCAGCGCTTTGGAGCGCACAATTCCGGGGTGGCTGACGTGCAGCAGTTTAAGCACCCGCGGCCGAAGGGACGTAGGGATCACCACCCGCTGCCCCCACAAGAGACACCCCCTCTCTAGGGACAGCTCCAGCTTTTTCCTGAAAAATGGGGCGAATTCCTCCGCTGGGGAAGACGCTGGCCACCCTTTCTGTACCCAGGAGCTAACCGCCGCCAACGTCCTGTCCCTGCCTGTCGCTTTAGCGATGTCGGCGGGTACTATGGGGGGCGAATCTAAGACCTCTATCATGAGCACCTGGCGGTCTCGCTCCTCCTCACCCACGTGGCTGTGCGTCTGAGGGAGTGGGGACCTCGACAGGGCGTCCGCATGGCTGATCTTTTTCCCGGGCCGGTACACCAACGCGAGCTGGTAGGCGTTGAGAAAAATGGCCCACCTAAGCATCCTCGGGGACAGGATCTGTGGCGTGGGCTTGTCTGCGGTAAAAATGCCTAGTAGGGGCTTGTGGTCAGTCACAACGGTGAAGGGGCGGCCATACAGAAAATCGTGAAATTTTTTGGTCCCCGCAATTATCGCCAGCGCTTCCCTGTCTGTCTGGGCGTAATTTCTCTCCGCTTGGGACAGGGACCTGGAGTAAAACGCTATCGGGGCCTCCCTCTCGTTTTCCAGCACGTGGCATAACACTGCCCCCACCCCCACCGGGGATGCATCACAGATCAGTACCACCGGCCGTTTGGGGTCGAAATGGGTCAGAATGGCGTCAGACGCTAGGAGTTGTTTTAGTGCAGTGAATGCCCTCTCCTGGTCATCGCCCCACTTCCATGCCTCATCTTTCTTGAGCAACTTATGAAGCGGTTCAGCCACCGCCGCCTTCCGGGGAAGGAAGGAGTGGTAGAACTTCAAGAGCCCTAGGAACGACTGCAACTCGGACTTGGAGGTGGGGCGAGGGGCTTTCTTGATGGCGGCCACCTTGGATTTGGACGGTTTGATCCCCTCAGGTGTTACTTGGAACCCTAAGAACTCAACCTCATTCGCGAAGAAGACGCATTTGTCTTTTCGCAACCTCAACCCCGCCTGTTCGAATGCCGCCAGAACTTTGTCTAGCCTTTCGGCCAACTCGAACTCACTCCCCCCCGTTATCAATACGTCATCAAAATATGGCAAAACCCCGACCAGCCCTTTTAAGAGGCGTTCCACGAGCGACTGGAAAATTCCAGGCGCCGAGTTCACGCCGAATTGTAGGCGCGTCACCTGGAACGCCCCCTTATGAATGACTATGGTCTGAGCAGCAGCTGCAGCAGGGGTTACCAAGAGTTGCTGATAGGCTTGCGCCAGGTCGAGCTTAGCGAAACACTTCCCCCCATGTAACCTGGCTAGCAAATGGCTGACCACCGGCACCGGGTACGCATTAGGGCGAATTGCCTTATTAATGGTGCACTTATAATCGGCGCAAATGCGAACCTCCCCATTGGCCTTCAACGCCGTGACAATTGGAGTTTCCCACTCCGCAGAATCAACAGGAACAAGAATCCCCTGGCCCACCAATTTGTCCAGTTCCGCCTCTATTTTGTCCTTTAGCGCAAAAGGCACTCTGCGCGGTTTGAGCCTTATTGGGCGGACCTCCGGATCCAGGTCGAAAGCTACTGGGGGTCCCTTGAACTTCCCAAGTCCCTTTTTGAAGACTTCGGGGTGCGCGTCGCACACCTCCTGTATTGGGTCAGTCCCAACGGCGTGCACCCCCCCAATGAACAGACCCAGGGGCTGAAACCATTGAGTCCCGAGGAGGCTGCAATTTCCCCCTTTAAGGACGACTAGGGGGAGCTCCGCGGCGTGCTGTTTATATTGGACCTGGAATTTCCCAACCCCCAACACCGGGATACTGTTCCCTTGCACGTCCCGAAGCGTGGACCTCAACGCTTTGAGCTTGGGCCGTACGCGGGGGGCAATTCTCAAAAACTCCCTCTGGGAAATGATTGAATATGAGGAGCCCGAGTCAATCTCCATCCTAACAGGGGGCCCTTGCACCAGTACCTCAACAAAGTAACGGGGGTGTCCCATGGACACGCTGAAAACTGGGGGGGCGTCGTCGCTGTCGTCGGAGATGCGGCCCACGCCGTCCTGCTTCCTCGTGGGCCGGGCGCCATCCTTTGGTCTCGTCGAGCGGTCCGGTCTCGTCGAACGATCTGGCGAGCTCCTCCGATCCTCGCGCCGTCGTCTGCAGACTTTAGCGATGTGCCCGCGGCGCCCACAGTTGTGGCACTCGGCCTTCCTAAACGGGCACTTGGCGTGGTCGTGGGCCGCTCCGCAGCCGTCGCAACGTCGGCCGCCCTTCCGGACCTTCCGGACCTTCCGGACGTCTTCTTCGTCGCTGCTCTCTGCGGAAGATTTCGACGCTCGCCGGGCCGCGTGCACCGGGCCTGCTGCTCAGTCGACCTGTGGGAGCCTGCCCTGGAGCTCTTTCACTCCGGCCCTCGTGGCTTCCGCAGCCTGTGCTGCCTTCACGACCTCATGCAGTGTCGGGGGCGGCTCCTGGTTCATCAGCTTCCGCTGAACTTCCTCGTCCCTCAGGCCACACAGCATGCGGTCCCTGAGGGTGATTTCCAGGTTCTCCCACTTGCATGGGCCGGCGGCCAGCCGCAGGGCCGCTGCGAAAGCGGCGACCGACTCTCCCGGCGCTTGGACTCTCCTCCAGAACGCGTCCCGGGCTGGAAACATCGACACCGAGGGCTGGAAATGGTCACGCATCGCCTTCAGGAGCTCTGTGGCCTTCAACTCGCCCACCTTCTTCGGTGCGATGAGGTCGACCAGCACTCTCTTGCCGGCGTGCCCGAGCATCCTGGTGAGGATGGCTCTCTTCTTTCCCTCGTCCGTGACCTCGAACTCCACCAGTGCGCCTTGGAAATCCATCTCGAAGAGTTCCCAATCTTCCGGTTTGTTGACGTCGAAACCCGCGTATGTCTTGGTCCCGTGGGAAGCCATATCCCACCTTCGTCGCCAATTTGGTGTATGGGAACCAAGACACCGGGACAGCCGAAGAGCTGGCTTAACACAACTTTATTGCATACTGGTCAGAGGGAACATGCGGTAATGGCGGACGAACAGCTCAATATATACAGTGGCTATACATTTAAATGTGGCTCCTTGACAGTCTATTGGCTACTGTCCGCGTGACGTCATTGCAGGTCACGCCCTTCTTGTCCAGGTGAAGGTGGTGGCGGGAATCTTCCCGCGCTGTTGTTCTTAGGTGAGTCTGGGCCATTGAGCTGGACGCTCGCTATTGCCATCTAGTGGTCACTAGCTCGCGTCCTATTAGGGTTACAGTGATGCAGCTGAAGGTTATAATGTTACACGTAGAAAGGTTATATTGGTTACACATGGATAGGTACATTGTTTAAAGGCACAGTCTTTGAGAACACAACAATCCCTCTGTCCTGTTTTAGATTCTGAGGCCCCCAAGGCTCCCTTTTTTGCCCTGGAAAAACATTTGGGAGCCTTTAAATGTCAAAAAAAAATCACCTCTGGATCTCCAATGTCATCAGGTGAAAATCGTGAGGAATAGTGCCTCAAATGCATGTCAAATTCAGGAGACTTTGACACGAATTTGTGATTAAGATTATATTATTTATAGTAACATCAGCAAAGATTCAAATAGCAAAATGTGGGAAAGGGAAAGAAACTGCAGTTGGACGAATGTTTGATTAAATTACATGAATGTATGTTTATGGACAAACTGACACTACTATGAAGAGGAGAATCTTTGACAGTAGTATAGGAATTAGTGGAGTGTCGTGAAGAGTTATTTAGAAGAAAAGTGGAGGTTAAAATGGGATGAGGGATTTGTAAATGAAAAAGAGGTTGCTCAAGAAAAGACTAATTAATTTCTCACAATTAATGGCACAATGATTTAAGAGTATAAATGAAAAAATAGACAAGCTAGACAAAAGCGTGTTCAGATGGATCTGGTGAGAGAATGGAACATTCCTTAAGGACAATTTTTCTTTTTATTATTATTATTGACAATAAAATCTGGTGAGAAAAAGGAAGGGGATATTCCTTAATGGCAATTTTCTTTCATTTCTGTCAATAAAAATTTCATGTCAGATTACTCAGGGTTGAAAGGAATTTTTTTTAAATTTTTTTTTTTTTGGGGGGAATGCCCGAATGAGACTCAAAATCTGGTGAGAGAATGGAAGGGGATATTCCTCAATGACAATTTTCTTTCTTTTATTAGTGTCAATGAAATCTGGTGAGAGAATGGAAGGGGATATTCCTTAAGGACAATTTTCTTTCTTTTATTAGTGCCAATGAAATCTGGTGAGAATGGAAGGGAATATTCCTTAATGGCAATTTTCTTTCATTTTTGTCAATAAAATCAGGAAATAATAATTTCGTGTCAGATTACTCTGGGTTGAAAGGATTTTTAGTGTGTGTGTGTGTGGGGGGTGGGGGGTGGGGATGCCAGAATGAGACTCAAAATCTGGTGAGAGAATGGAAGGGGATATTCCTCAATGACAATTTTCTTTCTTTTATTAGTGTCAATGAAATCTGGTGAGAGAATGGAAGGGGATATTCCTTAAGGACAATTTTCTTTCTTTTATTAGTGCCAATGAAATCTGGTGAGAATGGAAGGGAATATTCCTTAATGGCAATTTTCTTTCATTTTTGTCAATAAAATCAGGAAATAATAATTTCGTGTCAGATTACTCTGGGTTGAAAGGATTTTTAGTGTGTGTGTGTGTGTGGGGGGGGGGGGGGATGCCAGAATGAGACTCAAAAGCTGGTGAGAGAATGGAAGGGGATATTCCTTAACGGCAATTTTCTTTCTTTTACTGTATTATGGTCAATACAAAAAAAAAATATTAAATGAATATTTTCCCCATAGGGATGCCTTTTCACTGAGGAATCAATACTTTTAGAGTTCCATCGGCACTCTTGCTCCCAGTAGCCTGGGGTACCAATCATCCTCATATCCTCCTCATCATCTCCCTCACCCCTCACCCCCCCCCCCCCCCCCCCACCCACGCTTCCGCCTCAGAGCTGAGAGCGCAGGCGGGTGACCGAGTGGGGAGGCGGGCGGGGAAGAGGTCGTGAGGGAGCGTTACCCAGCATGCAGCGGGCGGCGCGTTTCCCACAAAGATGGCGGCGCCTCTGGATGAGTACGAGAAAGAGGCAGGCTGTGTCCCTATCCTGCACCCTGAGGTGAGGCGGTGCCCGGCTTGTCGGCTCTTGAGGCGGCCCCGTTAGGAGGAACCAGGAGCGGCGGGGCCGAGGGGCGGCGGCGGCGGCATAGGTCGCCGCACCTGGCACGCCTTCCCCGGGCGAGGGCGGAGGTTGGGCCGGAGCCGCGGGCAGGTTTGTTGGGGCGGTGGGGGGGGGAGGGGGAGAAGCGGCGGCAGATACACCTTGCTGGATGATGATGATGATGATGAGGGAACGATGCTGAAGCGGCTTCCCGTTGCCAGTGGGACGAAAGGGTGAAAAGAGGACGCTGTCCTCCCTCCTCCCGGGCTCTTTGTTAAACTGGTTCCTTCATAACGGTTACGGTATTGGGGGTGGGGTGGGGGTGGGGAGGCTGGATTAGAGGGAGGGTCGCAAGGGCAATCGCTTTCCTCCTCGTCGTCCCGCTACGTGAGGGGCTTCAGGTGTCCCTCGGCTCTCTCGAACAGCGGGCGTCATTGACACCCTCGTCTCTCCAGGGTCCTGAAACGCCACTCACACAATAGATCCGTGATGGCGAACCTTGAGACTCCAGATGTTCTTGGGCTTCAGTTCCCAGGAGCCTCCCGTGAATCCACACAAATGGGTTTACTGCGGTTCATCCGGCCCACGCCGCCCTCGTCGCTCCTGGAAGCGGAAGTAAAACGCGCCCGTATGTTTAAGATTCTTCCGGGTTAACCCTTCCTCCGTACGGGCGTGCTTTACTTCCACTTCCGGGAGCGATGCGGGCGGCGTGGGCCGGATGAATCGTAGTAAACCCATTTGTGTGGATTCACGGGGGCTTCTGGGAATTGAAGTCCAAGAACATCTGGAGTCCCAAGGTTCGCCATCACGGCAATAGATGCTAGCCCTGAAGGGTAAAGTCATTAACCACAATGTTTGTCTTGCACCCATCTACTAACCGTTTGCGATTCAACGGAGCTGAAGCTTTACAACTAATCTGAATAACAGTTGTAATACCGGTTGAAAATAAACAACAACACATTGATTCATATATTTATCTGTTATGCTATCATTCTTTACCTGTATACCTGAGGTGCATAAGTTGATGCCGCGAAGTCTCATTCTTATGTCTTGAAGAAGTGGACTTGATCTACAAAAACTAACATTAAAATAGAGTAGTTGGTCTTTAAAGTGCCACAAGTTTTTTTTTTAATCATTTTGTTTTGTTTACTCTCTGACAAACCTCTTGGGAAGCCCTCTGGTGACAGGCGCATCTCAGTGGAAATGTCATCCCTTGACAAAAGATGTCAACCCTCCTTCCCCAGCCCACAACATAAACTTGCCCAATATGTAGCAATAGCAATATCACTTTTATATTGCCCCATAGCTCTTAGTGCACTCTCTGCCCAGTTCACAGGTTAATTAGCATTTTGCCCCCAATATGCTGGGTATTGATTTTAACGACCTTGGAAGGATGGAAGGATGATTCAACCTTGATCCCTGTTAGGGTTGAACTCACAACAGTTAGGCTGCAGGACAGCAGTTAAACCACTGCACCACCAGTGCTCTTATGACACCTGCCCCCAGGGTTTCCTCAGTGGGTTTAGGGCTTACGCTGATAGCAGATCTCTGCCTTGGAAGGGAAAGAAGTCAAATTTAGGCTAAAGCAAAGGTTCTGTAGTATTGGGGGGATGTGTGTTTAGAGATTGGTTGTCTCCAACACTAAATAGAGGCTTAGTTGTGGCCTTTGTTTTTATAAATGTAATTAATTGTCCTTGAAAATAGACTACTTTGCCAGAGTCTGTTGAATTGCCTCCTTAGTCTGGTTTGCTGCATAAAGTTAGCTGTACTCCAACAGTGTGTTGCTGGGGATCACTTTTTGTTGGCATTAAGCATGACTTTTGAAATGTGAATCTACAGATGGCTGCTAATGATATAATGGGTTGACCATGTGACTAATGTAGAAGTGATGCACCAAATGGACAAAGAACAAGAACTGTTTAAGACCATTAAACAAAGAAAGCTTCAATACTTTGGGCATATCATAAGAAACGACATAAAGTATAGTATACTCCAACGCACTATGCAAGGGAAGATCCCTGGGAAGAGAGACCCCGTACATAGACTTTGTGGCTGAAAAACCTGAGAGACTGATGTGGCATGTCCTCGGAAGAACTGTACCAGGGAATTAAGAACAGGAAGACTTTCGCCATGATGATAGCCAATATTCGTAACAGATATGGCACTTGAGGAAGAAGAAGCATGACTGTCGGGTACTTTTTTATGTCACACAAGTCTGGCTTTAGTGGTATTGTGGGTACCTAATGAGTGGTCCTCTACATTGTCAGTACAGTATTAGGCATCTTTGTTGCTTATTTGTTCCCTGACAGTGTACAATACTTGAAAAAGAGAGAAAGTAGGAAAACTTTCCCCATTGTTTTTGCCAGTTTTTCATAGGATCAGATGTCTTCTACAACTTTTTTTTTAAAAATGTAGTCTTTCTGGACCCTTAAAGGCTAGGAAACAAGGATGTCTGATTATATTGGTAGTGCTACTGTAGTACTATCAGAGTTAGCCTGTGATTGTTTGGGAATGTCTTTGATAGCTATTTAATTTAAAGTTTGATCTCTCCTTTATTTTAATAATCGAAAACGGCACAGTTACTTTTAGAATGCAGTAAATAGCCTGGCAGACTATGCTTCTATGTTATTCGCTGCCTCCCACTCAGTATGATGAGAGGGATGCTTTGATTGGTTATGGAAAAGTTTGTCATTGCAAGGTGTATCAAATATCAGGAGATGTTTGGGTTGTTTTCTCACAGAGCAGATGGTATTCTTGTTAGAGTTAACAGCTTGAACTTTTGTCTGAGTCAGAATTTTAAATTTGGTAATCCTTATCCTTCCTTTTGTCTGCAATCATACGTTCATTTACTGGGGATACATCCTGTTAAGTTAAAATAAAGTTACTTCAGAGTAGACATATAAAATTGTACTTTTAGTATTAATGAAAATAATTTACAGTGATACCTCATACAACGTCCAAACTTGGTTCCACAAGTTTGGACTTTATACAGATTTGGACTTTGTATGAGGCATGCAAAATCCTTGCCACGATGCCTCATACAACGTCCAAATCCTTGCCGAGATGCCTCACACAACATCATTTCCATAGAGATACATTGTACTGTAACAGCACAGACTTCAGGGCAAAGTCAAGGAAACAGACGGGAAACTGACAGAACATTAAGAAATCATTGTCTAAAGGCTAAATACATCACAAAAACATGTCAAACAACCCTGATTGTCCAAGAACCTGAAGAATGCTGCAAAAATCCCAGGAATACTTCTAAAAATTCTGATGAAAAAATTCAAAAAAAATCCAAAATCATGCTCAAAACCACTTTTAAACACTCTTTGCCTTGTGCAAAACTCTCAAGAGCAATGCATACATGTGTCCTGCCTTTTATACTGCCCAGGCACAATGCAACCTGGGAAAAACCCCAATGCCTCATACAAAGTCAAGCGACTTTGTATGAGGTAACTTATTTCAAGAAATTAGGCGATGTTGTATGAATTCGATGTTGTATGAAGCGGATTTTGTATGAGGTATTACTGTATTAAAATATTATAGGAAACACATTTCTAATGAAAACAAAGAACTCTAAGCAACATTACTAATACAAAGGCAACAACTTCATTTCTTTATAATAATCCTGTGCACATGATACAGTGAGTTTATGATAGTAGAGACAGTTGGTGAAATGCCAGATGTATCCTAAGAACGGTAGAGTGATAAACACCAGTAGCAACCCACCCCCCACCCCCCAAAATCATCAGTGACTCTGGTAACATACCAGTCAGCAACTGTACTGGTAATTATGTCCGTATGCCACCACACTATGAAGGAGACCGAACGTGGACAACAAGGATGTGGTTTGGGTACATGCTCTTATATTGCAACATGCATGACATTGGGATAGTGCGTACAGAGAATGTGTTGTAGGACTGAGCTACAGATAATGTGTTGTAGGATTGTTTCTCTAATGGCAGAGCCAGCAGGGCTTATGTTAACTGTCAGCTGAAGTCCAGAAGCAGGGGCTTCAGCCCCCACTCCTCACTGCTACAGTTGTGCAACTGAAAATAGAAAAGAAAGAAAGAAACGGAGCATCCTTATAGTTCCTTTATTTATTTGTAATACATCTCTGTTCTTGATATTCCTTTTCTTCAGGAAGGACAACACAAACGGCTTTCATTTTTATCTTCACAACATTCTCCTGAGGTAGGTTGGGCTGACAGAAAGTAACTGGCCCAACATCACTCAGCGATGCAGTAGTCTAATCATTGCAGTGCAGTACACCAACCATTATATCATACTGGCAGAGAACACGCAAAGACATTCCTAGGGCAGGGGTTCTGCACCTACCTACGAAAGGAAAACCTGTCAAGCATCCAAAGGGATAAAACAGTACAAATACTGACTACAGCAATCTCTACTGAATTACTATAAAGAGATGGGAATACCAGAGCACCTCATATGCCTCCTGAGAAATCTGTACATGAACCAAGAAGCAACAGTTAGGACAGAACACGGAATGACAGAGTGGTTTGGAATAGGAAAAGGAGTAAGACAAGGCTGCATTTTATCACCCTGCTTATTCAATCTATACACAGAGCACATAATGCGCAGTGCAGGGATGGAGGAATCACAATATGGGATTAAAATTGCTGGGAGAAACATAAACAATCTGAGATATGCAGACGATACCACCCTAATGGCAGAAAGTGAGGAAGACCTAAAGAATCTCTTGATCGGTTTGAAGGAAGAGAGTGCAAAAGCTGGCTTGAGACTCAATATCAAGAAAACCAAGATAATGGCAACAGGTCCGATCAGTTCCTGGAAAATAGATGGGGAAGAAGTAGAAGCAGTGACAGATTTTACTTTCCTGGGATCAAAGATCACGGCAGATGGGGATTGCAGCCATGAAATAAAAAGGCGACTGATTCTTGGGAGACAAGCCATGAGAAACCTGGGGAACATAGTGAAAAGCAGAGACATCACACTGAAAACAAAAATTAGAATAGTCAAAGCAATGGTATTCCCAGTGGTAATGTACGGATGCGAGAGCTGGACAATAAGGAAAGCTGAACGCAGAAGAATAGATGCCTTTGAAATGTGGTGCTGGAGGAGAGTTTTGAGGGTACCCTGGACAGCGAGGAGAACAAATAGGTCAATCTTAGAAGAAATCAACACTGACTGCTCATTGGAAGGGCTAATAGTAAAGACGAAGCTAAAGTACTTTGGACATCAAATGAGAAGGGAGGATTCACTTGAGAAGGTCCTGATGTTGGGAAAGGTGGAGGGCAAGAGAAGAAGGGGGAGGCCAAAGATGAGATGGCTAGATGGTATTGTAGACACAATGGGCACAGGACTGGGAGTGCTGAGGAGGATGGTGGAGGACAGAGGCGCCTGGAGAACAATGGTCCATAGGGTCGCAAAGAGTCGGAACCGACTGTGCGACTGAACAACAACAACAACAACAAATGAAATTTTAAAGGGAAAATAGAAGAAGAAGTCTTTGCATGAGCATCAAATATGTGGCCTCTTCACTTTTTGTGTGCTACACAGAACAAGTCCTTAACCAGTTAGCCACAGAAGCATACAAGATGGTGGAAATACTCTACCCAAATTGAACAACTCATGTGAAACATGCAAGTGGCTATATTCAAATCTAGGGCTCAGTTCTAGACTAGGAAATGGGGGAAAGATGGGGAGCATATGTGAGACCTCATGTTTGAAACTGAATTATGGTGCTGAAATTGTTATTGCTCTATGTTGCATGCCATTGTTCAAAGTTTTGAACTTTGATTTGTATACTTATATATTATGTTAACCAATCATTCTGTACCTTTGTACCTGATGTGTATAAATTGATGCCACAAAGTCTCACTTATGTGTTACAAAGTAGACTTGATCCACAAAAGCTAACATTAAAATGCAGTACAGCAGTTGGTCTTTAAAGTGACACAACGATGTTTTTTTTTGTTCTGTTTTGTTTACTCTGATAAAAATTCTTACATAAATATATTGAAAGAGGTTTGATAGTATTCATGTCATTTCAGGTTAGGTAGGAGGAGAGGGACAAGTTATATCTCTATTCTCCGTTATATATTAGCTGTACAAAATGTAACCGCAAGGTAGATTGGCTTGCCAGTGAATGCAGTGCCTTTTTCAAAGGCAGATATTTATGTTGTTGTTCACAGACATGGAGAATTTCCTGAAATGTGACAATAAGAGGCTCAAATGTTTTTGTTTTTAGAAAGCTTGTTTCAGTGCAAATATCTAGAAAAAGATAGTTAACACACTACAGAGTAGCTTGATTGATTCTTAGGTAATCTCTGCATTAAGATTATGGAAAAATGTCTTATTGTCCTTCCTACTTCAAACTTTGTTTCTTTTATTGCGGTGTTATGGAGGAGCTGATGATGAGACCAAATCAGCTACTGTAACTGTATTGAGGGGCTGCGGTGGCTCAGTGGTTAAGAAGCTCATTTTGTTAGCTGGAAGGCTGGCAAGATGACTGTTCGAGACCTTGGTACCGCCTGACGGATTGAGTGCCTGTCTGCACCAGTTCTTAGGGACATGAAAGAAGCCTAATTTGGGTGTCCCCTGAGTGGAGTTTCTCCAACAAAAATCCTTTCAACTCAGAATAATTTCTGACACGCAATTATTATTATTATAGCTAATTGTGTTGTCCATGTGAGTAAAGGCACAATCAGAGCCTTGAAATATAGAAGTTTAAAGACACCCATAGGAGGCAGAATCAAACAAAATGTCATAATGAAATGAGTGCAGACAAAAATCCAATTTAAAAAATCAGTCTCTGTTAAGAAAAATGAAGACGAAACCATGAAATCAACTTAGCTATATCCAAAAACCTTAAATACCCATGGAATAGAAAGGGAAAAGGTTTTAAAATAGTGATGGTCTGGTGATAGCAAAAATTCTTTCAACCCAGAAAGCACCTTTGTGTGCTTCTGACATGATAAAAATATTCTAAATTTCCATTCCCATATTTCCCTACTCCCAAATCATATGTGTATGAATATTTGCCAGTTGAAATTACATCTGATGAAGTGAGCTGTGGTGTCAAAAAATCATGCCAAATAAAACTTATGGTCTTCAAAATTCTGTACAATCCTTTGTTGTCTATCACAATAATGTATCACCACTATCCCTGTTCAAAAGAAAACAAAATGGTTGAAATCCAATAGTAAGTTTACACTAGCCTAGGCCTATTGAACTAACACAGCCAACATACATTTAGTGCTGACTCACCAAACCCATGATTTATTACTAGATTGCATCAATATAGCTCTTGAGATTTTAATAGTAAGGTATATCTGTACATTTGTATAGAAAGCCAATTCTGCAGCTTTGAGGCAGTTGCTGGGATTATTCGATACCATAATGAAACTTTTGTTTCTCCAGCCTGTGGTTCTAAACAGATGTGGTTGTATAAGTGATATCGGCTCTATATACAATGGAATTAGTAGCATATTTTGGCTAGACGCTGGACATGTGTAAGAATGTGTAATCATCGGTGTGTTTTCAAAACAATGCAGTACTTACATGTCATTTGTGCACTGTTGTATCCAAAAAGTGTGGTTCTTGTGTGGACCAGTCCAGGTTTAGACTGATGGAAAGATTAAATTTGTTCAAGTTCTAGTGAGATTTCTCACTAAGTGATTCCTTGCCATGAGACCAGATGATTAAGAAGTTGTCAGTTAATCTCAGATAGAGGAGAGATTTTTAGGTATAGGAACAATATGTCAAGTCAGCTCTGAAATTTTCATATTGTGAAGCCACATGTGTGCTCAAAGCTGTGGCACTGACCTGGAGTAGGCATTATTGCCAGTAATGAAATTGTTATCAGTGAATATAAAGTAGCACAGGTTGGTAGGCACATTCACTGTAGCCTCATTTGGAAGAATATTTATGATGGATTGTAGATAATCTTTATGAGGAATATTGGTGTAAAGTGTCACTATGTCCCTGGTAACTAGAATTATGTTTTCTGGAAAGTTGTGGGTATTCTGTAGTTTCCATAGGAACTTGATTGCATCTTGTATGTTGCTGAAGGGTTTTGTAGGCTGTGATCTAAGGGTAAGGTCTGCGTTTGAACATACTCCTAAAGGTTATGTTACAAATACTCTATACAATGAGATGTACATAGTTACCCACTTTATATATTTGGAGTAGTATAAATCTACTTAATGATCTTAATCTCTATCCACTAAGAATGGGTATCAGATATCTCTATGGAGTCCGTTTACAGGTGAAACTCAGAAAATTAGAATAACGTGCAAATGTTCAGTCATTTCACTTGAAAGGTGAAACAAATATATGAGATAGACTCACTACATGCAAAGATATGTCATGCCTTAATTCATTATAATTGTGATGATCATGGTATACAGCATGCATGAGATTATGTGATGATTATGGGGTACATGAAATTGGGGATTTGCAGTTTTCATAAGATGTAAACCATAAGCATCAATATTATAACAAAGTAAGGCTTGAACTATCTCGCTTTGCATGTAATGAGTCTATCTCATCTATGTGTTTCACTTTTTAAGTTGCATTGAACTGAATGAACATTTGCATGATATTCTAATTTTCCAAGTTTCACCTGTAGTTGATCCATTAGTTCTTTTCAGCAGTTTGTGTCTGTGACTAGAGTATGTAAAAATGGCCAGAATCCTATAATACTTGGCATGGCACCAAAAATATACCTATGAAAGATCATGGAGACATGCTCAGGCAATTTGCATACAGTGGTACCTCGCATAACGAACACATCGTATAGTGAAAAATCCACACAATGAAGCATTTGTTATGCAAGGTGGCAATACCCTGCTTAACCATTTTTCCCGTTATGCAGTTTTTTTGGTAACTGCAGTATACCAGCTTAATGGGAACCCCGGTTAACGAACCCCCCCACCCCCCTGTTATGCAGGGCATTCTCCCATGGGGAACCGCATAATGAAAGAAACCACATAGCAAAGAGCTTGGTGGAACAGAGTTTTACAGTTGATTGTACAACTGCACCTGCAAAACTGCTTTGGTGTGAATTTCTCATCTTCTTGCATGGCTTCAAGTTCTGCAGGTATAGCTACACAACAGGATTTCACCAATGTGTTGGGCATTTTCAAATCAAATCAGTATTGGACAATGGACTTTTACCCTCCTGTGTGAAATCTGATTTGTTCATGACAACAGCTACTCCTTTGTCACCCTCTTTGATGAAAATATTGGGATTCTTTCAGAGACTGTGCATGACCTCATGCTCCATCTGCCTTAGATTGTGTGGCAAAATTTATGGTGATGGATAAAGGTTTCCAAACCACCAAAAGCAGTGGGCGTGTCGGGACAAACAGATTAGCTTTGAGAAAGTATTGGCCTTTTCTCTTGGTTTTTAGTGTTGTAGTTTGTGTCCATGCTTTTTTATATAGGATGTAGATTGCTACAGTAAACTGGATAGTCTTTTTACATCATACCAATACCTTGTTCTGCTGTTTGGTGAGAAAAGTGGCTGCTACTGAGTAAAGATAGTTGTAACATAATAAAACAGTATTTTGTACAAATGTACATATTGAATTAGAGGCTGCTCCTTACAGCAGCAAGTAAGAGAAACTGGCATTCTTATACTACTACTACAGGTAGGAAAAAAAGATCAGGAAAAGATAAGGAAAAGCATCATAATAGAATTGGCTGAATTTTGATGAATATGGATGTGTTCTGCATTCTTCTGTTTGGTATCTTTCTAAGCTATTCTAAGGTCATAGTATAAGAGTTTTATTTCATATCTTTTGTTTTAGTTTCTTCCTAACAATGTAAAGCAGTATGCCACTTGCTCAAACACATGGACTACTTACATAAAACAATTTAAGATAAACATGCTGAACGGTATGTTATATTATGACCAATATTTTAAAATATATTCACAACGTCTGTCATATACCATTGTTGATACAGATGTCACAATAATAAATTCTGTTTTAAAAGCATACTAAATCTGTATGCCACTGAAGAGGTGTTAGATTCTTAAACATTAATAATTGTTGATGTGTAGTTATAGAAATGTAATATGATGGGCCTTTATATACTTTCTGATATAGATCCTCATGCTTTTGTTTATTTTTTAAATGAACACATTATTTAATTCTTACACAAAGAGTGGAATCTATAGGCTAGTGAAGTCAATGGAAAACAGTTAATTGATCTTTTATGTCTGAGTATTTTGGCTTGAATGAATGACATGTGGTTAGTTAGAATATTCTATCTATTTTCCTTTTTTCTTTTTTGATTAAGCAATGGCTTATTCCATGCCAGCTGTGCATAAATCCCATGATCTTTCTGACCTCTCGATATAGTTGTTTGGATTAAAGGCTCTGGTCCTGCATCTGTCTATGCTTTTGTTATGTAAAAACTGGATAAGCACAGTAGAGAATATACAGAGGTAGTTAGCTAAAAGACTGACTCCTGCTAAATGACCACTACCCATTGTTTTCTTTCAGTTTATAAGACCTGCTCTGTCTGACGAAGTGAACTTGATCCATGAAAACTAACATAAAAATACAGCAGTTAGTCTTTAAAGTGCTACAAGTATAGTTTGGTTTGTTTACTCTCTGATATGCTTGAAGATGTTTAATATGTTAGTTAACTGTGAGTGAGCTCAAAAATCCAATCCAGTTAAGGTTACGGTGGAGGAGGCTAATTTTAATTTTACATTACAGTTTAGGTTAGGTCATTACACCCATACCAGAAATAAGAAGAAAAAATCCACCCTAGAAGTACGCATGGAAAGATTACACAGATAGTCTGAAGGGCAGAGAAGCAGGGGTTCCCAAACTTTTTGTGCTGCGGGCCAGTCACATGGTTAAGCGGGCTGGTCACGTGGTTCCTCCTGCCGTAAATGCTGCCGTAAAACACGTCTGCGGCTGTCATAAATGCCCTTATGACAGCCG